>CM069432.1:16627472-17877472 GCA_035610365.1 Aquatica leii
GTTGCTACAAACCAAAGTTTGGTTTCCAAACATTGACAAACTAACAGACACCTTCATAAAAGATTGTACACCATTTAAAGCCGTAACGAATAGCAAACACAGAGATCCAATCACATTGACACAGCTACCAGATGTTCCTTTTAGTCATCTAGATATAGATTTTGTTGGCCCATTTAACAATAAAAAGTACATATTTATTCTAGTAGATGAATATTCTAGATACCCACTTGCTGAGGTAATACCATCGACAACCTTTTCTAGCATCAAACCAATATTTGAAAGAACATTTAGCACGTTTGGAATTCCCAGACAGATTAAATCCGATAATTGTCCACCGTTCAATGGTTTAGAAATGAAGTTATTTTTAGAAAACCTTGGCATAAGACAGTTACGGGTGACTCCATACTGGCCTGAAGCAAATGGTTTAGCCGAACGTTTTGTAAAGTCATTCAAAAAATCACTCATTTGTGCTCACTTAGAAACTAACCAATTTGATTCGCAAATTCAACAATTTCTCTTAAATTACCGCAGTACAACACATTTCACAACAGAACAAACACCGTTTGAGCTTGTGTTTCAAAGAAATGTTAATAACATGTCACCAATGCACAAGACACAAGAAACATCACAAAAATTACATCACAGTATACAACTCAAATATAAAGAAAATGAAGAAAACAGAAAGAGTATGCTGATAGAAAAAGACATGCAAAAACCCACACGTTCAAAGAAGGAAAAATGGTTCTTTGCAAGCAGATTCGTAAAAACAACCTTACACCCAGATTCAACTCACACCCATACAAAATAAAACAAGTAAAAGGTACACAAATGATTGCAAAGTATAATAAGAAATTCATCATTCTTTAAACGTTTTCACTCTAAAACCTTAAAACCATTATGTTCTAAAACCATCCCCTTAACTACGCATCTCCAACCACAACCAAACATGCAACCCACCAAACCATTACCTCTGAGCATTTCGTGGAAGATCAACGTCAGAAAAACACCCAACCTAGAGAACATATTAACCACAATCAGTGACGAGCTTTTTGTTCATGAACCAAACGAAGAGGATGAACATGCTTCTGTAATCTCTCAGGAAGAAGATGATTTTCACTTAAGTTCCCAATATGATGACAAGTATGAAGATCTTAACAGTGCCAAGAACGAAGAAGAAAAAAACTTCATCGCGTCCACTTTAGATGTTGAGTCAGAAGCAGAACACATATCAGTTCAAACAACATCGAGACCGCAGCGTATTTTAAAGAAGCCTGTTTACCTCGATGACTATTATACAGAATTTTAATCGGAGTAATGTTTTCTCAAATACTTGTTCTGTCATTACGTAAGAATTTATCAGTTTATTTGTCTTATCTACATACAGTAAGATTTGTATATTTTAAAGTAGAGGAGAAAATGTAGTATTTAGATTTGAGTAGAGTCCCGTGATTGATACAGGAGACACAGACAACAACCAATACGGCGGTAGATTAGGTACGCGAGAGGTTAACTTAAGCTTTAAAATAGTTTTCTTACAATGTGAATGTTATTAAAGCAATAAACAAACATACAGCGCATTTGTGATTTATAACAAACAAACAAACAACATTACACTGTAGATCAAGTTATACAGGGCAGACGGGACGCTCTATTGAAGTTTGAGTAAAAAAACATATGGTTGACTGCAAACACCGCAGAGTTACTAAAACAGCAGTGGCAGAACACGTGTGGAACCAAGGAAGGAAAAAGGGAAGTTTTTTTGCTAAATCGCGTTTATCCCCACTCGTAAAAGTCGTAACGATACGCCTTTAAAAGAATCAGTGTCGGCGCATAAACGCGAGTTTTAATTGAAAGTAATATTTTTTAAAAATACATAAATAACGACTTGTAACATGGTCACAAGGAAGTTAAAAGTTAGATCATAGAGTTAGAATAGATGATGTCAATATAAGCATAAAAAATGTAAATAAAAAATATAGTTTGCTGCCACTGTGCTGCTTTCTTTTTGGTTACTATACAACTTTAAGCCTTCAAGGCCAATTTGTAATTTTTGCGAAAATGATCTGTAGTGGCCTTATAAATAAGTGCGTGCGTTTCAAAAAAATTTGTTTTGTAATTTTTCAAAAAAATTAACATTTTTAATGTGGCACTATGTTTGTTCCTCATTGCTTCAATGGTCGAAATTATTTTACACGCTTTATGACACATATACATTCTCTCAGTCTGCAATTCTCAACTAGTTATTTGCATAATACACATACATGAGTAAATATCTATCAATAAATGTCGGAAAATCATTCGTGTGTTTTTTGCATTTCCATTTATTCCAAATAAACTAAGAACATAAATAAAATTGTGAGACAAAATACTGTCTGACAAAAACTAGAACGGTATCCAATTCCTAAAGAGGAATTATCGAGCGACGTAAGTAGCGATCCGAATTTACCTGTAAAGAAGAAACAAAAACCATCTAAAAATTTGTGCAATTATTCAACATTTACACCAAAAACCAAAACTAAGATCGAAAATTCACCTGCTCCATGTTCTTGTTTTATCAGCATGGAGTTGGTAGAAGAACTAAGAGTGGAAAATGTTAATACAGTGTCACAAACGATAGAAATAGTTTTGCTGCAACATTTGGATAGTAAAATATTGAAACAAATAACGAAAGTAAACAAGAAGCAAATAAAATACTTCAAAAGGCACTTATCGATGGTAATTTGCCACTGTGTTAGTTTAATTTCACTGAGAATTTCCGTGAAATTACGTAATAATTTACTAAAAAAAATTTTTGTGCAAAAGGCTTTACGATAGCATAGATGCAATCACGGGTACAACGAACAGCTTTCAGCAATAGTGATGAGTGAGCAGCGTTGGCAATTTGATTACGTATAAATATAATAACTGAGTCAGTTAAGTACAGTTTTATTAGACAGTTTTAATAGATAGTTTATAGTTGAACATTAAGTAATGTAATAGTTAGATAGTTAGTTTTCAGTTAATGTAATCGTAATTATAATAAGAAATAAAAGAGAATTTGAAATAAGTGCTTCGGACAATCAACCTGTACAATATTTAACTTATGTGGCGTTACATCTTCACTGAGCAAGCCAAGCAAACAAATTGATGTTACGTAGACATTTTGACGTTAACATTTTTTTCTTTTTGATTCATTAGTACATAACAATAAAAGTTTAACGTCTCTCGCTAAATTTCATTATTTAAAAACGTTTCTTGTAGGGGAAGCAGAATCCCTTATTGCTAGCTTTCCATTAACCGAGGCAAATTATGTAATTGCTGATCAAGCATTAATAGATCGTTACCAAAACGATAAGCGTTTAGCCGGAATGTACCTAGATAGCATTCTGAATTTTAAGACTCTTATTTCACCTACTCAAGAAAGTCTTAGATTATATCTTCAAGTACACCAACATGCAGCCAGTGCTTTAGCAGCACTTCCCATTCAAAATCACTTTGAATCTATTCTTATTTATTTAGCTATGCGTAATTTGGATCCATCTACCTCTCGTGAATTTGAATCTCGGCGACAAGAAGATGATTTTTCTACTTATAAGGAACTTATTAAGTTCATCAATTGACAAATGCATAGTTTCGAACTATCTGCAGCTGAATCCAAATCACGTTCTTTGACTAAGGTCAAATCAAAAATTCTTATAGCCGCTGCTTCAGTTTCTCTTCGAGATAAAAAGGTTGCTTTAACTTCTAAGCCGCATTTTGCTGCTTCGTCCTTTAAAACTAATAAAGTTAATTCTACTTACATTCGTTACTTTTCATCATCTAAGCGATGCCCTGTATCTGAATCTGACCACAGTATTACTTGGTGTCCAGAATTTCAACGAATGTCCATAGATGAAAGAGGCAAAGCCATGCGTAACCACACGCGTTGTTTTATTTGTCTCGGAGCTCATTTAATAACAGATTGTAAATCTGACCGATCGTGTGTGCATTGTGGCAGTCGTAAACATCATTCATTACTGCATTTAGAAGGAAGATCATTCTAATCCTGTACTTTCAAAAGCGGCGACTTTCTCAAGTAATCTTACAGCTGCTCAAACAATGTCTTGTTACCGTCTGCTTACTCATTCCAATCATACGGTTCTTTTAGGTACAGTTCAAGCACTGATCCAAGATAGTTGTGGTGAGTTTCGCCCTGTTAGAGCAGTTCTAGAACCTGGTTTGCAAGTCTCTGCTATTACTAACGCAATGGTTAAAGGTTTAGGTTTAACTCCCAGCCCTTCTCAGTTACAGATTTTGGGAATTGGACAAATAGGCTCCTGCACTCTTGGTACTGTTGACAGTGTAATAAGATCGTGTTACTCTTCCGAAATTTTCACAGCTACTCCTTACGTACTTTCTTCAATATCTCAAAACCTCCCTTTGGCTCGTCTTTCCGAACAAGTCTATTCTAGTCTAAGACATCGTCAACTAGCAGATAAATATGCAACATAGAAATGCTTATCGGAGCTGATCTATTTCCTACAGTCATTCGAGAGGGTTTCTCTATTATTAAAGGTAATCCTTCAATTTTTCCTACTATATTTGGCGACGTTATTGTAGGTCCTGTAAGTCTGAGTTCGTTAACTTCTTCGGCTGTCTCTCTTCTGACTCTTCAGTCCATTCCTACAGACTTCCTCGTCAAGTTCTGGGAAGTCGAAGAAGTGCCTGTGGTAAAGATCTGCAACCCTGATGACGAATGGTGCGAACGCCTGTTTAGCGATACTCATACCCGAACCTCCGAAGGTCGATATGTCGTAGCTCTACTTCTAAAGCCCAACGCTGTCAAGGTAGCTGCTAATTCAAAGTCATTCTACACAGTTTTTTAAGCTTCAAAAGGCGTTTAATTTGCTATGACGCTTATCAAGAATTTATGTCTGAGTATCGAGACTAGGGTCACATGTCCGTTGCTACTTCTTCTTTGTCATACGTGCTACCCCATCACTGTGTTTCGAAATGTAATAAAAAGTCGTGTGTTTTTAATGGTTCGTCTTCTCTTCATGGTAAGTCTTTAAACGAGAAACTTTTAAGTGGTCCTAAGCTACAAAAGGATATTTCTACTATTCTGATAACTTTTAGGTTAAATCCGATTGCGTTGTGTTGTGACATTCGTATGATGTATAGACAAATTTTGTTACGTCGTGAAGATCGTTGTTTACAACACATTCATTGGCGCAAATCCATTCATAATACTGTCTTCGAGTATGAACTAAATACGGTAACGTACGGCTTAATTCCTTCAGCTTACCTGGCTCAGCGATGTTTTTAACAATTAGTTGAGGACGAAGGATCTCATTGCCCGACTGCGTCCGTCGCTATCCTTAAGAATAAGTATTTTGATGACGTAATAACCAGTGTTGGCACCGTCGAGGACGCACTAATTCTCTGCGCCAAGGTTTTGAATTGCGAAAATGGTCTCACTGAGCGATAACAATGCATCACGTTGATACTGCCAAAAATCCTGCTGATTTAGCTTGTCGTAGTGCTACTCCTGAAGTTATTACCAGCGCTTCTTTTTGGATTCCCGGTCCTACTTTTCTAAGTAAGCCTTTGTCGCAGTGGCCTTCTCTTGCTGTTCCTACTGTTTTGGATTCTTCGTTACCTGATTTTAAAATTGGCGCAACTCTTCTTGCTCGCCTTGTACCTTCTCAACTCATTCTCAAAATGCAACGGACGTTTGCATGGATACTTCGTTTCTTTCAAAACACTCAAACTCGCAATAACTTTTTCTGATAACAAGCTTCTGTTTCTTTTTCCTGCTAAACTATAAAAGGCTACGCATGCTTGCGTCTGCATACCTCAAGCCGCTTATTATAGGGAAGAGATTGCGCTGCTTCAGCAAGGTAAATGACTCCCTTCTTCTTTAGAACAGTTGTCTCCGTTTATGGATGAGGAGGGTTTCCTTAAGGAGCGCGGAAGGCTGGGCCACTCCGCTTTGCCATTGTCTTCTCGTCATCCGCTGCTATTGCCTCAGCAAGCTCATCTCTTCGCTCTTTTGTGTTAATACTATAATGTCGTCTCTCTTCATTCTGGTTCTCTAACCGTTCAAGCTTTATTACAAACAAAATTCTACATCATTTCGTTGCGTAGTCTTCTGAGAAAGCGCATCCGTCAATGCATGACGTGTCATCGTTTTAGAGCTATCACGTTTAAGCCCACGATGGCGCCTTTGCCCGCGGATCGCGTCAACCCGCAAAGGGTTTTCACCATGACCGGAGTAGATTATGCAGGACCTTTTACTGTTAAGGTTAATACTCTTCGTTTGTCTCGTACTGAAAGAAGCTATCTATGTTTGTTTGTCTGCACCGCAACCAAAGCTGTTCATCTGGAGTTTGCTTTGTCTTTATCTACAGAAGCTTTCTTTGCTTGTTTAGACAGGTTCATCGCACGTCGGGGAATAGCATCTCGCACGAGATCGAACTGTGGTCGCAATTTGGTTGGCGCAGCTAGACAGCTTGCTGAGCTATATGATTTTTTGCGCAAAAACAATCATTCGTTGTGCGAGCGTCTCTCACTTCGTAGTATTCAATGGGTCTTTAATCCTCCATATGCTCCTCATTTTGGTGGACTTTGGGAAGCCGCTATTAAGTCTGCTAAGCGCCTGTTATATCACAAAATTGGTAATACGGCTTTTACATTTGAAGAGTTTTGTATCATATTTTCTCAAATCGGAGCGATATTAAATAGCCGTCCGTTTTAATTAATTTTTGTATAACTTAAATAAATAAACTTTTTTTTAGGGTAATTTTAAAACACATAAAGTTTAATTCGATTAGGAATGTATTAATTTCATTTATTAATAATAGCACGCAAATCATTAGTTTATAGTTTACGATATAATTTTTTTTAATTGTCATTTAATGTTTTCAATTAATTTAATTGATGAGTGAAAAATCTTTAAAAAATGAGAGTTGTATAAATAAAGTTTATATAAAATATTAACCATCATTAAGATCAAATAAGACAGTTTTCAGTTAATTTAAAATGGTGGAGTCTCTAAAACATTTTACTCTGTTATCGATAAATTAAAAAAAAAAATTAACCTGAAATAATATTTATTTTAATTTGAGTTTAATCTTTTTTATATATATTTGTCACAAATGTCAAAGAAATTTTTCTTCAATCGCGCGCACTGAATTTTTGTTATGTAATTATATACTTTATTATTGACTCTAGTTAAACATGTATATATTAAATAATAAAATATTAAAAAATAAATATTGTTTTGTTAAATATAAAATGCGAATATGAATTAACGTTTTGATACATAATAAAGACTTTATCAACTACAGCAAATGGACACAAAAGCACAAAAATCAATAAGGTACTTATTTTGAATCTATTGCAGTAAATGCTATATCAAATTAAATGAACCCATAAATACTATAAAACCCTGACATAAAACATTTTCTCGGTCTGCTTAAACATATATTTTTAGCGTTACCGAGAGTTTAGAAAATTATAAGCAAGGAATAGAGATAATGTAGTTTTGATTAACAATTAATGATGCTCGGTTAAATATTTTTATCTATTTATTTGAAAATATAAAACTACCGAGTCGATAAATAACGTATACATCTATTGTGTGTAGACTATGGCGTCATAAAATACAAATAGTTTCCGATATTTTTCGTGCAGACAGGGTTTAATGAAACGAAACGTTTTCGATTCCTGGATGTTGCCCAAACTCACGCAACATGCTTTAGCAATCCAGGCGACGATGTCACCATTTCAACTCAATCATCTCGATCACCCACACTTCAACGACTTTGTAGTCGGTTATAACCCACATTTTTGCGAATACTTTGCTTTTACATTAAAATAACACAGAAATAGATTTGTGGCATTACCTTATATTAATTTGTTTTTCATTTTAATTAAAATTTAATTATTTGTTGTAATTAAAATTTTAATACAGTTTTCATTTAATGTACTACGTACAAAATTAATTTAATTACAATTACCCGCTCATAAGTACTTTAAAAACCAAAACTTTTCCATTTTTAACCTTAGGACATTTAATATTTTATGATTTACCAGTAAACTTGTATAAAAGCATGTGCGCGCTAATATTTTTATTGTAATATTTTACAGTTGTATGTTCTGTGTTTTAATTACTACAATGAACTAGTTTTCTATAAAACAGAAAAAATAAAAACTATAAGTTTTTTTTATGCTTTTACAAATAACGCAATCTAAAACGATTATTGCTCACATATGTCAATTTTCTTTTCTAAATTTCATAAATGTTATTCCTTGTTATTTTATCTTGCTTATGAGAAATTTATATATAATGTTAAGATTTTGTGAATATGTTTTAAAATTCACAATGTTGAGTCTGTTGATCAAATTTTACTAAGATTACGTTTTCTGACAATTATATACGTGATTTTTTAACTGATTTTTAATTTTTGTTTGATTTGCCCTATGTAATATTTGTCGCAATTGTTACAGTTTATTTTGTATACTAAATTAAATTTTTCCAGTGTTGGAGTCGTGAATTATCTCACGAGAAAATTGTAAAGTGCTGAGTATAAAATGTAACCATATATATAAGACCTTGCACACTTTGCAAAACAGTTAGTTGTAATTGTATTTTCACACATTTAACATTATAATTGTAGCTACTAAACATTTTTATCGTAATCATAATAAAATAAATTGTTTTTAAAAAACCGATTTGGGTTAATCAAAAGTTAATTGGCGCAGTCGGTAGGATTTCCGGGATTCGCGTATCGAACGTGAGTTTTCGTGTTAACGATTGACTGGAAATCGAACCAAAAAATTGTGACATTGTGAAGTTGTGCAAGTGGCTCCTTAAAAATCAGGAAACCATAGGGTCTATCGCAGAACCAGTGCAACAACAGTGAAACGAAAAGAAAACGGAATTTGGAACAAAATCGTCCTAATTCGCAAAGAAGACCTACAGCCAATCAAGGAAGGAAACTGTGGTCATCTTTATAGTGGTTAAGAACAATGCTAAAAATCTTAACAATTTTAATGTGAGTACAATTTATGGAAACTCTTTTAAACAATCTGCAAAAATTATCATTAGAAACCCCTTCAACTGACTTAGAATTAATTGCTAATCCCCAAACAACTAACATGAACCAATTCAAAGCTGAATTTTTACAATGTATACCCGAATTTGACGGTAACCCTAATGAACTAAATAGATATTTATTAACAAGTGAATCAATAATTGAACAGTTTTACGATGAAAAAAATCCTACTAATTTTCCAAACACTTTTATTCTAAATTCGATTATTTCAAAATTACGCGGAAATGCAAAATTATTAGTAAACATTCAAAACGTTTCTACATGGAGTGAATTGAAAACAGTTTTAACAAATAGTTTTGCAGATCAAAGAGACGAATCTTGTCTTAACAGAGATCTAGTAATGCTAAGACAAAATCTAAATGAAAAACCTCAACAATTTTTTGACAGATGTTTAAACATTCTAAATTTATTGTGTAGTTATGTAGATGTACATGAAAAGAGTAAAGATGCTAAAAATTTAAAAAGGGAATTATACCAAGACCTGACGTTAAAAACATTTTAAGCAGGATTAAAAGAACCTCTAGGCACCACTATTCGTTGTATGAAACCCCAAAATCTAAGTGAAGCCCTCCAATACGTAATAAGTGAAGACAACATTCACTACTTCCAGAACTTTTCTAACAAAAATTATCCCAAACCACAAATTCAAACACACATAAGAATGCCACAAAACCCGAATTTTATGCAAAGGTCAAACTTCGCAGGAAATTCATCTTTTAACTTTCAAAATTCAAACAATCAATTAAGACAGAATTCATTTCCTTCGCAACCTATAAATATTCAACAGAGACCAATCATTCGACCTCAAAAATTTTTTACAAATGCACAAGTGTTTAAACAACCCCAATCAAGGAATGTTTTTAAACCAAATCCCCATAGAAATTTTCCAAGGCCAACACCCATGAGCACATCAACTCGTAATACGAACTTTGCGCATCCTGGCCCATCAACGTCTAATCAAAACCAAAATTTTCAACCTACACCAATGAGTATATCTACCAGAAATTCTTATCTCCCACCTAACTCTGAACAATTGTTTAATACCGAGGTTGACGATAACCCCTCTAATGAAAACGCTTATTGCAGCTATGAATATGACGAACAGACAGAAAATGACGAATGTACTAATTGTGACGATCATACCCAAAATTATCAAGACGAGTTCGACTACGAACAAAACGACGAAAATTTTCAGAAAACGCCTCCACCAAACCTAAACACATGATGCCGCAAATAATCTCGATTAATACATCTAATACAAGCGAACTTCCCTACATCATTTTCCCCGAACATAACCTAAAAATTTTGATTGATACCGGATCAACAAAATCGTTTATTGACCCAGAAATTGCGTTAAAATATTTTCCAAATCTTATAAAAACGATCCATTTATAGTTTCAACCGTTTTTCAGAAATCTTCGCATAAATACAGTACACTTATACCGGCTTCAGATATATTCCAATTACCGGAAACCAAATTATTAAAATTCTACTTGTTTAAATTTCATAACTCATTTGATGGTTTAATAGGACTAGATAATTTAAAATTTTTAGAAGCAAATTTAGACTTCAAGAGCGGCTACCTAATGACACCATATAGTAAAACAAAACTTCTGTTTCATTCTACTCAAAAGGAATTATATTTAATTACAATAGCTCCGAGAAGGCAACAAGTTATTAAAATCAAAACTTCAATAAAGGAAGGCGAAATCATCATTCCCCATCAAAAAATTCATAATTGCGAAATACCCGAATGTCTCACTATTGCAAAAATGGCGAATCTTAAACTACGATTTTAAACAATACTATTAATCCAACTACATTAGATTTCGCAACCTATACGTGTAGAAAATTTTGATAGGACGCAAATTGAAAACTTTGACCTGAATCACATCGAAACAAATTGTTTGAACAACTTAAATATTAACCAAACCAGAACAAACCACTTAAACAAAGAAGAAAAACTAACAATCATTAACATCTGCAAAGAATACTCTGACATTTTCTACCAAGAAAATATGCCACTTACTTTTACAAATAAAATAAAACATCAAATCAGAACGATTGACGAGGTCTCTGCTTATACGAGACCATATCGATATCCTTTCATTTACAAAAACGAAGTCCAAAATCAAATTAAAAAAATGTTTGATTCAAAAATTATCAGACCCAGTATCTCACCTTGGTCTTCGCCTATTTGGGTAGTTCCAAAAAAACTAGGTCATCTGGACAACAAAAATGGCGCGTAGTCATAGACTATCGACAGTTAAACTACAAAGACCATTGACGACAAGTATCCTTTACCTAACATTACAGACCTACTAGACAAATTAGGAAAATGCCAATATTTTACAACCCTAGATCTAGCTAGTGGATTTCACCAAATTGGGTTGAACGAGAAAGATGTAGAAAAAACTGCGTTTACGACTGAAAATGGACACTGGGAATTTTTACGAATGCCCTTTGGATTGAAAGGTGCTCCTGCTACTTTTCAAAGAGTCATGGATAACATCCTCCGTGGTATACAAAACGAGCAATGTTTGGTCTACTTAGACGACATTATCATTTTCTCAACATCCCTCCAAGAACATATCGACCGATTAAAAAATGTTTTTCAAAGACTTCGAGAATCAAATTTCAAAATTCAACTTGATAAATCCGAATTTTTAAGAAAAGAAGTAGCTTACCTTGGTCACATAGTGACACCAGAAGGAGTTAAGCCCAACCCGGATAAAATCAAAGCAATAAAGAATTACCCGATTCCAAAAACAACCAAACAAATTAAAGGATTTTTAGGATTATTAGGTTATTATAGACGGTTTATTCAAAATTTTGCCAAGATTACTAAACCATTAACCAAGTGTTTAAAAAAGGGCGCAAAAATCGAACACGATCAAGAATTTCTAACATGTTTCGAAACTTGCAAAAATTTACTTATAAATGAACCCATCCTTCAATACCCAGACTTTTCTAAACCATTTAACCTGACCACCGATGCGAGCAATTTTGCCATTGGAGCAGTCTTATCTCAAGGCCACATTGGCCAAGATCTGCCCATAGCGTATGCATCCCGTACTCTAAACGATTCCGAACAAAATTATTCAGTGATAGAAAAGGAACTTTTAGCAATAGTTTGGGCAGTTAAGTATTTTAGACCTTATTTTGTTTGGCCGAAGATTTAATATCATAACTGATCACAAACCACTACAGTATCTTTTTTCCCTTAAGGATGAAAATAGTAAATTTACTCGATGGAAATTAAAATTAGCCGAATACACATACGACATTATATACAAAAAAGGAAAATCAAACACTAATGCAGACAGTCTCTCGAGAATTGAAATTCATACGAAAGAAACTAATTTTTGGGAACAAGTAAATAACGTTTTAAAAGACACTAAGTATTACAACAACCAACAAACTCAATTATTCCCTGATAGCCCAACTCGCACCCTGCAACGTCAAACCCAAATTTCAGACTCAAACGAAGACATAGACAATATTTCGATCTTAGTTCAACCAGATTTAGACAACCAAACCGTCCTCGACCTACCCGAAATAACTATTGAACAAAATCAAAACAATAACTTAATTGATGACGATCAAACCATACACTCCAATGCAGGATCATATCCTAATTTTGAAATTCCAATCATATCTACAGCTGTCAATTACGGTCAAAACCAAATCATCATAAACTCAGTTCTACATTCTCCAGCTAATCCTAAAACGACGTTTCTTTTCGAAAAACGAAAACGCATAAGCCTTCAATTATCACAGAATAATCTCGAAAGAGATGTCATTGATTTCATTAAAAACTATATCAATCCTAATACCCAGTATCATCTATATTTTGAAGATCCAGATTTATATGAACCATTTTCGGCAATTATCCAAAAATACTTCACGAATTCTTCGTTGAAATTTAAAAAGATGCACTAAAAACTTATCGATGTCACCAACAAAAATGACTTAAAAGAAATAATTCATGCCTATCATGAAAGTAAAACCAATCATAGGGGAATCGACGAAACCTATGAACGCATAAAAATAAATATTTTTGGCCTTTATGAAAAATCTATTCAAACGTACATAAATGATTGTGAAATATGTCAACAAAGCAAATATGAACGGAACCCTGTTAACATTAAAATGAACATAACCCCTACTGCAGTTAAACCTTTTGAAATTGTACACGTAGACACCTTTACTCTAGAACAAAATAAATTTTTGACAATCATTGATAGCTTTTCCAAATACGCCCAAGCATACCATCTAAATTCCCTTTCCAGTACAGAAATAGTAAATAATTTCATAAACTTTTTCTCTCATCATGGTGTACCAAAACAAATTATTGCTGACAACGGTACGGAATTTAAAAATTCCGTGATATCAGAACTTCTAGGTTTACATAAAATCAGAAAACACTTTTGCTGTCCAAATCACCCTCAATCTCAAGGCACTATTGAGCGATTTCATTCAACAATCCTAGAACACGTACGGTTGCTTAATACAAAAGGATTTCTTAAAACACCAATTTCAACAAAAATAATTTATGCTATTCTTGCTTATAACCACTCGATCCATTCTGTTACTAAACTAAAACCTATTGATGTAATTAATGGCCATATTAGCACTGACGATCCTTTTGATTTAGAAATTGACAAAATTCTTATAAACGACTACATTAACAGCCATAAAGAACGATCTAAATTACTTTATTCCAAAATTAATGAGGACCTTATTAAAGAAAAAGAAAAACGTACTGAAAACGTAAACAAAAATCGTGACGACCCTGACATCTTTCAAACAGACCAAACCGCATATGTCAAAAATCACAAACGACAAAAACAATCAAACAAATTTCACAAATCTACAGAACTACAAGCAGTAAACCCCCAAAATAAAACTGTTTCCACCAAGACCCAAGAGAAAGTCCACATGGATAATCTCAAACGCCCTCTCAAAAAACCCTTTCAATTTTGATAATTAAACTAAAAAATTATTTTCAGTTTACCCGGCATCTTCGGATTCGCCGAAAAGGTAAAAATAAGGAATTTAGAAAGCAATCCTGGCATCTTACCTATAAAAATAGGCACAGCAAAGATTAATAATTATTACTACAAATTAATTCATTTTTATGATCTTCAACCTATAATTTTAGAGACAAACCAACTAAAAACACATTCGAACAAACTAGTGACTCTTTTAGATAAGAACCAAAACTATTTAAACGATAGTTCAAATTATTTCAAAATTTTACACTTTATAGAAGAAAAGGTAAAAGACAAATTAACTGAAATTATACCACATCCTGAAAGAATTAAACGTGGCATGTTAAAATGGCTTAGGCTCAATTTTCAAAGCAATAACGGGAAATTTAGACGCTAACGACGGCGAACGTTACGAAAAATTGATAGCAGAACTGCAAAATAACCAAGTAAGCTTATCGACAAGTATTAAAACCCAAAATTCACTATCGACTCAATTAATAAACAATTTTAACACAACAATCAATAAATTAAAACACAACGAAAAATTATTGCAATCAAAATTAAATCAAATTGAATTAATTGTTGACGGCCAAGCGTACCGAGAAAACTCAATGTTTATCAAGGATACAATCAACCAACTTATAGCATTGTACAACATGATTTATTCGATACTCCAAGATGTAGAAAACTCAATAATGTTTGCTAGATTGAAATCCATGCATCCCAGTATAATCAAAACGAGTGATTTCTTCAAAGAATTAAAAATTATAGAAAAAACTTTAGGTTCTAATGAACTCCCCTTAGAAATTAAATTTGAAAATGTTCTACTTATTGAGAAGCTTGTAAAAATAGATAGCTATTCAGTTGATAACAAAATCAGATTCATTTTACACATTCCTATAACTTATCCATTTGAATTGAACTTATTCCATTTATACTCGGTACCCATTCCTGAAAAAAGTCAGTTTAAGGTTATCATACCAAAAAATAAATTTCTCATCATGAATGAATTGTACTTTGCATACACAAACGATTATTGTACAAAAATTTTACCACAACTATACTTCTGCGACGGCGTAAATCTGCAAGGCATCCAAAATGAAAATTTATGCGAAATCCAAATTTTAAATTCAAGCTGCCAACAAACAAACGTGCTTATACACCAACCGATCGTCGAAAATTTAATAAAATCAAATCAATGGATAATTGTTTTACCAACGGAAACTACCCTCAAACTTCAATGTCAACAACAAGAAGAAATTACAACACTCAAGGGAACATATTTCGTCGAAATTCCAATTGGCTGCCGACTCGAAACACCGTTTCGAATAATCGAAAACAAGGAACGTTTAACAAACCCAGGACAACCAATTCTACTGCCAAAATTACAAACCCAGCAACAAACTCAATCAGAAGAAAAAATTAATATTAAACTAGAACAAAATTCCTTTAGATGAATTACAAGAAATCAAGAATAAGATTAACCAAAATCAACCAAAATTATCGACTTCAACAATGTTCGATACCCCAAATTTTTGGACATTGGTAATTTATGCAATATGTATTATTTTCATCGCTTACACCGTCTTCAAGATCCTGAAACCAAAATTTTGTAAAAAAAAGAAACCTGAAAGTCATTCAACTGTAGAACTTTCAAGTGTTCAAATCCCACGCTGACACGATGGATTTGAATCTTCGACGGGAGGAATTATCTCACGAGAAAATTGTAAAGTGCTGAGTATAAAATGTAACCATATATATAAGACCTTGCACACTTTGCAAAACAGTTAGTTGTAATTGTATTTTCACACATTTAACATTATAATTGTAGCTACTAAACATTTTTATTGTAATCATAATAAAATAAATTGTTTTTAAAAAACCGATTTGGGTTAATCAAAAGTTAATTCGTATGTAGAAACTGTTGTAAAGTGATATTTTTATTTTATTATGTTTTAGCATGTTTATAATTTTGTGGCTGAGTCCAGTTTCGTATACTGTGTATCATAAGTATCATTTGTACATATAGTGTGTATTTATGTTATGTATTTTTGGTAATTATTGTTTAGTATTTTTTTTTTATTATGTATTTTGGATAGTTTCTATTTTTAAATTTTATTGTGAATGTTAGGTCTACTTAGTTTTATCTTTTATCGTTTTATTATATCTATCTTTTGAATATAAAAATGTTTTTAATAAATAATTAATAATTTAGTTGGACGCTGTTGTTTTTTTGTACCAATCTGTAGTAATTTTATGTTAATGTTATCGATCGTCTATTAATAAAATCTCTAAAAATAGAATTTCATTATTCGTTTCTAATTTATATGTAAATTGTAAGTGTGTCTATTAAAAATATTTAATGTATGATGGACTAAAGATTTTGGTATGCATATGTTATGATGTCATCTATTTACTAACATTTAAATTATATACTAAGAAAATTTCAAACATATTATCTGCAAGCTACAAAAAAATTTTATTCTCTATAATCTCTTAATAGACTAGTCATTTTAGATCAAAATTTCTTCATTTGCTAAAGCATGGGTATTGGTATAAATCTAGTTTTTATATAACATACTAAAAGTCCTTGTAAATAAAAAGTTGTGTTATGGCCGCCATCTTATAAAATGGCACCAAAAAACTGTTTTTTAGCATTTACTCAAAAGCAACCCTTTTTATCAAAAAATTCTTCAAACAAAAAAAGGTTCTCTATAAAAAACTGTATAATCTTTGTTCTAAGGATTTTTTTCGTATACCCGTTTAGCCATAATTTTAAATATTTGATTTACAGAAATTTGCTTACTCAATTTAATCTCACAATTATTGTTGGAGAAATTTAAATTTCGAATTAATATTTCTGTATACATTTAATAAAACCTACTTCGCCTCGGGGAATCTTGTAACCCCTAGAGGGCGCGTCCCTAAGTGGCGGATAGGGGGAATGCCCGGTAGGTATACCAGGTAGGAGAAAAATCAAATACCTCCCGCAGACCAACAGGTAAAAGCAGCGTCTGATCCAGATTGGGCGGCTGCAAACAGCGTCTGTTCCCCATATGAGGGGCGGCTGACTACACACTCGCCAACACGCAGTAGGAAAGCGCGGCGTTTTAAATCCTATACCCCACACCCAAATGGCGAATTACAAAACATACGGAAATATATCCCAAGTGGGCATGGATAAACCAAAATCCCACACCCTCAGAGCGAGGGTCAGTCTTATGGATTCTGTGGAAAGCAAAAATTCGCAAATATACTCAAGACACAGATCTGGACCAAAAACATGATGTTTAAACATTGCTATCTACGCAGTAGGTATGAATAGGAATGAGTGAATTAAGAAGGAAACATGAAGGCCAAATAAACCTGACATCAGGGAACATACTTTACTACAAAGGAGAAGAGGAAACCCTATTAAGAGAAGTTGGGTTTATAATACACAAAAGGCATGCAAAAAACATAATAGATATAGGAAGTATAAGCTCAAGAGTTATATATTTAATTTTAAAACTGAACAACAGATACAACATCAAAATAATACAAGCCTATGCACCTACATCGCAAGGATCTGACGAAGAAGTAGACACCTTCTATGATGATATCACAAAGGCAAACGAAAATACCCCAACACATTATACACTCCTCATAGGAGACTTCAACGTAAAGATAGGACAAAAGGAAGACGAAATGGAAACATTAATGGGGAATTAGGATTCTGTCTACAAAACAACATTTTTATAATGAACAGTTTCTGTAAAAAGAACGAAAACAGAAAATGAACCTGGAAGAGTCCAGATGGCATCACTAAGAACGAAGTAGACTTTATAATCTCAAATAAACGGCAAATTATAAAAAACGTTGAAGTTTTAAACAAATTTTCCATTGGAAGCGATCACCGCCTGGTGAAAACTACTATAAATATTAATCTAAAACACGAAAGAGGTAACCTTGTAGAAAAACAAGCTAAAGATAAAGGTAATAATGGAAAATGGACAAATGTCGAAAACCGGCAAGAATAGACAGACATGATAGAAGAACGACTAAATCAGATAAAATATGAAGATAGCATCGAAGAAAGAAACGACGTTATTGTAAAAACACCAAAGGAAGCAACTCAGAAATATTGTAGCAAAGGAAACCTACGCACTAGTAAGATCAGTGCCAACACAAAATCCCTAATAAAAGAAAGGAGAGAAATGGAAGACAAAAACTCAGAGGAATTCAGAAAAATCAATAAGGAAATATCAAAAGAAGTTAGAAAAGATATTCCAAAGTATAACAACACAAAAATTATCGAAACAATCAAACAAAATTAAAAACTGAAAGTTCTGAAACGTCAAACAAATGTTGGAACAAAAAGTATAATGAAACTAAAAGATGAAAATGGAAATACGATTACAAACAAATCTGATATTATAAAAATTACAGAAAACTTCTATCGCAAACTATACAAAAATGAAAATCCTGCAGAAGTAGAAGACATAAAATATATTAGAAACCAGGGATCGGAAGATATACCTGAAATTAGTCTGGAAGAAATAAAAGCAGCAGTTGGAGAGATGAAGAATAACAGATCACCAGGAGACGATGCAATAGTTACTGAGGCGAACAAGGAAGGCGGACTAGCTGTCCTAAAAGCCTTGAAACCTCTATTTAACGAATGTCTCATAGAGCAAAAAACGCCCACTCGATGGGACAAGGCCATCATCACTCTGATACATAAAAAAGGAGGCGCTACAAATCTGACCAACTACAGACCTATTAGCTTGCTACAACACATATTTAAACTCTTTACGAAAATACTATCAAAACGTATAAGTGTAAAACTTGACCTACACCAACCAAGAGAACAAGCTGTATTTAGAGTAGTGTTTAGTACGAATGATCACCTAACATTACTTAAACTACTAATTGAAAAATGCGTAGAATATAACAAGCATCTTATGCTGATATTTGTAGATTATGAAAAGGTAGTCAATTCGATAAATCAGCAACAACTTTTCCATGCTCTTTTGCAATGCCAAATAGACTCCAAATACACGGGTTTACTAAAATACATATATAACCACGCAACCGCATCAGTAAGATTACACGAAGACACCAACACATTTCAAATAGAAAAAGGGGTAAGACAGGGAGATGTCATATCCCCTAAATTATTCACGACACTCTTAGAATATTTGTACAAAAACCTAGATTGGGAGTGTGGAATTAACATCAAGGGTGAACTACTAAATCATCTAAGATATGCCGATGATTTAGTCTTAATCACAAATAAGATAGACGAAGCAAATAAAATGCTACAAGAACTCAAAGCTGCCTCAAAGGAAGTCGGGCTTAACATAAACTATACAAAGACAAAATATATGACAAACCTGGTTCTGAGCGATAGCATTTTGGCAGATGATATAAAAATCGAACAAGTATACTCATACAAATACCTGGGACACGAGTTAACCATTGGGAGAGATAATCAAACCCACGAACTGAAGAGGAGAATCAATTTAACATGGGCAGTCTACGGTAAGCTTAGCAACATCTTTAAATCAGATATCCCAATATGCCTGAAGAGGAAAACGTTCGATCAGTGCATACTCTCTGTTCTCACTTATGGAGCTGAAACACTAACATTGACCAAGAAAACCATAAAGAAAATAAGAGTAGCACAGACGGCAATGGAAAGGTCAATGCTAGGAATAACACTTAGGGACAAAATACCAAACACTACAATTAGGCAGCAAACAAAGGTAAAGTTTGCTGTGTTAAGGATAGCTGAGCTAAAGTGGAACTAAGCGGGACACGTGGCAAGACTGAAAGATGACAGATGGATAAGACGAATGATTGAATGGAGACCCAAGTAAGACACATTCAGAAGCAGAGGTAGACAACCAACAAGATGGACCGATGATGTGTACAAGAGTTGCAGGAAATTGGATCCAGATTGCACAGGACAGAAACAAATGGAAGGGTTTGAGGGAGGCCTATGTCCAGCAGTGGACGACCTAGGCTGGGGAAGAAGACAGAAGAAGACTTATTTATGTTATTCGGTGGCTATTAAAGTTCATTTGGATGTTCCCAAGTGGTGTTTAAGATGGAATTTCAGTGTGTTACTGCGTATACTCCGATGTGGCGTATTAGTCATTAGTCAGTGAAACCTACGAAAGCATGTTCTGTAATTTATAAAAGTGTTTTGTTTAATTTTAGGTATTGAAATAACTCCAAGTGAGGAAAATTAAATATGGAAAGTGAGAATTGTGTTTTGTGCTCTGAGTAAAGAAGAGACTGTACTTGTCAAGAAAGGACTAAATGGAATACTTAAAGCAAGTAAAGAAAGAGAAGATAACTTATGGATTAAACTTGGTAATTGTAATAAAGTTAAAGTTCATGTTAAGTGCAGACGTGTCTACACAAATCCAACCCAAACGCTTTGAAGATAGAATTATAATCACTGATGCAGTGGGAAGTAAAACATTAGTTATTACTTTTATTAATACTGCCCACAACATATTACATGATGAATGGTATTCAAAAAAAAAAAAGAAAAATATGGACAATGGACGACCTCGTATTGTAGAAATGAATGCGGAAATAATACGATAGGATATCCGAAGTAGACCAATGGATTTATCTACCTATCCTTTAATAGATGAAATGGGAAGTGCAGGATCAAATCTAGTACCAAAGTCTTTGAATGTTTTGATGGACATTTTAATTCAAAGGCGAAGAAAATAAGAAGTTGATAAGTCTAGATCTGTTACTACCATTAGCCATTCTGTAATTAGCTGTCAGCTTGTCGTCCAAAGTCATTTTTGTCACCTTTTCAATTATCTCTTTCAGTACACTTACATTCTAAGTATGGCTGTTGATCTACTACATCTAATATCCATCTGTACTTCCTATAATGAAACAATAGCGTACTTAAATGTAGCAGGGAGAAGGAGATGCCTTCATACAATTTGTTTTTGACAATGCTGACGTGAACACTCTAATGATAGATGGACATGGAACAATTCATATACTTGGTGGAATCCAATGTCTAACGCCAGCTAATGCAATGTTAGCTTCTCCTCTCGTCCAAGGTACTAAGAAGAAAATTAACCTTAGTATAAACTCAATACCTCTAATTCACAATAAAAACCATCTAAACTTGGTCTTCATAATATAAAAATTAAAACAATCAATGTATCAAGTGTTGATGTTACTGTAATAAAAAATGAATTAAAGTTGAACCTTCTCTGGATTCTTGAGTTCTTATACTCTAAAAAGTATGTAAGTAAGTAAGTTTATGGAATGGATACATGTAGGAAAGTATACACGAAACTGGAAGTTATCAGACTTCCAAAATTATGCCAGTACCCTTTATCAATTTAGACGCAAGCAGTAGGACAACGATAAACTCAGCTTTAATGTATGCTGCATCTGAATGCAAGCAGAGGAATACATTTTGCATCGTAACGTTTGATCAGCCGCTTTTTATTAAGACTTGCGAAATAGTAGAAGCATCAAAAAGAGGCAGTCTTTTATCTGCTGTTATTGTTAGATTTAGAGGTTTTCATTTGCTAATGAGCTATTTGAGGTGTATTGAAAGTATTATGAAGGGAAGTGGCATTGAAAAGCTTTGGAAAAATGTATATGCTCCTAGTACTGTACATCATATAATGTCGGGGCATGCTTTTTCAAAGTCTGTAAGAGCCAATTTATTAACAGTAATAGCACTATTTAAATGGTTAATCGACAGTTGTCCTAACCTGGCAAATGACATCTTAGAGTCTCTTGTATCAAACTCAGAAAAGCTGATTACAAATGAAATATCAATAGAAGAGATTATTTAGAGTCAGTAAGCAATCTTGCTGAACATATTTTTGTAATCTGCACCGCCAAACTCTAAACGCAATACATAAACATGGTAATCCTAGTCATGGAATTTATTAAAGCTAATATGACAGGTGATTTTGCACTCTATTTAAATACTGCTATTAGCATGCTACCTTATTTCCATGCATCTATATATTAAAAAAATGCTTAACCTTCCGTTGACAATGAAAAAAGAAGATTTTGAACAATTTTCTCAAGAAGGATTTTTCTGTATTTGACGTGTTCCACGATTTTGATCTGGTACATGCTCAGATATAATCATAGAACCATCATTGGTGAGATCTATCAAATCAATTGAGGGCCTGACTCATGGACGGGGTATAACACAAAACACTCTCTTGTGATGGACCTCGTTCATTCCATTGTGTACGGAGGTTACTACAGCTATAGAAAAATTTTGTGGTATATTTTTGAAAACGTCTAAACAACACACAGAAGAGAACCCCAGCAGCCAGAGTCGGGACTCTTATGATCAAAAAGTTTTCTGCAGGTGGTTAACGGAACACAATCCATTTTGTCATAACTCAGGAGAATTAGTAAGTTTGTCATCTGGCCTAGTAGGCGATGCTTCAGTTAATTGTGATAATGCTAAACAGATAAGAGAAATCTCAATGAAAGAAATGACAGGACATAATTTTGGTGCAATTACAATTAAAAAAAAATTAAAGTAAAACCTCTCGCAGCAGTTACTTCGGCAATCAAATTGGGTGGCAATAGTGTGATAGTAGATAAACAGCAGCTTTTCAACAGGATTATATGTGTTGAAAAAACAAAAACTAAAGATGTGTTTTACATACGAACTTGCTCCAAGAGCTACATCTTTATTTGATGATGTATCATTGAGAAAAGGTATAAAATCTCTAGCAAAAAAAGCCTTTATATCTGAAGAATCAATAAACATTCCGGGTGATAGCATGTACATTTTAGATGGTGGACACCTGGTGCACAGTGTAAAATGGACCCGACCGGCTGCTTATGGAGAAGTAGTTAACTGCTACAATTCCTACATAAAATCTCACTACGGGAACAACTGTTTGGTGGTTTTTGATGGTTATCCTAATCAGGCAACAACAGGAGAACTGCCAGAAGGACCTCTGCCAATATACAACCAGATGAAAACCATTTAACTACAGCAACACAAACCTAATGTTTGTCGAACAATTGAAACAAAAAGAGCTTCATAGAAATGCTTGCTAACAGATGCTTGAAATGTAGTATTCAAGTGCGCTTGGCAGAGTCAGATGCACATACCTTAATTGTCTCAACAGCTCTGGAGGAAGCAAAACAAGGTAAAACAGCAGTTGTAGTTGGCGAAGACACTGATTTACTAGTGCTATTAACTTCATTTACGTCCACAATTTACAAGATATTCTTCCTGCGCCCTACTTCTGGATCCAAAAAACAAAAACTGTGTATAATATATCCCGACAGCAACTCGTTTTAGGAGAAATTGGAGAGGTAATTCTATTTGTACACGCAGTAACAGAATGTGACACAACCTCAGCCCTGTTTTAAAAGGGAAAGTTTAATGCTTTGAAGCTTATATAAAAAAATTGTGCTCTGATGGAAGAAATGAAAATTTTTAGCAAACCATGCGCAACAAAAGCAGGAATATCGATAGCAGAAGAAAAGTTTTTAATTCGTTTATTAGATATAATCACATTGTTTCCAGACAGCCGCTTAGTAAAATATTTGATCTCGCGTCTTTGTCTGACGCAGCAGCTCAGCACTCATATCGTGTGTACCTGCAAATCCAGGAATGGAAAGGGAATGCATTAGAACCTACAGCTTGAAGTTGGATACAAACCGGAAGCACTTTATCTCCTGTGTGCATGGCAAAAGATCCTGGTCAACCTGAGTTGTTAAAACTTATTTCGTGCAAATGCAAGTCTAAGTGCACCAATAAGTGTCAATGTTGGACAGCCATGATGCAGTGTTCTGCCATGTGTCTACACTGTCAAAGGCTGTCATGCCAAAATTCTGCACAAACTACTGAATCTCAGTCTGATGATGAATAAGATAAATACACATATATAATTTTTCGGATATATTACTTAAGAAATTAGTTTTCCACAACAATTAAATTGCTTTTTTGTTTGTTTGTTTTTTTATTTATTTATTTTTAGTTCTACCTATTTTATGTGAAAGATTTTACTAAAAATTGCAACTTAAAAAGAACTGAACTATGTAATCGCCTGTTTTCCAAATGTTGAACCCGAATATCAGCGTTACCAGTATGTAATATGAAAAAACTGCTAAACTAAAACTGCTAATTGAGGAATAAGACAAATTTGGCAAACAACCAGAAGCTCTAAAGAAGACTAAGTTTTTACAAAGTATATACCAACTGACTAATTTTGTAAATCAAGATATAATATAAAATATAAAAAACGCCAACAGAATTCTGATTACGCTTTCCGTAAAACTACTAGAAAACTTAAAATGATTAAATCACTAATCTTACTAATTAGAAAAAGTGATAGTACTTGGGCACAAACCAATCAAGAAAAGTCAAAAACAAAAAAAGCTATGTAAGTACCAAACTCTCACAGAAACCAAAAACATACTCATACATACTGATAAGATTAGTTAAAGCTAATCAGTTGAACACTGCTGCAAAAAGCTTCAGGTTACAACCTTAAAACTGCAAAATTTTTGCAGAAAAACTCATTAAACAAATAATTTTTTAATTAACACAATTCTTCGTATTCGTTTTTTCCAGAGCAGTGGAAGTTACTTATAAAGTCATAATACCCAAAGTTCTTAAAAAAAACATCACACCAGAATACAACATTTTGACAACTGAACGATAAAAATGTAAGAATCTGAACAATATAAAACAACCATGGAATTGACTCAAAGGCACATTTAGGTAGAAAGAAATTACTGCACCGTATAATAAAACATTTTTTAATAAACAAGAAACCGTGAGTTATTAGCGAATTTTGTCCCCGCAATTACCACCATATTTGTCGACTGCACTGGCAAAAAACAATAGTATACTTGAGGTAGAACTCCTTATTTTCGACAAAATAAAAAATCAGTAGCATCATTAAGACGGTCAGTAGTACCTTCTATGTGTTTTAATCAAAGATTTAATATGAGGGTAATAAGCTGGGAGATTATGTAGATGTTCGTCTTTAACAAAAATCGACATCGAGCGGGTTTGCTGGGTATTAATACCCTTCATATCAAACAGATTTTTCTCGAACGATTCTTTAACCGATATCTAAAGCCACCAATGGTCAAACAAAAAATGACGTACAAAAGATTTAACAGAAAAGTTGAAATTTGACCTTTAACACTACCGTGAGTGGAAAGTTGCATACTCGTCAGATTGAAATGTACCCAAAACAAAATTTAAATTGTTACAGCATTATTAACAAATTTTTTGATATTTCAGACTTATTGCAATCATGTTCAAGCATGCAACACTATCGGTAAATACACACGAATATAACAATAAATGCAGAAAAAAGAAGAATGAGACAAGATTAGTATCACCCAAATTCTTTATACTAAGCTTGGAAAACGTTTTTAAATTGTAAAATGTCAATGGAACGTCGCTAAATAACCTAAATTACATACTTAGGTCATAAAATTAAATTAAAAAAGAATATTCATACATACCAAAACAACCACAAAAAATTGTTTGTCGTAAGCATTTTTTGGCACGCTCTCAAACACTGCATAGTAAGATGTTCAATTAATATACGCTAATACTAACTGAAGCAACTGCCCATGGAATTGAGATAACCTAAAGTTTGATGTTAAATATTAAGTTAAAAGATAAGATATTAAACAATTGTAAATCAATCAAAAACAAAATATTTGATTAAAAAAATCACAACGTTTCAGTAGTATTAGGCAAAAATGTCAGATGAAAGATAAAAGCAAAAACTATTAGAAGACCAAAAGCTAAACAACTACCAAAACGTCCACCAACACTATGAAAAGTTATAAAAAATCATTGAACTTTTTGTATAAAGTTTCTTTGCTGTTCTTTTTTTTTTCAATATATTTAATTCATTTTCTATGTTTCATGTTTATTTAATTTATGCTTTTCTTTAATTTTTTTGTTTTATTGACGTTTTTTTAGTTGCCTTTAGAAATGCTAGGTTTTTTGTTTATTTGTTTTTTTTTAATTTTTTTTATGGTTTTTTTTCCAGTATGAAAGAAAAGGTGTCAATATCCAAGACACCTTTTTTTCATACTGGAAAAATTCCTAAGATACAATTAAATAAGTGTTGAAAATTGTGCTGGATGGGTATTTGACTTGTGTTGATCAAGAATATCGAACCCATTGTATAATTTGCTGCGATTACAAACGAATTAAATGTTTATTTTGTAACCGTCGTTTAAAATAAATCATTGGTTATTGGATTATTTTCGTAAAAGACCCGGTATTTGAATTGACGTTATTCATTTAATGTATTCTGAATATGTTTTAATGGATTTTACATTGAGTTTAATAAGTTATTTTACGTTTTTAAATTCAAAATTGTTGATAAAGTTTTGTATTTTTCTGCGCCGTGAATCATCTGCGATTATGTTTGTTTGACAATTTCTTTGTTAGATCAAAATTCTAGTGGTAATTTATGTTTCCCTTCTGAGATATAGTTGTAATTAAATATATTTTAGGCGTTTGTTTATTTTAAGTTGGTTTAAAAGTTCTTTGTTTTAAGTGCATTCTCAGTACCGTCATCTGGAGTGAATTCGGTCGGTTTTTGAGGTTTTTCCTCAATAATACGAGTAACGCTATCACAGAAATTTTGAAAAAATTAATGTAGACTCCTACAGCCTTTAGGCAGCGTTTCATCAAAAAACATTTTTTGTTTTTTTATATTTTAACAAAAAAAAATTGTCTGAATGTTGTCCGAATTCGCCCCTACGTGTGGGGTGAATTCGACATTGTTATTTTTGTAATGGAAACTCAAATTTACCCATACCGAGAAGTAAATTCGGGTAGTAAAAAGTAAAACAATATATTTTTGTAGATCAGAGATACTTTTTAGGACAAAAAACAAAGGCCAGTCTTCTATACTCTTATAATAAACTCAAAAAAAAAACATACAAAACCAACATAAAAACGTTACAAACTAACATAGGTAGGTAGGTAACATACAATTTTATTGAAGTATAATATTTTTATGTAATAGAGGAAATTGGTATCGATTTCTTCTTAAATTTTGAACAGTTGTGATTATTCCTATTATTTCTGTTTTATGAACAATAGATTTGTCTTTGATTGTCGGATATGTAAAATAATCATCTACAAGCTTTCGAAAAGCATGTTTCCTTAAAAAAATTAACAAGGCACCTATTGGAATCCATTATAGCTGTAACACAGCCAATATAAAATTTAAACTTCTCTTTTGGACACGTTAATTTAACTAGTACAAATGTCCTTATATTTATAGTGTTAATGTCATCAGGCACAGCGTTATCACAGCTTTGATTCTTATCCTGATTTGGTCCATGAATTGTAGCTGTGCCATCATCATGATCAGTTTTCATTTCCTCTCCGTCAGAATTTTCTTTATTTTCTGATTCATTAAGCTCCACGTCTTCGTCACTTGAATTTTGGTTAAAGTTGTCCACGCTTATTCCCTTGCCAGCACTAACAGCTAACTTTTTGCCCCGTTTTTTTAGAATGGAACTAATGGTAGCTAGCCTACTTTCTCTAAGAAAATCTAAGCATAGTTTCAAAAGCCTTGGAAATTCGTTTTTCGACAGGTAACCTTTATTTTTTTATTGCCATTAATAGTTTTCGACCGTTTGGCCCTTTTTCAAATTACTTTATGATTAACACACCCTCATCTGCGATCCTCTCGCTGAATTGTATTGAGCTAGCCGCCTCTTAATAAGTTACGGGTAAATTCACGTAACACTGCATAGGATATTAGTCATTAAAATATTGCCTAGTACAATTCTTATAAATACGTAAGCCAGAAAAGACCGATAGATAATTGTAGAATAAAACAAATACTTTTTGTTTCCTTAAGTGTGTTGTGTTCGAGTTAGAGAAAATGGTTGTAACAATAACCAAATTATACAAAATGATTATTTGTTTGGATTGTAATAATTAAAAGAAAATAATTTCTTTACTATTTCTTAACAAATGATGTAATTTTTTTAATTATTGTTGTGTTTTATAATACTTTAAAACGTGTAGATTTCTTAGTAAAAACACAGTCCAATGAACCCACAACCTAAATTAAATCTTCCAAGCGGCATCACATTATTTAGCATTTCATTTAACCAAACGGACTCTATTTACAAACTAAATGGCAATAGAAATAAATTAGAATAAAATTAATATATATTAAAATCAATTGCATAGTTAATAGTAAATTTACAAGCTTATCATAATTTTACTCACTACAAAAAATATACAATGCCCAATCACACCTACTCTTTAATTACTTTGTTAATTGATACGTTAAACTGTATTAAAACGTCTTCTTAAACGTAATGATACCCGTCATTCTAACTAAAACATCCAATGTAACGTTTCTCACCAAATCCTTAATCGCAGAAATACCTCAACGATTCATTCTACCCCTGATCGTATTCAGGCGTTTCCAAAACTTCTAACACCGAGTTTGTCTCATACGCCGACGACACCGCACTGTTATCTTAATTCTGATGATCCCACTTACCTCACCTATGCTTCTAAACTTCTAAGATTGCAATATAGAATCTTGGTTTTACGACTTACTCGGAGACGTTAAGATT
Organism: Aquatica leii; assembly: GCA_035610365.1. Taxonomy (NCBI): domain Eukaryota; kingdom Metazoa; phylum Arthropoda; class Insecta; order Coleoptera; family Lampyridae; genus Aquatica; species Aquatica leii. Next base: position 16,656,157 of record CM069432.1, read on the forward strand.
AATACAAAGAATGTATTTTATAATTAAGAATTATCTAGAATTTTACTTGTGCCAACTGTACGAATATTATATAATTTAATTTGTTTTTTGTTTCAGATTAATCCAAAATTTGTTAAACACAAAGACGTTTTGTTATTTTGTAAGTATTTATTAATATCATCAGTAATTCACAGTACATGCTAACATTACATGCCACCATCTTGTAAAAATCAGTTTGCATGTGCAACGTAACCAAATAACTAAGCAAAGTAACCGTCGACTCAACAGCGCTTTTCTTAGTCAACAACAAATTACAAATTAAATCTATCTGAACTCTTTTTAATTCTGCCAGTTCTACCCAAGTAAGTAAACAACGACATATGAAAACGTAGGTAAGTATTTAGATCGCTACGAAGAAGTTTAAAAGAAAAAGAAGAAACGTGCTCACGGAATTTAAGGTTGTACACATAACAGATACAAGAGTTGCAATGTTAAAGCGGTGACGAGACATTAAGTCAACATTAAAAAAAAAGGGGTCACAATAGAAACATACTGGGACTATCAAGGAAAAAACCAATTGTTGACAGCCTACAGAGGAAGTAAAAAGCTGAATAAACACGGTGACATTGTTACGTGCAAAAATTTCATAACGTAATACCCTGGCTGTATGGTTCGATGCATTTTTGATCAAGGGTTAATATCGACAAATACCTTCATGGGACGAGTATAACTCTGTAAGGCCTACGTTTAGAACTAAAAACGATTCTTATGTGTACTTTCTTTTAATAGTAATTAACAATTTTGTGGATCTTGCTTTCGTGAGTCATTGTGTTGACACGATTTGCTATTCAGATTTATTCCAGACTGACTCAACGAGGAAAATATTTTCTTTGAACAAGTAGGTACTGGATTTTGTCGGTGTCAGAAAAATCACTCACGAAATTTTGCTTATTTTAACTTAGTAATTATAATCATGGTTTCAATATCATTGAGGTAGTTTCACTCATTATTTTGTGTGTGTACAAATATTTGTTATGAAATTTTCTTTGCTATCGACATCGTGTAAACTTATGTATTGTGTGTTTCCGATGCTTCCGGCATTTATGAATTGAGAATTTCTGAGACTCGTTGTTAATAATCTACGTTATTAAATTAAAGTTGTTATGCTTATACTTTATCTTTTCTTTATGGTAACATATCTTCCTTTTTGTTGATTACACGGATACCAGGTTAACAAGGATTACGAACCTGAAATTTGTTACAAGCTTGAACCTACTGTCCTGATCGAGATAGAAGTTTCACTTATAAAAGATCTGGCGCCCTTTAACTCTTATTTATTTAAACCTTTCCTATTTCCGACTGTGTGAGTTGGCCGTGCAAGATTCGTAAGACTTATAGGCTTGTAACAACATAATTAGGAAACATGATTTATCTAAGAAAGTCAGTTATCAAGGATGGCCCCTAAATCATTGATTGTGTTGACAAATGGAGCGACTATTCCGTCGACAATAATTTTAGTATGGCCGGGTAAAAACCATTGAGACGAAGTATGACTTAAAACTAATGTTTAAGTTGAGCTGACACCATTTCAAAATTTCTTCAATGTCCTGTTTAAAATTTGATAATCTAACGTCGAAATCAATTTTATTGATCTCACTATAGACTTGCATATCATCTGAAAACAAATAGTATTCACAAACATCTAATTTGATAAGTAAGTCGTTTATAAAAAAAAATACGGGCGATGGGCTTCCATCCTGTGGAACACCAAACGGAAATGATTGTAGATCAGACGATAAATTACTATATTGGACTTGCTAAATTTTTGTTATGTTCTGTAAAGCTTAAACCCAGATTAATTTTGAACCAAAAGTTGCGATTGGTTGAAGTAAGTGGTAAGCCGATCATGCAAAATGTATTAAAATACGGCTATAAAATACTGATGGGTTCTTGGGAGATTGGAAATTTAATCAAGAGATACTCAGACCCTAAACCTTTTTACAAGAGCAGCTTGATCAAGTAGGTGGATGACAATTCTCGTAAATCTGTACACCATTAAATCAAGATCGCCTACTTTACATTTCAGCAGTGCATTGTAACCACATCTCGTTACAGATGTTTTTCAGCTAACGAGTTTTACACAATATGTTTCTAGCTTTTCTCTTTCTTAAGTTATAGAAGCAAAATAGCATACAGTATGCTGATACACCAAGGACATCAAGTTGCTCATAGGATAAGTAGATAAGCGTTCTCTACCAGATCGAGAAGAGAAGGAAACATCCGGGGGGAAAAATGAGTAGACTTAGATAGAAGGATAAAAAACTGGAGAGATAGGCAAAGTGCAACAAGATGAGTTTGGTTGGAAGTGGATGTTGGAAACAGCATATTTATATTAAAGTCACCCAGAATTGAAACATGATAATAAAATGGGAGCACAGATCTACTGTGCTCCTATACCTTTAAAATCGCGTATATCAGAGTTAGGTGCAAGAAGAAAATAGACTACTCCAACCAACATAAACCGTCCACTGAGTTAGGAGTTAAGAAGGAACTCCTCTTTACCATTTTTTAACGTTTTGGTTGATTGAAATGAAAATGGTTCATTATAACATTCAGTTTATCAAAAACCTACCCATGCAAATAGATATTTAAATTGAATGTTTCAGCATCATCCTTTTCGAAAATTATTAGTAGTAAATTCTTTAGTGTATAGAGCTGTTTCCTTAAGTCAACTCCAAAATCTTCAGAAATTGTTAAATTATCTAACCAAAATCTTAGTCGCAACCAGTTACAATAGAAAATGTATTCACCAATCTATTACAAAGTTTACGTCTGCAAAACCAAGAGTAACAGCGAAATATAGGTTTCAACGGGCGTCGATCGCGTATCTACCCTTTGTTAAAGGTAGTCAGTCGAATCCTACTGAAACAGCAACCTCGGCCTTTTTACAACAAACCCAACAACTGCTAAAAATCACTTTCCAATAAATAATTATGGCTAATAATCCTAATATCACTTCCCTCAGGATATCCTTTTGGAACTGCAATAGCCATCAGTATAAAACTACTGAACTTCAACATTTTCGTGAGCAATACGAAATCGATATTATTCTTCTATCAGAAACTCACCTTAATGCTTGTCACAACCCTAAAATTCCAAATTATACTTTTTATCGTACCGATCTTGATAGCAAAAGTGGTGGCACTGGCATCTTTGTTAAAAGATGACTTCAGCACCATCAACTTCCTAACCCTGCCTGTGATCACATAGAATCGACGTTAATATTACTGACGTTGGTAATATTAGAATTGTCTGTTGTTACAAACCACCCAAATCTCCACTCACTGATGATGACCTAGACCGTGTATTTTCCAACCATCAACCTTCTATCGCAGCGGGAGATTTCAATTGCAAAATACTGATTGGAATAGTCGTGTTTGCAACCGAAATGGCCGTAAACTAGTTAGTTCTATAGACAATCATCCTCAACTAACTGTTATCGCACCAACTGAACCCACTTTCTTTCTCGACACTTACATCCTGGAAGTCTTAGATATAGCTGTTCTTCAAAATATCGTTTTTTTCCATAACATACATTCTATCCCTGAACTAAATTCACACCACAACACCGTTGTTATGCATTTTTCAACACTAACAACGGAGTCTGCACCTGGTCTACGATTTCATACTAATTGGTCTCGATTTAACCAATTATTAATCGAAAATCTTGGTCCAATCCCAATTACTTCTTCAAAAAATTGCCTTGATGACAACATTAGCTTTTTTCAAACAACAGACACAAATTCCCACCACTTCAACTACTAAGAAACATTCAAATTTTTTACCTCGTGATTTCAAAGAATTAATTCGACGCAAAAACCGCGTTAAACACAAATATCAACGCAATATAAAAAAGAACTAAACAAACTACAATTTGAAGTTCATCTAGCTCTAAATAATTTCAAAAACGAATCTTGGTCGTCTAAACTAGATTCTCTAAATCGTGACAGCAACTCATTTTGGCGCATGCAAAAAATTTTGCGCAACGTTTCCGCTAAACTTGACACACCAATTCATTCTACAAACGGTCTAGTTTATTCCCACGTTGAAAAAGCAGAATCACATGCTGACAGTCTTAAACTACAATGCTCCCCCAACTACCAAATCGCTGACCTCGACCGTATGGACGTAATAAACTCTAATCTTGTCAGATTGTTATCACAAAATCACCCAGTTCTACTACTTTCTCCTGCCTCTCCGATTAAAATTTTGCAAGTTATACGATTTCTTAAAAATCGTAAAGCTCCTAGTCACGATAAAATTTCAAACAAAATTATTAAAAACTTTCCTCAGAAAGCAATAATGTTTTTCACCGCTATCATCAATGGCATACTAAGACTAGATTACTTTTCACGTGACTGGAAAACAGCTGACGTAATAGTGCTTCCGAAACCTTTTAAAGACTATAAATTTCCACAAAATTATCGCCCAATAAGTCTTCTTCCCGCGATTTCCAAAATTGATGAAAAAATTATTCTCTCCCGTTTGAACTTCCGGCTAAAAATTCTTCCAGACGAGCATTTTGGTTTTCGCTCTAAACACTCTACAACAGAACAACTTCTCAGAGTCCCATAATTCTGTTACAATTCTATGTCCAACAATTAAGCCACTGGAGCAGTTTTCTTAGATGTTTCAAAAGCTTTTGATCGTGTTTGGCCTACAAACTAATTTCTGTCAAAATTCATCCCCAAATAATTCGCATCATTCATTTTTTTATCACACACCGTCACTTTCGCATTAAATTGCATAATGTTTTGTCCTCTATCAGACCCATAACTGCAGAAATCCCACAAGGCTCCGTTCTTTCCCCAATCTTCTACAACCTTTATACCTACGACATTCCCAAACCTCCGAATATAGAACTAGCTTTGTACGCTGACGACACCACTATTTTAGCCCGCTTCTGGCAAACAAAGCACATAACAAATTGCCTACAATCAGCGTTAGAAATCTTAATTTATGGTTTACTGATTGGCTTATAGACGTTAACTCCAAAAAAAGTGCGGCGGTAATCTTATCTAGAAGATTAAAGCATCATCCTTACGGACAACTCGCCATTTCTAACAACTTAATTCCCTAATGTAACTCCGCCAAATATATCGGCGTGTTACTAGACAAGCGCTTAACCTTCTCTTCCCACGTCGAATCTGCCTCAATAAAGGTCGTGGCCTCTTAAATCATTAGCTCAACTTCTTTGCCGTAAAAACAAACTAACTTCAAAAAACAAAATTCTTCTATATAAAACCATAATCAATCCTATCATGCTATATTCTTCACCTGTTTGGAGCCAAGCTGCTAAATCCCAAATTAAGAAAATTCAAGTAATTCAAAACAAATCCCTGAGATTAGCTTTCAGCGCTCCCTGGTTTGTCAGGAACAAAGATCTTCAGCGCGATGCCAATCTTTCTCTCGTCGCAGAACAAATCCTAACAAAATCAAGATCCCAATTTTCAACAAATTCAAGTCACCCAAACCCATAGTAAGAAAATTCACTAACCACGACAAATCCCTCTGCAAAATCAAAAGACCGAAAACTATACTACTCAACAAATAAGCATCCCACGTTTCCTATTCAAGTATTAAAACATTCTAATTAACTCCACCAAATGATACCACTTTCAAGACGACGGGGTAAAAGGAAAAATTCCTGGCCCTTCAGTAAGAAGATGATTAGATTAGATAAGATCCTTCTATACAGTGGAGTACCACAAGAGAAGAGAGCTAAAGAAGGTGTTGCATGCCTGATACATAAAGACTGGGAAACAAAATTGAGAAGATGGAAATGTATCTCAGAAGGATTTTAACAGTTGAGATGCAAATAGATTCGGAAATAATTACGCTAATAATGGCATATGGACCAAACGAAGATGAAAAACATTTAAATAAGGATAAATTTTGGCAACCACTAAATGTTATAACAGAAGAAAGTAAAGGTGTAAAAATAATAACAGGGGATTTGAATGGCAGAGTAGAGGAAAAAATATCACAAGCAGATAAAGTAGTTGGTTTTTTAGAGAAAATATAAGAAATAATAACGGAAAAAGAATAATCGATTACTGCACAGAAAACAATTTAATAATAACCAACACATTTTTCCAACACAGAGACATACATCGATACACAAGGGTAGTTCCAACTAGGAACGAAAAATCGGTGATACATTATATCTTCTAGAAACGGACAAAAATGGATCCTGAATGACGTGAAAGTGAACAGAAGACCTGAAATTAACTCAGATCATTACATGGTAATAGGTAAAATAAAAATTAAAATGAGGAAAAACACTAAAGAACATATAATGGAAAATAAGACAAAGAAGTACTACGAAAAGATAAAAACATACGACTTAGAAAATAAAGAAATTATACTAGACCAACTTTATGGTAAATTGTGAGATAATTTCGCAAATAAAGAGCTAGAAAACATGTGACAAACATTTAAAGAATTGATAATCAACTCGGTGAGAGAATCTTGTGGTACATCAAAAATTAACACTAGTACAAAACAGACGGTTTGGTAGACAGAAGAAAGAAAAAACAAACAAAACAGAAGAAAAAAGAGTGGGAAAGATACCTACAAACAAAGACGGAAGAATCTTACAATATATATAAACAAGCCATCTGGTATAACTTAAAAGTTATACCAGATGGCTTCCGAGTGAAATCTCCGATACCAGGAACAAGAGCCCTCAAGATACTGGAACGAGCAAGTTTTGCACTTATCCGGGCACAAATCAACCACCATCAATGGAAGAAAACTTTATTACTCCAAGACGCCACACAAAGATTCAAGGAGAGAAAAGAGTTCACATTGGAAAAAGATTACACACCAATATTCCGCAAAATAGACGCTACTTGCAAGAAGGTACGACAACTACACCAAGAAACACACGACAAAAAATGGGATAAACTTACACGTAACCAACAGAAAGCAGCCGAAAACCAAAAGAATGCAAGGAGAACCATAGTCAACATATCGACACATTTACTATATGTTACAGAAACGACTCTATTAGAGAAAGGGTTCAATTTTTCGATAACACTAAAACACGTGTCTGTACTAGACATCTTTGATGCCATCGAGATGTTTGAATCCAACACAAGCAGAAGAATTTAAGTGGAAAATCAGAAATGCTCTAGAGAAGAAAAGAAAACAACATACCAACATCACTAAACATAAAGAAAAAGTTCTCACAAATTTACGGAAGAACAAATGCGTTAAAATACTTCCAGCCGACAAAGAGGCCGCAACGGTTATCATGGATGCCACCACCTACGACCAAACAATTGAAGACATCTTAAATCAAGGGAATTACCGCAGACTGAAGAAAGATCCGACAGCAAGCTTGGAGAGGAAGATCTATCAAGTCCTAAAACTCTACGAAAGACATCTAACACCAAGGATGAGAACGATGCTAACACCACACTACAGCAAGCCGCCGCATCTATATGGACTACCGAAGATACATGAAAACAACATGCCGCTTTAACCGATAATCAGCTCTCGTAATGAACCCACATACCAGCTATCCAGATTTCTACTACCAATTGTGCAACCACTACAGAAGAACAGCTCATCTTTTGTCAAAGACTCCAAACATTTCGTTGAGATTTTGAAAACAATAGAGCCACAAGCACGGGATCAATTAATCAGCTTCGACGTAGAAAGTCTTTATACTAATGTGCCAGTTGAAGAAGCACTGAAAATCATCCAAACGAAACTCCGAGAAGATGAAAAACTCCAGGAAAGAACCACGCTGCCGGTAGAAGGAATAATGAAGCTCCTAGAATGTTGCCTCAAAAACTTGTACTTTCAGGAGAAAGACAGATTCTTCACTCAAGACGAAGGATTACCAATGGGTTCATCTCTATCACCAGTAGTCGCCAACATCTACATGAACTGGTTTGAATCCCAGGCCATAGAGAAATCAAAATTCAAACCCAAAACATTGCTTAGATATGTTGACGATACCTTCATAATTTGGAACTACAGTAATCGGCAACTAGACCTTTTTCTACAACATCTGAACAACATCAAACCATCCATCAAATTCACTATGGAAAAGGAAAAGGAGAACTCATTTCCTCTTTTAGACGTTCACATAACAAAGAACAAGGGAATTATGGAAACGACTGTCTACAGGAAACCGACACACACCGGTCGATATCTTAACTTTGAATCCAACCATTCCACTTCTACGAAAAAGGGAGTAGTAAAATCTCTAATCGACAGAGCGTACAGGTTGTGCAACACAGAGAAATGGCTACGAGAAGAAATCAAAAACATTAGAAACGATCTAAGGCAGAATGGTTATCCAGAAAAGATTGTAGGAGAGCTTTTACAGAAAAAGCAATTGAACACCAAGGAACAACCTAAAACAGAAGAACTGCCCAATTCACTGCTGAGCATCCTATATGTCAAAGGTTTATCAGAATCAATAAAACGTATAGGGAAAAGCTACAACTTAAATACAGTGTTCAAATCATCGACCACCATTAGGAGTATAATTTCCAACACAAAGCTACAAACAAGTCGAGATTCCCAAAACTGTATTTACCAAGTTCCATGTGAATGTGGCAAGTCATAAGTGGGGGAAACCAAAAGACCACTTGACATCAGACTGAAAGAACATCAGACGCATACACAAAGAGAAGAGACTTCTAAGTCCGGCATCGCGTAACATTCGTGGGATAACCAACATCGAATGAAATGGTCGTAAGCAAAAATCATACACAGAGAGGAACATTGGTACAAACGGAAATTTAAAGAAGCGGCATTCATCAATAACAGCAAAGAAATTTTCAGCCAGCCAAGTGTCGAGATAAGCAACATATGGAAACCACTAATCGAACCTCTAAAACAACTCAAACTTCACTAAGTAATTTTGTTAATTAATCTGTTACGCTAAGGTGATTTTGTACGCTTGAACGCTTTATCGAACATGTCTTTAGTATATAAGCTCCAGTAGTTTCTAAGTTTGTTAGTATTCACCTGATGACGATTGCAGATACCACAGCAATCAAAACGTTGTGTATATTCGTTTCAAAATAGTAAACAATGAAAGTTCAGCAGAATGTTATTACTTCGCATATATAATATATATTAAAATTAGCATAAAAAAAATTTATAAGCAAAAAATTATTATTTTATTGTTTAAGTCAAATTTACATTAAACAAAATAAATTAATACATACAAAAAGATGAAAAAAATGTTAAGTATTAAACTTCTATTTATATTTAAATTTGTATAAATTTTCTTAGATGATAATTTGGCAAAAACAAACAAAAATCGATCATAAAAACAACAAATAAAATACGATTTGCAAGTAACTGCTTTAAAAGTCATAATTTTAGAAATTAGTAAAATAAATTCAATGCTAAAAAAAAACGACTTTTATTTATCGAATTATTCAAAGAAAACTAATTATACCGAGATAACATATCTATTGATGGTAATTGCTCACAGACGCATACTAATAGAAGCGGCCTCTCTTGCCTGCAAAATATTACGTTCTTTTTACACCTTAAATTTCCCTGGAGAGTAAAATAGTAATCCCATTGGCTACACACCGCATTATTAATATCAGTCCTTTCGTACTTAAAAGCGTCTCTTATAATGTAGGCACAATTCTAAAATTGGAACCGAGAAATTCAACTTTATAAAATGTATAACAAAGATTAAATAAAACAAAACTACTTAAGAAGCACAACATGAATATTCATTATTAGAAATTTACAAATTTGTTGTTTAACATCAACGTGCAACTCACATTAAGTGTCAACAAAGCTAAAATTTGATGAAACGACGCTTCTACAATGCCAACATTCGTTAGCGTCCTAAAACGAATACAAAATGCAAGTTACGTAAAATCCACTTTGCCAATTATAATTTTAATTTTCGTTATAAAATGTTATAAAATCTATTTTAAATTTAAATTTAAATTGTGCTTAAATAATAAGAGGAAGTTTGCTAACTTAAACTTTGCCTAAAAGTGTTGATACAACAAAATATCGATTTTTTATTATACTGTATCAAGATGTCTACAGATAAATGCAATAAATAATAAAATGTCCGCAAAATCGACAACGAAAAAGTTAATATTTTATATATTGATATAAGAAGCTCTGGAAAACGTTCTTGAAATAAATGAAGTAAAAACAAAAAAAGTAAATATGTTTGCTTATAAAAAAAACATTATTCGACTTTGAATTTATTTCTTATGCATATGAATAAAAAAACCGTTTTATTTATTTTGGCTAAGCTTAGGTACTTACAAAATTTGTAAAAATTTTGACACAACATTAAAAATTAAGTTTTTTTTGCTGTCATTTTAAATACAATTTTAACACCGTTCATGCATTAAAAAACACTAAAACTTGTTTCAAATTAGTTGACATCACAAAATTTTTTAGTATTGAATTTATAAATTCAGGCAAAAACTGACGTTTTTTAAAGCTCGAGCTTTCATACATTTACAAATTTAAAAAAGAAAACACTCGATTTATTTAGTACTAGAGTACATAAATGAACAAAACTTAAAATTGTTCAAAATTGGAAAAAAAATCTAAAGTTTATAAAAATTATGAAATTGAACAATTAGACACAGAAGCATAATTCCTCATTGTTAACTTATAATCAACGGCATAAAACAATACCTCAAAACTAAAAAATTATACACTAGGGATAAGTTATCTAAGAGAAATTTAAGAATTTCTCTGAACAAAACGCAAAAAATAGCAATAAGCTAGGACTAAAGCGGCCACAAAAACAAGATTTGTATGGAAAATGAACAAGAAAAGATATCAAAAATTGTTTGCTAAACATACTTTCCAGCCACATCCTGCTGACAACAACACAAATCCTACCTATGATAGATACTCAAAACCAGGACAATAGATCCCATAACATGATCGCTAAAAAGATTTAAAAAAACAGTATTTTAAAACATTACCAGGCTGTAATTAAATAAATATGCGACTATTCAAAAAATTACAAAAAAAGGACATAATAAAACTTGCACATCTACTTAATGCAATGATTACGTGTCGTTAGTAATAACGCTTTACATTTTCGTATTTTGATAAAATTTTTACTACTGCACTGGCAGCGCGCCACTGACAATACGAATTAGTTTATGGACCGACATTCGCTAGAATTTATTTCTTAGTTAAGGTTTGCTGTGAGTAAATTGGGTAGTAGAAATCTTGTCCTTTCAGTCGTAAGTAATTTGTTTTTATTTCATATCTACTTACACTGAAACAGTTAAAACGATTTTCCTTTTACGCAATTGCTCACCGGTAATGGAATCCTGATGTCATTTTACTTTTGGTAATTTAAAGTTTATTATAACGAATCTGGCAAAAGCTTAGCGTAATTTTTTTTAAATTCAACTTCTAATAGTGAAAGTATTAATCCCCTTGTAATAATGTTTTTAGTAGATCGATTCAGGTCGGTATAAATAATCTGGGATTGATGACTTCAGGTGTCTATTCAAATTGGACGTCGAGCAGCTGTAGCTACCTATCGAGTATTGTTGTCGATGTGATTTACTTGCTTTACGCTTCATTATTAATCAATATTATTCTTTTATTTCTTGTGTTTCGTAATTTATCTAAATTTCAATTATCTACTGAGCCTTAAGCGTTATTAATTATGTTATGCTCTACTACTTATATTAAGCCCTCAGTTTGTATATTTTAAAATTATTATGTTAATTTTAATCTAGTCTATAGTTTAACCTTCAGTTCATTTCAAATTTGTGTGATATTGTTTACATTGACCGTCGAGTCGAATCTTGCACTTCTTGAAAATGTCGAGGGTAACATAAGTTTTACCATCTGCTGTGCTACGAAACTAGGGGTAGGTCTATCGTTTTATAATAAATTAATGATTACGTTTTGGTAATCAGCAACTAAAGTTTTTTTTTACAACTGCATGTAACTGTTAGTTAATGCTTGATCAAAATTTTACTTTATGTAGTACTTTAATTATTGTATTTTTCTTTGGTGAAACAAAAACTGGTATTTTGTTATCTTTTGTAAACAAAAAGTGGCATCGTTTGGAAAACAATTTCTCGTTAATAATTGTTTGTTTTTCCCTGAATTTTTTGAACAACGGGTTCGTATGTACTGTTAGCGTCTCCAAACCAAGGATTCTACTGTTACAATTAAATGGCGTATTTTTAATTATAGCTCAATCACACTCACTCACCAACATCTCAGCTAGGCTTGATGACGTGGTTATTATCATCAGTGCATTGCAACACCGATGTAGTTGAATAAATTTTAGAATAAGAAAAAATATGTGCAATTATATTCCTGGACGTGACTTAAAGTATAGAATGCAAAATAACACAACAACCCTTCTTAACAAGATCAGTCAAATTTTTCATTTATCTCCTCCTGCGAATTCAGAGTAAAAGATACCAACAAATAAATTTAGAATTAAAAAACGAGGCTGTTATTTGATCAATTTTGTACCGATTTTATACTAAGGGCATCCGTAAATGTAAACTTTACATTTCAAAAAAACTCAAAAATTTAGCAATAGTTTTAAAAATCTGTAGGAGCTACTTGGACGACACTTTAAACTGTCTCTGGGCAATAAACTATTGCACAAAAAATTTAGAAATGAGTTTTGACTTACGGTGTGCAACCGCAAGAAAAAAGTTTAAATATGATGCTTATCGGAAGAGTCGCTAAAGTATGATGTATCTATACATGTATTGCGGTTAACTTAAATTTTTGTTCTGTTTGTAGCATTAATAATGCATTATACGCGTTACTAGTACATGTGGTGTCTATTTATAATTTAGGATAATTTCTTGGTTAATCAGTAGTGACTTGCCGTCTATTTTGCTAAAGTTTGTAATACCAGTCCAATTACATTCTGTTTTAGCTTTTAGGAATGTGTTTTACGAGCCGTTCTAGATCTAGTAAAAACGTTGTCCAATTATTGTAAATATTCCTGCTTATTGTTCTTTGATTACATTACACTAAACTCTGTTTATTTAAGATACTACACACTAAAGTTATAAAATTAAATTGTGTTACGTGCAAAAATTGAAACAATGACACTTGCCTGAAATAAAGTAACATAAACGAAATCAAAAAGTCAAATCAAAAAGCGCTAAGAACGAGTATAGTCGACGGAATTAAAAACTTGTTTACAATTTAACTATTTAACCTTTATTTGAACAAAAAAATTACTCAAAACAAGAGAATAGAACAAACAAACAAAACTATTTAAATTAACACATAATAATAATAAAGAAAAAACATGAAAGTTAACAAAAAATGAAAGTAAATTGAATAATTGTATCAAAACAAACAAAATTAATAAAGAAATGAAACTAAAGTAAAATCATCATAAAAAATAGAAAATCTTAATTAAGCAAAGCACGGCCGTGTGCGCATTAAATAAATATCAATTCAATACAAAATAAAATAAATTAATCTATTTTAAAAACAGGATGAAAATTTTAATAGTAAATTTTCCGGTTAACGTGAAACATAAATTTTAACAACAAAATTTTGTCACATAGTTTTGACCAATACGGACAATAATCATCTATTAATTATATTATCGATAAAATCATTAATTCGCAACATTCATTTTTCTTAAAAAACCAAAGCTTTTAAGACACTTAACCGCGTAAATAAAATTCACAAACTTTAAGTAATCAGTACAAAATAAATACCTTAAATCGTCGTCGTCAAACCCAGAAAAAAAGTTGTGGTTGATCTTGGGTTGCCAGATGTAATCAGGAAGAAACGTTACGGGGTTTCCCAATAAAAAAAACTATGTACCGTAAGAAGGTTTTTCATGAGCCGCCGCCAAGGCGAAAACTAGATTGTGAAACACAAACTTACGCGCAAATCCACGAAAAGTTAATACGAAAGCAAACCGGTATCCAGTAAAATTCAATAAGCCGTAATTGCTTTACAAAATATGAAAGCTTTCCATTTGAACGAACTATTTTTTGTTTGTTAAAGACTTCCGTGTTAATTCTTCATTTAAAGGGGATGAGTTTACCACCCCAAAACCAACTAACTATCTTTCTTTAAAGCATTTCGACAACGGTCAACCAGCTAACTTCCTTCTATAACCAAAATCACATATATAAGTTATACTCAAGAACTTGCAGACGTCGCAAGAGATAATATATCTATTTCCTTTTAGATAACATAGCTTATAAATACAGTAATTATGAATCAAAAGGGAGACTAGCTACCAATGTAACAACGTAGATAAAATTGTTCAAATAAAAAATAAATCTTTTTAAAAACAAATTATTTGGTAATCCAAATAAAACAGTGTCAAAACTCCATAAAAGAAAACCATACCACCAAGAAGTGCAAAGAAGATGCTAACAGATTTAATTACGTCACAAAAGTAGTGTTGAGCCACGGTGTTTGTTTCTGCGTAATCTGTCGAATTGTCAAAATATCATATTCCATTACTATCACAAAGAAACTAAGCACGACTGTACTGAGAATATATTTCAAATAAAGAACTTTTAAACAAACTTAAAATAAACAAACTGCTAAGATATATTTAATTACAGATATATATCGGAAGGGAAACATAAATTACTACTAGAATTTTGATCGAACAAAGAAAATGTAGTCAGGTCAACACAGATTACAGATGATTCAACCGCGTACTAATTTTGAAATAAATTTTCATAACTTTGAATTATAAAGTTGAATTTAAAAACGTAAAATAACTTATTAAAATCTATCTGAAATCAATAAAACAATTTCAAAATACATGAAATGAATAACGTCAATAGAAATACCGGGTCTTTCACGAAAGAAATCGAACAACTTTAAACGACGGTTACAATTAAAATTGGCTTTTATTACGGCAGCGTACAAATTTAAAATATTTATAATTGATAATTTTAGGTGCTAATTGACTTATAACGCGGAGTAAATGCGAAACAAAACACTTTACAATTAATGTTTACACAAAAATTCAATAACATTTATTTAAATATTAAGTGACTGATTAAATCCCGTACATGACCTGAACTTATAGATTGACATACAAAGTTTACGATAATAATTTTATACAATGCAAGATAATGGACGAGGGCCGCGATGAAGACTGATGTTGCCTTAGTAAAACAAAATAAGGAGTAATCTGACGTGTAGCGTTTTTTAAGGTAGCGAAGGGCTGTTACTCGATAAAGGTGTAGATATCGGTAGTTATATTTGTATCCGGAATTTTTGTAATCATCCGGTTCACTATTACGTTTCTTAATTCTCGCTGGTGATAACATAGGCCCAGATATCATTACATAGAATAATTGCAAGAACCTTCCAAATTGGAAGAGAAAACAAATTCTAGAATGCAGAGACATAAAAAATACAAAGGGAAAGAACGGAACAGAAAAAAAACATTAAAAAAAACCAATGGTTAGTTACGCCTACCAAAGGTTCTTATCAGCCAAACAGAAATTTTTGTTACAGCCGTAACGCAATTAAATTTTTTCGTTAGTAAATATAAAAGAACAAATTCAAATTAAAGGTAGAATTTACAAAAATATCGTTGTTTAAACGACTGCCCAAATTAAGCATGTGTTAAATAAGAAATTTTTACTTTGTGGCGAAAAAAATCTCAAATGAAAAAAAAACGTAGAAAGTAGAACTAAGGCGTAATTCCTTCCACCAACGTCTGCAATTTAGCGGTAAAATACGGCAATGCCAACTACACAAAATTCATGAAAACCATAGGTTCAAGAACGTTAAATATTAGAAAAACGGAATGCGGACACTATTTAGAAATGTAGTGTAAGTTGTTTATCGGATAGGTTTGAGAATATAATTAAAAATTTGAAATTGTGTTGAAATCAATCTAATTTCTTTAATGCAGTTGACATTACACTTTTTCGAATTAAATGTAATTTACATGTCGATTTCGTAGCATCATGTTATATATAAAGGTTAAAACCTTCAAAGCAGCCTTTGGCGAGTTACGAAAGGTTGAGTACCTATCTTATCTATTTTGAAATATTCAACTATAAGGCATGGATCAAGTAATCGACTCTTCTACGATGTACATAAGGTGGTTATCATAGGACCTAGGTGATTGGTTTCATTATTACGAGGCATGGGTTTTGGCGCTATGTAGAAAATTAAGGTTTTGTGCGTAGCTAAATTGACATGATTGTTAATCGGTTTAATTACAGGCGAGCCATTGGGAAAACGTTTTCTTAATGTTCAACACTGGATTTAAGTAAGTGAGATTTTTCTACTATTTTCGGTAAATCTTGTCACTACGGTGATACTCACGATTTAGTAGCTTATAACATAATTTTCTCTTATGCTGATATGTAAAAGTTAATTGTTAATTCCATTTTGTTTATTTTCTTTTTCTTGCGGACCTTAAATATTTATTGCAAGATTAAAACTTTCTGTAGTGATCGAACAGGAGCTGCTTCAGCAAGACATTAATCGGGCACCTATACAAATTTATGGGACTTCAACCATGCCCTCTCCAAATAGCAATTGCTTAAATTCTATTACGACCTTTTCGTGCAAGATTGGTTTTTTTGGGTTTGAATCGTGTCAATTAAAGTTGTCAACGTTTTGCCTATGTTTGTAAAGGGCGCGAAAGAAATAAAATATTTAAATAAACTGATAAAATTTAACTACAAATTTTTAAAGAGTGAGGTAATCAACTTCTAAACCAAGCTTGAAAAAATCCATAAATTAAAAAAAATAATGATAATCTAGCGATAAAGTACTACCAAGTCAGATAGTTAACCCTGCTAGATTCAAAACATCATAGAAGAACTAAGCCAGATTCTAAACTTTATAAAAGAACTAAGCTAGATTTTAAATTCTATTAAAGAACCAAGCTAAATTCTAAACACTATAGAAAAACTAAACCAAATTCTAGAACACATAGAAACACTTTTATAGAGTGTAAAATTTGGTTTGGTTCAAAAATTTGTTTCTTAACTCTAATAATTATCAGAATAATTTCTGTCAGTTATTTGTTTCAATTACTTTGATCAGTTTGTTACTAATTTTTTGCAACAGGAACTGCTAGTAACAACGACAACACGGCTAGCTGGGATGTCTATGAGTGGGCGTAATTAAATTTCTACTAGCAAAACGAAAAAAACGGGCGCCATTTCTTGCATACGCGTAGAATTCTTAATTCGACGACACCAAAGGTACATGTAGACCCAGTGTGCAGTAGATTAGGTAAAGAAAATGTCAAAGGACAATGTTACATGTGGCAATATTTAAATAAGTAGTTTTTTAGTTTTCTAAAAGTTGTTACGATATAAGAATTGAGTATCAGTTAATTTGCGTTCTTGTACTTTTATTACAAATAAAATAACTTTGTACCACTGTGCACATATTTAAAAGTTATTGTGATAAGAGTGAAAGAAAAAAAACCCAGAACATAACCCCAATCTTCCAGCGTGTCGTCGTTTGTGTTTTGGCGCTCATTCTTGTTTCTCTGTGTTGTTTTCGAATATAAAGTACGATGGATCAAAAATATATACAAGTTTTAAAACTAAATAATGAAAACCAGGTAAGTTGGAAATTTCAAACTACGGTTATGCTACAAGAACAAGGACTGTTCGATGTAGTCACAAGGGATTTACCAAAGCATTCTACCGGGGAGGATGAAATATCGAAGTGGTTGAGAACTGACGCAAAAGCTCAGGAAATGATCGTCACCAGAATCGAGCAAGGGCCATTGACCCATTTATTAAAGAAATGTGGACAAAGCTAAAGTGCGTATATGATAAGAAATCAGTCGTGAGTATACACCTACTTCAACAGAAATGTTTCTTGTTGGATTTTGGAAATGAAAGTGTACCAACGTACATTTCCAAATTGAAAAAAATCAAAAGTAAACTTAAACAAGCGGGGAAAATTTTTTCTGACAAAATGATCATGACAAAAATTTTAATGTCTTTACCAGAACAGTACAAGCATTTTACGTCTGCGTGGGAGTCTGTACCCGAAGATAAACAAACCCTTGACGAAGTAACCTTAAGATTACTAGTGGAAGAGGAACGAGCAAAGTCTAATGAAGGAGCAACTGCACTGGCTAGTACAAGCAACAAACTAAAAGACATATACAAAACGTATGGTGGAAATACGGTGGAGTGTAACTTTTGTCATAAGAAAGGGCATTATGAGAAAAATTGTTTCAAGAAAAAGTGCTCACGCAACCGAAAGTGTCAATATTGCAAAAAGGAAAGTCATGAGATGAAAAATTGTTGGTTCCTAAAAACAAAGAAAAAAGGAGTGGTTCAAGCAGTGAAAATAAATCTCCAGAAACGAACGCATTCATAGGATTATCGAGCAAGTCAACAAATGATTGGTGCATGGACACAGGCGCAAGTGAGCACATGTGTTGGAATATGAAGTTGTTCGAGAATATAAAGGAAGTTACGAGTGTAAAGAAAGTAAAAGTAGAAGATGGAAAAATCCTAAAAGTAAAAGGAGTCGGAAGTGTGAGTTTATGGGCATTCAATGGAATTAAACTGTTAAGAACTACGTTGAGCAATGTGCTGTATGTGCTGGAATTGAAATTCAATTTGTTTTCAGTTGGATCTGCACTGGACAAAGATTTTCAAATGGTTTCTGACAAGAATATGTGTAAGATTGTTGACAAGGAAGGTAGAGTAAGGGCGATTGCAAACAGACAGAATAAATTATACAAAATGGAGTTTGTGAAAGAAAAGGAAGATTTCTGCTCAAGTGTAAACGCAACCTATCTTAGTAGTGAGAGTGAAAGTAGGTCAATGTCAGCTTACCAAACTACAGCCGATTGCAATGTAAACAGTACTAGTCTGAAAAATTCAGAGTGTCAAGTTGTGCAGGTTGTAAAAAATTTAAGTACATGGCATAATGTGTTAGCTCATTAAAATATTCAGTACATTAAACAGTTTCTTAGGCAAAACAATATCATCTTTAACGATGATGAAAAGGACCTTTTGTGCGAAAAGTGTTTATCGGGTAAACAGCATCGGATGCACATCCCGTGAGTCACTCACGTGCACTAAAAACATTAGAATTGGTTCACGCCGATGTAGGCGGACTAATGGAGACGCCTTCAATAGGTGGTGCGCGATATTTTTTGGTCATAAAAAACGATTTTTCAGGTTATCGGTATGTATATTTTATGAAATATAAATACGAAGTAAAAACCCATATTGAACATTTTATTGTACGAACTGAACGTGAAACAAACAATAAAGTAAGAATACTGAGGACCGACAACGGATTGGAGTTTGTAAATCATGAAGTAAAGGCATTATTGGAAAAACTAGGTATTCGTAATCCCCACAGCAAAACGCTCGAGCTGAACGAGAAATACGTACCTTGGTGGAAGCTGCACGAGCAATGATCAGCGGGATGAATAAAAGCATCTGGGCTGCAGCTGTAAATACGGCAGCTTTTGTAATCAACAGAACGGAAAAAGTTGGATAGCAAATAAAACTCCATTCCAATTGTGGTACAACAAAGAAACAAACCTACAAGATCTTCAGTTTTTTGGATCGAGGCTGTTCCCAAAGAAATCAATTAAAATGACATCCTAAAAATATGCAAGGCATTTTTGTCGAATATGGTGAAGAAGTTAAAGGGTACTGTGTCTATTTCCCTGAAAAGAATAAATTGGAATGTCATAAAGATGTTATATTTACCTGAGAATAAACATGAGGAAGAGGAGCAAATAAAAACTCGTTTTGAGGATGAACCAAAGATGAAGATAGAAGATCTCAGTCAGGATAACGCAGCCAAACAAATAGATAATCAAGAGGTTGTACATGAACCAAGTGATGCCTACGTCAATCGAAATGAAGAACAGAAACAACCCAAGCGAAGATCGACCGTCTAAGTATAATCTACGACAGAAGATAAGAAAGCCGAAGAAACTTGATGATTACGAGCATGATTTAGATATCGGATTGTTGGCCTTGGATCACTAAGATAGAGAACCCAATACGTATGAAGAGACGACGTCAAGCAGCGAGTCTGACAAATGGAAGATAGCCATTGAGAAGAAGGTGAGCGCGCTAAATATAAATAACACATGGGTGGTAGCGTAAAACTTTCCGAATGATCTAAAACCTATCGAGTGTAAGTGAGTATTTAAGAAAAAGAAGGACGAAGCTTGTGTTGTAGTAAATTATAAGGCACGATTAGTAGCAAGAGGTTTTGAGCAACAAGATGTATCCTTTTTAGACATTTTTAGTCCAGTTGCAAAGTTACCATCGATTTTTTTTTACCTTATGCAATCAATTAAAAATTCAAATTCACCAATTGGATGTAAATAGTGTTTTCTTAAACGGTGAAATAAAAGAAAGCGTTTATATTTTAGTGTCTAAAGATTTTCACAAAAAGCAAGGCACTGTATGTAAACTAAGAAAATCATTATATGGTCTGAAATGTTCACCAAAAAATTGGAACGAAAAGTTTCATGAAGTAATGTTGTCACTAGAATTCGTACAATCAGAATATGAATACTGTATTTATGTTAAAGTCAGAAAAGAATGCAAAAGTTTTATTTTAATATATGTAGATGATGTGTTGATAGCAAGAACTTCACAATATGAAGTCGACAATATTAGGCAAATGTTGGCTCAACATTTCAAAATGAAGGATATAGGATTGGAAAAACATTTTTGAGGAATGCTTATAACTCAATATGTTGTGAAGGGTGAAATATCAATCAATCAAACTCAATACCGTAAACCGGGGTAACTTTGGTATGATTTTAATAGGCTTTTCATCATAAAATTATAACCGCATTAAATAATTAATGGTAATTGGCATTATTTAAGACACCAACACTGACTGGATAAAATGTACAAAAATGATTATTTTATTTTTTCCCTAAATAGAGATAATGGGCCTAAAAGTTGTCCTAAAGTAACCCCTGGTGTGGGGGTAACTTTGGTACATCGAGTTTTCATATGATTATATTCGTATTCATGGCAAATTGAAAAAAAAGCATGGAAAATATAATGATGCTTACTATTTGCAACAGAAACGTGGTAAGTGTTACGAAACTATGGGAAATGAATTAAAATTTCAGCTTTTTAATCTTTATTAAATGAAACATGTACACATATGAAAAATAAACATCAAAATTGGTTTTTATACTTAAATTTAATATTTTAACGTAAAAGTTGCTTAAAAACTATATATTAGTTAATTCAGGAATATCAAAAAGCTCCCGGTGACCACGACGCGTTGGTGTTTTCAGAGTCATGACAATTTCTTCTTCATTGTAGAAAGTTTCATCTTTTTGAGATGGCCATTTCCATTGTTTACCATATTGAGTCATGACATTCACAATTGCTCCTTTGTCATCAATTTTCGTTATTTGACCAGGATAATATTTTTTATTGTAAATGCCTCTTGTCGTTTCTGACTAAGACGTTAAATAAAACTATCTGCAACGACTTCCTTTATTGCAGAATCGTCAGCAACAACATGGGTGTTTAAGCGGTTTCAAACAACCTCCCTGTTTAATGGACAAATTCTACACTTTCGGAAACCTGATTTAAGATTTTCTGCGCCTCGCTCATCTAGTTTCGTCATGAGCGTTTTTAAAAGTTGAGGAAACTGATCTTTTGGCACACCAGTAAAACGTCTTCCTTGGATTGTCTCTTTCCAATCATTCAAGATTTTCCTCCAGTTTTGTTTCATCGGTCGAAAATAGGCCACATCAAGAGGCTGGAGGAAGTGAGTTGTATTTGGTGGCAATGCAATAAATCTAATATTGTTGAGTTCGCACTGTCTAACGACTTTCACATTCAGATGTGAGCTTAAATTGTCGCCAATAATGACTTTGCGTCCTTCTTGCCGGTTTAGTATGGGCAGCAGCAAATACCTGAACCAATCTTCGAATATTTGAAAATCGAACCAACCCGAGGCCGTGCGGTTGTAGCGAGTATTTGTTGGCCCATTTTCCGTCCATGCCGACCAGAGCTTTTGAGATTTATAATTAACATATACAGAGGCCAGCTGTCCATCTGCATTTCCACATATCATTAGAGATGTGCAGGCCTTTGAGGAATTGCAAATTTTTTCACGGTACTTAGTTCCTTTTTTAGTTATTATTTTGCAGAGGCCAGGATCGTCAACAAGATTCGTCTTGTCATAATTCTAAATATTAGTTGCAGGAACTCCTTCCAACTCAGTGCTTAAGTGATCAAAAAACTGATTAACGATGTCATTATCTGTGGCTGCTCTAGCGTGTGAAATATTTTGCGACAACCTCTGACTAAGCTCTGGTCGGCGATGAAGAAAAGAATTTACCCAATCAGGTCCAAGAAGATTATGTTTAAAACAAGGTACTTTTCTTCGTTGGCGCTCTAAGTATGATTTGACAGAAAGTCGTAAATCATATGTTGTTACTGGGAATCCAAAAGCCGACAATGTAATTAGGTGACCCGCAAATAATTCTTCTTCCTGATCCGTGAAAACTCTTGGTTTTCCATGCCTGCAATTATGCTTTCTCTTCAATTTATGCCACAAAGTATTTTTCGCTATTTGGTATTTTTTAGCTGCGTTACGAATGGAAAGCCGCTTTTGACTAATATCATCAAGTGCTTGTTGTAGCTTTTCGTCAGTATAGTTCTTGTAATTACACGGTCCAGGTTTGCGGCGGGGTTTACGCGGCATCTTTTATCTAGAACAAATAAAAATACAGCGTTAACTTAGATACAGTTTCAACTAATGCAGGTTTAACTTTGGGACACAGTTTTAGGTTTGTACTTATTTAACAAACAAAGGGGTAACTTTGGGACATGTACCAAAGTAACCCCTACATGTTACGGTTTTCTACATAAATAAAAATACTTTGCTTATTACATAAGTTGGAACAATTAAATGTACTTCAAAAATGAGCTGTAATATAACATTTCGTACTTACCAGAATTGAAACAGTTATTCACGTTTTCCCGCTCAGATACAAAGTTTACAGACTTTAACCAAACCACCTGTTTACGCATGCTGAACACTAATACGCACTAAAAATGGCAGAATAACAGCAGTGTTGCCAAACTTTTTTTTTTGTGGTATATTACCCACTTTTGAAAATTAAATTATAGAAGCAACGATTTCCAAAGGAATTAATAGTCTGTTAAGTAAAATGTGCAAAATAATGTGAGTGTCCCAAAGTAATGCTGCAGTCACAAAGTTACCCCGGTTTACAATACCTAAAGAATGTTTTGACCAAGTTTAATATGCAAGATTGTAAACCTTGTAAAACCCCAATAGATTGTCAAGGTAATTATAAAATATTAATGAAAAGTAAATCTAAAACTATCAGCCTAGAAAAACATTGCCGTATGGCAATAGGATCATTAATATATGCTATGCTGTGTAGTAGACCTGATTTAAGTGTATCAATTAGTATCTTAAGTATGTATCAAAATTGTGCCAGCTATAATCTTTGGCAAGCTTTGAAACGATTTTTACGATATATACAGGGTACTTTAGAGATAAGTTTGGTTTTTAAAAATAATGGAAATGATGACATTGAAGGATATGCTGATGCAGACTGGGTCGGTGATAAAACTGACAGAAAGTCTGTAACGTCCCGTTAGAGTTCATTACATTAAAATTCAATTTTACATTCGTTTATTTTTGCAACTAATATTGCACGTAAATTTATTCAGTTTGACAACGTCGCGTTGTATTTCGGAAGCGTCTGCGTAGTCGACTTGAGTATTAGCTTAAACTTACAGTTCCGTTTGAACAATCTTGCGTAATTCACGTGAGTGACGCGAGGAAGACAAATTTTCTTGATTATGGCGTAAAAACCCATGCAATTTAATTTTTCTACATTCCATCTAATTGTTGGTGAGTTTACTGTTATTTTGATATAATTTTCTATTGAATTCAACATTTTTTGTGATTTCAAAATGTTACGCAATAGTTAGACAAAGGAATTTATTTTGAAGGCCGTTGTTGTAAATGCAGCGTGAGTACATCATGTCATTTAAAAAACCATTCTAATTATTTATATTTAGGGTCTTTTACTTTTTATTCTGGATCTTTTCTTTTACTGGATCATTTATTCTGGTTGTGTCTTTTAATTACTGGATTTTCCGTCATTGGATTTATACATTGGTTTTTGCTTGCTGGTGTGGTTGGAAATCTACATTGCTGTTGAAGAATTTTATCACTACAACAAAGTATGTGCTAAAGATAGAAGCTATACGATAACGTCGTATCATGTGGTGAGTCAACTGGAATTAAGTTACATTTTACATTCAAGCAATTAAATTCAGTTATTAAAACTTTTCACTCATAACAAATTAACCGTTTACTATTTTTGCATTTAATAGCAATTAATAATTAGATGTAAGGTTTTACGTCTTTATCACCAATTTAAAGGTGGTTGGCGCCCTAATATTTTATTTTAAATCCTGTTTTATTTCTAATATGTTTAATTCAAATATTGTTCTTTGTTCTCTAATGTAAATAGTATATTAAGTTATAGTTAATAAATTAACGGAGTTCACGTCTTTGTATTTATTTTTATTCAAACTCACACCCAGAGGTCTGTGCTTCCGATTGCTACCGTAGTTAAATTATTATTTTTACTTTTTATTATACGTTCGTTATTCGGAGTAATTTTTTATTACAAGTCAACCACTGGTTATATTTTTAAGATATTTGGATTCACTGTATCATGGGCATCTCGTAAACAACCAACGGTTTCACATTCTTGAACTGAATCTGAATATTTATTTGGCTTTGAGTTCCGCAGTGAGCGAAGCATATTGGATTCGATATTTAGTTAGCGATTTCAAAATTAAAGATGATTTTGTATGTGTTTTTTTGTTTCCACGTATACTATTGAGGGGGCAACACTGAACTAAGTAGTTTTTTAGTTTTGTAAAAGTTGTTACGATATAAGAATTGAGTACCAGTTTATTTGTGTTTTTGTACTTTCATTACAAATAACTTCGTACCACTGTGCCCATATTCTACAGAAAAAAGCAAACAACTTGATGACTAAATAACGTAACTATTTTGTTGCGTTTTTAGTATAACACAAACAAAGGAGAAATTTGGGAAAAAATGCCTGCTTGTAACAATTTACCTGTAACACAACTCAAAATAATTAAATTCAACACTACTTTCTAGACATTGTTAAAGTGACACAGAAAGAAAACTGTTCTCTAGATGTATCTGTATAATTTATTCTTCATAAAGATTATGTAATAACCATTTTTTTTAGACAGAAAAAAATACACTAAAACATTTGATGTATTATTGTTTCACATGTATTTAGAACTATCGGTTAAATAAAATCATTACATTTAGACGGATATTAATATTAATCTTACAGTTGATATATATCTTAAATAACTAACAAATACTTTCCGGTGTATTGAACTGTGATATGGTTTTGATCAACTGCAATAAAAAATTCTTTTTTCAATTTTATAAAGTTTAAAAGTAGTTGTAACGGAGTGAATAAAATTTCTATTCGCATAC
This sequence comes from Aquatica leii, assembly GCA_035610365.1. Classification (NCBI taxonomy): domain Eukaryota; kingdom Metazoa; phylum Arthropoda; class Insecta; order Coleoptera; family Lampyridae; genus Aquatica; species Aquatica leii. Next base: position 16,681,699 of record CM069432.1, read on the forward strand.
GCCTCAGTGCCTACTTTGCTAAAGGCAATTCTCAAGTTACGTTATATTTTATACCTTCAAAACTTGTATAAAAAGGGTGCATATAGATAATCTCTTGAGATTAACCACCGATTGAAAAAGCATCTTTTTGGCCAATCGTCAAAAAGGTGGAGATTATTCGTGCAGCCAAATTTTTATTTTATTTTTATTAAAAATTAACGAAACAAAAAATTTGTTTGTTAAAACTTAGTACTGTTGCTAATAACGTCATTTCTTTAATTGCAATTAAGTATATACGTTATTTAGAAAAACGCATTTACCTATATTTTATGACGTCAAATACAAAAATAATTATTTTTAGTTTAATGCTGTACGTATTAAATTAAAAAGTTTGATAGTTTAAAGCTATTTTAATTGTCGTAGATGTAGAATCAAGGAAATGTAGTTACAAAACTCCTATCCCATCTAGGTGAAGTGCTAATACAATACTAAATAGAATGCAATCTCATTTTACATCCCTACGCAATATATGAACTCCACATATTGATCGAGTTTATTCTAAACATGAGGATTTTCATTCAAAATGAGATGAGGGAGGTCGTGGCTTCAGCGTGGTTTTGATAGAATGTAAATCAATGTTACAGAAACTTACAGCCCCTACGCCACACCATTCAAAAGCGTCAAAGCAAAACTGCAATTATTATGAATTTATATACTTAGGTGTAGTTGAAAAATTAATTGCTCGGTTACACGTTATGTCACCGTCATTTGTAATATTACATTTCTCCCTATCAAGCGTCTTAATTAGAACCGCATTTACTAAAGATTGTATTGTAAATTTAATTACGAGAGTGTTAGTTATAAGTGTACACATGTTAATTAAAATGTGTTAATTAAGCATGTAAATCATCTGAAAGATATACCAAACGACGTCTTGTTAAATCTAGATATGCAACGTTAATTGCATCAATTGGAAGTCGAATGCAGAGTAGCATTATTTTACTAACACAATGGTCCAGTAAAATACAAATCATTAAGCAATTTTGTTTCTATTATTACATTTATTATTATTATTATGTATGCTTCCAATCATTAAAACATAAAAAAAACAACTGATGATTTGCACTTGCTGTTTCCGCATTTGACATATACATAGTTATAATACAGGGAGGTCGCGTTTTGTATGTTAAAACGGTATCACTACCGCCATATTGATGACAGACTAATGCCATGCTAATGTCAAATGTTTTGTAGTTGTGTTTGTAACGTTTATGCTAATTTTGTGTTTTTTATATATTTTTTAGTTTTTAAATAAAAAAATTTAAGTTTTGTGTGTTTTATGTAGTTCTAATAATAGAAAAGGTATAAATAAACTGGTATTATCTAGAATTACATTTCATATACAATTTAGGCAGACCAATATAAATTTATACATTGATGCCACAAACTTTTTTTTAGTTTGATTATTTTTTTTAAACTACATTTAAAGTTAAACTTATTGGTTTTTAATTGACTTGATTTGATTTGTTGCATATTCTATATTCTATCTTTTTACGTATAATTGAACCAAAAAATATTTATTGTTTGTAAACAATGAGAACGATATTTAGTCCATAAAAACACTTAAAAAAGGCAAATTTATTTTGTAACGAGTTTAATTGATTACTTTAGTCAGTAAACAAGCATTAAGCTCCATTAATAAAACAAAACAATGATTTTTAGTAATTTTTAGTTTATATCTGCCAAAACTAAATATTAAGCATTTATATTAACTATTTTCTCAAGGTATTTGTTTAAACGAGTGAGTATATGCATTGAATTCCCAAATTCACAATTTTGATATTCTGTTGTAAATTTTAATAAATAATTTATACTAAATAAACTGTCGTTTCTTTGTTATTGTTAAGACAAAAACTGCGCAAGGGATGCCAGTGCTGTAAAAAACGACCACTTCCCTTTCGGTTTTTGCTGCATTCATTAGGTAAATATTCAATTTATTGTTTTGTGTAAATGGTATTTATCTTGTATAAATTATGTAAATTTGTAAATACTAAAATAAAGTTAAGTGTACCTATGAATCCAGTTTACGTGACATTCATTCATACAAAAACGCTACAACAGCAACAAAAAAAATATTATTTGCTAATGTGCCACGCGGTGCGCAATGTGCAAAAAAGTTAAAAACGAAGAACCAGCGATTCATCCAAATCAATTACTCAACATCTGGTCCTTCGAGCCGGATTTGAATTGAAAATTACTAAGAAAAATTAAGATAAATATTATTTACCAGCAGCCACGCCATATTGATTGAATTAACAATATACAAACGGCTAGGCTAGGGTGAGTCACAAATTCCTTACGTTTCATCCCTTTTCATATTCGTATGCCATTTAAAACTGCTTTTATGTTTATCATTTTTGTAATTGCAATCCTACATGTATTCACTAAAAAATAATTTATTTTTGAGCACCCACAAGATTAGACGTATAAAGTAATTACTTAATGGTTTTTTTGCCAAATTGCGCATTTTGCCACATTTTCTTAAAACTTTAAATGTCAATTTTTCTAAGGTATTCTTTCAATGACTGATTTGAAGTCAGTAAACGTTCTAATCTAATACTTACATTTATAATTATAAAATCGCGTTTGCTTTGCTTTGTGAACGATATAACCTTTAATCATATCAAAGGAATTTTCAATTTAAAATCTATAATAAAACGCAACAGTGCAGAGCTTAGAAAACTTTATGATGCATTTTTTTAGCACATAAAACCTTTACAATTTATTAAGCAGCGGTCAAATAGACCTAGGTAAAGATAAACCCACTTTAGAAAAAACTTAATTTGTATAGGTAGTTTCTGGTCGTTTGCGTTACAATTTAAATTCTAGCATTTCGTATGATCTTTTAAATCAAAAATATACGCAAACAAGTGATTTTTTAGACAACAGTGTTCAGCAATTTTGGAAGTTGTAGCAATATTTAGGCGTATGGTGGGTTGCCTACGCTAGTTTTTAAAAATTTCCCCGCTCAAATTTCTTATCTATACGTTTTTTGGAAATAAGATTATTCTTTTAGAAAACGGAAAGGTTCTTCTTTTCCGGTATTTTTCATGGTCGTGGCGTGCACGTTAATGGCTTGATGAATTTATTATAATTCCTATATATATTAGGATCATCCATTCGTGTATCCTGTAAATATCGTTGTGGGTTATAGATAGTTTTATAAATCTTATAATTACCGTCAACGTTTTCCGAATTATTGGGATTTACGACCATTAATATTTGTATATACATGTACATATTCGTTACCGATATTGACAAAGCTATAACATCTAGGTGAGTGTTGTTACATTTCTTATTCATAAGCTTACTCGTCAATGTACTCTAGCTTTACCGTCTTAACCTTAACGAGCAGTGGGATTTCGGGATTTCCTCACCAGATACTATCCAGAGGGAACCTCTAACGTTAATTGCTGTGGATGCACACTGCGGTGTATACCCCGTACGACAACATCTATCCGTTGGTTTGTCCTGAGCCGCCAACAGTAAACTTTGAGGACTAGAACCAGGGTAGAACTTCTCACGTCGACATCGTAGTACTACTCGGGCAGATCCCATTCTCTCGGTTTGGTAAACCCTCACCAATCATTTTATTTTTACCTAAACTATGCGTAATTTAGTTTTTAAGATTCAAACAATTTATTATGTAAGTTATTTATTCAATAATTTGTGTCATGCCACACTTACGTATAAAAAAAGGGGAGCTTCAGAAATTCACACCGATAATACACTTAATTACTGATTTAATTATTTGAGGTTAGTTGGTCACTTACAACTACTTTATAAACTACAGGGTGCGTAAAATATAAAACATCGTTTATACTAGCTAGTGTAAACCACAGAACCCGTAGATAACGCGTACGTATCGATATTTCTATATTGCAGGATCGCGTTGTTATTGATGGCCTTGTCGATGTTTAGCAAAGGCCTTCCGAACCTCCCTTGTTATTCTTGTGGTACTCGTATACTTGTTGAACCCCTTCTTTGTGTGTCGAATTTCCATTTCAAAGCTGAACATATTAATTTTCTCGCATATGTAGCTCTTATAAATACACTTACAAAGCAAGCTTAATTGGTGGTTTTCTTTCGAGAGGTTTGTGTCGGAATAACCCTTCCATCGTAATCGGGTGGATTCGCAACTAGGAAAGATTTGGCGCCTAGGGTTAAACATGATAAGTTTCTTCGGTTAAGGGAAAAGATTGCAGAGCCTTACCACGCCCGGATATTATTACGTCTCTTCTTTTTCTTTTCTCCGAGAAGCTAGTCGGGAAACTCAACATCTCCTTCAGTCAAACATAATTTCTAATTGGCCACGATTTATAGCCGCTACAAAGTTGGAGGAAGTGCAACTTCAAAATCGATTATCCACGTTATCTTTAACAGAGAGATTTTGTGAGGAGCATTTTATGAGTACTGCTTCTCAAACTTCTGATGGTAATGAATGTATTGAACTAGTTCTTGTTTATGTAATGAAACAGACCGACAGCGTGAGAACGTCATAAAATAAAGCCGAAGTAACCACATATGTCCAGAAAAAAAAACTATTTGTTATCAGTGAATCGAGACGAAGGTGACAAGTTAATCCGCTAACATACAACCACCACATTCTGCAGGCTAATATGTTGATTCGTTTCACCGCTTTGGGAATAAGTCTTAAGAAATTGAAGCAAATCATTTCAATATGGAAAATCGGGCGGTTTCGATTTAGGCATGGTTTACAAGAACAACAGTTTCAGATGCCTGGTATAATATTACAAAAGCGACAAAGCGACTCTTGACCGAAAAAGGCCGCAATGATCATCAAAAGAAGTCGACCGAAACCCACATGTTTGACAAAACCCCTAATTTATGTTCAGATTATGAAAAACGTTTAAGCAAGATGATAATTTATTAAGTCTAATTTTCCAATTTTTATAAGTAAAACTATCAGTAATCACTAGTTTAAGTCATAAACGCTTTCAATGTAAAGAACGAAACTATGTAAAACAAAATTTGAGTAAAAATTTTAAAGATTGAAATTGTATAAACAGGCAACCAATTGTAAAAATTATTAGCGTTATAGCTGGGTTAAGATTGAACCTATGATCTATGTTAAAGTAAAGTTTAACTATTTAATGCATGTTTATAGTCAGTAGCGACTTAGTTCATTATTAATTACAAAGCAAGTTGCGAAATCGGTAAAATTTAGTCCAGTTGAAATACCCAGCGCCATCTAGTATCGACGTGGTAATAGCTTAAGGGTAGAAAAAGGGATAACGCCGCCTTCAAGAGAATGAGTAAAGGAGAGAAACCAATTGGCAAATTTGGTACTGAGAGGGTTTGAAAACTTAACCAATCAAAAAAGGCGATTTTAGAAATAAGTCAAAATTGCGCACAAGGAAGGAGGAGAAAGTTTTAAAAACCCTAACGGGAAGCAAAAAGGGGGATTGATTAATTGAGTCGATTGCGAACCGCATACGGGAGTTTCTTTTGATTACGTCTCGCGAAAAGACTTAACTTAACTCAACTTAACTGAATTAACTACGGGCTTTAATTTAAAACCTTTTCGGTGTGTAAACGTGTTATAATTTAGTGTTCAGAGATGTTTGTATAAAAAATTTGTTTAACACCAATTTTATTTTTATGTCATATAGATTTTAATTTAAATTTTACGCTTCGGTTCGTTTGTTAGCTGTTAAGTGACACATTATTAAGTGAGTGTTAACGTGCGCCCAGTCAAGGCCTAAAAAGTCGCGGTACTTGGACTACAATTAAGGAATAAGCGCCACATAAAAAGGTCAGATATTAAGTTAAATTTATTTGAATGTGCATTTATAAGTTTATTCGATTATTGTACGAGAGATGCGATGAATTGAAATACTGACTAACGCGATAAAATTGAGAATAATTATCTAACATAAATCTTAACATTTAAACATTTGTTTTCTCTTGGAAACGGTGAGAGCAAGTTTAATATAATTTTGTTTTGTTTTTTTTGTTTTTGGCAATTGACGTGTTGCTTTTAAAATTTGTTTTATTTCTTTTGCGCCGAAAGTTTACGCTGAGAACACCTAAAGAATTGAGTTCAAACATTAATTATTATTGCGCGTCGCGATATGTTTTATTGCGAGTCCAGTCTGCTGTAAGTCTTCTTTAGATATGACAGGGACAGGGTATCGCGAACGCGACAAACTGTTGAAAAAGTCCAGTTTGTAAACTGTGGAGGCAAATTTCCAAAGGTGAAATCTCCACTTTGAAACTTTTACATCTTAAAGGGTGTGGCAACATAGCTCGAATCGTGTCATAATCTCAGAAGCAGAGGCTTTGTGAACCGCTATAAAACTTGGGTAAAATCTAATATGTAATTGTTTGTTTTTATTGCGTTCGAAATGCGCGCCAACGAATTAGAATAGTGAGAAGCAATTGCCAGTGATCACGCGGTATAAATTGTTTATCTAATTATCTACCATATCTAATCAAGATCTGGCTAAATTTCTGTTAGTTCCATTTTTGCTCTAACACTTATTGTAATTAGAAAATTGTTTCCGTTATAAGAAAGCTCTCAACCACGACAAAGTCAGCAAAAGAATGACAGTTAACGGACGTGAATATCAATTGTTCGACCTTTCCTCGCCTAATATACTTGTGAAAGCAATTTTATTTATTTGAGCTTTAAGAATGTGACATTCGGTCTTGAAAAGATTTCAATGTGTCAAATAAAGTTAAATTTTTTAGAGATTTTGTTGCTTGCTTTTTGTTTCTTACCGTACATCGCTTGGAAAAAAGAACCTAAGTGTTACTAGCACAACCCCAAATATTCCCTAATACCAGGTTTAAAATACCAAAAGCTTTAATTTAAGAAAGTAAATTAAACTAGACGATCACACGCCACTGGAATAATTTATCCAGGTAAGAGAATTTTAGTCATTGCTTGAATTCAAAAAAAATTTTAACATCGCTTCATTGCATTTTAAATTTATTATCTTGTCCGCAAGATGTCTTCAAAAATAATACGACGCGTTACAGTAAAGACGAACTCTGCCCATGAAGTTGTAGCAACATTTGTGGCAACGCATCCATTTTTTTTTATTTTGCTATTTAAATTTTTTCCATTTATATAGCTTAATCCTAAGTGGTAACAGAGTTTGCTTAAATAGCCCCGTTGGATCGGTTTTGCAGCTTCGAGTTTCCTCTTTGGTTTCAAACTTTTCCGCTGGATTGAACATTTCATTCTAAACTCAATCTGCATGAAGCGCAGCTGTGGATTGGCAGACGAAATCTGCGATCTTCTTGATGAAACCAGTCTGTTTGGACAAACCAGGGACGTCTGCCATCATTCTGAAGATTTAGATCCTGGTGGCGCGGGTTTTGGCAGCATAGAACCATACTTGAGCTGCGTACGTCATGGATGACTCGTACCAAGTAAAAGTACCGTACTTAAAATAATATTTTATTACTCTTGAAATCTTCTCCACAGTATTTATACGAAACTTTTGGCACAACGGGTTGTATTAACAATACTCATATCAAGTCGAATATTTGAAAATTTATTTTATTTGTATTTGTTATTTAATTCACTATTACACAGCAGATCTATGAGTTCCATCTGCAAATTTCCTGGAACATCTTTAACAGATACTCTGAAACGTATTGTGAATACGTAGACTAAATTTTCATTTTCTCTAAAGTCCTAAAATCTTGAAGTAGATTCTTCCTGTAAACCAGTTATTGTGAATATATATTTGTCTACCTCACTACAATTACAAGTTAACAAGTTTGGGAAGTGCGTTAAATCTTTTTTCTGAAGCTGCACTTTTCACAAATTGAGTTTAGTTGTAAAACATTTCATATTCTCATATAAGTTGTTTATAAAGTTTTCATTGCCTTGTAGCCGCCTATTCAGCTCATTCAAATGCATAGTCAGATCAGTTAAGCCATTCTTGATCATTGAAGAGGCCAGTAGGTTTTTGCTCGCTAACCAGAAACGTTTTAATTGCTTCTTTCAGATCGAACACCCGCTTAAACATATTTCCTCTACTAAGCCAACGAACATCTAAAAAGTAAAAAAAACATCCTCATACTCTGCATCATCTCACCCGTTCAATAATGATAAACAGGTAGCAGGAAAAGATTAGGTGTAAGGCTTTTTAAAAAGAAACGCAAAGTTATCATTGCGGCTCCCAGAGAAAACCTCAGCAGCTAGAACCTTGGCTTTTAATGAGGTTAACGTTACCGAGTTTTTCGATCTACTTAATTCTTTATATGAAACTCACCAATACCCTCCAAATCGCATATATAATTGCGATGAGACAGGAATTTCCACGGTACCAAATAAGCTTTCCGAAATAATATCGAAAAGGGGGGAAAAGCAGGTGGGAGTTCTGTCCTCAGCAGAGAGAGGCACGTTGGTTACCTTCGAAATTTGTTTAAATGCAGCCGGAGAATATATTTCTTCAGTTTTGATATTTCCAAGGGTTCGACACAATGTAACATTTGAAAATGGAGTTACGCCAAATACAAAAATGTTTGCCCGCCCAACAAGTTGGATGCAAACTGATATTTTTACTGAATGGTTCGAACATTTTCTGAAATTTGCAAAGCCAACAGCTGAAGACCGCGTCCTTCTCATTTTAGATGGCCATTCTACACATATAAAGAACCTAAAAATGCTGACCATAGCCAAAACAAAATTTGTTGATATTCTTGTTCTGCCCACACATTGCACACCCCGGTTGCAACCACTGGATGTTTCTTTTATGTATCCAATTTCCACCTTTTATCAACAAGCAGTGAGAGTGTGGCTGTGAGAACACCCCGGAAAAATTGTCACTATTTATGAAATTGGAGCCCTATTTGGGGAAGCCTACTTGAAGGCAGCCACAATGGAAACGGCGATTAGTGGCGTCAGAAAAACGGGCAAATATCCCTTTCAAAGAATTTTCAACACCAGCTCCTTTACTGCAGCTGAAACGACCAATCGTCTGGCCACTGCTGGAACAAGTCAAGATGACAAGACCTCTGCCGTACAAGAAAAACCACAAACACCTTCAAAAACATTTTCGGAAGGTGCTATGATTGTTTCTCCTCGGGAGATAATACATATTCCTCACGTTTCTGATAAGCAAGATGGCGCGCAAAAAAGAAAAAAACGTCATGGATCCACAGTAGTTGCAACTTCAACCCCTTTTATGGAAGAGCTCAAAATGGCCAAGCAACCAAAGGTACCACCAAAGAATAAAAACAAAAGAATCAAGAAGCAACTGTTTCCGAGAATGAGACTGACAGCTAGAGTAGTGAGATAGACCCACCCTTGAATGATGAGAGTAGCTTCGAGTTCGAGTCTTCAAATGTCCCCACAGGTAAACCCACGATTGCGGATTTGGAGCAAGAGAGTTGGGTTGCAGCAAACTATGGAAGAAATCTGTTCCCTGGGATTGTCCTAAGCCTCGTGAACACAGAAGTCACGGTAAAATGCATGGAAAAGTGCCAAAAATATTTTCGCTGGCCTAACAAAGATGATATAATGACTTATGAGAAAGAAGACATTCATATGGTGATCAATGAGCCAAAAATACTGAGGCGTGGGTTTTTTGATGTGCCCGAACTGGGTACCTATGCAACCCCATAATATTTATTACTTAAATATCTAACGTTTTTTCGAATTTGTCCGACATTTTTTCAATAATAAACTGTGTTTTGGGTATATTTCGTAGTATTCAGTTTTGCCCGCATGAAAATTTCATTTTGCCCACAATATAGCGAGCAGTGTAAAATTTGCACACCCTTAGATTTTGATTTTTTTCTCTGGTGTCATTAGGTTAGCGTTTCCTGGATAGTATATCGTAAACTTATATCATATAGCTAACAGATGTGCATAAAATCATTTTTCTGAGTGCACTTACAGGACCACAACATATGATCAAATGTTAATATTCCGCTTTGCCCGACCTTCCTCTACATATGTTCAACAAATTTAATTTAAATTAATTTTTTTAACATAGAAAAATTAAGTAACGGTTGCTCCTTTCGTTTTTGAAAATTAAAGCATACGTATATGTATGTACATAGGTACTATATGTGTAAGCCGCACAAAGAAAACGTGTAGACTAAAGAACCAAACCTAAGTGCTATGTACTTTTAATTATAAAAAATCTAAAACAAATAAAGTAACTTCGTTCAAACTGTAAAAGCTATAAAAAAATTAATAAATAATTAGAATTTTCAGCATGTTGTAAAGTACAAACTTTTTATTTAAATTAATAATTAATTTGAATATTTTCATTTAAACAAGTAAGTTACGTTTTGCTTTTAATTTATAAAAAACACATTAAACCTTGATTTAATAAATTTTATAAACAATTCGTGCCTGTTTTATTTGTCCTATTATGTATTATAAATTATCATTTTCAAGTAATAATTTAAAAGTTTACCTTTTTTACAAATCCAACCAACTCGCATACTTCTCCTACCTGAAACAAAAAATACATTAGAGTTTTGATATTAAAAAATACAATTTTAATGTGTTTTTACGAAAAAAAACTTTTATTTTAAGAAGAAACGTAAAACCCGGTAAAATTAATTTTAACCAAATAAATTACTTTTTTTAATTAAAATTATAAAAATCTTAAAACAAAAACTCAATTCGTATTACTTAAAAATTAGGAAAATTAGCTATTTAAACAAAACTTTATCCTAAGATTTTTAATATTTAAGTATTCGGATTTGAATTCAGGTTACGCTTTATTACGCAAATAAGGAAAACATCAACACGCGTTTTACAAGGCGTGTTATCGTTAAGTCTTGTTTTCTTAGCTAGGCCATTTTGGCACAATCAATGTTATTAAACTTGAAGGGTCTTCTCATGTTCTAACTTTAGTTTAAGTTTCTAGGATGTTTCCACACATAACATTTCGGTTATTAATTACTCAATTACGTTTCCTTTATTGAAACTGTCTATCGTAGTTATACTTTATTGCAATAAAATTTCACGTGTCTACTTTCTGATTGCACAGTATTAAACGTAATTACAAAGCTAAATCGTTCACTTTAGATCGTTCGAATTTGGACTAGTCATTTATAAAAGCAACTTTCCTTTAAAAGTTGACAAAAACATTTATTCGATTTAGGTAAAACTTATAAATTATTTAGAATTTTTTATAAAACCTAAGGTAACATTTAATTAAATTAAAAATTAATACAGGAGCAAGTTTAATCCCAACCACTAATTCCTTTTACAAACTTATTTATTATTTTCTTATACACAAGAGGTTTATTTGTTTAAAATAATCTAATCAGCTTTCTGATTAAATATTACTAATGCAACTTTTTACAAATTAATAAAAGTTTTGAAAACCTATTTCATTAAGACTAAAATTTTAGAAATAAATAACAAAGATTGCAATTTTTGTATAAAAGTTTAAGTCAATTAATTACTTTCTGAATATTATTAATTTTTTTATTTTATTTTGAACTACTGTTTGTCTAGTTTAATTATATTTACCAAACAATTTTTAATCCCTTTGATTACCATTTTTTTTTAAATAAATAGATCAGTTTAATTTAAAAAGTTTAAAAAGATCAACTAAAGAACTATGTAAAAAAATATATTCAGAAAAAAATATTTTATCGAAGAATTTGAAATAAAAATTAAAAAAAATAAATAAGCAACTAAATCCGTTTTCTTGAATATACAACTGAAATGAAGAAAAAAGTAAAAAGCCATCGACAAAATTTTTCTCTTAATAAATTGATCTCAGTTTATCTCAAAGAATCTTAAAATCAATAGTAAAAAATATACTTTGAAAGTTTTAGCAAAAAATTAAACTAACGTATTCAGTAAAATTAAATAATTTAGAGTAACAAAAAATAAAGAAGTTCACGTAATAAACAAAGCCAAAGTTTTATTAAAATTTAAAGAAAAATGAATAAAACTCAAAAAAAGAACGCGAAGAAAACAAAAACACCTTTCATTACAATAAAAGAAAACTAAGACAAGAACGCAGTTGTTTTATCGGTTTTAAGATTTTGGTAATACATTGACAGCAATGTGACGTATTCAGTAAAATTAATTGTTCAAACTAAAAAGAAAAAGCAAAAACCGTTTTTGTAAAAATAAATTTAAATGTATTTAAAAAAAAACAAACACAAGATGTTAAAAATTTTAAAAGTTACAAGATCGACATATTTTACATTTTTCTTTTTTACCAGTTGTTTTTATTTTGTGTGTTCAACTTTGTTTATTATAATTTTATTTATTTATTTTTTATTTTAATTTTTTTTAACTAAAATTTTTTTGAAAATAAATTATCTTAAGTTTATTCGTTTATTCTTCTTTTTTTTACAAAAAAGTTGCATTTGTTAAATTTTTACTTTGTTTATTTTAGGATTTTAGTATTTTTTAAATACATTTTGATCAATTAATTAAGAAAAAAATAGAACCGAATTTCCTGTTTTCTTTTTTTTTTTACTTTTTATTATAGGTTCCATAAACTAAATTTTAATTAACTTATTTTAAGAAATTGTAGTCTATAGCTATTTGTTTGTTTATTGAATTTTTTTTCTTAAAATTTTTTTAGCTAAAACATATTTTATTATTATTTTTTTCAATATTTATTTTAGAAATAAATAAAAAAGACTACAATTTTTGTACAACAGTTCAAGTCAATTAATTACTTTCTGAATATTATTAATTTTTTTATTTTATTTTGAAGTATTGTTTGTCTAGTTTAATTATATTTACCAAATAATTTTTAACTTTAAATATACTAAAAACCAAGAAGGGGGTTAGTATATTTAATTTAATTTTTGTTATAAATATATATCTGTACAAATACTGTATAGTAAATAAAGGGTTCATGAAATTTTTAACACATTGCGCATAATATCAATATCAAAAATCTGATATGAAAAATTTGAATTAAGTCGAACAACAGCAAATGCTCATTGCAATTTTTTTGTGAGTACCTGAAGTGCTATTTCAGATAATTTAACGGCGCGGCGCTAGATTTTTAGGTAACAAAACAGAAGATTGTAATGCATTTATAGTTGCTATTACAAGGTATAAAGATTGTCTAAATGTTACAAATAAAAATGCAATTAAAGGATTGTCAATGTTACTTGATGGTTACGTTGTAACTTGGTGGCATAGAACAAAAGATACTGTCACGTCTTGGGATAAAACTTTAAAGTCATAACGTCATCCTTTCGGTTATAACAAACCGTCCTACCAAATATTTTTATTCTCTAAAGAGCAAGGTGATAGATAAGGAACTACCGGATACGTTCTAGGACGTTTAAATACAATTAGTTTTACGCAACCGCTTGAACACAATACCTTTGAACGCAAGGACGTTTGAACGCAAAGATTTTTGAAGGCAAGGCGTTTCAAAATATATTTTTATTTTACTGTTTAATAAACAATATGCATTATTATTATTGGTTAATCTAATAATTATGTGAAATTTTCCTCAAGTAGTGAATAACATTCTGTTTCAATACTTATGGTAATTAAATATAAAATATAAAATATAAAAAATTAAGAAGTAAAAGATTTTTGATGGCAAGACGTTTCGAAATACATTTCTATTTTACTATTTAATAAACAATAGGCATTATTATTGGTTTGTCTAATAACTATCTGAAATTTCTCTCAAGTAGTAAACAACATTCTGATTCAACACTTATGGTAATCAAATATAAAAAAATTAAGAAATAAAAACAGCATTTATCAAGTTTTTTGATTTGATTTTATTGTATAAATTTAAGGTGAAAAATAAACAGCATTTGTAAAAACAATAAAAAATATTAAAAATCGAAATCCCTTTGATTATAATTTTTTTTAAGTTTAAAAGAATCATCACTAAAGAGCTATGTAAAAAAAATATTTTATGGAACAATTTAAAATAAAAATTAAAAAAATAAATAAACAACTAAATCCGTTTTCTTGACTGAAACTGAAAAGAAGAAAAAAGTAAAAAGCCATCGACAACATTTTTCTCTTAATATGAATTGATCTCAGTTTATTTTGGAAAATCTTAAAATCAATAGTAAAAAAAAAACAAAATTTTAGCAAAAAACTAAACTAACGTATTCAGTAAAATTAAACAATTTAAAGTAACAGAAAATGAAGTTCACGTAATAAATAAAAACCAAAAATTTAAGAAACACGAAAAAAACAAAAATACTTTTCATTACAATAAAAGAAATTGGTCTTAAGATTTTGATAATACATTGACAGTATTTAGTAAAAATAATTGTTCAAATCGTCTTTGTAAAAATAAATTTAAATATATTAAAAAAAAACAAATAAAAGATGTTAAAAATTGTAAAAGTTACAATATTGACATATTTTACATTTCTGTATTATAATTTTATTTATTTATTTTTTATTTAAATTTTTTTAACTAAAATCCTTTGATTTTTTTTACAAAAAACTTGGATTTGTTGAATTTATATTTTGTTTATTTTAGGATTTTAGTATTTGTATTTTGTTTGTTTTATTTTATTTATTATAATTTTATTTATTTAATTTTTATTTAAATTTTTTTAACTAAAATCTTTTTGAAATTAAACTATCTTAAGTTTATTCTTTAACTTCTTTTTATTTTTTGTACAAAAAAATTGCATCTGTTGAATCTACATTTTGTTTATTTTAAGATTTTATTATTTTTTAAATACATTTTGATTAATTAGTTAAGAAAAAATTAGAACCGATGACCTCTGTTCTCTTCAATTGTCTTTCAAATTTTCTAATCAATACCGTTAAATGTTTCTATTTCCTCTTTTTTTTTTATTTTCTATCATAGGTTCTATAAACTAAATTTTAATTAACTTATTTTAAGAAATTGTAGTCTATAGCTATTTGTTTGTTTATTCAATTTTTTTCCTTAAATATTTTTTAGCTAAAACACTATATTTTATTATCTTTTTCAATATTTATTTTAGATTTTTCTGAAATAAAATTTAATTTGTTTGTCAAAAAAACGTATAATCAATGACATTTCGATTTTTCTCAATTGAATTATTAATTTCTTTTTCAAAATTTAAATCTGAAAACATTTTTAACATCGTGTTGAAACCTCTCTGCGTTTGCATTTAAACTTTTTTGCGTCCAAAGCTCTCGCGTTCAAAAGTTCGTGCGTTTAAACTTTCTTGCGTTCAAAGGTATTGCGTTCAAGCGATTGCGTTCAAACGGTCGTGTTCAACCAGACGCGTTCAAACGAGCCATTTTTTGTTGCTACTCACTTTTATCGCACTTATCTGTCTACCCTGTTGAATATGATCTTCTGAATCATAGAGTTAGAACGCGGTTACCAATAGAAGAAACTTATGATTTTTGTACACTTGTTTAACCACAAAAAAATATTTACTGTTACTGATAATTTTTCTAAACTTGACTAAAATTGTCATAATTACGACAATGTTAAAAACAATAGCAGAAAATATGCTGCTTCGCCAGCACGATCACAAAAACCCATTACCAAAAATAATTTTTCGACTCCTATCAACAAGTTTGTCTGTTTTGGATGTAGTGACCGGAATACGTAAGATCTCAATGTTCCCAATGTCAATCTAGTACTAGCTTCGTTAGGGATCTTGTTACAAACTGAACGTCATCTCTTAACGTATTAATGACAAGTTTATTCCAATGTAAATCGTACCATGTTTTGTATAAACATTGCTGACCGTGAGGGATTAGTGCGTAGCAAAATTTAGTGTTGGACGTCCAAAATCTAAGTGATTACACTCGATTTACTAATTGTAGTTATGTCATACTTTCTAGTGTGCTGTATCGCTATGTGCTTAATATTGAATTTGAATCTGCTAAAAAATTGGCTGTTCCAAAATCTAACATTCATGTCTTATCTACCAGAGGACATTATGTCACCGAAAAAACATTGCGTCAAATTTTAAATAATTTTTATTAGCCTGCCATGCATTGAAATGTCACTAACTACTGGATACGTTCTAGGACGTTTAAATACAATTAGTTGAACGCCTCCGCTTGAACACGATACCTTTGAACGCAATGACGTTTAAACGCAGAGATTTTTAAAGGCAAGACGTTTCTATTTTACTGTTTAATAAACAATATGCATTATTATTGGTTGGTCTAATAACTATGTGAAACTTCTCTCAAGTTGTGAATAACATTTTGTTTCAATACTTATGGTAATCAAATATAAAAAAATTAAGAAATAAAAACAGCATTTATCAAGTTTTTTGATTTGATTTTAATGTATAAATTTAAGGTGAACAATAAACAACATTTGTAAAAACAATAAAACATATAAAAAATTAAAATCCCTTTTATTATATTTTTTTTTAAAGTTTAAAAGAATCAACTAAAAAGCTATCTAAAAAAATAATTTTAGAAAAAAATGTTTTATAAAAGAATTTAAAATAAAAATTAAAAAAATTAATAAACAACTAAATTCGTTTTCTTGACTATAAAACTGAAAAGAAGAAAAAAGTAAAAAGCCATCGACAACATTTTCCTCTTAATATGAATTGATCTCAGTTTATCTTGGAAAATCTTAAAATCATTAGTAAAAAAAAAACAAGACTAAAAAAAATAGTCTGAAAATTTTAGCAAAAAAACTAAACTAACGTATTCAGTAAAATTAAACAATTTAAAGTAACATAAAATAAAGTTCACGTAATAAATAAAAACCAAAAATTCATTAAAATTTAAAGAAAATGAATAAAACTACAAAAGGAACTTGAAAAAAACAAAAATACTTTTCATTACAATAAAAGAAATCGGTTTTAAGATTTTGGTAATACATTGACAGCAAATTGACGTATTCAGTAAAATTAATTGTTTAAACCGTCTTTGTAAAAATAATTTTAAATGTATTTAAAAAAAACAAATAAAAGATGTTAAAAATTGTTATAACATTGACATTTTTTACATTTCTTTTTTTAATCAGTCTTTAATTTCTTGCTTAATTTTATTTATTATAATCTTATTTATTTATTTTTTATTTCAATTTTTTTAACTAAAATCTTTTTGAAATTTACTTTATCTTAAGTTTATTCGTTAATTTATTTTGATTTTTTACAAAAACATTGCATTTGTTAAATTTATATTTTGTTTATTTTAGGATTTTAGTATTTGTATTTTGTTTGTTTAATTTTATTTATTTAGTTTTTATTTAAGTTTTTTTAACTAAAATCTTTTTGAAATTAAACTATCTTAAGTTTATTCTTTTACTTATTTTTATTTTTTGTACAAAAAAATTGCATTTGTTAAATCTACATTTTGTTTATTTTAGGATTTTAGTATTTTTTAAATACATTTTGATTAATTAGTTAAGAAAAATTAGAACCGATGACCTGTATTCTCTTCAATTGTCTTTTAAATTTTCTAATCAATACCATTAAATGTTTCTATTTCCTGTTTTTTTTTTGTTACTTTCTATTATAGGTTCTATAAATTAAATTTTAATTAACTTATTTTAAGAAATTGTAGTGTATAGCTATTTGTTTGTTTATTGAATTTTTTTCTTTAAATTTTTTTTAGCTAAAACACTATATTTTATTATCTTTTTCAAAACATTTTTAACATCGCGTTTAAACCTGTTTGCATTCAAAGGTTTTTGCGCCCATAGATCTCGCGTTCAAAAGTTCGTGCGTTTAAACATTCTTGCGTTCAAAGGTATTGCGTTTAAGCAATTGCGTTCAAACGTTCGTGTTCAAACAGATGCGTTCAAACGAGGTATTTTTGGTTGCTTACTCACTTTTATCGCGCTTACCCTAAAATACACAAAATTCATAAGTTGAATATGATCTTCTGAATCATAGAGTTAGAACGCGGTTATTAATAGAAGAAACTAATGATTTTTGTACTCTTGTTTTACCAGAAAAAAATAATTTGCTGCTACTGATAATTTTATTAAATTTAGACCTAAATTGTCATAATTACGGCCATGTGAAAAACGGTTGCAGAAAATATGCTGCTTCGCCAGCATGATTACAAAAACCCATTACTAAAAATAATTTTTCGACTTCTATCAACAAGTTTGTCTGCTTTGGATGTAGTGACCGAAGTACGTAAGATCTCAATATCCTTAATGTCAATCTAGTACTAGCTTCCTTAGGGATCTTGTTACAAGCTAAACGACATCTCTTAACGTATTAATGATCTGTTTATTCCGATGTAAATCGTACCATGTTTTGTACAAAAATTGCTGACCGTGAAGGATTAGAGCGTAGCAAAATGTAGTGTTGGACGCTGATCTACAACAAACTTAGCACTGTAGCAACGTTCTTGCCAAAAAAATCTGCAAAAAATCTTAGAAACGAACAATAAAGCAATTCAAACATCAAAAAAATTATAGAAAGGGACAACTAAAATCTAAGTGATTACACTCGATTCACTAATTGTAGTTATGTCATACTTTCTGGTGTGCTGTATCGCTATGTGCTTAATATTAAATTTGAATCTGCTTAATTGGCTGTTCCAAAATCTAACATTCATGTCTTATCTACCAGAGGACAGTATGGCATCAAAAAAACATTGCGTCAAATTTCAAATAATTTTTACTAGCCTACCATGCATTGAAATGTCACTAACCATGTAAAAAAGTGTTTAGCTTGTCAATTTTATAAACCAACTAACTTAAAACCTGCTGCAATTAAATTGTTTAAACCACTTCCAGAAGCTTCTATTGGGAAGAAATATGTGTTTGTAATTGAGAATACTTTTACTAAATGGATGGAGTTGTTTGTGTTGAGAAACTCCACTGAAGAGACATGTGCAAAATGACTTGTCGGGAAAGTATTTTACGATATGCTACAGCACGTCGAGTAATCAGTGATAATGGACCCTAACATGTTGGTAAAGTGTAACTCATTGATTGGGTCTTTGAGTATAACAGCAATTTTTGATAAAATCATAAATTAGTAATTGATAACACATTTTTTTTTAATATTTCATTATAAATGAACTTACAACATACAGTTCAAACACTTGTGAATACACAGTTTAACTTAATTTTTGAATGGAATTTAATCGTATTTTGTGACTTAAATTAGCAAAAAAACTCATATGAGGCGTTATACACTGCCATATGCGACGTTTAAAATTTTTTAGAATTTTTTTTAGCCAGATTAGTTATAAATATTGGCATCCAACGTACAGCTTTTGTGCATCCCTTTGCTGCAAATGATGCACTTTACCCAGGTATCATCAGATTGCGTTAAATAGTAGTGCGTCCGTATTTAACACAGTCTATGAAGAAGAAGAACACATTTTTTTCAATTTGACGAAGTGTTTGAACTCTTACTAAGACGTGACAGCGGTTTTTGGATACCAGATTAACCACTTAATTAACTAAAATATAGTTTATAATATGAATAAATTACGGTTGCTTAACACTTAATTAGTTCATTATTCAAGTACGCTTTTTTTTCAAGCTCTTGTTATCAGAAAGAAACGTTATCAAGCAAAAATTTGAGTAAAGTTTTTATCGTTTATATTCATTCCATCATGTTTTTATCTGCCTGTTTCACTATAGTAAAAGCTTCTACAAACCGAAAAAAAACTGTAAGAGCGACAAATCCTGATTTGAATAAAATTGGGTGGCCAAATATATGTTCTTATGCTAGATCAGATCTAGTAAAGACTCAAATATTAATGATTTTGAAAAAAAGCCTAGCTGTCAAATCTCACAATTTTTATGAGTGTAGAATTATTTGAAAAAATATTCTGAGTTGGCATTACCGTGGTTGGAAATATACATGCAAAAAGAAAAATTTCTAATTAGTGCAATCGACCAAAAAGTTTCAAATTAAACCTGTACCAGGCAAACCAAAAAATGACCTGCATTTCAAAAGGTTATGTTTCTATAGTGTATATTTGTTTTGTAGTACAGTGTGTTGTCTAACTCAAAAGTGAAGCATATCTTTTGTAATTTACTTGTTAATTACTTTACACATTAAAGATTTGTACTATCGTTTTTATCCACGCCACTCTCCATTACATGCATTTTATTTAGGGTTAAGTTTGATGATAATTAAAGCACTACAAGTACGTGCACGTTACAGACTAAACGACAGTAGACTCTATATTTTTTTACTATATTTTTAAATTTGGTTTATTGCTTAGATATTACACAGTGTTCATGGACTGTGTGTAAGCAACATGTGATAAAAAATAATAACTATAAAATTTCGCAGCTTTGATGGATTTTGAAAAAAAGAATACACATGAGTACTATATTATCTAGTTATTTATTTATTTAACAAAAACTTTGAAACAAAGACAAGGAACATAAGTAACTGTTGCGAAGACTAATAAAAGCAAACCAGAAATCACAAAATTGTAATTTTTTGCGCTTTTATGAAGTAAACTTTACCTAGTTATTGTTCTCTACCTGTGTTTAAACAAATAGTATATATACAAACGCGCAAAAGATTATGAAACGTCTGAATAACTTTAGATGTAATAGCAGTTTAAGCTTAGACTACAATTACAAAAGCAAAACAAGAACAATTTACAAAACAAAGTTGTTTTATAAGCAGCGTGTATGTTTCTGCTGTCAAATAATTTACATTTATTAAATTCAAACTTCAAATATTTAACATTGTTTCAAAAAAACGCTTATTTAGCAAACCGATGACGATTTAAATTAAAACCGTATTTGCTTTAGCACTTTACCAAGTACGATATCCTTATCGCATAAATTTTGATAGCTGCTCCAGCAATTACTTGAATTTTTGGCATTACACCAGAATACTTTGGCCTTTATTCCACAGTTCAACTAAATTATTACTCAAATATGTGGGTACCTGTAAAGGCGCATTATTTTCGTGTACGTTAGCAGTAATTAATACTTTAATTTTAAAACACGCACTAAAGTGATAAATTTTGATTAATAATTTGTTTAAAACACGTTCATTTCGACAAGATTAACTATTTTAAAATAATTTTAAATAAATGCGAAGTAGGATCAAAATACCATATTTTCTTTATTACAAATTGAAATGATAAGTACTTATAATAATTCAAGAAAATTTGTATTCAACGGAAGCTTCTTTGCAATTTATTGACAAGTTGAGACTCGACTAATGCTAAAAACGTGTACTGCAAAGACGAGAAAATATACTCTTTTCTAAAAATATATTTCGAATTGAAGTTTATGGTTTTTGTAAAATATTGGTTTGTCGAAATTATAAAACCATTATTTTTCATTTCAAAAGTTTTCTAATTTAATTGTATCTTACTAAGTTGATTTGATTAATATTTAAACAAAATGCAATATATTTGAAATTTACATGTTTAAAAACCATTAGACGTTATCTGTAATTTGCAAATTGCGTGTTCCTTTCTTTTCATAATCAATGTTATATGTGATCTTCCTTATATTTATATGTTTGAGGCAAATGCAATGTTACTAATGTCTCTACAAAATAACTTGAAAAAAAATCCAATCAAATTTTTATTTTAGCAATAATCGTTTTTATGTTATTATTGAAACGTATAAACTTTATCAATAATTTATCAAAATAAAAATAAAATAATTATAGTATATTTTTAACAATTTAAAATAACTGCGTTTTGAGGTGTCTGTGAAGTTAGCACGACATTCTATAAATACAAAAAAAATAATAAGAGTTCCAATATCACTTGTCATAGTTCTATAGTTTCTGATAAAAATTAAAAAAAGTTCCGCATTTCTTACCTTAAAAAAACCAAACCGTAAAAATGTCGTGTTAACTTCGCAAATCTAGCACGACACTCTTCTCTCTAAAGTACTAAAACGCGTTAAAAATTACTATTTTTGACGAGTTCTGAATAGTTCCGGTATATATGTGTAATTTTAGATCACTATTTGAACAATTAACAAATTTGAATAAATTTATAATATTCACGCTTAGCCCGACATTCTGTAAAATAATTTTTTTTTAATTAATAAGAGTTCTAATAGCACTTTTCATGATTCTACAGTTCCTGATAAAAATTTTAAAAAAACCAAATTGTAAAAATGTGCTAACTTCGCAAATCTAGCACGACAAGCTCCTCTCTAAAGTACTAAAACGCGTTGAAAATTAATATTTTTGACAAGAGTTCTGAATAGTTCTGGTCAAGCTAAGTATATATGTGTAATTTTAGATGACCATTTTAACAATTAACAATTTTGAATAAATTTATGATAAAGTTTAATCACAAATACAAAATTAAATATGTCATCTTTTCTTTTTTAATTATTTATACATATGACAACTAAACTATTATATAAACAAAACAGAAAATCATGACAACGTAAGTAAATAAATAGTTTTAATAAAACAGTGTAGATGGCATCAAAGTGCTACAATTTGAAATTAGTCACTTAACACGCCTCTCTCAAATTTTGCGCTTTAACAGATTTTTAATCCTTTGGCATCAACATGACGATAATGTTGAGGTTCTGGAAGTGGCTTCGTAAGAATTTCAGTTGGCATTATTGTTGTTGGAACATGCTTCAACTTTATCTCGTTATTTTTCACCAACTGACGAACAAAATGATATTTTGTAGCAATATGCTTAGTACGTGAGTAACATGTAGCTTTTTCTGCAATGAACTTTGCTCTACGATTATCAGTTCCAAGATCTATCATTGATAAATCATTTAATTTCGCGAGATGTTTTTGATAGAGCTACATGTTCTGACTCCTTTGATGAGATTGCGACTGATTGTTATTTCTTTGAATGCCATGATATTGCAGCTCCACTTAATATAAATACATATACTATAAATGAAATTCGGTCGTTCTCATCATCAGCATCAGATTATCCTTGGATTCCAAATTTATCCTTTTTAAATACTAGCCCATAATTTTGCGTACCTTGTAAATAACGTAACACACGTTTCGCTGCTGATCAATGAATTTCTTGATATCTTTCATTAAACTATGATAATCTATTAACAGTAAATGTGATGTCTGGACGAGTAGCATTTGCTAAATACATTAGTGATTCAATTAATTGTCTGAATGGTTTTTCTTCGTCTTTTCTTCAAATTTCCCGCCGGTAATTTTGCTTGAGAGAGTCACTTGGAGTTCTTACTGGATTGCATTCTTCCATATGGAACCTTTTTAAAAGATCTTTTACATATTTTTGTTGACTTAATTCAATTTCTCCATTAATTTGATTGATTTCGATTCCTAAACAATGTCGTGCTAAACCAAGATTTTTTTTATCTCAAATCTCTTTGCAAGTCCAGCGCTAATTCTCTCAACTCCTTGCTTATTTCTTAATATATACAAGATATCGTCGACATATACGATCAAAATTGTATATTGATCCTCACTCATGTTGTAATAAAAACAGGTATCACTGGAGTTAATCCAAGACTTTCTAATTCTTCATTCAATATTTTATTCCATTGATGACCAGCTTGTCGTAAACCATACAATCCTTTTTTAAGTTTACAAACCTTATTATTTTGGGATAATGTTTGAAACATCTTATAAGCAATTTTTCCTAAATTACTATTTTTGCCATCTTTTTTAATAATTTTTTTAACGCTTCTTTAATGTACTCTGGCAGTTCCATAAATATTTCTTCTTATAAATATTCATTCAAATAAGCGGATACAACATCCATTTTAAAAACTGGCAAATATTCTCGCACAGCCAATGCCATCAAAAGTCTGATAAAGTCCAACCTAGCTACGGGTGCAAAAGTATCAGTGAAATCTATTCCTTGTCGTTGTGTAAATCCACGAGCAACAACTCGAGCTTTCCTCCGTTCAAGTGTTCCATCAGGTTTGAATTTTTTCCTTAGAACAATTTTACAAGTGACAACAGTTCTATCATTTGGGCGTTCAACTATTTCCCACGTGTTATTTTTAATCAAGTACGAATCTCTTCAGTAATAGCTTCCATCCATTTACTTGCTTCGTCTTCAGTCATTGCTTCCTTTAATGTTATATCGGCAAAATTTACTTCTTCAATCGTTTCATTTTCATTTTCTGATGCATCTCCATATATATTTCATCGTCACTAAAATCTTCTTGAATTTCATCTTCATCACCATATTCCTCTTGGTCTTTATTCATATTTGCTGTCTGTCTAGTAATGTAGATTTTTCGTATTTTTCGTGGTCTTCCTCTTCCGCCTGATTTTTCTATCCGTGGTCTTCCTGGTTTTTAATGTAAAATTTATCTTGGTACGCAATTTTCGTTTATTAGATCATTTTCAATTTCTTCATTTTCATTTTGAGCTTTAATTGGTCTATGAACGCAGTCAATATTTTCTTCATCCTTATCAGAAACTTCTTCTTTTACTTCATTTAAAAATTAATTTTCAAGGATTTGTACATCTATTGCAACAATAACCTTTTTTTCAATTGGAATCCATATTCGATAAGTTTTTGATTCTTCTGAATAACCAACTAGAATACCTTCTTTTTAACACGGATCAAACTTTGTTTTTCTAAGACGAACGTTTTTGCTCCGAAAACTTTTAAATTACTCAAATCAGGTAATTCCTTGTTCCAGATTTCAAATGGAGAATGATTATCTAAGCTAGATGTTGGACACCTGTTTCTTAAATATTTTGAAGTAGCCACCGCCTCAGCCCAGAATCCATGATTTAATCCGGATTGGATTAAAAGACATCGTGCCATTTTAATTACTGCCCTGTTTTTCCGCTCTGGTACTCCGTTCTGCTGTGGTGTATAGGAAACAGTTAGACGTTAAGATATACCATTTTTCTTCAGAAATTCGTCAAACCCTTTATTACAATATTCTGTTCTATTATCGGACATCAAACATTTAATTTTACAATTTTTCTGGGTTTCAACACGTGCTTTATATTCTTTGAAAGCTTGAAAAACACCACTTTTGTCATGTAAAAATCGAACTTCACACCATCGTGTGCTATCATTAATGAATGTATATTACACATATGAGATGTGCATCCACTATCTAAACACCATCGATTATCATTTGACACTTGCTTCGTATGAAGAGCTTCTTCCGTTACTTGAGATGCATCTTCGACTTGAACCTCAACTTTTGATTAATACTCTTGTTTATTATTATTTATTTTATCTGGGCAATCAGCTGCTTTGTGTCCAACTTTATTACAGATGAAACAATTATACTTGAATGGCTTACTAAAATTACCATTGTTTATGCGTGGACTTTTTTGATATCCACTACCTTGATATACACTGCCTTGATATCCACTGCCTTGATATTCACTTCCTTGATATCCACCTCTTTGATAACCACTTACTTGACCTTGACTTCCACTACTTTGATACTGTTTAAAATTTTTAACTAACATGACCTCTACATTTTTTGTATCACGTTGACTTTGAGCATCATACCTTTCAATAACTTTTTCTCGAAGTATATCTGGCTTAGGCAATTCATTTTGAGACTCCATAACACATCTAAACATTTCAAATCTTAATGGCAATGCATTAAAAAGTAATATTGATTGTAAATCATCATGCATTTCGACACCCATGGCTGACAATTTTGCTATTATGTCGAAAAATTCCATCAGTTAAGTACGAAAATCGCTGTTTTCTGATATCTTATAAGATGTTACTCGTTTGAGTAAACTTGCTCGTTTTACCGGTCTCGTAGAGGCATATGCGGACTTTAATTTGTCCCAAATTTGTTTTGAAGTATTTAAACCTTTTACCATTCATAATAAACTCGGATCAATAGCAATTATTAAGTCTGATTTAGCTTTAGCATCTTCTTCTTTCCATTTTCTGACAATCTGAACTGACGCATTATCGCTTTCAACTAAGTTGGGTTTTGGTTTCTTGCCATTTACATATCCCCATGTGCTATTTTTTACCATTACAGCTTCAATTTGCATAGTCCATGTATCATAGTTTCCCTTCGTAAGAGGTTTGATTGTACTTGATCACAAAGACATATATATTTTTTTTAAATTTAATTTTTACAGCGTTCTGAGCCCATAACTTGATAAATATCAAATTCAGTTTAATATTTGTTAGTTTATTTTTAATCACAATTACAAAATAAAATATGTCATCTTTTCTTTTTTAATTATTTATATATATAACAGAAAATCATGACAACGTAAATAAATAAATAATTTTAATAAAACAGTGTAGATGGCATCAAAGTGCTAAAATTTGAAATTAGTCACTTAACAATTTATAATATTCAGACACAGCACGACATTTTCACAAATTTCGTGCCAGACGTAATTTTCGAAAATTGTTTAAAAAATAGTAATCAGTTGGATCTTTTCTTTAAAATGTTTCTAATGCATGGAACTGTGTAAAATTTCTACTAAAACTGCGGAAAATCATGAGCACGACACATTTTCACAAAATTAATTTGAAGAAAGTCTAAAACAAAGACTACATTTATACGTAAATCGTTTAAAAACCCTACGATGTAAACACTCAAAAATTACACTATTTTAGATATAGTGCTAGTTGATGTTTAGGTCAGTCTAGATTTAGTTTTGTTGACGTAAATGTACTTTTTACGCTACGAAACAAAAAAATTTTTTTCCTATTGAATTGAAAATAGTTTTTTTATAGTACTTCAAATGCGCTGAATACAGAACTGCAATTATATTTGCTCTGACACGTCAGAAACAGTTATGAACTGTAAAGGTTATCAAAAATAATTTTATTAACTATCCATGTTGAATTGATATTGGGAAAAATTTTTGCGAAAGTTATGTGGGTACTTTAGAATAGAAACATTAAACATTATAATTATAAAGTCAACTTTAAAACGATTGCTAGAAGAAAAACAGTTCATCGCATCACATTAATTTTTTTTTTGTTAAAAAGCTGCATTTTTTTTCTATCATATGATTTTAAATTTAAAGACGTGTCTCTTCTAACTTTCGAGAAAAAAAAACTTTCCTGGAGATATATTTCCCGATATTAATTTCCGGATAGGTCATCTTTGACGATTGCTAGAAGGAAAACAGTTCATTGCATCACATTAATTTTTTTTTTGTTAAAAAACTACATCTTTTCTCTATCATATGATTCTAAATTTAAAGACGTGTTTCTTCTAGCTTCCGAGAAAAAAAACTTTCCCGGAGGTACATTTCCTTTTTAAATGTTTATGTAGAAAAAAAGATTGAATTCGATCTATAAAGAACCGATTATTAAGCGATAGCATAAGTACAATCACGGGTGCAACGAACAGTTTTGTGCAGTAGTGATGAGTGAGCAGTGTTGGCATTAAAATAAATAGAATTACTGTGGTAACAATAGGAAATCATTAATAATGAAATGGTAAGCAATTAAATGGTTCTCGATTAAATGTAATTATAATAAAAATATAAGTAAATTTAAATACAGT
The DNA here is from genome assembly GCA_035610365.1 of Aquatica leii. NCBI lineage: Eukaryota > Metazoa > Arthropoda > Insecta > Coleoptera > Lampyridae > Aquatica > Aquatica leii. The sequence goes on from CM069432.1 coordinate 16,709,028, forward strand.
GCATTGGTTAGTCAACCCTGCAACAATTACCGTTACTTAGCGTTATATGGCAACGGTAAACATCAAGCAAAGTAACCGTACGAATTATAACGTAAGGCAAGGAAACAATGTGTAACTCACAATTAACTAAAGAACGAATAATTGTGGAGGTAGCTGAATCTGATGACAATTACAACATCCAAAAAATTAAGTGATTACATGCTTATTGCATTATTATTAGTAGTTGTTGATATAATATAATTTCATTGGCAAACATATACTGAACTCAATAAGAGAAATAGGAATAGAAGGGTTCAATCTTTACGAAATGAGATCTACCCAAACTATGAGCAAGTAAAAAAACATGGCTTGCGTGTTTATTTTATGCACAACCTAATTATACCAATACAATACTTTAGTCCCTACCAATAATATTTAATAATATTTTTATAACACAAAACAAAAACAAAGTGGTAATAAATTGTATAAATAATTAAAAAAAATACATGTAATTAAATATGTCTATTAAACTATTAAAATATTTAAAGAATTTTATGGAAAATTGTAAAATTTTGTTAAAAAAAGACAATCTGGAAAGACGCACAGATCCGGAAGTTACAAGTAAAAAGCACAGCCTATTCAACTCTTTAGGCTCGATGATTTTCTTAATGTTTCACGACCAAATTAAGCTTGTCATCGTAGATGCGTTAACTTTTAGAATTATAGAAGACTGGATAACCAAATCTTAGCGATTAATTTATGAAGCAACGTGTATGTTAGAAAAATGGATCCAAAAATTGTCGCCAACACAAATTACGCAACCGTGGCTACTCCAGATCTTGGAAAATTTATCACCTACAAAAGTCAAGTCAAGCCGTCACAATTCGACGGTAATCTAAGTCAACTACCAGCATTCTTGGACGTACTAAGTTTGATAAAACTAAAGATTAGCGAAAATAACACGTTAGCAGAGACATACGTCAGATCAAGCTAGATTACTTATTTCAAACACCGACACTTGGACATCATTTTATAAAAGCTAGTGACTAATATTAAAGAAGAAGACGTTCAGAGTATCTCAACGAAAATCAAACTCTCAAAGTAATTTGGTAAAACAAGCGAACAATCTTCTACTAAAATGAAAAATCTAACTTTAAAAATAAAATCACAATACATCGCACGAGGCATGTCAGAGGAGTTTGCAGAAGAATTTACAACCAACTGCGCAGTAAAATTGATCATTGAAAACTGCAACAATCCGAAAGCAAAAGTAATTATAAAAGCAAGTACTTTAAAGGCAACGAGCAAATCACTTAGTAAATATGTCAGTGTAAATGCTGAAAAACCAACATCAACAGTATTTTACCTTATAGTAAAATTCAGGTTTTCACGGGTTGCATTATTAATACAATTTTTCATTCTATATAATTCCCGTGTTGTTGTTATTACACAAGATAAGTTTTTGTCACACATCCCAGTAAATATCTTCAGATCAATTTACCTATCCTACAATATCCTTGTTTTCATCAAGAATTTCTACTTATAACCGATGCTATGGACATACGATTGTAAGGCAATTCTTTTATAAATTTACGATGAAGAACAACTATCGTTAGGGTACCTCTGAAATAAGACAAGAATTCTAAGTTACACTAAGATTGAGAACGGTTTGGTTTAAAAGTGTAACGAGTTTAGTACTATTTACATTGTTTACAAATAAATAATCAGAAAATGTCAACCTAAGGAAAACAATTTTTTTTCTTTTTCTATCTCCTTTATCTAAGCAGTGTATGTTTTCATTAACGTTAGCTTTGTTTATGTTTGGCTATGGTGCTTTTACCAACCTTAAAACCTAGTTCTGTTTTGGTCGTTAAAGTGGTTGTCACATCATGTTTTACGTGAAAGTTATTGTTATTGAATAACAGTTTTCTAGGCCAAAGTAATTCAGATCAACAGCAACGCACTTATGCCAGCGCTTGGTCTAATCCTTGAAACTTGGTATTTAGTATGTATGTTCATCAGATCTATTTTTGAGTTTTACGTTACATCCTCTTAGGTGCTAGCTAAATCGCTTTTCCAATAGTGGTTTTTTGACTTGATTGAACAGAAAAATAATCACAGAAGACAAAATCAGGTGAGTTTTGTGGTATTTGGATAAAATACTCTGTAACATTCAAATTGCAACACCAAGAATGGATGGAAAGTTTGTAGCCAAACTTGGCAAGAAGGTTTAGTTACTTAGCAGTAATAAATAATTAAAATTTCATTTAAATGGATTTAAGTGGTAATGGCATATTTAAGGTTTCTATTTTATTTCTATTACTTATAACCTGCGTTTGAATTTTTTTATTTAGTTTAGGAACAAATCCTTATATCTGCAATCGTTTCAATTTGACGTTCGCGTTTATTCAAATTTTAAATACTTTTAGTTAATTAGATTGACGTATTGTTATTTCGAGTTTTTAAGTAAGTGTTATGTTCAATTATTTTATGGTTTTGCGTTGCTTAATCTAGATATGCCTATAGTCCTATATGTAAATCGTTGTTTTAAAATGAAATCATTAATTCTTAAATCACTTACTACCACCGTCATCTATAGTTTGTGTTTAGAACAAGTGTGATGCATAAAGAAATAGCGATAGCACGAGAAAAATTGTGCTGTCAGTAACGTAAACTGGTTTTTGTTTTCCTAAAAACGAAGTACAGTGACATCAGATTTACAGGGTGAGTTTTGTTTACCATTATTAGAATTTATTTTTTACATATTGAGTTATATTGCATCTTAAATATTGTGGAATCATATAAGCACTAAATAGTATGCCTGCTTTTTTCTACAGTAATTTATTTATGTTCATCCATATGTAGGACGCTAGTCAAATGTGATACGATTGGTTGCAAATATAATTACATTTGATATATTTAATACAAATATTTTATTATAAAAGTTTAACGCTAACAGAGGTGTTAGTAATAAAAGAAGACAATCACCTTCCACGTTCTGGAGACGAGATAACTTTTCTTCCCCTAGAAAATTCATGTAAAAACATTACTGCTCAAGATTCTGGAGATTCATCCTAACAATCTACCATCTAGTCAACTAAAGACTCTTGCCAAAATAAGGTTTATTTAAGCACCGGTAACGAGGATAACACAGCAGAATTTGACAATGATGATATTCCACTTGTTGCTGTTTGCTGATAAAAGCACGGAATTGCTACGATTGACTCCAAAGCAATTATTTCAAATACTTTTTAAGACATTATTAAATGGATACTAGCAGAGACAAATAGATATGCGTCCCAAAAAAATAAATGTAACAATATTTTGATCGGTGAATTGCCATGATTTTTAGGAGTACTACTGATAAAGTGGATACTGTCAGCTGCCAGGGCGGAGAATGTTCTGGGAAAGGGAATAGGATACGCATAATGATCTTGTCGCCAACGTATTATTAAGATAAAGATTCGAATATATTATAAATAATTTTTACTTGATAGACAACAATAATGTCAATAGAAACAATAAATTTGCAAAATTGAGACTATTGTTCACTTATCTCAATGAGATATTTTTAAATTTTGTACCATTACAAGAACACCACAGCGTCGACGAAACTTATCCGCAAGTTCTAGATGAGATGTACTCGTTTAGGTTATGCCAATTAATTCAAACCTTATCAGGGAGCATCCACTCATACTGATACAGAATATCGACATCTTGGCGTAGGTGCTGCTGTGGTGCTTATCTATTCTAATCAAAATAACCGGATACAAAGTTTCATATATATATTGATATTTTTTTTTAATTCATTGTCCCTTTGTCTGAAAAAAGCTTACGAGAAACCAGAATGATTAAGACTAATAGAACTTCAAATAATCCACTTTCTTCAATATACCTATCTGAGAAAGAAACCTCGTGGACACTATGAGAACAAAATGTGCAGCTCACCTAAAGTATTCGCAACACAATGGAACAATAACAGCATACTAACAATGTGCCCAAATGCAACGCGAGTGAAACCTATTCACAGCGTTAAAAGATTTTATTATCGAGAGAAAAAAAATGTGCATGTTGATATGGCTGTACACAATGCCTGAAATTTATATAAGGTACGATGGACCATCTAACCTTTAGACAACATATAGCTATGGGTTTATTAGGACAAAAGAAAAAAGAAACTAAATTTTTTTACAAAGGACAATCCAGTCAAAGAGAGAATTAGAAATTTGATATGACAGGCTATGTTATTCTTTAGGATAAACAAACTAAATGTTGGTACTGTCGCAGCAAAGCTACTACTAGATGTCAAAAATGTAACATCGGCCTTCATGTAAAATGTTTTGTAGCATACCATACGTTGCAATAACAGTTATGATGGTTGAAGATAAATTGTTGTTTAATGACTTCTTGGCCCTACCAAAAATTACTTTAATTTGTAACAGTTTTTTTTGTAATCTTTGTGTTTACAATTAATAGATGGAAAAAAATATGCGTGTGCTGCGTTTTGGCAAATTTTGCATTTCTTTTGTAATAATAAAACTCAGATTACATTATGATTTATAGTTCCAATTATCATGACTTATTTAGTTTCTGAGATACCAGATCTTCTATATTACATTCGTTTGTTTATGTTAAAACTATTTAGAGTTATATTAAAATTTTGTTATTGTTGCAATTCTGCATTTGTTTTTACGTTGTATATGCACATGTGTTATTACGCATTGTTTTAATTCTTATATTCGTCTGATTTATTCACTTTTTTGTCACAACATAATTGACGTTACAATTTTTAATTGTAGTAAGAAAATGCGAGGTTGAAAATGACTCATTGGAGCGAACTTGATAAAATGTTCATCTCGAACACGACACGTTGCAGTTAACTGAATTAGTTGCTTCTTTTTCTACCTTCTATAAGAAGGAATTATTAATTTGATTACAAATCAAGTCGTTACCAGAAGGCAAACCTTTCTATCAAAAATTACTAACAATTATTTGTTAACAAAAAATACAAATTTTAATTAAGTTGGTTAATTGTTCTAATTGTTTTGTTAACATAAATTACAAAAAATTTTCAATAAAAAGCATAATTTTTAATTTCTAATGAAAATTTTTTATTTAGCAGATATTTAGTTTATTAGGTACCTATGATATTGTTGTTTGACGTTTTATTACAGCCCGTTGGCATAAATGGCCCGTGGGCTATAAAGAGACGTTTATGACATAAATTTGTGTTTAATTACCAATCAACGTAATCATATAGGTGTTTCACAAGGTTCTGTTTTAGATACAGTATTATTTTTAGAAATTACTAATCTAAACCTAATGTCCTGCAAACATATTACTAAAAACAGTATATTAAAAAACATTTAGTGTTTATATCAATTTTTAATAAAAAAATATAATTTTTGCTCACTTTAACACATTTTTTATATATTTTTGTTTTGTGTGCATATAGTCAGTATTCAATTTATTTACATTAATTGTTATTAATGCTATCAATTTATTTATTTGAAAAAGTTTTTGTAAACTTTATTTGCACACAAAAATCTTATCTTTATTGAAATTTTTTTGCTTTTATAAATATTTATTTAAAAAAAAATTCCCCAGTGATTTTGACAGTCTGTTTTATTAAGTAATATAAAACTCATAAAATTGGTTCTTCTAGAAGCGTTAGATCCCCTTATACTGTTCAGTTCTAGTAATAGCAGCCATATCCCAAGACGCATTTTTGCTGTAAAGGGAAAACTATTATTATTATGTGAGATGTATTTCATTTTTTAGTATATGTTTGTCAGTTTTTATTTATAAAATAGATTTGTGTATAAAGTATTGAATATCTTTCTTTTTCGCTTTTTTATATGTCGGCTATTTCATTATATCTTTTATATATTACTTTTCGTTTTTGTTTCACAAATAAATAAATATTGTATTGTAATATAATAATAATATAAATCTACATCTAGTTTGTGTATAATTATAAATTATTTACGTTTACGTTAAAAGACACATACTTATATTTCAAATAAATAATTAAATTACTGTTGTTTTTGTTACATTTAATTAAACAAAAGCACGTTATGTTATTTGATGTATTTCAACGTCTTTAACAATAAAGTTAAATAAATACTTTAACAAAACGCTTTTAAATCAAATGTTATTTGAACTTACACTTGTGTGTTTCTTTTTCTGATGTTTATAACCACGTAATTTGAGATTTTTGTTCTAGAAGACAATTTACATTTAGAACAAAGACAAGAACAAAGACCTTTGTATTACAAAGTCAGTCCAGAATTTAATAAGCTTGTAATATAGTCTGACAGTTTAGCAAAAGCTTGTCGTCGTTTGCGACATTTAATAAAACAAACCTAACAATATTGTACGTAAATACTTCGTTTTCTTTTCAGCCCAAAAAATTTACATTTTACAAAATTTTACATTATAAAATAATTGTGCATAGAAATTATATTAAAATATTAAGTTATATTGTTATCTGAAGTTTGTGCAGATCGATTTAACTGGTAATATTCTCGTCTTCAACTGACACTAATTCAACATTTCTTTTCGACGTGCTATATAATATGACGTGAAACTAAAATCTACCATTAAAGCTGTCATTTACAAATATACTTTTTCGTGTACGTTTAATTTGAAACGATTCTGATAAAACAATGAAAACGTTAAAAGTAAATTGCATTGTTACTAAGCTACTACTACATTATTAAACTATTTAATAATAATTTTAGTAAGTGTTTAAATTTTATATTGTGTTAGATTTACAAATTTTTAATAAATATTAGTGGCCTGATGAAGTGCTCATTTGTAGCACGAAACGTAGCCCTATAAATTGTATAAAGTGGTTTGTCTTGCCCCTCCTAAGTGAAGAATAAAAAATTAGTTTCAATGGATACAGAAGAAGATTAAGAACTTTACCAAATAAATAATAAACTAAACTAAAGACTTGCAAAATAAATATACAGAACTAGAAAAAAAAATGAGCAAAAAGTAGACCTAGTGGACAAAGAAAAAAAATGAATATATCACGATAAAAATTATAAATGATAAAAATATTAAAATTAATGTACTTACTAGTGAATGCTATACAGCACCAACAAAGATGTTGAATGAGCAAAACTATTTGTGCCACTCATATGAACACAAACAAAATAGACCTGCTAGGGTGAAGCTTTTAAACGTGCCTGTACTCTCCTTTAGACATGATGAGGAAGTCAGTAAATTAGAAAACGAAAATTACTACCTAGGTATAAAAAATGCCAGGGTTATGGGTATACTTTCACGTACGAATTGGGAAAGTTAGAAAAAAATTATAATCGTAGATGTTTGGCTTATCATTTGGCTTGCTTTGCCCCATATGGTCGTTGATCGGATGATTAGAAAAAAAGTACTCTTCCGATAAGGCAATGCCCTTTGCGGCACTTTTTCTTACGGATATACTGAACGACTAGGCTAGAGATCCCATCCCAGACCCGCAATACTCAAAGTACATTAAGAAATGTGGTTGCTTACAACATTTTTACTGCTCCTGTGGCTACGCCATTAGTATCGTTATAATCATGACACAAATACTGAAAATACAAAAAAATAAGTCTAAAATAGACCTTGGAAGCAGGTATTTTTATATACCGCCGCAATTCTCCAACGGTAGTAATATTTATAAATACATCCGCGTAATTAATTTGATTACAATCCGCCCATGGCCTTGATGTCAAGTTCGCAAATCAGATATTTACATGGAATTATTATTATTACCTAATCACATCACACAAAACTTAAACGCGCAGTTACAATGTCTTTACATCTATTATATTATTGAAATTTATGAAAGCTAAGTAATAATATTAAAATTAATGAAGATTAAATAATAATATTGAAGTTTATGAAAATTAAGTGATAATCTTGTAACCGGAGCAAAAGATAGCAATTAGCTAAGCACATATGGATCCGTAGGTTGAGCTACCTATCGGGCGCGTCTTCAAGTGGTGGATAAGAGGATAAATACGATGTAACGGTACGCAGCATTATTAGCTGACCCAGGGCAACTCTGTTTACCTTGGCAGGTGTTGGAGTCGCGGCCTAAAACCCGTACGTACTCCAATACTACTGTCACGCGAACCAGCTCTCCCATTTCATCTTGTAGTGTCGTGGCAAGAGCAAACATTGGGATAACGATGCTTGCCGCTGCTATGCTGACTTTGATCAGCAAGCACGGCAATCAAACCCAAACCTCGTGGTGCTGTTGACATGTCTCATGAGCAAGCAATGCTGGGGGGTTTTGGCTTAATTGTCTGGACTAAGAGGAGACAACCTCATCAAAAACCTAAATCTAAGGTGAAGAAGACTAGGCCGACAGATGCGTAACTGGATAGAAGACCAGTCGTCGCTGGTTCCAACCTCGAAGCACCAGATGAACCCCGTTGTATATAGCCTTCCGTGCGTATCAAGGCACTGCACATGGCGACCTCCTTTTCCTTCGCATTTGTGGGAACATATATAGAACCATCGACCCAAAATTTAAAAAAAGACGGGGACTCTGAGCATAACGCAAAAATAACGGCTGACGCTGAGCGCGAACCCGAACAGCCCAAAAAGTTTTCGGGGGCGCCAAAGCGAAAGCTTAAAACACAAAAAGAATCGGGAGCGCAAGCAACCGGTTCCACTTCAATTGCGGAGACGCGAGAGCAACCCAACCCAACTGTAATAACTGCCGGAACAGAGGCGCACAAATGCAACCTTTCTATCAGTAGCACACCGTTCTCACAGAAACCACCGGTAAAGCAAAGTCGAGGAGTCGAAGAAACCCAAAAAAAGACATTCAGGGACATTTTGACAGGAATCGTTCTTGCAATTATACCACAAAGGTTCCTTGAAAACACCATCAGTTTTGAAGAATCCGAGGTCATAAAAACCTTGATACTTGGATGGATTGACGAATTGGAGAAGGGACAAGCTTCTACGCATTTTCAAGAATGTACCCGTAAAGGAGAATTTTTGAAAATAACGTGCGCAGACGAAGCAACCAGAGACTGGCTAGTCGGCACGTTATATATTGACACACCACTGGGGGAAGATATAAAACTAGAGATTATTTATCTCAAAGACCTTCCTCCACCCAAGATGGTGATCACTTGGGTCCCGAGAACAGTGCCGGAACGTGGCGGGTAGTTAATTCTAAATCAGATCCTAAAGGAACCCAATACGTCCTGTTTTTTAGACTTAGACTGGTTAGACTCAGTCGGATGGGCTAAGTATTAAACGTGCTTTGAGAGCACGCGGTTTAGCGAGGCACCTGCCTTACGTCTTATCCTCGCTTCTAAAGCATTAATCCCAAGTAGGTAAGAAACGGACTTTAGCAATCGTAGAGGAACTAAGAGAGGCAGAGTTAGTTAAGTAGCTACGAAGGAAAAAAAACTAAAATGTTATTTAAATAAAAACATATATGAAATAAATGACTAAAATAAATTTCATGATGTTAATAATTTAAAAATTAAATACTTACTTTGCTGTAAGATACTTATAAGAAAATAAACTAAAACCATGCAAATACGTTGGAAAATAAACATCGTTCTATTGTAAGCTCTGGTCTATCTTTGCAAAATGTCTATAAATGTTTACATCAGGCACCAGTTCAAGAATGGTCTAAAGGGAATCGGGATATGGGGCGAAAATAGATAGCAGGACACGCCAATCCTCATCGAATTTGCGACAAGCGAGAATCCGATGCGCCGGAGTGTCAGAAACGCCACACGACGGACACCTGTCATCATCCAAAACGCTGATGCGTTTTAGATGACACCAAAATCCGCTATGTAAAGACAGGATTTGGACTCTCGTCCAGGAACGTGGGGCATTCTGACCCAGGTAAGGATATGCGGGATAAAAAAAAATAGTCATTACGCCCTTTATGGAAAGTGTCCTACAGCCGCTGCCATTCACTCAAGATCAAGACCTTTAAGTGACGCTTAGCGGCTGAAAAGTATGGAAAATCGTTGATTGAAACGTGCTGGTCAAGGAAATTGCACAAGCCAGTCTTGCGAATAACTTTGGTGCAGTAAATTTTCTGCAAAAGGAGATATAGGGAAGGATGCTTGGATATAACAAAGAGGGTATCTACGGGAACGGCGCGATAAGCCCCAAAGATAGTTCTGAGAAATAAGGATTGAAGCGAGGCCAGTTTCCTGACGACGTGAGAATGTCGAAGTCTATGGTACCAAATGTCTATGCCATAAGTGAGCATGGGAATGAATGACTGCATTGTCGAAGATATTTGCAAGATGTTTTTTGTAAAGGTTCTATTTCAATCGTGAGTATTTGTAGAACAAGTGCAAGACGCTCTTACACTTGTCAACCACAAAAATGCAATGTTTTACAAAACGTCAACTAACCAATTGCACCTTGAATCTTCAAGGATCACTCTCCGGGCCAGCCCAATTCTAAAAAAGACAGCAAAGAACCGTATGCTACAGTGGATGTCCATGAGGCAATGGATGTAAATCCAGAGAGAGAAAAAACTTCCTGACAGCAAATCTAATGCTGAAAGTGGTTCAGATAAACATACATCATTGTAGGGCAGCCTCAGCGGCCCTCAGTGCTTATAACGTGACACATGATGTTGACATTGCCCTGGTCCAGGAGCCATTGATCCACAAGGAAACAATAAAAGAGTTTAACTGTCCAGGTAGATGGCTGCTTGTGGCCTAGCTTGTGCACAATCCTCGCACATGCATTATTGTAAAAAATGCACTAAACTTAATGCCATTGTAGGATTTATGTTCTAGTGGCAGCTAAAATATCCATAGTAGAGGAAGGCAACTGGAGGGAGTTCATTATCAAATCCGGTTACTTTCCCTACGACCAGACAGGATCACCGCCGCCTAACAAAGTCCACAGTCTGATTAACAGTAGGGCCAACAAACCGCTGATTCTTGGATGCGATGCTAATGCACACGTGAAAAACTTTTAGAATTTATTTTAAAACACAATTTAGACATAATAAATAACGGGGATGCGCCTACGTTTATAACCGTGTCGTGCAAAGTGATAAAAATGTGGCATGTATCAGATGAACCTTTTTGATCTGATCATAGATACATTCGATTCAACATTGAATCAGACAGGGAACTCGTAATAGCATACAAAAACCCGAGAAAAACCGACTGGGATTTGGCCAACGAAACTTTAGCGGGCCAAATCAGAGACTGTCCCACAGTTGCAAGATAAACGCACGAGCTAGAACTAATGACGGATAGTATTGTTAATTCATTAAAATCCGCATTAAAAACAAGCTACTCAAAAACTGTTAAACGAACCCCCAACAAGATAACTTGGTGAAACAGGGAGCTTAACAAAGCAAGAGCACGCACCAGAAGACTATTTAATACAGCCAAAACAAGAACAGAGACTGGGATGAATACAAAACCAGCCTCACAACATACAACAATGCCATTAAAAAGACAAAAAAAAACTCATGGAGAAGGTACTGTAAGGACGTAGAAATCGAACCTACAAATTTTTGACTCTAAAAAGCGCTGAGCAAAGACCGCACTGGAAACATTGGTTCTTTGCTGACCGAAAACGGAAAGTTTACAGACTTGGTTAAATGTACTTTGCAAAAACACTTCCCGGGTTCGTCGTTAACTAAAGATTCTAAGCACCAGGACCTAGAAGTACCAAACCGACCGGCACCCAAAAAGAACTGGGACTTAGCGAGAAAAATAATCAATCCTGAAAACCTAGAATGAGGAATCAATACGTTTAAATCCATTCAGTCTCCAGGAGCCGATGGAATTTGTCCTATCATGTTGCAAAAAGGATTAGCTGCTCTTCGAAACGCAGTATGCAAAATTAGCCAGTTTAGCATTATTGCACATACCAAACAGCTGGCGGATTGTGGTGGTATTTATACCAAAGCCATGGAAATCTACCTACGCCCAGGCAAAATCCTACAGACTGATCAGTTCAACTTCTTTTATCTTAAAACTACTTGAGGAAGTAGTCGACAGATATATACGGGACGGGGCACCAAAGGCTTCAAATCTGCACCGAAACCAGTATGCTTACCAATCTGGAAAATCTTGCGAGCTAGCAATTCATCAACTAGTAAGTAGATGCGAAAATGTAATCCAATACAATGGTATTGCGTTCGGTGCTTTTCTAGATATTGAAGGAACATTTCACAATACTAACAGTTATTTATCTGCTTTTTAAGCTGAAGTTGCTGCTATTGACCTGTGTGTCAGGAACATTATCGACTCGAAATCATACACAAATGGGCCGATATCGATCATGTATGAGCAGCACTACTAGCGCTAAAATCACCAGTAATAATATCCAAACTAATTATGGCATGCATAAACAGTCTGTAAATATTTACAACTCCCCAACCAGTGCAGCTCATCTGGATACCAAAAGACCAGAATGTAAAGGGTAACCTAATGGCGAACTAATTACAGGCCATTGTGGCCTTAACAAACATATACATAAAATGGGAATAAACTTCTGGACTTCATTAACAAAACAAAACTGATGAGGAGTTATAAATCAGATGTGCACAAAAGGACCAAAAAGACTGCAGTGAAGGGACGCTAGACGAAACACCTGTTAAATTAAATAAAAGAAAAAAAGCGTATATGACAAAAAACATCGTTTACAATTACATTAGTTAATTCGTTACGTTAAACATTCTGAAAATCGACGAACACAGTTAAATTGTTGTAAGCGAGAAGCGATCCGAACGATCCAAACAGCACGCGATCAAGTTGCGTTCGATACAGCGTTCTTTCCTAGGTTTATTCACCGTCGAAATAATTTGAAAGTAAATACCTTTGGAAAAACACCGCCGCAATTTGACTACTTCTACTACACGTACAGGAATATGCCATCAAAGTTGAACAACATGTCATAGAAGTTTAATTACAGGAGCCTGTCACAGCAAACTTAATTCCAGAAGCATGTCATAGCAAGCTTAATTCTTGGAGCATCGCATAGAAGCTTAGCTACATGCGTATGCCGTAGACGCTAAAATAACAAGAAATAGCTTGCACCTCGATACGTTTACCACGTGTAAATAGTAACCTACAATATGTGCTAATCAGAAATATACCATTGCGTCGTTCCCTGACTCACACATCCAAAAGATTGGTTTCAGATTTTACTAAAAGAAAGCATCTATAAACCCGATGTCGATTGATGACAAAATCTCATTGTCTTACCCACCTTTCTTTGTTATATTTTTTGGTAGAACATCAACACAACCTTACTTCGTGCAACAAAAAGCACAAGTACCGGAAACGCTATGTCCAAAAATAAACCACAACCTGCCCCGTCTGACGAAAAACGCAACCTAATTGTCGAGAGCACACTTTCATACGTCAAAGGTAGAAAAGTTGCCTAACTGTTAGTCGCAAAAGAAATGCAAGTTAAAATTTAATTGTTAGAATACACAAAAAACTAAAGAAGAAAAATTAAATATGTACACCGCAAAAAAACGACACTCAGCCAACTATATAAAGTGCATAAAAAAATAAACAAGTTAAGAAACCTACTTTAATACAGCAGGCCTAGAGAATTTTCCAATCAAATTATTTTTAAAGTTTTCGCAGCTATGATTTTCTAACGTAGAAAAAATTTTGGGTTTTGAACCGCGGTCCACATTTCACACGCACAAAATTCACAAAATTTTAAAAACTCACAATACTTGACCTTTTGACAGTCATGTCGCGGTCTTCTTCAAAAAGATTAAAACTAAAGATATGGGTTCTAAAAAAGCTTTTATATTGCGCGGTTCGGGTCAATGGTAATGGTTTCCATTCATTAGCTTTCGGAACTTTTTTTTTCATACTGAGGCTATATTGTAATTATTGTACTTTTCAATTTTGATGGTTTCAAAATTAAATAATTAAAATACAACCAAAATGTTTTTATTAAATTTTATGGCGTGTCAAGCGTCTACAAAGTGTTCCGCAGTAGCCAGTTTTCTTGTGTCCGCCTCATGTTCTCTTATCCGGGTAGTGTTCTATCAATGTCTGTTTTCCTGTGTCCGTTTTTCTTAAAAAAATTCATTAGATGCCTTATCTCCGATTCTAACGCGTTTGATTCGTTGATGATCTTGGTCTTGTATACTAAGGTTTTCTACCCTAAAAACTTGGATGATGGTACAGTTTGGCATTGAGGTATCTATCGGTGTCTGATGTGCCAATGTGTTATTCATCTTTTGAGTGACTAGTATGTCTAAAAACGAAACGTATCACGCCTTACTCCCTGTGGTGGTGCGGAGACGAGGAAGGGGGTGGTAGATTGCTTCGCCCAGCTAGCTCGTTCGGGTCGTGGATCTGATGGAACTGTGCTGGTGGTCGTCACAGTTACCGGGCGCCAGGGTTCAGTGATCCACTGAACGAAGCAACTACTCTGCATACAACCTCCACGGAACCCAAGTGGAGGGATTACCCTAGGTTTTTCTTCTTCCAACTCAACTAACCTAAAATACACCACGCGAAAGACGGCAACAATAAAAGCCAAGGATAAAGAACCAAAAGATGTTTATTTCTCTACCAAATCAACAGTTAACCAAAAATCGATGGTACATAAATATAAACGGCGTCAACCACGTTTACGCAAATCCCCAATAATGAACACAAAACAAAAAAAAACCCATACCAATAATAATGCCTTAATATCTACTAAATATATAACACACATAAAATATATATATATACAAAATGTACCTTACTCACCGTGTCATTAACCCTCTATAATGAACTGTAAACCTTGTTGGTTTAAAAAAACAAACTGAATTAAATGCAAGACAAAAAGGTGATTAGTTTCTTTATCTTTTCTTTTCTTACAGGGACCAAAACTACTACTACGCGCAATTCGTCAAATTACGCCCAAAATAACAAGTAAACCATATATATATGCATACATATACGTCGCCACTAGAATAACCACAATAAAAGAAATATCAAAGGACTAAATAAATGCTTATCGTTAATTACACACGTTATTCGTTGGGAACCCCTACAGAAATGTATCACCTTCTTTATAATAATGATATAATCACAATGCAAAACTAAATACGAATCAATGACCGGTTTACACAACAAGAATTTTTAAGTGACGGGATTTTTCGTTCTTTAATTAAGTGACAAGTGACAACAGTGTAAAAAAAACGTGCATGAAAGTTGACACATGTTGCATGCGATTGAATGTCTTTTTATTTTCGTTTTTATAGAATCCCTTTTATTTTATTCTTATTCGGTGTGTGAATGTTTGAATTTGTGCGGTGTGATTGTTCTATTTTTGTTTGTTTGTATGAATGACTATTTTTTTTTTGTGTAAGTGTCCTATTTTTGTTGTTGCGGTATCAGGTGAGTTAAACTTCACAAATCTTAACTATTTACAATTAAAGTTATAACAGGTACATCAGGACGAACACGAATACACGGACTGACCTTGTCGCAGCTGTCTTCGGCATAGCTTTATCGATGGGAAGGTACGTACCAAATATTTAACCAAACACACACTAAAACCAGGTACTTTGTAGGTCGATGTTGCCCTCAATGCTTCCGGGTGTCGAAGCAGGTTCACGGTATGCGACAGATTGACGAAGTAAGTACAGCGAGACGAATTACTTTACATAAACTTCCCCGTTGACAAGTTGTATATGGAAGGGCCCAAAATCGCAAGCAGCTCACAGCGATACAACGTATTTACAACACCATAATCCAAGAGAACGAATAAAAAGCAGAAATAAAGCGAAACGAGCAACAGGGGCAAAAACAAAAACAGAAAACAAAAAAAAAGCCTAAAATGACTATCGTTAGCTTAGTGATTAAACTGAAAATCGAATGTGCTTACCTTAGGTGTAATGCGGCTTGCTTGTAATGAGGTAGTTTCTTTTTATCCCGTTCAATACGGTGATTCTCTAATGTAATTCACGATAACCAAATATCCATAATACTAATCCAAATATACAGAGAATAATAATTGTACTTTCAGAATTGATCCGGTAATTTTCCGGGTGCTCTAAGCACAGGCTCTGTTGTACATTCCACCTCGTACGTGATAAGACAAGAAGTGACCGAATTTTCCGTTCTGACGTTCTTATCAGTATCTACATTCTTTTTCAAAAACTTATACCGCTATCAAATTTTACCTTTTCTAGGCGGGAAATTGTTGTTTAAGTTGTTTGGCCTAACTTTCATAGGACCTAATTGTTATTAAGATTTTATCCTGTTACAACCCCCTCTTTACCTGGAAAAAGGTAAATTCCTCGAATTTACCGCTGTCAAGTTAGGTACTATAATGTGATGAATAGGACTATACACGAAACGACACAGACAGACCCTAATCTTACTAAGAAATTTAAATACACGAACCCACAGCACTAAACTAAACTAATTACTAAGCAAATAATTATTCAAAAATGAAACCAATTATAACCAAAAAAAATAAATTCAAACTCAAAAAGAAAAGACAAAAAGAAAAATGAATTATTCCTATTTGCAAAACAAAATGCTAACTAAACTAATCCTAGGTTCACAAAGCCGATAGAGTATGTTCCCCCTCTCGCTCTAACGTGGGGTCCGATCCAATTCGTTACCAATGGACATTGACGAATTCTCATCGAAGAGTGGTTTTAGGTCTTGTACATGCCAGATGCCCGTGGCTTTTCCGTCGCCGTCTTCGAGTTCGTACGTGTTGGTACCCAGTCTTCGTTTGATCCTGAAAGGACCAAGGTACAAAGGGGCTAATTTGCTCGTAAAACGCTTGGAAGCATCCGAAATAACCTTGTTCTTTCTCCATACCGACTGACCTGGGTAATAACTAGTGTCTCGCCGTCGTAGGTTGTAATAGCGCATATTACGCTCTCGTCCTAGACGTATCTTGTTTTCAATGTCCCGGTACAGTTTCTGAAAACCATCCTGACGTTTCATTAGTTCGTTTGTTTCAGGTGGCATAGGATCTATGGGTTTTCCAAGACGTTCTCGGTAATCGCTACCTTTCATGATATATTCACGTCCGAAATTGGCGAAATATGGGCTGTATCCCGTCGTGTCGTGCACTGATGTTCGAATCGCACAAGCTACAGCGGGTAGGTGTTCGTCCCAACGATGATGGTGAGTGTTGACGTAGGATCTGAGCATAGTCTTAACTACGCGATTAACACGTTCTGTCGGGTTAGCTCTAGGATAATATAGAGCAGTGTAACAGATCTCGACACTGTATTTGCGGCACACGTTTTGGAATTCGTGGCTCTTCATTTGAACGCCATTGTCGCACAGTAGATACTGCGGGGCTCCATAAGTAAGAAAAACTTCATTCTCCAAATGTCTGATCACGGTTTTTGCAGTAGCAGTTCTTAAAGCGAAGAGTAGAACATACTTTGTGAAATAATCTGTGATGGCTAGGATTTGGGTGAATCCTCGAGATGTTCTGGGCAACGGACCCATTAAGTCGAGGCTTATCATCTGCCACGGAGCGGTGATGTTTGGGCGATTTCCCATTAGCCCAGCAGGTGGTTGCTGTTCAGGCTTACAGGTAGCACAGATTCGGCAGGACTTTACGTATCGCTGCACGTCGCTCTTCATCTTTGGCCAATAATAACGTTGACAGATCCTCAAGTATGTTTTCACTACTCCCATATGGCCTGAAGTCGGAGAATCATGTTGTTCCTTTAAGATTTCCCTTCGTTGTTCTTTCGGAACTACGGCTTTCCAGCATTCTGTATCTGTGGTTAGTTCCGGTAACCGACTTTTAACGTACTTGAATAAGGTACCTTGTTGCACTCTCCAGTTCGGGTACATTAACGGTGTTTTCTTAATTTTAGCCCTCATCTGGATATACCACTTATCGGTAGGTTGCTCAGCGATAATGGCGAGGTGTTCTTTCGACGAGAGGTCTTCTGGTAGCGGTACGGAACGCGATAAAAAGTCTGGTACAACATTCTCTTTACCTTTTCGGTGGACTATGGTAAAGTCGAAACTTTGAAGTCGCAAGCTCCATCGTCCAAGTCTGCCGGTCGGGTCTCGAAGTTTTTGTAGCCATAGCAGTGAGTGGTGGTCGGTAATAACGGTGAAGTGTACCCCTTCAAGGTACTGACGAAGAGTCTCTACGGCCCAAATGACCGCTAAACACTCGCGTTCGGTCGTGCTGTAGTTGCGTTCCTGACGGGACAGTGTTCGCGATAGAAAACAAATAACCTTTTCTCCCTCCGTATCGGTTTGAGTAAGCACCGCGCCTATTCCATACGCAGATGCGTCTGTCTGCAAAACAAAAGGTCTCTCAAAGTCGGGGCAAGTAAGTATGGGTGCAGTCACCAACGATTGTTTAATAGAGTCAAATGCTCTCTCACAGGTGGTGGTCCAATTCCAGCTGGAACGTTTTTTGGTCAACTCGGTAAGGGGTGCTGCTACCGTGGAGTAATGAGGTACAAAACGCCTGTACCAAGCAGACATTCCTAGAAATCGTCGTAACTCACGCACGTTCCGAGGTGCGGTAACATCAAGTATGGCCTTAATTTTGTCTGAGTCTACTCGAAGTCCATATTGGTCGACGACGTATCCCAGATACTTCAGTTGTGGTCTACAAAACAAACATTTCTCTTTGCTGATGGTGAGTCCTGCTGCTTGTAATCGCGTAAAAACTTTTTGTAGCATGTCTAGATGTGTCTCGAAGTCTGGTGACACAACAATTATATCGTCCAGATATACCAGGACATGTGGTTCAAGATCCGGTCCAAGCACGGTATCAATCAGACGTTGCCAGGTGGCGGGGGCATTGGTGAGTCCAAAAGGCATTCGCTTAAAATGGTATAGTCCTCTACCTGGGACAGTGAAGGCAGTCAATTCGCGTGCCGAAGGTTTCATGCGAATTTGCCAATAAGCAGATCGAACGTCTAAACTGCTTAGATATTTCGCGTTCTTCAAACGATCCAAGATGGCCGAGATGTATGGTAAAGGATACGCATCCTTCTTCGTAACTGCGTTAAGTTTACGGAAATCTACGCAGAATCGGAAAGTTCCATCCTTTTTGGGAACTAATAAGACAGGGGATGACCAACCGCTGGTTGATGGTTCGATAATGTCTGCTCGTAACATTTTATCTAGTTCAGCATCAATCAGTTGTTGTCTTGCAGGGGAGACCGGATAATATCGTTGTTTGAGTGGAGGTGCATCGGTCACGATGTCGTGTTCCACTAAAGTGGTGTACCCTAGACGGTCCTTATTCTCTTGATCGAAGTGTTTCGACAATAAGATGTTGAGTTGTTTCGTTTGCTCGGAATTTAATGTACTTATGTCATTTATGGTGCAGGTGTCACAACTAGATTCGGCACCAAAATGCCATACATCCGTAGTTAAATTTGGGACAATATCCATGGCCAACCAAAAATCCATTCCGAGTATTAATTGATGAGGAAACTCAGCTAAAATCAGAGCGGTAATTAGCTTGGTTTTTCCCATTAAAGTCATCGGTATTGCAATGGTTCCTAGCGTCTGGCACTTCTGACCATTGGCGACTATGCACTGAGGTGGGTTGTTGGTGTCAGCTGTAAGTCCAGCTTGTTGTAGAAACATCCATCCGGTACGTCCTATTATTGTTCTACTTGCTCCAGAATCTAACAATCCTAAAAGATGGCGTCCAAGTATCTCAACTTTGAGGTAGGGTCTTTATCTCCCTGAGCATGGTCAATAATGTAGTCCAATAAGATGCTTTGCTTCAGATGTTCGGTTTGAGGTGATATGCTGTTCGGTAGGTCGCTGGGTTGCGAAGGAAAAGGCCTACCTTTCAGTTCCTTGGCATCCCGTTTCCCGAACACTTTTGACACGTCCTACTAGTCTCGCCTGGTGTTCCACATTTAAAACAATGTTTTTGCAGGGGCCGAGTGCATGTGTTGGCGCGATGACCAGCTTGATGGCAGTTCCAACATGTACTCATGTATGCAGCTCTACAAGAAGTATCTGCCGCAGTGGCGTTGATAATCGGAGTTTCTTGTCCAATGCCATCTGTCATCGTTTCCATAAGCTGTTCTTCAACCGCTGCAGTTCGTGCCGTATACATGGGTTTTCGATACATGCAGTTAGGCTCTAGCAGATCCTTGATGTTGGTAGGTGGTGGTTGAAAAGTTCGTACCCGATCATTCACGTCTTCTATTGACTTACAGATTTGAGTAAGCTGTGCTAAAGATAGCACTACTTCCAGCGATAAGGCTCTCTGGTAAATCGGTAATAGGTTCCGGCGAATCATATCAATTCTTACCGTTTCTGGTGGTTTACGGGTAAGTCTGTTAAATAAGTTTTCCATGATTGATAAGTAGACTACAATTTTCTCTTCAGCTCCTTGAGTTCTTTGTCTAATCTCGTCCCATAATCGACATTCGTAGTCTCGTGGTAAAAAGGTATTTCGCAATTGCTTTTGAAGATCATCCCAATTGGTGAACTGATGTTTTAAAGAACGGTACCACATCAAAGCGGGTCCAGATAAGACTTCTACAATCGATTGAAAAATTTGGGCGGGTGTGACTCCTCTTGATATTCGAAGTTCTTCGAGGCGCTCTAGAAAATCGTTGACATTCGTCGTGCCGTCAAAAGTAATGTTCCATTTGTACAATGGTACAAACGCGGGTGATCGATCTTGACGGTAATTGTACTGCGAGTGACCAGGAAAATATTCAGATTTGTTCTGGTAGATGTCTTCTCTACACGTAGTATTTGCAAATCGTGATTGTTTGGCTATACTGTTCCAGGTTGCTGATGCAGTATTTACAAAAACAGGCGACGATGTTGGTGGTTCGTCCATAAAGTGGGTTTTTCCAGCGAAATCAATTTGAGTGCTGTAGCATGGTTTCTCTGGAGAATGCTTGTCCTGTGACTGGTGAGTTTTATTACGATTTGATCGATGCTCGGTTTGTCGTAAAACATCTTCTAACTCATCGTTCGGCATATCAATTAAAGATTGCGACATCCTTGGTTGTTCAGTGTGTGGTGCTTCTCGACGAAATGTTTCTCCTACTTGTTGAAATAATGTCCGGTACTGGCTTAAAAGATTTTCCTTAATCGCTTCCATTTCCGAACTAGACTGTAAACCATTTAGTCTTGATCGTACGTGCAACAGCCGAGAGGTAATTCGTTCATATTCTAAACGTCGATTCTGATAATCGAAGTCTTCTATTTCAGTTTGCAAGTCCGAAAGCTTTAAGGTACAAAGATGTAATTCTTGCTCGGTATCCACTTCGTCGTCTACTATGTGTGGTCGAACAGACAACACTTGTTTGAGTTGTTTCCTAAGTTCCGGTAATGTCGTTGGTATCGGTGCTCCACGAATTCGTAATTCGTATACGACTTCATCACGAAGGAGGTATTTAGGATCCATTCTTAAATATTTTGTTGTTGCTTAAACTTAACCTATACTAACTAATAACTAGAAACGTACACAAGAAGATATGTAAACTATATCCAATGAAGTAACCAAAAAAAAGAAAACTAATCCTTACTGGAATAAAAGAACTATAAAGAAATAAAAAGAACTGTAGTTGCAGGACTGACTTTCGAGGCCCCACGTTGGGCGCCAATTCTCTATCACGCCTTACTCCCTGTGGTGGTGCGGAGACGAGGAAGGGGGTGGTAGATTGCTTCGCCCAGCTAGCTCGTTCGGGTCGTGGATCTGATGGAACTGTGCTGGTGGTCGTCACAGTTACCGGGCGCCAGGGTTCAGTGATCCACTGAACGAAGCAACTACTCTGCATACAACCTCCACGGAACCCAAGTGGAGGGATTACCCTAGGTTTTTCTTCTTCCAACTCAACTAACCTAAAATACACCACGCGAAAGACGGCAACAATAAAAGCCAAGGATAAAGAACCAAAAGATGTTTATTTCTCTACCAAATCAACAGTTAACCAAAAATCGATGGTACATAAATATAAACGGCGTCAACCACGTTTACGCAAATCCCCAATAATGAACACAAAACAAAAAAAAAACCATACCAATAATAATGCCTTAATATCTACTAAATATATAACACACATAAAATATATATATATACAAAATGTACCTTACTCACCGTGTCATTAACCCTCTATAATGAACTGTAAACCTTGTTGGTTTAAAAAAAAACAAACTGAATTAAATGCAAGACAAAAGGTGATTAGTTTCTTTATCTTTTCTTTTCTTACAGGGACCAAAACTACTACTACGCGCAATTCGTCAAATTACGCCCAAAATAACAAGTAAACCATATATATATGCATACATATACGTCGCCACTAGAATAACCACAATAAAAGAAATATCAAAGGACTAAATAAATGCTTATCGTTAATTACAAACGTTATTCGTTGGAATCCCCTACAGAAATGTATCACCTTCTTTATAATAATGATATAATCACAATGCAAAACTAAATACGAATCAATGACCGGTTTACACAACAAGAATTTTTAAGTGACGGGATTTTTCGTTCTTTAATTAAGTGACAAGTGACAACAGTGTAAAAAAAACGTGCATGAAAGTTGACACATGTTGCATGCGATTGAATGTCTTTTTATTTTCGTTTTTATAGAATCCCTTTTATTTTATTCTTATTCGGTGTGTGAATGTTTGAATTTGTGCGGTGTGATTGTTCTATTTTTGTTTGTTTGTATGAATGACTATTTTTTTTTTTTTGTGTAAGTGTCCTATTTTTGTTGTTGCGGTATCAGGTGAGTTAAACTTCACAAATCTTAACTATTTACAATTAAAGTTATAACAGGTACATCAGGACGAACACGAATACACGGACTGACCTTGTCGCAGCTGTCTTCGGCATAGCTTTATCGATGGGAAGGTACGTACCAAATATTTAACCAAACACACACTAAAACCAGGTACTTTGTAGGTCGATGTTGCCCTCAATGCTTCCGGGTGTCGAAGCAGGTTCCCCGTATGCGACAGATTGACGAAGTAAGTACAGCGAGACGAATTACTTTACATAAACTTCCCCGTTGACAAGTTGTATATGGAAGGGCCCAAAATCGCAAGCAGCTCACAGCGATACAACGTATTTACAACACCATAATCCAAGAGAACGAATAAAAAGCAGAAATAAAGCGAAACGAGCAACAGGGGCAAAAACAAAAACAGAAAACAAAAAAAAGCCTAAAATGACTATCGTTAGCTTAGTGATTAAACTGAAAATCGAATGTGCTTACCTTAGGTGTAATGCGGCTTGCTTGTAATGAGGTAGTTTCTTTTTATCCCGTTCAATACGGTGATTCTCTAATGTAATTCACGATAACCAAATATCCATAATACTAATCCAAATATACAGAGAATAATAATTGTACTTTCAGAATTGATCCGGTAATTTTCCGGGTGCTCTAAGCACAGGCTCTGTTGTACATTCCACCTCGTACGTGATAAGACAAGAAGTGACCGAATTTTCCGTTCTGACGTTCTTATCAGTATCTACATTCTTTTTCAAAAAACTTATACCGCTATCAAATTTTACCTTTTCTAGGCGGGAAATTGTTGTTTAAGTTGTTTGGCCTAACTTTCATAGGACCTAATTGTTATTAAGATTTTATCCTGTTACAAACGTTTCTGTTTGCTATGGTCTCCATGGCAAATTTGATGTTGAGTTTTAAGTG
Organism: Aquatica leii; assembly: GCA_035610365.1. Classification (NCBI taxonomy): domain Eukaryota; kingdom Metazoa; phylum Arthropoda; class Insecta; order Coleoptera; family Lampyridae; genus Aquatica; species Aquatica leii. The sequence continues at coordinate 16,732,648 of CM069432.1, forward strand.
GTTAATGTGGACCAAAAAGCTGTTAAATGTTTCTGTTTTGTGAAGCCAAATTACAAAAGTATTATCTACGTAACGTAGTCAGAATTTTTGTTCAAGGGTAACGGTTTTTAATATTTTTTTTTTTGAAATTCTCTATAGATATAATTGCGACGTCTGCAAAAAGTGGTGATCATAGACACTTTCAGTTTGTTTGTATGCAACATTATTGAAAGAAAAATGCATTTACATTAGGCATACTTGGATTAATCCGTTAAACTCCTCAACCAATTTTGCTTTTTGTAATTTAGTCTTGATGATGTTCAATGTTGTGTGTAGTGGCACTTTCGTGACGAGAAAAGTCATATCAAAACTAACTAAAATATTTTGCTTCCAATTTCATCTCTTTATTCTTTACAACAAAGTGCTCGAAATCGCCAATATATTTATAAAGGATTTTAAATAGTATTAGAAACCGATATCCTCAAACCAAAGTTCTAGCTTTGTTACGTAGATAATTTTTTACTGTATCAATTAACCAATAGAAAAATTTAATTTTGTTGCATTTTTTAAAAATGAACCAATCATCAACGTATTAGAGCGATAACACCACGGGTTATTGATTAAAAAGCATGAAAAGTAGTAAAAAATTATCTTACCGAATGCCTTTCGAGCATTGATAAATACTCAAAATTTTGTCGTAGAGAATGTTTCAAGCGTGTTTCTTTAAGGTAATAGCACTCGGCCTTTGGCCTCGTGCTATTACCAATTCAAATCGTATAGTAAATTTTTTTAATTACATTTGATTGTATTGCTTGTTTTATTTAATCAAAGTGTAGATCATACTATTTTATTTTACTTTTAGTCGTAACTTTTAAATGATCTTGCATTTAGTGCAGTTTGTCATGAGTACGCTGACGTAATCAAGGCCTTATTTAAGCACAGAACGCCGTATATGTAAGCTTGCTTACTACGTACGTCTTCTCGCTAAACTAATAAGAAGTAATGAACATTACTACTTGTTACAAATAACTTCGGTGAGGTAAGTTTTTAGTACTCATTTTATTTTTTGCTATTAATTATAGCTGTCTATTATAAATTCGTTTACCGACTGGGACAATTGGCATCAGGTTGTACCCCCTGTAGCTGAATTGTCAAAATTTTGTAGTTTGGCGCCACTTTTTACCCCCAAATAACATATAATTTAAAAATATATAAAACATGGCTAGCACTAAATTCTTTACTTATAAATAATTTGTTGTTGAAAACAAAGTTGTTGACTCCTTTTTTATATTCTGTCCAATTTTTTATGTAATTGTTTAAAAATATAATTTTAAAAAGTTATGAAGAATTTTTTTAAGTCATTGATAACCAATGTTTTTTGTTAATTTTATTAACCCTACTAACAAATAACTCAAATCGCATCTAAAATATGAAAAGTAATGATACAAATACATTCGAAGTTATTAGTGTATGTGGAAATAAATAATATAATAACATAACTCTTTTAACAAGTACTGTAATTGACGTAGTGTAGTAATATTGCTAATCATAAAAGAGTGATAAGAATCAGTTGATTCTAGGGTTAAACTGTAATATTGGAATTTACTATGATGCTATCACGTTACATTATTATATGTTCTCATTTCGAACATGTAATTAACATACTTTATACATTACATACAATAATTTTACATTTTGAGAAAATGTTAACACACAAGTAAAAGACGCTTTTGTTTAAAATATCTTTTAATAAAACTAAACAAGAAATTGAATTACAATCTTTTATAATAAAATATGAATTTGATTAATTTTAAAGAAATTAAATTAACTCAACGTTGAGAAAGTGAACTTAATTAAACTCAAACGAATAAATTATCTCTTTCGAAATCTTAATATTACTGTACAAAATTCAATACTGCACACAACAAAAACACGGCAAATTTAACATAATTTTTTGTTATACCGTTTAATTAAAATATTTGAAATATTTAGTCGCAAATTGTTGATTTATGTTGGTTCCGTGCAATCATATCGCATAGTTAACACCATAAGGAATTTATGGTTTTATAGCTTTATAACTAATAGAATAAAAAGAATATATCATCCTTTTCCAACTCATATCACTCAGGTGAAATATGTTCAAAAAATTGTTGACCTTTTCAAAACTGACCCTATTAATTTTTATTTATGGTCGTTTTTTTTACTTTCGTTCTGACGATAACTTCATAACCGCGTAGTCGTATTTTACTTTACATAGTCATAAATTTAAATTGATTTCGGTAAATTCGAGAATTCGCGTTTGTCGCAAGTTGAACATATGCACAAATTCACAAGCGACGATTTGATGATTAATGCACTTTTTAAGTAGTGTCGAATTTGAATTCGTTTTGTTTCCTACTGCAGAAAGTGTTAGTGGCACGATGCTATAATATGATTAATGGACAACTAACGCAAAACTAGCGTGATCAAAATAAAAAGGTGTAAAGCGCAACTAAAATTGGGTGTGACTTCATTCATTTATTTTCTAATTTTGTTTGTCCAGTTAATTTCGTGCTTGACTTTATTTATCACATACTCATTTTACACTGTGATAATAATAACTACAGAAATGTGAATTTTCAACAATGAATGCTATTTTAATCATATGCGTAATTACGAAATGTAAACTGTTCAAAGCACTCATAATTAATAAATTCAAGAGACGTAAATATTAATGGAATTATTTAAAAAATGTTAATCCAGATAAACTATTTTTTAACAAAACATTTTTTTAAACATTGCAATTTTTTTACAAGAAAAAATTATAAAACTGTTTTTAATTCTTACTATTGTAATCGATAGTAATCTGTAACAATTAATAGCGAAGACTTCCACGGTCGGAGTTTATACTAATAATAATAATTGTTGCAACCGAAATCGCCAACGTTTTGCCCACTTTCGTAAAAGGTTCCATCAGCGCGTGAAAGAAATAAAAAAACTTAAACAAGCAACCGGTCTCTTACTACAAAAACTAACGTCTTCCACGTTTCCTTTTGTCATTGTATTGTTGTAATCTGTAACAATGTAATCAAGTTCGTCATTTGCGGAGTGACATTATTTCCGTTTTTGGTAGCGCTGACGTGAATGTACAGTATATATCGATCACTACCGAATTAACGCTTATCGCGTCTAACAACGAATCGCCAGATCTACTAGCCAGAGATTGGTTTTATCGCCGAAGGCGTTAATCAAGTAGGGACGCACCAGTTCTTGAACCAGGTTTGAGCGAACATAAAATTAAACCACTTTTCTGCAAGTCGCACCCATAAACCAATCAAAGATAGTGTTTACGTTGCACTTACTCATACGCAATGGAAAACTCTGCTTGTGCCGTCATAAAAACCGACGTAGATAAATGCGTTTTCTTTACAAACGAAGTGAGGTTCTTTGACTATATCGTTTTATCCAAGAGTCTTAAACCTGATTCATAAAGCTCAAGCTCCAACTAATTAAAAAGAATTACAGGCGTTCTAGAGATTACAAAATTACTGTCAAAGCAACCGTGGCCGAAAATTTGCACCGATTACTTGAGAAACAAACTAAATGGAATTAGACAGAAAAAAATCTAAATGTTTTTGAGTCCTGGAAACGTTTGTTATCGGAAGATTCTGTTCTATTACCTTTTAATCTAAGAGCTCCGATTGTGCTTATTTGCGACGCGTTTTTAATCGAAATCGGTACCGTTTCGTGCCATCGCATCGAGAAGCGTTAGCAATCATTGCAAGCGGTTGCAATTTTTATCACTTTTTCTTAGATTTTTTTTGAAATAGTGACTGATTACAAACTGTTTCTTGGATTGTTTGATTGTCAGACGCCATAAATTCTATTGCAAAGAACTTTATAATGACTTATAAGTACTGCATCATTCATCGTCCGAACAAACAGATTCTACATGCCAACGCTCTAAGTTGACTTCCACTTCCGGTATCAAACGTTACTTCGACCAATCTAGCAGAGATATTTTTGTTGAACATGATGGAAAACTTACAATAAGTGCAACCAATCTTGTTACCAAAACTCGAAATGACAGCGGATTGGCTACTCGTGGCCGCCCACACACTAACGCAGTGCCATTAAATTTGCGTTGTTATTCGCAACAACGAAACGTTATAAGTACATAAAAAGGGTGCTTGCTCTATGGAATCCAATCGATCATTTTTCCATGAAGTCAAAAATACATTCTTGATTCGTTACATGTCGCACATCCGGGTATGACTCGAATGAAAGCGATTGGTCGAAGTTGCTTGCACCTTTGTATTGCAGCATAGTCGACTATGCCAGTCGCTTCAAAGGTCGCCGTTTTCTATTAATTGTTGGCGCATTGATCAAATGGTTAGAAGTGCGAGAAGTTAAAACCGTATAATCAATTACTTTGTTTATAATCATTTATCATATAATCAATTTGAAAACCGGCATTGTTAATATAAAATAATTTTTACCTGCAATTACCACTGTTATTATTTAAGTTGGCTTAATAGTTGTAATAGCAAAGGCTTCCACGGCCGGAGTCTATACTAAGATAAGAATGTCTTCCGGGAATTTTATTGGGGCTTTATCAGGGCGTCAAATAAATCGAAAAACTCAAACAACTAACCGAAATCTAACTAAGATCTTCTCAAAAGTTAGGTTATCAACTTGTGAACGAAGCCAGTTTCTAAACTCCATAGAAGTGACAAGTGACTTAAGAAGAAATAGTCTCCGTATATAAAGAAGAAGGATCGTCACGGATAGTTAAGCTCGACTATGATTGGAATACAGTTGAAAAAGGGCGTGTTTTCGATAAAAGGAACCAAAGAGGGGATAGCTCGAAACCATGATCGCGATTGAAGTTATTGGGGGGTTTGATGATTTTTATGTTTTCTCGGAGTTTCCTGTTAAAAAGAAATGTAGATTTGGCATTCACCAAAACGTTATCAAAATTAATCTTGTGAACCGTGTAAAATTATTTTCAGCAACCGCAGACTTAAAAGTATGCCTTTTTTATGCAACGATCATGTTCTAAAGTGCGGGAAATGACGGTTTTACCAATGTAGACTAAACCACTTAAACAAACGGATAAAGCAAACTAGGCAAAAGTTAGACACCATTTTGAAACAACTCTCTTATCTTCATCTAGAGTTGACCAAGACTCTATCACCGGATGATTGGAATTTCTTCGACAACATTACTTACCAGCAGTCGGATACCACTCTACGACTAACCACTGAAGATCATCTAAAAACGTTTCAATTATTGGAATTGTAAAAATCCATGACTAACTCCTTAAAGACCGTTGTCAATTTATCTAGTTTAGCCCTCACTTCAGAACAGGAATCGATGCTATCTAACAGTTTGAATTTTGATGTTGCTCCCAAACATATTCATAAAAAAGATATTTTATGTGCTGTTGAGTCTTCTATAATAGTTCTTCTATTCTACTTTGTCCTCTAACTAGCAATCCCACTTTGAGGATTAAACGTGAGGTCAGTTAAATTATCAAATCTTCCAATCTACTACCTGAAACTAAACGTCGATTTACCCTTTCAGATTCTAAACCACCTGGACTCTACCGACTTCCCAAAGTTCAAAAACAAGGTATTCCCTTTCGACCTATCGTCAGTACTATCCAATCTCCTACCTACAAGCTAACTAAGTTCTTATCCAGCATTCTTTGCGAGTTTACAGGTAAAACCTGATCTCACCTCCTCAACTCTCAGCATTTTATTCAACGTCTAAAAACTATAAAGCTTCCACCCCAAAATCTTCTCCTGAGCTTTGATGTCACTTTACTTTTTACTAAAGTTCCTATTAATGATTCGCTTAATATCATCAAACAGATTCTATCTCAACATGGCAAGGACTTGAGTTTGGTTCCTCTTATTGATAAGTGTCTATCCACTACTTACTTCCACGTACTTGATTACCTAAGGACATTTCTACTTCTGAATCTAATGCAAAATTGGCCTTTTTACCCTACATTCACAAGGTTACAGATCAAATAGAGAAACTTCTCTGTAAGAATGATATTAAACCCAAATTTAACTCAACAGACAAAATCTCTCAGATTCTTCCTTCTTTTATCTTAAGGTGTATATCAAATTCCTGGTTCATGTGGTTTAGTCTACATTGGTGAAACCGGTCGTTCCGTCATTACTCGCATTACAGAATATGATCGTTGTATAAAAAAGCATATTTCTAAGTCTGCGGTAGCTAAAAATCATTTTACTACACGTCACAAGATAGATTTTGATAACGTGTTAGTGATTGCCAAATCTCCATTCTTTTTCAACAGGAAATTCCGTGTGAGCATAGAAATCATCAATCGCCCCAACAACTTCAATCGCAATCATGGTTTTCGTTCCCGGTCATTATTCCTTTATCGAAAACACGCCCCCTTTCAAATCGAACCCAATCAGAGTTGAGCTTAACCATCCGTGACAATCCTTTTTCTGTATATACGGATACTATTTCTTCTTAAGTCACTTCTATGGAGTTTAGAATCTGACTTGGTTTACAAGTTGATTACCTAGAGATGTTCTTAGTTTGATTTTGGTTGCTTTTTTGAGTTTTTCGATTTATCTCACGCCGTGATGAAGCCCCTTACGAAAGTGGGCAAAACGTTGGAAACTTAGGTTACAACAATGACACGGTCCAAAACCGGAAGAGATTCTTATCTTGGTTTGATAGTTACTTATAACAAATTTTTTTAAGCTTAATCTATCTTTAATCGCCGAAAGATTTTTAATTACCTTAAAAATTCAAAATTGTTATCTATGCACGTCATTAATTCTTTGTTATTGGTAAATAGTAAAAAAAACTAATTGAAGGTACCATAGGCGTTCGATAAGAAGGAGCTTAACTACCGCCGCCAGTGTTATTAATTTATACAATTTAATTTTTTTTACTGTTTTGTTACCGTTGAGGTTCGTGGAAGACGTTGACGTCGGTGTCTTCCGGCTTCGGTAGGTGGACGTCGGTTGTGAGTTGCGTTCGTTACGCAACACGACAGAAAGCAATTAAATATGGTGTAATAAGCACGATTGCCAGCGGTTGGATGATTTTGGCCGGGTCTATCCATTTGGGCGCAAAGCGGCCACGACCGGTATCTCGGTTCTGCTCCATTACTAGTGGGTGGCGTTCGAAATTTAGTTGGCGTAGCGAGATCGGTATCTGTGCTGGTTACGGTAGACTCGGCTGATTTGGTCTGGCCGTGGCTCGGCCGTATAGTTGTTGGGCAGATGCCAGTCTCTTGGTTGTTGTAATTTGTAGCCTAAGAAGGCAACTGACGGAGTCATCTTTGTGGCGTTGTTGTAGCGAAGACACAGCTGGTATAGAACGGTAGGCAAAACTTGACTCCACTAGAGCCGGTCTTGTCGGTGCAACTGGGGCTTCAATGTTTTTTTTAAATTCTTGGTTACGACGCTACACTGGGTTAGCTTGCGGGCGAGACACCGGAGTTGTCCAATGGTAACTTCCTCATCTTCGAAGCGTTGCGTCCCAGTTACTTGACGTGAATTGTGGGCCGTTATCCGTGATAATGGCTCTGGGGTAACCAAATCTCAAGAACACATCGGTTTCTAAGACGTCGATTACGGTGGCAGCGGTGGTGGACCGGAGCGGAAACGCTTCCACCTAACGGCTGTAGAGGTCGGTTATCACCAAGATCCAGCGCTGGCCTTTGTTAGTCGGCTTGTAGGGACACATCAAGTCTACGGATACCATTTTCCACGGCTCCGTAGGTTCGCGAGGTCGGAAGGTAGCGGGTTCTTGCAACGGGCCTCTTCTTACTGCGGCGCAAACCCAGCATGTTTGTACGTGAGATTGTATTTGGGAGCGCATTTGGGACTACTAAAAACGTTCGGTTATGTCTCGGAGGGTTTCGTCCATGCCCGGGTGTCCGGCTGTAGGTCCGCTGTGGTACACTTCGATCACTCTCTCGCGGAGCTGCAGTGCTACGAAGAGGGTTCACTTATCGTTGCTTACTCGGTACAGGTAACCGGCGATAACCTCATACTGGCGGTGCGTTTTGGGCTTATCGTCTTCGCGAGGGCCGTGGTTCTGAACCTTGTTCCATGCCATGATAATACGTTGGATTCCATCGTCTGTTTGTTGCTCATCTTGTACCCTTATCGTCAGGTTGTTGGCTTCACGACGATTTGGTTTAGGGCAGCTGTGTTGCCGGGAGGCGGAAGGAGTCGTTCCTCGTGATCGATCTCAAGCGGAGTCGGTTGAGGGTGTCGAGACAGATAGTCGGGCAATTCGTTTTCTTTCGTTTGTAACCAATAAGTCGTGCGACGGGTGTCGGTGCCGTGGTGAATGCACCAACAGCAGAAATCCATTACACCATCTTCTTGTTGTAACCATTCTTACCCGAAAGTTAGTGGCGAAGTGAGGCATTCGACGACAAGAGCTCTGCAAGTGCTTCCGTAATTTTCTAATTGAAACGGTACCGTGGTTTCGCCGAGAACGCGCATGGTCGTTCCGGCCGCCGTGATGGCTTGCTAGAATTCTGACGTTTGTATCGGGTTTGTCAAAATGTCCCGCCGTACAAAATTGTGCGTTGATCCGGAGTCGAAAATAGCTTCGGACTCTGCGCGTTTAGGGCCGGAGCGTTGTGGTCCACCCTCAGCTGGCTTCTTGGAACTTGTCTCTGTGCGAGCTCTTGGCAGTCGCGATTAAAGTGGCGCTCCTGACAGTATTGGCATCGCGGCAGCTGCGGTTGTCTGATTGTCCGTTTAGTTGCCGGCGTCGGTCGGGGCTCAGTTGTCTTGCTGCTTCTTATTGCAACTTTTACCGTGGTGGACCTTTTTATTAGCGCCAACAAGTTGACTGGAGTATGGCCAATGAAGAGCAATTGGAGAACGGGTTGACGTACATTTTGATGTCTTCTTTGGGGTTGATGCCCAATCGCCGTGCAAGTTGGTTTTTCCTGTCTAGGAATTCGGCCGCTGGTTCGCCTTGACCCTGCTTCTTCCCGTAGTACTGCGTTCTGAGCTGGTTGCGCGTGGTGACGCTGTCGTATTCGTCGCGTAACAGATCGGCAAATTTTTCTACCGTGGTGGCAAAACTGACGTATGTTTTCCACCATTTCGCGACGGCATCGTGCAGGCACCTGTCCTGGCGGCTACTTCTAGCTTTTTCTCATCGGAGCTTTTTTCTTCAAGAAGCGGGTTTATTTCTTGTAGAAACTTGTCGGCTTCTTCTAATTGCGTGCCCTTAAGATTGGTGTCGCTTTTTCTTCCGGCCAGGCGGCGGTAAGCCGTCGCAGCATTTGGTGTGCTTCATCTAACGATAGCTTCGTTTCTGCTTGCATTGTTTGGGCGTTACTGGATGGTGATGTTCCAGTACGGCTACTCGGGCTCGTCGGAGGTGGTTTGCGCGTGAGTGTGCAGCGCGTTGCTTGCTATCTCGGTGTCCTCGTTGAGGTTAGGTCCCACGTTTTCGGGCCGCCAATTGTTACCGTGGAGGTTCGGAAAAGGCGTCGCAACGTCGGCGTCGGTGTCTTCCGGTCACGGTAGTGAGGTGGACGTCGGTTGTGAGTTGCGTTTGTTACGCAACACAACAGAAAACAATTAAAGATAGTCAACACGATTTTAATTCTACTTTATTTATGCAATTAATATAATATACATGAGTAACGCGCGCAATTCACTCAAGCGTAAACTAGTTGCTGATTTCCCAGATTTAGAAGACCATTAAGCGCGAGAAGTCTTTCTGTGCCAACCAGTCGAATACCTGTTGTTTCTGTCGGCCAGGAACGCTGCTTTTATTTATTTCCTCGGGATCGGGGGACCACCTCCATCGTCAAGTTGCGTCTCGATTGGTTGCGCCGGAAGGGCTCTACGGCAAGCGGATAGCCCTGTTGGAAACAACAGTTTCTTTTACAATTATGTTTATCTTATTTTGTAAACTGAGAATAAATTCGTGCACTGCAGTAGGCTGTAAATAAAAAAGCATCGACAAACGTAGATTTCCACACTATCTTAGCATTATAATCTTCCACAATAACAGTTGATTTTATTTATTTTTCCTTTCATAGCTAGTTGGATGTAGATGTTAGCGCTTAATCCCCAACAATTTTTAATTTGTTTTTATTCAGTTTTACTCTGATATTTGCAATTCTGTTTCTTGAATTGTAATAACTGGGATTTTAAATGTCTAAAAACGCAACGTCTTTATGCGTTACGTTTTTGTTTCCTTCCTAGTAGTCTGTTTGTATCTAGGTTTATACACTGTTCTTCTCTGATAAATCCTGAGAATCCATGAGACTGACTAAATAATCAGTGTGGGATTTTTGACATTTTGTTCAACTCACGTTAGGTTTACGTATTAATGTAGACATGTTTAGATTAGACAATGCGGATTACAGGTTTTTTTGGCTTCACCTTAGTCACTTTGACACTTTTCCGGTAAAGTTATAGTTCCCGAGAGATCTACGATTAATTAATCGCATGTCTTTGAGCATTTGTATGTATTTTAATTTTTACTAAACGTTTAGGAGAAGTCGTTGAATTATTATTGCGCTATCATCAAAATTTTTTTTATTACAAGCCTTAGATTATTATTTTTTATCAGCGTGATTTTTAAAATATATCAATTTGAACATATTACACTATAACCAAATATTAAAATATAAAATTTAATTCTAGAATAAATATTTAGTGTAAAGTAACGTTTTTCTAAATATTAAAAATTTGTTTTGTTACAAAACCAAATGTTATTATATTACGTTAGTTTCCTCTAATAATATTTATAATTTTTATATATAATTTTGAACAGCTAACCGGTTGATTTTGTTAGGCAATTAATAAAAACTAAGCGATGAATAAACTTTTAAACGGATTAATAAAACCGTGAGTATAAGTATTAGTAATCGAGCACCCTAATTTCTTGTAGAACTATAAAGTTCTTAAAGCAAATTTAGTTAATATGCTATAACTACGCAAGCTCAATGATACCAAGCTTTCAAATTCTAATTTGTTTTTTTTTAATAAAAAAAATGTTAATATTAAATTTTGTTTTGCACAATTATAGTAATATAACAAAATAATAACAAAATCAAAGCCTATTGTACAAGAAAATAATTTGCATATTACCACTACTCTAACAAATTTTTAAAAATAAAATTATGTTCATATAACGTAACTTAACCTTATTATAGACGCTATTAAGCTATTTACCCTAATTTAAAGCATTGTATCGATTAGTTTTCTTCCTTAAAAACTAATTCATTTAAAGTTGGATAGAAATAAAATAAGTCTCTTTTAACCTTTTTATTGAAAAAAATGTATAATGAACAGATTTAATCTAAATTTAAAAGTTTTAATTTAAAAACGAAATTATTCTTTAAACCACTGTTAATGTTACTGACAGCAGCTTAAATTATTTTTAATTAGAAATAAATCAAAACAAAAACCAATAAAAATGTGTTTTGTCAAATAAGGCTTTTTTTGGAGACAATTTAAGTTTTTTTTTCTTAAATAACGGCATAAAGCTTTTAAGACGTTATTCTATATAACGTGTGATTAATGATGAAATTTTTGTGTGCAACGAAAACATAATAGTAGTGTGGTAAATAGGAGAAAATATAAACAGAAAATAATTGTTGGTATAAAGTAAGATAAATGTTATGGTTTCAACTTAAAATGATTCCATTAATACGTTCAACTTTCTTTTTTAAAAGTTTTGCTTTTGAATTCTCCGAGTTGGGAAAGTCGACATAAGACTTTTGCAATATTCCCCTGTGTGATTAGTCTTTTGAGAAAAGAAAACAAATGCTTTTTCTATGTGCGAAACTTATATTACATCTTAAAATTTACTTGATGCCGACAATTTTTGTTGTATACGTGTGTTAAAAATTTAAACTCTCTCTAGCGTTTCGGGGCAAACTTTTCAAAAGTTAACAAACTTATATTTAATTTAAGCACAATCTACATCCCTAGAGTGTAAATGTATGTTACGTGTGAGTTGTGAACTACTCTTGAAGTTACAACAATGTAATGCTTTGGATAAGACTATTCGTGCACCGGCAATGTAACCGGTTAGTTTATGCATAACTATCAACGCGTTTACTTTTCATAAAAACAACAAACTGTTATTGTCGTTGTTTGGAAACTGTGTTTAATTAACTTTGTTCTATTTTTTATTTTATTTACGTTTCTATTATTGTTGTACTGATGTTAATTTATTTATAAAATATATAACAAAATTGGTTTAAAACACAAAAATTTATTAGTATCAAAATTACACATTTTTTTTAGTTTTATTACAGAGGATGATTATTTAATATTATTTTTTTTAATGTTGCTTTGTTTTAAAAATAATAAAAAATAAAGACAAAACTTAAAAATAAAATTTTCTTGCTTGCGTTTTTTTTTTCGCTACCCTTTTCCAGTTAGTCGTCGTGGTTCTGCGAGGCCTAGCTGCTGATCCACGGCGATGACCTTTTAACCCTTCCGCACGACAACACAAAAAACCCCAACGTTTTCCGGCACCAATATTTAATATTCTGCGACACAAAAGGCACATGTACATTTTATCCAAGCGTAATTTACATACTGGCCTTTTGCGATAATTCCCGCTCTTAAAGAATTAATTTAGATGAATCGCTGGTTCTTCGTTTTTAACTTTTTTGCAGTTTATGCACCACGTGGCACATTAACTTTCCGATTACCAGTGGGGTCTTTTTTGACCCCAGACGTGTTGTTTTTGTTGTCTTTTCTTAAGTTTTTTTTACAACTGTTCTAATATTTTTTTAGCTGAGTTTCTTTCAACAATGTTTAATAATATATAACAAATTTTTCAATTGTTATTTATTTTGCGACGTAAAAAAAATATTGTCGTTGGGGTCATATTTGACCCCACTTGGTAACCGACGTTCTAAAAAGTAATTCTAATATTTTGTCTGCATTTGTCATCTAATCTGCTTGTTTCAACGTGCTTCAACGTGTTATTCGTCATGATTACTACCATTCCGTCTTTAGTCATTACATTCGGTGAGTTTGTTCGAATCAGTTGAAAAGTGTGTCTGCTGTGTTATTACATTTGATTGGAAATAGTTGTTGTTGAATTATGGCTTAAAAATATCTGTCTCAGCGTGAAGTGGAAGAAATAGCTACCAATATTAATTTACTGAATGAAATTGAAGATGAAATTTTATCTGACGATAATGTCGAATTTGAAGAAGTAAGTGTACTTGATGTAAACCCGATTGAAAGTTCGGAAGACAATGACAGTGATAATAATTGGCCTAATGATAAAGATATACTGGTGGGTTAAGATGGTTCCATATAGAAAAAAGATAAGCCTCATGTTAGAAGTCGAAATCAGCGAAATATTCTAAAAACGCCGCCAGGATTAACAAAATTCAGTGAACATATTTCAACATGCCTAGATGCTTTCCATTTGTTTATCTCGGAAGACATTATGGACATAATAATTAGAGAAACAAACATTCGAGCTAGAAGAATTGTAGGCGATACGTGGAAGCCAGTAGATGCGGATAAGTCACATGCATTTTTTGGATTACCGCTTCTAGCTGGTGGTTTGAAAGCACGCCAAGAAGCAATATTAGAGCTGTGGAGTACGAAATACATGTCTCTCCATAAACCAATTTTTTGTGCTGCAATGTCTTATAATCGAATGAGAGACCTTTTGAAATACATTCGATTTGACGATATGGACACCCGAGAAGAATGACGGGCAACAGATAAATTAGAAGCTATTTGTAACATTCACGATATTCTCGCTGCAAATTGCAAAAAATCGAATAACCCTAATGCTGAAGTATGTATTAATGAACAACTTGTTCCTTTCCGTGGAAAATGTCCCTTTCGAGTGTATATGAAGTCGAAGCCAGATAAATACGGAATTAAAACCTGGGCTTTATGCGATGTTAGTAACAGATATTGCTGGAATTTCCAAACATATACTGTAATGGTAGACAACGGTCCAGAACGGGAACAAGGTAAAACACAATTTTATCGTTTTATGCACGAGTATAAAATTTTATTTCTAGAGAAGCGGGTAGTTTTGGATTTGGTTGGGGGTTTGAGAGAGGGTTATGGTATTACCACAGATAATTTTTTTACGTCTATGTCTTTGGCGAAGGAGCTACTGCAGCAATTAAAAACCTTGACCGGAACAATTCGTAAAACACGTAGAGAAATACCGAAAGAATTTTTGCCAAAAAGAAATTGAGCAGAATAGTCAAGCGAAATTCTATAAGGAGAAGACACAATTTTAGTGTCTTACGTACCTAAAAAACATAGAAGTGTTATGCTACTTTTAACGCAACACTAAGATTTGGAATTTTCCGGAGAAGACCTCAGTTACAAACCGCAAGTTATCTTGGACTATAATAGCTGCAAAAGAGCTGTGGACAGCGTCGATATAATGGTGAAAGAATACTCATGCAGAAGAAATACAAATCGCGGGCCGCTTGTTCTATTTTTTAATTTCCTTGATATTGCTGCCATAAATGCATTTATTCTATACACTACGAAATTTGGAAATTTATAAAGGGAAAACATCCCGAAGGAGATTATTTTTGCAAAAACTTGGGTTTGAATTAGTAATCCCACATATCAAGAAACGTACACTTTAAGGATTACCAAGACATGTGCAGAATGCAATAGCGATGGTTTTGGCAGACACAGAACCAGAGAAAGTGAGACCGCAAGACGAAACTATCACTCGCCCAAAAAGAGGTCGTTGTAAAATATGTCCAAGAGCAAATGACAAAAAATGTTTGGAAACATGTGAAAAGTGCAAACTCTTTGTATGTAAACAACATTGCCAGAAAAAAACTACCATAACATGTAATAGTTGTTGCCCTAATTTATGTTGACATTTTATTTTAATATTTTTATTAGTTTATATGAAATCTCTTGTTAATTTAAAATATTAATAAAGGTTACCATTACAAATTAATCGGTTTTTCTTTACAAAATAAAAACAAAACCTGGGGCCAAATTTGACTTCACTTAGTAACCGGCGCCTCAAAAATTGCTTGGTAATCCGAAGGTTAACGAATAGTTTTTGTCCATACAAATATTTGTAAAAATGTTCGATGGACTTGACGACTGCTAATAGCTCCTTTCTAGTCACGCAATAATTATTTTCTAGTCTGAACAAAACCTTACTAAAATGCGCTATAACTTTTTCTTGTCCATCTTGAACCTGCGAAAGGACCGCGCCTATGACCAGATTGCTTGCGTCGGTATCCAAAACAAATTTTCTATCTTCTCTTGGATAACTTAGAATCGGCGTAGTGACTAGGGCTGGTTTTAGTTCATGGAAAGAATTTTTGCAGTCTTCATTACATCTAAATTCTGCTCTTTCTTCCGTCAATTTCGTCAAATGTTTGGCAATATTAGCAAATCCGGGTACAAATCGTCCCTAATAGGTGCACACCCCAAAGAAACTTCGGACCAGATGTTTGTCGATTGGTCTTGGCCATGCTTTCACTGCTCGGATTTAGTATGGGTCAGCCTTTACTCCATCTCTAGATACGACGTGGCCAAGGTATTGCACTTCCTTCTTAAATATGTGGCACTTTTTTGGGTTCAGTTTGAGATTAGCCCCACGTAGTCGCTGGAACACTTTCTTCAAGTTGTTCAAGTGTTCTTCAAACGCCCTTCCAACCACGATCACGACGTCATCCAGGTAAACCAAGCACGTCTTCTAAAACAATCCGCACAAGATGGTCTCCATCAAACGCTCGAACGTCGCAGGAGCGTTACACAGGCCGAAGGGCATCACAGTAAACGGCTACAAACCAGTTCCAATTGTAAAAGCTGTTTTTTTCGCTATCTTTGGGTTCCAATTCTACCTGCTAGTAACAACACTTTGAATCTAACGTGAAAGACCACTGGGATTCTGATAGAGTGTCTAAGGTATCGTTAATTCTGAGTAAAGGGTATCTGTCCTTTTTGATCACGCCGTTTAGCTGTCTGTAGTTTACGCAAAACCTTGTTGATCCATCCTTCTTCTTTACGAATACCACTGGGGATACCCATGGGCTACTTTAAGGTTCAATCACGCCTTCTCTCTCCCTATTCGTAATTATTTGTTCGGCTTCCTCTCATTTTAGCAAAGAAAGTCTGCGTGGATGTTGTCGTATCGGCCGAGCGTCTCCGGTATTAATTTTATGTTTCACCACGCTAGTTCTTCCTTTGAAACCATTCTCCAGCGCGTAGACATTTTGATACTCATGGATCAAGACTTTAACTTTAGCCAGCTGGTCTTGGCTGAGGTTTTGACATTTAGTGGTAAGAATGTCCAATAGATGTTGCAGACACTTCTTCGGCGACATATCTTCGTTAGACTTCACGCATCTCACAATTTGAAATACTGCCGTGCATTGGCCTACCATGGTCTTCCTTTTTAACGTTAAAGGATCTGAGTTGATGTGTAAGATTCTTACTGGCATTGTATTTTTTACTCGTACTAAAGTCCTGCCAACGAGTAATCCCTTTTTAACTAAACCGCCCTCCATTGGTTCAATTGCGCGTATGTAGCCTTTCCGGACATTTCCATCCAGGCGTGCAATCACCACACTTTTGATCCTTGCAGGCAGAGTGACGTCTTCACTCAATAAGACTCGCACGGCTTCCTTCTCTGACAAATGAAAAGAAATGTCTTTATTGCCGATCTTCAGGATATTGTTCTTCATATCCAAATGGAACCTATACTTCTTTATCACATCCATTCTAAGGATAACTTCTTCCGTGATGTCGGCTACCAGTGCTTGATGGTCGAGTACTCCATTTCCCAAACTAATGGTTACTTTGGCTTGTCCGTGAGTAGGTATTTCTTTGCCCGTCGCCGTTCGAGGTCGTACTGTAACTGGTGATGTCTTCTCGTTTTCCAATAGGATGTTAGGACGAATGATGGTCTTTGTCGCTCCCGTGTCAACCAGTAATTGGACGCTTTTCCCATTGATCTTGCCATCGAGATAAATGCTATACAATTGCTTCATCGGCAATGTCATTTGAATTGTAATCTCCGGAGCCTAACTAGATGAGATTATTTTTTGTTTCTTTTTGTCGCCTCATTCCAAATTTTCGAGCGCTCTTTTTGTCCTCTTCTTAGGTTTAGTACGATACCGTCGTACATGGCCTATTTCTCCGAAGTTCAAAATTGTCACTCTTCTTTCCCGATGTATTTGTCGCGTTATCTCCTCGATGCTTTTCACTGTCTGCGCGGGTAATTCTGCAGCACAGCAGAGTCTATGACCGTCTTGTTGCGATGCTTGTTTTGCTGCTTCAAAATCCAAAGCATGCATCAAAGCGTCATTCAATGTCTTTGGTCGAGCTAACCGGAGAGTCTGCTGCGTTTAGTTGTCTCGGAGGCCGCCTACAAAGGTTTGAATAGCCAACTGCTCCAAGAAGGTATCTGGTGCTGTAGGATACGCAAGCGGTGTTAATCTGGGGATGTTTGAGATTGATAGACTTGAAGATGAGCATCTCCATATCTCATTTCTAATCGTGAAATTAAGAGTTCGTAATTTTCTAGTAAGTGGTCAGGAACAGTTTAAAGGTTTCAACGGTTTCTTCACGTAAGGGCACAATTAAAGACGTCGCTTTCTGGTTGTTGCTCCAACCATTAGCTGTAGCTGCGGCTTCAAACTGCTTGTAATAGGTTGACCATGGAACTTTACCTTCAATTAACACTGCCGTCTTCAAATTACGGAAATAACTAACCTACGATTTGTTTGTACCATATTTATACACATTTTGGAAATCTTTCTCGAATGTTCCATATCTTTCAGTAAACGTTCTAGAACATAGATAACAACTTCGAGAAGGATCTTGAATTTGAGAACGTTTCACTATTATGATTATATCGTTCACGTAGTCAATATTGTGTATGCTGTGCTGGTATTTTTCGTAAATTAGTATACCCACTCCTAAGGTTGCTGTTTCTTCCTTTTTTTTCACTGTATCTTAATATGTATGGGTAATACTTTGCTCTTTCATGACCTTTCCTTTACTTCTGCTAGTGCGCATATATCAATTTTATGGTTTTGTGCATCCAATATTGTTTCTTGATCTCTGTTGAACGAAGATATGATGTTCCAACAGGCTAGTTTTAGTTTTTTCCAGCTTTGTATCTGTTGTCTCGCATGTCTTTTTCATTGCGTGGGTCGGCTAAATTCTTAGTACTTTGAGCTTGGTTGGTTTTACCATGGGGAGGTAGCTAACCTCCATGAACCTCCCTATCTCTTTTCTCATCTCATACTTACGGGTTATTATTTTTGGTCGTTGAATAAAGGTATAATTGTGATTAATGTTATAATTTATAAAATCTAACAATTTTTTAAATAAAATTTATACATATTTTATGTGTTTTGTATTTATTGCATTTTGATGCTTTAATTATCTAATAAATTGTTATTTTGTTACGTAAACTGTTTTTAAATTTATTGTAACAGAAAAGAACGACATGCATTATAACAAAAACAAGTCTACTATATACGTGTGTTACCCCAATTATTACTCAATATATAATATATTTTCTCTATTTTGACGTGAGAATTAGCGATTCTTACACTAAAATCCGTGTAAGAATAAGCAAATTCTTACACGAATTTTAGTAATGTTAGTTTTTTCAAAGTTGGTATCTCTGCATCGTAAGTTGACGTTACATGAAAAAGAAATCAAAATTATTGGAACTTAACAATTGAAAATCAAATTTTGATGCCAAGATAAAATAAAAACGTCTTATTGATTTAAAGTTATTTACTTATAAAGGTATAAAGAGATAATTTTGTATGCGTTTTTAGGTTAACACATAAATTTCAATATGTCAAAATGTAAATGTTGCCAATTCAATAAAATATAAAAGTTTACCAATGTTGTTTTAAAATTAAAATTATACGAAAAATATTAAATATTGTATCGAAATAGAGAAAATAGTATAAAGCACCCGTCATAGAATACGTTTCAATCACTCGACCGCTTCATAAACTCGCCGCTGCGCGTTTATTTTGTAACTAGTATTTTAATATACTATTCTTAATGTAAGCAAACATTGTTATTGTGTACATTTAATTGTAAAACAAACTTTAACTAACAATAAGTTTTTGAATAAAACACTGAATATTCTTTTTACTTTCGATCAACTGTTTAATATTCCATAAAAGTATCAATATGGATATCTTTATGCTAAAATAGTCATTTTTATTGCATCGAAAGTTATGATAATAATATTCTTAAGCCGTCTATAAACTAACCCAAAACGACTAAACGATTTATTGCAAAAATTCACTATCTAAAGGAGTTATTACTTAATTTGCAACAATATTTTATATGTTATTAATGATAATAACACTGGTTACATTACTGTTCATAAACAAACAAACTAATATTGTTCGTAGTCTTGGGGTTAGATAATAGAGACGCCTTAATTATTCTCAATAAGGGTCAAAACCACAAATACGCATAATTTGTTTCTAAAATAATAAAAGTCGCAAATTATTAGTGTTGTTTTTAGGTACAAAATTACACGGAAAAACAATCGCGGGTCTACTTATAAAATAATTCAGTTTACGTAAGTCACATTCTAATAATATTAATCGTATTTATACCTGTAAATGTATCTTAAGGTTATGGTTTTTTTTGTCGTATAAATACAAAAAGGTGATTACCATTACTTAATTTTGTATGTATTTCTCAAACCATACGAAAAGGTTTTAAAATATTACTCTTAAATAAACGTTTTATAAAACCAAAATTTTCTTTATATTTTTTGTGCGAATTAAAAAACAAACAATTTTTCTAAATTTGAATAACAATTTATTAACATATTTTTAATAAACATAGGACATAATATATCGTCAAATTTTTAGGTAATAAATATCTCACTTATTAATAAGTTTTATAATTACCTTTTGTAAATGTATTATCAGGTTATGGCCTTTTGTCGTATACATATAAAAATTTTTCATTTACAAATTTGTAATATAAATTGAGAGTTCCTAGTGGTAACATCATTGTTTATGTGATTATAATATTTTGTGAATATGCCTCGAAGATTAGGACAAATAGATTCTACCTTAGAATTAAGGGAAAATATTGTTGGAATGGCACAAGCAGGAATGTTACCTCAAACAATATCACAACATGTGGACCTATCGGTAACCATTTTTCTAAAGTATATTTTTTACATAGCATTGCAACACAGTCAGCATGTATTAAATATGATCACTAACAAAACTTATTTATAAAATCCCACAAAACCAAATAGGTTCCATAATAATGCTTTTAGAAGCATAGAGGCAGTATTGATATTACTGAAAGCCTTCCTGTAGCAGTAGAATGGTTTATGTTTAGAGATAGGTTTTGACACTCCAGTAGAATGCTGTACAGTTAGTGCTTATAGAGTCCTATTAGACGTCGTACAAAAGCAGGCCAAAGGTAGAAGTTTTCACGTTCCATTAGAATGCTTTAAAATAGTGCCAATGTAGTACTTTTCTATGTTGTAGAATAGCATGACAAAGTTAATGACTAAAAGGTAATTGATTTGCATGCTTTTACAGGGTTTTAATAGCATACCATAAGAAACACAAAAAGCATGAAATGATTAGTTTTAAGTCATTTTTTATTAAGAAATTTGTACAGTATCTTTGTCTAAACTATAATAATTTTTAATCAATGGTTTGCGAATTTGTAGTTTGCTGCATCATCCTAATTATTTCATTTTTTAATCTCGCTTTGCCATGACGTAGCCATTGGAACACCTCCTCATTAATAACATCTATAGGAACTCCTTTGAATCAACTTTGGGTTAACTCTATAACAAAATTATGCGATTAATTATTTTTTATTATCAGTCGCATGCATTTTCACTAGATTCATATCAAAAATATGTTTCTTTTCATGAATAAAATAAATTTTTTATTACAATGTTTTTTAAGTTTAAGTCCGCAGGTTGGCCACCCCTGTTCTAAAAAAATAACTGGATGCCAAGTAAAAAATAAACAATAACAATAAAGCGCTAAAACGTGGATAAACTGATCGTACAAAAATAGATATGTTGTCAATTGTTTCTTTTTGTACTTACTTTTACTTAAATCAGCTGAACATCTAATAGCTTTTTCTTCTTTAATTTAGCACAAAAAAAGAACACATTTACAAATATAGACTTAGCCCGAAGTCGTCTTCCTTTCGTAAACGTAAAACTGCATATACCCGTAACCGTATAAGTACTTACTTAGAAGCGTTTCTGGTGAATCAAACTCGGTAGTCGGTACATAACTCGTCACAATTCTCAGAAATCAAAGTATCTTATTTACATTTACAATATCAAACGCGAATGCATACGTTTTTTATTGCATACGTATCTTTATCAACAAAATTTAGATGTGAGCGTTTAATCTCTACAGGAAGTTATTTTTGTTTAGGTATTACAATTTAGCAACTTGTACAAACGATTTTTTCTGATATTAAAAATTATATTTCGTTATCTCGAATAAAGAACGATTAAACCGATTTTAGAGGTACTAAAACACTAAAAGAATGTTATCATGTTAGTCGTAATACTTGAATTTCAATACATTGTCAAGGCTGCTATAAACACTTTATTTTTTATATCAATATAGAAGGCCTATAGGAGTGATTTTAAATGAATCTTTTAGGGCACTTTATTCTCCTTCTATATGCATTGTTATAGAATCAATATGGGAACGCCATTAGAATACTACATTTCTAATACTTTAGTGATTCCAATCAACTGCCAATTCTAAGGCTGCTATAAGCACTTCTTTTTTAAATTAAATATAGTATTCCTATAGAAGTGTTTTTAAAAGAATCTTTTAGAGTACTTTATTCTTCTTATATAGGCATTTTTATAGAATACTTTTTAAATTAGGTGTGTTATTAGAAGTCCATACACAAACTACTATTGGAATTCTTTAGAAATGAATATTTGGGAATGCTTATCGAACCTACATGGAACTTGTGGTTTTGTGGGATATTGGAATCTATTAAATTGACGTCAAATTTTTAAATACATATATAATGTATAATGGCTTTTAATATAGTACTCATGATAAATGTAATCTAATACTAAGAACTTAACTTTTTGTAGATTAAACAAATCCGGCGATGGATTACGAAAGGTCAGGAAGTTGGTAATAAGCCACCTGTAAGCAACGGACCATCTAAGCCTAAAATTACTTCTCGGCAAGAAGATGCGGACATACTCGGCTATACATTACAAAATCCTTTTACAACTTTCCAAAAAATAAAGGAAACGCTGAACATTAATTGCTCTGTTTCCACCATTTAGAGACGTTTACACAAATTAAATTTACATTACAGAAAACCGGCAAGTAAACCTTACATTACAGAGCGTCATGCTGCAGCTCGGTTGCGCTTTTGTCGCCAATATTTAAATTTGGATTGGAGTACTGTTATCTTTACAGATGAAAAAGTATTTTCTAGCACTGATCAATGTGCAACTACAGTGTGGAGACCACAAAACACTCGTTACAATATACAACATGTTTTGCCCAATAGGCAAAGTTGTAGAGTGACAGCTGGAGTGTGGGGATGGATATCTCAAGCGGGTCTAGGAGAGTTAGTGCAAGTGACACCACCTTGATTTACTTCAGAGCAATACCTGAATATTTTAGATAATATCTTGATACCTTCTGTGAGAAGAATATTTTCACAAGATGAGCTGGAAATTATTCAAGTAGTCCAGGATAATTCTCCTATTTATACATTTATACGAATTATTAGATACTGGATTAAAGATCAAAACGAAGTTGAAATAATTGAATGACAAGCGAGATCACCAGATTTGAACCCAATTGAAAATATGTGGGATGCAATGATCAGAAACTGGGATACTGATATTCAATTTAGAACACCTGAAAATATTATCCAACATTCACAATTAATTTGGGAACGTTTTCAGGGATCACAGCTGTGTGAAAATTTAGTAAACTCTATGCATTCTAAATTAGAAGCATGCATACAAAATAATGGTTATTACACAAAGTATTAATGCTATCTTCTTCGTTTAGGAGGGGCAATATAAAACCACTTTAATTTATTTTTATGGCAACGTTTCGTGCTGAAGGTTAGCACTTCTTCAGGCCAACTGTAATTTATTGAACTCGTAAGTCAACACATAGTAACAACAAAATGAAATTAACAGATAATTTTTAACACATAAAACTTACAGAATAAAGTCAAGCGGATCAATCCACCGACCAAGGACATTGGCAACTTTACGAGTTAGTAATTAAAATAAATGCAACATTAAACATACAATGGTCAATATTTAAAATTTTAATATAACGTAGGACATACACGTTCAACAAACAATTGACAAATGTTGTGTAATCAAAAATTGTTGCATGTCAAGGGAAAGATAAGAATAAAATGATAAACAAAACTGAATAACGATAGATCCAACCTATATAGTTATCTCACAATATTGTTATATATATTGATGTATACCATTTCGGAAACTAAACGCTTTTTCAAGTTGTTTTCCACATCTAGAATTGTGGGATTGATAAGATGTTAGTGCTAATACGATAATTACTGAATGGTATACTAAACCGATAGCCTCTAATAGAACGATCAATTATTTATCTAAACATCCACACCACCAAAAGATCAATACTATTAAGGCCATGAAAAATAAAATTATAGGTTTGAGCAGTCCTCAATTTCATGAAAAAAACTTTAAGATTCTAAAGAAGATACTTAGAAACAACAACTACCCTAACAATATAATAAAAAAAATACTGCTACACACTAACACAACTAATACTATTCCACCACCAGTTAACCCACCTAGTACTAACCTTAACACTACCCTTAACGCTAACCTTAATACTAACATCACTTACACCAAAATCATAAACGTCCCAAATCTAACACAAAGAATCATTCCGATACTAACAACACCTAACATCAAAATAACCATGTATAACACTAACACCATCTACAACATGCTGTATAGTAATACCAAAGATAGAACTAACACTATAGATAAACATGACGTAGTGTATAAGCTTGATTGTACTGGATGCAATGCGTGTTATATTGGTCAAACTAAACAGAAGCTAAAAAATCGGATGGCCAACCATAAATACGATTGTAGCACAAAAAAAGGCGATACAGCTTTGGCCGTACATCATATAGACACGGGACACAATTTCAATTTTATCAATCCCACAATTCTAGATGTGGAAAACAACTTGAAAAAGCGTTTAGTTTCCGAAATGGTATACATCAATATATATAACAATAATATTAATTTTAACAACGATACCAACAATTTAAGCAGTGTTTATAATAATTTAATATCCAAAATTGTGAGATAACTATATAGGTTGGATCTATCGTTATTCAGTTTTGTTTATCATTTTATTCTTATCTTTCCCTTGACATCCCACAAAACCATAAGTTCCATGTAGGTTCGATAAGCATTCCCAAATATTCATTTCTAAAGCATGCCAATAGTAGTTTGTGTATGGACTTCTAATAACACACTTAATTTAAAACGTATTCTATAAGAATGCCTATATAAAAAAAATAAAGTACTCTAAAAGATTCTTTTAAAAACACTTCTATAGGAATACTATATCTAATTTAAGAAAGAAGTGCTTATAGCAGCCTTAAAATGGCAGTTGATTAGAATCACTAAAGTATTAGAAATGTAGCATTCTAATGGCGTTCCCATATTGATTCTATAATAATGCATATAGAAGGAGAATAAAGTACCCTAAAAGATTCCTTTAAAATCACTCCTGTAGGCCTTCTATATTAATATAAAAAATAAAGTGTTTATAGCAGCCTTGACAATGTATTAAAATTCAAGTATTACGATTAACATGATAACATTCTTTTAGTGTTTTAGTACCTCTAAAATCGGTTTAATCGTTCTTTATTTGAGATAAAGAAATATAATTTTTAATATCAGAAAAAACCGTTTGTACAAGTTGCTAAATTGTAATACCTAAACAAAAATAACTTCCTGTAGAGATTAAACGCCCACATCTAATTTTTGTTGATAAAGATACGTATGCAATAAAAAACCTATGCATTCGCGTTTGATACTGTAAATGTAAATACTTTGATTTCTGAGAATTGTGACGAGTTATGTACCGACTACCGAGTTTGATTCACCAGAAACGCTTCTAAGTAAGTACTTATACGGTTACGGGTATATGAAGTTTTACGTTTACGAAAGGAAGACGACTTCGGGCTTAGTCTATATTTGTAAATGTGTTCTTTTTTGTGCTGAATTAAAGAAGAAAAGGCTATTAGAAGTTCTGCTAATTTAAGTAAAAGTAAGTACAAAAACAAACAATTGACAACATATCTATTTTTGTACGATCAGCTTATCCACGTTTTAGCGCTTTATTGTTATTGTTTATTTTTTACTTGGCATACAGTTATTTTTTTAGAACAGGGGTGGCCAACCTGCGGACTTAAACTTAAAAAGCATTGTAATAAAAAAATTATTTTAATCATAAAAAGAAACATATTTTTGATATGAATCTAGTGAAAATGCATGCGACTGATAACAGATAATAAAAAATAATTAATCGCATAATTTTGTTATAGCGTTAACCCAAAGTTGATTCAAAGGAGTTCCTATAGATGTTATTGATGAGAAGCTGTTCCAATGGCTACGTCATGGCAAAGCGAGATTAAAAAATGAAATAATTAGGATGATGCAGCAAACTACAAATTCGCAAACCATTGATTAAAAATTATTATAGTTTAGACAAAGATACTGTACAAATTTCTTAATAAAAAATGACTTAAAACTAATCATTTCATGCTTTTTGTGTTTCTTATGGTATGCTATTAAAACCCTGTAAAAGCATGCAAATCAATTACCTTTTAGTCGTTAACTTTGTCATGCTATTCTACAACATAGGAAAGTACTACATTGGCACTATTTTAAAGCATTCTAATGGAACGTGAAAACTTCTACCTTTGGCCTGCTTTTGTACAACGTCTAATAGGACTCTATAAGCACTAACTGTACAGCATTCTACTGGAGTGTCAAAACCTATCTCTAAACATAAACCATTCTACTGCTACAGGAAGGCTTTCAGTAATATCAATACTGCCTCTATGCTTCTAAAAGCATTATTATGGAACCTATTTGGTTTTGTGGGATTCAACAATTTTTGATTACACAACATTTGTCAATTGTTTGTTGAACGTGTATGTCCTACGTTATATTAAAATTTTAAATATTGACCATTGTATGTTTAATGTTGTATTTATTTTAATTACTAACTCGTAAAGTTGCCAATGTCCTTGGTCGGTGGATTGATCCGCTTGACTTTATTCTGTAAGTTTTATGTGTTAAAAATTATCTGTTAATTTCATTTTGTTGTTACTATGTGTTGACTTACGAGTTCAATAAATTACAGTTGGCCTGAAGAAGTGCTAACCTTCAGCACGAAACGTTGCCATAAAAATAAATTAAAGTGGTTTTATATTGCCCCTCCTAAACGAAGAAGATAGCATTAATTAGTATATCACAGAGAGGAGGATAAAGAATCTTTACAAAGTATTAATTATTTCTATACAACTTTTGTATTGTTATTGTTTTTTACATGATAATATGTTTTTTTATTTAATTATATTATTAAAATAAACTACAGCATGAACTGTAATTATAAACGTATGCTTATTTATTAACATTTTATTAACGCAAAAGTGAGTAATAACTAAATAATTATTATTAAAATAAAAATAATATTAATAAAATAAGAAAATGTAATTATGATACTCATTAATAAGTGAAGTATTTAACCGCTTAAACAAAAAAAAGAATGTTACTATGTGAACAAAAATTTAAATAAATTACATTATATTCGCACAAATATTTATTCTTACACCGGTTTTGATAGTATCATTTATATTTAAACGAAATTAAAGTATAAAAGTTTCACTTTATTTATAAATAATTTTGCACATACAGCGAAATATTAATAGTACCAATGTAAAATTGTTTTTATAAAATCAGTAATTAGATTATTGTTTACAATTTACCTTAATTTTATACGTTCAAAATTTTACTATCAATAAGTATGTATCTAAAATTTTAGAAAGAAATGTGTGTTTTTTTATTCGCATAAAAATATAAATACGGTAATAAAAGTAATACTATTTTCTTATGGTTTGAGGAATTCATGTAAAATTTAGTAGTGGTAATCCCTTTTTTATTTACAATACAAAAGGACATAACTTTAAGGTATTTTTACAAGTATAAATACTGGTAATACTATTAGAATGTGACTGAAAATGCGGTAATGTTTATTTTAGGGACATTTCCAATGACTAGGGTTGTACATTTTATGTGACACGTTTTCTTGTTACTTAGACATAATTTAGATTGTCTTGGAATTTGGCTAAAGAAGATATCAAACGAACTAAAACCAAACACAATCCAATACAAACGCAAATAAAATTATCATTGGCTTTCTGGTAAATTAAAGCAGTCCTTTCTTTAACAGATCGTGGTGAGGACTAACTTAATTGTCTAATTTACAGAAAACGACGGTTTTATACGCCACATTTTATTTTCTTTGAAAATAAAAGCCGTACCAATGGTCGTGGAAAGAGAGCATAATACGATCTAATGTTACTCAATGTACTAATGGGAACGAAACGTAGAACACAATCTAAATTTAGTTCGTGTAAACATTACACGAGATGTAGGAAAAAAGTCCTTTTTTTTTGTTGAATTATTTTCGTGTAAACAAAAGTAATTAGCAGTAGAAACTCTGTTATCTGTATCTCAAATTATACATAAATTTTCTTTAATGCGATTTACATCTTTACAAGCTCGGTTCTTGTACGTCAAGACATAAATAAAATATTCCGCATAAAACGACGTTTGATGAAAGCCGTGAATAGTTGTAATCGGATAACAAATGACACATTGGATACGAAATGTATCGAAGCCACAACCATGAAATGTAGAATAATATATTTTATCATTCAAATCAAATTTCGTTGGTAGGCTTATGTCAAGATGAGCGTTTAACAGTAATGGAAAATCAATACCGTATTTGCGCAACGGGGATGAGTTTAAGGCTATCATAGCAGCGATAAAAGTACGTGCTTGTATTCTGTGCAATTCTTTGGTTGTTTTATTTTTTTGTTAATCGTTAGTAGAACTACGCTCAATTTAATTTAATATTTGATGTTTAGTTCTACTTAAAAAAAAGCGTTTCTGAAGCTGAACATTTCATCACCTAGTAGTACATCTGCAAACTTAACTAAAGCAATTTTTATAATTGCAATTATCAGTGTTTAATATTATATTTTAATCTAGCAAAACAACTTACATTTGAACTAATTAAGAAACAACTTCTAATCGCTTAAATATTTTATAGAACATGCTTAAACTTTTTGAGTAATTACTTTTGTATAGGCTTTTTTAAATAATACATTACGACAAGGAGAGCATGATTGTTTCATTAACTTGTAGATTTATTTTGGACGTTGATTAATTAAGTTTACTAATCAGAAAACGGTAGTTGCTTTAAGAAATAACAAAACCAATTATAGTACTTATTGATTATATGTCATTACAGAATCAATCAACGTTTATTTGAACTAAGTGAAATAAGTTCAATTTGAACCACTAGAAAAAAAGTAATTCAAACAAACAGCTATTTAATTATCGAGTTTTATTAAAAGTCAATAAAAACGAGTTATATGTTTACAAAAGGTTTGTAAAAAACAAGCGTTTTAAAGAAATCAACAATTTGGAATAAACAATATCATGTTACTTTTAAACAAAAATTTGTGAACGAACGGCCACAAACTGACTCAAAATAATAACGCACGAATCTTAATTGTGTATTATTTTTTTTTTTATATTCTAATTAAATTTGAAATCAACGTATAAATAAAACAATTTTATTTGTACAATTTTGAGATAAAAACATTTCATATCGAATAAATAAAAATAGAAAATTTATTTTGTCGATTTGAAAATATTTGTACAGGAACTGAAAAAAACACTTGCGTATTAAATAACTGTCACAGTTCTTAAATTTAAAATAAGTGAAAAAATAAAAAAAATAATAAAAACGAAACAGAAAAATCGGAAATGTTACTATTTATAAGTTTTCTTAGTATACAGTTTAAAATATATTTGAAAAAATAAATACAAAAAAAGAAAATAAAGAATAAATTTAGTTGAATAGAAAATTAAACAAAAGTGAAAGAAACCAAACTAACGACTACAACTATTTAAAATTTATTTTATGACATTACTAAATGAAAATAAACAACAGAAGTAATTTTATTGAGTAGAAAATTGAAAATATAAATGTAAAAAAAAGTTATTGGTTATAACTTTTTTCAAACTTTTGCTAAAAAAATTAATTAAGAAATTTAAACAAAATTACGAAAATTTAGTTACAAAAGGTTTAAGATTTTCTTAAGAAAAGTAAGTAGGTTAAGTTGGAGACTTCTGTGACAAGAGGAGGAGTACTCCTCCTCCGTGACCTACATTACAAAGTTTTAAATGACCTAGAGTAACCTTACTCCTCCTCACTGACCTACATTCAAAGCTCTAAATGACCTAGAGTAACCTTACTCCTCCTCACTGACCTACATTCAAAGCTCTAAATGACCTAGAGTAACCTTACTCCTCCTCCGTGACCTACATTACAAAGTTTTAAATGACCTAGAGTAACCTTACTCCTCCTCACTGACCTACATTCAAAGCTCTAAATGACCTAGAGTAACCTTACTGCTCCTCTCTGACATAAAGTAATGACACTTCTCCAATATCTACATATAAGTAATCAAAGAGTAGATTGATTAAAAGTTTTTATTTATTCTAACCTTCAAACACAATTACTATATAGAGTAATTTATTAATTGTACAGCGTATTTAATAATAAAATAATAAATTACAATAAATCATATATTGAGCCAAAATAGTATATAAGAAAAATTAATATTAGCATAAGTAATAACATTGAAAATGTAATGGATAGTATACCATATGTGGTACAAATAGTTGATAGAGAAGTGTAGTTAGTCGAACCACATTTGTCTAATAAGTTAATGTAATGCACAGAGTTCCAATCGGTTTGTAGAAAACTTGAGTTGTTGTTATAAAAACGTAGTCGAAAATCCTGTGGTTCTGCAATTGGTAGAACTTTGACACCGTATAAATTTAATGGTATTAGTTTATACCACTTTGTAGGATTACTTTTAAAAGATGTATATGTTTTAGAACAAAATGGTGGTTGCAGTACATATAAACTGTTGTTAGAAACAGCTGTAAAAACCAACAGACTAAAGTTTTTTGAACCATCGCACACACAAAAGTTGAATACACAACTAACAACACGTGTCACTGTTTGGCATAATTATAATACCGCGATCATTGAACGAATCACATTTACGCCAATCCGTGTGAATATAATGGTTACTGCTAGAAAATTGTATGCGAAATTCTTTCGAAGTATTGGGTGCTGTTATAGTAAAAACTTTAATACCATGTAATACGTTAGGCATAAGTTGAAACCATTGGTGTGGGTTATCTTTAAAACAAATAATAGCATCTTCACAGTTCGGAGGTTGAACTATATAAAGAGTATTACCATAACAAGCACTGAGCACAACTGATTTAAAAATGATCGGAATCATTGCGACGTCGAAAATACACTAAACTAAACACAATCTGAAAGATACATATATATGGAAGTCAAAGTAAAAAGTACTCAAATTGTAATAAAAATTTTATTTATACGCTTTAACAGCGGATAGTCCACCGCTACACCTGGTTAAAATGGAAGTCATACAAAGTTGCAACGTTTCTTAATGCACAAACTGCTGGATTAATAGTATGAAAACAACACATTCCTGGTTGTTTAGGAATTTTCATTTCATTAGAAAGTTCGATAACATCTGTTGATAAATATTCCTGGACAATATTTTTTTTTGGTATCCTCTTACATATACCAGTTCATAGTTCTTCGTAATTTTTTTTACTATTCTTGAAAATTCTTTAATGTCTACGTACCCACTATCCCACGATAGACCATGATGTTGTCGATATACGTATTCCGCTGTTCTTTTTGCAGCGTAATCCAACGATGTATATTCAAATGGTGGTTTAAAAAGGAAATGCGAATATGCTTTCCCATTGTAGGAGGCCAGTTCTTTTGGATGGAATAAATGTAAGGGTTCGGTGGAAATGTACCCTTGGACATCGATTACAATTCTATTTGCCATGAGGAGTTTAGGTGTAGCGATGAACTATACGTATACTGCTTAAACTCTAAGCTTTTATAGCAGCATTATGGTAGTAGGGATAGCACAAAAAGCAGTAAAACTTCACTGTAATAAATATATGTAACAACACAACTGTTCAACCCCGCCCCCACCCCCGCACTCCAATCGGAACGTCTCCGAACGATCCTACAGCATACGCCTGTTGTCAAACCGACAACACCGTAATACAATCTTTGCCTCTCAACACAACTGTTCAACTGTAGGTGGAATAAGCACAATTTCGAGGTCTTGCGTAAGCTCCATGACGTGTCCAAAACACACTCAAACGGGCGTTACGGACCACACACGACGTCAAACACCTATACCTTCTCGGCCTTGACCTCAAAACCTCGATTTCTCCACGAGAAAGTTTGCTTAACCCTACCACTTATGACGTCACAAACAGTATATATATGAGGGAGGTAAGTGGAGGGAGCTCATTCGAAGAGATGTCCTCCTCAAGTAAACAAGTGCTTACAAGTGACGGTGTTGTGGTTGCTGCTAAAAAATGTAAGTTTGATGTTTTACAAAATTTAAAATTAACTCCTATGTCGGATTGCTGTACATCTATTGATGCAGTACTACAGCATTCGTTTCCTATTAATCAAATTGAGGATGTCATCGCTGATATCCAATCGCACTGCGGTGTAACCCTTTTACAGAATGTGTGTGATGAACTCCACGAACAACTTACACCGTCTACATATTCGAGGAGTTCACTGACATCGTTACCTGACCCTTTTCATGAAGTCATGGACATTTCATGCACCTGTCATGATATTCAAAATACACAAGTTTGTTTAGAACATGTAGGGTGTGAAACTGTTCCTGATGTTAATGTGAAGAGTGTGGAATCTTCGACAGCCGATGATCTCTCTGGTCCAGTCGATGGTAAGTGCGCTTGCAACTATGCATCAACGTCAACGTATGTGTGCAAGTGTGTCACGAAATCTGAAGCGGAGAAGAGAGACACGGAACTTGTTGAAGAAACGATTACCTGTCCTTCAGCTATTGCTCAGGTGTTATCTGTATTTCCACCATTCTCTTCTGAGAATTTTTGTTTACTTGTATTGATTCTTTAGAACAACTTTTATAGAAATCAATAGATGGTACAGCATCAATGTAGTCCGACATAGAGTTAAAAATACACAATGTACCCCTTCTACTTTCCAAAAAACTGATCCAACAGCTTCCAGAGTCGGCAAAGAGAAGACGTGCATTGTGTTACAAAATTAAGAAAATGTGCAATTTAGACGATAAATTGGTTGACTTTTTTTATTCTAATTTTAATAGTTATTATTTTAAGTAATTCAAAAATTTCGTTTTGGCAAGAAAAAGGCAAATGAACACCTGACAATATCCATGAACCTCTCCTATCCCCGTTTCCTTATCCTGGTGACGCTGCTACATTGGGTGCTCGTCCCGTCACTGCACAGTAATTATTCTTACTGACTGAAAATGTAGCTTGTCTTAATGACAATATAGAAGATATTAAATATTACTATAACTCATAGTATTTTGTAAATTACAGCAAAAGTTTGTCATCAATGCGGGCACGTATTTACACGAAGCGATAACCTCAAACGTCACTTACAAAATTCCTGCAAAGGTGTTGCTAAAACTCCAAATGATGAAGTTAAGAAACGTAAATTTGAAGATGGGGGCGAGTCTTCATCTAAGAAAAAA
Source organism: Aquatica leii (assembly GCA_035610365.1). Classification (NCBI taxonomy): domain Eukaryota; kingdom Metazoa; phylum Arthropoda; class Insecta; order Coleoptera; family Lampyridae; genus Aquatica; species Aquatica leii. Next base: position 16,765,629 of record CM069432.1, read on the forward strand.
TCGATGATAACAAGCAGGAAGTAATCGTTAACGTTAGATGTAACGAATGTCAAGAAGATGTACTCAAAGCACATTATCGAGGACATCTCCGAAGTAATCGCCACAAAATTAATGCTTGTCGATTTATAGATGATGAAGGTATTCAAATTATACAATCAGCATTTCAAGATAGGCTCATGAGTTATAAATTATCACCTAGTAACCAACATGTAAAAGTAGTAGACTTAATGAACGAGTTCAGTGAAAAAATAAGTAGTCTTATGAATAAACAGGTTGCAAAATTTAGAAACGTTAAAGTTAATTGTGAATTATTTGGGTTATATACATTAAAGCAACAAGAAGTATTAGATATCAAGTCTTTTCAAACAAAGTATGAAATTTTAAGCCCAGGTACGGATGTTGCAGAACTATACAAGAAGTTTGTGGAAATTTTAGATAGAAAGGAATCTGAATTCCAAGAAAAAGATTCAGGTGAGTTAAGTATCAAAATGTTATATGTTACAAAAGTTTGTTTTAGGATGGGTTTTGGTGAAATTTCTGCATGTGGAAGTAAATTTCGTTAAGTTCAATCCGTTAAAGGCATCTTCTTATGTTAAACTACCCATCGAAATCATACATAAAAAGCTGTCATCAATGTTATGAATTTTGATGAATTCTGTTTTGGATGGGCTGTGGCATCTGCGCTAGTTGTTCCGAATGGGAATCCGCAAAGAGTTGCGTCCTATCCCGATTTTCGAACCTTATGCAATTGGGATGGTATTACTTTCCCTATGAAACTAACTGATATTGGAAAGTTTGAAGACAACAACAACATATCGGTTAACGTGTACGGATTAGAAGAAATTACAGAACAAGGAACACGAAAAATTGAAGTTGTGGGACCACTATATTACACGAAAAAGAAGCAGAATACTCACATTAATTTATTGTTAATAGAAAACAACACCGGTTCTCAACATTATTGTTGGATCAAGAATTTTTCGCGATTGGTGAGTACACAGTTAACAACCCGGCACGGTGCAAAATATTTTTGTGATTCCTGTTTACATTACTTTAGAAATGAACAACTGCTTCAACGACACGTAACACATGATTGTAATTATGTCTACACCAAATTACCTACGCATAATGCTACAATCGATACAACCGGTGCAATTACGTATGATAATGTTCTTAAATTTAATAATTTCCATAAAAATGTCTGTTCCGTTTGTCATATATGCTGATTTTGAGTCGCTGCTTATACCTGTACATACGGCGTTTCCTAATCCAAAGGATCCCTTCACTGTCAAAACATGTAAGCATGAACCATATGCTTTCGCGTACTACATTAAATCTACTGAGAATGATGAATGGTCTCGTTTAAAACTGTATCGTGGTGTAGATGCTGCTAGAACATTTATTAACTGGTTAGAATCGGACATACATCAAATATATTCTAACCATTTAAAAGAGTCGAAACCGATGCTTCCACTAACTGCACCAGAATTGGTTGAGTATGTAACAGCACAACAATGCTTTATTTGCAAGAAAGAATTTGGTAACCCTGGCAATCCAAAAGTAAAAGATCATTCTCATCTTACAGGAAGATATCGTGGCGCAGCACATTCTACATGTAACCTTAATTATAAAATACCTAACTTTATACCAATATTTTTCATAACCTAAGCGGATATGATGCACATTTATTTATAAAACAGTTGGCTTTAGAAAAAGAAGAGGTCGATGTAATTCCACAATCTAAAGAAAAATATATCACGTTCAGCAAGAGACTACTAGTGGATAGAACGCCTAAAGAAAATGGAAAAATGGAAGATGTATACCTGCGTGTACGATTTCTCGATAGTTATCGTTTTCTGGCTTCATCCTTAGACGCGTTAGCACAAACTCTTGCAGATGAACAATGTACCAGTTTACGAAAATTTTATTCTGATGATCAAAAGTTTAACCTGGCAAGAGTTAAAGGGGTTTTTCCATATTCTTACGTGGACAACTACACAAAATTAAATGAATGCTGTTTACCAAAAAAAGAAGATTTTTACGACACTCTTCGAGAGCAACATATTTCTAAAGAAGATTATCAACGTGCTACAAGCACATGGTCAACGTTTCAGTGTAAATCGCTTGGAGATTATTCCGACGTATACCCATCTTGTGATGTGTTACTATTAACTGATGTATTTGAAAATTTTCGTGTACTCTGTCAAAAAATTTATGATTTAGATCCAGCTCAATATATTACGGCTCCTGGTCTGGCTTGGGATGCAATGCTGAAACATACGCAAGTAGAATTAGAGCTTTTGACCGATATGGATATGTACCATTTCTTCAAGAAAGGTATTCGCGGAGGTGTAAGTACATGCATTAAACGAAAATCTCTAGCCAATAACCCATATATTCCAAGCTTTAATTCTAAAAACCCTACATCATACATTATGTACTTAGATTCCACAAATTTATATGGGCACTCAATGCGAGAGTATTTACCTCGTACAGGATTTACTTGGTTATCGTCTGAAGCTGTGGACTCTTTTAACGTTTTAGACATACCCGACGATGCTGAAGAGGGGTATGTATTAGAGGTGGATTTAGAGTATCCAGATAATTTACACGACCATCACAACGATTTACCGTTCTGTCCAGAGAGTATTTGTCCTCCAGGTTCAACCTCATCCCAGAAAAACTCATTCCAAATTTAAATGATAAAACAGCATACATCATTCATTACAGAAACTTAAAGCAATGTCTTAAGCATGGATTGGTGCTTACTTATACACATCGAATATTAAAATTTCAGCAAAGTCCTTGGTTAAGAAGTTACATCGACTTAAACACCAGGTTACGAAATGAGGTGAATACAAAATTTGAAAAGGATTTTTATAAACTAATGAATAACGGTGTATTTGGAAAAACAATGGAAAATGTGGATAAACGTAGAAATATACGTTTATTAACCCATTGGGAAAACATTGGAAAACGCTTAGGATTAGAAGCTTACGTGGCTAAACCAACTTTTAAGCAGGTGACCAGGTTCACTGAAAAGTTATACGCTATAGAACTGTCCAAAACAGCTGTTGTATACAATAAACCTGTATATGTTGGATTTACGATATTAGATATATCAAAAATTGTAATGTACCGGTTTTTTATGAAGTGTTACGATCAAAATATGAACAAAACGTAAAATTATTGTACACGGATACAGACAGCTTAATAGTAGAAATACAAACACCTGATGTTTACGAAGATATGAAAATGCAGATAAATGAATATGACACTTCTAATTATAAAAAGAATAATCGACAGAATATTCCAATTACTACTTCTGTTGTAGGTAAAATGAAGGATGAATTTGGTGGAACAGCAGTTCACAGTTTCTACGGTGCTGGAGCCAAGTGTTACTGTGTTAATGTCGGGGATCAAATTATTAAAAAAGCTAAAGGTGTGCGAAAATATGTAGTACAACGCGATATTAGTGAACTGGATTTTAAACAAGTTGCTGAAGGTGAGAAGGAAACTATGATGTGTAAAATGTATGTGTTTAGATCTACTTTACATGATCTACACACAGAACTTATAAATAAAATAGCTTTGTGTTCTTCGGACGATAAACGATTTATAATACCTGGTACATGTAATACGTTGGCATGGGGTCATCAAGATATCGATTGGAACGTCAAAATAAATTCTTTATTAAAAGCTGCTTGTGATATCCTTCAAGAACCGGATGAAGAATGTGGTGAAGAGGACAAACAACCAGATGTGGAGAACTTTGATGGTTTTGAATCATCTGCAAACTGGGATTCCAACACTTTACCACCACAATTCAACGACCCTATTGATTTGGATGAACTGATAAATAATCATTTAAACGATATATAAATATGTCTAAAAGTAGTGGGGATAATAAGAAAATAAAAAAAATAACTGTTTTATTTGTTTATATTACAGCGCTGTTGTTTATCCATGAATTATGAGATTTATCTAAACCTAACCATTTTACGTATAACCGATTACCACGACGTTTTAATATTTTTTCAACTAAATATATGTCTGCAAATTTAACTTCTTGAAGTTCTTGTTCGTAAAAACCTCCTTTGATCTGCTGATCTTTTACATCCTTTAAAATGTATGTAGTAGGATTCGTATTTTGTACAGTCATTACTTGAAAAATTTCAGTGCTCCAATTTGGGGTAAAACCTTTGCAACCACCACCCGATGTTTACTAATTCGAACGAATGCACCTTTTGAAAATTTAGGTGTTTTTAAATCCAAGACTTTTCTATTATCGAACCGAGATTTTAAAATGTTCTTCGAGTTGTTTTTATTCACATCGATCGGTTTATATCCAGTAGTTCTATGAGTTGTTGAATTGTAATTTTTAACAATTAACGGTAATAAATTCAACCATTTATAAGATCCTTGTAAGCTAAACTTTTTCCACATGAGGTTTTTTAAGGTGCGATTTACGCGTTCAACGATACTACTTTTTTCAGAATAAGTACTGTAATGATTTATAGCAAACTTCTTCATTAGATCTTGGAATTGTTTATTATAAAATTCTTTACCATTATCAGTCTGTAAATTATGAGGTGTTGCTTTAACTAATACTTTTTCATTGCATTAGTTACATCTGTTCCAGTTTTTCGTTTTACTGGTTCGCACCAAACATATTTTGAAAAGGTATTAATTACTACTAAAATGTAACGAAAACCTTTATTTAAATGTGCGTAGGGTATCATTTCTACTAAATCTGCTTGAAAGAGGTCATTCAATCCTTTAATAACTACACGCCTTCGAGGAAAATTTTTTCTAACCGGTTTATGAAGTTCTTCAATCACTTGCTGTCGTTCGGGCTCCATAACTGAACTCTTACAATGATTTCTAATACAAAACTAATTTCGTCTTGTTTAAATCGTAAAACTCTTTCACCTTGCGATGTTAATCTGACCTGTTCGCTTTCTGATACCTTAATGACATCTCCCTTGTTTAGTAAGACCCTTCTAAATCTTGCAGAGTCTTATATTTTTTCGTTGATATGTATTATACAATCATGCGAGCATCGCACGGTTATAATGCTAGCCTCAAGCAAAGGGAATTTATATTCGTTCCCAAATAAGTTGATATGTGAACCATCTGTCGTACCCATTACATATACCGCTGTATCATAATGTAAAGAAGATACTTGTTTTACAAAATAAAGGGTTTCTTGATGAGCTTTAATTTGGTTAATATGTCTTCCAAACTTATCGAGCGTCATGTCTTATGTCTACGGCTACCACTAATATGAGAATGTGCTTAACAACACATCATTTTATTATCTTGGCAGATCGCAACTCATCAATAATGTAAATTATTTCGTTCGTGTGTCCTGTATGACCTGCTTCTTTAGAGCTTAATAATGTTCTTAACCAATTAACTAATTTATTAGGATCTTTCCACGGAAGAAACTCTAAACGTTTGTTATTTAGCTGCAGCATCTGTATATGTCCTCCTTCTTTTAAAGTAGTAGAATTTGATCGGACACGAGTCATTGAAGTAGCTAATAACGGTTTGATTATATTAGAATATTTTTACCAGCAGCTTGTATTTGTTTTTGGTTCATAGTCTGTGCGTGTTGCGTTTGTTCGTATGATTATATCCTTGTATTGAATTTGGTCTTGTTGTTTATAACCAATCGGGATTCGTTTAAATAACAGTTCGTATAAACCGGGAGTACCCGTATATCGAAATTCTTCTCCTGATGGACGTTTGATGAGCAAATCTTCTCCGACAAACTCTAGATCTGAATCTCCTACTTGAAATTTATTTAAAGCGGGGTCAAAACGCACCCCATAATTATGATCAAATTCGTTATTTACATCACGGAACAATGATTCTACATATATCTTTGCCAAACCATCATATTGATTTAAATAATCTTGAAAAGCTTGATTTGTACCAAGTTCGGCGAGTTCGCTTCGTAGTTCGTCTAACGTAGGAATATTATCAACTTTTGCATCGTCAGTATGTGCGATCACATCAGTATCTAAAAACGTAATTTCTTTAGGTTGTCCAGAGGTATGATGTGTTGAGGGTCTTGTGGGAGTACTAGCGTGAGAAGGTTTAAACTGGTCTGTTATTTGTGATTTTAATTCCACTGAACCTTGTTTGACTTTCTCAGAAATATTGGACGAAAGTTGTTTTTATGGAAACTGTAACATCAGGTTGTTTCTTGACAGTAAACTCTGAATCAGGTTTAATAGTTGTTAATAATTCCTTTAATGGTTGAGTTATAGGTTTAAACTGTTGTTGAATAATACTTTCTTTTTGTGACGTGTCCGCTTTCAAACTATCCGCCTTACGTTTTACAGCTTTACGTGCTCGAATTAGTTCTTCTTTTAACCGATTACTCATTGCAACTATCTGTTGTTGCATCGCGTAGTACAATTTATATTTTAATGAAACAATCAAATCCTTTTCTGTAACGACCGGAAGTTACACCACTCTCTTTATCGATAACTAAGAATCCATATTTATCTTGCCAACAATAACCACACAAAGTTTTAAACACATCAAAAGACATATCCACATTTACATGATCTTCGTATATATGTTTTATATTTCGTTGATCTTGTTGAAAAACAATAATCATATTTGCATTGTCTCGTATTAACTGTTTGGGAATAGATGAGTATGTTTGACACAAATAAAAGCAATCTATATTTTGATGTCTTCCAAAACAAAAATATTCGCGAATTTCGCTTTGGTTGTGACAAACTACATCATCAAATATAATGATGGAGTTTATGCGTGCCGACTTAGGTGAAAGAATTGTTTTACTATCATCGTACTCAAAGTATTTTACATCACGAAGTGGTTGTAACAGTTGTCTTAAGTAATTGTATTTAGGTTGGTATAATGATTTAGAATACACGTAAACATTTTCAAATCGTAACCCGTTAGGATGTTCTAGCAAACTTATCATAACATTCGTCTTACCACAACCCGAAGGACCTACTATTAGTCCCCGTTTACACCCTTCTCCAAGTAGGAAACCGTGTTTGAAAAACTTTTTGTTAGATACAATACTTGAATCATAATTTTTAATTGGTAACTGATTATCTTGATGTATGAATTGTATCGCATTCATTGCTTTACTACTCAATATATCCATAATTTACAGTTAAATAGACGTGTTTATCGCAAATAACTTTAGTTTTACGTGACTTGTGGTTACAACACTGTACATGTCCGTACGTTCATACAATAAATCTTTTAAAGGTTTTGGATTAATTAATACGTTAGTTAATAAATTACCTGTGGAGCTACATTTGCCTGGATATAATTTTTGTGGGCCAGGAACTCGTTTAACCAAACGTCTTGCTCGAGGTGATAAAGGTATAAATCCCTTGGACGAGGCTTGTCGAGAACACGATATAACATATTCGCAAACCAACGATTTATCAAAAAGACACGAAGCAGATCGAAAATTAGGATCTATAGCTTGGCAAAGATTTCGATCAAAGGACGCTAGTTTTGGGGAAAAAGCAGCAGCTTTAACTATTTCCGGTGTAATGAAGGGTAAAACTAAATTAGGTATGGGGCAGAAAAGGAAAAAAAAACGTGGAGCATTAGTTTTAAAAAGCGATAGAATTAGCTCGTCGTACAGTAGGTGGTAAAGTACAATCAGACTTAAAATCAACCGTTGAACAAGCTATGAAAGCGTTAAGACAACAAAAGGTTTCACCACCTAAACAAAGAATAATTCCTATTCCTAAAACAGGAGGATTTTTACCGTTAATTCCTTTATTCGCTGCTCTCGGGGCAATAGGTTCTCTAGGTGGTCGGGCAGCAGCTGTTGCAAAAGCAGTGAATGACGCAAAAACTGCTGCAAAAACATTAGAAGAAACCAAACGTCATAACCAAGCAATGGAAGCTGCAAGTGTAGGAAAAGGTCTTTATTTAAAACCATATAAAAAAGCTCTTGGATTATATATACATCCATATCAAAAAAACTCCCAATAAAGCTACCACGCAGAGCGTTAACAAATATCGATCTATCGAAATATATACAATTACTTCAAATAAAGAAATTTAGAGGAATTTTTATGAGAGACAAGTTACCGCGCATTATATTAAAAAATGAGTGCGGAATTATAAATCTGGACAAACAACAAGGTGAAGGAACTCATTGGACGGCTTACGTTAAACGTGGTAACAAAATAATCTATTTCGATAGTATAGGACATTTAAAACCACCTTTGGAAGTAATTCATTATTTTCGCAGCGGCGGTAGCGTAAATATAATGTATAATTTTGACACACTTCAACTATTTAATACCTACAACTGCGGACATTTAGTATTAGACTTTTTATACGAACATTCGAGATAACTAGTTAGTTGTGTGTAAGGTTCTCTACCGAAATGTCGTGCACATTTACATTTACTGGATCGACTTCTATTCTACGCTCAGAATTTAATCCACCAATTTATTTAAATCCTGATAAAGAGTATGTACTTGGTTTAACAAGTTTTGCAAGTTTTAATAGTATACCGAATGTAACTAATGAAAATAACCAATTTATCATAGGAAAAACAAAAGTAACGATTCCTGAAGGTTCTTACGAAATAAAAGATTTGGAAAATTATCTACAAGGTGTTGTACCTAAAAACTTTACTATTAAATTACGTGCAAACCACAACACCCTTAAAACTATGATTAAATCAAATGCCATTATTGATTTTACACAAGAACATTCTATAGGACCTCTTTTAGGATTCAGACAAAAGTTATTGCCTGCAAATCAATGGTCTGAATCAAGTTATCCAACAAACATTATTACGATCAATTCGTTATTAATCGATTGCAACATTACATTAGGAAACTATACAAATGGAACACCGGCCCACACTATACATCAGTTCTTTCCAAGCGTACCATCTGGATATAAAATAATTGAATGCCCTCTACATGTCACCTATTTACCTATTAGCGTACGAACTATTTCAAACATTACACTTAAAATAGTAGATCAAAATGGAAATCTTGTCAATTTTCGAGGTGAAGTCATCACAATAGGACTACATTTAAAAGAACTTGATAATGGTATTTCGCTTTAAGAACCATTCTTGTGTATGTGATACCGAATCTCATAAAACAACACAATCCTTTAGTACGAAGATTAGTAAGCGATCGCACGTTAAACGATTAACAGTTAGTAACAAACAATTTCTAAAATCTTTGGGATTTACTGTACTAAAATGAGTATCTTAAACGTAAACGAAAGTTGTAGTTGATAATTCTATTATCAACTCAGAAATACATACCCATCAACCATACACTACGCGTTTCAAAAATAACGATGAAATTCGCATCCCTATTCAAGAAGATATGTGTACTCTACCATCTCAAAGTTACTTGTACATTGAAGGTAAATTACGTAAAGAAGATGGAAGCATATCATTAAATGCAAAATTTGCAAACAACGGTCTAGCATTTTTATTTAGTGAGATTAGGTATGAAATGAATGGCATTGTTGTTGATTCAGTAACAAAAGTTGGCTTAACTACTACAATGAAAGGATTAATATCACATACACCAACTGAAAGCATAAAATATCAAAATTCTGGTTGGTATCCCACATCCGAAATTAAAACTACTAATACTTTAGGTCAATTCAATGTTTGCATACCACTGCGAAGACTTTTAGGGTTTGCGGAAGATTATCCTAAGGTAAGTTGCAACAATTTTATACACATTTAAGTATATATTTCTTTTGTTGTAGGTTATTTTAAATGTTCGTCAAGAACTTGTATTAATACGAAGTAATACAGACGTTGACTGTGTTATATCTACTGATGATGATCCTATTAAAATCGAGATTTGAAAGATATTTTGGAAAGTTCCACATGTTACACCTGGTTTAGCTGAAGAATTAGCATTAACAAAGTACATCGATAAAAATATAGATACTCAAGTTGCGTTTAGAAGTTGGGAAACACATGTCTATCCTGCTGTACCAACAACAGATAAACACACATGGGCTATTAAAACAGCAACAAGTTTAGAGACACCTAGATACATAATTTTAGGATTTCAAACTGGAAGAGATGGTAACATAAAAAAGATATGAGTAAATTCGATCATTGCAATATACAAAATGTTCGCGTATATTTAAATACAGATCGTTATCCCTACGATAACCTTAACATCAATTTTTCGGATAATCATTTTGCAATGCTTTACGAAATGTATGCACGATTCCAATCTTCCTATTACGAACACGATGCCCAACCTCTTCTAACACCACAACAGTTTAAAGAACAAGCCCCATTAATAGTTATTGATTGTTCGAACCAAAAGATTCTTTGACCACTAAAGCAGTTGTTTTACGCATAGAATTTGAAACTTCTCAAAATATTCCAAACGATACCGTTGCATACTGCTTAATTCTCCATGACAAAATATTTACATATAACGCTCTGACCAAGGCCATTCGTCATTTGTAACAAATTATAATATATATTCTGTTTGTATCACATATTAAAAGTAGAATGAACTATATCGTCCTACAAATATGATCATTATTATCGATGTACAAGGATTCATGACTTCTGAAAAATGTTTCACTCCAAAAGAATTGGCTGTGTATGATGGACATTCTATTGCACATTATGTCTTCAAACCACCGTTTTCGTGGTCGTGCTTAGACTTAAAATTTCAAAAACAAGCTACATGGTTAATGAACAATCATCACCGTATTTCCTGGGAAGAAGGATTTACTCCAGTACATTTATTCCCACACATCCTCAAACAACTAACACTAAATGCAACATCAGTTTACGTAAAAGGACGAGAAAAATCAAAATTTTTACAAAAATATATTTCCATACCCATTACAGAAGTTGAAGAAGAACCTGCATTAAAACCTATGCATGCTAAATGTCTTTTTCATTCGGAACCTATGTGTTACTGTGCTTTATCTAATGTTTATCATTTGTATTCTAATTATGTGATGCAATAAAGTTTTTTTACGAAATTATATAATTTTATTTACATTAATTGTATACAAAACGTTCATGATATACAAGTGATCTATGATCATCTTTAAAAATATAAGATATATTCTTATCTATTTCTGCAATTCTTTTATAAAACCGATACCTATCTCGTGCTTTCTCTTCCCAATCACCTTTTCTTGCTTGTTGATAAGCAAACTTCCAAACTACTAACTTCTTAACTTCACACTCGTCTTTGAAGCGTACTTTATTCCCCATCACTGTACTAACACACTTTAAAACAATACAAATCTATTATATTTAATTGCATTTCTACACATTTTATACAATATTCCCCTTTTAAAAACAAGTTACAAATATCTTGACCAATCATATATTTATTAGCAAGTTCTTTACAATAATCTATGCTAAATATACAATCAAATCTTTGAAGTATTTTATTTGCATCTGTTTCCAACTGTTGAAATTGAACTAATAACTCTTGAATATTTTTTATGTTAGTTAGATGTTTATTTTTCTTCTTGTGCTTCTTCTTCTGTTGATTTTTCTTCTGCTGATTCTTCTTCTTCAGAAGTGTCTGCATCATTCATGTATCGTTTTATTCGATTTGCAAACCTCGATAATCCAATATCCGACAACCGATTAATTAAACAAGAAGAACAAAATTTGGTTTCTAAATACTCTTTACAAATTTTTTGACCGTTTTGATACTTTTCCGCCAAAGTCGCGCACAGTTCAGGACTGGTGAATCCATACACTGCTTCATGTTCAGCATCGAATTCCAATGCGGAAAATTCCTGCACTAACCGTTGCACTGCTGTTTGAAAATCAACAGCTTTGGTCCAAGTTTGTTCTGCATAGGCCATCCACATCTTAACAGTTTGTACTACTACTCAAGCTCTTAATACCTAATATATAGTTAATCCCCTCCAGTTTATTTCCTAAACTTCTTTTGTTCTACTACACGTTTTTCCAATTCAACATCGAACACCACCTTTTCTGGATAGAATGTTACCACTTCTAACATACAACAAACCACGTCTGTTTTTGATAAAAATTGATCCAAAACATTAGATATGTTAGTTTTAGCATCTCCTGGTAGATCGAAAACAGCATTAATTACAGTATCATAAAAATTAGAAAATTCCTTTAAAACAATCTGATTTAATCGATAGTTTATGAGTACTGCCAATTTCCATATCTCCCAAAGAGATTCGCGACCTAGGTATACTTCTTCATTTTCTGCACCCACAATTTTTAATATTTTTTGGTCAATAATTTCAAATATTATAGTTTTCGTTCCAACCTTTATCGGTTCACATATTGCTTCAGTACTTTGAAAACATCTATGTATTTTTCTCGAAGCTCCAAAACCACACCCATTCCTCTTCCGTAAATACGATTTCTTGTTTATAAGTTGCAAATATCTTTACTGACGGACAAAAATGATTAGCACAATTCATTCCAACACTGATAAATTTAGTTTTTGACTTATTTAAATTATAAACATTTTGATCAATTAATTGTATTGCACTTAACACCATATTACTGTCGGCCACCGATTTTTTAATAATTTTTTGTTCTTGAATCGTTACATCACGATCTTTCATCTGTTGAACAAACTGCTTTATCTGTTCCATTCTTAACAACCTCTTTCTAAACCCCAACTGTATTGTAACTACTCTCAATCGTCTTATATATACCAACAAAAAAGGATGACTTAAAGTTATTATGGTTCATTTAAAGCTTTGTGTGTAAGTCTGTGAGGATTTGAATGTAGGTCAGTGAGGAGGAGTAAGGTTACTCTAGCTCATTTAGAGCTTTGAATGTAGGTCAGTGAGGAGGAGTAAGGTTACTCTAGGTCATTTAGAGCTTTGAATGTAGGTCAGTGAGAAGGAGTAAGGTTACTCTAGGTCATTTAAAACTTTGTAATGTAGGTCACGGAGGAGGAGTACTCCTCCTCTTGTCACAGAAGTCTCCAACTTAACCTACTAAAGTAGATTCTGGCATAAACTAAACATTTAAAACAGAAGTAACAAGTTGAATGGAAGGATTTAAAATATGTGTAACCAAAACTTGGAAACTTAAATTACAACATTAACACTGTTTAAAAGCAAAAGTTTCTTTTTTTTTGTTTTCTTGTTTTGTTTTTTTTACTGTAAGGTTGAATGTTTTTTTTTATATTTTATCCAAATCTTTAAAACAGTAAAACGGATTTTTTTCATTTTGTATTTCTTATTACAAATGAATAGTTTGTCAGTTTGCTTTTTTTCTATTTTTAGTTTGTTTATTTAAGTGAAATTGCTGTTCATGTATCACCAAAAACAAATTATCTTTGTTATTGCTTTAATTTTTAAATTGCAATTAAAAACTGTTCGAGTGTTTTTTGTTTTATTTAATACTTTATTTTTCTATCAACTTTTTTAGCGAAAATTTCAAAAATGGTTTTTTGATTTAGTTTTTATTCGCTTTTTATTTTAAGATAAAATAAACTTTGATCGATTTATTAAAAAAATTAATCGATTACTTTTGTTCTGTAGCACCGTAGTTATCAAAAACAATTGTTGCAAACAATATACTTTTTTCTCATTTTTAGAATACGATTTTATTACAAAGTTAATAGATTAGAAGGTTTTTTATTCTTTTAATGCAAGACATAATTTGTTACGTTTTTGGAAAATTGTTACAGCCTCTAGTAGCACAAAATATATCTACGATATTCTAATGATCTTGGTACAATATTTAAATCCGGCTAAATATTGCTTGGTGTAATAGGTATATTCTTGATATTATGAGAAACGATATAAATCCTCCAAAAAACTTGATAGATTTGATGTGTTTCTATACTATGATAGAATCCTTCGATGTGGAGGATAGGCACCACTCAGAAATAAAACTCAGTAGGTAATTATGGCTACGTTTCGTTGGCTATTGTGCCAACTTCATCAGGCCAATCTATATTAATGTAATTATAATTAGTAATCCTAGTCTAAGAGTAGAACATATTACAGTAGTCAATATAATTAAAAACTTACTAGCTAGAATAATAAATTACAAATTTTCAGAACATATGAAAACCAACAACAATTATTAAAAATCTAATTTGTTTACTAATATTACGTTAGAATAAAATTATTCCTTTTATTCTAACGTAATATTAGTAAACAAATTAGATTTTTAATAATTGTTGTTGGTTTTCATATGTTCTGAAAATTTGTAATTTATTATTCTAGCTAGTAAGTTTTTAATTATATTGACTACTGTAATATGTTCTACTCTTAGACTAGGATTACTAATTATAATTACATTAATATAGATTGGCCTGATGAAGTTGGCACAATAGCCAACGAAACGTAGCCATAATTACCTACTGAGTTTTATTTCTGAGTGGTGCCTATCCTCCACATCGAAGGATTCTATCATAGTATAGAAACACATCAAATCTATTCTTGATATTGTTAAAGTGTATAATACTAATATTCTAAAAATATACCTTGTGTCCCACACTAGGGGTACCCCATGGGATTTCACATGGGAAAATTGAAATTATTTTTTTCCTGCTTCCCAAATTAAAAAATCGCAAAAATTTTGACGCAGGTTTAAAGTCGCACTTAAAACGTTTCTAAAAACTGAGGTCAGAAACAGTTATATGTATCCTGAACAAGAATAAGAAAAGTTTTTTTTACTAATATGCATTTAGATTTCGTGTTTGTAGTTTGCAAAGTTTATATTTTTATACCGAGATTTAGTGCAACGTAATTGTGTAATCAGGCAAGTGCCTATTAATTTTCTTATTTTTTATTTTTGCATCGTGTTCTTTAAATATAGAAAAACAAAAAACGATTTTGTAAATAATTTATTTTAACGCAGCGAGTACACCCTAAATTCGATGTCTGCTGTTTAAGGTTTACAGAAAATAATTCAAATCAATTTCAACAGTCATCACTAATAAGAAACATAAATTAAAGAAATGCTTTTATTTACGTAACTATGGTCACTAATCAATAAACAACACATTTTAAAAAACATATAAGTAAATATATGCAAAAAACAGTTTCTAAAATTTATTTGAACAGTGTCCTTATTTTTGAATAGCAAACCAATAAAATGCTTTTGTGCACTTTTCAAACTAAACATGTTTGAAGTTTTTTCTAATTATATTAATTCATACTAGTCGGTATAAAAACAAAAATTACAATAATATAAAGTAAATGTTCTATTAAAGTGATTAATTAATTAATAGAAATAATAATTCTGTAGAAATTTCTGTAAACTGTATTTAAATAAAAAAATATATGTCTTCATAGAGTTTTTTTATTGAAAAATTCGAACTAAAACCATTTGCAGGTATATTTCATACCACTTAAAATAACTTTAATCCATTTCATAATTATTATTATAAAATACAGATTTTTAAAAAAAACTTGGTCGAGTAAATCTTAATTGTGTGTTTTTTTTTAGATGCCATCAGAAAACAACATCCTAATGTAACGGATGTTACATACGTAAATCCTTTGCGTTATATTTGGCATACTTTAGAACATTTATGTAGTACGTATGTAATATGTAATTATGGTAATAAGTAATTTTAAGATACAATTTTTTTATGTACTTATTTTTTAAAAGTGTTTAAAATGCATACAGATTTTATATCTATATTTTATTGATCATTAATAATTTTATTAGTGTCATTTTTATAAATAAACGTGATTTTACAGAATATCTGCAGTGTTTTAATACGGTTTAATAAAAACTGTATAATGCGTAGCAAAAAAACCGATTAAATATCATTTGCAACATACACATATGTAGTAGGTATATATTTTACGAATATCTCACAAATAATAGTGAGATACATCTAAAACATAATTAAAAAGTAGTTTTTTCCATATATTGTAAACTAATATTGAGTCTACATTTACATCTAATGTCTGCCATATATTGAAAACATATGTTTAGAAAATATTTATACTGTCAAATGGAGTGACATTCACAGTTTTTTTTAAGAAACTGTGAATTACACTAAAACTACACTGGGTTTTGCATTAAAAAAAAATATAATGTATTTGCGCGATCTCTAATGAAGACATCCAGAATTATAAAGAAATTCAAATAATTATATTTGCTCCAAAATAATAATAACTCCATTCTCAAAGTCATACTCAAATTGTGGTGACTTTGATAAGCACGGTGTTTTTGCATCACAACGAATTCTTCGGGTTTAACAGTTATCAAGTTAACCCACATTCCTTCACTCTCAATATTTTTTTTAATAATGTTATATGGGCGTGGGAGACTTTGATAATCGATAAGTTTACAAGAACTATGAAAGTCGCCACTTATAATCTAGCAGAGATTCTAGAGAATTAGATATTAATGAACTAACTTCATAAAAGTGAAAATAAAACTTTAATTGGTATCAAATGAAACTTTATTTCGTAGAAAAACAACAATACAGGCTGTTAGCTTAACATAAAAGAAAAGAAAAAGGTATAAAGCCTAACACTATGCAAAATTTACCGTTCAAAAACGTCAACCGATTTCGAAAATACAAATCTTGTTCCGCGCCCTCCAGAAGTTTCTGCTGGATGTTCTAGAGTGGCTATGATATCGTCTAAGGTTATCGTTAGGAACGATTTTAAAAGTTATTTTTGTAGTGTCTAATGATTTTAACCCCAAGACTTTGTAGTCATTCTCGTTTACTTGCTCTTCAACCTTGGCAACGTATCTACACCTAGTAGAATTTCTGTTTCCAGATAACACAGAATAACAGAATGAATGTACCAGACACAAGATTTTTAGGGTCAGTGGGTATATAATCTACTTCATCAGCAATCTCGGAATTTGCGTCGTCATAATCATCGTACAGTTCTTCGAAAATACGATTCATTTCTTCACTTTCGATTAAATCATTTATTGTACAAGCAACACTTTTTCCAGCTTCCACGGTTAAGCGCTTCTTTCTCTGTGACGAATTTCGAATAGGGGTACTGTTGTAACGTTTTTCTTTCAAATAGGACACGAAATTATTAGCAAAATTAGTCCCAAATTAATTCACATTATCATCAGAGTTCGGAATTTTATTTAAAATTTTATCAGACACAATGGGTAAACTCCCGTTGCTTCAAATCCAGACTTTAAATTCTGGTTAATTGCTCCTGTCTAGTGATTTCCCGCAGAATTCATTTTTTCTATTGTAACCTGCATAAGATATGTAAATATCTCTTTCTTTAAAAAATATTGTTTTGGGTTTTGCATTTTCCATTCTAATAATATTGACCTCCCTGCAGTCTTTAAGGGCCTGAAGAAGCTAACGTCAAGTGAGTTGAATTTGGAGGGAGGCACAAAAAGGCAATGTTATTTTGGATACACAAATCCAAAACTTCATCAGTAAAGTGTGACGACAAATTGTCGCTAATTAGAACTTTTTTCTCTGGCAAATTATTAGCGTGTGGTAAAAACGTGCTTCTAAACCAACTAGTAAAACAGCTAGCCTCAATCCACCCGCTTTTCGATCTGTTGTATCTGGATTTAGAGGTACAAAAACGGTCCTCACAACAAGGATGTCTTTTGGGACTATTCTCGGTTCAGCGGTCCCACATATGCTCGGATTTGTTAATTACATAGGAACATGATGGAAATAGCTGATTTGGAATGGTTTAAAACATTTTCTGGGTGTTTTTTACCCTTGCGATACAGTCATTTCTTTTTTCCAGGATCGTTAGCCAGGTTTGTTTCAGCGTAATTAAACAAATTTACCGGAGGTACATTGTCAATGCTAATTTGCAAATTTTCAAAATATTGCCGAATTACTTCAGGAGAAACACTAGCACGTGGACGTTTTATATTAGCTGTAGGCGCTGACAGACAACCCTGATGTCTTTTAATAAGCGAATAAACCCAGTCTCGACCAGAATTATTATTTTTAAAACGAGTAACCTGGCGTCCTTGTCTATCTAAGAATGATTTTGTAACCATTTGTAAATCTTCTACACCAAGTGGAAAACCCCAGTCGCTGCAAGTTACTACAGCCCGAACTATTGCATCTTCCTCTTGCTTGATAAAAACAGGTTGTCCTCTATGCAACCTCACATGCATGCCTTTATATTCATGAAATAGGGTTCTGTAAGGAATCTTGAATTCCTTGGATGCTTTGTTAATGGACCAGTTTGCGTCAACTATGTTTGCTAGTGCATTATCCACATCCTTATCGCTGTAGTTTTTATAATTTCTACCTCTACCTCTAACTTTGCGTTTATAGATACGACCCATTTTTTACACTTTATGAATTCAGTTGACCTAAAATTAAAATTGGTCTAAATAATGGAAAATTGCAAAAATATTAACGTTTATAAACTATGGGGCGACTTTGATAACTGTCAATCTCACCCCGAAAGTGTTATCAAAGTGACCCCACAATACTTTTTAAAAGAACATAGTTTGTGTTAAAATTCACATAAAGTAAGGTTACGTAGGAAGCCTACTATCGTAAATAACCGATGCTAACCATAAAGTCAATGTCACCTCATTTGACGGTAACTAATATTTAGGAAATATTTATTTTATATAAATTATTCATATAACATTGTAATAAATGGCCAATATAAAAAAGTGTGACATATATTTTGTGCTACTAGGGGCGTTACTATTATCTGAATGTTTATCTCTACCTTACCACCAAGAATTAATAGAGCAAATGTAATATTTGGAATTAAGGTTTTTACTTTTTTTTTGTTTTTTATTTTGAATAAATTATTTTAATACCCTGGATTGTAACCCAATAAAAGCCATGAACATCAATTTTTAAATTTTAGATACTAACTACATATTTGATTTCAAATTTAAGTTTTATGTAACCAAAAGTTACCAAAGATTGATTTGATGCATTAAACATATTGCACATTTTACATGAAATCCGCGAACATTTGCCCGAAGATGGTAGTCTAGCATTAAAGTATTAGGATCTGATCCAAATTTAATGTACTCTTAATAACAACGACTTCTGCAGAAAAAGTTGGTATTTGAAGCGTTCTCCTATAAGCGAAATTACTAAATCTATGGCTAGTTTTTTTCAAAAACCGCCCTAGTAGCACAAAATATACGTAATACATTAGTAAATAACATCTGGTAAATATTTATGTTACACTTTTTTTATATTGGCCGTTTATTGTGATGTTATATTAATGATTTATATAAAATAAATATTTTCTAAATATTAGTTATAAATATCTTGTAAATATAAGTTTTCAATATGTGGCAGACATTAGATGTAAATGTCGTCTCAATATTAGTTTCCAATACATGGGAAATATTAGTTTTTAATCTGTTCTAGATGTATATCACTATGTGTACCTTTGCAAATAATATTAGTTAGGATGTCGTCATATGATGGCATTTGAAAAAAAAACACACTCATCCAAGGTGCATTAAAAAATCTACATTTTATAATAATAATTATGAAATGCATTAAAATGTATTAAAGTGATTTTAATTAGTATAAAATGTATCAACAAATGGTTTCAGTTTGAATTTTTTAATAAAGAAATTCTATAAAGACGTATATTTTTTTTAAATATGGCTTACAAAAATTTTAAAAGCTCTATTATTTCTATTTATTTAATCACTTCAATAAACAATCTACTATATATTGTAATGTTTGTCTTTTTAGAGACTAGTATGAATTAACCCATTACTGCCAGAAAAAAAATGTTTGCAATTATTCTTTTCTTAGTGATTAAGGTCCCAAATGACCCAAAAAAATATTTAAAAAAATTTAGCGCTTCCCATAACCCCACCAACCCCCGTACCATATATGGTCCGCTTAGCACTTACGGGAGCTTGTTTTCATATAATGGGATATTCATTAAAGTATAAAAGAAATACAGAATAATAGGGAAGAAGGTGTTGATATGTAAACACTTTAATGATTCTTTGCTAAAACTACAGCTATATATGACAAACAATAAAATAATCGAAGTTATTTAGTGTGATAAGGATAAAAACAGTCAATACACAGTCCTATGTTACATTTACCACACATTGTACGAGCTTTAGTGGAACATTCCGGACCAGCACAACGTCTTCGTTTGTTGTCTGGTATTTTCTGTACCAAATAGTTTTTTCTGTCAAATGCCAGAACTTGCTGAGCTTCTAAAGGTTTTGAAGATCTTCCTGGCCCCTTCGGTAATGTTCCATATGATTTCAGGTATGCCAAAATGATTTATCTCTGAAATTGTAATTGGGGAATATCACTTACTGAGCGACGGTATTAGAACCAAGCATTGTGTACGGAAGCATCAATTAACCCGGAAAATAATGCCCAGTACCATTTCTTGTTGCATATCTTAATTCGATAATTTGCAATGTTTTCATCCATCCGATCAGTTCCGCTCATGGATGCATTATACCTAGCAAAAATAAATGGCCTCGGTATCTGTATTTGAGCTTTGTGTTTCTGCGAATATCTTTTCACATTGGTAATTGGGTCCACATCATAAATATTTGAAGCAACATTTACTACTGAATTGTCCTTCCATTTACATAATAATGTACCATCAGTTTTGCTTATAATACTTTCAAAGTGTCCTGTGTCTTTCTTCATAAATTTGTCTTTTGTAGGCATTGGACAGGGTTTTGAGATTGGGTTCTCTCTTATTGTTCCACAACCACCAAATCCATTGTCCGCCAGATATTTGAGTAAATTGAAACTTGTAAATAGATTGTCAAAATGAATATTAAAACGGAGATTTTGGAAATGTTCTGGGAAGTTCTTTATCATTTTTACTAACGGTGCTGCACCTTTCCCAACCGATTTTTCTATTTTTTCATTGGTTGAAACTGATTTTCCTTGGTACACTTCAAAATGTATCAAATAACCCTCACTCGTATTTAGGGACCACACCTTGTACTGAAACCGGATCGGTTTACCTCTGATCAACTGCTTTATACCATGTCTACCATGGTATTTTACTATACTCTCATCAAATGATAAATTTTGCTCTAGAACAAAATTTTCTATAAATTTTTTTTTTCAGTCTATTTACTATTGGTCGGATTTTCCAAATTTTATCACCACCAGGAATGAATTGTTCGTTGTTCGCCAAATGTAAAAATCGTAAAATTTGCTCAAAACGATTTCTCCTTATTGCGTTGGAAACTAATACGTTGAATCCATCTTCGTGATGCTCCCAATACATTCTTTTGCAAGGGAGTCTATTATAGCCACTCAAGAGTAAAATACCAATAAAACATTTTATTTCTTGTCCAGTAATGTTTGGTGTAGAATTCAAAAAGGACGCATATCTATTAGTCTCTTCTACTAAAAAACTGATCAGGTCATCGTCGATAAATGATTCAAATAATTCAACAATTGAATTCGAAGAATGCCTTTCATAGTTTGGCTTAGAAAATTCTCGCGGTAAATACATAAGGTCACCTATGGTGTAGCCCTAAAAAAGGTTCAGGTGGTGCAATAAAAAGATCGCTTTCAAATTCTTCTTCATCATCAGCCAGTATCATTTCTAGGGCTTCCTGAACTGAAAAACCTGGTTCGAGAATTGTTGCCAAGGCGCTGCAAATAAAAGACATTTGATAGTGGCTAATATCAAAATTTCATTATACTATTAGTTTATCGGATATTGTATAATTCTTCCCTCTAAGTTACTGTCTAAGAGCAAAAACTTATTATTTAGTGAAAAATACAGAATTAAAATAAACGCTATCACAAGTGCCCAGCGTACCAAAAATGGTACTCTGCACTTTAGTCATGAATAGCTTTGACTACAATTTTTTTAAAGACAATTATTATCGATCAATAAACATACTTCATTTCTAAACATATTTCAATGGATTTTTTTTTTTATTTTAAAAGGTAATACTTACTCTATATATTTTGATCAAAATACGTGAAGCACAAAATTATAACTTTTTGTCGACCCGTCCCGTTGGGAACAAAGGGAGCTACTGGCTACCTGACGACAGAAATTCAAAAGGAGGGGTTCTTAGAAGAGTGACGAATGATAAAATCGCTGGCGCTTAGCTTGCATTCTCAGCAATGGTAGATTAAAAGTTCTGTGGTTTTGAGATCATATATGGGACGCTGGGTAGTAATGGGTTAATGATATTACAAAAAACTCTAAACATGATTAGTTTTAAAAGTGCACAAAAGCATTTTCTTGGGATTGCTATTCAAAAAACAATCATAATATTCAAACACATTTTAGAAAATGTTTTTTTGCATATATTTGCTTATATATATTTTTTTAAATGTGTTGTTTATTAATTATTGACCATAGTTATGTAAATTGTAAAAGCATTTCTTTATTTTTTTTTTATTAGTGATTACCGTTGAAATTTCTTTAAATTATTTTCTGTAAACGTTGATCAGCCAATTAAGCAAACATCAAATTTACGGTGTATACGCTGCGATAAAATAAATTATTTACGAAATATTTGGAAAACATGATGCAAAAATAAAAAATAAGAAAATTAATAGGCACTTACCTGATTGTACTATTACGTTGCACTAAAACTCGATATAAAAATTTAAACTTCGCAAACTGCAAACACAATATCTATGCATATTAGTAAAGAAAACTTTTCTTATTCTTGTTCAGGGTCTATATAACTGTTTCTAACTTCAGTACCCAAAAGCAGGTAAATAATATACGTTTTCAATGTTGCAAAGAGTTCTACGAATTTTACTAATACGTACTTTGTGTAAATCCGTTTAGAATGCCACAAAAACATTTGGACACGATGACCTTTAAAATCATAAATACCTATTAGCTTTACTAGCAATTTTACAGCAGAATTGCAATACCTTGTCTACAATTTCTTTGCAGCAAATGTAGTTTATTATTGTAAAATTACTATAGTTTTAGTTATAACGCAATTAGTTTTTCAATTTAATTCAAACGCAGATGTCTCGATTTCATATTCTCCTTGTGTAATTTTTTAATAATTAAAATGCGTTCCTTATACGATTTACTGATTAAACATAAATATTAGCTCTATATGTAATTATAATATATATTTTGTCAGTCAAACTTTGAAAAACATATTGTACTTAAATATTTTTAGAATATTAGTGTTATACACTTGAACAATATTAAGAATATATCTATTACACCAAGCAATATTAACCGATTTTAAATATTGTACCAACATGATTAGAATATTGTACATACATTTTGTGCTACTAGGGCGTAGGTTATTGGTACCGCAAGCTTGTTATAAAAACTACTTTTGCTACTAGTATGGTACATTCTGCAAAGATTGTTCAGATTTACTACATTATTGTATTGAATCTTTTAATTCGACTTCTAAATTTTAAAAAAAACTGTTATTTTGGTTAATAAATAATAATTAACAAAATTTAATATATGCATTAAATATAATTATAAATAGCTATAAAGGCGGAAAACGTTGTAAGTTAGTTTTAAACCCGATTAATTTAACATAGTTTTCAATTAACCTGCGGACTAAAACCACAACGTAAAAAAACGTTGGAAGTAGAGCAATGTCAATGCATTGCGCAAAGTTTTGTCTTTTTGTGGTTCATCAAGAGTAAAAGACATACTCTAATGTATTCGTTTGTCGATGAAATTGTGAGAAAACATTAGAGATGTCTTCTACTGCTGATGAGTTCCAAAAGGACAAATCAACCGTATAGTAGTTAATTCTCAATTTGTACACAATTGTAAAACAACTTTTTAATTATTTATAATTTTTATTGCACTTATAGTTATAGCATACTTTTTTGTGATTATTCTTTCACTTATATAAGGTATGGTTACTTATTTATTGTAGTTAAATTTAATTTAAAAAAAATTTAAAACAGATCAAGGTTTTTTAAAATAAAAAAAGTTATCAGTTAGAAACGTGGTTAAAGTTGCTGCTTTTTTTGTACCAATTGCATATCTTGTTTAGCAACAACCGTAACAAAATACATTGCTTCAATGTGTACAGTTCTATTGAAGTGTATGTTCTTATTCCGCTTTGGGAATACTCGAATAGAAGTGTTGTCTCTATAGACTATTTCAAGCAGAACAATTCAGTAGCTTAGTAATACACAAGTGTCTAATTATTAACTATAATATCCTAACTTTCGTCGTATAACTAACCAATAAAACCAAATCTATTTTATTATAATTAAAATCGTAACGAACAAACAAATAGGGCATTTTCGTAAAACGCTATATATATATATATGTATATAACAAACTGCATCGCGTGCTAAAAATTACAGTAATTTGTTTGCCACACGCTTTTCACGTTTCCCATATTACGACGGTACCAGATTTTTCTGATAAAAGTTAGTAAATGCAAACTTGCAACATATTATTGACTTATATTTTACATTAATGTTTAAACTTAAAATTTATTAAAACGTGTAATTTTAAAACAAACACAGCACGTCAGAAATATTTTCATTTAGTCTGAGCCGCAACAATTTGCGTAGCCTGCATGCCAAGACACAAATGTTGATTATAAAAAATCACAAACATGCAACTTAGTATTTTTTTTTTCATTTTATCTATAATCTTGATCGAAGTCGCTCGTATTTAGTTTGAAAAGAAATTAAAGAGTAATTGCTAAAAATGCGCTCATTTCTTGATTGTAGATTAATCCCGACCACAAAAAGAATATAATTTAAGAGGTTTTCATTTGAAATGTTTCTTAATGACGGAAATATTATTTAAATTCGAATCGTAATTGAACACAGTTTATTAAATTCGATTTTTTAACAGCAAAATGGCTAATACTCATTTCTGCTAAACGTCTTCATTAATTTAGAAGTTTGATTCATTTTTAAAGGAAAGCCGAATACCACAATTAAAAAAAAATATTTTTTTAAATCTTATAAGTAAAAATAGTAAAAAAAAACTTAAATAGTTGGCAAATATAACACTTTTGAGTATAAACTAATATTAAAAGATTGTATAAAAAAAAACAAATATAAATTTGCACCAAAATACTAACAACTCCTTTTAGAAAGCAAAAATTAATGCACTATTATTTAATTTTTTAAATATTTATTTATTCTTTGTCTTTAATTATTTTTTAGTGCAATAATAAGTCTATATTTTGTAAAGAACACATAGTAAATTTCATTAAACATAAAAGAGCTACCAAAAAATTGAAGGATCGCATTGTTAATTATCACTGGTCTGCATGAAAATCGGCCCTGATACCATTCTTGACGATTCTTATATAAAATGACCTCCTGAATCCAAAAATGAGCTCCGTTTTTACCCATCACCCACCTATTTTGGGGGGACCCCATTTTTATTTTATTTTTTGCATTTTTTTTTAGAATTTTAACTTATAGCCGTTAAACATCCCAAAGCAGGTAATAAAATTTATGCCAAAGTATATGGCAAAAGTTTTGCTATAAAATGTATATAGAAACAACAATAAAATACAAATATATAAGAACAGTATAAAAATATCAATAAACAGTTAGGAAGATTCACTGCACGACGCTGGCAATCTCAATACCACATGCAGGTTTGAACAGGAATTTTCGACAGGGTTGAACTTGCATTACTCTTCTCATTATAGTATATTACATTGTTTGTTTAACTGCTTCGATCAGTACATCTATAGCTGTTGCAGAGTTAACTTGTCGACGTTTTAAACGTGATGGATTTTGTGTTCATTTTTGTTCGTTTGTGTAAAACAGTAAAACTAATTTTACTCCGGATTTTTTCAAGTGACTAAGTGTGATTTGTGGTTAATGTCGGGCGTTGAATTACTGTTTAATTATGCCACGCGAGTGTAAAAATCATCCCGATAGCTTCCGCTATGTCTGCGGGGAATTAACTTTAAAAGCGCAACGAAAACCCCTTTCTCCGCTTGTTAAAGCAGCTTATAAATTGTACGTTGATAGTCAAGTTGGCGACCAGGACAAGACTTGGGCTCCATCAGTTTGCTGTACGACTGGTTACAGTAGTTTGACCAAATGGCTCAAAGGTACCCGTAAATCAATGCCATTTGCTGTGCCCATGGTTTGGCGTGAACCTCGCTGTCATTGTTACTTTTGTATGACTTCCACCGTCGGGTTTTCGAACAAAAGTAAGCATGCAATTCAGTATCCCAATATTCCGTCAGCTCTAAGACCTGTTCCTCATAACGATACTTTGCCAATCCCAGAGCCACCAAACACTTATACTCTAGAGCCGTAAAATTGATTTAAAAGACTCTGAGCCACAACCTGGGGCTTCGAATGATACGTTCAATGATGATGAAGAGTATTCCGCAGATTTAGTTTTTCGGCAACTTTACTTCCTCACTTAATCGGAATTAAATGATCTTGTCAGGGATTTGCAGTTACCCAAGACTAAATCTCAGCTCTTAGGATCGCGACTTCAACAGTGGAGTTTCTTAGAAAAAGGAGTAAAAATATCTTCTTACAGGACCAGACAAGCAACCTTGAAATGTCTTTTCTCAGAAGATAAAGGTTTAGTGTTCTGCCCTAATGCAAATTTATTGATGACAGAGCTACAGATGTAATGTGACCTAGACAAATGGAGACTGTTTATAGACTCATCAAAAACAAGCTTAAAAGTTGTCCTGTTGGCAAATGGGAATGATCACATCAGGATTCACAAAATATTGCTGCTTCCTTTGTGAATGGGATAGCCGAGCCCGAGATAAACATTAAATCGTACGGGACTGGCCTCTGCGAGAAAATCTTATTCCTGGTCAGAAAAATGTCGCTCACAATCCTTTGGTTTCGAAGGAAAATATTTACTTACCACCTTTACACATCAAACTTGGATTGATCAAGCAGTTTGTGAAACCAGTGGACAAGACAGATGGCGCATTTCAATTTTTAAAACTAAATTTTCTCGTCTTAGCGAAGTTAAAATCAAAGAAGGCGTTTTTGTTGATCCCCAGATTATACAACTCTTCCAAGATTCGACGTTTATTGAACACCTAAATCGAAAAGAAAAACGAGCTTGGATTGCATTTCAAAACGTTTGTAAGAACTTCCTGTGTAACCATTAAAGTAAGATTATGTCGCTCACGTCGAGGAACGGCTTTTAGCGTACAAGGAAAAGCTGGAGAAGAGATTTTTAGGGAAGTGGAATGCAAGCATGTTGTCGGAGTACTGTTGGTTTTTGAAACGAGAGAGCTGTACCTCAGGGTATTAAAGGAAAGCAAGCACCAAGTAACGATGAATATCTTTTTATTTATTACTGTTTATAGCTAAAATAGTTCTTTTTCCCATTTAAATTAAATTCATGTCCATATATTTATTATTATAATAATTATTATAATTATTATTATCGTTCGATAAATAAATTATAATTAATTTATCGAAAAGTGGTAAAATTAGAGATTTGGGGCTCCCTCGAAAATGGTGGGTGATGGAAGAAAACGGAAGACATATTTAGATTCAGGACGTCATTTTACATAAGAATCACCCGGAATAGTGTCATGGCTCGATAAAAAATATTTTTTTGCAGACTATTGTTATCTAGAGCACACGTGGTAATATTTCATAACATCCACGCTTCAATGCAACGTCAGCATTTCACAATAAGCACTATAAACTGTATTTATAATCATTTAGTTAAAACATGTTTGATTATTGACGCGTACGAGCAACCACTGTGCTCTTCATTTAGCCCTTGAACCAAAACCTAAAACGGTTGTAACCCTTAGTTCTCTGAAAAAAAAAGAAGCAAGCAACAATATGCAAATAGAACAAACAATAGAACAAGCAACAACAACAACTGGAATAAAAAAATAGCAAGCATTCATTCTAACAATAAAGATTCAGCATCGCGCAAAACGTCGGTCTACATTTCTAGCTGCCTATCAACCCTAAAAAAATTGTGGAAACCTGCACAACCATAGCACAACTTTATATCTCTCAAAACGCCGCAACAAACCTACTTCATCACTCAATACTTTAAACAAACCCAAAAAATGTATGTAAAAGCAACAAACTATTTAAATACGTGCCCTAAAGCAACAACAGTAAATAAGATCCAGAACGGTCCAAGCGTATGAAAAAGCAAGAATATCAAAAACAAAACGTACCAAACTATAATCCAAATAAATCAAGAAAAAATTAAAACTAAAAAAAACCATCGATACGAATTCTTACTAAAGAAGTTCAACAAAGAATAAAAAGCAATCTAAACATTACATGAAGACATGATTTCAGACGAACATATGAAGAGATCTGTTTTATTGAAATTTTTTGGGAAAACTGAAAATAAGAAATGATAGAAATTCTAGGGCATAAAATCAAAACAACGCCGCATCAATCCGTTCCAAACAAAACACTTCTAAAAATAACACTAGCAACGTTCAGTTTCACGATTATTTCCTCAAAGTAATTGATGGTATTTCAACCTTAATAGACATTGAAAAAACGCAGTAGTTAAAAACCCTACACACGAGAAGTGTAGAAATCACTGAAAGCAATTATAAAACTGAATTGAACTTGTTAAAGCAACGCTAGCAAAATAGATAATTAATAATATCTAAATAAACAAAAATTACAAGAAGAAACTGCATTATGAAGTCCGTTAATAACTCGCATCATTGTTCTTAAATGGGACACTGAAACAAACAAACTGTATAAAAAATCTCTCGAGAAACCCTATAAACTCTAAAAATTTCAAAACTTTATGAAATCTTTAGAAGTTCTTTCCGATAATTAAAAAAAACCTGCAACTACAAATCAATACAGTTTTCAAAAAATCTACTAACAATACATTTACTCTTCTTGCTGTAATCACAATCACAAACTGTGGTATTGTTAGAAATTTAGAGTACTGCCTGTAACCGAGAAAATCCATTTAGTAAACAATAAGCAAATGTGCGTCAACTGTCTAAATCATTCATCTAACTGAAGATGTTACAGCAGAAAACGATGTCAACATTGTGGAGGTCCACGTCAAACTCTCATACACCGATAACACAAAGCTTTCACACCACCAAACAATAACATACCTACAACCATACAGCAAAAAAATGTTATATGTCCACAAACGTCTGCTGCAGTCAACCACATACGAAATCAATCAAGCTGCATAACTTTACTTGCCACGGCATTAATCTAAGCAAAACTTGCGTCCAAAACACTAAAATACCTTTGAATACTAATCGATCCAAGATGCCAAGCATCATTAATAACAGAAGAAACAGCTCAGCCTCTGGAACTTGTTACGTACGAAATTCGTATTACGTGCGACTGTGTATATTGACTTGAAATTAGATTCGGGTTTTGACGCCCTCTACCGATCGTTTTCTCGTGGTCATTTGACGAAAAATCGTCATACTGTGAATTGCATAAAATGGCCTGTGCGTGTTGAATATTTATTGTAGCCGATGCCATCCGGAATAATGGAAATCCAATTGTAATTATATTAATTATATAGAATATTTGAAGCGTTACAGGGTAAGCTATTGCTGTCGTTTATTAAAATTCGTTCGTAATTCTTTCTTCATTTTAATAGCCATTTTTCCTCCACTTCGAGCATATGTACGTTTTCGATAAAGAGGATATTTGAATAATAATTCTTATTAAGCAATCACGTTACCGTACACGTGCGCTTTCGTAAGGCGGTTTCCACGCCACGAAAAGGGGGTCTCGCTAATCCTTCCCGGGGAAGATATTACTACACGTGGATGACACGACTAGGTTATCAGCCACCTGTTCTACGTTACTATTTATCTGATTCGATACACAGAAGTACTGTTGAATACCAAAGGCAGACGTTGATCGTGTTATTAGCCACCTGTTTTGATGCGCTGCGTACAGTAGTCGATACACCGGTTTTTATATATATTTAATGAATTATTAATACTAATTGTTTTAGCCTTATATCCTTTGTGAGTTGGTGTGTGACACTTTTGATTCATATTAACGTTCGTAAATGCATGTAATGTGTAGCTACCAATAAGGTAATTATAATCATTGAATTTACTGTATCGCATAATGTGTGTAGGCGAAGGATATTTACTTCGATTTACTTTAATTGTGTGTGGTGGGTTGCCGATACTGTAGGCATCTACGTACTGAATCTTTTATATAATTCTATAAATTTACTTGTTACGAAATCAAAGTTTAATACCGTTGTTAATGGTTATTGTTAATTCTCCTAGTCTTTAGTATCTCCGAATTCGATGTATAGCGACTATTTTGTTACTATAAGTTAAACTGTGATATCTGTTAACTATAATCTGAAAGTGATTAAATCTGTTAATTCTCTCTCTTATGGTTATTGTTCCTTACGAACTAATTTGGGCTACTCGAACAGCCGAGTAGAGGGATTACGAACCTTCTAGTGTGTTACAAGTTTGAACCGTTCTGTTGTGAGCGAAACAGAAGTATTGCTTTGGATCAGCTCGGGCGCCCTGAAACATCTTTTCTGTATTTATTGTGGACCTCCCCATCTCCGACTATTGTGAGTTGGCCGTGCAAGGTTCGTAAAACCAAAAAGCTTGTAACAAACTATCAAGACAAAAAATCAAAACCGAAGTTACCGGTTTAAGAAGAAAACCAAAAACAACATTATAAAAAATATCTGCAAAAATACTTTTAAAAGTTACAACCAACAAACGTAAACGTAAAACGGTCTGTTTGGGCAACAAACAAATTTAGGATAAATACTATCAGGCAATATACAACAAGTCTCGCAACAACCAATGCAAGTATTTAATATAATCAGTCGAGCTGAAGAAAACAAGCAATTAACAAAACTTTGGAAAATTGAAGAAGCTTCTACACAACGCTGATTTTCTCAAGATGACCAAATATGCTATATAAGACCATTTCAAATAAATGGCCAAAAGGTGCTTCGTATACAGCTATTTGAACCCGAACAAAAACCTTTCAAAAATTTAAGAAATTGAGCAATTGCAAGACTACTGCAACTAGAGAAAAGATTAGAAGAATAACTTGAATTAAGAAATCAATACAACTTTTTGCAAGAGTATTTCACTCTTACTCAAACAAAAATAAGCTTTTGTCAATTTTGGTCTTCAAAATACTTAAGTCGGTAACAACAGCGTTACAAATGGCAGATAAACTAAGATACATTACAGATGCTCTTATAAAAATCTAACTAAGAACTTCTCAAAAGTTAAGTAATCAAATTGTGAACCAAGCCAGATTCTAGACTCCATAGAAGTGACTTAAAAAGAAATAGTCTCCATATATAAAGAAGAAGTATCGTCACGGCTGGTTAAGCTCGACTCTAATTAGGTTACGGTTGAAAGGGGGCGTGTTTTCGATAAAGGACTATGGACCGGGAACCAAAGAGGGGATAGCTCAAAACCATGATCATAATTGAAGTTATTGGGATGTTTGATGATTTCTATGCTCTCTTAAAATTTCCTGTTAGAAAAGAATGGAGATTTGGCAATCACCGAAACGTTATCAAAGTCTATTTTGTGACCTGTAGTGAAATAATGTTCAGCAACCGCAGATATGCATTTAGTCATTAGTCCTTTATCGAAAACACTCCTCCTTTCAACCGTAACCCAATTAGAGTCGAGCTTAACCAGCCGTGACAATATTTCTTTATATACGGAGACTATTGAATGATAAAGCCCCTTACGAAAGTGGGCGAAACGTTGGCAACTTCGGTTACAACAATGACACGGTCCAACCTCGGAAGACGTTCTTATCCTAGCACTAACTTTATCTCTAAAGTCAACAACTACTACATATGATGCAGGCCACACCTATTCTAGTACAGATAGAAATTGGAACATGTTGCGGTCTAAGCATCTCTAAGAAGCTATTAGCAATAGATTACAACTCCCAACTGTATTTTACTGTAAACGAGAAAGAATTTAAGGACAGCCTTCATTTCGCAAAGAATAAATTTATTTGTTCTCGAACAGTAATGAAAAATCTTAAAACAAGTCCAAGCAACGAGATTTATTAGAGACCAAATCTCGTCAAATGCGGTACTTAGAAAAACTTGGTAGACGGAATAGTATAAAAACAACTACACCTGATCAAGACGAACCTGTTCATCACCAGTTCACCAATCTATATAACAGTAATTTGTAATAGAAATAGACAAGATGTGACCCTAATCAAAATTGAAATCATCAAAATAACTCAAGATCACTACCTACATACAGATAAAATAGAATCTATTAGCTACTCATCATTATTTGCAACCCTACATAGAAAGGAAACCAATATTTAAACTATCAGGTGACACTAGCAATCTTTGACAAGCAAAACAAATCTACAAGACGACATACAACAGATAACATCGAAATTAATACACCATTACTCTTTGATAACCAGTCTCTACATCATCTTGTTTAGCGGAATCGCTGTTATTTGAGGCATATATCAATATTGCACTAGGACGTACACCAAACCACCGCAATCATAATTAGAAAATCGACTGTTAATTAACTACTCCAAAACATTTAACAAAGATGATTGAGATACAACCCCTTGTCAGGTTCAATTAAAATCATCATTCAATTAATACTTGTTTGATCATTGACGCTTACCACAGAATCTGATATAGTTCAAACATTGATTACCTAAGTGAGTGTCAAATTTGTTAAGTACAGGCAACCACTGTGCTTATCAAAAATTCTCTGCATTGTCTGCATATCTCTGTCGCTAATTTTATTGTAACTATCCTTGATCTCACTGAACGACATCAATGGCATCATGTTGGTACTACCAAATATCCTGCTGATTTAAGCGGTCGTGATGCTACTCTTAAAGTTATGGGCCTCTAAATTTCAAATCCGACTTTTTTAAGTAAGCATCTTTCACAATGGCCTTTTCTTTCTGTTTTGCCAGTTTTGGACTTTTTTTTACCTGCTATTAAAACTAACACAACTCATCTTACTTCCATTGTATTTTTTCACCTTTCGTTTCTAATCGTCAATGAATTTTTTTCTTTCCTGAAAATGCAACAAATTTTTTAATGGATATTACGTTTTTTTCAAAGCGCTCAAGTTCTCGACTCAACTCTTTCCTGATAACAAACTTTTACCACTTTCTTATGCCACACTATAAACGGCTACGCATGGTTGGACCCGTATAAGTCAAGCCGTCTATTATAAAGAAGAAATGACTTTAGCAAGGTAAATGCTTTTCTAGAACAGTTGTTTCCGTTTATTCACGAGAAGGTTCTTCTTAGGGTAAGTGAAAGACTGGTTTTTTTAACCTTGCCGTAGTTTTTTTGTCATACGCTGTTATTACCTTAGCAAGCTCATCACTTTGTGTACTCATTTTGTCTCTCGTTATTGTAACGTTTATAACTAACCGAATTAATTAAAATCTGAGAATATTTAATACAAACACTTACACTAATTTATATCGCACAAAGATAAAGTCAGCGGATAACTTCTATTTATTTAAACACTTACACTTGTTTACTTTAAAGTCACGTACAAGGTTATACTCCGTATATTTATCTCGACCACACGCGTTAATTACTTATTTATTTAAATTTGAATAATCTTTTTAACACTGCCGTCTTCACATTACTGGAATACTGTCTTATGATTTGTTTGCACTGCTTTTATACATTTTGGCGAAACGTTCGCGAAAGTTCTATATCTTTTGGTGAACGTTCTAGAAATGTACAAAAACCTCGCAAAAGTTCTTAGACTTAAAAATAATTCCTCGTGCGTTTCATTGTTTCACTTTTTAGACTGTTGAAGCTCTATAGCAAATTAATTTTCTATGTTATTTTGCTGCGCTGTCTTTTGAGAAAACTCATTTGTTAATGCTTAAAATCTCGTCGTTTTAGAGATAACACATTTAAGTCAACATTGGCGGTTTTATCGACCGGTCACGTACTTTGCTAATCCCATTTATCGTAACCGGCGTAGATTATGCCGGACTTTTACTGTTAATGTTAATACTTTTTGTACGTCTCGTACTATTAAAGGCTATCTGTGTTTGTTTGTTTGCACTTCCACTAAAGTTGTGCATGTTGAGTATGTTTTGTGTTTATCTTCAGAGGGTTTTTTAGACAGGTTTATCGCACGTCGGGGAGTACCAATCCACATTAGATCACACTGCAACCGCAATTTTGTTGGCGCTGCTAGAAAACTTACTGATCTGTATGATTTTTTTGGGCAAAAGCATTAAATGGGCTTTTAATCCTTTGTATGTTCCTTATTTTAGTAACCTTTAGAAAGCTGCTAAGCGTATGTTATATCGTAAGTTTGTTGACGCAGCTAAAAAAACTTACCAATCTGATTATTTTCCCAAAAACAATCATTAATTTTGCGAACGTTTCTCATTTTGTAGTATTAAATGGGTTTTTAATCCTCCGTATTTTGGAGACTTTTGGGAAACAGTTAAGAGTCTGTTCAAAGTGGTATTAAATACCAGTCCGTTATAACTCTTTTATCTAATTTCAGCAAAGCCATTTAAATCCAGGTAATTTTCTTATCAGTGAGCTTTTGCTTTATTTCAGTTTTTTCTAGACCTTAATTACTTTACTTTCAAACAACGCTGGCGACATCAAATAGTATCATACAATTGTTTTGAAGTCGCTGGTCCATTGAATATTCACATAACTTTACTCAACTTCACCAGATTATGTTGTTATGTATGAAATTTGTCCGGAGAATTCCTTTACTCTTTCGCCGATACTGTCAAATTTTAGGCAGCACTTTTACTTCACTTCCTGCAAGAGTTCTGTACTTTTACGCCCGGGGCACACTTCACCTTTAGATTGTCTCACACGTATATGCAATTACATTTGTAAAGTTGAAACGGGGTAAATGGTGTACATTTTTCTTTATTGGCGGCTTAATTTGACTCTGCTAATTGTCTGTAGCGGATATTGGTACCCAATACATGTTTACCGTTATCACCAAAGATAAGTAGCAGGTGGCCTCGTTAGAAAACTTCCATGACGTCAAATTATTGATAACATTATTATCTTATATACCGTCAAGGGTTGGAAACTTGCGCATTTTTGTTCTTAAATGATTGGATGCTAAGGAGATTATTATATGGTCGTTTAGATTGGGTTTAATGTTACTTATTAGGTATCTCAAGTACGGAGATAGCTAATGTCCTACTGGATAAAACCTAACTGTCAGTATTACTATTTTAATAATTTCTTCGATTTGTACTTTGGTGGTCATGTCGTTTATGACCGTACGTCCATGTTACGTTAAACCATTTAATAATATTTTTGTGTTTCACGAACTCGTAAGCAGTGCGCGGTGAGTCTCAAAGGCTTAAATTGTTTGTTTGTTTACAATTTTAAGATTTGCAAATATAAATTCAGACGTTATGTTTGTGTAAAAGTTTAGACCGACAGGGTCAGCATGTTGTACGGTGTGTTGCTCACTATTCGGCGCAACTTATAATTCATTCGACCCATGTATAAATATTGGCGAAGATTACATTTATATACTTCTGTGTTATTACTTCTGTAGAGTTATTTATTCTTTTCCAGGTACGGGTAGAGTTAGACGGTATCTCCCTAACTTAATCTTTCATCCTCTTGGGGCTTTTTTTTAGATTTACGTTATAATTTCGCATAACAAAGCCTGCGACCCTCTCCGAAGAAGCTGTGCTAGTCGTTGCTATGTTTTGTTACAAAAAGACCAGCGTAACAATTTATTCTTGGCGGTCCAACTCGTGGAACCTGATTTTCTCGTAACAATGTCTGTCTCTTATCGTACAATTTATGATGATTGTTTTTTTTAATTGCTAAAAATTGTGTTTTTGTGTTTGTTAAACACTTCATTCCAAAAATTCTAAGAACGTATACTAATAGTAAGTCGAGAAATCGCTCATTTCTGGGTGAATCGAGACCTCAATTTATTTTTGATTGGGTGGTTCTAGACACTTGACATAAAAAATGTTTCAAAGAAGTTTACTTAAATAAATTATCTTTTTTTTAACTTGACTATTTATGTTAGTGAGTTGTTACCGGAAGTTTTCATACAATCCACTTTCGACTTTCGTGTAGCTAAAGCACAGATATTACATTATTTTTTTTATGCTATACTACGATAATTCCCGTTTTGTCTACGTTATAAAACGTATGCGGTTTAAGATTGATTTTATAGGTTTCCTTCCTGAAATTCAAAGAATTAATAAAATCTCAAATACGCGCACTAAACATGGCTTGTCCTGATCTAACAGAAATATTTGAATGTCGTCTTTTTTTAAATCATTTTTTTCCGGCAGTTCGGTTTCTATCACAAAATTCTGCAGCCAAATATTTGGAAGAAAAAGCAATATTTTGCATAACGTTTGGAACATCAATTTGCTGTGTCGGCGTTTTATAGCACGCAATTTGTTGATTAACAGTTTGAATAACCAATACCAATTGGTTTTGATCGATTCCTAATATGAGATCCCTTTCATTATGGGAACTTGCAAAAACCAAAATATTTGGTAGGTGAACCCTGCGCGTGCTGTGTAATCAATCAAACCAAAATAATTAACTCAGCATAATGAAAATAATCGTACATTATACTGATACTTTAAAAAGCTTCTTGAGCAAACTTTGTAAACGTGTTTTAGAAACCGCAAACTAACTGAATTCAGCGCCATTATGCGGACGGTAGCGGAACTGTGTCAATACATGGTACTGATACTGCATTTTAGAGTTTTATATTAGAGATTACCAAAGTTTTCATATTTAGGAGAGATCTTTAATAGACGTTTAATTTTGATGTAATATAATTCAATGTGTAAATTCACAAACAAAATATTATTAAAACTGAGCTAAGATTAACAATTACCTTTTATAGAAAATTATCAGTTAAAAAACTTGCATAACATAACATTTTTTTGACAAAAAATACAATAAATAAAATTAAAGAATTTATGAGAAATAAACAAAAAATTAATGCAAAAATTTTAAACACTAACGTAGGATTGACTAAAATTATACGGGGCCAGAACAATATAATTTAAAATATTTCAGTTAGCTTTTTATAACTAAAACTTAAAAACGCAATTTAAAATTTAATTTAAAAATTGCGTATTTTGCAAAATTGTTTATTTAAAATGATATTTTGTAAGCAGAACACGTGTAAAGAAAATTAAAGTTTTTAAAGAAGATTAGAGTAAAAACACTATACGCATAAAAAGTAGTACACCTAATATAAACAATTTAAGCCTAAACCGATTTTTGAATAACATGCTTTGTCAATTATTAATTTTAGTACAAACCTTGTATAGTAGTAGTTGATTCAAATTTAAAAATTGCCGTACCTGAAACAAAAATAAATCAATTAAAACATGGAATACAAAATTATTATAATAACTTTTTTGAAATTTTACGAAAAATGTAACATTTAGCAGCTGCATAAAATAGTCTAATAGGCTATTTAATAAAAAATATTTATTACCAAAAAAACAAATTTATTTAAATTAAATTTAAAAAAATAATTTTTTTTTTGTTAAATTAACATTAAAAACAAACTTTTAAAACCAAAATATTTGTTAAGTATTTTTTTTTCTAATTGGCAAGAAAACATGTTTTGTAAACATTTTAATACGTTCAAGAAAAACAACTAATTTAATTGTGTTATAAAGTTAATCCTAAACATCGAATGTCGTGATCACAACAGTTTAGCTTTAATCCAAAAAAGGAAAAATACGAAAACCGTGACCCCAGTAATATCGTCAATCCTTTCCAGAGCTAAACTCCGGGGACCGCTTAATTATTACTAGGCTAATCTAAATAGACAGCTACATGTTTTTGTACACGGTTTAATTATTCATGGATATCAAACTTATCAGCAGCTTATGCTGCTCCTGAAAGGCCTGATCGGGTATACTTATAAACAAGATTACTTGCTATTTTTTGACGTTATCTCATTTAATAACAACATAAATAATGTACATAAATGTTTAATAAAATTAGAAATTAAAATTTTATTAATTTTATTTTTATTTTGTATACTGCATTACTTTAAATTAACGTAACTTAATGTGTAAAATATACTAAAACATGTAAATTTGTTTTAGTAATTTAAAAAACAAATTTTTTAATTTATTTACATAATTATCTTAATTTATTAATAATCGTGGTATAAACATTAATAACACGTTATAATAAAAAATTTAATAAGATGCGACAAACTTTTGTTTAATTCCGAGGATCGTACGCTACTGTAGTCTAATCGCGGCCAAAGGAGCGGTACATTACATAAATAGGTTCTAACGTCAATCATTTTTTTAGCTGGTTATAATTATAGTAATCATGAAATCCAAAAATTGTTCCTAAACCCGATGTCTCATTCGGAACCTAGCATGTTTCTACACTGATACCTTTTATACAAGACGAAAGCGAAAATTTAATCTCATCAAAAAACGAGGTTGACTTCGTAAGAAGAGGTGCACTGGTGCCGGAACGCCGTTACAGTACTGGTTTGGGGTAAAAAAATTTGTAAAAAATATTTGCACTGTGATAAAAAATTTATTCACTAGCGTTTTTTGAGTTTCAATTTTTTAAATACATTGTTTTGTTATTGTCGTTTTTAGATTTACTTACTAACCGAGTTACCAGCTTACTCACCTCATGACTCCCCCTCCCCCCCGGTCTTTTCGCCACACTCGCCACAATCTCAGTCCGTTGTGTAGTTGTTGTCTGCTGCTCGCGCGTTAATGAGCGTTCACTGTTATAGTAGTGTTGTGAAAAGTAATGCAGTTTTTCATTGTGCGGTTTTGATGGTAAATGTGATTTCTTGATTAGGTTTTGTAGTCAGTGTTAAAAGTGATAAATGAAACATTAATTAGTTCAGGTAGTCGGTTAGCAACTACAAGTACCTAACCTAACCTAATACAATAGAAGCTACCAATAAAAAATAGAAAACTCTTACATCGTTTTTTAGTAAAGGAAACGAGTCGATGAACGAGCCTTCAGCCTCTACTTCACGTGACATTAAATACACTATCAAAACTTTCCCATATTCCAGTTATCGTGCAACATACCGAATCAGAATCCAGGAAAACGCCGGTATGTCTTAGTTAGTTATTAACTGTGGACAACTCTCAGCAAGGTCCTAGTCTAACATCTCAAGACCTAACTACTGCCGCTAGACTTAATAATAGTTGGCCTTCTATTTGGTCTGAAGACATTTTTGGGAACGAAGAAAGAGTGCTTTCCTTTGGCTAGATTCTAGCAGCGGTAAACTTGGCTGTAAAACTTGTAGAGATATTGGTAAACTAGGCGCTTTGAAGTTAGAGCGTTTAAACATATCCAAAGAATGGCAAAATTACTTGATTTCATTTAATGGGTCAAACAAAACGGCTCAGTTGACTTCGATCAGGAAAAAAAAAATTGTACACAAAAACTCCTCTAGTCACACCACAGCTGAAAAAATCACCGCTGAGGCTAAAAAAGAAATGATGGAAAATGTTGTTGATGAATCTAAATGGTGTAGACATAAGTGTAGGGTTACATTCTAAAAAAACAGCAATGATAATTATTAGTGATGTTTCTGAAGAGATGAAAAAAATATTGTAAAACAAATTCAAGAAGTGAATGGAAAAATATCAGTGTTGATCAACGAATCAACCAGTCTTGGTAGCAAGAGCACTTTGATAGTGTATTTGAAGTGTGAGTTTAGTAAGAAGGACCCCCCACATTTTTTACTCCTTGACCTAGTTGAATTGCAAGATCAAACATGTAGCAGATACTTTATTGAACAGTTTGAGTGAACACAAGCTTTATGAAGAATTTTTAAAAGAAAACTTAGTCCCATTTGCCAGTGATGGAGCAAGTGTTATGCTCGGCAAAAAATCTGTAGTGTCAGAAATATTACTCAAAAAAAATTCTAATCTCATAGTTTGCCACTGCTTGAATCACAGGTTAGAACTAGCTGTAGGTGATCCAATTGATGAAGTGGGATCTGTTAACAATTTCCAAATTTTCATGGACAACTTCATTCGTGTTACAGTAAATCGACAAAGAATCAAAGGGACCTAGCTGATTGTGCTCATGAATTTGGCATTAAAGTAAACAAAATTGGCAAAGTTTTAGGTACTGGATGGGTAGCAAGTTTTTTTAGAGCCTTGTACATGCACTTTGAATCAGCAAAAATTGATAGAGCCAGAACTCCGATAGAACGAGCCATGTATAGTGGCTTGTCAAAAAAGTTGTCTTCCGCCAAATTTTTAATGAATTTAGCTATAATGTATGACATTCTAGGATAGTTGTCCATGTTATCAAAATCCCTGCAAAACCAAAATACAACAGTTGTTTACGCGGATAAACTGATAAGGAGGAGTATCCGGTTTTTCAAATCTATGAAGGAAAAGCCTGGAACAAAAGCTTTAGAAGCCAAAATTGCTGTCAAGGAGAAAAAGTTTGGTGAGGTTCCACTGCCAGAAAATCCAAAAAACCCTACAATCAATCACCAGCAGTTAGCGTGATAAACAACTTGCAGGCAAGAATGTTCACAACAGTTTCCAGCCATGAATCTCGTGTGCAAAGCACAATGTTACATAAAGCTGCCTATGAATCACTCATAAATGAATTGAAAGTGCTCGACCCTGACATGTGGTCTCTTTATGTGACTATGGGCTTCGGCGAAACGGAAATAGAAACTATTTGTAAAATATTCAAATTGAATGTAGGACAAATTAAAACTATCTTTAGGGGTTATCTTGAAAACAACACTTAAGATTTCCAAAAAGGTTGATTTCTTTGATAAACTGCACTAAAGTGATCCTCTACAGTACTGCTGAATGTGACAGAGGATTTAGTCTCATGAACCTCATCATTACAACAACCCGAACTGTCCCACATGTGTCAAGTTTAATGTTTGTCAAGATGCACGGCCCAAATTTGAGAGACTGGAACCCAGAACCATATGTTCCAGTCGTATACAATTAAAAAAGTACACGCCAACGACGACGACTACATATACACACCAAGCACGCAAAGTCAATATTTGTAATATACGATAGGAGTCATTTATTCTTGATGCAAATTTGGCTGTGATCCTTTTTGCTGCCGTACTGATAGGATTTGAGTTTACAAATATCATGCGTCCGGGTTGATACTGAGCTTTGTTTTTTTTTTACCTGTCTGCGTATGATTTGATACGTTCATATGCCCTTTCTTCTGCAAATTTAGCGTTGCGGATCGTGTCGGTTATCTTTGGCAGATATTAGGGCTCTGTAATCTCTGATGCAGTTGTTGGTAGTTTAAACTTCCCTTGCTATATTAAGGTATGCTGAGCTATACCCCGTCGATTGGTTGGGTATCCTATTCATAGCAAATCGTATTGGCGCTAATTGGTTTGGTCAATATTGGTAATTTCTTCTTACTAGTATAGTATAAGCAGAAGTTGTCAGCGAGTATCAGTGTCGAGTACTTGTAACCTTTCTTGCGACAAATTCTGTCCTTTGGACTGAAAGCTTGAGAAGAAAACAACTGAAACCTCCGGTGACTGATTGGTCGTTAAAGATTCAATTTCCTTTAGCAATGTCTATAACCAACTTTGCATCTTCGATAAAATCAATGTGCAGTTTTTGTGGTCCGGTAAGGCAACAAACTCGGTGCAAACAATTCTTCGATGTAGATTGACAATGGCGGTTGTTGAAACTGCTTGTTGTTTCACCGTCGGCTAGCGTTAACTTCATGTCCGGTTTTTCTTATATTTATACACGCACTATAAGATTTTTGCGAAGCTCCTGGGGCATTCTTTTGGTGGCTAGAATTGATTCAGTTAGGTAGAAGTCTGACCACACTTTGTCTAAAGAAAGGATTGGGATTCTTCAGGCAGTGTGGGACAAAACAAAAAAACTCTCGGAGCAGATCAAAAAAGTAACGCAATTTCCAACGATATCGACAGATTATGTATTCACCAGATGTAAGTAAATATTGACAAACGTGACTAACAACGAACACCAAAGCCGACTTACTGTATATATAAAATCTGTTTGAACGACACTAAAACACCGAATGTGCGTATGCAGCCACAGCCAACGCGCTGTAAACAATGCAGTTGTAAAGTTTGTAAATTTAAGTGTCTTTTGGGCAAAATGCGCGTAATTATTAGTGAAGAAAATTACTTTTTAAATAATGTGTTACGATCACGCACATTAATGTGAGCT
The DNA here is from genome assembly GCA_035610365.1 of Aquatica leii. NCBI lineage: Eukaryota > Metazoa > Arthropoda > Insecta > Coleoptera > Lampyridae > Aquatica > Aquatica leii. The sequence goes on from CM069432.1 coordinate 16,807,703, forward strand.
ATCAACACAACTTAATAATAATTGCGTTTAAAACAGTGAGTCAAACCTTTACATTCCACACTGGTTACAAATCGTAATAATATGGTGACAACACATAACAAATACTTAATTGTCTTAGGAACTGTAACATACCAGATGCGTTATGACAGTACCTGTGTTACTACCCGTTAGAACTCATTAAAATTAAAATTCTAGTTTACATTTACATACTAATTTGCAAATAAATTTATTCAGTTTGGCAACGTCGCGCCGTACTTCAAATCGACCGAGCAATGGATTTTTGTTCGTACTTCCGTATGTGCCATCTTTAAGCTTGCTCGCAGTAAGTGTTGCAAAAAAGACAATTTTCTTAATTATGGCGTAAAAACGCTTACAAATTAATTTTTATTCTTTCCAACTAGATGCTGGTAAGTTTACCTTCATTCCAATATAATTTTCTATTAAATTCAACATTTTTAGTGATTTCACAATGTGACGCAATGAATTTAGACAAAGGAATTTTTTTCTCAAGGCCGTTCTATGTAAGGCAACGTAAGTTGATGTCGATTAAAAACCATTCTAATTATTTATATATAGAGTTTTTTATTTACTGGATTTTTCTGTTAATGGATTTTTATTTACTGGACTTTTCCGTTATTGGACAATTCCTTTATTGGACTTTTTCTTCATTAGATTTATATTTTGGTTTTATACCTGCTGTTTTTGCTTTCCAATCTACATTCGTTTGATTCGTTATTTTTTTCTAGAAGAAGCTTATTATTTGAACAAAGAATGTGCTATAAATAGAAGATCTCGGATAGCATCATATATGGTGAGTCAACTTGAAGTTATTCTACTACGTATTACATTTTAAATTTGAATTAATTAAATTGTGTTATCAAAAACTTTTCAGAATGCATACTCCGTAACAAATTAAACGTTTATTACTTTTGAATTTGATATCGATTAATAGTTAGTTACAAAATTTTTATGCTTTTTATTTATCCCCAATTTAAAGGTGATTGGCGCCCTAACATTGTTTTAACCCAAATGTTGTTTTAATCGAAATAATGTTCATTTTTTCTTTATTGTAAATAGTTAGTGTAATATGTTATAATTGCAAATAAATTAAAGGAATTCGGGCCTGTGTATTTTACTTTCATTCAAGCTCACACCCAGAGGTCTATGTTCCGACTGCTGCCGTGGTAAATAAGAATTTTTGCTTTCGATAAATGTATATTCATATTTTGCACGTTTATTATTATTGTGTGTTTTTATTTTTTATTACACCTGGGTGCAGCCGCCTTGGCTCAATACGAGTATGGGATTCTACCGACAGCGTGGACAGCTTTATTGACCTATATATGCCTCCAATCAAATGGTCTCAAGCTTCCAAGCACCAGCTGGTAGCTTACAGAAACGAGCTTACAAATAATAGCAAATGCTAATCTGTGTTAACGATAACACGTAAAACACCACAGATAAAGTACGATTAAGTAACAACCACAAACAAAGGAAAAAACGCCACAATAGCCTATTAACCATAGACACAAGACCCGGGACAACAATTACCTTCAGATGATGTGCAGGCTCAAGGGTAAAGGTGGATGAAATCCTGCCAAAGGTCTACAAAATGATTTGATGATTGCAATCGTAATAATAAAACCACTAATAAACCGGAAAAAGCGGCGGGGACGACAAAATCCCACTAGGAAAATTTCCCAAAACTTAAATCATTTTTCGATTTTTTTTTGGATATAGATTTAATCGTTACAGAAACTAGCCGAGTTTGAGTTAGCACACGCCTGACACGTAGGGTACTGGTTTCTAATTATTTCTAAGGCACCACACCCAAAGCAAGTGATTGGCGGTGACGTCATATTGGCCGTTAATTCTATTTCTGTGGTACAGTATTGTCTTTCACCCGCACGCTTCTTCTTATGGCATTGGTTTTTGGTATGTCTTAGATACTTGCAAAACGCGTTTCTTGCTTAACTTGAGGACGTCGAGGTAGAGTTTACTTTTTGTATCTTATTAGGTTTCTTTCGTAGATCGCCAGACCTGACAATTTTACTCCTCGGTAATTAGTTTTTTAGAATGGAGTGCAGCAACCCATAAACCATGTTGACCTTAAAGTGTTTGGCTTAGTTAATCTTGGGGATTTGGGCAATCAAAGCTTTCCTTTCAAATACGAAGAACTCGGCGTTGTCGGTAGTGGTATGTTTGGTCGCAAAAATGTCTCACAGGATTTTCTAAGTGGGTTTGGTTCTGCGGTACGTCTTTTTGAGGATTTTGGTAACAATTGTCTTAATTCTAATAACAACATTTGAGCACACTTACACTAACACTAATATGTAGTCCTATATACAGTATAACACAATCACCGGGTATAGGTTTGTTACAAAAAGAAATTTTAGACGTAGCATAGCAGTTTTCGAACTCTAATTACAAAAATAAAGCAGCTTTATTTTGTTATTTTCAGAACTTTAAATTTGAAGTATTAAACTAATAATTTTATTGATTATAAAATTAAAAACAAAAATGTGAAAAGAACAGAGGCTATCGAACTTTTTTTGACAAATTGATCAAAAAACCGTAAAATTAATAGTAACAAAACAGAAAAAAATTTAATTATAAATAAAATTTTAAAAGTTTAGTTTCAAAAAAATTTTAGTAAAAAATGGAATAGAAATTAACTGAACAATCAAAATAAAAATAACACGTCAAAAAAAGAAATCAGTTTTTGTCTTTCATTTTTTGTTATTTCAAATATATATGTGATATATATATTTTTTTCTTTAATTTTTTTTACTTTAAATTTGAATGTTTGTTTTTATTGTATACGTCAATTTTCTTTCTTTTTTTTTACTAAAATCTTCGAAGTATTATTCTTTAATTTTCTTGTTCTTTACTTTTTTTTAAGATTTTCTAAAATAAACTTTGCAAAACTAAACAATATTAAATAAATTTTTAGATGTTGCGTTCAAAAGTCCCCGCGTTAAAAAACTTCTCTGCGTTCAAACGTCTTGTGTCTAATCGATCGCATTGAAACATCTTAAACTGTAAAAATTTCTCTTGCCAAAAGCAGTCGACTCAGCGCAAACAAAACCGACAAAATTTTAAATGACGGGATATGCTGGTTGAACAAAGTATAAAGATTTTTGGGTTTTAAAATGCGTTCTATATTCAAACATTTAGCTAAATTTACATACTTTACAAAAGGGAGGTTTTTATATTGCATTGTTCTTGGTGATCAGTTCGTGGCGTTTTCGGTTTGTTTTAACCAGTTGCAACCTTTTATCTAGCGAGCCTGATGTTAACAACTTTGTTACCATGGCTAGGTGAGATGTCGGTAAGTAGATGTAGTTAAAAATATTAAAGTAAAAAAAAAACACGACGCCGCTGTAATAATAGAACCCTTGGCCCGAAGACCCCAACATAACACTATTATAAAATGATAATTTAGATTAATTACGTTGGAGCGTAAAGCAAGTAAATTAGATCAAAAACGACATTTGATAGGTAACCATGAAGGCTGGAAGCCCAATTCAAGTAAAAATTTGATCACAATAATCCTACGTTTTTTATACCAGCCTACATCGGTCTATTAGATATGAAACATCATTACAACGAAATGATCCCAAGCCTCTACTAAACTTGTTGTAATGAAAAGTAAAATGACGTCAGGTAGCCATTACCTGTGAGTAATTGCTTAGAAAGAAAATCGATTTAATTTCTTCAATATATGCAAAGAATCTTCATTTTATTCTAAACGTTAAAAACGTAATCGTAACGACAATGTAAAATTGAATAAAAAAAAATTACACAGGAAACGTCAACCAAAGAATAAGTTCTAGTGAATGTCGAATCATATTGCTAGTGGCGCATTCGCTACCAATGCGGTACTACAAATTTTGTCAAAGTACGAATATATGAAACATTATTACTAACGACACGTAACAGGATTTGGCTATAATTGCTGTTTGCTAAAATTTTATAGTATGTCCGATGTCTAAAAAATCTATTGGAACAGCCGATTTGGCGTTGTGTACATAAATGCTATAATAAATTAGCGTTATAGCAAAACAAATTGAAAATTCCAATTCATTATCGTAAAATTTACATTAAAAACAGATGCTTTTATAATCAATAAGTGTGTAAAAAAATTACACAATGTATAAGACAGTGTTAGGGCCAATTTTATATATATATATATATATATAATCATAACCCTATTTACCTTTCGGTGTAGAGTATAAAAAAAAATTAAACATACTTATTCGAAATAAACAATTTTTCTAAACTAAGAAAAAAAAAATTAAACTTACTTATTCTAAATAAACAACTTTTCTGTATATGTTATTATTCGTCTTACTTCATTTGCACCTCACTACATGTTTTCTTTCTACCACTCTTACCATTCCTAATGTTCATATATTTTACCCAAATGAATACACTTCACACACGTTAGTTTATCTTTTTCCTTACTGTCTAACTATTCTATACGTACAAACTTTGCCCATTTTTTTTTGTCTTGTGTCAGTGTTTTCGCCTCTTGCCAGCTTTTATTGTACTTTTTCAGAATTTCTGCTATTTCCTCGTCCCACCTCCTCTTTGGTCTTCCTCTTGGTCTTTTAATGCTTGATTTAGTTTCCCAGATAACTTTGGTTTGTCTATTGTTTCCCATTCTGTTTAAGTGTCCGAACCATCTCAGCTGTTGTCTTTCTATAGTGTTCTTTATGGATTCTACCTTTAGTGTTGTACGTATTTCTTCATTTCTTACTCTATCTATTTTTGTTACTCCCATGATTCCTCTTAAGTATTTCATTTCGCATGCTTGTATCTTGCTTTCTTGCTTTTTTGTGAGCGTCCAGCTTTCACACCCGAATGTCAATATTGGTTTATAAATGGTGTTGTATACTGTTAATTTTGTTCTATTGCTTACTTCTTTTTTTCTAATAAATACATTACTTAGTGCATAATACACTTTATTGGCACTTTCAATTCTATTATTTATTTCGACTTCGTTTTTTCCATCCTTTTGTATTGTAACGCCCAAATATGTAAAGCTGTCAGTTTGTTCAATCTCTTTATTGTTAAGTTGTACTTTCGTTTTTGTGTTGTTCCTTTCTAATATCATTACCTTAGTCTTATCTATGTTTATTTTAAGGTTGCATTTTTGTAGTGCATTGTTCCATAGCTGCAAGTTGTCTTCTAGATCTTCCGCGTTTTTAGCACAAATCATCAAGTCGTCTGCGAACGCACACTCTGTTATATAAACTGGTTCCATATATCTGTAGCCCATTAGTAGTTTCTTAGCCTGATCCTTAACTTCTTTTATTACGTCATCTAGTACAATGTTGAATAATGTTGGACTTAGGACTCCACCCTGTCTCAGTCCCTCTTTCGTCGCAAATTTTTCTGACTCCAAGTTGTTTGTTCTAATCATGTTCCACGTGTTTTTGTACAAGCTCGCTATGTTCTTTCTTAATCGTTTCCCAATTCTTCTTTTCTTAAGGCTATCCCAGATGATTCTTCTCGGTATACTATCGAAAGCTTTTTCGAGGTCAATAAACGCTGTATATATGTCTTTTCCGTGGTATTTTTCTATTAATTGTTTTATGGTAAATATGTGATCTTGTATTCCTCTACCTTTTCTGAAGCCACTTTGTGATTCTTCCATTTGAGTTTCTGTTTTAGCCTTTAGTTTGTCGTCTACCAGTCTCTCGTATACTTTGTATGCGTTACTCAGTAGCGTTATCCCTCTATAATTTTTGCATTCTTTTTTATTTCCCGACTTATATATGGGTAATATTATACCGATTTCCCACTCTTTTGGAATCCTACTTTGTTCTGCAATTTTATTTATCAATATTGTTAGTACTTCTATTCCGTTATTTCCTAGCAATTTTAGCATTTCTGCACTTATACCATCATGTCCCGGCGCCTTGCCTCTTTTGAGTTTATTTATAGCTTCTCTTACTTCTTCTGTTCTAAATGCTTCTTCTTTTTCTTGTTCATTGTCTTCTTCTTCTCCTTGTTCACTATTTGCTTCCACATTATGTAGAGTGTCTGTTATTTCCACATTTAATTATTGCTCGAAGTATTCTTTCCATCGCCGCATTATATCTTCATTTTGAATTAACGTTTTCCCTTCCTTCGAGTTGATGTGTTGCGATTTATCTTCTTTTCCTTTCCTTAACGTTTTTACTATTTTATAGAACAGTTTTTGGTTACCCTCACTATCTTTTTCCATCTTTCTGCCGAATTCTTCCCATGCTTTTTGTTTTGCGGTTTTTACCGATTCTTTAACTCGTAATCTCTGAGCTTTGTATTGCTTATAGTTTTCATTGTTTTTGTTTCTTAGATATTTTTCCCATTTTATTTTCTTTAACTTCACTTCTTCGTTTATTTCTGCATTCCACCAATGCGTTTTCTTTAGATTTTTGTTATCGTTTGTCTCTCCACATGTTATTTTAGCTGTGTTCAGTATTGCTTCTTTAATGTTTATCCATAGTTCTTCTATATTGTACTTTCTTATATTTACTTTCATGTTTCTCATTTCTTTTTCTATTTTTGCAGTATATTTGTTTGCTACTTCATCTTCTTGCAGTTTGTATGTTTTTATTTTTATCTTCGTTTGTGAGGTTGTTTTTGTGCACTTTTTGTTTTCCTTAGTTTCCGTTGCTATCCTCGTTTTTGATACTACCAGGTAGTGATCAGTATATATTTCGGCGCCTCTTCTTACTCTTGTGTCTTCTATATCTTTCCTATATTGTTTATTTATTATTACGTAGTCAATAATTGATTTTTCTTTTCTGCTCACTACTTCTCTAGTATATTTATGGATGTCTTTGTGCTTGAAAAAGCTGTTGGTTATTATTAAGTTGTTCATTATGCAGAAGTCTATTAATCTTTTCCCGTTATTATTTCTTATTTTCTCTCAATAAAGGCCTATTGTCTCTCCTGATTCGTCGTCTTTTTTTCCTATCCTTCCGTTTATATCACCTGTTATAATTATTCTTCCACTTAAATTTTTTATTGCCTCTGATAATTGCTCCCAGAACTGATCTTTTATTTGTACTTTTTCATCTTCTCCTGGTCCATATGCAATTATCAACGTGGTTTTATTGGTGTTTTCTAACTGTATTTCTATTTTAAGTATTCTTTCTGTAATAACCGTCCATTTTTTAATGTATTTATTTATTTCCTTTTTAATTATGCATCCCACTCCCTCTCTTGCTCTCTGGTTGTGTTCGACTCCCGCGTATACTAGTAAATTTCCGCTAGGTAGAATTATTTCTCCTTTACCTTTCTTTTTAGTTTCTGTTATTCCTAAAATATGTAGTTCTGCTTTGTTAAATTCTTCGTCCAATTCGTAAATTTTTCCTGCTAAACCTCTTATGTTCCAAGTTCCTATTTTCCATCCATTCCTTATCTCTACCTTATTCGTTGCCTTGTTCGTTGTCTCATTGGACCGTCCAGTTTTCATATCTTCTGTATTTAGTTTTTTTTCCAAGCCGTACGCGTTATTTTTCTTATTTGTTTTTCAAAGTTTTGACCTTCCGGGGACCTTTCTGTTACTTTTCTCTTGTAATTTGTGTTTTGACTCCATGTGTTTGTTTCTTAGTTTTCCTGTTGTGATTCGTAGGATGTGCCTGATTTATTGTAAATCTTTAGTTTGTCGTAGATTAAATATGCTGTTTGTCCTTTTTCTCTAGCTTCTTTTAGTAGTGGTATTAATTTTTTTCTTTCTTCTTGCACCTTTTTTGTGTAGTCTTCGTCTATCCAAATATAGGGCCAATTTTAAAAAATAATAATATAAACAAATTGAGAATCAAGCCAATAAATTCACAAATAGAAATATTTATTATTGTATTTATATTTTTTTTTTATTGTTTTTATATTTACTTAAGTTAAAATGTCTTAGCAACTCTATTTTTAACACGTTCAACTTTAGCTAGGTATATATTTATTTATTAAATAAACAACGTAGATAATTATTCCTAACTTCTAGTTTACATAAATTATACAGCACAATTAAAATTGTTTATAATAACATCTCAGTTATTAACTATTAAACATTTGGGAAACTATAACAACACCACTAATATCAGAATTTGCCTCCGGTAAGAATAAACAATCTAACATTTATGAAACCAATTATTTCTGATTCTACTTAATCAACCGGTTCAATCTGTTACGGTAGTTAAACCTTAATTGTGAGTTAGATAAATTTTACCACAGCTTTTACATAACTTAATTTTATAATAACAACAGTTTTAGTTACGTTTATTTGTTTTCGTGCATAATTTACGTTTGAAAATAATTCTCAGAGAAAAAAGAAACGTTTAATGTTAACTAAATCATCAAATATTTATAGGTTCGTTAAGGCTTAGTTTAAAATGCGTGCTTAAAGATAGGAAGTGGCTGAGGAAGTTTATAACATGAAAGTAACCAAGATCTTATCTTAATTATTTAGTAACAATAAAGTGCAATGTCTATATAAACAACAAAATTTTATTTTAATCTAATCTCTATAACAAAAATTTAAAATATATACTACAAACTATATTTTTTAGTACAGTAAACATTTGCAAACAATGCACACATACAAATCTATATATACATATATACTAAGTGACATAGAAATCAGAACACCCAGTAGTAATTTGTTTACTTCAATAATATTTTGTATTTATGTATATTTGCGTAAAGATACGTGAACAATCAAATTTTGAATAGAGCGGGCAGGTAGAATTTAAAAAAATAGCAATAGGTTGCGCCTCCATGCTACGCTATGCACTCATTCACACGTCTGGGCATATTCTAATAAGATGATCCATTTCTTTCTGAAGAGTTTCATCCTTTACTATCTTTACGGCATCACAAAATGCCGCTAGAGAGGGATGGTATAAATTTTGCAATCGTCTACCTATAACGTTCCACACAAGCCCAATTTGGGAAAGATTTGGATTCTTGGTGGCCAAAGTAGTGATTCAACGTAGCTTTGCGTACATGTGGATGTGCAGTATCTTTTGGATTAATGCATTTTAGAGTCTTGAGATAGGGAAAAACATTTGTTTCCATCATGTTTTAAATGTAGCGTTTGGCGGTCATGTTCCTTCCAACGAAGACCAAAAGTAATCTACTACCGAGGGAAATAGCCTCTTATGCTATAACTTTCAATTCTTTCCACAGAAAATTGAGGAGCGCGCTTTTTACCGCGTTGCTTTCTAACTATTTCCAGGCCATCAGGCATACCCATACAAAATTGCGTTTTATCACCGTATTCCATTCCTTCCTTGTTCTCTGAACCATTGCAATTGATCACGTCGATGCTCAGGATTAAGCAGTAACACAAGGTCAGCGCGGGCAAAACTTTTTATACGACAATAAACGGTGAAGTAAATCGGTCTGTTAACGACAAAAGACTAAGGCCACAATTTTTGCGGTCTGTCGTTTTTGCACGACGTCTTGTCCTTTGCGTTCAGTTTTTCTAGAACCATGCCTGACAACAGCGCATCACATTAATCAGACTTTTTTTCGTTCTAGTAACAAACTCTAAATAATAAACTAGCTTCTCTCATACTATTTTTTTTCTATCAAACTCGTTCAGTTGATGGAAATTTGCGTGCCTTCTTCTTCTAGGCATAAAAAACAAACTAAAGAACCACGCGATAATCAAAAGCATACTGTATTCAAAAAAAGTCAACCAAAACTCAACCAACGTACTAACATAACTAACATACTAATCGCAAACAAATGCAGTTAGTAATTGTTATATAGCAAAATAATAATGATATTCTAATATTCTATATTATTGATGACTACAGAAAGTGTAGATTGTGTTAAATTCTTAATGATGCATTCATTGCAGTTACGTAGAAAATGTACCTTTAACATATATTTACACCATCACAAATCTATGGAAAGCAGTTTAGGACAAAAACAAGGTAATTATATATATATATATATAATTTTATTCATGTATAATTAAAATTGCAAAAAGTTACAAGACTCAAAATAACGAGTACTAAAACATTAAAACTAAAAAATTAAATTTACAAAATATTAAACTTCAATAAAAATCTTCAAACTTAAATTCACTTTGAAATGTTTTTAACTTTTAAAATTGTGGTTACAAACTTATGACCTTTAAAAGGTTTATTCACTTAACATTTTAAATACCGTAAAATGGGGTGACTTTGATTTTTAGAAATAAAAAAAAAACATTGCATCATAACCTTTAAATGTTGATTCTTCATCCGTGGGGTGACTTTGATCAATAAATTTAGTATTTACTAAATTGTCTTTCATTGATATATTTCACGGCAATATAAAAATTTTACGAATGAAATGTTGGAAACTGCTTTACAAACAGTAGCAGATAGCACAATGTCTATGAGGCAAGCCTCAAGGAATTTAAAATCTCTTACGGTACTCCTAATAAAACGGTCTTTTTCAATTCAGAGAAAAGCGCATTTGTGAATTCCATTATTAAAAGTTCTGACTGGGGATTCCGATTGAATAAAAAAGACTTGAAAATATTTATAAAAAGTTACCTTGATAGAAAAGGTTTTACAGAGATCCGTTTTAAGAACAATTTGCCAGGGGACGATTGGGTAGACTCATTTCTTAACCGACACAAGAATTCCTTGGCTCAACGTTGGGCGGCGAACACAAAAAGGTCCAGAGCTGGAGTAACCAAAGATATCATTACAGATTATTCTACTAATTTAAAAAAAGTGCCTTAAGAGTTTGCGCCAACTCACATTTTTAATTACGACGAAAGCAACTTGGCGGATGACTCCGATAAATCTAAGGCCATTTTTCGAAGGGGTGTAAAATATCTAGAAAGAGTAGTAAATTTCTCTAAGTCGACAACATCTATTATGGTTTGTGGATCAGCAAGTGGGATTTTGTTGCCGCCATTTGTAATATATAAAGGTGAAAATTTATGGAACACGTGGACAGAGGGTGGGCCTAAAGGAAAGCCATGCTGTTCTGGTCGGTGTTGTAGTGGCGGTGCACGTTATTCGAGATCCAAACATGGATGGATTGCTGCCGAAACTTTTAATGATTGGTTTGATTCAACATTTTTGAATCATGCTAGACGTTTAAATGGAAAAAAGGTTTTCATTGGTGACAACCTTTCATTTCATTTGAGTGCCAATGTGATAAAAAAATCCGAAGAAAACGATGTGGCATTTGTTTGCTTACCGGCCAATAGCACACACATCCTACAACCATTAAATGTCGCCTTTTTTAGGCCGTTAAAAATTCTTTGGCAAAAGGTACTGCTTAAATGGAAAATAGAAAATCCAAAAAGAGATGTTGTCCTAAAAGAGATTTTTCCTAGCCTTTTCAAAAAAACTTTAGAACAACTGAACGACGCACACTGGGGTAACAGACCGTCAAAGTTGGCAATAAATCAAAAAATAGAATTGCAGGTACACTTTTCTCGTGCGTAGTTTTTGATGCACCAGAACCCCGAACATAATAAACCGAACGGCTTCGGTTGTCAATTCCACTCCTACCCTTACTACAGCCCTCAGTCGAAGACAGTTACTTACGGAGACTGTACGTGCATTTTTATTGTGTAGGTTTTAATCTGTTGTTGTGTTGTGTTTAAACTGTGTTGCAAGAATTATTACACTATTTCGTTATGGAACCTTCAAGTTCAGGTATGTATTAACATTTAAACAAATGCAGAGTTGCAAAAATGTTTATAGAATTTCATAAAAATGGTGTACATTAAAATAAACGTTAAACGTAAAATTTTCAAACTATTTCTAGAAACACACAGACTATCAGTTGTTTTCCAAGACAGTCCGAGTTGTAATTTTTGATTTTTCATAATTAATATTGATTGGGCTTTTCACAATCGGTTTAGTTTTTTGCACTTATTTGCACTTTTTGTCACTATTCGAGTTTGTTTCGAAACCAGTAAATAACAATTAATGTTTCGTACATATCAATGTAATTTATTTTAATTTTGTTTTAGGAACGAGTTCGAACACTATGTTTATCATGAGAAGAAAACTTCTTGACATTATGAAAAGTTCCAAAAACAATGAAATTGATGAACAATTAAATTTTCTGAGAGAAGAGATCAAAAAACGAATAAAATGCGATGAAGTGTATCGTAAGGTTTTAAATAAAAAATTATCATATTTTAAATCAGAATACAAATCTCGTTGGATGAAGGCATTTAGAATAGAAGAAAGGTTTTTAAAAAACAATGCTAACTGGCTGGATTTTTTCATTTCATTTCAGACCAGAGAAAAAAAAGAGACACCAGAGAAAAAACGCGGGCGCCCAAAAATATCTTTCGAATTAAGTTCTCAGCGTACTAAACGACTAAAAACAAAGGAGTTGAGAGATTCTACACCTGTGAGTATATTAAATTATGCTACCCAAATGGGCTTAAGAGCAACAGGACAAACACAAGCCTCAAAGGTGTTGCACGAAATTACAACCACTAGTCCAAAACGTGTCAGTAAATATAGAAAAGCATACGCAAAGTCGCTCGAAAAAGAAGTTATGTCAGGCGAAAATGCTCTAGCGGTTTTGGTAGTTGCAAAATTATCTCGGCATCAATATAATGTAATCAGGATGAGTGCCCCAGATATATTTCCTTCATACAAAGTAATTCAAGTTGCGAAGAAAGATTGCTATCCGAAACGAGAATATATCAAAGTGACTTCCACTTGTGCAAAAGTTACTCTGCAAGCTTTGCTTGACCACACTGTGGAACGTTTATTATTAACACTGGAACCTGTAATAGAATCACTTAAGGACGAAGAATTAGAAAAACTGTATTTGTTTTCAAAATGGGGTTTTGATGGCAGTTCGGGTCATAGTTCTTACAAACAAGCGTTTCATGGCACTGATGCGAGTGATTCGGCTGTCCTTATTACTTGCAATGTTCCACTTCGTCTTGTTTGTGTTGAGATCATCCTTTGGCAAAATCCACGTCCAGCTTCTACCAGATAATGCAGGCCATTAAAAATTGAATTTGTTAAAAAGTCTACTGATGTTTCAATAACAGAGAAAAATCAAATGGATGATGATATAAAAAAACTTACGAAAAAGTACCTCGTTACTTCAAAAAAAATTTTTCGATGTAAGTCACAATTTAATCTTTGCCATGGTTGATGGCAAAGTATGTAATGCACTTACTGGCACAACATCGACACAGAAGTGCTATATATGTGGCGCAACATCCAAAAATTTTAATCGTATTGATGAAATGATTGCACGAAACATAACGACTGAAAACTTGGAATTTGGGTTGTCTGTTTTACATAGATGGATACGTATGTTCGAATGCCTTCTACATGGTTCTTATAAATTGCCTCTTAAGAAGTGGCAAGCTCGAGGAAGTGATAAACAGATTGTATCAGAAAACAAGGCTCGTATTCAAAAAGAATTTAGAGAACGATGTAGTTTAATTGTAGATAAACCTAAACCCGGATTTGGTAAATCAAATGACGGGAATACAGCTAGACGTTTCTTCAAGAACGCAGAACTTTCAGCGGAGATTACTAAAATAGATATCCATTTAATCAATAAGATGCATATCATAATGATAGTAGTTTCCAGTGGACATGAGATTGATGTTGTGAAATTCAGAGAATTTGCTCACAATACTGCTAGATACTTTGTTGAATTGTACCCCTGGTTTAATATGCCTCCAACATTGCATAAATATTTTATACATGGCCATGAAATAATATCTTCGGCTTTGTTGCCTATAGGCCAATTAACAGAAGAAGCGCAAGAAGCATGCAACAAAGAATTTAAAAAGTATCGAGAGCATTACTCGAGGAAATGTAGTCGTGAGAAAACTAATGAGGACATTTTTAACTCATTTTTACTTAGTTCTGATCCTGTAATTACAAGCAAGCGAAAGTTACAAAGGAAAAAACTACAACACCTTCCTAAAGAAGCAATAGAATTGTTAAAATCTCCAACCGTACAACACCCTAGCCATGGTGATATTGATGACAAAGATGGTGAAGATAGTGAAAGCGATTATGAAAATAACTCTGTACACTCTGATGACAATGTCGAAGAAACTTTGTAGAAGTTTTCATAGCTTTCCTAATTTAAAATATGACATTATATTTTTCATAAGTTTCTATATAAGTAAAGAAACATCTAAAATGCAATCCATGTTTTTTTTAAATAGACACCATTAGAAATGAAGTTTGAACCCCATTTATAGAGTCTGTGATTTATTGCCAACTTTGAGAGCTTGTTGCCCCAGTTTGCGACGTGTACAATTAAAACACAGACATTTCTTCTGCTATAAAAACAAACCTCATTGCAGGGTTTGAAGCCACTGGTATATATCCCTTAAATGCAAGTAGAGTTTTGAAGAAACTTCCGGATGAAAAAGGAAATGCCAATAAATTAGTTACTGACACATTGATAGAGTTTCTTAAGAAACAGAGAGAAAGTGGACAACCAGCATGGAAAGGAAATAGAAAAAGAAAGAGACTGAATTGTGTAATCATTGAAATATAATTTTATTCATGTATGATAAAATGTGGACAAACTTACAAGACTGTCAAAATAACGAGTACTGAAATATTGAAATTGAAAAATAAAATTTGCAAAATATTCAACTGATAGAATTATTCGAATTTAAATTTTTTTCGCAAAATTTTCACATTAAAGAATGATTCTTTTAAAATCTGGAACTTTCAAAACAGATTAAGTGACAAAACTATTTAACTTCCATAAAATTGGATGCAGCAAGTTGAAATTAATTTAAACATGTTTAAAAAAATGTTTTATTTATATGGCAGGTGACAACTAATCAGGAGTTATGAAAATAAATGTTAGAAGTTTGTATGTTTCAAAAAAAATGACAAGTCAAAAATTATCAACCGACATAAAAATTCAAGTATCATTTATTTCAGACTGTTACAGAAATACAAGAAACGGAATTCAAAGATCATGAACTTCTAAAAGTTAAAGGTTAACATTTTTAACTTTCAATAAAAATTTATGTTCAAACAATTGTAGTTGAATTTTTATGACAGGTTTAAAATTATCAACTGTTATAAAAATTGAAGTGTTATTTACTTCAGACTTACACAAATACAAGAAGCGGAATGCAAAAATTATATGACTCAAGAAAAATTCGTGTTCAAACAATTGAAGCTGTATTTTTATGATAGGTTCAAAATTATCAACTGTCATAAAAATTAAAGTCATTTATTTCAGACTGTTATAGAAATTGCGAGTTCATCTAGCGGCGAGTAGCTGCTCGTATACATTACTTAAGTAGCGCAGCCGCGGCATGGTACAGACGAACTCAAAATGCGGTTTCAATATCAGCAAGATGACGACCCAAAATTTTTTGAAACACAAATCTATGCACATAAAGATGGTAACGTACACCAATTAAAAAAAAACTTAATCTTAGTTTAAGCATGAAGAGCTGCACTACTTAAGTAATGTATAAGAGCAGCTACTCGCCGCTAGATAGACTCACAATTTCTATAACAGTCTGAAATAAATTACTTTAATTTTTATGACAGTTGATAATTTTAAACCTGTCATAAAAATTCAACTACAATTGTTTGAACATAAATTTTTTTGAAAGTTAAAATGTTAACCTTTAACTTTTGGAAGTTCATAATCTTTGAATTCCGCTTCTTGTATTTGTGTAACAGTCTGAAATAAAGGGGATAAATAACTAGCATGGCTTCGAGGGATGTATTGATGCCAAATAGATACAATCCAATAAAACTTGAGAAACGCCTCTGTAAAATCTTAACAGCTCTACTAGTTAATCCTATTCTCACCTTATCGTCGTACCTCCTGACTGTAGTCGTAACAGACTGTAGCTAACGGGAAAGGATAAAAAGCGAGTTTCTGGCGCCTAAAAACTGGAACTTTTCGGGAGCACACCTCTACAAATAAAGCCTGGTGCTCTAGGTGTGGGGGTTGGGGCGATGGGTCAGCAGCCCACTATGCGTAAGAAAAACTAAACGCTTAAAATACCAGGGCCCAGCCTCGAAACTCGACAGCAAACAAATTAAGACGACAGTTAGCAAGGAAAAGGACAATGAAAATTGGATCGTGGAATGTTCGTGGTATCACAAATAAGAAATCTGAAGTTATACAAGAAATTAAAGATTATAATTTAGATATAAAAGTGTTATCAGAAACAAAAAAAAAAGGAAGTGGAAGTGAAAAAGTTGACAAATACATTCACTTTTGGCCGGGTGTAGAAAAATCTAAACGAGCCAGCTCTGGCGTATCCATAATAATTAAAAAACAACTAGAAAGATTTATAAAAGACTACAAGTTTAAAACAGACCGTATCATTCCCATAACTTTAAAAATGTTTGGACATGATTTAACAGTAGTTGGAGTATATGCTCCGACAGATACAGCAGATAAACAAGTTGTTACGTGCATAAATTTAAATAATGCACTACCCTGTATATTGGTTTAATTAAAATTACTTTTCTATTTCTCGACGCCATCTATCGAGCTTGTTGGTCTCTTCGTATGGAGAAGACGATGGAGTGTTATTTTGACTTTAACATCGTTCACGATATAACCTATGTCTGCGTTAATTAACAATCGTTTTCTTAAAACATCCACGTGTTGTGACACGATGGGTAATAAAAGTATTCTTAATTCACTAATTTAATCCACACAGACACCTTGTGCTACCGCATAAATATGAGTGTTCTTGTCTTAGTTTAAAATCTACAAGGGAAAAATTATAATCGGAAGCTGTAGACCTAAGAACGCTGCGATACAAGTGCAGAATTTATATGTGGAGGCAATTAATACCGTTAAATAATATCATCTTGTACGGAAGAGCATAAGTACCAGACACGATTGAATTTTTCTTCGGAAGCAATAAATATCTAATACCATCGTAGACGAAAAGACATTGTAACAGCCTACGATAGGTTTCGGTTCTCTTACTTTCTTCTAAATGTTTCTTTTACCTGTTGTAGTTTGTGAAGCGCCAGGTAGACACGATTATTTTCAGGAAGTTTAATTACAGGAAGCCAGTAGGAAAACGTTTTCTGAAGGTACACCTGAATTTTGGTAAGTCAATTTTTGATTTTAATTATTCGCTGTCGCTACGGTGCTACTCATGAATAACCATATTTACTAATAGTGTCGAAACGTCTGAATTGGTTTGCTTCTTATTATTATTACTCAATTAGTTTAAGAAAATTACTATCGCATGCTGATTACGTCCATTGTCAATTATTATCATTATTAATGTAATTTACTTACGACGATTTTTTTATATGTTCTGATGGTTACTTCTGTTATTTTACTAACTACATATATTTGTACTCGGACTAAATTTATTCACTGTGATGCTATCTACTTATCTTGTAATTGTTATTGATTCAAATTTTAATCTATTTATCATTCTAGAGTCCTTAAAGTGCAATTGTTGTTAACGATTTGGTTTCTTTCTGCGTTCCCTCCAACTTTACGAACCTAAAACTTCGTTACAAGCTTGGACCGTCTGTCTTGATCGAGGCAGAAGTGTTAATTGTAAAAGATCTGGCGCCCTTAATTACTATTCACTTGAACCTCCCATATCTCCGACTGTGTGAGTTGGCCGTGCAAAGTTCGTAAGACCTATAAGCTTGTAGCAAAGTAAACGATAATTTTTATAAATAATTGTCAAATGAAATAGGAGCCATTAAGAATAGACAAGGCATACTGATAGCTGGTGATTTAAACGGTAAAGTTAAGAGCCATGAAAAAAGCGACGTGGTAGGAAAGTTTGCAGAAGAAACAGACAACAACAATGGGGAACGACTATTAGAATGGTGCTACAAAAATGAACTAAAACTCATGAACACATTCTTTAAACAAAAAGATATACATCGGTATACATGGGCAAGAACATCACTACAACAAATATCTATTATTAACTAAATTATAACGAAACAAAAAACAACTTATAAAATAAACGATATAAGAGTTAAAAGAGGTGCCAATTGTGGAACTGACCACCATCTCCTAGTAGCTACTGCGGTTTACCCGTTTTTAAGGCGCAATACGCAAGATAAAAAAAATGACAAACCAAAGATATAATTTGGAATTGTTTCGACAGGGTAGTATTAAGAATTTATATGAAAGAAGGCTACAAAATGAATTAAAGAATAGGGTAAACACACAAATAATAGAAGAAGCGTATGAAAATATAAAGAATGCAAAACATAAAGTTGCAAAAGAGACGCTAGGAGAATATAAAAACGAAACTAAAAGCAAACAACCTATGTGGTATACCGAATCAATTTAGAAATTAATCAAAGAAAAAAAATAAACTGCATAAAAAGTATTTAACACATAAATCAGACGAAAACAAACAAGAATACAAAACTAAAAATGCAGAGGTACGGAAACAAGTTAAAAACGAGATAAATAAATTTGGGGAACAAAGATGTATACAAATAAACACATATATTGGAGGATCTCAATCTACTGAAGTGTGGAAAACCATCAAAAACATGAAAACAAATCACAAGACCACTGAGACTCAGCTAGTTAGTATTACCCAAGGAAAACATATTATGAGTCCTTATTAACGGAGACGAGAGTAGCGTTCTTAAATAATACTACTTACATTGACCATGAAGAACCGATAATGGTATCAGTAAACGATGTAAGAGAAAGTATAACTGAAATAAAAAATGGTTTGATCACCCGGACCTGGAGACATTTACGTGGAATTTTTTAAATATGGAGGAATTCAACTTTAAGAAGATATTACAAGAGGTGGGTAACAAGATAGGAGAAGCTCAGTCTGGCTTCACTCCAGGACGATCATGTATTGATAATTTATTTACCACACAACAGCTCATACAGAAAAAAATTAGCAAAGGAGAGGAAGTATATATGAGATTCATTGATTTGAAAAAAGCGTACGACAATGTACCAAGAAATAAATTCTGGGAGACCTTAAAAACAATTGGAGTAAGCAATTACTTAATTAGAAACATCCAAGAACTAGATAAAGATAATGTGACGTACGTAAAACAACAAAATATGCTGCTGGAGCCTATTAGTACAACTAAAACGTTACGACAAGGCTGTAGTTTATCTCCACTGCTCTTTAATATACACGTAGAAGTTGCACTCAGAAATTGGAAAAGAGCTTGTGAAGGAATGGGAATTCCAATCAATACGTCTAATCTGTTTACTTTAAATTTCGCTGACGACCAAGTTATACTAGCCCACAATGCGTATGATATGGAATTCCTGCTTAGAAGACTATACAATGAATATAAAAAATAGGGACTTGAGATCAGCTTGGAAAAACGAAATATTTAGTAGTGAATTCTGAGGCACAGTCCAAATCCTTATTAACGATGACATCAACATAAAGCAAATAGATAAATTCAAGTATTTGGGAACAATAGTGGACAAGAATGGCATATGTAAACAAGAGATTCAGCAAAAAAAAAGTGCACGCAAAGCAATAGAGGCACTCAATGCGATATGGTGGGACAAACATATTAGTAAGAAGAATAAAAAGGGGATAGGCCAGACTATGGTAAAGACAGTGCTATGTTACGGTAGTGAAGTATGGACAATAAAAAAAGAAGATACGCGGAAAATAATGGCTGTGGAAATGGATTATCTAAGAAGAAGTGCGAGAAGGTCAAGACTGGAAATGACAAAATTAGAACCACAATGTAAGCAACAGAAACGATAATAGATAGGGTTGAAAAGAGAAGTTAAAAATGGTTTGGGCACATACTACGGATGGAGGAAAACAGATGGCCGAAACGATTATTTGCATGGAAACCCACGGGAAAAAACAATAAAGCAGACCACGGCGTTCCTGGAACGATGGGATTAGAAATTGCTATGAGAGATCACGATTTGCAAGAAGACGTAACCTATAACGGAAAAGCATGGAAACTGGGAGTGGGAAGACAATCTGCGGTTGTATGATTATAGTATGTACATGATAGAATGAAATATTCGTTGTATTGTGAATGTATATAATCAAAGCCAATATATATAAATGTCTGAAATAAATGACACTTGAATTTTTATGACAGTTGATAATTTTTGACCTGTCATTTTTTTTCAAACACAAACTTCTAACATTTATTTTTATAACTCCTAATAGTTGTCACCTGCCGTATAAATAAAATTTCAACT
Organism: Aquatica leii; assembly: GCA_035610365.1. Classification (NCBI taxonomy): domain Eukaryota; kingdom Metazoa; phylum Arthropoda; class Insecta; order Coleoptera; family Lampyridae; genus Aquatica; species Aquatica leii. The sequence goes on from CM069432.1 coordinate 16,827,866, forward strand.
TCAAACACGTTTAAATTAATTTCAACTTGCTGCATCCAATTTTATGAAAGTTAAACAATTTTGTCACTCAATCTGTTTTCAAAGTTTTAGATTTTAAAAGAATCATTTTTGAATGAAAAAATTTAACGAAACGAATTTAAATTTGAATAATTCTATATCAATTCAATATTTTGCAAATTTTATTTTTCAATATTTCAGTACTCGTTATTTGACAGTCTTGTAACTTCGTCCCATTTTATTATACATGAATAAAATTATATTTCGATGATTTAACTGTTTGTGTCCCAAACGGTTTTCCATAAAAATCTTTAGTTTAATCTCATTGGTTAACTATTACAAAGATTTAAAAAATCAATTGTTAAAAATATATTACTTTTAAATAGGCAAATAAAATGCACAAACTATTTGATACGCGCGACAAAATGTAATCTGATCTGAACCCAAAATAGCTTTTAGTTTCAGCTATAAAAACTTTATCTAGCCTGTTGTAAACCATAGCAGTTTGTCTGTTATTGTAAAAGTGTTAGAATGTAGAAAATACAGCTGTAGATACCTAAAAATTAAGTTTATTTTTAAAAGTTTGTAGTTATGCTTCTGCAAATAAATTATACGTTTAATAACAATTTTATGTATTTTAGAGATGCTTAAATTTAAAGCATAATAAAATTAATTTAACAATAAGTGATAATGTCCAACAAAATTGTCTTGTAAAAGTGTATTTTATGATGTTAAAAAAACTATTTTAGTGCTTTAATAAGTACAATGCAAAGCGTTTAGTAAGTAGCTCAAAAGACTTTTGACATATTCTTAACCAAAGTTACTTGATAAACGTATTGCTAAAAACTATAAAAATTTTTATTCAATGTTTTCATTTTATATTACTGCCTGTGCATACTACATATTTATTTTCAAAAATTCAAAAATTTTTGATTACTTATGCGAATTAAAATTTTTTTCCCTTTTTATCTAAATATTATGAAACATCATCCGTAGTAGATTTAAAAAAGTTAATATATTTAATCTTAAACCTTTGATAAAATCTTTCTTTTATGTAAATATAAAACAAAAACTATAAAATTGTGTAAAACACACCGAATTTTGTTTTTAAATTTTCATTTATTTTGAACCTCAAAATTTAAGCGGCAACTTTATACATTAAATAAATAAGGTAAATTTTCTAATACGTCACTTGATAGAATTCTTGATTCTGAACAAAACAAAAAAAGTTTTTCAAAACCGGTTGATAAATAAAGGAAATATTTAAATGTTTTTAAAAAAATAAAGGGAGGGTGACTGACTCTAATTTATTAATTGTGTGAACTTGGCACCTTCTTCTGGGTTATCTGCCTTATCAGTGATAGCGACTCTACCGAAACCGGTTTAAGATTAGAGGAAGGTAGGTTAGCAAAAGAAACCAACGTAGTTCTGGTAGCCTTCTTCCCTTTTGCTGTTTGTAGCGTAAGTCCAAATTGACGATGACATTTTGCTTCATCTTCCCCATCAGGTGACATATTCAAACAACGACGGTGAATGTGTACCCACAAAGTACTAGCTCATTTGAAAGTAGACAAAGAAGAATTCCCATCAAATTCGCTCAATAACGTTTGTAGTTCCCTAATAGCTCGTCCGACAGCTTCCTTATCATCCGCAAAAACTAAAGTAACAGCATCCATACGAAAAGATGCTTCCTTTTCCAACAGTAAAGCACTACGCACCGCACCCCTTAATGTAGAAACGACTACTGTAGGATCAAACCCACGAGAGATTAATTCATATTGAAGCTCCTGCTTTCTAAATCAATTCACTTCTAACCGCCAAGTAGCCATCTTAGTAACGAGTTTTCCTAAAGAACAAAAAAAGAAAAAGCAAAAACCAAATAGTAGCACAGCTCCAATCACGTTTCCCAAAGCTACAACAAAACCTTAAAGAGAACTAAGCTAATCGTGAAGCAATACTGTACGACCAAAACCCAATCACAATAACAGTACAAGTAATATAACTACTAACTAACCTAATAAGCAGAAAGAGTTAACCGACGTAGTCAAATTAATCCAAAAATCCAAGCACAAGTTCGATTAAAAGAAACGTAAGCAAATTACTAATATAAAGTCAAACCGCAGTACTAAAATCAAAGAAGTAAAAGTTAGTGAAGTAACTCCGACATCAAATCTTGCAGCAATAACTAAATAAACGAAGCAAAGTAAATCAACCCCACGAAAGACTAAGAAAAAATAAAAGAATCAATAAAGCTAAAAGAAATTATAATCGCACACACCAAATCGAGCCCCACGTTCGGCTCCAAAATTTATTACAAGTTAATAGGTCTTACGAACTTTGCACAGCCAACTCACACAGTCGGAGATAGGGTAGGTTCAACTAAATAAAAGTTAAAGGGCGCCAGATCTTTTATAAGTAAAATTTCTATCTCGATCAGGACAGAAGGTTCAAGCGTGTAACGAATTACAGGTACGTAATTCTTGTTGCACTGCTGTTCGTTTAACTAACCACAAAAAAATATGAATTACCATAAAGAAAAGATAAAGCAGGTATAATAACTTTAATTTAATGATGTGGAGTATTTACAACTATAATTCAGCAACGTAGATAATTAATAGGGATAATTCAACAATGTAGAGTATTAACAAGTATAAATTGGTAACGTAGAATATTTATAATAATAATAATATTAGTTTTATTTCCTTCAAAAGACAAACAATGTTGTATGGAAATCGTCATCACACTATTTAACATTAATTACGAACACACATAAAGATCACAGTCAAATATATTTATGATAACTAAGTACGAATCAATATAAATAGTCAGAAACCTTATATATGCATTTCTCCACCAAAGATCCGTGCAGTGCTGATTTAAATTGTCTTAAGTTTTTTATAGTTTTAATTTTTGTAGGAAGTGCATTATATGCCTTTTGCGCAGCACTGGCAGGTGCTCTGTACGCAAGCTTACATCTAGCCAAAGGGACATGAAAGTTATCACAATTTCTTGTGTTCACGGTATGTACATCTTTATTTGTTGCAAACGCACTTTTGTTAGTATAGGCGTACATGCACAGTTCTAAGATGTACAAATTCGGGAGTGTTAGTAGGTTGTATTTTTTAAAAATTGCTACACAACTATATGTACTAGATACCGAATCAATACATCTTAAGATTCCTTTTTGCGTGATAAATACATTTGGCTCTAGCGTTGACCAGCCCTAGAAACAGACACCATACCTGATGCGTGACACCACTTGGGCGTGATACACGATTAATAATTGGTTTTTTGTTAAAATAGTTCTTAAATTTCTAAACCGATATAAAATAGAATTTAATATTGAAACAAGATATTGACAGTGCACTCTCCAATTAAGGCACTCATCCACATATATTCCTAGGAATTTTACATATTTCTCTTTAAGAATGGCTGTATTGTCATTTTAGTGGTTATAGGCAAGACGTTTTTTTTAGAATCCTTTTTTAATTCTAAAAGTACCGTTTTCTTTTTATTCAGATGAATGTCTTTATTGCTGAGCCATGCATTAAGGTTTTCCATTATTACACTGGCCTTATTTTGTAAAGCGTTAACGTCCTTATCAGCTATGAGAACTGGCGTATCATCCGCATACATCGTAAAATTAGCTTCTGTTGATATGGTGTCGAGCTTATTAATGTACAAAATAAATAGTACAGGGCCTAAAATAGAACCTTGCGGTACACCCATATCAATACTTATTAACTTTGAGTTACATATTCTTATGCCACAACTACCTCTATGCCTAACGCTCACAAACTGGTGACGTTCACTTAGGAAAGATTCAAGCCAGCGAAGTGCGATGTTTATTATACCATAACTGTATAATACCTTCAGCAAACTGCCAATCCTGACACATTCGAAGGTTCGACTCAAGCCACATAAAATTTTTATGGGTGTATGAAGGAGTGTAGGGCAGTCTGTGTGGACTTACCAGCACAGAAACCATGTTGGTTTTTAGAAAGTATCATGTTATCATTCAAAAATTTACTGAGTCTATTTAAATAGGCATATTCGAAGACTTTGGAAAAAACTGAAGGAAGTGTAATAGGTCTGTAGTTTTTAGGGATTTGCGTATCTCCTTTTTTATAGACTGGAGTTATCTTGTCCACGTTTAATTTGGTGGGAAAAGTGCCAGTGCAAAATGACAGATTAACTAAGTATGTAAGTGGGTTAATACATTGACCTAGTGAATATGTAATATGTAAGCAGGCACGTCATCTGGGCCAGATGAGTTCTTATTTTTCAGTTTTTGCTGTAGTAGGTTTATTAACTCATGTTTTGTGTATGGACATAATTTAAAAGATTAATGTGTCTGCGTTATTTTTGAAAGTGTGGCTTTTGCCCCTGTGTAACACTAATATTTGTAGGAGCAGTTTTGAAAAACTTATTAAAATAGTTACTCACTACTTCTGGGTTTACAACTATCCTACCATTCTTTTTTAGCTTGATATTTTCGCTATTCTGTTTAATTTTATTAGATAACTCTGTCGTTACCTGCCACATTTTTTTAGAGATATTAGTTGAGGTAAATATTTGGTTCTGATAGTATGATCTTTTTTTTGTACTTAAAAGAGTTCTGTGTCTTTTTTGTGCCAATTTGTAAGCATTACACATTATAAATATCATTCAATAATGTAGAGTATTAACAAGTATAATTCAGTAACGTCGAGCCTTAATAACTATAATTCAGTAACGTAAAAGATTAGTAAACATAATTCAAAAACTTTTATGATACATTATAAGTACATAAATAAAGGAAGGGTCAGCAACCCACAATACATAAATACAACTCGGGTGTCGATAAACGAAGAAAATTTCCCATTAACTAACGAAGGTTTACAGCATGCAATATCACAGAATTAGATATTGACAATACCCTAATGTCATTAAAACTATTGCAATTGCGGATATCAAATAAAATAAATTTCGTGAGTGACCTTTTTAGACAGCGACATAATAATTGAAAAAGAGAACTTACCCACGATCCAGCGCTTCCTCGAAGAAAACGTTTTCCTGGTTGAGTAGCCTGAAATAGTATGAATGTAAGTCGTGTCAACGCAATGATTCACGAAAGTCGAAGTCTACAAAATTATTAATATAAGAAATTAAATATAAGAACCCGATATATCGATTGCTGTTTCTCCTAATTATTAAGAGGTGAGTATCGCAATCGACTGATGTCGAAGAAATAATATTTTTTTTTGGTGTGGATATGAGACCTTCAATTAATTATCGATGTTCATTCCTCTTTGTACTTAATTAATTAAATCGGAACATGTGGCCAAAGCGTGGCGGAACGGCTATCAAATTAAGAAAAACATTACAAAAGAATCCTAACAAACCGGATGCAAATATCTTACCCTGTGACGAATAAATTACTTTAAAAACGTAATGAAGTTATAATTTAATTTCCATTACAGAGGATGTTAATAGAAACTTTTAGTCTTTAAACGACACAGACCATTTTATGCAGTTGTCAGCTTAACGACTTCGTCGTAAAATGACAGTAACAAGAAAAGATCGGCAGAGGGCGTCAAAACCGGAACCTAATTTTAATTCAATATACAGGGTATTACGTTGTGACAATTTTGCACGTAACAAATTTTGAAGCCATGTAGCTTTTATTTTACCTTATATCTACAATATTTTTATTTAAAAAGTCTGTGCTAATAATACAGGTATGTCTTCAATCTCTATTTTGTTACGTTTATCTGATTTCCCGTTTTTATTTGTTTTAGACCTTTTTTTTATATACCGGTTTTATCTTTAATGAAAGTATCATTACCTTTATAATTTGAGTGGATTTGGTATATGAATAACACATAAATGCCAATGATCCAAATTGATTTTCTTGAAGAAAATACACCTTGGTCATCGATTCTTGATGGGAAATTTCCCAGGGCTATCCGCCAACATTAGCTTTGCATTCCGTTGGATGACATTCCTTTCGTCGATTAAAAACTTTGCTTCATCAACGAACTTGGTTTTTCTTTTTTTACTAAATAACTTTACATTTAAACCTAACTTATTAAATACTAAATATTAAAATTCTCTAATTAAATGTGCCATTCATAATTGTTTAATTAGATATATCAAAGCTAATCAAGCTTCACTTTTTGTAATTAATATATATTATATTTGCTTACCGCAAATATTTAAACTAACTCAATTCAAAATTGTTTTTATTCTTATTATATATAATTATTCTTATTTCAATTAAGTATCTTTATTTTAATGATTGTAAACTAAATTAAAAAAAAATTTTTTTTTCAAATAATTTTTGTAGCGTTTCTTAGTTTTAAAAATATATTTGATTTGATTTGTTACTTAGAACAACACAAACTTTTATTTTATTTTTATCAAATAAAAATATATAAATAATTGAAACAATCAAACTTTTTAATATATTGAATTCTAGGAGCTTTAGAAAAGTTAATTTTTAATACGTCATTTAAGTTAAAAATTCCTTTGTTAAATATTATAATTATTGTATGTTTATAATTTGTATCTACAACCAAAAAATGTTAACAAAATCAACAATACTCAAACAACTTTGAAAAAACTTGCAACTAAGAAAATTACAAACATTTTTAATGTATATACAGCGCAAGTTTGTTTAACTTGCTAACCACCTCGTTAATTTTATAAAGTCTGATACCAAATGTTGATTTTGCAATGAACCGTAGATGTAAATATAGAAAATATTGAAGATTTAGTTTACGTTCCATATTATTGAAACGATATCATAATATTTCTCAAAGTATTAGACAAACACTAACAGTATGGTAGAAAATTAATTCGTATGTAGTTGAGTTGGTGTTGTTTATGATATACATTTACCAGTAAACAAACTTATGTAACAGAATAAACATAATCGTCGAGAATAAGCACCGCTAAAATAGAAGTTAATATACTATGTTGTAACTAAACGAATAACACACGTTCAGACACAACTAAAACACGCGCATTTAAAGACACTGTCCATTTTACTATATCTACTTTTGTATTTAATTAAACATTTAATTAAAAACAGATGTTGGAATATTAATATAAACTAAAAAAAAAAGATGTAAATGCTACTATAAAATAATTAACCCAAAATCCATTAACAAGATTTGTTTCCATTAACCTACTTCTAAATGCATCTTTGGAAACAGCTAAACTAAGTGCTTTCTACTTTACTAATAATTTTTTCTGGTTTTTTTATTACTTTTATCTTTTAAATAACTAACAAAGCTTTTTACCGCAACAATTTTATTAATAGTGACAGATGACAAGACTTGTTAAAAAGTTGTTTGCAACAGAAGCTTAAAAATTCATACTACAATTTTTACTAAGTTGTTTGTTGTTTAAATGTTTATACAAAAACTAAACGATTCTTAAGAAAAAGCTTTTAGTATTCCGTTATCCTCCAAGACGTGATGATTTTGTAAATAGACTACAGTTTTATTATTACATTAATTATTAATTGCTATTTACATAAGTTAATGAAACAATTCTATATCTATTAAAAGCAAATGTCTGAATCGTATTTATTTAACAAATATCGTAGTTTCTATTTACACATAAATTCTGTAATGTTTATTTTGTACATGTGTTATTAAATAATTGCACTAAATATTTATGTCCAAATTGTTTCTTTCAGTGATCGACAAATTTAGACAAGGTTTCTATTGGGTTGTTATGGCGCTTTTTAACTTATTGTAGGATTAGCACACCGAGACTTGTGATCCTCTTGCCGAATCATATAAAGCTAGTCGCCAGCATGCTATTTATGTTTATATTTATTAGGTGCAAAAAAAATTTTAAACGTAATTGTGACAAGAGTAACATGTACGTATAATTGTGCGTGCATGCGATTGGCAAAGTAAAAAAAAGTTTATATAAAAAACAGGATATAATTTTCCCCGGAATACGCGATTAGCTAATGGCACATCCAACACAAATTTTCTGTTACATGTAAACAGCGTTATCACAAATAAATGACTTTCACACAATATGAAAAAACCGAAGCGCGCTAAGTTTCCTGAAGTTAGAGTAGATAATTCAGTTTGGTCGTAATGGAGTTTGCAATTATAGCAATTGAAACGGCGCGGTAGTTTGAATGTCCCTATCTAACATAGGATTACAAAATACGCATCCGGAACAATTCTCAGTATTCCATGCGTCCCTTATTAATGTTTTATAGAAATTTTTAGGAAGAAAGAACATGTGCATGTACCCCAAAGTTAAAAGAACATGTAGAAGTAACCAAAGTTGATGATGAGAAAATAGAGAAATTAAATTGCGCTCTAAATTAAAAGTGCATCTTTACCCCAATAAATTTTTTAAATAACCCCATCCCAAAGCCCAGTTTATTATTCAAGCGTGGATAATTTTAGATACTTAAAAATGTAAAAAATCATTGGTTTGACACATGCGTGTGATTTTCTTAACGCATAAAATAAAAGTGTGATAAAATAGAGAAAGAAAAGGAAGTGTGATAAAATAGAGAAATTAAATAGTGCTGTAAAATGAAAATGCATCTTTACCTCAATAAATTTCTTAATAGAACCACATCCCAAAGCGCAATTTATTATTAAAAATCAGTGTAGATAATTTTAGATACTTAATAATATGGAAAATCATGGATTTGACACTAACATCATTTGCAATAGCTGTAGGTTTTTGTAAAAAAGCGGTTTTTTTCGTATTTAATTCCGCCAAAACCGACGAGTTCTTAGCCCTTTTGATACATTAGGATGGTTTTTGCACTACCGACGTTTATTCTTTTAACAAGGATATTTTTTTTCAAAATTAATTTTAACACGAAGCAGCAAAAAGAGGAATTACAGTAAGCATTCAAAAAAATCATAACAAAATTCTCCACTATCTCTGTCAACAAACCTTTTAGCTCTAAATTTTTAATTGCCCTTGTCGTTAAATTTTTATGTTCTAAAACGCCATGCAAAAACACTGTTCAAAATATCTCCAATCCAAAAAACAATACGCAAAAAAACCAAGAGGGGGTGCATAACAATTGGACCAGTGTGATCACTTTGTCATTTTACAAAGACGAACTAAAAGAGTCAATAAATAAAAAAAAACAAAAAGGACGCAAGAGCGCGTAATGTTAAAAGAAACTTGTCTTCAATAAAATTTTTAAACAAATAAAGGTTTTCAAAAACAGGAGAAGTCAGAGCACAAGTACAAAATCAAACGTAGAAAAAATTCAGTTTCTTTTGATGAACCATAGGTTTCTAGCAAAGATGTAAAAAATGACGAGACTGACAAACAAACTGCATAATTAAAACTGAATGAAGACGATTCTTAATGCGTGGCTAATCAAAAGGAAGAAGCAATGTGCAAGCGTCGAGACATGTATATTTGCGACTGATGGAAGTAATATGTAAATCTAAGTTATAGTTATATATAGGAAACTTCTGCAGCAGGTATCCTGCGTATACTTGATGATCGTATCCAGATCCGGTACCGGTAAGTTCAGAATCACCTATAAATTAGCGGAAATAGAAGAAAGCGATAGATCCATTTACAAATTTAATGTTTTTTTTCAATCTTAAGAATTACTGGCTGCATTTACAAATTGCATTTACATCTAACTTATATTTATATCCACGAAACAAATTTGCTTTCTGACTTTGTAGAAAAATTCTAACCCCAAATTTTATTACAGTTTTGCCCTGATAAATCAAACTGTCCCATAAACTTTAAAGGGTAGGAAAGTTGATTAAACCACCATAAGCCAACATTCAAACTCAAGTTTCAAAGTTTTAATTAAAAATTACATAACTTAAAAAATGCCTACGATTGCACCAAACGTTTGGCACCGTTTGGCACATTCTTTATTTTTGGACGATGTTAGCTTACTAGTTCAGCATCGCAACATCCCAACCCTTATATTAAAATACCAATGTGGATAGACGAAATAAGTTAACGCCCAGCATGAGCCTAAACTAGTTCGAACGCCTCCGGGAGACCGACACTAATTGATAGCACCGGGTAGCAATGGTCCTCGGTAGGGTTTTCTCTCTTATTTGGATACTCGCCACAGTTCCCTCTATTCTACGAAATGGATTCTTCTGCTACTTTGCAATGCTCGTATAGCCCCTTCTCTTTTCACATAAGAGCAACAGTATACTGGGGATACTGGAATCGGGTAGATTGCTGTGCGCCTTAAGGGTCAAAGGCACAAGGGAACTCACACCGCAACGGCTACCACAATACGTTTCCGCTGGTAGAAAGACAAGTCTCCCCTAGCACGGTTCTTTGCAATACGACTCGGTCTGTTCCCTATCCTTACAACTAGGTACCAATTTACCGGAATTAGTAAAACCTCTGTGCCCAGGCCGTGCCTCGAGTTCCTGTCTGAAGTTTGAACTAATCTTCGGAATTGAAACTAGGTCCAGATTTAACGGCGTGAATACCAATTGGGCGAGGGTGGTCCAGCAGTACTTTTAGTTTCTGCCAAACTTCAACTCTTGGAAATAGGTAGAGTAACTTTTGCTCTAAAGGTAGCAACCAAATGACAAACAATAAAAAAGTATTAAAAAACTTCTTAAATATGGCCACTTTTTGCATAATTGAGCACGTCGCACTAACGAATCACAGACATTCCGTAAACCCATTTTTTGAATTTGTTGAGTTGTATGAAATATCTCTTGCATTAATATTCCTTTGTTTGAATTTCAACAATGTAAACCAATTGTTTAAATAGTTTCACAGGTGAAAATCCAATGGATTAAAGTCGAGTGAGTTTGCTAGCAAAGTTACCGAGCCTCCTCTTCTTTTCCACCTGTTTGCATAATTTTTATTTAGCTAGTTAATCGCATTTCTTCCGTAATGCGGAAACGCGTCATCATGCTAATACCACATGTTTTGTTTATTGTGGAGTAAAGCAACTTCTAAAATTTATTTTTTTAATAATCAGAATAAAGCACACTTAAGCGATTTTCCATGATGCAAATTGGAAAAAGTCTTCCATTTAGTTTTTCACCCCAAACACTAACGGTAAAACGATGTTGAAATGTTTATAGCATTATTGCATGTGGATTATTTAAGGAATACAATGGCTATCGTAGATATTAACAATTTTTCTTAAAAATTGGGCTACGTTTGTCCACAAAATATGAGAAAGTTTGGGTGACGGTTTTTATGGTTTAGCAGCCAAAGACAAAATTTTAGGTGTAGTAAGTAATGTCTGCAATGCCTGCACCTTTTTGAAGTAGTAGAGATACATTAATTTGCGTTCCAAAGTTTGTTTTGCCAATAATTGGGATGTATTCAAGTGTTTACCTACATTACGTATACTATTTCTAGAATTATCCAAAACTGCGTCTATGACTCGTATTTTGTCGTTATTATTGTGCGCGAGATTTGGTTCTCTTGCACCGGCTTTGTTTGAAACGCCGAACCAGTTTCACGCAACCGTTGAAATCTTCTTGTAAAACTACGATGATTAGGTTACCGTCGGTGTGGATACTTGCATTAATATTCTCTTTCAGCGACCCGTGGATTGTTACGTGCAAAATTTCAAACAATGACACTTGCCTGAAATTAAGTAACATAAATGGTGTTATGCCGGTGCTCAGTGAAGACGTCGGTTATATTTAAAATTCCGTGATTGCTTGGAAAACTCGAACAAAAACAAGATCAAAAAGTCAAATCAAAAGACGCCAGGAAGGAGTAAAGCTCAATGGACTTCTGGCCCTTGCTAACCACAAACTCGTTGCTAAAGGATACACTTTAAACGGACTTACCTTAATAGAGTGTATCTCACTAAATTCTGTAATAGACAAAAATTTTAAATAACGCGGAGGTCGACGGAATTACAAGCTTGTTTACGTTAACTATTTAACATTTATTTGAACACTCAAAACGAAAAAAAACTATTGAAATTAACGCAAAATAATAAAATGTACAATACAAATAAACAAAAAAAAATGTAAGTAAACATAAAAGTTAAAACAAAAAAAAATTGAAAAAAATTAAACTTAATTGAATAAACACAAAAAAAAACAAAAAAGTTTGAAGAAATAAAACAGATAAAAACATTGGTAAATCTTAATTACCTAATGCTCGGCCGTGTGCGCATTAAATAAATATCAATTCAATACAAAATTGAATAAATTAATCTATTTTAAAAACAGGATGAAAATGTCAATAGTAAATTTTCCGGTTAACGTCGAACATAAATTTTGAACAACGAAATTTTGTCACATTTGATTTTGACAAACTTAAACGCGTAAATAAAATTTACAAACTTTAAGTAATCCGTACACAATAAATACCTTAAATCGTCGTCGTCATAATTCTAGGAAATCTTGCGGTAGATCCTGGGTTGCCAGATGTAATAAGAAAGAAACGAAGGGTTCTCCAATAAAAAAAACTATCGACCGTTGGAAGGTTTTTTCATGAGCCGTCACTAAGGTAGTGTAAAACACAAACTTACGCACAATTCTATGATACATTAATACGAAACCAAACCGGTATCCAGTAAAATTCAATGAACCGTAATTACTTTACGAAATAGGAAAGTTTTTCCACTTGAACGATTTACTGTACCAATTGTTAAAGACTTCCGAAATAATTCTGCATCTAAAGGAGAGGAGTTTACCACCCCAAAACCAACTAACTAACTATCTTTCTTTAAGGCATTTCGACGATGGTCAACCAAATAACTTCCTTTTATCACTAAAAGTTATTTGACTACCATTTCTACAATGGCTGTGTTCGAAACTACATGAAAGAAAACCATACCACCAAGAAGTGCAAAGAGGATGCAAACCAATTGTGACCTGCGTTTGGAGTTAAGCAGTTATCTTTTTATGTTAGACCCCGTAAATCGATTCTGCTGTCTGAATTTTCGTTTTTTTTTGTTTTTTTTGTATTTTTTTGTTGGTTTTGTTTTCGTCGTTTGATACGTTGTTGGCATCAAGAACGTTTTGCTCGTTATTTGTATTATGTGTGATTTAAATTATTGGTATTTTCTTTTGAATGCATAAAGTTCCGTGGTTTTGATTTTGATTTAGTACTTTACTTATATCAGTAAAATAACAATTCTATGTAATTTACGACTTCCTTTTTGGAATGTAAGTTGATCCATTTTTCTTGTTAGTTACATTTTGTTTAGGCTGAGTTCTATTTGATTAAGCGCTATCATAAGACACCTGCAAATATGCAAGCTTAGCATTTTGATGGGAAAGGTTTTTGTCAAAGTCTACGTGATAGAATGCACGCGGCTAATTATAGTTGTTGTCTTTGTTAAGTGCGTTTGTTTAATGCTCTATCTTTTACGTAGATGTTACCGCGCAAGTTGAAGAAAGTAGGTAGGGATACGAAGTGTTAAATATGGTAAAATTTGGTTTTTTGGGGGTCAATCATCAATCGATCGTTAGTCGCAAAAAAAAAGATACCGGTTACCGGGTGGTAGTTGTGTCGGTGAGGGTACTTTTTACCCTATCGTTATGCCGTACCGCGGAAGTTAATTGGAACCGTGAAAATTAAGCGTAGTGTTGGAAAAGTTTGTTTTTTTTTTCCAAGGTTCGTAATTTACGGGTTAAGCAGATTTCATGGTTTTCGAAAATTAAAACTCACGCATCTAGTGGGATATGCAATCGTTGGGTTGTACTACGTCCAGTTTTCGCATTTGTGCGGACTTTGTTAAGTGATAAAAAGAAAATTCTTCCGCCGGCATAGAAATTATTTGGAGTACCTTTCGCTTGGCCACTTCGGACTAACCACAAGTACGTTCCTGCAGTTACGACGAATTCAAGGTATTTATGTTGCACCATTTATTTAATCGTGAAGATATTATTTACGTGATTTAAGTGTTAAAAGCTTTGAATTTCAAGTAAAAATTACAAGTGTTTCGAAGTTAACGTTAATGTAACTAATTAACGACCGTATTTAGCGGTAATGTTTTAATCCCAAGTTTAAATTTATTATACGGAACCGAATTATCGATTCAAATTTTATATTTATATATTAGTTTTATAAGTTTATTTCATTTTGTTATTGAATTATTTCGACGCGCACACGGCCGTGATTTTTTTTAGATGTTTTAAGATTGATTAATTTGTGCTGTTTTTTTTTTATTTCTTTAAATTCTGTATGTTGTATTTTATTATTTTGTTTGTTTATTTATCCCATTAACTTTAAATTTGTTTTGATCAAACGTACATTCACGCATTTTTTTTTTGTTACTGTTTTGTGTAATTAATTTTGATAATTTCAATTCAATTATTTTATTCATTTTGTTTTATTCTGTTCAAATAAATGCTAACTTGTTAAATGTAAAGGGCTTTTAATTCCGTCGGCCTCCGCGTGTGAAATTTTGATAGCTTATTTCAGATTTTAGCGAAATACACTCTATAAGGTAAGTCCGTTTAGGGTGTATTCTACAGAAGCGGACTTGTGGTTGGCAAGGGTCAGAAGTCCATTAAGCTTTACTCCTTCCTGGCGCCCTTTGATTTCGACATTATTACTTTTCGATTTTGTGTTTTCGTCAAGTTAATCCAATTCAATCACGAAACTTTAATTATAACCCACCCCTTCTCCATTGAGCTAGTGACCGTTTATGTTACCTCATTTCAGGCAGTGACTTTGTTTTTAACTTTGGCATGTAACACAATTAAATAACGTCACAAAAGTAGTGTTGAGCACCGGTGTTTGTTTCTGCGTAAAAATGTTAAATTGAAAAAATATTAAATTACATTAATGTCATAAAGATTAAAATAAATTATAATAATGATGTCATTCCCACGTTATTTGATAGAACTCACACAAAGAAACTAAGTACGACTGCGCCAAGAATGCACTTAAAACAAAGCACTTTTAAATAAACTTAAAATAAACAAACTCAAAATATATTTTATTACAATTATATCTCGGAAAAGAAACATAAATTACCACTGGAATTTTGATCAAACAAAGAAAAATGCCAAATAAACACAGAAGACAGCTTAATAAAGTTTGAAATAAATCAATACAAAATTTTATCCACAACTTTGAATTAAAACGTTGAATTTAAAAACGTAAAATAACTTCTTAAAATGAATGTAAAACCATTAAAATAAATCCAAAATACATGAAATAAACGTCAATTCAAATACCGGGTCTTTCACGAAAATAATCAAACCACTTTAAACAACGGTTACAGGATTACCATTGCAAAACCCATACGTAAAAATTATGTCTGCGTAGAGACTGGGGTTAATTGACTATAGGGGTTAGTTGACTAATTGCCCATAGTTCCTGTATTAACAACTAGAGAGCGCATGCACCACGATATTTAAGCGTTCAGATATTAAGTCTGCCATTACAAATATCGGCGTTACCGAATCTCACGTGTTGTGTCATTGAGAACGAGATATCCAAAATCATCGGTGGTAAGTAATAATCTGATATATATCTTTACAAATATTATGAGGAAGTATGGGTACATTGACTTGTATTATTTGTGTGTCTTGTTGAAGTGCGGCCCTCACAATATCAAAATTGTGGCCGGGGTTTCTTGTAAGTCAAAGCGCGGTTAGTTGACTATTAGTCAACTGACCCCCGAAGACATCCAATATATCTGCATTGTTATTCTTGATAAATATTTAAATCATTTCCTAAAAATTCTTCGGCATTTCACACTTAACAGCTTTCAGATTACATAATATGATAATAAATAGTTATTTTGAATTAATATAAAGAATGTTAATAACGAGACTATCGCAGTGAATAATAGGCATTTGAATTATTATAGCGATCGCGTGTATTTGTTACAGGTTAAACATAAAATAACATAAACATGAGAACCTACAAGCGAAAAACGGAAAAGGGAAAAACACCACCTGATATTATTCAACGAGCAGTTCGAACAGTTTTAAATGAAGACCGCTATGTTGTAAAAGCAAAATCGCAGAACGAAAATAGTGTTGAAATAAATCTAGAACGTGTTGGTTACTTTAATGGGCAAACGGTTTTTTCTGAAGAACAAAAGACTGTTTTAGCAGATTATTTAAAACGTGCCTGTGATATTTACTATGGGTTAACTCCAAAGGAACTCAGAAAATTCGCGTATCAATATGCCACAGCTAATAACCTTCAGGTTCCGGGTAGCTGGACTAAAAATAAAATAGCAGGTGCAGACTGGTATACGGCTTTTATTAAAAGAAATAATACTCTATCTCTAAAGACGCCTTAAGCCACAAGCCTGTCAAGAGCCACTTCGTTTAATAAAGCTAATGTAGACATGTTTTTTTTCCAATTTGAAGATTGTATATAACCGGTTGCATTTAGAAGTTTCAGATATATGAAATGTCGACGATACGGGCATAACATCGGTCCAGAAGACGGACAGGGTAGTAGCACGACGTGGCTTTAAGCAGATAGGAAAGCTTACATCCGCAAAAAGAGGAACCCTTGTGGCTCTGACTGTTGCAGTTTCCGCAGGCGGCAACACAGTTCCTCCATTTTTCATTTTCCCGAGGGTAAACTACCAAGACCACTTTGTCAGAGACGCACTTGTTGGAAGCCTAGGTGATGCCAATCCATCTGGATAGATGAAGGAGCAACATTTCATCAAGTTTATTAAACATTTCGTCCATCATGCAAGATGTTCTAAAGAAAGACCTGTGCTTTTGCTGTTTGATTACCACGATTCCCACCTTTCGATAGAAGCCTTGAATATTTGTAAAGAAAAAAGCATGACCGTTTTGTCTTTTCCGCCGCATTCTTCACATAAATTGCAACCATTGGACAGGAGTGTTTACGGACCACTAAAGAAATATTGCAATTCAGCTATCGATAACTGAATAGTGAACAATCCAGGCAAAACATTTTCAATATATGACATCCCTGGCATTGTTAAAATCACTCTGCCTCTAGCTACTACACCAAACAATTTAGTGGCTTGCTTCAAAACAACTGGAATTTGTCCGTTGAATGAAAATATTTTTCCTGACAGTGAGTTTTCAGCTTCATACGTGACAGATAGGCCTGCAGTTGCAAATGACGATGGACACTTGATAGACAGTAATGAAAATCTACCTGCAATCGATGGAAATCCTCCTGCGATAAACGAAAATCCACCTGAAATCAACGAAAATCCTCCTAAGATAAACGAAAATCCACTTGCAATCGACGAAAATCGCCCAGCGATCAACGAAAATCCTCCTGTAATAAACGAAAATCCACCAAGAATTAGCGCTGTGCTGGTTTCTCCTGAAACAAGTGAAACAAGTTTCCAAAAGCAGGTGTGCAACAAAACACTAGACGGGGAAAGAAAAGGAGACAAACTGCTATTTTAACGGATACACCCATAAAAGAAGCACTGAGACAAGAAAAAGAGAAATCTAAAGGAAAGACACAACCACGTCGGCGAAAAATGGTTGGTGAAAAGAATACGAAGAACAAGAAAGCTACAGCTGGCCAAAAAATTTTTTTCGAGAAGAAGACCCATCTACGTCTGAACCTGCTAAAGACTCCTTAGAATCAGACAATGAAGCAGAATGCTTCATATGCGAAGAACCTTATCATAATAGCGTTCATGGTGGTGACTGGGTGTATATGGAATACGTGAGTAAATTTTCAATCAGCTGGCATGCTATAATTCATTAAAGTACGGACGGTAAATTTATTAAAAATAAATATGCAAAAAATTAGTCAACTAGCCCGCTTTCCTTACTCTTCATTTGTTAAAGACATTTTTCCAGGCACGAATGCGTGATATTTGATTTGATTTGATACACAATAGACTTAAATGATAAATCTTGGTTACCAATTAAATCAAAGAATTTTGATGACAACCGCTTTCTGAATTAAGTAACAGGTAATGGAAAATTATAGATTTTAGATACGTACTTAGAATATTTAAAAATCAAATTTCTTTTCAAAAAAACAAAATTTAAAAAAAAGTTTATTGTTAGAATTCGACGTAGAATATGTGACGCACCTTGTATGGTAAGTTTTACATGTCCCATAGAAACTGTATTTTGTCTAACGAGGTTTTCTAAAATAAAATTTTCTAAATTTAATTATAAAATGAATGTGCTTGGCACTCGCACATTTTTATTTAGGGTGTGTGTCAGCCCCGGATCACTTGAAAAGTTGCCGTTACTGATCCTATATCGCAATGCAAAATCAACAGAGAAATCATACGTATGTATCCAAGAGCAAATTTTGTAACCACAAAAATAAAGTTGTATGTACAAAAAATCATTTGGTGTGCGCCGATTTTCCATTATAACTTTGTAATTTAAAATAAAAAATTACGTAATTTTATTTTTAAGTTGCATTGCGGTACAGTGTGTTGCATATATTTCTTACTTAATGTGATACATGTAAATTTATTGTGATAACGTGTGTTAATTAGTAGTTTTTTAAAAACAAATTAAAAAAACTACAATTGGATTAAAAATTGCAGCCGGATTGTATATTTTTTATAACCTGTAAAATCTTAGAAATCATATAAATTTTAGTTTTTTAGTTGTTTTAATTAACGTCTTCATTTTAATTACTGAATTTGTAATTAACACTTCAAATTTAGTATTAAAATATTAGTGTAATTGTGACAATAACAATTACTGGTAATTTAAATCAGAATGTAAACAATTTATTATTTGTTTAAAAATATAATTAGCATTATAAACTCTTTACTTGTGCTTGTAAACTAGCTTTAAAGTTACCCAGCTGAGTACAAAGACTTTTGTATTATACACTGAATTCACATTGTCGTTTCTATTTACAACGATCTTTGCATATTTTACTCAAATGCTGATTTCAAATACTGCTCTCAGGTTAGCTAGCTTGAGAGAATCCAAAACTTTACATAAAATAATGCAAGCAAACATTTTCTAGTTTAAAATAAACAGTCTGAATACTTTTCAGTTTTGACATTATTTCATATCCACATTTATATAAAAACAAACATGTATACAATCATACAAAAATAATTCTTGTAAACTACTAAATAAAACTTGAAATTTTTTGTTTCAAGTAGCACAAAAATTAAATTTACAAATTATTTTAAAACTTATAAACACAAAACTAATTATACGAGAACAGACGAAAAGAATTTCCTTTACCAACACAAAAATGCTTTTGCTTTATAGGGAAGAAGCTTTTATCACAGAAAGACTAGGAAAAGATCTTAGATTTCCAATATTACATAAGGTGCAAGAAGTATTATTTATGACCTATTGTTGTTTCGAAGCAACGGAAAATCCTTTTAATAAACGCCCAATACTTCGTTTTTCTTTCGATTTTTGTCGTATTGGTGTTAAATACCGTGTAAATAATTTTAAAATAAATTTATTATAGTATTAATTTACAAAGAAAGAAGTAAACTAGCAACCGCATTATGAAAAGCAGTTTTGATAGTATTTTTGTGTAAATCCTGTCAATACTTTAACTTAATTTTATAGTATAGAAAATTATATTTCTAATGAGTTTTAATATTAATTTTTTTTGTTGTATAATTTACTTATTTTTACGATATATAAATGTTTTTTTAACTGTATTTTGTTCAATTTCTTGTTTAAATTATTGTATCTATTGACAGATTTAGGGAAAAAAAATATCTTAAATTTTGCAAATTTTAGTTATAATTTTTGAATATTATTTAAAATACAATATTGCAAAATTTGTCAAATTAGACTTTTTCGATATAAAAATACAAAAATTTAATAAAAAGTTTTAATACTATTTTAAACAAATTATTATTATCGATAAACCAATAACGTTTTGAAAAAAAAATTCAAAAACTGAGATTAAAGCTAAAATTAATAAAATTTGAACACAAAAATTGCTATACAATTAATTAGAAATCATTCTAAATTAAGAAACAAAATAAAATATACACTGCAATGTTCACAATGTTTTTTGGATTTGCGTATTATGAACAAAAATCAAAATTTGCATTTTTTTTCTTTATATTACAAAAATATTAAAAAACACCAACTTTTATTTTTGGTTCTTAGTAACTTCTAAACAAAAAGTTAGCTTATAGATGTATTTGATTTGAATAAAAAAAAATTAAGTAGCTAAAATATATTTCGAAATAATTTTGCGTTTTCGCTACTTTCGTTAACCTTCCTAATACCGGGTGGGGTGAATCGTCACCCCAGGTTATCTTATTTTGTACGTTAATTGTATTTAACGCATTATACTTGGGTCTTATATTTTTACATTGTTCATTGAACGTTAAGTACCATGATCTAACCAAAATTTATTCGATAGAATAAAAAACTTCTAAGAAATTTTGAAAATTAGGGACGAAAACGCGACTGGGGTGAGGATTCACCCCACGTGGTAACGGGCGTTTTAAAATTTTACAATGTGAAAATTAAAAATTTGTTGAATCTTATAAAAGACAAAATACCTTACAATACCTGTGGGGTGTACCAAGTCCCATGCACCTGTGGCAAGGTATATATTGGCGAAACTGGTAGAACTATAGATACGAGATTAAAAGAACATAAAAGACATCTTCGTTTACTACAACTTACTAACTCTGCCATTGCCGAACATGCACTTGACACTCTTCATGATATAAATTTTGAGAAAACTAAAACAATTTCTAAAACAAAGAACTAGAAATCAAGAAAGATTAGAGAAGCTATTGAAATTATCAAACATCTTAACAATTTCAATAGAGACAGTGCTTACGAACTTTCTGAGACATTGTTATCTGTTACCTCTTAAACTTAATTTGTCCACCATTGACACTTAAGCTACGTCTAGAATTTTTATGGTGGTTTTCCTTTAGACCTTCGAGCAAATGCTGTAGCTAAATATCTTGCGCTTATTATCTAGTTCCCTTATAGTTATTGTTTTTAGTTATCTTAGTTTTTAGAATTGTCAAATTAATTTAATTTTGCCTGGCGAAAAACTTAGACCAAGTTCGAAAGCTCGCATTTATATTATTCTGAATAAATAATACACCATTTACCCTAAAAATATTTTAATAGTTTAGTGTAATATTTTTTTAATACTAAAACTTGACTAAGACATTGGGTTTATTAGTATTTAATGCATAGCAGTAGTGTAACGTCCCGTTTGAATTCATTACATTAAAATTCAATTTTACATTCATTTATTTTTTGCAACTAATATTGCACGTAAATTTATTTAGTTTGACAACGTCGCGTTGTATTTCGGAGGCGTCTGCGTAGTTGACTTGAGTAGAAGGTTAAGCTTCCATTTTCCGTTTGAGCAATCTTGCGAGATCACGTTGTGATGCGAGGAAGTCAAATTTTCTTGATTATGGCGTAAAAACCCATGCAATTTAATTTTTATTCATTCCATCTAATTATTGGTGAATTTACCTTTATTCTGATATAATTTTTCTATTGAATTCAACATTTTTAGTGATTTCAAAATGTTACGCAATAGTTAGACAAAGGAAATTATTTTGAAGACCGTTGCATTGAAGGTGTAACGTGAGTACATGATGTCATTTAAAAAACCATTCTAATTATTTATATTTAGGGTCTTTTTTTATTGGATCTTTCTTTTTATTGGATCTTTTCGTTTATTGGATTTTTTTTCTGGATCCTTTCTTTTTGGTTTTGTCGTTTAATTACTGGATTTTTCGTTAATGAAGTTTATTATACATTGATAATTCATGCTGGCTGGTGTGTTTTTGAAATCTACATTCCTTTAGAAGAATTTTATCACAAGAACAAAGTATGTGCTAAAAATAGAAGATATCCGATAACATTATATTAAACATGGTGAGTCAACTAAAATTAAGATACTGCATTTTAGCTTCAAATAATTAAATTGTGTTATTAAAACTTTTCACTCATAACAAATCAAACGTTTACGACATTTGCATGTAATATCAATAATTAACAATTAGATGTAAGATTTTACGCTTTTTATTCATCACCAATAGGTGGTTGGCGTCCAAATATTTTATTTTAAATCCTGTTTTATTTCTAATGTGTTTAATTCAAATATTGTTCTTTAATGTAAATAGTTAATTAAGTATAGGTAATAAATTTAAGGAGTTCACATCTTTGTAATTATTTCCATTCAACCCATCACCTTGAGATCTGTGCTTACGATTGCTTGCTGTGGTCAAATTATTATTTTGCATTCATTAAATGTATTTTTACTTTTAATTATACATTCTTTATTCCGTCAATGTTTTTATTACACTGTTGTATTTATTTCCATTCAAGTCAATGTATTTTTTATTACACTGGCGCCCAACGTGGGGCTGAATTTTGAATAAAGTAATTACTGTGAATTTCCTATATTTTGAATTTTAAATACTTTTGTACTATGTATTTTATTGTGTTGTGTATTTTAGGTTAAGACTTATTTTTGAATTTGATTTTATTGTGATCATGTATTTTGTCGAAGCTCTCAGAAGTGACGAGCTATGTCATGAATTGTTTTTGCGAGGCGTTGATGCTAGTAATGAAAATGTCGATAGTAGACGAAAGTTGTTACGAGCTAAATTATCTCTTGAAAAATTTGATTTAACGATTTTTCCAAATTATGTTAAAGTTGACATTGACCAACAAGACGAGTTGAATATTTTAAATGTTAAAGTAAATGAATTAAATGCATTATTAAATATTTATAAAATGAAACCGAAAAAGAGTGAATATCTTCGATTAAGCACACGCTTTACTCATGTTTTGCGTAGGTTAAATTACATAACTTTTAGTGATGAATTTCTTGATATTTCTAATAATTTAATACGTATGGTTACTGATTCATTAGTTTTGCTTGAGAGTGTCGATGCAACACAAGGGTTATCTTCTGATTTTAATTATTTTATTGAAGCTATTGAGCATGAATCTACTTCTGTTCAAGTTACTTCTTCTGTTGACATTAATGTTCCGACAACTTCAATTCCAACTACGACTAATATGAATACGTCTATTCCTTCAGTTACATTTTCAAGTAACGATTTTTCAAATTTATTGCATACTTTTCAATCGTCGAGTAGTCGTTTACCAATTTATAAATGGCAGTTAAAGTTTACTGGAAATCCTAAAGATATTTCAGTTTTGTCTTTTGTTCAACGTTGTAACGAACTTATTTGATGGTGCAATTGATCTTTTTGCTGATTCTGGTTTATCATGGTATCGTGCTATTCGCCCTACTGTTAATTCTTGGGATGATTTGGTTCTTAAGTTGAAACAAGATTTCTTACCTGAAGATTACAATGAAAATTTGTTAGCTGAGATAAAATCTGGAAAGCAATTAGTTAAAGAGTCTCCGACTGTTTTTATATCTCAGATGGTGAATCAATTTTCACAATTGGACATTTCAGTACCTGAAACTGAACAGATAAAAATTATTAAAAGAAATTTGCAATTTTATTATGCGTCTCAACTTGCTTTGAAGACTATTATTTCTATTTCTCAATTAATTTCTTTATGTAAGGTTTTGGAAGCTGTTAAGCCAACAGATTCTCAAATTAACCCGACTTTGACAATTGATTCTAAAGTAAATTCTAAAGATTCTGGTGTAAAACCCAAATCAACAATTTTTCAAAAACCTAAGGTTCACTCAACCAAATCTAATAAAAATTTGATTATTAAAAATAAATCAATTTCGAAACCTATTTTAGTTAATACTGCCAAATCAACTACGGTTTGTTATAATTGTAGTGGAACAGGTCATTTGTTTCATACTTGTTCACAGAGTCGAAGAAAATTCTGTTATTTTTGTGGTTATTCTGGTGTTACAGTTAGAGACTGTCCCAAATGTACTTCAAAAAACTAAGTTTTGAGAAGCATCGTGTCAGTCAATGTTTCTCAGTTCCTATTCATAGGACTGACAAAAGTGATTGGAATAATTGGCTATTAAAAGTCAAACATTTTTACAAATCGTTTAAGGTTTCTTCAAAATTTTCTGAAAAGGCTAGGGATTCTAGACCTCATTTAAATGTTACAATCTTTAATGAAAATTTTTTTTCTTTTTTGGATTCTGGTGCTAATGTTTCAATTTTAGGTAAGCCAGGACTTTACTTAATTGATAAATATGATTTGAAATGGAATAGAAATCATGAATTTCCTTCATTAACTACAGCCGATGGTTCTTTTCAAAGAATTTTAGGTACAATTAATTTGCCTTTTGTTATTAATGGAATTACCCGTTCATTAAATGTCATTGTGTCCGACACAATCGAAACTGCTTTAACGTTAGGGATTGATTTTTGTCAAACCTTTGGTTTAACTGTAGATTTTATTAATAATGAATTCTTTGCACATTCAGCAGAAACTTCAAATTTTCAGATGATTAAATCTTTGAGTGACTTAAGTGATGAACAAAAATCCGATTTGTCAAAAATTATTAAATTATTTGAGTCTTTAGACAGACCTCAATTAGGTTTAACTAGTCGAGTTACTCACTCAATTGATACAGGTGATGCAGTTCCAGTGAAACAGCGTTATTATCCTTTATCTCCTGCCATGCTTGAGCATGCAAATAAAGAGATTAATGATATGTTAGAACAAGGTATTATACAGCCTAGTACAAGCCCTTGGAGTTCTCCAATGGTATTGGTTAAGAAGAAGTCAGGCGACTATAGAGTTTGCTTTGATGCTAGAAAATTAAATTCTTTGACTAAGAAGGATGCATATCTACTTCCTTATTTAAATGATATTTTAGATAGATTTAGAGATGCCCGATATTTGACATCTATTGATTTAAAGAAAGCTTTTTGGCAAATTCCTCTTGATGATGCAAGTAAGGAAGAAACTGCTTTTACTGTACCTCGTAGGGGTTTATTTGAATATAGAGTTATGCCTATGGGTTTAACCAATGCTCCTAGCACTCTTCAACGTTTAATGGACACTTTATTTGACAAATCTTTATCTCAATTTGTTTTTGTATATCTTGATGATATCATTATCATTTCCAGTACTTTTAAAGAACATTTAGAAATTTTAGAAAAAGTTTATCAACGTTTAAAGGAGGCAAATTTTACTATTAATTTGGCTAAATGTGAATTTTGTAAACCTGAATTGTCATATCTAGGTTATCTTGTTAATAAGAATTGTCTTCAAACCGATCCTTCAAAAATTGATGCAATTGTTAATTTTCCGTTACCTAAGACAGCCACGGAAATCAAACGTTTTACTGGTATGTGTAGTTGGTATCGTAGATTCATTTCAGATTTTTCAACTATTTTGGCTCCTATTAATAATTTGTTGAAAGGAAAGAAGAAGAAAGAAACTGTTGTTTGGACCGAAGAAGCTTTAGATTCATTTGATATAATTAAATCACGCTTAGTAGAAGCACCTATTTTAGCTAGTCCTGATTTTACTAAACCATTTTATTTACAATGTGATGCTTCCAATTATGAAGTAGGTTGTGTTCTTACCCAAGGGGAAGAAACAAATGAAAAAGTCATTGCTTATGCGTCTCGTACTTTGAATAAAGCCGAACGTAATTATTCAATTACCGAACGTGAACTTTTAGCTGTTAGTTTTGCAATTCATAAATTTCGTCCTTATATTGAAGGTACTCATTTTAAAGTTGTAACTGATCATCATTCTTTGATTTGGCTTAATAATTTAAAAGATCCTTCAGGTCGTTTAGCTCGATGGAGCGTAAAGCTTCAACAATTTGATTTTGAAGTCATTCACCGTAAGGGAAAACTTAATGTTGTTCCTGGCGCTCTTTCTCGTGCTCCTTTGGAAATTAGTTCATTGGAATTTTCTATTACTGATTTCGATCCTTGGTATTTAAAGATGATTGATAATATTACTAATCAACCAGATTTGTATCCTGATTGGAGAATAGATGATCGGAAACTTTATAAATTCGTTTCAAATAATTTAGAAATTAATTCAAATTTAGTTGAGTGGAAGTTAGTGGTTCCTAAAAGTTTACGGAAATCAATTTTACTTCAGTGTCATGATGACCCTTCTTCTTCGCATTTAGGTGTTACCAAAACCTTTTCAAAAATTAAAGAATTATATTATTGGCCTAAATTAAAGTCTGATGTTGCTAAATATATTCGTCGTTGTTCTGTTTGTTGTAAGAGTAAATCTTCTCAGTTTAATCATTTTGGATTTATGGGTAGGGAAAAAGAAGTTTCATTCCCTTTTCAATGTCTTTCAATTGATTTAGTAGGTCCTTTTCCTCGTTCGAAACAAGGCAATACAGTTTTATTAGTTGTTTGTGATTGGTTCACTAAATTTACTTTGATTCATCCGATGCGCAATGCTTCTGCAAAACGTATTTGTGAATATTTGGAAAATTACGTATTTTTGGTTTATGGTGTTCCTCAGATTTGTATGGTGGACAATGGTCTTCAGTTTAAAAGTGTACTGTTTAATAAATTGATGCAGTCATATAAAATTTCTTCTGTTTGGTTTAATGCTAGTTATCACCCACAGGTTAATTTCGTAGAAAGAGTTAACAAGGTGATTGGTACTGCTATTTGTAGTTGTATTTCTGACAGTCATAAAGATTGGGATGTTGAAATTCATAAAATTGGTCACGCGTTACGCAATGCTGTGCACGAGTCCACTAAATTTACACCTTCTTTTTTGGCCTTTGGTCGTACTGTTCCAATTTCTGGAGATTTTTATGGTAAGTTTAAAGATTTTAGGGAGGATGAGTTGACTTTGAATACTCGCGAACAGTTAGTTCAAGATATTAATGAATTGTCACCTATTTTTAAAGAAGTTAAACGTAATCTTCATTTAGCTTACGAGCGTAATTCTTATTCTTATAATTTAAGGCGTAGACCTTTAAAACTTATACTTGGAGATTTGGTTTGGAAGAAAAATTTCGTTCTTTCGGATGCGTCAAAGCATTTTAGTTCTAAATTAGCTCCAAAATTTATTGAAGCGAAAGTTGTTGAAGTTATGGGTCCAACGACTTATAGATTATCTTCACCTGATAATAAGCCGTTAGGAATTTTTCATGTTAAAGATTTGAAACCTCATTAGATTTTTTGATTCTTCTTTACTTCAAGCTTCGGATGGGATTTTACATTTTTAATTAAATTTTATTGATGCTCACCCTTGAGGGTCATTACAATCTAAGTGATTGGATGCCTTATATTTTATATTTTATTTTATGTTGAGGAAATCTCAATGTTTATTTTATACCATAGAGTGGGTATATGAATTCTTTGGTTAATGCGCTGACCAAAGACTTTTATTTTATTTGCAGTTATTTTACTGCTTTATTTTGATGTATTTGATTTCATTTATTGCCGATTCTGAGAATTTCTTCTCTGGAACTCGTCTTCTCGTATTTGAGTTTTTTAATTGCTTGCGTGCAATTGTTAAGACGATCATTTTGAGTTTACCTTTGAGCATATAATTATATGTGTAACTTTAAAACTCATTTTAGAGCATTAATACCTATTTTCCTTGTTTGAAGTATTGGTGATAATTTTCATTTTCATTTTAAAGTTTTGTATTTGATCTTGTTATTTATTCATTTGCCCTGTGTGAGGACGGGAGCAGAATTTTCTCACAGCAATACCTGTTGCTTGTCGTAAGAGCCGACTAACCTTGAGAACTTTTGTTTAGTATTTCTTCTTCAATTCTATTTTCAATCTCTTCTCTTTTTGAGTTATTTAGTAAGGTGGAAATTGTTTCGAGTGGTTTTGGTATTTGTGGAATATACGTCAAACGATGACGCGGATTTGCGCGACGTCCCTCTTTTATCTATATCCTTCGTTACATAGTACTGTCGAACTTGTAATTCTAGTTTCATCTTCCGCTTTGGGAAAATGGTAGGTTGGACGGTATTCCTAAAGTGTAATCCGCTATCCTCGATTGTGACTTATTAGGTTTTACTACCTTTACCGATTTTGACTTCTAGTTTAAGGTTTAGATTAGGATTTCTTTAGGTTAAGTTATTTTGTTTAAGAAATAAGTTTTGGAATTTGATTCTTGTGCAACGATGTTGCGGGATTTGCTTTTTGCGTTTGTTGTTGTTTATTTTGCGTTTGTTGTCGTTTATTTTGCGTTTGTTGTTGATTTTTGCGTTTGTTTGTTTTGTTCTGCACTTCGCAGTTTGAAACCTTCCGATTTCAAATTTTATGGAGGGGGTGGGTAACGTCCCGTTTGAATTCATTACATTAAAATTCAATTTTACATTCATTTATTTTTTGCAACTAATATTGCACGTAAATTTATTCAGTTTGACAACGTCGCGTTGTATTTCGGAGGCGTCTGCGTAGTTGACTTGAGTAGAAGGTTAAGCTTCCATTTTCCGTTTGAGCAATCTTGCGAGTTCACGTTGTGATGCGAGGAAGTCAAATTTTCTTGATTATGGCGTAAAAACCCATGCAATTTAATTTTTATTCATTCCATCTAATTATTGGTGAGTTTACCTTTATTCTGATATAATTTTTCTATTGAATTCAACATTTTTAGTGATTTCGCAATGTTGCGCAATAGTTAGACAAAGGAAATTATTTTGAAGACCGTTGCATTGAGTACATGATGTCATTTAAAAAACCAGTCTAATTATTTATATTTAGGGTCTTTTTTTATTGGATCTTTCTTTTTATTGGATCTTTTCGTTTATTGGATTTTTATTCTGGATTCTTTCTTTTTGGTTTTGTCGTTTAATTACTGGATTTTTCGTTAATGAAGTTTATTATACATTGATAATTCATGCTGGCTGGTGTGTTTTTGAAATCTACATTCCTTTAGAAGAATTTTATCACAAGAACAAAGTATGTGCTAAAAATAGAAGATATCCGATAACGTTATATTAAACATGGTGAGTCAACTAAAATTAAGATACTGCATTTTAGCTTCAAATAATTAAATTGTGTTATTAAAACTTATCACTCATAACAAATCAAACGTTTACGACATTTGCATGTAATATCAATAATTAACAATTAGATGTAAGATTTTACGCTTTTTATTCATCACCAATAGGTGGTTGGCGTCCAAATATTTTATTTTAAATCCTGTTTTATTTCTAATGTGTTTAATTCAAATATTGTTCTTTAATGTAAATAGTTAATTAAGTATAGGTAATAAATTTAAGGAGTTCACATCTTTGTAATTATTTCCATTCAACCCATCATCTTGAGGTCTGTGCTTACGATTGCTTGCCGTGGTCAAATTGTTATTTTGCATTCATTAAATGTATTTTTACTTTTAATTATACATTCTTTATTCCGTCAATGTTTTTATTACACTGTTGTATTTATTTCCATTCAAGTCAATGTATTTTTTATTACAGTAGTTGTAAAAATCGGCAATAATTCGTTAACATGATTTTAGACAACATAGCATTATAATAAACACATTTGCCAAATACATGTAATTATTTAAACTGATTTTCGTTTTTAAGTGTGTCTTTTTAAAATACCATAAAAATGGGTCATTTTTTTAATGTAAAAAAATAATTTAAACGTTTTACAAAATCAGTTAACTGACTAACGTAAAAACAAAAACAATACAGATTTTGTAAACATGTTTTCAAAGAATTATGTTTAGCCCATTCTAATGAAATATTCATACGTCCCAAAGTAATCGCTAGGTGTGTTTGGTGAGATAAATAAAACATTTTTGTTAGTACACAACAGTACATTTATATTTAACGTTGTTATTTGTTTATTTCAGTAAATATATTTTTAAAAAACTATGCGTAATGTACAATGCATTTACTAATATTAATTACAAGTGCATTATGGTTACAAATGATTACGTTTTAAAATTCAACATTAATATAACGCAAAAATAAATAGCGTATGTTTAAAATTTAAAATTAATTTAGATTCGTAACGAATGCAGTACATAAAATTTTGTACAAATTAAATACACATATTAGTGTCAGTGAAATAATTATCCAGTAACGTAAATACTACACGAATTTGTAAATTTAGTTAACTGTATTAATTCAAATATTATACAACCAACCATTCGTTTTTCTATATTACTAATGTACTATACAAAATTTATAATGCATTTTGTATTTTAAACAAAGCATAGAAAATGTTTGTTTAAGTCGTAGTAATGCGTTTTAATTAATAATTCATTTGCAAAACTAAATAACTAACCGAAACAATGTTTTTTTAACAGTTTGATTTTCTATATACAAATTTTATGATATAAAACAAATGAGAAATAAGTATAAATTATTTATTAAAAATAAAATCAATTTTATATAGACCTAAACAAACTAAAATGAAAACTAAACTACGATATACATTAAAAATTGGTATTATAAATTATACGTTTTGACATGATTCCGTAACTAAATTAGAACTTTGAACACAAATGTGTTTAATATCAACTTTAAGTTTAGAAAATTTACGTCAACATACATACATGTTGATGAAAGAAAGTTGGCGCCGTGTAATAATTGTCGAGAATAACATTTGATGTTTGGGTTGTATGATCGCAAGACGCCATGACCAATTTACTTATGAAAGTTAAATACTAAACTCACGTGTTTTACTAAGAGAACATAGTAAAACTTTAGTATCGCAACTACTTTAAATAAACAAAGCTTTTTGATTCTATCCAAATTTGTGATTTTGAAAAGTTTATTTATCTATATACGTTGTTTTATTATCTAATTTATAATCTGTTTTAATTACAAAAAATGTATTAATTTGTTAGTTAAATTTAAATGTTGTTACATTTATGTTCAGTTGATTTACAAAACAAATGTAAATAGTTTCAATTTTGTTTTTCTAAACTTTTAGTTTTTTACATGTCACTATTTATGTATTTGCTATAAGTACTAATTTCAAGTAAAATTCATGCCGTCACTGGTTTGCCACCTCCACTGTTTGGTAAAAGGAGTATCGTATTTGACATTTATGCAAGGAAACGCGAACGAAAGGAACTTTCACTCATGCATTTGTGCACTTAAATTTGCTGTGATCACTGGATTTTATCTAAAACCTTTCAGCTAAATTGAAAGTAATTCTTCTTTATATTTAATTTTCATCGTTGGTTATTCCTTTACGTTTTTAGTAATGATACTGTAAAAAACTTGTGCAGCATTCTCGCGGGATTAAACGAAAGATTGGCGTTTGCAATGTAATGTAATTTAGGATGGCGTCAGCCATGATGTTTCAATACGATTAAAATTATTATTTTCAAGTGCCCAGATTACGAATATATTCATGAAAGTTCACAATGTGTTCGTATTTTCATGATTTTTGCATATCTTATATTTTGAACAATTATCGCCTTGTTAGAAATAAAATTTAATTTTCCAGTCATGATTAGGCTTCTGCGCAACTTTTTCGCGCATACAAACATCACGTGATCCCCACTCTCAGACACCTTGCTCCACAGGACAGCTGAGATCTTAGTTATTTGACAATATTGTAGTACTTACAGGTGAATCTGCATAAGTTGTCATAGATTAATATTTTGTTTCAATTACTAAATGTTCATTCTAATCTATTTGCCTTGTCTTCTAAAATATGAGTTCGTCACGAAAAAAGTGTAAATATTGTAGTGATTTATTTTGTTATATTTGCGGTGTTTATATACCAAAAAAACAAAAAAGAAATATCACAGACTTTGTCAAGGAGACATATCTTGATTATTTTGGTTTTAAAATGGACAAATTAAGTAAACCATGGGTTCCTAATAAAGTTTGTAAGTCCTGTGTTGAGTCTTTACGATTGTGGAATAAAAGTGAACGTTCTGGATTAAACTTAGGTATTTCTATGATCTGGATGGACCCTACGAATGATTTAGATGATTGTTATTTTGTGTAGTAGATGTTAAAGGTTTTAATCGAAATCAAACGTGGAGATACCCAGACTTACAGTCTATGAAATGTCCGGTTTTACACAGTGAAAATCTCCCTCGGCCTTTTTACGTTTCAAAAATAATTCGCATACCCTCAGAAACAATGATGTTGCCAAATTTAGAGAAATCGGAACCGTCTACCAGTGGAAGTGAATGGGAGGGTGAAACATCTACGCCAAAGTTATTTTCTCAAAATGAACTCAGTGATTTAATACGTGATCTCAATTTATCAAAACAAGGATCAGAACTGTTAGCCTCAATATTGAAAGAAAAAAATTTATTGGCACCAACTGTAATAATTACTACATACAGAACGCGAGAAAAAGAGTTATTACAATTTTTTATTGAAAATGAAGGTGTATTGTAATGATACCGCAAAGCTGCTTCTAGACATGGGTTTAAAAGGATACAAATCTAGTGAATGGCGCCTTTTTATTGACAGTTGCAAAATAAGTTTAAAATGCGTCTTATTGCACAATGGAAATAAATTTGCATCAATTCCAATTGCTCATTCAACGAAACTCAAAGAAGAATATGAAAATGTAAAATTAGTTTTAGAGAAAATTAAATTCTTGGAGCATCAATGGCCAATCTGTGTGGATTTAAAAATGTTTAATTTTTTACTTGGCCAACAAAGTAGATACACAAAATACCCTTGCTTTATTTGTATGTGGGACAGTAGAGCAAAACAACTTCATTGGGAACAAGATGTTTGGCCTGTAAGAAATTCTTGAACTGTCAGTAAAACAAATGTAACAAGGGAGCCGCTGATGAACAGAGACAAAATCATAGTTCCACCATTACATATTTAGTTAGGTATGATGAAGCAATTTCTAAAAGCGTTGAACAATGACGGAAATTGTTTTAATTACATTTGCAGCAAATTTCCGAAGCTTAGTATGGAAAAATTAAAAGGTGGAATATTTGATGGTCCTCAAATTCGGCAATTGATGCAAGACTCAGATTTTATCAAAGTTATGACTCTTCCGGAAAGTAAAGCTTGGAAAAGTTTTGTGTTGGTTATTGAACATTTCCTAGGTAACCATAAAGCAGCAAATTATGAAGAAATGCAAAATATGCTGACAGACTTTCAGGCTTTAGAAGCAAATATGAGTATTAAGTTACACTATCTGCGCAATCATCTAGATAAATTTCCAGATAACTTAGG
The DNA here is from genome assembly GCA_035610365.1 of Aquatica leii. NCBI lineage: Eukaryota > Metazoa > Arthropoda > Insecta > Coleoptera > Lampyridae > Aquatica > Aquatica leii. The sequence continues at coordinate 16,860,794 of CM069432.1, forward strand.
AAATTATAATGAAGAACAGAGAAACCGGATCCAATAAGATCTAAAAATGATGAAAGGTATCAGGGTCGATGTGATTGTCAAATGATGGCAGATTACTGCTGGTCTTTGAAAAGAGATTGTCCCCTAAAAAATTATAAAAGAAAAGCTCATAAAAGGTGTTTTATGAAAATATAAAATATATTTTCGACATTTTCCTCTTTATTTACTTCGATGTATCCTAATTTCTCAAAACATAACTGACATTATACATATATCTGTTATTTTGTTTCTTGTTTTTTGATTTTTGTAATATAAAGTGAAAATAAAAATAAAAAAAAAATCACAGCAAATCTTACAAAATCATTGATAGTTTCATAAATTGTGTGCTTAAATAAGGCAACAAAACTACTGTAGACCAGTGTTATTACTCTGAAAAAATCCTAATTCTTTCCACACATGGGAATAATTAGCCAATGGCCTCCAGAAGTAGTTCACACTTGTAAACATCATCTTATCCTGTGAAATCTTTGTATTGCAATTACTGAATCGAGCCTTAGTCAAACTCATAACTCATAGACACATAACGTCGTACGTAAGCTTACTACGTTCATTTTTGTATATAAACACATAAAAAATAGTGAATGTTTACTACTTGCTATTAGAAAACTTTGGTAGGGTAAGTTTTACTAGTTTTTTTAAAGCGATGTTATTAATTATATTTGTCGATTCAATGTGACACGACTCCATGTAAATTAAATATTTGATAAATTAGATTCAAAGTTTGCGGTGATTGCTAATGATTTTATTTGATATTAAAATCTTGAAATTGTATATAAGTTTGCTACATTTTTGTTTATTTCAGTGACAATGGTTTTTGCGCACATAAAATAATAACATTGTTTTTAACACTCGGCTGAATTGACTTATGGATTATATATCAAGTAGTAAACAAAATTTTTGTACGATATTGAGAACACAGACTGGCAAACATTTTATTTCTCAATTGTACATCATAATTCAAACAAATATACTGAGGAGTACCAAAAACTAAAAATATATGTTCCACCACTACTAATACATACAAACTTTGTCTTGAAAACCGTGGCAAAAGATTAACCAAATACATCGACAAAACGGATTGAAATCTCTAATAAATCCGCTCGAATGTCGCATTCGTAGAACGACGTAGTTGAATATTTTCTAACCAAAGTCAAGAAGTAGCTTTCTTTCTTCTCATGGTTTAACGGAGTCGTTGGTTTGCCTATGGATTAACGAAGGCGCAATTTCTTTTGAGTGATGTAATTCTACTGATGACATCTTATTGTGTAGTTTGAGTTTGCCGAGGATCAGTTGAAAGTAGGGCCACGTGCGAATGGGTATTCCTTAGGTAGTTTCTGACCCAAAAAGGTATTGATGTACAATATAAGTTTCCGCCGGCATAATCAAGCTGAGTATACGGCATCACCTCGTCAAGCATTTTAGAGTTACCAACTTGCGATCGCGCTAGATTGTTTTGTGTCAAAATTTAAACAACGTTACAATTTTAATTCAAGTGAATTAAGGACTGATTATGTAATATCTGTGGATTTGTTAATTTGTTCTCTTATTAATACTTTAAGCCTAATCAATGTCAATTTTGTTTATTCACTATAAATGTCAAAACTTTATTCATTAATGTTTGGGAATGTAACTATCAGAGATTTGGAAGTACGCGTCGGATTGTGATTCTGTCGTAAAATGAATTTCAACAAGTAACATTGGTTGTAAGCTTGACGAGAAGATCTACGGGCGGTTTTAAAATTTCATTTTTGGAATCGTATTTATTTTGTTACCGTTTATTGTATTGCGGCGGCGTATTTAATTTAGTAAAAGCATATCTGCTTCCAGAGTCTATTTTAGACCTGCTTTAGCACTGTGATTTATTTGTTTTGTGATTATGTATATGTAATTTGTACCAGTGCCGTAACAGTCGATACTGATCTTGTATTTTTAATGAAATTGCTCTAAATAAATAATTGTTATTAATTTTGGGTGTTTGATTTGGGAATGTACTTTGGGGGTTTGAGGGTCTAGGATCTCCTTTTCTCTTGCCTAGACATCTTACGTGATATTAAATTGCAAGAAAAAGTGGCGCAATATTTAGGTTACCGATGAATATTCTTTTTATTTCGATCTTTAACCTACGACTATCTGCGGGGAGGCTAGCCGAAAGATAAGCAAAACATCTCAGTATGATAATTTTTTTTCTTTTTCTCGACATCCCCCATTGCAACGTGGCAACCATAAACTTAACATAATAATGTTCGATTTTAGAACTTCAAACGATTTTTAGGAATAGTTCTAGACAAAGCATCTAGAATGACATTATCCAAAATTTTTTGATGTATGATATTAAAATTATACAGCTGGAAGCTAAGAGCCCATCTTGATAATTAACTGGTTGGGTTTGAAATCTGTTCAGCCAAATTTATGAGTAGTAATCGGTAATCACGGTGAAGCGGCTTTCTTTCACATACGGACGAAATTTGTCAATGGTCAACCAAGACCGAAATCTGAAGCATCCACTTGAATTACACATGGTAACGCAAAATCTAGACAAGTTAGTACAGAAGCCGAAATCAACTTTTCCTTAATGAACTTGAATGATTATACCCATTCCGGTAAACAATAAACAAAACTCCTTTCTTAGTTAAATTTAAAAGTGGATCAGTGAAAGAAAAAAGCCAGGAATAAACCTTCGATACTAACTAGTTAGTTCTATAATTATCAAAATTTCTGTTATGGATGGCCCCTTTTTACGAGTCAACATTCAACCCACGCGGATTTACTACGTAGCCCAAATACTTTAATTCCGATATACCAAAAATACATTTTTGCTTTTTCAATTTAATCCCGCAATAAAAAGTCGCAAAAAACTAAGTTCATACTGCGAAATATTTTTCAAACAAAGGTGTCGCAATAATAATATTGTCTAAGTATGCAAATCAGTCAAGTTCCAAATCTTTTCCAATTATCTTATCAATTAAACGCTAAAACGTTGCAGGTACATTATACAACCCAAACGGCATACGCCTGAACTGGTGCAATCTTTGACCAGGTGCTGTCAACGCAGTAATCGCTTTATCATCAAAAGTTAATGGTGTCTACCAATACGCGGAACCAATATCTAAATTGGACAAAAGCTTAGTATCTCGAAGACGATCTAAAATCGAAGATATTTACGGTAACGGGTATGTAACCTTTTCTGTAACGTTATTTACCTTCAAAAATTCTATGCAGAAAATCTTTACCATGACTACTGACCTAGACCATGGACTTTTTACTGGCTGGATAACACCCAAAGCTAACATATGATCTAATTCTTAATAGTTCTGACTTTGTTTTAATGTCATAAAACGCCAAATCGGTTTAGCTTGCGTAAATGATCACCACTAGTGCCAAAAAAAGATCGATTTATAACTGCTTACAGAGTTTTAGTATGACAAGCAGATCAGATAAAAGTACAACTAAAGCATTAAAAAACCTAACTTTAGGATTTCCAATAATCGTAGATGATGCTCTTTGCTTTAATAGACCACAAAAAAGTATACCAAAAATAGTTATTTTCAGATAGGTTCGCTCATTAACTTATACACTACACATTATAAATTCCAGAAATTATCATGTAATGAATGAAATCAGTAATTTGGACTGCTGTTTCCTGCTCAAGTGTTCCAATTTCTAACATTCGTCACAATGGTAAAAATACGTATAAACTCGGATGACAAAGTATCCGCATCTAGACGGCAACGAGTTATTTGATTCGATAATTCATGATAATTCGTACTTCAATTAACTCTGTACAAGCCTACATACGTTAATATTTTAAATAGGCATAATTATAATACACAATTGCAATAGAGTCAAGCGAGATAAAGAAAAAAGAAATCAAACTCACAAAAGCTCTAATCAACAATAACAAAAGTACCTATAGTCAAAAGTTTTTTTAAGGTTAACGCTTTGTGATGATTCAACCCCCACATTGGGCGCCAAAATATTTGTCAGGAAAATTTAAAAATTAAAGACAAAATTACCTTTTCCCCAAAATTAACGTTGTGCGGGGTTCCCAACAGAAAAACGGATGTTGACTTAGGACGCCAAGCCTAATAGAACACGATAACTCTAGAAAGGGCAACCCAAAAACTTCGGTCTAATTTCCAAACCGACAGAAAAAATAAAAATGTTTGTTTGGCTTACTATTGTGTATTGCAAAAATAAAACATAAATAACACCAACTAATTTATTTTATCACAAATAAGTTATAAATGGATGAAATAATTATTATAAATGCTACATAATCCAATCATAAAATAAAATCTACCGAATATTCAATTTACATAAAATAAAAGAAAAACACCAAACGCAACCAAAATTATATTAAAAATAACTATACTATATAACCCTTTAGATACGCTTCTACACAAAAATGTAATAAAATTTACACCACGTAGAAATAACAATAATTAAAAAATAATAGTTTGCTAAACTGGCACATTTGACATAGAAATATTTAAACAATAGGAATTGGATGAAACAAAAAAATTTTGCTCTTAACTGCTTTGCAAAAAACATAAGATTGCCAATTTTTGAAAGAATTGACTATATAACGCTGTTTTTTATATTACTCGCATGGGTGAAGGTGATAGATATATATAGAAACACAACAGCTACAGTTAAACTATACGAACCGACCAAAACTTTTAAAATTGTCTACAAGATGATACTATATCTTCAAAATGATTCCTAGCCACTTTAGATTATGCTTTAAAGTCTTTAAATTAGAATAGAATAGGAATAAAAATAGACAGTGAGTATTTAAATCACTTCAGATTTGCGGACGATATATTGCTGATGGCCGATGACATTGGAGACGCCAATGGTAAAAAAATTAAAAGTATCTCAGGACAAAACATAATACAAGTTTTTAACTATAAATGCTTAGACCATGAAAGTAAGATTGTGCAGAGTAATTAAACTCGCTAGATGGAAAGACAAATAGCTTTGAAATGGCCTGTGTTTTGCAAGCACTGCGAAGAGTTTAAAAATAACAAAATGCCGATATATTTAAGCAATGTGTGGTGCCAGTGATCACACATGGTGCCAAATCGCTAACTCTTACTAAAAGAGTTACTCATAAACTAAAAGTACCCCAACGTGCAATAAAAAGAACAATGCTAGGAATGACAAAGATAAGACAGAACCTCTAACAAGTTCATGCGCTTAAAGACTTGCTTAAAAAATATTGAACATCAGAAACAAAAATAGAGATTGGCCTACATGTCGCGCGATTTAAAGACAATAGGTAGACAAAGCCGATATTGAAGCGGCGCCCTAGACAAAACAAGCGAAGTCCTAAGTAAAAACACGGATGACTTAAAAAGGATAACCTCCAATTGGATAACAAGTGGCTGTTCCAGCAGTGAACAATAGAAGCTAAAACTTTTTAAGCACATCTATCCTACATTTATCATAAAAATTCTAATTATTCGTTATAATAAACGTTACAACTCGTGTAGTTTTATAAAAACTAAAAATTATTTTCTATAATAAACGTAATAATTCTTGTATTTCTATCTAAATAGGTGCTTTTGCTGGAGCCGTACCACGGTAGTTGAAATTGAGTTAATTAATGCACACACAAAACGAGCATTAAAATTACTTATGAATACGGGAATTCAATTTACTCAGGCAAGTTTTGTTGCAATTGCAAATATCGATGACTTTTTTTGCAAGTAATTAAAATTTATAGGTTAATATGATACACGTACAATTTTATCAGCTTAATTTAATTTTAATAAAAAAATGTACGGCCCCTGTTGCCAACTGGCACTTATTTACAATTATAATGCTACAAAAAATTACGGTGGCGGCAATATATGAAGTGTTGCAAAATTAATTCTATTGTCAAAGTTAAGCTTCTTCTGGGCTAAATCAAATTATTCTGGTTTGAACAATTTATTAATTAGTTAACTGACTTAAGTTTAATTGATGCAAACAGCACCAGACAATTCGAAATTAAGTAATCAACACAATGAGAAATCGAAGAAGAAGTCTATCAGGAACCGATGTGAAGTTAGCCACGGATCCAGCAATAGAAATTCGTTTTGAAGTTAAAGCTTTTAAACATTTTTAAATTAAAATTACTATACAAATATATGCGATAAATATGATTTATTGTAATTTTATATAATGTTTATTAAACATAATATAAGTCATTTCAATAAACATGTATTTAAACATGTAATTGTAATAGTGCGATTTTTACAAAGATAGTGTAACGAATTTTATTAAAACTAATTAATTTATACTAAAAATATGTGTACACGTTTAAACTAACCGAACTAATTAAATCTAAAGAAATTTAATAAAAACACACTATAATTTATTTATAACACTATCACTTACACCAAAATAAGTCCGCGGATAACTATTAAACATTTATTGTTTGTTTACACTCAATTCACGTACAAGGTTATACAACGTAGATATATCTCACACACGTTAACTACTTATTTATTTAGACTTAAATAATTTTTTGAACACTGCCATCTTGTAATTACGAGAAATAACTCACCTACGACTTGTTTGTACCGTATTTATACACATTTTGGAAATTTTTCTCAAATGTTCCATATCTTTCGGTATACGTTCTAGAACATGGATAACAACTTCGAGAAGGCTCTTGAATTTGAGAACGTTTCAATAGTCATTTTCGATTTTTTTGCAAATTTGTTTATAACTAGATTAAACAATTAATAACAACATATCAAAAAATTACGATGAAGCTGTTTCTTTAAAGAAATTATTTTACGTCGAATTGGCAGCAACGGTCAGCGTACATTTCCGCATTAACAAACGCAATTTTCACAAAGCTACTCATTTTCTATTTTTCTGAAAATTTGTTTATAGGTAGGTTAAAAAATTAATAACAACATATTAAAAAATTAGAATATTTTACGTCGAATTCAGTGCACCGGTTAGCGTACTTTCCCGCATAAACAAACGCACTAGCGCAAGCAACTTATCCAGGATTACCACATTACTTCTGGTTCTGATCATCTCAGTGTTAAACGCACTTTAGAAGCTCTTTGCTATCACTTCTACTGGCTTCATATGAGACCTAAGGTTGCCGACTTCATACGTTATTGTTCTTGTTCGAACTTGCAACAGAGCAACCCTATTAGGTCACGTCACGTTTTGCCAAGTAAGACTGGTCTACGCGTATACACAGAAGCCGTGCTGTTTTTCCTGATGTAAAAGCTATTCTTACATCCACTTCGTCAATCACTTCTGCTTATTCTTTGCTGTCTTCTTTTTCTAACCGTTCCCTTCTTTTTCGCCGGCGTCGCAAACGTCGTAAGTTCTAATCTGTTTTGTTTCGCTTTAGGATTTCGACTTTTGGCTATTCTTTTGGTTCTCATCTGTAGGTTTCTTGATTTGGTTCTTTGACTATGTTGACGATATTTTGTTGGTAATAGCTGGCATACTACCCAATTGTTTTCTCCAGTTTGTTGTACTAACTTTCTTTTTTTTCTTAAGTTTCTAATCAATTTCCTTGGGTTTTTTTTCTTAACCATCTTACTTTGGAACGGACTACCTTTCTATTTGTATTTAATTACATCCGCTTAGTCGACCATTTTGAGATTGGTAAGTCATTAGTAAGACTCTCACTTTAGTTTTAGTTTAAGTTTTTTCTTTGTTGAGTTTCCTATTACGCTTGTCGGCATTTAAGTCTCGGAGTAAACTTTCCAACTTAGGGACAGCAATTGGTACGTTTTTGTTTTATAACTAACTGATATCTTTTCTCTATCTTTTTTTAAGGCGGTTGGTTGGGCACCGTAAGGTGGTTTCTCTTTTCGTTCTTTTACGGGGTGAAGAACGAATCAGGCATTAACATCAAGCCTTATCTTTCTCCGTCTTTCCCTAGCTCTTATCTTTTCTACTTTTTATTTTTTTCTTGGGACCTATCTTTTCTTTGTGCCAACCATTATTCTTCCTTTTGATTCTCTTTATGGTTTGCCTCATAGGCGGTTAGTTGGGCATTAAAGGGCTGGTCACTCCCTTTCGTTTCTTTTTTAGAGAGAAGAACAAATCAGACACTTACATCTTGTCTTATCTTTCTCCGTCTGTCTCTTTTCTTCCTTTCTTGTTTTTCTTACTTCTCATTTTTTCCCTCTTCTTGATTAGCTGATTACCTGCATGCCACATCTTTTTCTTTCTTCTTCTTCCTCCTGAAGGTTTACCCTTTAGAGCGGTTGGATAGGCACCGTAGTGTGGTCTCTCTTTTCGTTCTGCTACGGGAATTAGAATGAATCAGGCATTTACATCGAGCCTTATCTTTCTCCGTCTTTATCTTTCCTATTTTTCATTTCTTTCATCTTAGGCTTAGGAACTTTCTATGTGTCAATAATTATTTTTTCCTTATTGATCTTCTTTAAGGTTCACTTCTTGGGTTGTTAGTGGGGCATAAAAAGATTTAATTTTATCTTTCGTGTCTCTTTTGCTTTTTCTTTTATCTTGGGTTGTTGCTTGAACACTTTCTTTCTTTTTTTCTTTTTAGTAACTTCCTTCTTTAGTGTTCACTGCAACAGAGTTTCTTTTTTTTTCTTTATCAGTTACTTCTGTTCATTTATTGGGTCGAGTGGGTTTTTGTTTTATTGTGCCTTGGTTGAAACTTGCAACTGCAACGTCGCTTCTGGTACTCTGTACTGCTGCTTAGTCGGCATTTTTGATGTTATCAGTCACCGTTTGCTCTTGGAATATTCTAATACGTTCTTTGGCATTTACGTTCCAATGTGACATTCCAACACGACGAGCATTGACTCACGATGCTTAATTGGCAAATGAAGCTTCCTGTTCTTCTTTATCGACTATTACTTCTTTTTCTTTTTTTTCTTTTGGGTTTTGCGGTTTGGATTTCTCTTAGATTGGCACTCATTTAGTGTTTAGCTTTTGGTGACTTTGTTGTTGTGACTCTTGGATTACTGATTTTTTTTCCTCTGCTTTTCTGGTAGTCCTGCTTGTGTCGACTTGTAATCAGAATCTTCTGTTTGCTTGAGATTTCTTCGTTGGTTTTCTTTGCTTAGGTCTTTAGGGTCTGTTTGGTTTTTTTGGTGGAAGAATTTCAAATCGTCTGTGGACGACTTTTTGGACACAACTGCATTACTTTTTCTTTTTTGGACTTTTCTTCTAAATTGTGTATCACAATTCAACATCTACTAGATACTTGGTTTTTTTTTACTTCTTTAGTTAGGTAGTGCTGGGGGCTTATATTTAGGGTTGGATTTGCATTTGTGGGTTTGGGTTTCAAGGGATTTTAAGGCGTTGTCCTTAACCGTGGTCTAAACTTCTTTTTTTCTTGTACTTCTTCTTTTTCTCTTGATTTGCTTAGTATTATCTGTCAGTGAGGTCTATAGGACTGCGTTGTTCTCTTGCTTTATAGCGTAACGACTGTTGTCGACTTTTAACGAGTACCTGTTCTGATACTTTTCTTCTGTTAGTTGGAGTTTTTGATTTTTGGGAGTATCATTCCGTTTCATACGACTTTTGAACACATCTGGTTGGTGATGCTTAGCAAATTGGGAAAGCTTCTTTCAGTTACGTTTCTTCTTGGGTTGAGTGTTATTGTATTTGGGTTGGTTTTGGATTTTAGGATTCTGTCCTTGGCGTATGCCTAAATTTCTATTCTTCACTTTAGCTAGTGTCCACTTCCCAGGTTTTTACGTTGCTGGGGGAAAATAAAAAGTTGGTAGTTTAATTTTCAAGTATAAAATTTGTTCCTCGACATCTTTACGTTTTTCTTCGTAGCCAGTTGTCAAAACAAATGTATTTCCTGCTAACGTTTGCTAAATACTGATCGTGCTTAGCGGTCTTTTCGGTCCAACAAAAAGCTTTCAATATTAAGTTGGTTCACGATACTCTACGTGAATATGTGGGCGAATTTCTAAGTGGTATTGAGTGAAAGCTTATTTAGGGGTATGTAATTTTATAACGTTTTTTGTATTGAGGGCTTAAATTAATTCTTTAGCGGGTCCGATACCTTCACCTGTAACCATATCATTGACGTTCATAACACCTGAAACGCCTGTCAAAAAGTTTCCACGACGTCAGGTCGCTAAAGGTTAAGGGGATGTACACCATTTTATGGAAAGGAATACTTATAAACTGCGAAGTTAATTAGAAGGAAGCTCGGCGCATTATTTTACGTCAACCATTGTATGTATTAAATCAAATAACTTGTGTTTACACAGTATGTACACTTGAGTCAAATTTCATATTACGTTTTAAGTCAGACTGGTACGGAATTAGCTAATCTCTAATGGATAATACACAACTGTAAGTATTGTACTTTCTATTTTACTTTGTTGGTCATGTCGATTATTAAAATGGCCACACGTACATACTAGTTTGTAATCACAATTAATATTAAACTTTTTTTGTGTCACATACTTATCGGGTGCGCTTTGATTCCCGATACTTTATAACTAGATTAAACAAATAATAACAACATATCAAAAAATTACGATGAGGCTATTTTTTAAGAAAAAGTTATTTTAGGTTTAAAAAATTACGATGCTGAAGTTGATTGCGATTTATTATACTAAATTAAGGTACACATTTAACTTTTTTTAAATTCTGTTGTGATTTTATATAATTTTTTTTAGTTATCTAGTTTTAATGTATAGTTTTGTACCATTCTAAATGCTTACATATATTAACATTGTTTAATCTAATTACAAACAAAGTTACGTTTGTTTATGCGCTGACCGTTGCTGTGAATTCGACGTAAAATAACTTTTTTTAAGAAATAACATCATCGTAATTGTTTAATATGTTGTTATTAATTGTTTTATATAGTTATAAACAAATTTGCAAAAAAATCAAAAATCTCATTATTACAATTGAATTATTGAAATGATTTATATTATTTTTAATAAAAATTATGTAAAATTATAAAAAATCATGTTTATGGCGTATATTTATATAGCAACTTTAATTTGGAAATGTTTAAAAGCTTTATATTGGCATTAACTTTAAAACGAATTTCTATGGCTAGATTCGTGGCTAACTTCACACCGGTCTCCCATTTATGCTATACGATACTTCAATGGGGTTTGCTATTTGCAGTAATTACGAGATTTCCAAACGATGTTGAATCAAAACAACAAATCCATGACGCCATTTTATACTTCAAAATGAGCCATGTATGACAAATACAATTTTCGGCGATCAATATCCAATCCAATCGATTTAAGATAACTAATTCTTAAAACTGTAAACGATACAACAAAATTACTAGAAATTCGACACAACTAACTAATGCTTACCCTTTTTATAAACATTACAATACAAATACGTAAATTTTTTAATTCATAAGAATGAATATTAAAGACTAATACAGTACAACAAGTATTTACGTTTGTAATTATTAATAAAATTAGAACCCTTCAACGTTATACACAATATGCACATGTTAAATGAAGTGTCATTGATACTAATAACCAAAACATGCATCGCAATAACAAACACGTTGTGTTTTATTAAACCATTACTCAACAAAGTGCGGTTTTAATTACGAAGAGCATTAAAATCGCATAACTTTTAAGTAAAGCATCAGCCACAACTGCACTTTACCAATTTAATGTGCAGACGAAACACGTTTACTATAAATATATATATGTATACATTACATTTAACAAAAATTCTTTGCAAACGATTCAAGCTTGATGTAAACGAAAATGTAAACGTCAGTTTACGAAATGCTATTAGTGCTTAACATTAGATAGATGATAAAGGATGACGGAAATATAGGATTTAAGAGAATTGAGTGTTGTCCATGTCAGACCATATTTTGAGTGAAATCAAAATTGATGCCATCAACTAGAAGAACACATCAACGTTGTTTTCACGTACGTACGGAATAAGTTTTCTATAGAAAAGTTTTTTTTTGTTGTTGGAACAAGTGCTTTGTTCTTTAAACTTAAAAACTCGGTTAGTTACTCTTATACGAAACACTTAAACGTAAATTTTTAACGAAGCTAATTATTTATAGATACTTTCCGATGCATTAGTTAATCAGTGCTTGCATTACCTTAACTATTAATAATTTAGTAGCAGAAAATAAATCTTTAAATATATATTCATGTTAATTAACTAACAATCAGTAAATGCAATGCAGTATATATAATGTATGATACACTAAATAATAGTTATTAATCATATGCTCAAATGTATAATTATGTAGACAAATTCTCTTAATCTGTTAAATTACAAACTAGAAATTAGAAAAATTGATTATCTCAAATTAATACAAAAATTGAATTTTTAGAAGAAAAATTAGTAAAGAACAAAATTAAATTCATTTTGGAAAATAGAAAAGTACTCAGTTTATTCTAGGCTTTAAAGATGCCCACTGCAACGCGTGATCAAAACCCGGACTGTGCACAATTTTATAAAAAAAAAATTGGTTTCAATCTATATACCTAATTTGTAAAATGTTTGATAATTTAGCCTACAATTCTCAAAACGCCACTCTACAGCCAAAACGATACATGTTAGAATATCTATATTTTGAATATCAAAAATCTAGCTTACTAATTTCCAAAAAAGCTTTTTTAATCAAATCAATTTATCTAGTGTAAAATTTTTTTAAAATGAGCACAAGTTTAAATTAAATTAGACACATACAAAAAATAGTTTTTAACATAAGAGATGTCGGTGACTGAGCGTGGTTGAGAATGTTACTAAAAAAAGGGGGGCCACTTTTAACGTACACGTAAAATCTTTGATTTGAAGATAGCAAAGGTACATATGAAACCACTGTAGAATAAATTAGGTAAAAGAACAAATGGTTGTATATTCTTTACATAGACAAAAGTTTTAATAAGACAGAAACGAAGTCGATCATAGAATTAACAATTGCACACAGTTGAAGTTATAACATGCACTTAGAATCTCTTAGTGTGTTAGGTAATAAAATAAAATACCTTTGGATAATACTTAAAAAAATTACGAGTAGTGCAAATTTTTATTAGCTGTTGATATAAAAATTCTCTTGTCAAACGTGGCCCGGAGGTTATAAACCCAACTATAATTTAATAGCGAAGGCTTCTACGGCCGGAATCTATACTAACATTAGAATGTCTTCCGGGTTTCGACCGTGTCATATTTGCAACCGAAGCTGCCTTTAACGTTTCGCCCACTTTCGTAAGGGGCTTCATCAGGGCGTGAGATAAATCGCAAAACTCAAACAAGCAATCGAAATCTAACTAAGAACTTCTCAAAAGTTAGGTTATCCACTTGTGAAACAAGCCATAACCTAAACTCTGAAAAGGTAAGAAAGAAAACGATAACCTGAAAAAGCAAACGAAAATCTAACAAAGAACCACTACCGAGTTAGGTAATCAACTTGTGAACCGAGCCAGATTCTAAACTCCGTAGAAGTGACTTAAGAAGAAATAGTCTCCGTATTTAAAGGAAAAGGATCGTCACGGATGGTTGAGCTCGACCCTGATTGGGTTACGGTTGCTAAGGGGCGTGTTTTTGATAAATGACTAATAACCGGGACCAAAGAGGGGATAGTTCAAAACCATGATCGCAATTGAAGTTATTGGGGTGTTTGATGATTTCTATGCTTTCTCGGAATTTCCTGTTGAAAAAGAATGGGGATTTGGCAATCAACGTAACATTATCAAAATCTATCTTGTGACCTGTAGTAAAATGATGTTCAGCGACCGCAGACTTGGAAGTATACCTTTTCTTTATACAACGATCATGTTCTGAAATGCGAGTAATGACGGAACGACCGGTTTCACCAATGTAGACTAAACCACAAGAACAGGGAATTTGGTATACACCTTGAGATGAAAGTGTAGGAAATTTGTCTTTGGGAGAAGGAAGATTCTGAGAGATTTTGCCTGTCGAGTTGAATATGGTTTAATACCATTTTTACAAAGGAGTTTCCCTATTTGATCTGTAACCTTGTGAATGTAGGGTAAAAAGGCCAATTTTGAGTTGGATTCGGGAGTTGAAATGTCCTTAGGTAATCGAGTACGCGGATGTAAACGACGATTAATAACTTTATGAATATTTCACTTTACATAACCATTGTTCACTAAGGTTCTAGTAAGATGACGGAGTTCTGAGTCTAGATTCTCAGGTTGACAAATAGAAAAGGCACGATGGACCAAAGATTCAATAACAGAACGCTTCTGTGCAGGATGATGATGAGCCGAAGCATGAAGGTATCTGTCCGTATGGGTGGGTTTGCGATAAACAGAATGGCACAGACGTCCGTCGGGCTTACGAGTCACAAGAACGTCGAGAAATGCAAGAGAACCATTACTTTCGATTTCCATAGTAAATTTGATATCTAAGTGTTGATTGTTAAGATGATCAAGAAACTTAGACAATTCAAGATGACCATGAGACCAAGCAATAAACGTGTCGTCAACATATCTAAACCACACCTTAGGTTTTAATATTGATGATTCCAAAGCAACCGTTTCAAAGGATTCCATAAAAATGTTAGCTACAACAGGTGATAGAGGAGAACCCATAGCAGCACCAGAAACTTGTTCGTAAAACTTGTTATCAAATTGGAAGTAAGTAAAGGATAGACACTTTTTAATAAGAGGAACCAAACTCAAGTCCTTGCCATGTTGAGACAGAATTTGTTTGATGATAATAAGCGAATCCTTAATAGGAACTTTAGTAAAAAGTGAAGTAACATCGAAGCTCACGAGAAGATCTTGGTGTTCAAGTTTTATAGTTTCTAGACGTTGAATAAAATGATGAGAATTGAGGATGTGAGAAGAGGTTTTACCTGCAAACTCGCAAAGAATGTTGGACAAGAACTTGGCTAGCTTGTAGGTAGGAGATTGGATAGTACTAACGATAGGTCGAAAAGGAATACCTTGTTTGTGAATTTTGGGAAGTCCGTATAGACAAGGTGGTTTAGAATCTGATGGGGTAAGTCGACGTTTAGTTTCAGGAGGTAGATTGGAAGATTTGATGATTTGGCTAACCCCGCGTTCAATCTTCAAAGTGGGGTTATGAGTTAAAAGAGCGTAAGTTTCCTCAGACAAAATAGAATTGATTTTCGTAACATAGTCCATTTGATTCAAAACTACAGTGGCGTTGCCTTTGTCGGCTGGAAGAACAATAATATCAGGGTTCTTACGAAGACTTTTTAGAGCTGACTCTTCCGACTTAGAAATGTTGGATTTATGAATTTTAGATGATTCAAGGATTTTGCCAGTGTTAATACGAATAGGATCTGAGATGTGGCGAGGAAGATGTCTTATAGAAGACTCAACAGCACATAGAATATCTTCTTTATGAATACGTTTGGGAGCAACCGCAAAATTCAAACCCTTAGAGAGCACCGATTTCTGTTCTGAAGTGAGAACCAAACTAGATAAATTGACAACCGTCTTTACTGAGTTAGTAGTAGATGAAACTTTACGATTCTTGGATTCCAATAATTGAAACTTTTTGAGATGACCTTCAGTGGTTAGTCGTAGAGTGGTATCAGACTGCTGGTAAGTAATGTTGTCGAAGAGTTTCCAATCATCCGGGGATAGAGTGTTGGCCAACTCAAGATGAAGATAAAAGAGTTGTTTCGAAATGGTGTCTAACTCTCGCCTAGTTTGCTTAATCAGTTCGCGTATCAACGCTAGACTAGCACGGTGTAGAATGTTTTTAGAAGAACGTGTCTGAATGTGGAACCTAATTTTGAGGAATGCAGAAATGATGTTGTGGTCACGACAGCGACTAAGAAAGGTTAAATTGCACAAAAGTTTGACGAGTTTGTGGCGAAATTTGGAAAATACGGAGGTTTTAGAAGAATTATTCTCCCCGTAGAGATTGTTAATATAATAGCGAAGGCTTCCACGGCCGGAATCTATACTAACATTAGAATGTCTTCCGGGTTTGAACCGTGTCATATTTGCAACCGAAGCTGCCTGTGATGCATCAGAAAAGGCTTACGGAGCAGTAGTATACAGCAAGGTTAAATATACAAACGGAAATAACTACATAAAATTATTATATGCCAGGTACAAGGTGGCATCATTGAAAACTAGAAAAACAATTCCTAAATTAGAATTATGTGCTGCAGAATTATTGGCCAAAATGGTACAACAAACCCTGAATGATTTATGTATGTCCAACATTAATGTTTTTTGTTGGTCGGACCCAACAACAGCTGTATCATGGATAAAAGCAGGCCTGAGGCAGCTTCGGTTGCAAATATGACACGGTCCAAACCCGGAAGACATTCTAATGTTAGTACCAACTCTAATTGCACCAAAATTCAATAAATCAAGATGAAAGAAAGTTTTCGTACCTACATCAACTTGCTGCTAGCAATTCTGTGGCAATCTTAAGACTTCAGTAAAGACAATATTTATTCAATAAACATCACAATTGGTGACTACCAAGATCCGCTACAGAAAATTAGTAGGTGTCAATTTAAACCCTCAATAAAGAAAATTGTATACCACTTACCCCGTTTAAACCTTCCACAAATAAACGCATTAGAAATTTGCAGCGTGCCACAATTTAACGGTGAAGGTTAATCCGGACATACAAATAAAGTGAACTCGACAAAGATTTAATGTAAAATGACTGCGGATATGCTGTCACAATTGTGACAGTCTGGCGCAAGAGCAGAACGATCCTGACAAGTTTTATAATACCTACCGAGACATTTTCCTTACTCGCGAATTGAACTACTAAGTTCTTATTTTAACGTTACACTCTTCTATAAATAATCCCGGCGTAGGATATTTGATGTTATATAAACCGTTTCTCAGTACCACCGTTGTACTTAATACTAGCATCATGCCTAATACAATTGTTAATCGGTTAAGTCTAGCAGGTTTTGATTGTAACTTTTGTTTGTTATCCTGTTCCGTCGGTAGTTAAATTAATTTTGTAATTGGTCGTTTTAAAACTGCTGCCCGTTTTGTTTCGATTGTAACAACTCACATTTCCATCTGTTCCTGAGCGCACTTCTGTTACCCTTGCCAAAAGCCATTTGCTAGAAGGGTATGTAGAACTAAATCTCCTGTACTTATATTGTTTTGTCGTACTATTCACTTTGTTCGTTTTTGTAACGTATTTAAATATACCTTGCTTCAAATTTTCCAAACGTCATTCTTCATTCTTTGTACTGGTTTCCACCTTGTTAAACTGTTGTAGTGAACTTCTCCAGATGGCTCATTTGGTGTGATCAATTCCTTATCAATCAAAAAATGTTCAGGAGCTAATATTGCAATATCATTTGGTTCGGATGTCAACGGACAAAGTGGTTTAGAGTTTAAGCATGCTTCTATTTGACATATTAATGGAGACAACTGTTCGTATGTTAGCGTGCTAGTCCCAATAGTTTGTTTTAGATTTCACAGCTATTTCAGAGGCGTGCGATATGCGGAGGGAGCTGCCGGAGGAATAAAATGCCAATGTACTGTTGTCAATTTTTGCTGCATGAAATCATCTTCGAATATGTTCTTCATCTCTTGTTGTAATGCTTTATTAGCTCCTACAAAAATCGTTCCAGTATCACTGTATATGTGGCTACTGTTTCCTCTTCTTGATGTGAATCTTCTAAAGGCAGCAAGAAATTCATTTGTATTCATATCACTCACAACTTCTAGTGTACTACTTTTGTAGCTAAACATACAAAAATTACAATGTATCCTTTATACTAGTGATGTCCTCGTCTTTTAGAAGTTTGAATCTGTATAGGTCCTGCGTAATCTACTCTTGTGTGAGTGAACGGTGCTGATGGTGTTTTCCCATTACTTGCTGTAACGTTGAACTTCTATACGGTAAACATTTTATACATCTATGGATTTCTTGACGAAAGATTTGTTTGACGTTTATTATCTAAAACTTGCGTCGTGTATATGCTGCAGTAAGTTGGTTCCCACCATGTAATAGTTTGTAATCTACATCTCTTACAATTAATTTTGCGATTGCACTATTATGTGGTATAATGATAGGATGCTTTTCGTTATATGGTAATATGGAATGTTGAAGTCTTTCCCAACTCGAAGAATTCCATTTAGGCCAAGAAAAGGCTGTAACATCCGACTTTTTTTGTCAATGACCTGTTTTTGTTGAATCTTTGTGATTTCTTCTTTCCATTCTTTGTGTTAGACCAATTTTATAATTCCTATCGTACTAAGGTTTAGTTCTTCGGTCGTAATATAGCTTGGGTTACCTACCGGTTTCTGCACTTTGCTGAGAATCTAATACAACACGCAACTACTCTAATAACAAGGTGCTATCTCTCTGGATAATATGTCAGCAGGATTGTCACTTGTTTTTACGTGTCCCCAACTCTCACTTGATATTATTCCACAAATTGTACTAATTCTGTTAGCTACGAATGTTTTTCACTTTTCAGGGCCTACTTTTAGCCACGATACAGCTATTTTTGAGTCCGACCAAAAAATAAAAAACATTAATGTTGGACATGCATAAATCATTCAGGGCTTTTCGCAAATAATTCTACAGCACATAATTTTAGTTTAGGAATTGTCTTTCCAGTTTTCAATAGTGCCACCCTGTACCTGGTATATAATAGTTTTATGTAGTTATTTCCGTTTGTATATTTAACCTTGCTGTATATTACTGCTCCGTAAGCCTTTTCTGATGCATCACAGAATCCATGTATTTCTAATTGTTGTATTTTATTTGTATATTCCATCCACCTGCTTACCAATATTTTCTCTACGTATGGTAATTCTTCTCTAAATTTAAGCCATTCTTGTTGTATTTCATTGGAAACACTTTGGTCCCAAGAAGCTGCTTTAATCCACAACTTTTGGACTAATATTTTAGTTTTTACTGTAACTGGGGCTAGCCATCCTAATGGATCATACAATTTAGCAATGTCCGATAAAATTGATCGTTTTGTAAAACGTAATTGTTGTTGACTTATATAGACCTTAAACGTAAAAAAATCCTTCCTTGGTGACCTATTCAAACCCAAAGTTTTCTTAGTTCCTTCTTCATCTATTTCCATCACATCCATCCCTCTGAGATGAACTGGTAAGGCTTGAAATAATTCTAAATTGTTGCTTGCCCATTTTCTTAACGTAAATCCTCCAGATTCGCAGAGTTTGATTATGTCTTGTTGTAATTGTTTTGCCTCTTCCAGTGTATCTGTTCCTGACATCAAATCATCTACATAGAAATTATTACTTATTACTGATCGTCGTCAGTAATTTTTATTTGTCGGTACATTCTAAATCTGCTGAAAATGCTATTTTGTGTTTTCTTCATCTGAGTAAAATGCTTTTAGTAGTTTTAGCTAATGCATCAAGCACAACTATTAACTTTGTCGTTTCGCTGTTTTCTTTTATTACGGCTTGATGTGTGTTGATTTTCTTCCATCACTAGTTTCATATGACCCAGAGATAAGTATTCCTGCATGAAATTCTTGTATTTCGTATATAATCTATCGTTTTCGTTAAACTTCTTTTCTAATTGTAAAAATATTGCCTTCTTTTTTGATTCTCCGAGTTTGTTAACATAATCGTTAAAGGGTATTTTAATAGTATAGGTGCCATCCGTGTTCCTCAAATGTGTATTCTTATAATGAGTTTCACAGTCTTCATTTGCTTCACTTTTATTTCTGGTTATCTCCACTTCTTCTAATTCCCAAAATTTTGTAAGTTGTTTATTTTCTGCACATGCTATCATGCATATAACTTTTGTTCTTGTCGATAATACCTTAATTTTTCTTGACACAATATCCATCCTAATTCTGTTTGTTGTGCCAAAAACCTTTTGTCCAATCGTTGAACTCCTTCTACAAACATATCCTTAAGTACTCCTAGTATATCTATTAGACCAAGTATAAAAAAGACAGGATCAGCCAATACCAAACTTTAAAATTTATACCCGTCATAGTCGCTGCTGTAACTGCAGTATCATTCCACTCTAATTTTGTGCCTTTTCTAAAAATTCCTTTTACGAGATCATACAATGGTAATTGTGTTTTAGCTGCATCAGGTAACCATCTCCGGTAATAATTGATCATATCAAGAAATTGCTGTAATTTTTTACTTGTTGCTGGTAATGTTAGGTCATGAATTATTTGTACCTTCTCTAGAAGAAGTTTTATTCCTTCTGGAGTGATGTGTACTTCCAGAAATTTCAGTTGCTGTGTTCCGAAAACACATTTTGCTGGATTTATTACCAGGCCATATTGGTCGAGTCTCTCGAATACTTTTCTTAAGTGGTCGGTATGTTCCAGATTTAAAGATGATGCAATCATCGATGTAAGCGTAGTCAAAGTCTAACCCTTTCAAGACTTTATTCAGAAATCTTTGAAATGTTTGAGACGCATTTCGCAACCCAAAGGGCATCCTTACGAACTCAAACAATCCAAAGGGTGTTGTAATAGCCGTTTTGGGAATGTCTTCTGGGTGCACAGGTATTTTATTGTACGCCTTTGTTAGATCCGTTGTGCTGAAGACTGTTTTGCTCCGTAGACTTTGACTAAAGTCCTGTATATGGGGAATTGGGTATTTATCCCCGGTTGTCACAGAATTGAGTCGCCGATAATTACGACAAGGACGCCAGGAACCATCTGTTTTTGTTACCATGTGCAAGGGGCTGGTCCAGGGTGATGATGATGGACGAATGATTCCAGATTTCATCAGTTTATGAAATTCTTGTTTGGCTATTTTGAGCTTATCACTTGACAACCTTCTAAAGCGACTGAAGAGTGGAGGCCCTTTGTGTCAATATAATGAACTACTTTATGTTTTATCTCATGACTTGCAGGTGTTGGACGCACTAAATTTGGAAACTGTTCCAGTAGTACGTGGAATTCACTGTTTCCATAAATAGCTTTTAGTTGAGTTACTGAAGATTGTTTCCACTTACAATGTACTCGTAAGAAAGTATTATTGTCTATAAGTTCCTTGTTGGCTGAAATTACACTTAAGTTGAAATGTGCTAAAAAGCCTGCCCCAATAATGGCATCTGTCACTTTAGCTATTAAAAATGTCCACCTAAAATTACGTCTTAAACCTAATTGTCTTGTACCCAAACACACTTACCGTTGAACCATTTGCTGCTTGCAGATTGAAGTTAGTAGTTGTGGTGGCATCTTTCAGCGTAGCAGGTAGTACGCCAAGGTCTGATCCAGTGTCGTTGAGAAACTTTAAACTGCTGTGATCCTCAATGTATAGGCGACGGGATTGATGACTTGCAGCAGCCGTCGCTACTACTGCGTTGTCCCGTTTTTTTGGAACTTGCAAGGTTGTGCGCATTTAGTAGCCTTTTCTTTGAAGATGTTATGGTACCAGCAGTAACCACTTTGCTTCCTGTTACGAGATCTGCAACTCTTCAATTTCTTTTTTTAAAACTGTTATTTCAGATTCTTTGATTTTAACTGCAGCCATTTCTGATGGAGTGATTTCAACCACTCGGTCTGCTACTTCTGCTCATTGCTCTAGCGTTAAGTTTAGAGGTACCAAAATTGGTTGCACACTTGGAAGCATTTGTTGCATAAATAATTTCTTTAGTGCACCATCGTTTACATAACCAGAGTCTTGCACCAATTGCTTCATATACCGTAGAAGTTGTGATGGAGTTCTTGTCCCTAGTGACTCGCCGGCCAGCAGGCGTTTGAACCGCTGAGCGTCGCTTAACGTAGTCCTTTTTACGATCGCCTCCTTTAATTTTGTATATGGCGCTTGTTCGTCTGGCCTAATTATCAAGTCCGATACTTCGTCCGCAAGTTCAGGTGGCAACGCTGCAATTACTTGATAAAATTTGGTTTTTTCGTTGATTATCTTTGGGCGCACTTGCTGAAATCGAGCTTCTAGCATGGCGAACCATAATTCTGTTTTATTCGACCAGAATGGCGGTAATGTAATTGCTGAAACTGACACGTGTTCGTGTTGCACTGCTTGCGATGTAGCACCAAGTGCCACGTGTGTCGCCGCAGGGGCGTCTTCCATTTTTTTGGTTAGCCACGTGTTTTTACAAAAAGGTTTTTTTATTTTTTATAAATACAAGTACGCGTTATTCTGAGGTCACCAATGTAACGTTAAATGAACGGTCGTTACTTATGAAATAAAACATGGCAAATTAAATTGTTTATTTTACCTTATCTAAGTTAGCGTGGCTCGAGTATACAACGGAATGGGGGCGATTTTTTCATTCCCCATTCTATTTTTATGGTTTTACCACTAGCGGGTGAAACTAGTATTAAGGGTGCATTGCAAAAGAGCATTTTCACTTTTTATAGTGTTTACACTTGGCGTCCTTGCCACAGCATTCTCAACCTTACGCACTTACTTCAGCTAGCCGTATTGTAGTAATTGTTACTACCAAGACACGCTGGGAAAAAACTAGTAAGAACAGTGCAAATAAAGCTACACTATACCAATTAAATTAATAAAAAAAAATTAATGTAACTTAGTAAGATCTGATTACAGTAAGAAGAACGTATGCACTAAACTATTCCTGCAAACAGGATAAATGAAAACCTAAAAAACAATAACAAGAAACACACTGCTAATTTACCGACGGAGTGAGAATACCTGTGGCATTCAGGACGTAGTAAAATAATCCAGAGGAAAAGAAAAAATAGAAAAACTATGTAAATTGCATGACGAGCGACCACCTGCCAAAAATTTTGTGACCAAACTTAACAGCAAGGTTTAACTACTCAAAAGTAGTAAACGATTAAAATTTTAACAAGAATGAACAGAGACAAAAGCAATTTTTATTTAAGAAAGTGTTGATCCCCTCCTGTTGGTTTTACACTCACTCTTTATGGTAATGATTCCAGCAGGTAGTTGATTCCTCTCGAGTTATTTATTCTAGAGCAACTTACAATTAATACCGGAGAGCTTCTTGTGTCTGTAGAGGATACGTTAAATTCCCCAGTCTTCTTGTTGTAATGACCCACACGTGATCAGTAAGTGAAAGGTCGGGGAATCTGGGCGGCCATGGATAGAGATTAACATAGGTCTTTTTGAGACAGTCTTTAAAGTGTGCTATGTGGAGACAGGCATTATCCTGCTGAAAAAATAAGCTTTTCAACTACTGAATAAATAAAAGTATATGGGGCTCTACCACTTTGTTAACATATCGCCGGGCGTAAAATATTGCCTCGGATGAGTACCAACTAAGACTTACTCCCATAAGCTATAGCACCCTATACCATAATTGAAGATTCCGTCGTTCCTCCCGTATTTGTTTGTCTCGCATACGGCCATCATGCATATTTAAAAAAATAAGGATTTATTACTGGAAACTACTCTATGACTTTTCAGATTCTAATGCAGGATTGTAACTTGAAATTTCTTATTTAACGGTAAACTGTTCGAAGGGTTACAAAATGACCTTCATTACCTTCGATGATTCATCTGGTATTACAAAATGAGTCTTTTATTACCATAAATCAAAGATGGCGGATCTGAACCTCATTTGTTTGCCTTCGTCCTCCAGTTCCTTGTCGACAACAATTGTGACCTTTTCTATTCCATGCTAGATAACAGCGTTTGATAGTAGATTGGTTCCGGTTAAAGTGATTTTCAATTTTTCTGTACCAAAAACCAACTTCACGTAAGCCAACAATTCGACCTCTCTCAAATTTGCTAATTGGTGTCAATTTTTACGCTGTCGCACTCTAGGTACAATCACACTCTCAAAACGCGTTAAACAGAAGAAATAATATTAAAATTAACTCAGACTCGCACGAAATACACGATAATAAAGTAGAAACAAACAAACTTCAGATATGTCATTACCGCTTTTTCTATTACATGAATAAAATAATTTTGTTACTTCTGAGTAGCTAAACCTTCCTGCGAAGTTTGATCACAAACTTCCCACCCCTTACTTTAATTGGGATAGCGCTAACTTGTGTTTGACAACTTGCAGAGTACGAATATTTTGACAAATTGACATTACTATCATGTGTGACGTGATGTAATGAAACAATAATCTATGACTACAATTATAGGCAACTTTCGGCCTAAACCGCGTTGTAGTTGAACACCCAGACTTTTTAGGTTTAGTCCTAGTCCTTTGTGAACCAAAACAAGAAGTAGAACTTTTCCTTTGCCGTACTGTCCTTCGTAAACCCAAACAAACTGACGTTTTGCAAGAAATTAAAGTTTGCACCTTTGGAGTAATAAATGTCACTGTCTTGGTGCAAAAACGCATGGAGACGCGACTACGAAAAGTGAAGAAAAAATCAAAAAAACTTGGTAGAAAAAGGCAAAGTAAATTAACCGACAAGCTAATCGTGGAATTGACAATCTACTACTGACTCACCGTTAAAAAGAAACTCAGATTTTGTGGAAAAAATGAGGAACGCAATCTGGGCAATATTCTACCACAAGTGCTCAATGACAATCTACAACTTCAGTTTTGTTCAGAAAGTGCTGACAGCTGGTGTCAAAGGCGTGTCGCAGAAACTAAAGAAATACTGTACACATTTTACCATCTACCTCCTCTCCAAAAGAACGCCCAAACCGCTTCAAGCTGCAACACTCAAAACTAAAATGTGTCGTTCAATGCCACGGTTTAGGAACATCTCCGCAATGAATTAAAAACCGTCTAAGTTGCAACACGCCTTGCACTAAACATCTTCAACAAGGAAAAGTCCTCATTGCTGGCGATCATAAACGTGCTGGGGATCTCGCAGATCCCGAACGCGCAATGTCTAGGCATTTGAAGAGAGTTATCGATGACCACAAACTGATAAAAATTGAGGAAGATTGTTTGTATGAACAAAGAATCGTCGATTGTATGTAAAAAATATTTTTTAGCACCGGTGCAAGCAGTTTGAGTGATCTAAGGAAAACACTTTTTGCCGCTCCTTTGACAATTGTTTCTTCAAGTTTACCTTTTCTCCTCTTTCCTTCATTTCGTTTGGCATCTCCCAGAAGCTGTGGCTTTAGATGACTGCCTATTTGGTCTAATGAACTGCTCTCAATCATAAAAAAAATGCATTCTTTTTATTTTTGAAGTAGCTATTTTGCCTCTACTATTTTTGGTTATGAAAATTTTATAATTTCAATTTCAAATTTTAAATTACATGTTTGCACCACCACTTTTTTTAAAACTATTTTTTGGATTCAAACCGAAAAGTTCAACAGATTCACTTTGCATTAAAAAAACCTAAGTTCTAAATAAAATTTATTAGATCATATATCTGTTTCCAGTGAAAAAAGTCAAAATTACTATTTTTAATTGCGCGTCAAACACTAAAAAAACGAACCTTTTTCTTTAAACGGCAGCCATTTTGTTAAATTTGAACCAATTTTCATAAGATTAAACACAAAATCAAGAAAATTTTATCTAGTTTTGAAAACTTATTCGTTTTCTGTTTCAAATAACTAGGAGCGGGCCTACACTTGAAATAGTGAACCCATGTCGTTGGTGCAGTCATTGAATGTGACCGCCGTAACCGCCGTTTTTTATTTTTTTTTATACATAAAAGTTTGTGTTTAATAAAAATCGTATATTTAAAACTAGAATGTTTCTATCACTTTTAATTCTCTTGCAAAAAATTACAAAGTTGACTTAGTTTTGAGCCCTCGAATATCATTTTAATTATAATATAACAAATAAAATTAAATTTGATACTTATTGTAATTAACAACAAAAATTAAGTTTTTCACCCCGACCAATATTTCTTCTTTTTTATTATTAGAAAATTACGCAGTAAAATCGCTTAGGTAAGTTTTGATTTTACTTTAGATAAAAAAATGCAAATTAACATTATTTTTAATTTTTGCATGGTAATAAACTGTTTTTTATTAAGTTTTTTACTTGCTTTTGTAATTAGTAAATTTGCAATTTTATTTTTAAGATTTTGTGTAATTTTTGTTCTATATTAACCTTTATCAAACTTGATTAAAATTAAATATTTGCTTAGTTTTCAAATTAGCTAAACTAAATTGGTTTTACTTGTATGAAGAATTCAAAAAGAATATTTTAATGTATAATAAAAGTAAATATTATTTTGAAAAAGCTGATTTAAATATCTTAATGAAAAATCTACTTTTCAAATAAACATGTTCTAAATATTAAAATTACTTGGTGTTCTACGAATAACATCAACAAGAACGTTGACGGAATACAAAAAATCTAATTCATAATTTAAAAAAATATAAAAAAAACCTTTCAAAAACAGCTTGGAGTTAAACAGTAATTGATGTAAATAAAAAGAGACTAACTATAAAGACAGAGCTCAAACTTAAAATAAATTAAATTTATTAATTATTATTAATAAAAGTATGATTGTAAAAAAATATTTACTTTGTAAAAAAATAAATTATAAAAATTTCTATTTGATTAAATTTAAAATTAATCTATCAATTTTTAACGTTAAATTTGTCTAAACTTTATAAACCTTAACTATACTTTCAAATTTCAAAATATTTAATTTTGTTAATGTCAAACAAAACTTAAGAGTCGTATAATCTATTTTCAAATGTTTTTGAATATTTTTCCCTATTTGTTTATTTTAACCCAATTCTCTAACAACACCAAAATTTATTTTTTCAAAATCAAACGTTCCAAAACCGATGCTTTTAATACTCGAGAAATCAAACGCAGTCTTGTTACAATAAAATTAATCCTGAACGGACCTTCATTTTATAACCCATTTCATGTTGACCGGGCAAAAAACACGTCTAGGACCGTCATTCATTCAAAGATTTAGTTTTAGTACAGTTTATTGCAAATTTTGTAAGAAAGTCGAGCAAATTTATTCAAAAAAGTTTCGTTTATATACTTTATAAAAAATGAATGTTTTGACTGTAATAAACATAATAAAATTCCACTTTTTTACTTTTTTAATTTTAATAAATGTCAGCGTAATAAGTGATGCCATAAAGTCCTTGTTTCTGTGACGATTAGAACTATAAAATTATTTTTTAAAAATGTAACTTAGTAACGTATTGAGCAAGCGTGGTTGAGAATTCTATGTAAAAAACAATAGGCGCCACTTACATGTAGAATCCTTGGTTAGGAGACACCAAAGATACATACAAACTTACTGTCGAAGAAATTAGATAAACGAGAAAAGCAAACAACTGGCAACAAATTGGTTGTATATTTTCTAATAGATAAGAATTCAATAAATTCTAAACAAAATCAATTGCTAACAAAATTTAGCCACATAAAAGTTTACATTATTATAAGTAACGTAAAAATTACCCCTAACCTTGAGATTCTTCAGTGTAGCAGGTAGTAATAATTGTTACTTCAGTAATATATCCCTGATACTTTTGAGCAGTGCAGTTTTAAATTCGCCGATTTAAATTAACCACCACTGGCTTTAAATACGAACAATTTTTAAGTTACTCGTTTGGTTCAAGTCAACATAACCAGTAAAAACTCAAATTCGAAATAAGCTGAATAATAATGGTGAACTAAAAATAAAATATTATTAATAATCTTAGATACACTAAGTCGTTAAAGACTTAATATAATTAATAAAGCTAAACGCCTAACGGAACTAATAAAACTGAAATTGCAAACTAAAAAATAATAAGTACGTTAAACAGTTAGTAATGCTGAAAATGTAAAACAGTAAACCACATAGAAACAGAAACTTTAATTAGCGACAAATGCCCTTTCGAACGTAACCTCTAAGGTCATGAACCCAATTATAATAGCACCGTGTCTTAAATGGTCTACCAAAATTAGATCCCATTACAAAAAAATACTATTTTCACTTTCCGTAGCTGTGTTTGAAAGAAAGACTTTGAGCCATCGCCAACTTGCTGAAATTACTTTAAATTAACAAATAGGAAAATGTGCCATAATAGCGGTTGGTTTGCCCCCACAACCAATAAAACTGAAATGAGTGATTCTGCTGTTAAGGACGTTAGAAATTCTTTTTTGTGACAAAACATACAAACAAACAGGATTCGTTTTTGAAAAATTGTGATAACAGTCTTTAAGATTAGGAAGTTTCAGAATGCTGGCTATTATATTTGCTACACATACTTTGTATTTATTAGAAACCAAGTTAATCCAGTTTAGGATAGAATCAGCCCATAAAAATTGTTGAGAAAGATTTAAGTGTAAGTGTAACCGCGAACTTCAGTAGCTCCTGTTTGAAGTGAGTTAACCCATAAACCCGTCTGTCAATCTTAGTCATATTTGACCAGCTGACTGAAGAGATATTACTTAAAGAATGTGCAGACATAGAAACCTTCAATGACTTTAAATTTTATTCTGCATTTTTTTTCGGTCTTTGGGTTACACTTACCCCTTGGTATAGGGCAAGCGTAACCTTAGGCATATTTTAGCACATGGAGCATAATAAACTTCTCCGGGGTAAGAGTAAATGATTAGCTTTGATGTGTACTGCAAAAATATTTATTTATTAAACAAAATCAAAAAGACTTAACCCATATTATATGAATCAAATACAATGTTAAATAATATTTTTCCTCTTTTATCGACTGTAGGCGTGGGTAAATGCATAAATATCTCATCCTCATTAATTATGCTTCTATCCTCTACTACGGGCCAATGGAATGTTGATGTTTTACCAATTCTCCTGCAAAATTTCGCTTCTAAGACTGGTTCTTTCTCGGTGAGCTAGCCCACATACATTTTAACCTGTTTCCTCTGATTGAATTTTGCAATAATCTAATCACCGACGTTTATTTTTGACATGTCTAGTTGCATTAGATTGAGGAAATTATTTTCTTCGTTCATTTCTTCTATTTCATCTGTGATAGAATCGCTTGTAATGTCTTCTATATCTTCTAGACTTTCATCATCGCTACTGTTCTCATCAAATAAGGGTTTATTTTTCGTTGCCTTTTTCTTCCTTTTTTGACTGTTTTCAAACGTTTCTAATAATTCTAACTCGCCTCCTTCGCTGATATTATCTTCAGCTATTTGTTTTGTAGTCTCGGTTATTTTGACGTTCTTTTTAAGCCTTTGATTTTTGATTTCTTCAAGCCTAGCAATGGCGTGTTCCGATGTTATCACTTCTGCACCTACGCAGATTCTTTTCCTTCCTATGGTAATTTGTGGGGTTTGCTTGATTTGCTCCAAAAGCAACTCTTTGAACGTTTTCTTCTGATTGGTTGAAGGTGTTGAGACTACAACTTCTGACACACTGACTTTAGATGTTGATGGTATAGGCAGATTTTTTTCGGCGGCAATGGTAACTGTTGTAGGAATTATAGCTATAGGTGCTTCATAAATTACAATATCAATTGAAACAGCTTGATTTGCTTGATTTTCTTTAAAAGAGTACCACCGTTTATGTGCTTGTGGTTCATAAGTCTCGATAGGTATAACAGTGTTGCAAAATGGAAAAATTTCTGCTTTTTGAATTACATGTTTGATAATCACCGGATCTATGTTTTCCCAAATTTTTTACATAATAGCAGCAAAAATAGATTTTGGAAGTTTATACCCATAATTCTTCGTTTGCCACTTTATAAGTTCTTCGTCCCATTTTATTTTTAAGGGCCTGAACACACTAAGGTCCATTAGTTGATTGGTGACTGGTGTGTGGGGGAAGCTTTCAAATGTGTATGTCCGCTTGTCTTGCCATTTGAACAATATTCATCGTCCTTTTTTGCGAGCCATAAATCCCATACATTTTTGCCTCTAAATACAATATGCGGTGGTAGTTTTTCCCCAGCAGCGTTTCCACCTAATAGGACAGTGATGTTTTCTTTGCCGACCCGCTTGTTGCCCGATGAGCAGCTGTTCCCTTGGAGCCAACAACTTTTATTATGCTTGGATCTAAGCAAAAACTCGTTTCATCTATATTGTTTATTCTAGATGGAGGTATATCTTCTATGACATCTTTTAACGATGTAAAATAATCATCGATGATGAACGAATCTACGCTCTTTTTTCTTGCTACCTGCACAATTTGTAGTTTCTTCTGGCTAAGGTTAAATGTTCTTTTAAATCGCATGAAATAATCATCGCCTGGTGTTAATACTTCTTTTTTAGAAAGGCCAAAACCCCGTTTTTCCATTTCCTTGGCAGTGGTAGGCACTGACAACAAACACGTGTTACCTCAATACACGACGTAAATCGCCAACGTCCAATAAACTGCTAATCTCGGACGGTAATTGAATCGCTGCCAGCTACATCTAATGTAAAATGTCTAAAGGATATTAATAGGCTTAGTATGCAATAGGTGGAGCCACTTTACAACTCTTGGTCTTATAAGAATAGGCATCGGTTCCACTCTTCTCGAATTTACACTTACCCCGGTGTACCTTATATCGTAGGATTTTTAAACAATTTAAAACGGGCAAATTAACTTTTCAAAAATTCCATGACGAGTTTAGAGACTGAGGGACATGGTCATTCCATGACAATTTTAATTCCTGTAGCTGCTGAATTATTAACTTGCGGGTAATTGTAATTGATGAAACCTAACGGATCAAACACTTGAGCCACCGTTTGGAATTTGCAAGATTTGTGCTAGGTTCAGAAATAGTATTTTAGTCACTGAAAAAGCTCCATGTAAAACGTAATGTTTTTGCATTTTTTCGCTGCCGAATTAGTATGATTGTTACAAGCTTTTCGGTTTTACGAACCTTGCACGGCCAAACTCGCAATAGCCGGAGATGGGGAGGTCCACAATAAATATATAACAGATGTTTCAGGGCGCCAGAGCTTATCCAAAGTGATACTTCCGTTCGCTCACAACAGAATGGTTCAGAACTTGTAACAACTCGAAGATTCGTAATCCCTCTACTCAGTTGTTCGAGTAGCCCAAATTGATTCGTAGGGAACAATAAGCACAAGAGAAAGAATTAACAAATTTAATCGCTTTCAGTTTATAACTAACATTTATCACAGTTTCATTTATAATAATCAAAAGTCGTTATACATCGAAGTTGGGGATACTAAAGACTAGAAGAGTTTACGATAATCACTAACAACGGTATTAACCTTTGATTTTGTAACAAGTCAATTGAGAGAATTATAGAAAAGATTTAATACTTCGATGCCTATAACATCGGCAACCCACCACACACAATTACAATAATTCGAAATAAATGTCCTTCATCTACATACAGTACGCGAAACAGTCATTTCACTGATCGTACATACCCTATTGGTAGCTACACGTTATATGTATTCACGAACGTTAAGTTTGAATACAACAGTTTGTGAGTAATTGTTCGTGACAACGATATACCCAAGATAAATTCAAATAACTCACCCGAATCTCAGCATCCACTAGACCGAAGAAAAACGTTTTTCCTCTTCCGTGGCCTGTAATAAACATTAAGCACGAATCGTGTCACAACCCCCAACTCACAACGGATAGTTCGGCTAAAATAATTCGTATTAAATAATTCATGAAATCTATATCACCAAAAAAAAACGTGCATCGACTACTGTATATAGTGAAACCAAACAGGTGGCTGATAATATAATTAACGTCGGCCCTGGGTATCCACCAATCTTCTGTATAACAAGCAGATATGTAGTGACGTCTAACAGGTGGTTGATACCCCGTCGTGTCCTCCACGTGTAGCAATATTTGCCCCGGGAAGGATTAGCAAGACCCCATTTCGTGGCGTGGAAACCGCCTTCCGCCAGCACACGTGTGCGGTAACGTGATGACTTAAGTAGAAGTATTTTTCACTATCCTCTTATCGAGAACGTAAAATGTTCGAAGTGGAGGAAAGAAAAATGGCTGTTAAAATAAAGAAAGAATTACGAAAGAATTTTTCATAAATGACGGTAATAGCTTACCCTGTAACGCTTCAAATATTCTAGATAATTAATCTAATTATAATTGGATTTCCATTTTTCCTGGATGGTATCGGATATACCTAATATTCAACACGTGCAGACCATTTTATGCCATTTACCGTATGACGATTTTCCGCCAAATGACAACCAACGAGAAAGCGATCGGTAGAGGGCGTCAAAACCCGAATCTAATTTCAAGTCGAAATACATAGGCGTACGTAAAGAGAATTTCGTCCGTAACATGATATTATTTAAAACGTGTTCGTTATTAAGCAAAAACATTCGATAGATTATTCTACGCTAGACAAGATTCTTTTCCAGTAAGAAAATCTAATCTAAACGAAAAACCAGCTTTAAGCAGTTCATGTGAATTTGCTGTGCAATTCAGATCTCAATATTGTTCTGCTTTAAAAATCTTTGAAACTTTATTTCTAAAGGATGCATAAAAATCTGACGGTACAATTTCTCTCTGTCTTTCGTAAGAACAATTCAATGTTGTGTAAAGCGCATAGAAGTTGACGAAAATTGGATTAATCAGCTGTGAGTTGTTCATGGAAACACCAGAACTTGGTTTGAAACTTTCAATTTAAATCAAATTATATTCTCCCAGTCCACATTTTTCAGTTCTTTCACACTCCACATCGCCAGTTTCTTCTGAGTATTCTCTTTTTTCTTTTTCCGCCCGGCTTTGGTATTTTAGAGTCTTCCATTCTTTGTATTTTACCAAACCATACAGGTTGTCTGTCCATGATATCATCTGTTATTTTATGTTTTCCTTTATAATTTCCCTTATCTTGTTGTTTGCGATTTTTTCCAATCTTGACTTTCCTGTCGGTCTTCTCCAAAAATCCATTTTGGAAGCCTGTACCTCTGAGCTATACGTGATGATACTTTTAAATATGGTGTTGTAAATTCTTGTTGTATTTTCTGTGTTGATATTTCTATCCCATAAAACTCCGTTTAGCAACGATATGGTCCTTCTTCTTTGTGTATTTCGTTTTTTAATTCTATCGTTCAGGTTTCCATTATTTGAGAGTTTAATTCCTAACTAGTTGTAATTTGTCTATTGCCTAATTATTGGTCTATTATTCAGTTGCAAGTTTCTCTGTTGCTCCCTAACACACATATATTCAGTCTTATTCATATTTAGCTCTGAACTCCATTTGTCCAGTAAAGCGAGATCCTTCACTGCCTCAACAGCATTCCCGTCCGTAAGGTTTTCGAATTCAAGTACCTCGAACTTTTTCTTGACGACAGATTGAGTTTTGTAAAACATTGCGCATTTGTGGTTGACAAGCTAAGAACGTCTATATTGTTTTCACGTCATATATTCCATGTTTGTATAGTCTTGTGCTAACACAACCTATGGTATTTTCATTTAAGGGGATTCCCATCTTTCCACATTTTTTCTTCTATTAGTTCAAAGCTTGCTCTAAGAATATTTTGAACGACAACAACCCTGCTTAAGTCCTTTTGAAAGAGTAAAACCATTACTAATTAATTTTTCCTGCTTGATCTTAATCATTGAGTCATCGTATAATGTTCTCCCCGCTTTTATTAGTTCGATGTTTATGTTGGTTTTTTCTAGTGCCTCCAATAACTTATTTAAGGGTACACTATCGTTGGCTTTTTTGGGTCAAATAAAAACAAATACAACTCGTAATTTGGTAGTAAAAGAGTTAGACCTTATCATCCCATAATGGAGAACGTAGAATGGCGACAACAAAATTGTGCCATCTAAAACTTTATTTTTATAATGTATTTCAAGCGAAACTTCTTTGCAATGATCTATTTTAATCATGTGCCCTAAAGCCTTAAGACAACGTTGTAATCTTTTTTTTCTTTTTGTCTTACTATCTTTTTTTTCTTCTTTTACTATGAGTAGATGTGCGTTTGTTGTGGGAATCTAATGACTATGTGTCGGGGAAGGTTGATTGTCTTGGACCCGGTAACTTCAAGCTCTGCACCAGGCATAATAGCTTTTGGAGATGGTACGGCAAACTTGATGAAGTTTAGGGAGAGTGATCAAGTCTTCTTAAATGGCGCGTAGGATGTTGAGGTTGTACAAGAGAGAGCGCTTCTGATTGCAACTTGTAGCTTTTTCATTTAGGTCTTTGGGCAATTTCCTGTGTTTTTTTCGTTTTTTTTTTAATACACTTTTAGAGTGCCAGGATTTTCTGGACTTTTTTTCCTTAAACGCTTTTTTTTCCTATACCTCTTCTTTTTCTCTTGGTTTGCTTAGGATTATCCTTCAGTAATGTCTGTGGAATTGCGTTGCTCTTATAGCGAACGACCGATGTCGAGTACCTCTTTTGATGCTTTGTTTTCGTTAGAAGGCATTTTTGGTTCTTTGAAGCATCAAACGCTTTATGCGATTTTTGGACACATTTGATTGTTAATACTTAGTGAGCTGAAAAATCAATTTTTATTTACGTTTTTTCTTGGGTTATGAGTTATTGATTTAGTTTTTAGGGTTTGTTCCTTAGTGTAGCCCTAAACTTCTGTCTTCATTTCAACTTTTATTTTGTCTTCCGACTTCAGGTAATAAATTCGTTTGGTAAGAGGGGGATTTGTTACAGTTTTATTTATTTTGTCTACGAAATGCCCTGAATACAAAAGAATTTGAAGTAGGCGCTGTCGGTTTGGCAATTTCTATTGGTTATGTTTGATAGTTTCAATACTAGTCCCTGTGAGTGAGAAATATCACACTACAGTCCAGCTACTGCATGATTGGAAACGACCAATTATTCTACGACAATACCCTGTATATTGAATTAGAATTAGATTCCGGCTGTCAACTACCTAAGATGGTTTGTGTCGTTTTGAATTGGCCTAATCCAAAGATTTAATAGTACATCCACTGTGATGGACATGAAATTATAAATTAATTACGTGTTTAACATAATTTATTCGTCACAGGGTAAGATATTTACATCTGTATTGTTAGGATTCTTTTGTAATTCCTTTCTTAATTTGATAGCCGTTCCTCCACGCTTTGACCATATGTTCGATTTAATAAAAGAACAATGAATAATTAATATTGATAAATGCCTACACTAAATGCTTAGGATTTTGGAAAGCATATTATCCACAACGAAAACGAAGTCTTGACCAGCATTTGCCTTTAAGATGTTATTTCTTATACGCCAGTCGATTCTGATACCCAATTTTTCGTAATTGCGAATAACAGCATTCGATACAATGGGTTTTTATATCTAATTTCCTTTATTATTGATTTTGTAGCTTCCTATCTTCGTGAGTTATTGTGTTGACACGATTAGCCATTCATATCTATTCCAGGCTTACTCAGCGGGGAAAACGTTTTCTTCGATCAAGTAGGTACTGGATTGTGGGTAAGTTTATTTAATTATTTTGTCGTTGTCAGAAAAGTCACTCACGGAATTTTTGTTTATGTTAATTTCCGTAATGACGATCATTGTTGCAATACCATTAAGGTAGTTTCATTAATTATTTTGTGTGTACCGCATGTTGTGTTCAAACGATATTTATTACGAAATTTTCTTCGCTATTCATTTCGATTCAACTTATGCATTGTGTGTTGCCGATACTTTGGGCATTTATGGATTGAGAATTAGATATACAATTGTTAATATTCTACGTTACTAAATTAAAGTTTTTATACCTGTTTAATCTTTCTTTTATGGTAACATACTTTTCTCTTTTATTGTGGTTACCTGAACATCAGAGTAACACGGATTACGAACCTAAAAATTCGTTACAAGCTTGGAACGTCTGTCTTGATCGAGGCAGAAGTGTTAATTATAACAGATCTGGCGCCCTTAATTATTATTTACTTGAACTTCCCCTATCTCCAACTGTGCGAGAGGTGCGTAAAACCTATAAACGGGTAACAGACGCATCTCGTGTACATTTACTGATTTTTACCGGTTAACAGTTTATTAAGCCACAGCAAACTAAATTTTATTTAAACAAAGTGCATCAAAGTGCAAACGTATGTACACCATTAAATAATTGGATAAGTCTTGTGTATTTTTTTTCTTTTCACTTATTGTATATTTAATGCTGGCAAAGTTTTTTGGCAAACTACGCTGCTGGTTTACATATTGTAAGTTAGTACTTTATTGTGCTGTCAATGCATTTAAAGTTGGTGATTTAATCTTAATATTACTAAATTACTAAGCTTCTTCAAGTGTTATCTGTGGTTTGATTCTGTTTTTCTTGTACCTTACGTATTTTACGGGTTACCCTAGGGTACCTGGTTCCTTGAGTAGGTATTCTAATAGTGGCTAAATAAAGATAGCACCCAAGTTTTCTTCCTTTGTAGCATTTTAGTCATCTACGCTCACTCGCTATCCATCAAGCTAGCCATGGTGTTCGTGGATGTGAGCAACA
Source organism: Aquatica leii (assembly GCA_035610365.1). Lineage (NCBI taxonomy): Eukaryota > Metazoa > Arthropoda > Insecta > Coleoptera > Lampyridae > Aquatica > Aquatica leii. The sequence continues at coordinate 16,896,944 of CM069432.1, forward strand.
AGATAAGCTGGAGAAAAAATTAGTTATAGAATGTATTCATGAATAATTCTTATAGCATTTGGACGTCTTCAGAAGACTGATAACTTTTTGGCGTAAGAAGGTAAGTTTTGAGTTAAAAGGAATTAGAACTACAAATTAAACAGAAGCAGTTAGAGAGATGGTTTGTGCAAAATGACGTTGGATTTTGGTACTTCATCCAACTTCTAAAGTTTTTGCACGTTATTTTCCAGGCGCTTGTTTAACAAGAAAAAATTATGAGTGTGAGTCACAACTCTGATATAGAATAGATACGACAAATTTTTTGCATCTATTAGTAAATCTATTCTTATATTTTCAGGAATATCAACATTGCGTTTTTGAAGAAGTACAATGATAAGCTTTCCGTAAACTTTTTTTAAGGTAAGGCATTGAAGATTTATTTGGAAATTCGTTTGAGTTCATCTCAACTAAACGTTGATTATTGAATTTTAAAGAACAAATGATGAACTAATGCCAAAAATTTTGGTACGAATTTTATACTTCTTTAATTGTAATTTATTTGCAAATGCGTTCGAGACTAAATTCGAATGACTACGGTACAGTGACAGAAATTTATCTAAGCTGCATTTTAGCTTTATTGCAGCAGTTCGAGTAGTAGTGTCTTGCATGTGTGAAGAAAAATAACGATTTTTGTTAAGAAAGTGATCTTAAATCATTGTTTTGAATCTCCTACTAACGGTTTTTTTTTCTGCACTGGAGTCTATAATTAAGCTAAGCAGATATTTTTTGTTGAGTATTTTTCATTGTTCGTTACACTTAACAGCATGATATTTGTATAATGACAGTGGCCGTTAGTGGAATCAATAATTCACTAGTTACCCACTTATGGCCATCCTGCTGGCCATAAGTAGATAAGCAAAAACTACTTTTGGCCAGTTTACTTTTTTGTTTAAATAAATACCTAATGTAATATATTTACATAATTGTGTAATATTTCTTTCAGTTAAAATGCCAAAGGCACTGAATAAAACCCATAAAGGCCGAGTAGAAAAGCTGAGAAAGGCAAAATTTCAGTATTCTCCTACAAAACTTAATCTTGCTTTAAATGCCATTTCTGACGGAATGGCTGTTGCCAAAGCAAGTCGTGAATTTGATATACCAAGAACTACTTTGCGTAATAAAGTATCAGGAAAGTCTCCAAGAGATTCAAGGCACTGCAGATTCGAGGCTCAGTTTGGAAAGGATACTGAAAACCAGTTGGTTGAATGGATACTTGCTTGTGCGAAAATGGGATTTTTAATTGATAAAGACGGGTTACTGACTTCAGTACAAAAATTGGTACGAGAAGCAAATATTAAAACTCCTTAATCGCCATAAACAACTTTCCCAAAAAAAAGCCGAATACGTTCACGGTGGAAGAGGTGCAGTAACTGAAGAGAAAATCCGCAAGTGGTTTGACGAGATTCAAACAAGTTTAAGCGAAATTAATGCCACCAGTGTATTAGAAAATCCACACAGGATTTTTACAATGGATGAAACATGTTTCTGTTTAGCTCCAAAAAGTAGTACTGTTGTTGGATTACGAGGAAAACATGTCTACGATGAATGACTATCATCAGACAAGGAAAATGTAACAACACTGTTCACAGTTAATGCAGCAGGAAAATGTGTTCATCCGTTAACAATCTTTAAATATGACCGGATTCCATCTGCTGTGTCTAAAGCAGCTCCAAAGGGCTGGGGGATTGGCAAAAGTGAAAAAAGCTGGATGACTGCAGAATGTTTTTACGAATACTTCTCCAACGTCTTTGTACCATACCTTAAGGAGTTTCAAATCGAGTTACCCGTTATCATCTTTTTAGATAGACACGCACCTCACCTGACTCTCCATTTAAGTAAGTTCTGTAGAGAAAATCAAGTAATGTTAATAGCACTGGTCCCTAATGCTACTTACATCCTTCAACCGTTGGATGTCGCTGTGTTTGCGGCTTTAAAGAAAAAGTGGAGGAATATTGTGCAAAAATATGAGATAGAGAACAATGACCAAGAGATCACCAAATTAAATTTGCCCATGATACTGTCTCAGTTGATTAAAGATCCACAAATGACATCAAATATAATATCAGGATTTAAAGCAACAGGCTTTTATTCTTTTTCATCAAATAATGTGGAATATAGTAAAATTATTCTGAGGAAACCCGAAACATACCAAACCCGAAATATTGACGCAGCAGCTGCAGATTGTTTGAAGTACCTAGAATCAAAGATTGATGTGGTTTTGCTAGATGAATTCAAGCAAACAAAAAAATGAAACTACGAATGGGAAGGTAATACTGAGGATAAGACTTTGTACAATGTTTGGCATCAAATTGCAAGTGATGTAGAAGGCCTACCAAAGTTAGTGAGCGAGGATCCTGCACTTGAAAATGATCTCCAAACCGCTCCAGTATCTCCTCTAGGTGATAACATTTTAACTGATATGCTCCCAGTTGATAAACCGAAAGAAGTTCCGGCCACATCAAATGATAGTAATACTGCATTGGCTACTACATCTCGTCCAGATAGGGTAGAACAAGTAACACGTAATATTTGCTTTGCTTAAAAAACAATAAGTTCAAAAGTATTTTATAATGTACTTCCTTATCCTAAAGAAAATAATACTGACTCAACGAAGAAGAGAAAAAAAGAATACACACCAAGTGTTATTACATCTGATAAATGGGCGGAGTATCACGAAGAATGCGAGAGGCTCAAAATGGAGAAGGAACGAGAAAAGCAAGAAAGGAAAAGGAAAGGAGAGAGTAAGAAAAAGGCAAAAAACTTAAACAGAAGCCAACAAAACATCAAAAACAATACATAGATTCAGGCTCTTCCTCACAGGACCTTGAAGACTGGGTGGAAAGTGGTAGCAGTGGAGACGATATTGACTTCACGGTATTTGAACAGGAAGACATTGAAATCTTCAAACCCAAAGATCTTAATTTGAGAGATTTTGTACTTGTAAGATTCAAGCTAAGTGGTAAAAGATCGACGACAACGTATATGTGGTTAAAATTCTAGAAATGTTATCATCAGAAGAATATGAAATACAATGTTATAAGACTGCCAATGATGAGAAGACTATAGAAAATGACATTTCTACCATAAATCAATGCGATATTTTAGGGAAACTACCCGAGCCCACTGTTGAAGACAAGGGGAGAAAGTGCAAGACAATTTTTCCAGCTCAAGTAGACATTTCTGAACAGATATAGTTTAATAATGTAACAAACATTGTTTATAAACTATTCTCTTATATTACTTACCTATTTGTACCAGAAATTTATTTTTGTTTCATCTACAGCTTTGTATTTCAATAAATTACATATTTATTTTTACCTATACTTGCAAAAATTGTATTTCGCATTTTAATAATTTTTTAAATGGCCAAAAGTAGATAAAACGTATGGCCAAATGTAGAAATAGATGCCAAAAGTAGGAAATTTCATGGTTCAAAATATAAAGCGTTGTAACATTTTTAAATTATATTTAATCTTTAATATCAATTGATTTTTTAAAAGAGCAGATTTTGAAGCATAAAGTGACATTAAGAAAAAAGGTGTTTTTCCATTTCAATATTTTTCTCAATGCAATAATAATTAAAAAGTTCTTAAAGTGGCCATAAGTGGTGCCTGTACCCTAATGCAACATTTATATTATTGATTTGCTTTTATATAATTAATATAGTAATAAACGAAATTGTTGAACTTTTAACGTTTTTGTAGAATGCGGCTTGAAGGACCATCAAATAGTGCTCTTTGATTGCAATCTTTTGTTTGCACCGTGCATTTTTGGTATGCACCCGGTAATTAAAAAAAATGAAGTTTTGGAAACGTTTATTTACACTAAGTAATTGTAATATAGAAAAATACCACTTAGAAATAATTGCGTGTAATGAAACGTGTTTCAACCTCAAGAAATAAAATCAATGACAAGTACCTATATATTTCACATAAAATATAAGAACTAATGCTAAACCAGTTAACGTTTAAATCGAAAAAGAAAGAACGTAAATGCGAGTTTTCATACGTGTAGTTTAACATGCAAAAGTTACCTTATTATTATTTTTTTTCGATTTAGTGTAGGTTCTTCAACATGTATTTCCCATTTGACTTGCTGAAAACTTTGACATTATATTGAGACTAAAGTTTGAAGTTGTGGCAGAATAGTAAATATCTTATCTTGACCAAGTTTGCATACTGAATGCTTTTCGAAAGCAGTTTCACTAACAAACTAAATTTTTTTCTAACGTTCGTAAATAAAACATAAATTTTCCAAAAGAAATTATAAGTTGTCGTTTGTGAAAAATAGATCCTAAAACTAAAAAAACATCATGAAACTTTTACTACTGTATTTCTTTTAGAAAGAAAACTTTATGAATGCTTTGGTAAATTTCAGAACGCGTCTAACACGCACTTCGGGAAATCCCCAGATACAAGCTTTAAAATTTATAGAACCGGCCTCGACTCTTACTACTTTGTCAACATGTAACGTCTGAGAAAACTTCGGTATTTGAGTGTGCGTATGCGTAGTCGTACTTTGTGCGTTACATAAATAAGTTTTATAACTGAAACTGTAAAACGAGGTTTTCATCTCTCCAAAACCTTTAACAGTTTGATGGATTGCTTCATGCAATTTTAACGGAAGGAGCTTGTACTTAGCACATTATAATCCTGTCACTACCGATATTTATTAGTTATTACATAGGCAGTGTTCTCCTTTTAAGCAATTTTAAGCACGCACATGTCTCATGTAATGTATCACTTTCGAAAATGTCAGGAAGTATGAAACTAGCTTTTAAACACTACGTCAAAGATGATAGATACGAGACATAAACGATTATGTCGACAATAAAGAGATCGATTAAGACCACGCTGTCTAAACCTGATGTAACCTATACCATGGTATAAACAAAATTGTTAATCGTTTGTTTAATAAATAATTACAGTTTACCAAATATAAACAATTCTTTGGTATTAGTAGACATAAAAATTTACAAAGAGTAGTAGTAGTACTATAAACATAATACTAAAATTTGCAGTTAATAACGCTGTGAGCTTTTCACAAACAACTGCAACTAACGTAAGAGGATTGCATCACCCAGAGCGTAAGAACTTACACAAAGGTTTCAATTTGAGCGCTTTAGTTTTGCTTATACATAAATATAAATGAACTAAAAATTATTTAAATAGAGAGAATAAAACATTTTAACATGGATTTGTATACAAGAAAATTTTGTTTTTGTAAATGGCATTAAAAACGTAAAATAAATACGTGCATATCTACATAAAATAATTAAAGAAAAGGTCAACGTGACATTTCTTTTTTAAAATGCTAAAATTATTTAAAAAAATTAATACAAAAACATCATGTTTGTTTAACTTCCAAAAATATGTTTAATATTTTTTATTTGAAACGCAGTCAAATCATTCAATTAAGAAATAAAAAAAAATACAAAGAAGGTATGAAACTTGACCACAAATATGTAATATTTAAGGTATTAATTAACTAAAGCTCTTAAAATATAAATTATGTTTCTTGTCAAATGAAGCTATTAAATAACAATATTAACATATATTTAAAAAACTAAACAATTACTAAGTATTCTCTAGATACAGTGTTTGGTCATCAATCTAAAAGAACATTTGTAAAACACGTAAATAAATGTTTTTACATGTCGTTATTTAGGTATTTACCAAATATGATTATCGCTAATTAAAGTTCACGCCTGCACTGGTTTGTCGCTTACACTGTTTTTTTAAGAGAAATCGTTTACGACCTTTGCGAGTAGAGAGGAACATTCATTTACATTTTTTTACGTATTTGAAGTCATTGAAAGCGGTCGTTTGTGTGGTGCCATTATTTGTCGACAAATCTTTAAATGCTATTTAAGTATCATTGTTCTATCTCGTTTTTTTAACTACTATTTGTTGGAAAATAAATATATGCTTGTTATAAAATGTGTTTTGTAAATTGTTCTTTAATTGATTATTACTATTTGTTTGTTTTATTTATTTATTTATTGTGTGATTAGCACACCGAGACCTGCGACCCTTTCGCCAAATTATAGTAAATCTGCATTTAAATTACGGGTAAAGCCTCGTAGCAACATATACAGTGTGTCCGAAAAGTATATTATACAGGTCGATAAATATGCACTTTACACAAAAAAGTTGTAAATAAAAGTTGTTTATCACTTAGTTATATACCACCTGGGAGATATCAATTTAAATTTTTGCTGTAAACAAAATCGCAACGAATAACATTTACATTTTTTTAAATGGCAAGGCACGTTTTTATTATACTCATTTGATAGAGTCTTTTTTTCTCTTTTCAACCATATGAAACTTGAATACCTTTACATCAAAAAATTTTTAAGAAAAACAAGGACATGTCTAACAAATTTATTTTACTGAGCAGTATTAATCAGGTACGTAATATGTAGTATTGAAACAATTGATTGCACTGTCACAATAGCAAATATTAAACTTTAAATATCTTTACATAAAATTGTTATAACAAAAAAATGTATTTAAACTAAACTTACAATAAATGTTCAAAATGTAAACCATTCATAATTTGACAGTGGTAAATTCGATTTTTAAAACCATCGATTGCTTTTGAAATCATATCTCGAGTTATAGCTCTTATCTCAACTCTAATGCGATTTTTCAAATCTTCAACATTATCAGGTCTATTTACATAAATTTGGCTTTTAATATAGCCCCAAAGAAAAAAATATAGTAGAATTAAATCCGGCGAGCGAGCAGGCCATTCTATTGTACCTCTTCTGCCTATCCATGTATTTTGAAAAGTATTATTAAGAAAGTGGCGGACATTAATTCCAAAATGTGGAGGTGCCTCGTCTTGTTGAAGCCAGATTCTGTTATGAGGTTTATCTGGATCTACTTCATGTAGAAATAACTCGGCCAAAGCAGGAACTAACTCAAATCTTAAGAAATCGAGATAAATATTCGCCGTTAAACTACCTTCAAAAAAATATGCCCCCTAAATTTGACTTCCAATCATTCCTACCCAGACGTTGACTTTCTGCTGGTATTGGGTGTGTCGTTCTAGATACCAGTGAGGATTTTGTGAAGACCAGTAACGTGTGTTTTGTTTGTTAATTGTGCCGTTTAAACAAAACGTGGCCTCATCAGTAAAAAGGATATTTTTATGAAAATGTGCATCTCGTTCAAGTTTGTTTGTTATTGTTTCACAAAACTCTAGCCTTCTGTCTAAATCGTCTTCAAATAATTCTTGAACTACACAAACTTTATAAGGATGAAATTTTTCTTTTTTTAAAACGTCCTGTACAGCCGATTTATTCAAATTATGGTCTCTAGCAATTTGCCGAACAGAAATTTGTGGATTTTCCTCAACAGACAAGAACACATTTTCTCGTTCCACATTACTTAATGACAAAGGTCTACCAGTTCTACTCGCATCTTTCACCGAACCTGTGTCTTGAAATTTCCGCCAAATTTTGCTTACCGTGGACTGCGAAATGTTTAGTTCTGGATGCAAGTTATTAAATAAATTACATACTTCGTCTTGGGTTCTTCTTCTATCTCCATATCCCAGAATCATTAAAATTTCAATTCTATGTTTCTCAGATAATTGAGCCATATTTCAAGCACTAACAAATAGAAAAGTGTGACAGTGTTCTAAAGTGCATTCAATTGTTTCAATACTACATATTACGTGCCTGATTAATACTGCTCAGTAAAATAAATTTGTTAGACATGTCCTTGTTTTTCTTGAAAATTTTTTGATGTAAAGGTATTCAAGTTTCATATGGTTGAAAAGAGAAAAAAAGACTCTATCAAATGAGTATAATAAAGACGTGCCTTGCCATTTAAAAAAATGTAAGTGTTATTCGTTGCGATTTTGTTTACAGCAAAAATGTAAATTGATATCTCCCAGGTGGTAGATAACTAAGTGATACACAACTTTTATTTACAACTTTTTCGTGTAAAGTGCATATTTATCGAGCTGTATAATATATTCCATACTTTTCGGACACACTGTATAGTAAAAGTAGTTAAAGATTAGAAAAAAAGTATAAATGACAGTTTACATAATGATCATAATGATCTTTCTAAAAAAATGGTTTCTCGTTACTCTTCCGAAATTATCACAGCTACTCCTTGCGTACTTGCTTTAATATCTCAAAACCTCCCTTCGGCTCGTCTTTCCGAACAAGTCTATTCTAGTCTAAGACATCGTCAACTAGCAGATACATATTTTCATGTACAGTCAATAAATTAAAAATCGAGACACTACCTGCGTCCGAATACAAGAATTTAGTTGTTTGAATGGGGTTTAACCCTATCAATTACAGACCCCAAATAGTTTCAGGTAAACTATTTATTGTTCATACTTTGCAATATGCTAGTTGTTTTTACTAAAGAATGATTTTATCGTTTACGTTTGCAATGCACTGCTTTTGGCGGTTACATTTTTAAAGAAATTTAAATTTGGAAATGCATAATCAAATTGGTTAGTAGTTTAAGCTTGATTACTAAGATAAACAACTAAAAGACTAAAGTAGATTTAAGAAAAACACAGCATTATTATTAACGTATATAACAATTAATAAATAATGCACAACTTTTTTAAAAGCAATTATTTCATTACAGAATATCATTGCTTAAATACCTACTAATGCTAAATCGTTGAAGACGAAACGGGTTATTGAATTGTTACGATCATTTTATTTATTCTGATTGACTTTTTGTCATTCAATTTAGATCAAAAAAATCAAATAGCAGAAAACAATTATTTTCCCTATAAATTAGACAAACCGTTAAAACGTAAAGTAATCGTATTCAACAAAAAATCGTCTACCAATGTTTGTTTTCTTAAATGTAGCAAATTACTATATTCAATACGGTTTTACAGACATTGTTACCTACAAGTGATCATGAATTAATATTTTTTTCTAAAAGTGCAAGGACACGCTTTGTCTGCAACAATATAGCACCAGTAGGTATTTAGGAAATGATATTCGCTAATTAGCTTTTGTGTAAGAATTTCTTAAACACAAGAATCATATATATCATTAAATTGTTTCTTTGTAGTTATTTAAGTTAATTGTCAAATTTAATTTATAAACCAACTGTATCGTTGTAGAATTGTCGATACAAAAGTTCAAGAAAGAAAATAAATTCAACGTCTTCAAGAAGGAAAACGTTGCCGTAAATGCTGGATTTTGAAATAAATGTAAACGCCTCGAATCAAAGAAAACATAAATTTTAATGCACTAAACTGTACACTGTTAATACATAACGCAGTATAAAACAGATTGTAATAATTATAATTGTGCCGATACTTGGGCATACAAGGAGGTATCAACTATGTACCTTAGCACCCTTAACAATACACTGCCTTATTTAGCAACGCCACACGTTCAACGTAAGCAACCCGCAGGCGCTAACAACACAAAACTTAGCAAGCGGTAAGAATTCAAATAATTTAAATATTTATAAATTATACAAAACTGTACACTCCCCGCCTTGAAATCACTCAGATTTCAACAAGTTAAATAAAACTACGTGTGACAACTTCAAACAAGTAACATACAAGTTAGATTAACGTAATAAAAATAAGTATAAGTACAATAAATCTAAACTTCAATATCCAAAATAAAAGAAAGGCTAAACTCAAAATAATAATACGTTTAAGCTCAAGTCCTGAGCGCAAGCGTCTACTTGAATTATTGCGAGACCTAGTAAATGGCGAACGAAGTTAAATTAGGTAGGCAACACACACAACCGATGCACTGAACGCCGCACGACACTTCCGTTGGATAGTTTCACAGAAGCAGCACGAAGCACGTTGTCGTGTCCATGATGAAGCTGAACGACACGTCCAAGATGCCACTGAAGTGGTGGTAAGTTGTCATCTTGGAGCAAGACGCAGGAATCGAGACAGAGAAGATCAGGCAGATGCTTGAACCATTTCTGACGTCGTTGAAAATCAGTGACTACCTCTTTATTCCACCGTCTCCAGAAATGTTGAACTAATTTTTGAGCTCGTTGGTACGTTCGCAAGCGATTGTCCATAATGTGAGTAAGATCGGGTTCGGGTAAAGAATTTAAAGGACGGCCTATGAGGAAGTGACCAGGAGACAGAGGAGTAAGGTCATCAGGATCCGATGAAATTCGGGATAACGGCCTCGAATTTAGAGTCGACTCTATCATTGTTAGAGACGTATACAATTGTTCGAAAGTTAAATTCGCGTTACCGAGGACTCGTCTTAGATGTGTTTTAACAGATTTAACAGCTCCTTCCCAAAGGCCGCCTTCATGGGGAGACCTTGGGTTTATAAAATCCCATTTAATTGAGCTTTTATACAAATAACTAGTAATTTTGTCATGAGATTCTTTGGTATGTAATAATGAGTACAAATTATTAATCTTAGTCTTAGCACCGCGAAAATTAGTTGCATTATCACTTGATATACAGTTAGGAATGCCTCTACGGGCAATAAATCTTTTAAGAGTATTTAAAAAAGCGTCCGTAGACAAAGAAGTAACAAGCTCTAAATGTATGGCACGAGTCACCATACAGACAAATACGCAAATATAGCATTTTGTAAGACGCGCACCCCTTGTGACTCTGTCTTTTATCATTATCGGGCCTGCATAGTCCAGGCCGACGTTATAAAAAGGGTAAACAGGATTTAACCGTGAAACTGGCAAATTTCCCATCATGGGATGCCGAATAAGTGGTTTGGTTTTGAAGCACCGAATGCAATCCTTTAAAAGTTTTTTGATGTGAGCTAGGCCACCGATTGGCCAGAAACGCTCTCTAATATTATAGAGCAATTGTTGAGCACCACCGTGTAGTAGCTCCTGATGATAGTTTCGAACGATTAGTTCAGTAAATTTGTGAGACTTGGGCAACAATAATGGATGTTTTTTGTCGTACTTAAAGTCCGAATTAATTAATCGGCCGCCTACACGGAGGCATCCGTTGGTATCCAAAAAGGGATTCAATGATTGTATATTAAAAGACCTTAAGTTACGATTATTTTTTATGTAATTAATTTCTGTAGCGAAAGACTCGTGTTGACATAACTTAGTCAACGTTAATAAAGAACCATTGAGTTCATTGATCTTTAGTGGGCCAGTTAGTTTGTTAGGACTGCGGCAATTGTAAATAAATCTAATAAATTTACGAATTGTAAATCCTGACGAAGAGAGTATGAAGGAGAGGTCTTTCATGATTTTTATTGCATTCTCCACGCAGTCTGTAGAAAATAATAGATCGTCCATGTAGAAATGTTTGGAAAGCACTTGAAAGGCTTCCGGAAAAGAATCTTTATGCGACTCGGCAAGGTACTTCAAGCACCGCGTAGCCAAATAACTGGCCGAAGTGGTACCGTAGGTAACGGTATTTAAACGATAAGTTGCGAGAGGTTTAGCAGGGCTATCTCTCCAAAGAATGTGTTGAAATTTGCGACAAGGAGAATCGACATTGATCATCCGGTACATTTTTGCAATGTCACCACAGAGGGCGACTGGATGGATTCGGAAACGAAGTAAGATATCGAATAAATTATCCTGCACTTGAGGTCCGGTAATTTGTGTATCATTGACTGACACGTTAGTAGATGATTTTGCGCTAGCGTCGAAAACTACACGCAGTTTTGTTGTTAGAGATGACTGTTTGATTACAGCATGATGAGGAAAATATTGCGGAGGAATGTCCGCGATGTCAATAGAGCCATTAATTGTTTCTATCGATACAAGTTCGGAAGGATTATGTACTTCAAATTCAGAAATTTTGGTCATGTGACCCATGGATTCGTATTCAGCCATAAATTGACAATATTCCTTGAGAAGCGTAGTTGAATTTTGGAGACGTTTCTCCAAATTAAAGAAACGGGATTCAGCTATTTGCTTAGAATCACCTAACAATAGTAATTTCGAGTTAAATGGTATTGAAACCACGAGATGACCAGTGTCATCACGACGGATTGTATTTGCGAAATGATCTTCGCAAAATCTTTCTTCTCTAGAAAGTAAAGATCGTTTGCAGATGGGAACAGGATTCTCTAATTCCCAGAATTTAGTTAGCGAGTGACGTAGATCAAAATCCGAGTCACTGCTCTGAGTTGTGGTATGGCATGTTATTGCCGAAATTTCTCGGTCTGAGGACGAAGTAAAATTATTTGGTAGATCACCTGCAACAACCCAACCTAATAAAGTGCCTTGTAGAGTTGGCAAGGAAGTGCCCAAGGAAAGTTTTTGGGGTAAGAGGATTTTGTAAAACAAAGCAGAACCGAGTAAAATATCGATGGCTCCGGGTTCGTGATAAGAATTGTCCGCAAGACGACAATGAGGTGGGATGTCTAGAAGATCCCTGCTGAATCGAACTCGAGGGAGCTGATCAGTAATTGTAGGTACGATTAGACAATCGATACCCGTCTTAAAACGTCCGGTAGTGGATTCTAATTTCACCGAAGTGTATTTGGAGCAAGACGAAGTAATGTCGTTTACTCCTCTTAAAATAAGATTAATGGGCTTGCAAGGAGAATTTAATCTATTGTGCAAGCTTTCTGTAATAAGATTATGTTGTGAACCTGGGTCTAACAAACCACGTATAGTAAAAATCGTGTCACCGTAGCTGACCTTAACCTGAACCGTAGCTAATATAACCTCAGAGAATCTAGAAAAATTGCAAACAGAAACGTTTGTAGGAGTTTCAGCTGTTTGAGATGTTTCCGGAACAAGATGAGATGCGCTCGAGTCATTTGAGCGGAATCGTGTATCATTTTGGCCAGAAGACTTCGTATTTTTAAAACACAGCAACGTATTATGACGTTGATTGCAAAACTTACAATTAAATGTAGAAGTACACTTTGAATTGGTGCCGTGGCGAAGACAAACTAGGCATAATTTTGAAGATTTTGCCTTGTGAAAACGAGCTTTGGTAGATAAGGCCAAAAATGATGGACAATGATTTAAAAAATGCTGCTCTTTACATAAGATGCAAGCATATGATGTTTGGGCTAGTGTATAAGAACCCTTAGAGATACTTTTCTTAGCGGAATTTAAAGATTCCGCGAGATTTATTGTGTCATCAATAACGTTACATTTGTCTGATAAAAACTGAGAAATTTCGTGAATTGTAGGAATTCTTTTGGGAAAGTTTTTGGCAAACTCAGCCGACGTGCGAGAATCAGTCTTGTTTTTTACTATGTATGCTATGACGGCGTCTTTGTATTCGGCGTCCGTCGTGTTTTCATTTTCCACAGCCCGTAAATGTTTAATAAGATTGTCGTAAAATTTCCTTAAGCTTGAGTCTTTTGTTAATCTAGGGTGTTCAAACAGTGAATCAAAATGACTGAAAATTAGTAGTTTTCTATTATCGTAACGTTCCTTTAGTAATTGAATCGCTACATTGTAATTTGATTCTGTAGATTTAAGTTCATTTATCATTTCGCCGGCAGGACCCTTTAAACAATTTTTTAAATATAAAAATTTTTCTGTCTGGGACAAGTCAGGGTTGTAGCCGACAAGGGCTTCAAAGGTTTCGAAAAAACTCCTAAAGTTTTGGTAACTACCATCGAAAGTAGGTAGAGAAATTGTAGGTAGCTTAATATTGTCTTTTGTACCACGATTACTTGCAATGGATTCGCTTGAACTGCTACGGGAAAAAAGTTTTTGTTTATGATTATGCTCTAATAAACCTTCGGCATTAATTGAATAATAAACGTATTGCTTACGGAATTCAGTTAGACTTAATAAGTCACCGATATCAGAATTGTTAGCTATTATGGAATTAATAGTTTTTTTGTATTCATCCAATAAAGGTTTAAAAATATCAAGCTCGAATTTGAGTCGTTTTAAATTAGTTTCTGAAATATTTTCATTGATAGAATCAAGCAGATCTTTAAATTCTTCTAATTGTAGGATAATGCCCTTGGCATTTACAAAAAGTAATTTTATTTCTTTCTTTGAGGCCATTGTAATTACTAATGGCTAAATAACTAAATCTCTTTAACTAAATTAATTATAGACTGATAACACAAGGTGTGAACGTTAAATTAAATTCGTATTTAAACCGTTCGATAATTACACAAAACTGTATATCAAATGTAAAATGCAAAATTTTAATTTGCGAATGATTAAATTATTATAATAATCGATGATAATTATCGAATTTGCTGTTAAAAATGCTAAAACACTATGCGAATACGTGTTACATTTACAAACAAAATTAATAACGAAATTATTTTATACACCGTAACAACAGGTGATATGATAAAGAAGGAAAGGCTTACTCACGCTTTTATGGATAGACGGAGACGGCTCAAAAGGCACCGCACCCTTAAGTCACACCTGCGAAATGCCGGGAAAATGATCTTGCTACTATCTCTCTTTGTTGCAGAGGTAACACTATGTTGCGTTCTTTCTCCAACACATTGGTCGATGAATTAATGTTCTTTTTTTGAAAATTCGAAGCGAAAACCATAAATCCGGCTCGAAGGACCAAACTTTGTATCGTTGTAGAATTGTCGATACAAAAGTTCAAGAAAGAAAATAAATTCAACGTCTTCAAGAAGGAAAACGTTGCCGTAAATGCTGGATTTTGAAATAAATGTAAACGCCTCGAATCAAAGAAAACATAAATTTTAATGCACTAAACTGTACACTGTTAATACATAACGCAGTATAAAACAGATTGTAATAATTATAATTGTGCCGATACTTGGGCATACAAGGAGGTATCAACTATGTACCTTAGCACCCTTAACAATACACTGCCTTATTTAGCAACGCCACACGTTCAACGTAAGCAACCCGCAGGCGCTAACAACACAAAACTTAGCAAGCGGTAAGAATTCAAATAATTTAAATATTTATAAATTATACAAAACTGTACAACCAACAAAATTCCAAGATTAAAATAAATCCTACTATTTAGAAAACGTAACAAAAAGTATACCAAGGTCATTAAAAGTAACCAAAGAATCGTGAAAATACCGGAAATGTATTTATTGTGATGATAATTATATATTGTATAAAAATTTCTTAACTCATGGTATTTGGAAATATTGATTTAAATCAACTAAAATTTAGTCTACTAGTTATGCACGTTTTCACACTCAATTATAATGTATAATAAAATCCAGAATTTCTTAAAATCGCAATCAAAACAATTTGCCTTAAAAAAAATAGCATTACAAATTTACAATGGAATAAGAAATCTTTTTTGATTATTATTTTGTCACAAGGTAATCTTAAATTCTGACTGTGTTATAATACCTAAATGTTATGCAATAAACTGATACTCATATTCGTTAATGAAACGTTTATTATACTAAAATATTTTATAACCATATGGAGCATAAAACTAATAACGATATAACTCCTTTGTTTTGAATACATTCCTTTAACCGCCGAGGTATGGATGCTATCAAATGATTTAAATATTCCACACCAATTGTCTCCCAAGCATTTTTAATCGCTCTAACTAATTCATTGCGATTTTTAGGTATGAAGATGGGACCTTGTTGTTCTTGAAGATATGCACCATGCACTTCGCTTGTTAGGGCAACACATTTAGGTTATTTTTTTGTAACCAACGACGAACCATCGTGGATGCGTCTATAGGCACATTGCTCTTGTAACAAAAAAAGTGTCAAAACCATTGTGTCAAATCAAGAAAAATTAAGTTTATGATATATAACAGAAAACTTATTCGTTGAAATACATAATTTCTGTCTGGATATACAATTTCGACAGACGGCTCCATAACATCCCGCAATATATTCAAATAGCCCTCAGAATTTAGTCCACCATCGATGATCCAACAAATTCCTGGACCTCTCGAGCTAAATCAACCCCACACATTCACAGAAAAGTAGCCACTACGTTTTGTTTTCCTAACACCATTTGCCTCATAACGATTTTCTCGGGATCAATACACTATAACAGGACCATCGTTAAAACTTTTAAATCTTTTTTCATCGCTAAAAATGACGTGATCCCAAAGCTCTAATGGCTGGTTGACATATTGTCTGGCAAACTCATTAGTGTAACAAAAAAATTCTAAGATTTAAATAACCTCATTCATTTTAGTAAGTATGCAAGGATAACAAAAGAATTAGAAAAAGTTTCCATAAATACCAATGATAACCCTAATATATTTCAATGTTTCGATCGTTATTTGAAATGCCTGCACATATAAATACTGAGGTAAGGGTTCGAATTGTGGCAGAGTTGGCTAATGGTGTTAGTGTTCGCGAAATAGCGCGTGTGTTAAATGTTTCGCGTGCTACTGTAGGACGTGTGCGTGTTAAATGGTATCGTGAACATACAATTGATAGAGTGGTAGGTAGTAGCAGAAAAAGAATTTCCACTGTAGCTCAAGATGAAGCATTAAGAGCATATGTGGTTGAAAATCGATTTTCCACTTGTAAAAATGCTATACGCATAACAGCATTTCCTGGATGTGCAGTAACAGCTGGTGCAAGATTGAAAGACAGTGGCATTAAAAAATATACAGCTGTCTCTAAAGAGAAGCTTAGTGAGCAAAATCGAAGAAACCGCTTAGAGTTCGCCAGACAATATGTCAACCAGCCATTGGAATTCTAGAATAATCTCATTTTTAGCGATGAAAAAACCTTTAAAAGTTTTAGCGATGGCCCTGTTAAAGTGTATCGATCTCGAGGAAATCGTTATGAGGCCAATCATGTTAGAGAAACTAAACGTAGTGGCTACTTTTCTGTCAATGTGTGGGGTTGGATTAGCTCGAGAGGTCCAGCAATTTGTTGAATCATCGATGGTCGAATAAAATTCTCAGGGTTATTTGAATATATTGTGGGAGCCGTCTGTCGAAATTGTATATCTAGACAGAAATTATGTATTTCAACAAATAAGTTTTCTGTTATATATCATAAACTTAATTTTTCTTGATTTGAAACAATGGTTTTGACACTTTTTTGTTACAAGAGCAATGTGCCTATAGACGCATCCACGATGGTTCGTTGTTGGTTACAAAAAAATAACCTAAATGTGTTGCCCTAACAAGCAAAGTGCATGGTGCATATCTTCAAGAACAACAAGGTCCCATCTTTATACCTAAAAATAGCAATGAATTAGTTAGAGCGATTGAAAATGCTTGGGAGACAATTGGTGTGGAATATTTAAATCATTTGATAGCATCCATACCCAGGCGGTTAAAGGAATGTATTCAAAACAAAAGAGGTTATATCGTTATTAGTTTTATGCTCCATATGGTTATCAAATATTTTAGTATAATAAACGCTTCATTAACGAATATGAGTTTCAATTTATTGCATAACATTTAGGTATTATAAGTCAGAATTTAAGATTACCTTGTGATAAAATAATAATCAAAAAAGATTTCTTATTCAATTGTAAATTTGTAATGCTATTTTTTTTAAAGGCAAATTGTTTTGATTGCGATTTTAGGAAATTCTGGAATTTATTATACATTATAATTCAGTGTGAAAACGTGCATTAAGAAATTTTTATACAATATATAATTATCATCACAATAAATACATTTCCGGTATTTTCACGATTCTTTTGTTACTTTTAATGACCTTCGTATACTTTTTGTTACATTTTCTAAATAGTTGAATGTATTTTAATCTTGGAATTTTGTTGGTTTATAAATTAAATTTGACAATTAACTTAAATAACTACAAAAAAACAATTTAATGATATATATTATTTTTGTGTTTAAGAAATTCTTACACAAAAGCTAATTAGCGAATATCATTTCCTAAATACCTACTGGTGCTATATTGTTGCAGACAAAGCGTGTCCTTGCACTTTTAGAAAAAAATATTAATTCATGATCAATTGTAGTTAACAATGTCTATAAAAAATTACCGTATTGAATATAATAATTTGCTACATTTAAGAAAACAAACATTGGTATACGATTTTTTGTTGAATACGATTACTTTACGTTTCAACGGTTTCTCTAATTTATAGAGAAAATAATTGTTTTCTGCTATTTGATTTTTTCGATCTAAATTGAATGACAAAAAGTCAATCAGAATAAATAAAATGATCGTAACAATTCAATAACCCGTTTCGTCTTCAACGATTTAGCATTAGTAAGTATTTAAGTAATGATATTCTGTAATGAAATAATTGCTTTTAAAAAAATTGTGCATTATTTATTAATTGTTATATACGTTAATAATAATGCTGTGCTTTTCTTAAATCTACTTTAGTCTTTTAGTTGTTTATCTTAATAACCAAGCTTAAACTACTAACCAATTTGATTATGCATTTCCAAATTTAAATTGCTTTAAAAATGTAACCGCCAAAAGCAGTGCATTGCAAACGTAACGATAGAATCATTCTTTAGTAAAAACAACTAGCAGATTGCAAAGTATGGACAATAAATAGTTTACCTGAAACTATTTGGGGTCTGTAATTGATAGGGTTAAACCCCATTTAACCAACTAAATTCTTGTATTCGGACGCAGGTAGTGTCTCGATTTTTAATTTATTGACTGTACCTGGCAAGATAAAAATGCTTATCGGAGCTGATCTATTTCCTACTGTCATTCGAGAGGGTTTCTCTATTATTAAAGGTAATCCTTCAATTTTTCCTACTATATTTGGCGACGTTATTGTAGGTCCTGTAAGTCTGCTTTCGTTAACTTTTTTGGCTGTCACTCTTCTAACTCTTCAGTCCTTCCTCGTCAAGTTCTGGGAAGTTGAAGAAGTGCCCGTGGTAAAGATCCGTAACCCTGATAAAGAACGGTACGAACGCCTGTTTAGCGATACTCATACCCGAACCTCCAAAGGTCCATATGTCGTAGCTGTACCTCTAAAACCCAACGCTGTCAACTGCAATTACGTCTTTCAATTTCTACTTGTACATGATCATTTTTACTGTCCATGACTGTACACAACCAGATACTAACGCAGTGAAGTATCTTAGTACAACTTATGTGTTGACTATTTTACTAGACATTTTAACAACAAACAGGTTTTGTAGTGTATTATTATTAAAATTTTGTTTACTCAAAACTAAAACTTATAGATTGAACAATATCGTAAATATTTATTTTTTTTAAATTTTGATATGTTCATATGAATTAGAGTAAAATGTCTAATTTCAAATATTTAATTTTTTATAAATTTTATACAAAATCAGTTGTTTATTCATTAACAAAAAATGTGTTTAAAAAAAATTTATAAAACATCGAAAGCTAAATAATGTTTTATGAAAAGACAAAAATTGTTGTACATTACTTTTATCTAAAAAAGTTTTTGACTTGTGTCAGTGTCAGTTTTTTAAGCCTTACATTAAATTAAAAATACGTATCACAAAATTAACCGTAAGTTAACTAAACTTCAATAAACTTTATGTTCTTTCTAAAAATAAAATTTAATTTATTTTTTATGCGTTCGTGTGTAAAGAGAAAATAAACTTATTTTGTTAATTATTTACAAAAACAAATGTTTAACAATGTCGATCTTTATTTAAAAAATTACAATAAACACCTTATGCAATGACTTATTTATTTAACTGATTGGCTTAAACTAAAATAAATTATAAAATTTTTAATAAAATTTATAATATATAATTTATTTTAAATTTAAAGCTCTGAAGTGACGGAAAATTGCAATAGAAATCTTACAGTGTTAAATATTTTTTTATATAAATAAATTTTTTTATAAATCAAACGAGTGAGTCTTACCTACATAAGCTCACTGAAGAAGTGAAGCTTCTTAGCTAATTAATTTCGTTTACTTTTCTTTGATAAAAAAGTAAAATGTTTTAGGCATCGATTAAATTAATTGAAAATTAAAAAAAATTGAAAACAACACTTCATAAACACGTGGATAGTCACAACGAAATTAAATGTTAGAATAGCTCATGTCCATATAAACCTCAGAAATGTAAATTTAAAAAAACAGTTTGCTGCTACTGTGTGTCCCCTTTTTTGTTACAGGGCAACTACCCAAAATTTCAGATTTACCCTCGCTAAAGAAGTTCATTACGTGTTACATTTGATCAAATAATATAAATAAAAATGTTTATAATTTAAAAATAAACTATGATTTGTTTTAACAAAATTTCTACGCTCACTGTTATTCACAATTCCATAAATGTTTACAAAAAGTGTGCCCCGCTTAAGACACAAAGTAAATACTACTTCGACTAAGATTTAGAAAAATAATACTAAAGGATTTTTAATATTTTTAAATAAATTTATTAATCTAAATTTTAGAATTCAGAAATTCTTTACTTTTTTACAAACTTAAATCTTTTTATTTTTGAATTTTACTGTGGTGTAGCCCGCAACTCAGGTGTTAGTTCGGAGGCTAGGCGTAAATTTGTTAGTTCTCAATAAGTAACCAGAGGAAAAAAACTACAAAACTATTGATACTTTTACCTAAAACTTAGCTTTCGTGTAGTTTCAGCATATAAAGGACGATAAAAGCGACGATAATAGTGGCAGCGACGTAATCGAAATAAATTTGGAAACCAAATGTGTTCAAAAAAAAGCCTTTGTTCTTAGTAGACCTGTAGTGAAAATGTCACAAAATTTGATATGTTTATGGATGCGCTGAATTATTGAATTATACCAAGCATCTAGTGGCATTTCGATGAGTTGCCACATGTCCTATAATGTAAAAAAAAGGATAAAGAAATTGTAGAATAGCTTCTGAAAAGTGTTTAATATCCACCAAAGCTTCATGTTGTCCTGAACAAAGCTAAACGGACCCTATCGATAATTCGAATTAAGTGAACATAAATACGCAGAATGCGAAAGAATTGAGCGTTCAGATCTTTGATATGTGCACAAATTTAAAGTAGTCTCGTTTGAAAAACCACAACTTTCTTTTTAGAAAAATACTCAATGCTGTACATAAAGACAAAATCCTTGAAAGGAAAACAAATTCATCAGTATACGGCTTGAGACCTTTCGCATAGAAAACACCTACATCTTTTCCTAGTAGATCTTGTAACTTATAAATCCAGTGGGATAATTCCTTTAATGTTGAAAAAACTCATAGGGAGCTTGATTCGAAGGCTCGTGTAACGAAACGATGAAACCTCAGATGAAACAAATCTGGAAGTTGCGGTAGTCCCCAATTTCACTTCATTTTCTTGTACTTTTCGGATGCAGTGTTTATTATTATTAAACAAAATATTCCTTATGATTCGTTTTATGTTTTAAAAATATAATAAGTCTTAATTTCACTCTGCAGTGATAAAAAATGATTATACTAAGTGCAGAATTAGACCTAGGCGAGCTTCCGCCTTATACGCTGCAAAATACAATATATATGAAAATTGCACATAAACAATCTATTGAACACAAAATTTATTACAGTCCGCGGGAGTGTATAAACATATCTAATAGTTTAAGCGTTACAGATTTTAATGTAATGTTAGACATTTTTTGAGCAACTTTGCACACTTGTATTTTCTAAACTATTTAAGGTAATTGTACCCTTCCGGCGACTTTTTTATAGTAACTTTTGTTCTCTATAAAAGTGTTTATGTGCAGCTTTCTTCTATCTTGCTCCGTTTTAGAGTAATTGTTTATTGGTTGTTTTAAATTATTAAGCAAATCATTTCAATACAAATATTGTGGCGGTTTTAATGCTGGTGTAATATTACGATATTGACAAAGCTACCTTTAGCTGCAAAAAAAGCCGCTTCCAATTCAAATTTTAAAATGCGTAAACAAAATAATTTAATAAACCTGATTTATAAAGTTTTATAATAAAAACTATCAGCAATTACTAGTTTAAATCATAAACGATTTCACTGTAAAGTTATCAACATAAGACGAAAGTAGGTAAAATAAAATTTAAGTAAATTTTGAATGTCGAAATTATATCAACAGTGAAACAATTGTAAAGATTATTAGCGTTATAAATCTGTTAAGACTAAAGAAAAGATTTATGTTAAAGTAAAGTTCATCTCTTTAATGCTTTTTTATAGTCAGTAGCGCATTTGTTTAATATTAATAGTAGAAAAAATCGTAGAATCGGTAAAGAAAAACATAATGTAATCAAAAGGCATGTCCATTATTTCGCGTCGCTAAATGTTTCTATTGCGAGTCCAATCTACTGTAAGCTTTCTTTAGATATGAAAAAGATTCGCGAACGCGACAAACTGTTGAAAAAAATTCAATTTTTAAACTGTGGATGCACATTTCCAAAGATGAAATCTCCACTTTGCAACTTTTACATCTGCAAGGATGTGACAACGTAGCTCAAATCGTGTCATAATCTAAGAAGCTGTAGAATTGTGAACCGCCATAAAACTCGGGTAATCATTTAGTTTTGTTGTTTTTTTTTGAATGCGCATTAACTGGTTAGAGTGTGGTGAAGCAATTGTTAGGAATCACGCAATATAAATTGTTTATTTAATTATTAAATGATTTCATTAATCCAAACGTATTCAATCAAAGTCTTGCTAAATTTCTGAAAGTTCCACTTTGGTTCTAAAATTGATTATGTCTAGAGAAAATTTTACATTTATCCGAATGCTTTTAAACGTATCTAAGCCAGCAGAAAATGAGTCAGAGGAGGTAAATCACAATTTTTTGATCTTTCTTCGCATAATATGCTTGTGAGCGCAATATTATTAATTGAGCTTTGCGAAGGTGACTTTTTCCCTTGAAAATATTTTGTGTGAAACAAAGTTTGATGTTTCTAGATTTTGTTGCTTGCTTTGTTTCTTACCGTACATCACTTGGAAAAGAAAATCTAAGCGTAATCAACACAGCACAAATACTTATTTTTGTGCTTCTCTAGAAAAATTTTCTACAAACATTTTCCCTCCAGTTTACAATCATTTCGCACTAAACTATTACATACTACTAAAGTTATAATTGGGAAACAACAGCCGGGACTGTTTGGATTTAGAGTTTTTAATACTAATTCAATGCCGAGCACAATTTCCGTTCCTCTTGGAGAGATAAAGGGCAAACAAATTCAACTACAAAAATAGAAAAAATTAGTGACGCCGGCCTATTTCCATGCCATGATGTTTTCACATAAGTAAAATCTTGTCTCACTTTAGACCAAACATACTTTTCTCTTACTTTATGATATGTTTTATATACACCGAAATAACCAGCGGTAGGCAAATCATGAAACCGTAACATTATATTCTGACGTTTTTCTGTAGGTAACACTCACTTTTACAAATCTTAACCCGCCAAAATGGGTTCGGATTTAATATGTTTGAAAAATTTGGTTTTATCTATTTTCGATTGCAGATATTTAGCAGGATGACATGTTACCTTTTCTAACATATTCAGGTACTAGCAATCGCTAAGAGCAGTAATATTAACCTTAACACTTTTATTGACAACCGGCACTAACCTAGATAATACATCAGGAACGACATGTTGTTTGCCCTTATGATGACTAATTACAAAATTATATTGCTGGAGTCTGATTGCCCATCCTGCCCAAACCTTACGTAAGACAATATGTTTATCAAAAGTAAAGGTGACAACAATTATATCATCTAGATACACTAAAACCTCAGCCTCAAGATCAGAACCCTATGAACCATCTATAAAACATTACCATGTAGCTGGCATTGTGCAAACCGAAAGGCATGCTAGTAAAGTGATTTAAGCCTTTGTTGAGTATCGCAAAAGCGGTCAATAGTTTACTCTCTTCTGAGAAAGGAATCTGCCAAATAGCTGATTTTACGTCAAACGTGGATAAAAATTTTGCATCTCTTAGTTTGTCTAATGTATGGTTTACGTAAAGTAGTAGATAAACGTCGCGTTTTGTGACTCCATTTAAACGCCTAAAATCAACGCAAAACTTACAAGAACCGTTTTCTTTTTGACCATGAGAATAGGTAAAAACCATGGAGTAGGCGAAGGCTCAACTACACCGCATGTTTTCTGGTTCTTCGTCGATATGCCGTTGCTGTATGCCGACACAGGATAGTACCTTGTTTGTTTGGTTCAGCTTTTGTCCTTATAACATGTTTATTTTTTGTAGTACATCCTAAAGTAGTGGAGTCAAATTTTACAAAAAAATTTTCATTTTGCAACTTTTGTAGTGCTTGAGTTTGCTCTAGTGTCAGACTGGGACTCAATATAGACTGTTTACAGTTAAAAGAAGTAGAAAACGTAGCTAACTTTTTAGATTCATTTGTTAAAAGTTTTCTTGGCCTGTCTTTGGATTAGAAATAATTCTCATAGTACGCTAAAAATCAACAGCTAGAATTAAGCTTTGAAAAAGTTTGGAATAACCAAAATAGTTATCATTTTAACTTTAAGACAGACGGTTACCACAGTTTTTCCAATACACTCACATTAATCGCTATTACCAACAACACAATGATCGACAATAAAAGACTGCAATTTAAAACCTAACGCACGAAAAAGCTTCCAGCCGGGATCGCCATCAAAAGTTTTCGTCGCACCTGAATCTAATAAACTTAGATAATTTTGACCAAGAATAGTTAAAAACAGATACGGCATTTTGTCTCTTTGTACGTGTGGCATTAAAGTCTAATACTGAATTAGTCGATTCCAAAACTACATTGAAACACTAGTCGACTTCCTATTATCCCTAGGTGAAGTTTTCCGAAGACGAATTAAGAGAATTATTAGTACGACTATTTAAACTAGAGAAGTTACTTATTGAAAAACTTTTTCTCATTTTGCAATCAGAACATAAACATTTAGTAAAGCCTAGATTGTCGCATCGAAAACATTTTTTTGTTTTTGGTCAGAAGACTCAGATCTTAAATGTTGTAACATTTTGACTCGGAAAAAGAATTAATTGTATTTATTGAAGGCGTTTGAATAAAAGTCAAGTCAGGCTCAAGATCTGTCTTTTTATGACTTGAAGGAACCAGGCTTTCAAGAACAGAACATCAACTTACCAAACTCTAGAAGAAGTTAACTGAGTTAATCTTATAAAACCCTAATTACATAACATAATAATAATAATAATAATTTTGAGTTTGAGTTCCTCATTTAACTTATAAGTGAGCATCGAAAAATGATTTTACATTGCAGCTATATAAAAACCCGTACCTTCTTTTACCTTCATCGAACCAAGGGTTAAAGTGTTACGTAGAAACCCACATGCACCCCTCATAAAAAACAATTTTCGTTAACAAATTTGCGCAAAATTTTTTGGCATAATGTTATCTGTTGTTAGTAAAGACAGTGTGAATATTTAAAACAATTTAATGTTTGCATAAAATACAAAATAAAAATCACATAACTTTTGATAAAAAACCAATGGATGATATTGTGTAGGGAATTGTTTTCCTATTGTTCCTCTGTACATAGGTTGCATATTTTCTTTGTAATAGCGGTGCTATGTTTTGTACAGATAAACTTTTTGCATATGTTGCAAGTGGTACGAACTTTTCTGTCTCGTTTACGTGCACAAGCGAAGCACCTTCCTTGCTTGCGCTCTCTAAATCTTTAATTGCAGTAGCCCGGCGGTTTTCTTTTTGCTCTAAATCTAGAGCCAACATTTTCTTATAACTCACTTCTCTTGTACTTAATCCTGCAGTGTTTTCACTCCTCCGTTTTACATAAGAAATAATGAGTGATTTTCCCAATTTAAGCAAAAACATCATTCTGCGATCTGATCTTTGTTTTTGCCAGTCTGGAAACTTAGTTGTCCATAATGCAAACGCATTTAAGCTTCCAATGTTTAAGAAGTTTGCAAAGGTAACCATAGGCCATCGGTTACACTTCCTTTTGGTTGTATATTCCTTGGCCATCTTACCAATGGTGTCTACACCTCCTTTGTGCGGCTTTTTATGTCTTTTTTGACAGCTATTTTATTGTCATGGTGTTCCGTAGATAAAAGTATGACAACTCTTCTTTTTTCTGCCACGTACCAAACTAAGTTATGCTTATCTAAGAAGCAAAACTGACTGGAAAACTGTTCTTTCTGTGCCGTTGGTAACAACTGATTAGGAATGTAAGCTTTGTTCTTGCGTAACGTTCCGCAAAGAGTGAGTTGCTTTTCCAACAAACAGTCTGCTAATGGCAAACTAGTAAAAAAGTTGTCTGTTGTTATCCCATGACCTTTAGGCAAATGGTTCACTAAGTCAAGAACAACTCTTTTCCCTTGTTCCTTTTCAGGCTGTTGTCCAATTTTTTTTACATACACTTGCAAATTGTGGACATAAGCAATTTCAGTATCGGCAAGTAGCCAGTGTTTTAATCCATACTTATCGGGCTTACTTTTCATATATACCCTGAATGGCGCCGTTCCTCGGAAAGTAACAAGTTGTTCGTCTATGCAGAGGTGTAAAGATGGATTCATAGTAATTTTGCATTTATCAACAAACATATCTACAATATCTCTTATTGCAGCTAATTTATCAGTTGATCCGCGTTCTGCTCTTGTTTGAAAATTATCGAATCTTAAAAACCTAGTTAAAAAGGCAAACCGATTTGTTGACATTGTGGCAGGAAATATTGGCCTGCAATATAATTCATTAGATTCCCACAGCGATCGAATTGATTCTTTATTGGCCTTTAGTGCCCCTTGGGTAAAAAGTAAACCGATATAAGCGCGTATATTTCAATATTGTCTGTTGGTTTCCAGTAACGTAATTTTTGTGGGTGTTTTTCATTCCATTCCTGGTGTATCAAATTTGCTTTTTGATTTGTTTCTGTAGCAATAATATCAATCATTTCAGCAGACAATATAAAAGCTGACTCGATAGTCGAAATGTTGGTACTATATTGCGTTAAGCGAGGCTTATTTGCCAAAATATTAGCAAGTCGTCTACGAGATGTTTTCAGTGGCGTAGTAGACCATTTCAAACCAGATTTTGCAACCATATAACTGTGCAAAGCATCATCCACAGTTTCTTCATCGCTGGTATTTAATTCTTCATATTCTTCTGCTAAAATTTCATCATTTTCTCCGTCTTCTTCCTCAACTTGATCATCGTCTTCAGAGTCTGAGCACATTTCCTTCAAAAATTCTTCATCATCATCGCTGTCCTCGGCATAGAATCTCAATTGTTCTTCCGTTAGTGGAACATGTCGATGTCGTGATGTAGAAGGTTGGGAGTCCATAGCTTTGAACACCTAGTTTGTAGAATATTTAACGTTATAATTCACACATGCAATAGATTGAGCCAACAACCCAACTTAGAGCAATTCAAAATATTTCTTACCTAAAAGCCAACAAAAACAATTTTTATAATGTTTTCAAATAATAATTAGAAATATCTGTTGTCAACGCAAACTTACATGTCACTTTAGGAATTAATTTGTAACGCCCTCTGCCAATGAATAGTAAAAACTAATAAACATTTTAATTTTCTTAAGTTGTGGCTCTAAGTACCAACTTATTTTTTCTTTTGGTGTTTATGCGATTTAATCTAACAATTACTAAGTGACACCTCGTTTTGAGAAAGCTTTAATTAACAAAATCTGAGAGTATCAAAACTAAAAGAAAATAAAATACTTTAGTACGACACAAAAAATGACTTCTGGGTTGCAGCTGCACCCCCCCTTGGTTTGATGAAGGTTAAGATCTTGAGTCCTACGTTTAATTTCATCGATAAGTTTTTCGTCATAATCTAGCGGTAAATATTCTTCTTTTACTAATTATATAAGAATTATAGACTTAAATCATAACAAAGCTTGATTGTTGAACAAATCTTCTTCAGTACGCTGAAGAAATGCGTTCAGAGAATCTTTAGACTCCTGTCCGCTAAACTTTAAACCACATTTCATGACAGATACTAATTTAATGTTGCAATTAGAAGTATTTTCTAAACCTGGAAAACCTACAAACGTTGAAGCAGCTATTGGATCATTTTGATTAGCATCAGATTTAGCTTCGACTAAATTTGCTAAACCTAATAAACCGACATTGTTAAGAAGATTTTCGACCTCTAAATTAAGCGACCATAAATACGCAGAATAGGAAAGTTAGATCTTTATTCAAAAAAACACAATTTCCTTTTTGAAAAAATACTCAAAGAAGACTGTCTATCACAATTTTTGCGATGTCACAGATGCCAAATAAAATTTTTGTGAGGTTTACTTTTTAAAAACAACTTAGGCAACTACGCTTACACCAAATTACCTTGTACAACCCTAATTTGATTATATAAATAAAAAAAAACGTTACAGCATAAAAATCTAAAATAAGTTTAAAAATAACATAATCAAAGAAAAAATAAGTTTGTAGAGCAAATAATCAAATTTTAAACGTGTGTCGCTGTCAATTTAAAGTCTTATTAAAAATGTGTTTTTTTTGGGTTATCAAAAAAAATTTTATTTGATTTCATATGCAAAAATCGATAAAAAAAACAATCCAAATTCGATTACATAAAAGTAATAAATTAAATTTTGATAAATTCTCTGTACTGAATTTACATAGTTATTAGTAGTAAAATTCTGAGGTATTTTTACTAAAAAATTATTTATTTTTAAAAATAAAATTTGTTGACGCATCTCAAAAAAAAAATAAATCGTTAGTTTTAAAATCTATCCACAAATTTCGTATTCTACGAAACTTTTGAAATTTGCATGTTGCGTAAAAACTTTAACGCGGACCTAGAGATAAAATGTTTTTGTTTTTTTATTGAAATAATTCTTTTTTACAAAACTTTTTACATTTGAAAAATACCTACTTCTGCTACGTTTATTTTTCGCCTAGTGCAATTTTATCATTGTTGTAAAATATTCAACAGACTGAACGTTTTACAACTGTTACAGCAAACACACCCAATGTTAATACTCAACGTTTATACTGTTTTTCTAAAACAAATAAATATAGTTTTTCCGTAATTGCTGGAACGTATTTTTGTTTTTATTTCGACATTGTTGCTTTTTAATTAAAACGAAACTAAAATAGGTTAACATCATAGTTGACGTGTTTATATTCGAATATACGCGTAACAACTAGTACTACATTTATTCTTAATATCAAGATAAAATTGTTTATTTTGTAAATATTCTATTTAATAATAATCTTTATTTTTTATTTAATTTAGTACTTAATTTTTGTTTCTGTTAAAGTCGGTATTGTATTTCTGTGTCATTTTGTTTATATTGTTACACTATTTTTCTAATTTAATTTAAGTTTAATCAATCAGGTACAGTCAAAGAAAATTCGTGCAGTTTCAAAACTTTAGATTAGTATAAGGTCCGTACCGGTTTTAAATATTAAATTTCTTAAAACCCAATAAAATTTATTTATTGAATTATACACTTTATTAATGGTTTGTACTTTTTCTTCAAAAGTTACGTTTTCTGCAGTTTAGCGACCAGCAGACTTCATATGCCTTAAAATTTAGTTGAAGAAAAGCTTACGTTAAAAAAACTTTAACGTAACATTGCATATTAAAAATATTACTAAATATTTCGCAAACAAGTTTACTATTTTTATCTAAGCACAACAGTAATTGGTTTTGATAAAATTCTGCTCATTTACTTTCTTAGTCACCACCTTCTATCATTACAGTTATAAACAGCAAATGAAGATTTATTAGCAGTCAAAAATGGCACTGTTTTAAAAAATATTTTTACAATTTCCTTTTTTTATAAAGAAAAATATGCAATGCAACAAAGAACTGTTATACATTGTATTGTTAATGCTGTTTCACACTGTATATATGAATATATAGGAAGTAGAGACACGACGGACTCTCTAATTAAGTTTTTTAGTCAATTTATGTGCTCATGTATTTGTAAGTTTTCGTATGTATATTTGCGTGTGCTATGGATTTTAAGACGCAATTAGAAATAATTGTAGGTGCTAACAATTGGACGAAATGGAAGCGTCAGATAGAACTGCTCCTGGTTCACCAAGATGTGCATTTCTTCTTCATATTACTGGTGTACGAACAATACCTGAAGCCGAAGAAGGTAGACAGAAAGAGTTCCAAAAAAAACTAAAGAAATTAAAAAAATTGCATGCTTTGGCACAATACTAATTTCTGGTTCTTTGAACGATCCCAATTTGGAACAAACCACCACATGTAGCAACTCATACAAAACTTGGCAGAAACTGTGCTGCGCATACGAGCAGACATCAGGTCAGCGAATTGATAGGTTGATGGAAAAGTTTTTTTAAGGTAACAAAAAGTGATACCGACAACATAACGACACATGTAGGTCGACTGCAAAATGTTTTCCATGAATTAAACAACGAACTTGACAGGCTTGTAAAAAGTAAACTGCCCGATCTCTTATTCATGAGCAGATTAATGCCAACTGTACCCTCAGATTATTTTGAGTTCAAGAGTGTGTGGGAGTCGATTTCGGTTGCTGACAGAACTGTTAATCTGTTATTGGAAAATCTAAGGATTATAGAAATGTGATTGCCGTTAAAGCATGAAGAACCAGTAGCGTTTGTAGCTCCAAAAACGGATGGAAATCAAAGCAAAGCAAGTCATGCTTTAAAATGTTTTAAATGTCATGAAACTGGCCATTTTGCAAAGAATTGTCCAAAACAAAACCAGAAGCCGAACAAATAAGAAAAAAAATAAAGTCCGCAGTGATGCCTTTGTTTGCACCTCTGATGCTGATCAAGAACCGGACAGTTGGCTTGCAGATTCTGGTGCTTCAGTTCACATGACTAGGTTTAAAAAATATTTTTTTAAACTTCAAAGAGTTTGCAACACCAAGAGAAATACAAGTGGGCAACAAAGAGGTGATACTGGCATATGGAAAAGGTACCTTAAAAGTAATGGCCGAAAAAGAAAATAGTGAATGTGAAGAGAACCACATGGAGGATGTTTGGTTTGTGCCAGAAATTTAAAAAAATTAATTTTTGATAGGGACCACAATAAGAAAGGGTTATGCCTTTGTAGCAGATCAGAATGGCTGTTGTGTAACCAAAAATGGTGTTACGACAATCACAGGCGACAAAAATGAAAGTGATTACCCTTGAAGAAGTATATTTGGCGAAAGAATGTGACTCGCTGCAGGTGTGGCATGAAGGTTTAGGTCATCAGGGCAAACATCATGTCAAGAGTGTTTTAAAAAAAATATGGTATTAAAACACCGGCACCAAGCAAGTTTTCATGCAAGGAAACACCGTCTAACTACACCGGGTGAAATAATTCACGCAGATGTGTGCGGGCCTATGCAGAATGTATCACTTGGAATATCCAGGTATTTCCTGTGTCTAAAGGACAACTTCTCAAAATTCGAGATAGTATTTTTTCTACATCAGAAAAGTGGGGTGCATAATTGCCTGAAAACTTTTATTAAAGATGTAAGACTGTAGGAATCATAATAAAATGTTTCTTAAGTGACGGAGGAAGAGAATTTGAAAATAAGGATGTCCGCGATCTTTTCAAGGAACATGGAAACACATTTCGCGTCACGATGCCATACACTCCCAAACAAAACGGATGTGCGGAGCAAGAGAATCGAACACTGGAGAAAGTGCTCGTTCGATGATCCACTCAAAAAATTTGCCAACAAATTTATGGGCGGAGGCCATAAATACAGCAACATATAATTTCAACAGATCAGGACCTACTCCTGAAACAAATAAAGCTCCATATGAGTTATGGACTGGCCGAGAACTTCATTCCATTAATCATTTTAAGGTTTTTGGAACAAAATGCTATGTTCACGTACCCAAAGTGAAAAGGCAAAAGTGGGATAAGAAAACCAAGAAAGGACATTTCGTGAGTTATTGCGATGAATAAGATAGCTACAGAATTTGGTTTCCGGAAGAAAGGAAAGTTATCAAGTCGAGAGATGTCGTATTTAAAGACGAAAAACTAAATACTGTTGTGGACCCTGATAGTGCAAGTGATCTTAAGTATACTGACAAATTACTAACCGTTATTTCAGGTAATAGCAATCAACATGATGAACAACATGAGGCCAGTAGCCGTGCTGTCGTTACCAGTCCGACAACCTGCGATGAAACTCCTGAGAAACCTGTCCAGACCACTGAAGCAGTTGTTATACCAGAACGTGACCAAAATGTCCTCACGACTCCTGTCCTGGATGATCAAGGTCCAAACGGTAATATAAAGTACTCCTTAAAGTAAAGAAAAACCCCTGTTAAGTTGAAAGACTTCGAATTGTTTTATGCGTCCACTAATTTAAGTAAACTTTCAAACATATTTGAAGCCAGAGCATCGGTTGATGCGACTTTATGGGAAGGGGAAATTAGGTTAGAACTAGACTCTTTAAGTAAAAATAATATTTTGGAGTTAGTGGATAGGCCTGCTAGTGTAAATGTTATCAAAAATAAGTGGGTATTCAAAATCAAGTAGGATTTGCACAAAAACCAAAAGTTTAAGACACTGTTAGTTGCGAAAGGATTTACCCAACAGTATGGGATAAATTATATGGAGACTTTTTCTCCTGTTATTATTTACTAGTTTAAGGTTACTGTTAGGTATAGCTGTGAATTATAACATGTCTATAGATCATTTGGATCATTTTTGCACGGTACTCTAGAGGAACAAGTACTTATGGAACAGCCTGAGGAATGTTGCGTAGACGTTAATAAAGTCTGCTTATTAAAAAAGGCGATATACGGGTTAAAACAATCTTCTAGAGTGTGGTACAAGAAGGCAAAGGAAGTTTTAGTTGAGTTTGGTTTTAAAAAATTCATGTTTGAACCATGCGTTTACTTATATCTTGCGAATTCTTCCATAACGATTGTCGATGACTTCCTTGTTTTTTCCAATAGTAATAAAAGAAAGGAAGAAATTAAAAGCGCGTTATCTCAAAAATTTAATATTAAAGATTTGGGACCAGTAAAATATTTTTTAGAAATAGGTATTAAATGGGGAGGGAATAGTATTGAGCTAAGTCAGCAGAGTTATATTCAGTTATTACTAGAAAAATTGAATCATGCTAACCCTGCATCAACCCCATTGGCACTGGGCACTAAGCTTAGCCGTAGTGATGGAAAGATAGCAGTTGATGTTCCCTATCAGAATCTGATTGGATCATTAATGTATTTGGCAGTCTGCACAAGACCAGACATTGCGTACGCTGTAAGCTATCTTAGTCAATTTAACACATGTTTTAAAACCGAGCATTGGGTTGTTGCTAAACGCTTATTAAGATATTTAAAAAGGTCAAGTAAAGTTACACTTTGTTTCGAAACGGGAGACGACCGCATTATCGGATATGCTGATGCTGATTGGGACAACAATAAACTAGACCGTAAGTCCTTTAAAAGATATTTGTTTATATTTGCAAATGCTTCAATTTTATGGGAAGCTAAAAAACAAAGATTGGTTGCCAGGTCAACCACAGAGACAGAATATGTCGCTATAGCTGAAGCAGGGAAAGATGCCTTGTTTTTAAAATGTATATTCGTGTGTGAAATAAATGCATTTATATGAATACTGTGTTGTTAAGAACGAGGTTATGCTTCATTTTTTACATTGAAAACTTTTTAAAAATATATTTACTAATACAACGTAACAATACAAATAAATTTTAGTTTAACATGTTCATTTTAAGAATTTAGTTTAAGTTTTGTATGTGTTTGAACGTAAGTAACGCTGTGCAACTAACTGTCAAATTTTATTACTTTGAAGTCAATAGTATTAAAGCTATTAATCAGAAAGTAAACTAGAGTTTTTTAATTTTTTCAGGATATTTCAGAAACGAATTAAAATAGAAATCAATCTATTAAGAAAAACTTTAGAACATAAAATAACGCAACACTTGTTCAATTTAACCGACTCCATATGTCTTATAATTTCAAAGATGCAACGAAATAGTAAGCACCCTGTATATCGTTGTAACTATAGATTAACACCGCTTGCAAAAACATAACTGCAATTGCTTCTATTTATTCTTAAAGCACGGCATAAAAACACTTATTTATTTATTTAACACTGGCAAAATATTCCTTAAAACTGACTAAGTTTATCGCATTTTTTTGATATTCTTGTTCTATTTTTAACTAAAATATTTTGTTGATATCTTAAATTGCCTCAAACATTCTCGATGTTCTATAATGTTAAATTAGATTTTTTAGTTTTTCTTCTATATTGCTTATACATACATTTTTTATTTTATTGTTTCTATTCATTGTTTTAGATGTTTTTATATTAATTTTTACTACAAAAGCTTTTATTCTTTTCTCTATATTTTCAAACTTAAATTAAAATAAATATAATTTTAGGTTGCTGTTCTTTCTTTAATTTTTAATTTTTAATGAAAGAGTAAAATGTTTCTGGGGAGCACAAACACAAATCCAAAAAGTGAAAAATTTTTTTAATTTGTTCTAGAATCTAATTTTGAATTAACTATACCGTGCCGCGCAATGAAGTTATTCCAAAAGCAAACAAATTGGTAAAGATTTAACTGACCATAGATACATTTGTTAAAACATTGATTTAGATGGAATAGAATACATAAACCCGAGAAAAACCGACTGCGACTCGATCAATGAAACTTTAGTCGACCAAATCAAGAAACCGCCTTACAGTTTTAATTCAAAAACTGCTCAAAAACAGTCAAACAACCCCCTAACAGGGTAACTTGGTGAAATAAAGAACACGCACTAAAAACCTATTCAACACAGCTAAAAAGAACGAAAACTGAAACAAATACAGAACTAGCCTTACCACATACAACAATGCTATTAAAAAAACATAGAGAGACTCTTGACAAAAGTACTGTAGAAAGGTAAAAAAAAATCTTGCACGGCCAACTCACACAGTCGGAGATAGGGAAGGTTCAAGGAAATTATACTTAAGGGCGCTAGATCAAACCTAATTAACACTTCTGCCTTGATCACGACAGACGATCCAAACTTCGGGTAGCCAAAATTGGTTAACGGGTAACGACAATTAAAAGAGAAAGGTATGTTACCATAAAAGAAAGATTAACAAGTATAACAACTTTAATGTAGTAACGTAGAAGATTAACAGGAATATATGTAATTTCTCAACTCATAAATGCCAGACATATCGGCTACACACAAAGCATATAGTTAAATTACATCGAGATAGCGAAGTAAATTTCGTAATAAATATTTTCTACTCCCAGCATGCGATACACTCTAAATGATACTTGAAATTACCTTATTGGTATGTAAACAATAAACGTAATTACAGACACCGACAGTAATCAAAGTTCCGTTAGTGACTTTTATGACAACGAAAAAAAATATAATCAAATTGACTTACCCAATCCAATGCTTGCTTGCGTGAAGAAAACGTTTTCCCACCAGCAGCCTAGAATAATTTTTGAATAGCAATTCGTGTCATATAATAACTCACGAAAAAGGAAACTACAAAATCAGTAATAATTATTCATTAAATGCGATATAAGAACCCGTTGTATTGAATGCTGTTGGTTGTAATTACGAACAGGTGGTTGGTAACGCAATTGACGCTTGTCCAAGAGTTAACATCTCCGACGCATTGCTTGTCGAGACCTTGTTTTCGTATAGGTAGTATACCCTCCCAAAAGCTTATACGTTTGGTAGCGGTATTTATCAATCGTACTTATGAATCATTATTCTTTGTTGAAGCGAACAGGTGATTAAAACGTGGCGAAACCGGCTATCAAATTAATACAGAAATTACGAAGAAATCTTAATAAACTGGAGACAAAATATCTTACCCTGTGCCGAACAAATTGTAATAAATTCGTAATTGACTTAGAAATTCGTGTTCATCACAAGGGATGCCCTTAAAAGCTTAGGAATCAGTTCAAGATTCTCGACACCGACCGGCTCACGTAGTTGACGACTTCAAAATGGCTTCTCAGTAACCAACAAAGTCGGCAGAGGGCGTCAAAACCAGAAACTAATTTTGTAAGTCGATACACAGGGTACTCCGTTGTGAAAATTTCGCACGTAACAATGCGACAAGGACCACACTGGAAACATTGGTTCCATGATGACCAAAAGCGAAAAATCTACTGATTTAGTTACTCAGTACTCTGCAATAATTACTGCAGAAACACTTCCCGGGCTCATGGTTAACTAATGCTCACAAGCGCCAAAACCTAGAAGTATCAAACGAGCACTTCGTGACGAGCGCATTTTTTTTTCTTTGATTGAATATACTTCTGATTTTAAATACAATTTTTTGCGCAATGAATTAATGCATTGCACATTAACTTTCTTTTTAAGTCATCTTCTGTCTTGGGACGGACGTTTTTGTTCAACTGTGGCCAATTTAAAATGTGATGTGGCTTTTGTTACGTGAAATTTCGATTTTTGTTGTAATCTTTTATGCAATCGTCTTTACTATGAGAAAAACCCGTAATTAATTCTCCTTTGTTCATTATGTTTTATATAAACTCGGTATTTGCGTTTTAAATTTTTTTGTACGACAAAATTTTCCGTTACAACTAGGTTTTCTGATTTATACGACGCTTAGCTGTGTACGTGTAATTTCGTTTATGAATACAAAAATTTGGTTTTGATACGCACGTACACGTTTTTTGATTTTGATTTTTGGAATTTAGATACGATTGCGATGGACGTTTGATGTTAGTCACAAAGTCGCTTTTCTCAAAATTTTCGTTACGATTTACAACTTTATAGTTTGAAATCGATAATTATTTATATGTCGTTTATATGTTACGTTCAAAATAATTTGATTTGAATATTGGCAAATTGCAAAAATTATCATGCGTTACGTTTATGGTTACGGGTTCTATACGTATAAGAGCTCAATCAGAAGAAAATACAGAAACATTAAAGATTCATATACATTTTGAAAAATTACGCAGTATAGCGTCATTTTATGAATCAGAGATAAACCGCACTCATGAAAGTGCAATTGAGCAACGACGGCTTATGTTCATTGAACCTGTAAACACGTTTTTTTAATTAGTTAAAGTTTTAATTAAAACTTAAAATTTATGTTTTCAAATTAAAATAAGACATTTGACAGTTACGATAGAATACCCTTGACCTAATTAAAATTTGTAAAGTTTATCTCATTGTTCTATATGTTATATTTTTGTGTTTTAACAAAAGCTTTAAGAAATTTTTATATTTTTTTTATTCGTCACAATTTATCAATGAAAATAGTTAATCCTAAAAACTTAGAATGAAAAATCAATACGTTTATATTATTTCAGTCTTCAAAAGCTAATGCAAAATTAGTTCAATTCAATGCTCAGGAATTGGACGGCAACAGCTACTTTGTACGGTAGCACTGTAAGTGGTTGGCGGGTATTGACAAAGTGGGGTGCTGCCCCCCCCCCCCCTGCTGTGGTGCATTGTGATAGAATACTTACTACAAGAACTAGAAGTCGAAGATGTATTTGCTTTAGGATACGCCGACTGCTTCACTATAATTATAAACGGTGTATTTGGGGCAACTGTATTCAACATAATGCAAGAACGGCAGAAAACGGAAAAATACTTATAATTTACAGAGTCGTGTTCTAGATGATAAATGAAGTCAAATATTTGAGACTCATTTTTGATCAGACTGACTTTTAACGCTAATTTGGTAAACGTAACAACAATAGACCATCAGGGTTCTTTATGCAACCAAAAGGATGGTCAGTCACTCATGGGCATTAAAACCCACAATTACGAAATGGTTTTATACTATGGTGGCAAAACCCATCATCACATACGTTGCGTTGGTATGTGGTGAGAAAACCAACTTAAAAAGCACGGCTTCCAAACCTCGTTGTAGTGCAGATAAATAAACACACATGTCGTTGTTTATACATTTGCTGAAAATAATAATTGTAATTAAAATTCACGCCAACACTATTTTTGTCGCCGGCACTGTTTTGTAAAAGAGGAGATTAAATTTCTATAACACTTTTAGAAAATGTGCTCAGGAAACATTGTTCAATGTACTAATCGAATTATACGATTTTGATAATTGCGTGGGGTTCTCAGGTATACAAGAAATTCTAAAATGGCGTCGACACGTTACTTCAAATACGTCTAACCATTTAGCGAGTTTTGTGGGGCTACCACACGGTTATTTTAGAGGTATAATTCTGTAGAAATCATCATTGTTTTCTCGTTGATGGGGATATTCAGCTAATAACCTCCAGAAGCCTTACGATCCGAGTCAGTAGATTAACATCTGTGTATTCCACCATTGAATATAAAGTTCACCTTATTTGTATAACCAAGGGCGACGAAAGACTCGCGCCTCCTTCTAAAGTTCTTTTAATTCCGTATAAACTCGTAATTGTATTTAATTTTATAATTAACAGTGAGCCTTCAGCATGTGTTTATTTAGAATTCACTTTATTACTTATTCTATTTGATCAAAGTGTAGATTATAAATATTTATTTTACTTTCAGTCGTAATTTTTAAATCATCTTTAACCTTATGTTACGCAATTTGTTTTGAGTACGATGATGTGACACGCGCCAATTTCGATCATTTTAAATGTAAACCAAAATTAGGCACATAATCGTCAAAAATAAGCTTACATAGTACGCATACTACCGTTTTTTAATATATAAGAAGCAGCGAACTTTACTACTTGTGACAAGGAATTTTTGGTGGGGTAAGTTTAGCACTTATATTTTTTTACGGCTTATTATAATTAGAAATTAAAAACAAAATGCTACCTTTTTTAATTTAGTCGAGAGTACATTTATTCGTCACTTTAATATTTGCTTTAGGCTCGGTTAAATGTCTTTGATTGTAAAATGCAAAATGTGTATTCACATAAAGCCCCAAGCTAAAGGGTCGGTACGTAAAATAGCGTTAACTCACAGTGTTATGAATTTAATCGAAGTTGTTTTGCAATTAGTAGCAAAATAAACGGTATAAATATTGTTATAAATGTATGGTTCTAATCTCGGAAGACGTGTTTTTTGATTAATTGTGGTCCCCAGGTACAGTAACCAGAAATGTTCTCAGAGTTGCTGTGGTAATTGAAAGCAATCTGCTACAGAGCAAAGATGAATTACGGATATGAGAAACTAAACTTTCCATCCATAACGTTACGGAAAAATACCTGTGTTTGGCGAACGATAAAATCTCTTCTTACAAATAATACACGTACTGTCTACAAATTATTAAAAAAAGATTCCATATGATGAAAATACGACAAATAGAAGTGCAAAATTAAAACAAAACGTTGTAACACATGCGTTTTGACGAGGTTTTTCCACATCGTACTTGCAATCGTAAGCATAAACAACACTCTTTATGGCGTCAAAATAAACAAACGACCATTTTACTCTTTCTGCTGCGGATGCTTAAGCTACGACGAGATTCCGCAACATTTGCTGTGTATATGCGAAGTATACCAAACGCAACGCACAACAATTCTTGGCAAACCAAGGCTAACCGATGCGATGATGAGTTAAAAAAAACCTTTAGAATAAGTTGTAATTAGTACCAGATCTTATCTTCCTTAGGAGGACTAATTACAACTTCACAAACAGGAGGATAAGCTACTTTGCTTAAACTTAAAAATTGACAAGAAGACCGTGGCTCAGGGACTTCGATACTATAAAAAAAACTCTTTTAGCGAGTCTGCTAGAGTTGATGCGATTTTCTTAGTTAGCTTAAATTCTGCTTCTGGCTGTTCATGGAGATAACAATCTAATAACTTTCAGACGTTTTTTTTGGTAAGATTTTTATATGGTGATTGCGTCCTTGAGCCTGAATCAAACATATGTACAAGTATCGTATTGGAAAACCACTTATTTATTTACGTAATTTTGTCTATTCAGCCTTAAGCGTTTGTTTTTTGTGTTTACTGTATTAATTCAATATTTTAAATCGTAGATCACGCTAAAACTTTACTTTAAGTCGTAACTTTTAAAGCATTGAAACATTTATGTAATACAGCAGTTGTCAATCAAGACAGATTTCAGCACACAATCGCCGTACGTAAGCTTACCTACTACATATTTTTCCGACTATAACTACATAAGGGGTAGCGACTGTTACTTATCAATCTTAAGAAACTCTGGTGGGTAAGTTGTTTCATACTTCTTTCTTTAAGCGGTTATTAAGTACAATTATCGATTTGTAATGTGTCACGACTGTACGTAAGTTGAGTAGTTGTTTGATCAAGTTTGAAGTTGCGGTCTATTATTTTATTAAAACTAACCGAACAAAACATAAAGTGAGAGTTCATTGATTATCTATTAAATAATAATAATAAACTCCGTTAAATTGTTGTTAGATACATTAGTATAGTAAATGTTATCTTTAAGAGAGCACTCGTATCTTTATTTTTGTTAATTTTTTTCTGTATTCTATTTGCTTCGTAGTGGGTGAAAGCGTACTCTTGGTCTCGTCAAGGTACGTGGAGTAGCGCCTTGGTATGTTTCTATTTTAACCTAAGAACGCTGGTACCCCGGTCGATTTGCCACCGAGCATATATTTCTCCACCTCCCACATTTATTTTGGCCGCCATTTCACGACGCGCTCAGGAGTCTTCCTAAGTCGAACCGGCCAGTCAGTCTACTTTTGGTTTTTATCCACAAACGCGCGAGCATTTTAAGGTTCGTACCAAATTATTAATTGTTTACAAGGAAATAGGGGGTTATAATCAAATAAATGTGGCAAAATCAAATACATAATAGCAGATAACTTATTGTATATACGTATTTATTTTGTAGAATGGCTTATGAAGCAGAAATCGACCGTTTACAAAGATTGTATGAGGAAGTACAATCAGACGAAGAGATAGTTGGAGGTGATTCGGAACCCAAAGAAGATGTTCTAGAAAAAAGCGAACATGATTCGAACTCAGAGCAGTCGGATTCTGATCAGAATGATAGTGGGGATGATGATTCATACGACGATGTGTCTTTGTCTCAGCGACTTGAGAATTATGTGGAAAAATCAGGTATGTTGTGGTGTAAATATCCTCCGAAAAGCCGTATTACAAAAACAAAGCCAGCGAATATTATAAGATTTTGCGAAGGTCCCACAAACAAATCGAAATTTGCTGTAACACCAATAACCTCTTGGAAGTTATTTTTCCCTGATGAAGTTATAGAAGAAATAGTGGTATAAACAAATATAAAAATTCAGTCCGTTCGTGCTAACTATACCCGGGAAAGAGATGCCAGAGATACAGACGCCATTGAAGTAACGGCATTTATGGGATTGTTGTATTTGGCAGGCGTTTCACGTGCTGCACATTTAAATTTTTCGGATTTATAGGCCACTGAAGGCA
Organism: Aquatica leii; assembly: GCA_035610365.1. NCBI lineage: Eukaryota > Metazoa > Arthropoda > Insecta > Coleoptera > Lampyridae > Aquatica > Aquatica leii. The sequence goes on from CM069432.1 coordinate 16,938,057, forward strand.
CCGGAATAGAATGAAGGATGTGTTATGACTTTGTCTAAGTTTCAGTTTATAATGCGCTGTATCCGGTTCGACAATATACATGACCGAGAAGCTCGAAAAGCAACAGATAAGTTAGCTCTCATCAGGCATTCGTTTGAATGGATTTGTAAAAAGATGTCAAGAAAATTACATTGTTGGAGCAGAAACTACAAAGGACGAAATGCTGGAAGGTTTTAGAGGACGTTGCGGTTTCCGGCAATATATAAAAAGTAAACCTGCCTGATATGACATTAAAATTTTTTCTCTAGCCAACTCACGTTCCTATTATACTTATAATGTGGAAATTTATGCTGGGAAACAGGCAGAGGGGCCTTTCATGGTAAATAATAGTCCTGCCAACGTTGTCAAGCGGCTTGTTGGCCCTATTCTGGGATTAGGGCGCAATATAACCATAGACAATTGGCTCACTGCAATTGACCTGACTCAAGACTTACTAAAGAAAAATTTAACAATTGTCAGGACTATCAGAATAATTAAAAGAGAGCTTCCGAAAGAATTCGTCGATTCTAAACAAAAAGAAGTGAAGAGCACAAATTTTGGATTTACAAATAACATAACTCTGCTTTCCTATGTACCTGAAAAAGGGAAAACGGTTTTATTGATATCGACGAGGTTGAAGATTCTCGGAACAGATTACCAAAAATTATATTGTATTATAATAAAACCAAGGGTGGTGTAGATAAAGTCGACGAGATGAAAGGCAGTTATTCAGTTTCGCGAAAAACTGCTAGGTGGCCACTAACAATTTTCTTTTGTGAAATGAATATTGGTGGAATCAACAGCCAAGTCATTTATGAGATCAACACTAAAACAAATTCAAAGAGACGTGAATTTATGAGGAACCTTGCCAAGGATTAATGTTCTGAGCATGTACACAGACGGTTGACAATGGATATACCATTGCATATTTTAACCAGCATTCACAACGTACTTAGAATTCCTGTGCAGCCAACCGCAAGAGCTGATAGTGTTGTAGGAAGATGTGAATACTGTAGCTCATAGAAAAATAGAAAAACTACCACAATCTGTCAAACTTGTTCAAGATATATTTGCAAGAAACACAGGGTGGATATTTCTGTAAGGTGCATAGGAAATGAAAAAGCACCTTTTTTTGATTAAGAATATCACTTTGTTTTTTTTTTATTATTTTTATTATATAAAAGTATATCATTAGGTGAACACCTTCAATAAACAACAAAAATACTGATAAATACAAGGATTTCCTAGTCGGTCAAAACGACCAGCCGCGAGCATCAACGTAACTTTTCAGGCGCAAGCATTCTCGCGTTAATTGTAGTTTCTTAACATCGCCCACTTACTAACACCTTAGCTAGCCGTAGTGACGTAGTTGTTACAAACGGGGCTCACTACAGGAAAAGGTTGGTAACATTTATTGCAACAGCAAAAAGTTCAGTCTCGTTTTCAATTAGATGTATCCACTGATAACTTGTTATTTGTTGAAGAAATCGATGACATTACAAATAATGTTTCGTGCTTCGGAATGAACATTTTTTTGGGTTTTACTTACAATGGATTAAAATTGTTGATTAGCATATTTTCCGGAATTTTGTAACCTAAGTAGCACAGTAGTTACTGTTTTTAAATAGTGAAAACCGCGTAAGCGGTTACGTAAGCGTTACTTCAGATTAAAAAAATTGAGTTACTTACACAAATGCTAACATAAAAAAAAAACACCAAACGTACAGTCAATATTAGAACTTTTTAAAAGTTCTAGGATTTTTCAGATTAATTAGTATAGTTATCAAATAATTTTCTGTTGTATCTAAAAGATTCCTCTATATATATCAGCATATAAATTGTGACAAAAACACTAAAACGCACTTTATTGGGGTGTTTTTCTTCACTTTTACTTTAATTTTACTTAACAGTATACTTTTGTTTTACATAAACTCATTTATATTTAATTTTTGTGGAAAATTAATTAAGTTGTTCTATGAATAAATAGACTAGGAGTATCAATTCCCTAACTTATTTTACATCAACAGAATTTATACTTTACGACTAATTTTCACGCAAAAATTGTTTTGCGTTTTATACCCAAAGACCTTGTTTTAATTAAAATTTTACTATTTAGGTTAATTAGAAAATCCCTTGGTTGCGTTAAGTTGCCTGAAGATTTTTTTTCACTGCACATTTGTTTATTTTCATTGGCTTTTATTGCTATTCTTTCTTATTTTGTTACATTTATCTGTAATGGTATTAATTAACTGTTCTTAGTTGTTTGTTTATTTTATTTAAACTGTTTGTTTTACAGAAAAGTTATAATTTACTTCTGTTTTAAGTAGTAAGATAAAATGCTTTAAATCCAAATTTTACCAGATACAAACTACAATTTACATTAGAATTAAATTTGTAATTTCTTATTAAAAATTATTTTACAAGAAATAAAACAAATAAATAAATTTATTGCATAAACATGTGTATAAAAACATTTTTGTATTTCAATCAACTAAATAAATAGCATTTTTAGAAAACAGTATGTGGTCTGAATTTCAATATGTAATATATTAAGTTTTCTGATAAAACAGACTCAAACAAATAGATATGCAAATTGAATATGGTACATCTAAGATTGCATGGCTTACGTTATTAAAAATTTATTGAGTACATATTCTAATATTTCTATTTCTAAAATACATCTAACTTCTGCAGCAAATTCGAAATTGTCACTCAATTGTGTTTATTAGCCGGAATCTTGCATACTAACAAAATTTATGTATTAGATTTTTTCACTTTATGGATATACATAAATGGCTTTTGGGAGCGGAAAGTTACTACTTCGGTTGTTTTATACGGATTTTTAGAATTTCCAGCTCAGTAAATTACGGACATATCATGTGTTGGATATAAAACACATTGTCCATGCGTATTTGCAAACATTGCTGTTTTAGATTTTGGTATTTTGCTTTTATATATACGAACTGATTAATATTGACGTCGCGTCGCCGTCTGAATTTCAATTTTTTATTTCTTGTGGTGCTACGTTTTTTGTTAAATTTTGTAAAAAAAAGTTTGATACTGAACTATGTAGCGTATCTACAATTTATTATTTCGAAATAATATAAACGAAAAGTACTTTACAAAAAATAAGAGTAAACTTATCTTTTACGAGAAAATCCTCAAACAGAATAAATAAAACAATTTTTTTCTTGCGTTAAGTAACAGATAAGAAGTTACGCATTGCTCATATTTAAACCATTTTTTCGTCAGATATAAAATTTTTCAATTTTGTTGTTTTTTAAATCTAAAAATATTTTATATTAATTTAATTTACATGTTGTGTCTAAGGCTTCTACGGTCGGAGTTTATACTAATGTATTTAAATACATTCATATTTCCCACAATTGAATGATCAATGTTTGTCAATAAAAACTTTCTTTTTGTTTTAGGATTTGAATAAATTCGTTCGTTGGTGTAGTTACTTAATTGACGAAAAAAGCTCTAGAGTGGCAATATTAGAACGAGTATGGTACAGGTGCAAAAATCATTTGACAACCCATTCAAAACGATGTTATGCCAAATTTGACATATTTTGTAATAAATGTAGTACCAATAAAAATTTTTGGTAATTTCTTTTTTCTTAATTTCTTCAAAAAAAGCAACGCAAAAAATAATGTACGTTACTTCTGTCGATAGTTTCATAGCATAACTCACTCACATGCAACATTTGATCGTGCTACCTCGCGTCGCATTAAGGTTCGTTATGGTATGGTTTACTTTCGACGCTTGTTGCATAAATTACTATAATATAAACTCGTGTTTTTTTGTTATGTAGTTTATCGGTGTTCTAAGGTTGAAAAAAATACAACAGTTTGGGGACAACACTAAAAGTGAGTTAATTAAATCAAATTGAAAAACGAATGTATAAATAGCGTGTTTTGAAGTATAGTGCGCATCATAATATATACAAGGCAAAGCACCACAATCTCCACAATCTTTACACGGAGACTTATTAAAATTATCAAATTATTTTTTTTTACATTTGCAAGGACTTCACAAGAAAGGATTTATGTCAAAAATATACTTTATTAAAAAACACCCTGTATTTTATAGTCTTTTTAGAATCTAGAAACCAAATAAAATTAAGTTACAATAAGATTTGCTATACCTAACACTTACCCTTCTTGAGAAAATAAATAACTGAAAATGCGGGGAAAATTATTTCTTAACTTCACGTGTTTACACACAAAAATAAACCAGATCGTTCTTGGAAGATTATTTTGTTTATTATTTGAAACAATAAATACCTTAAATGAAGCGTAAGTTTTTAAACATCCTGTATAATGTAATTAATAATGTTTGTTGTTGTCTTACACAAACCTTACTGTAAATACTGTCGGCAATTGCATTATTCCAACCCTAACAAATGTAGGGAACCATATTGCAACTTAGTTTTATTTTAAACGGAATGTTCTATAAAAAAACATAGCTTTGGTATGCATCTTTTCTTGTGAACACCCTGTATAATTAACAATGATTTTAAAATGTGCTCCAATACATTATGTATTTAGGGTGGAGCGAAAAAATTTTTTTTTAAATTTCAGGTGGCCTGTATACGGAATAGTTGCCTTTGGTCAAATGTATTAACTGTGCAAAATCTTACCAAAATCGAACTTGATCTTTGGCTGCCAAAACGACCTCGTATTTTTAACTTTGTACCATAATTTACCAAAAAAGTTACATAATCATTTAATATATGCAAATCAAATTTAAACTTGTACTATATCATTTCTGCTACAAATCAACCATAAATTTCGGAAATATATTCGGCTAGATTCGTGATTCGGCGGCAACAGCTTGCTTCTTGCTTCGGTGTATAAGTAACACTGCAGTGTTACCGTTATTTTCCTTTCGCGAAGTTTGTTTTTATATTTTGTGACAAAATATGCCTTAAACGCGTTTAGACTGGTTCTGCCCGGTGTTTGGTGATGCAAAAACTTTTAGAAGCAATATGCTTCCAACTTATGCAGACATAATTAGACATTATTTATTTATCCGACAAAAACTGTTAAATCAAAATAAGCAAGAACCGAGTTTGGGTGATGTGTGTTTACCGTTGACAAGGGAGTTAAAAACTTTGTGGGACAAAAGTTCTATTGCCGTAGTCTCTGACCAAGAAATTTTACGAAAAATCAGGGAGTATCATAAAAAATATCGTGACATTAAGAAGCTAACAAATAAGGATGGCAAGCTAAATATGTCAAAAAAAGTTATTCAGTTTAGAGAATTTGGCGAGAAAAATTTATTGGATATTTCACTGTGTAAATGTAAAGACTTTGCGAAGTGTGTTTGCACAATTAAAGTACCCATAGATGAAAGGAGTTTTTTAACTGACCAAAGAACTGCAAGAAAAATGGCAATTGGTAAAATTGATGTTAAGGTAACTAAAATCCTTGAAAAAAAGTTAGCGCGTAAAGCTAAAAGTAATAAGAGGACAGAAATAATTCCCAACGAAGACGATAAAACTTACCAAGTAACATCTAGTCCTTCGGAAGATTCTTCCAGGAGATCCAGCATATGCTCTAACGAGAGTGTCGAGCTTCAACTTCCCAAAAGTGATATTTTAAATCAACCTTCCACTTCTCAGATGAGAACGAAACTTCCTTCTTTAGCACAGGCTTGTGACCGAACAGGAGTTTCAGACAGATCCGCTGCAATACTTGTTAATAGTGCTTTAAAAGACTTGGGAATAATAACAATGGAAGCATCATCTAAAATAATAGACCGAAGTAAAATTAGGAGAGAAAGAGTTAAAGCTCGCAAGGAATTAAAAAAAAAACATGAAGAAGAAGCTACCTGTGTCTACGGAATATATTTTGATGGAAGAAAAGATAAAACTTTGGTTCAAATAAGGGAACGAGATATTCTTTCAAGAAAAACAATTACAGAAGAACATATCGTATTGGTTTCAGAGCCGGGTTCCGTCTATTTCGGTCATATAACTCCGTCTTCCGGAAGTGCTCAAAATATTAAAAGGGGCTTGTTAGAATTCCTGGAAAAAAATATAAATATTTCCGAAGTGCAAGCAATTGGGTGCGACGGAACAGCAGTAAATACAGGTCATAAAAATGGAATACTAAGACAACTTGAACTTTCTTTATCGCGCCCGCTGCAGTGGTTTGTTTGTTTAATGCACACTAATGAACTGCCATTGCGACATCTGTTGCAGCATTTAGACGGAAAAACTACTGGACCAAAAGGTTATTGTGGAGAAATTGGGAAAAACCTAGAAAACTGCGAAATCCATCCTGTTGTAAAGTTTAGAAAAATAGCTGTTAGTTTGCCTGAAATTGATCTTAACGAGTTAAGTACAGATCAACAATACCTTTACGATATCTGCAATGGAATTTCTAAAGGAATAATCTCGTCAAGCCTGTCACAACGAGAACCTGGCAAAATGGCACATTCAAGATGGTTAACAACTGCCAATAGGCTATTAAGATTGTATATTTCTACGAAAAATCCATCATACAATTTAACTATTCTAACAGAATACGTTATGAAAGTTTATGCGCCAACTTGGTTTGAAATTAAAATCCGACCTTCATGTAGACACGGCAGCTATCATTTTTTGGGATAATAAGGAAAAGTAGGTTTTTGCCTAAAGAGCTTAAGAAGGTGGTAGATCCAGTACTACAACGAAATGGTTACTTCGGTCACCCTGAAAATTTGTTATTAGCAATGCTAGCTGACGATAGGAAATATATTAGAGAATTGGGTCTTCGCAGGATACTAAAGTGCAGACAAGCAAAACATAACGTTAATCTAGTTCGTGAATTTAATATTCCCAGTTTCAATTTTAATGCAGATGACTACTTTGAACTAGTTAGCTGGCAGTCATTAACAATTACCGAACCACCTCTGACAGTAAAAACTTCAGATAACGAACTCCAGGAAATGATTTCTGATGTCCCCGCTGAAATCGAAATGTTAAAATTTCCATGTCATTCCCAAGCAGTGGAACGCTGTGTGAAGTTAGTTACGGAGGCATCAGCGGCAGTATGTGGATATGAAGCAAGAGACGGGTTTATAAGATCAAGGATCGCCTCCAGAGTCTCACTACCAAAATTTGAGACAAAAGGTCAATATTGCCAAGTTCTTAAAGACAACTAAATATGAAGAAAACATAAAAAGGGTGGGTGGGTGGTGGAACTCGATTTGCAGCCACCTCCACGCGGTGAGTTCTGGGTTATTTTCATCAAGAAATCAAGCCCTTGGGTTCTTTATGAAAATAAGCGAAGAGCTGCATAAAAGGATACGAACCACCTTTTTTTCAAAATGGAACGTCAAATTGGCAGCCAAAGAAGGAGTCCCAGCAAACCAAGTTTTTGCACAGTAATTCACTTATACAAGAGGCAACCATTCCATATACAGGCCAACTTATTGGCCGCAAAAATTTTTTTTTTGCGATTTTCGCTCCACCGTATATGTTTAGAGAAAAATTAACTTGAGAGTTTCCACAAATTCCCGTGTAAAAACCATGACGCTTTCAGTGCCCTCCCTGTATATAAGAACAAACTTTAATTTATTTATCAATCAAAAACTCAGTTCATAGAATTTATCGATACAACGATAATACTCTCGGAGAAACAACGTAATTTAAATTTACTTCCAACACCGCCCCCAGTAATAAATAAATCACATATTCCTTCTTTTAAAAACTTCAACATTACAAAAGATACCTTTAAAAAACAACGTGTTGATAATTGATTAATCACGTATTCTTAAACAAACAGAAAAGCGCCTAGATGCTACTTAACTCAATTGTCGCATCGAAATACAACTGTTGGAAGCATTAGCATGATGTAATGACTGAATTAGAAGAATATTTGTACAACAAGAAAAACGGCTGTTACATAATGTTTTTTTATCACCGTATTAAAACGAATCAAAGTAGCTGATTATAAAGCGACCTTACGTGAACACATATGTCATTGAAATTATTCTGTAAAGTGCAAATGCGGTAAAAATGTGTCAACCACTGATTCTTTTAAAAGTTCTTTCTACTTTGCTATCATTATGAAATAATAAAAAGAGATTACTTACGGTTTTTTCTTGACCTGCAATTCGCTAATGGCATATCTAAACCCACTTCCTAAAGTTGTTGAAAAAAGCAAATACATATGTATAATGATATCACAAGTAATGTTACAAATAGTTCATCTAATAATTATACTGAACAGAAGCGCCAAGCTTCCAACTAGTTTGTTCTCTGATAACATCGCAGGTGAACAATCTATTAAGTGGAATCCCGAGTCCGAAAAATTGTTCGAAAATCTCAAGTCGTTATTGTCGTCGACTCCGGTTTTGGCTAGTCCGAATTTTAAGCTTCCTTTTGTGATTCAATGTGACGCTTCTGACGTTGCTGTGAGTGCAATTTTGACCCAAGAAGTAGGTTACTACTACTCAGTTACCAAACGTGAATGTCTCGCAGTCTTATTCGGTATAGAAAAATTTAGGTCTTACATCGAAGGAACCCACTTTACAGTTCTTACGGATCACTACTCCTTATTGTGACTAAAGAATATGAAAGACTCTTCTGGTCGTCTAGCGCGGTGGATCGTCCCAGAGGACCGTGATAAATGGTAGACCAACTTAATAGAACTGGTAACAGCTGATCCAATTTTTTTCCCGATTGGAGAATCGAAGATGATACTCTTTTCAAACTAATACATAATCGTCAAGATGTCACCTCAAATTTAGTCCAATGGAAACAAGTTGTCTCTCGTTCCAGACGCCGTGAGCTTTTACAACTTTACTATGACAAACCTTTATCAGCTTAGTACTTAGTGTAGCGTAGTGAAGTATCCCGTTATGTCAGTAGGTGTCAAATTTGTCTAGCTAGTAAATCGTCGCAAAGTGCTCGTGCTGGCTTAATGAGTAGTCCCGAAAAAATTAGGTTTCTATTTCAATGCTTGTCCATTGACTTAATGGGTTCCTTTCCTCGTTCAGCGCGTGGAAACACGATGCTAATTGTCGTTAGTGATTGGGTCACTAAATTTGTATTAGCTCGACCGGTAGTTAAAGCGACTAGTCGCGCTGTTGCTTTACTTTTTACTTTTTACACAACGACGTCTTCCTTTTATAGGCGTATCACAAATCGTGATTGTAGACAATGGTCTCCAATTCATCAGTGGTTGCTTTAAAAAACTGATGAATCAATATGTACAGAAAACCTGGTACAATGCTTCGTATCACCCACAAGTGAATTTTGTTGAACGTGTAAACCGCAGTTCTTGGCACTGCAATCCGCTCGTACGTGAACGATAATAATAATCAGAGTCGCGCACGCGATTCGTACATCTGTGCATTAAGTAATCGGATATACACCCTCTTTTATTAACTTAGGTAGAACCGTGCCAAGTTCAGGCGATTACTACGGTAAACTGCTTCAGTTCGGAGAGGAAGATTTAGCTGTTGCAGATTGTGAATGCATTGTTGCTGACTTGACCAAATTATCCGAAGTTCATAAAGATGCCAGGAGTCGTTTGGCTCAGGCCTATGAGCGTTACGCCCGTCATTACAACTTACGTAAGAGAGTTGTTCGTTTTAGGGTCAACGACACGGTGTGGAAACGTAATCATGTTCTCTCGGATGCTGGCAAGAACTTCGTAGGAAAATTAGCGCCGAAATACGTGAAATGCTTCGTCAAAGAAGCTACTGATCCCCTAACTTATAGATTGTCAGATGAGCCTGGAAAAAACGTGGGTTTTTTCCATATTAAAGACGTTAAAGCCGATTATGCGGAGGATGACGAGAACGAGAGATAATAGTGTTCAGGCTGAGTGTTGTCGTTCTCACATGCATTTTAGTTATGATCAATATCCTAATTGTTTTTGGTTTTCGTATTGTTATTAATTTTAATAGTTAGTTTGTTTATCGCGCGGTCGTGAATGATTATGCCCTGTACGTTTGATGCAAATATTTATGCATGAATGTGAGCTGTATATACTTTAGCGTCAAGTTAGTAGCGCTGTGCTGCCTTGAGCCTTCACGGTTTTACAGATTTTGAGGGTTGCGACTTTGGTAATTATTTAGGATTGAGTGACTTAGTTTAGATGATTTGTGAGTTATGTTCGATGACTGTTGGAGTTATTTAATATGGTTTAAGTTAGTAATTTTTGATAACGTTTCACGTTTTGCTACATTTATGAATTCATCAATTTAACAGCTATATAAGGCATTCGATATTCCTCTTCAACTCTTTTGTCCCCTTCTAGTGTGGACACTTACTATCTTTCTGTATATGTTTTATTGTGCTAGTTGGTTCTAAGCGTAGTGATTATCTAATTTTTTTCCGTCTGGGAGGGAGTTTGTAACAATTTTAATTTATATGCCGGAAAAATTTTGAAAATAAATTTTTAAGTTTTGGAAAATTTTCTTAAAGAGATTTGTCGTCCCCACCTTTCCTACCGGTTTTTTTGAAGGAAGCCATTTTTAGGATTTTTCAAGGATGAAGGCACCTGCTGCGTGACCACCGAAAACAGAAGTGCATAAATTAGATCTACGAAGTATTAATTATTACAAACATGCGACTTATCAGTGGATTTATTAATGCAAGCAACGATTTATCAAATCTCCACGTATCGTTAACTTTACGGTTTCCCTTACTACATTTCGCATGGTGAATCTTTGGCTAACTTTATCCACCTTTACCTCTGAGCCTGCACACCATCTGAAGGTAATCGTCATCTGAATGTTTGCCCTAAGTCTTGTGTCTATGGTTAATAAATTATTGTAGTGTCTTTCTTTCTTGTTTGTGGTTGTTACTTAATCGTACCTCACCTGTGGCGTGTTATCGTTAACACAGTTAGCAATTCGCAATTGTTTTTAGGCTCGTTTCTGTGTCCACCATCGAAACTGCTTGACTATTGACGATGCTGAGACCCTTAGATTGAAAGCCCTGGTAGGTTCGTAAGGCAGTCCCGGCTATCAGTAGTATCCTGTGTTTAGGTTGAGCCGAGACAACTATACTCAGGTACCATCTAAGTTAGTTATTAGGGTTCCTGAGAAAAAGTATTTGTTACCGTACTTGAAGAATTGCGCACATTTTGGCCAAAATATACGTAAGTTTTTTGTCTTTTAGGTTAAGTCACGAAGCCGGTATTTACAACTGCGTGTGGCTTATGACGCGTTGGCTGTGGCTCCACGCGCACATTCGGTCTGCTTTTGGGTTCGTTCAATATACATACATTATACACAGTGAGTCGACTTTTGATATTAATATTCAATACACTGTAAAATGGTTGGAAGTTTGTGATTTTTTACGACCTCACTCCCAGAAATTCTTTTAGTTTTGTCTTGCACAGTCTCAAGAATTCCAATCCTTTCTTCAGGCTTAGTGTGGTCAGATAAGAAAAACTATCGTAGTACATTCAAGGTGACCGAGCTTAGCACAGTTGGTACAACCTTTCATAACTACAATAAAACGTACAAGGTAATCTATTTCAACAATTACTTATTTCGCCACAACACTTGCTATTGTTCTTAGAAACGTAATGTTTAGTACTGTAACCTACTTGAGGTTTGATAAAAGTACATGGGCGTAGTCTTTGCTACTCGACATTTTAAATATTAAATAATTTTTTATTGTTATTCCGTAATACAAATAGTAGTGTAATTATCTACATTTAAATCCTAGCTTTCGAGTTAAAAAGTACACATGATAAGACCGCAGTAAATTAATTTCAGATTATCTATTCATTAGCCGCTCATTGCGTCAAATCACATAATTATAACCTACAAAGTATATAAAAGTTGCAATATTTTGATTAGAACAATTATTGTTTTAAAATACATGTTTGTAATACTAAATATAACCATTCTTATGGACGTTGCGACATTCTTCGTTGAATTCTGATTGAAAATTTTAATGGTTTGGACTTTTGGTCTATAAATAAGTGTTAGTTTCGATATCTGTTGGTAGAGATCGCTGCGATTAAGAATTATAAAAGAATTTTGATACTTTTGTTTCGTTAACAATTTTTTTTACTGTAAAGTTTATTTTTAACATTTGTTTATTAACGTATTTTTACGAAAAACACATTCGGTAATTTTGTAAAACAAACTAAACCCTGATATTTATGTATTCAATTTGACTTTCTTGTTTCATTTTTGTATAACTTTTGCTTTTTTCGTGATTTTTGTGTGCTTTTAATTAGTTCTTGTAGTTCTGTATTTTTGTTAATGTTTTGTTTATTCATTTTGGCTTTTACATCCAATGAATGTGCCGATAGTGATGTACGGTTTCTGTAATGGAAAAACTAACGCGACTGCAAACGAGTATGGCATACGTTTTCCAAAACCGAAAACAACCTAGAAGAAATACATCAACAACTTCGAGAAACTAGTTCGTTAATAACGAGAAACGCTAATGCTTGTTTGAATGTATTAAACAATGTTGCTTGATGCGAAGTAATAACATTCTGTTGAACTTTCATTGTTTATTATTTTGAAATGAATATACACAACGTTTCGATTGCTGTGGTATCTGCAATCGTCATCAGGTGAATACTAACAAACTTAGAAACTACTGGAGCTTATATACTAAAAACATGTTCGATGAAGCGTTCAAGCGTACAAAATCAATTTAGCGTAACAGATTAATTAATTAACAAAATTACTTAGTAAAGTTTAAGTTGTTTTAGAGGTTCGATAAGTGGTTTCCATATGTTGCTTATCTCGACACTTGGCTGGCTGAAAATTTCTTTGTTCTTGTTGATGAATGCCGCTTCTTTAAATTTCCGTTTGTACCAATGTTCCTCCCTGTGTATGATTTTTGCTTCCAACCATTTCATTCGATGTTGGTTATCCCACGAATGTTGCGCGATGCCGGACTTAGAAGTCTCTCCTCTCTGTGTGTGCGTCTGATGTTCTTTCAGTCTGATGTCAAGTGGTCTTTTGGTTTCCCCCACGTATGATTTGCCACATTCACATGGAACTTGGTAAATAAAGTTTTGGGAATCTCGACTTGTTTGTGGCTTTGTATTGGAAATTATACTCCTAATGGTGGTCGATGATTTGAACACTGTATTTATGTTGTAGCTTTTCCCTATACGTTTTATTGATTCTGATAAACCTTTGACATATGGGATGCTCAGCAGTGAATTGGGCAGTTCTTCTGTTTTAGGTTGTCCCATGGTGTTCAATTGCTTTTTCCGCAAAAGTTCTCCTACAATCTTTTCTGGATAACCATTCTGCCTTAGATCGTTTCTAATGTTTTTGATTTCTTCTCGTAGCCCTTTCTCTGTGTTGCACAACCTGTACGCTCTGTCGATTAGAGATTTTACTACTCCCCTCTTCGTAGATGTGGAATGGTTGGATTCAAAGTTGAGATATCGACCGGTGTGTGTCGGTTTCCTGTAGACAGTCGTTTCCATAATTTTCTTGTTCTTTGTTACTTGAACGTCTAAAAAAGGAAGTGAGTTCTCCTTTTCCTTTTCCATAGTGAATTTGATGGATGGTTTGATGTTTTTCAAATGTTGCAGAAAAAGGTCTAGTTGCCGATTACTGTGATTCCAAATTATGAAGGTATCGTCAACATATCTAAGCCATGTTTTGGGTTTAAATTTTGATTTCTCTATGGCCTGGGATTCAAACCAGTTCATGTATATGTTGGCGACTACTGGTGATAGAGATGAACCCATTGGCAGTCCTTCGTCTTGAGTAAAGAATCTGTCTTTCTCTTGAAAGTACGAGTTCTTGAGGCAACATTCTAGGAGCTTCATTATTCCTTCTACCGGCAGCGTGGTTCTTTCCTGGAGTTTTTCATCTTCTCGGAGCTTCGTTTGGATGATTTTCAATGCTTCTTCAACTAGCACATTAGTATAGAGACTTTCTACGTCGAAGCTGACTAATTGATCCCGTGGTTGTAGCTGTATTGTTTTCAGAATCTCAACAAAATGTTTGGAGTCTTTGACAAAAGATGAGCTGTTCTTCTGTAGTGGTTGCACAATTGGTAGTAGAAATCTGGATAGCTGGTATGTGGGTCCATTACGAGAGCTGGTTATCGGTCGAAGCGGCATGTTGTTTTTATGTATCTTCGGTAATCCATATAGATGCGGTGGTTTGCTGTAGTGTGGTGTTAGCATCGTTCTCATCCTTGGTGTTAGATGTCTTTCGTAGAGTTTTAGGACTTGATAGATCTTCCTCTCCAAGCTTGCTGTCGGATCTTTCTTCAGTCTGCGGTAATTCCCTTGATTTAAGACGTCTTCAATTTTTTGGTTTTAGGTGGAGGCATCCATGATGACAGTTGCGGCCCCTTTGTCGGCTGGAAGTATTTTAATTTGTTACAAGCTTTAGCTGTTTTACGAACCTGCACGGCCAACTCTTAATAGTCGGAGAGAGGGGTAGGTTTTCTAGAAGTATATGAAAGATAATTAAGGGCGCCAGAGCCTATCCAAAGTCAGTTCTGCCTGCTCACAACAGAATGGTAAGAAACTTGTAACTAGGTGTTAGGTTCGTAACTGCTGAAAGAAACGAATAAAAGGAAAAGAAACTCAATCGTTAATAACAATGGTACTTTAATTACTCTATCACGATAAATATAGTAAGAATTAAATAGTCAAATCTGAGTAGGTACTAGCGAGAATATACAAAATCGAATCACAGTAAGATAGGCAACTTACATGACATAAGTGAAGAACATGGCGACGAATAGTTCGCAGTAAATATCGTTTACATAATTAGTAATATGGCATTAACGACCATAAGGCAAAATAATTAGTATAGCATTAACATTAAATTATCACAATAAATAAGCATAAACAGCATACGTAGTATAAGCAAATTTACTAACTAATGATATTACAATTACGGTAATCAGTACGAAGTTATGATTAGTGTAAGTTTCGTGAGTAACCTCGTTGACGACGAAAGAAAATTTATAAAAACACTTACCACCAATGCAGGCGTCCCTTTTGTGCTGAGGAAGTACTTCCTGCGACACGTACCCTGTAATTAATTTTAATCACAATCCGTGTCAACCTAATAGCTCACGAAATCCAAATCTACAAAGTCATTACTTAAATTTTAAAATGTACACATAACACAAACCGAACGTCGGATGCTGTTATACCCTTTTCTATGATTTAATTAATTCCAACAGTAGGCCTTATAAATATTTAGAATCGTTTCCAACACAATATTCGTCGAGGGTTATCTCTGAAATATAAAAGCAATTTTTAATTTTACGTCGAAAACACATAGGCGTACCTAATGAAAATTTTGACCGTAACAGATTGATTTGTTCTTCCGTAAATTTGTGAGAGCTTTTTCCTCGTGTTTAGTGATGTTGGTGTGTTGTTTTCTTTTCTTCTCTAGGGCACTTCTGATTTTCCACTTAAATTCTTCTGCTTGTGTTGGATTCAAACGTGTTGTCTCGACGGCACCAATGATGTCCAGTACAGGCACGTGTTTTGGTGTTATCGAAAAATTGAGCCCTTTCTCTAATAGAGTCGTTTCTGTAGCAGACAGTGGATGTGTCTACAACATTTGAACAACATCAAACCATCCATCAAATTCACTATGGAAAAGGAAAAGGAGAACTCACTTCCTTTTTTAGACGTTCAAGTAACAAAGAACAAGAAAATTATGGAAACGACTGTCTACAGGAAACCGACACACACCGGTCGATATCTCAACTTTGAATCCAACCATTCCACATCTACGAAGAGGGGAGTAGTAAAATCTCTAATCGACAGAGCGTACAGGTTGTGCAACACAGAGAAAGGGCTACGAGAAGAAATCAAAAACATTAGAAACGATCTAAGGCAGAATGGTTATCCAGAAAAGATTGTAGGAGAACTTTTGCGGAAAAAGCAATTGAACACCATGGGACAACCTAAAACAGAAGAACTGCCCAATTCACTGCTGAGCATCCCATATGTCAAAGGTTTATCAGAATCAATAAAACGTATAGGGAAAAGCTACAACATAAATACAGTGTTCAAATCATCGACCACCATTAGGAGTATAATTTCCAATACAAAGCCACAAACAAGTCGAGATTCCCAAAACTTTATTTACCAAGTTCCATGTGAATGTGGCAAATCATACGTGGGGGAAACCAAAAGACCACTTGACATCAGACTGAAAGAACATCAGACGCACACACAGAGAGGAGAGACTTCTAAGTCCGGCATCGCGCAACATTCGTGGGATAACCAACATCGAATGAAATGGTTGGAAGCAAAAATCATACACAGGGAGGAACATTGGTACAAACGGAAATTTAAAGAAGCGGCATTCATCAACAAGAACAAAGAAATTTTCAGCCAGCCAAGTGTCGAGATAAGCAACATATGGAAACCACTTATCGAACCTCTAAAACAACTTAAACTTTACTAAGTAATTTTGTTAATTAATTAATCTGTTACGCTAAATTGATTTTGTACGCTTGAACGCTTCATCGAACATGTTTTTAGTATATAAGCTCCAGTAGTTTCTAAGTTTGTTAGTATTCACCTGATGACGATTGCAGATACCACAGCAATCGAAACGTTGTGTATATTCATTTCAAAATAATAAACAATGAAAGTTCAACAGAATGTTATTACTTCGCATCAAGCAACATTGTTTAATACATTCAAACAAGCATTAGCGTTTCTCGTTATTAACGAACTAGTTTCTCGAAGTTGTTGATGTATTTCTTCTAGGTTGTTTTCGGTTTGGAAAACGTATGCCATACTCGTTTGCAGTCGCGTTAGTTTTTCCATTACAGAAACCGTACATCACTATCGGCACATTCATTGAATGTAAAAGCCAAAATGAATAAACAAAACATTAACAAAAATACAGAACTACAAGAACTAATTAAAAGCACACAAAAATCACGAAAAAAGCAAAAGTTATACAAAAATGAAACAAGAAAGTCAAATTGAATACATAAATATCAGGGTTTAGTTTGTTTTACAAAATTACCGAATGTGTTTTTCGTAAAAATACGTTAATAAACAAATGTTAAAAATAAACTTTACAGTAAAAAAAATTGTTAACGAAACAAAAGTATCAAAATTCTTTTATAATTCTTAATCGCAGCGATCTCTACCAACAGATATCGAAACTAACACTTATTTATAGACCAAAAGTCCAAACCATTAAAATTTTCAATCAGAATTCAACGAAGAATGTCGCAACGTCCATAAGAATGGTTATATTTAGTATTACAAACATGTATTTTAAAACAATAATTGTTCTAATCAAAATATTGCAACTTTTATATACTTTGTAGGTTATAATTATGTGATTTGACGCAATGAGCGGCTAATGAATAGATAATCTGAAATTAATTTACTGCGGTCTTATCATGTGTACTTTTTAACTCGAAAGCTAGGATTTAAATGTAGATAATTACACTACTATTTGTATTACGGAATAACAATAAAAAATTATTTAATATTTAAAATGTCGAGTAGCAAAGACTACGCCCATGTACTTTTATCAAACCTCAAGTAGGTTACAGTACTAAACATTACGTTTCTAAGAACAATAGCAAGTGTTGTGGCGAAATAAGTAATTGTTGAAATAGATTACCTTGTACGTTTTATTGTAGTTATGAAAGGTTGTACCAACTGTGCTAAGCTCGATCACCTTGAATGTACTACGATAGTTTTTCTTATCTGACCACACTAAGCCTGAAGAAAGGATTGGAATTCTTGAGACTGTGCAAGACAAAACTAAAAGAATTTCTGGGAGTGAGGTCGTAAAAAATCACAAACTTCCAACCATTTTACAGTGTATTGAATATTAATATCAAAAGTCGACTCACTGTGTATAATGTATGTATATTGAACGAACCCAAAAGCAGACCGAATGTGCGCGTGGAGCCACAGCCAACGCGTCATAAGCCACACGCAGTTGTAAATACCGGCTTCGTGACTTAACCTAAAAGACAAAAAACTTACGTATATTTTGGCCAAAATGTGCGCAATTCTTCAAGTACGGTAACAAATACTTTTTCTCAGGAACCCTAATAACTAACTTAGATGGTACCTGAGTATAGTTGTCTCGGCTCAACCTAAACACAGGATACTACTGATAGCCGGGACTGCCTTACGAACCTACCAGGGCTTTCAATCTAAGGGTCTCAGCATCGTCAATAGTCAAGCAGTTTCGATGGTGGACACAGAAACGAGCCTAAAAACAATTGCGAATTGCTAACTGTGTTAACGATAACACGCCACAGGTGAGGTACGATTAAGTAACAACCACAAACAAGAAAGAAAGACACTACAATAATTTATTAACCATAGACACAAGACTTAGGGCAAACATTCAGATGACGATTACCTTCAGATGGTGTGCAGGCTCAGAGGTAAAGGTGGATAAAGTTAGCCAAAGATTCACCATGCGAAATGTAGTAAGGGAAACCGTAAAGTTAACGATACGTGGAGATTTGATAAATCGTTGCTTGCATTAATAAATCCACTGATAAGTCGCATGTTTGTAATAATTAATACTTCGTAGATCTAATTTATGCACTTCTGTTTTCGGTGGTCACGCAGCAGGTGCCTTCATCCTTGAAAAATCCTAAAAATGGCTTCCTTCAAAAAAACCGGTAGGAAAGGTGGGGACGACAAATCTCTTTAAGAAAATTTTCCAAAACTTAAAAATTTATTTTCAAAATTTTTCCGGCATATAAATTAAAATTGTTACAAACTCCCTCCCAGACGGAAAAAAATTAGATAATCACTACGCTTAGAACCAACTAGCACAATAAAACATATACAGAAAGATAGTAAGTGTCCACACTAGAAGTGGACAAAAAGAGTTGAAGAGGAATATCGAATGCCTTATATAGCTGTTAAATTGATGAATTCATAAATGTAGCAAAACGTGAAACGTTATCAAAAATTACTAACTTAAACCATATTAAATAACTCCAACAGTCATCGAACATAACTCACAAATCATCTAAACTAAGTCACTCAATCCTAAATAATTACCAAAGTCGCAACCCTCAAAATCTGTAAAACCGTGAAGGCTCAAGGCAGCACAGCGCTACTAACTTGACGCTAAAGTATATACAGCTCACATTCATGCATAAATATTTGCATCAAACGTACAGGGCATAATCATTCACGACCGCGCGATAAACAAACTAACTATTAAAATTAATAACAATACGAAAACCAAAAACAATTAGGATATTGATCATAACTAAAATGCATGTGAGAACGACAACACTCAGCCTGAACACTATTATCTCTCGTTCTCGTCATCCTCCGCATAATCGGCTTTAACGTCTTTAATATGGGAAAAACCCACGTTTTTTCCAGGCTCATCTGACAATCTATAAGTTAGGGGATCAGTAGCTTCTTTGACGAAGCATTTCACGTATTTCGGCGCTAATTTTCCTACGAAGTTCTTGCCAGCATCCGAGAGAACATGATTACGTTTCCACACCGTGTCGTTGACCCTAAAACGAACAACTCTCTTACGTAAGTTGTAATGACGGGCGTAACGCTCATAGGCCTGAGCCAAACGACTCCTGGCATCTTTATGAACTTCGGATAATTTGGTCAAGTCAGCAACAATGCATTCACAATCTGCAACAGCTAAATCTTCCTCTCCGAACTGAAGCAGTTTACCGTAGTAATCGCCTGAACTTGGCACGGTTCTACCTAAGTTAATAAAAGAGGGTGTATATCCGATTACTTAATGCACAGATGTACGAATCGCGTGCGCGACTCTGATTATTATTATCGTTCACGTACGAGCGGATTGCAGTGCCAAGAACTGCGGTTTACACGTTCAACAAAATTCACTTGTGGGTGATACGAAGCATTGTACCAGGTTTTCTGTACATATTGATTCATCAGTTTTTTAAAGCAACCACTGATGAATTGGAGACCATTGTCTACAATCACGATTTGTGATACGCCTATAAAAGGAAGACGTCGTTGTGTAAAAAGTAAAAAGTAAAGCAACAGCGCGACTAGTCGCTTTAACTACCGGTCGAGCTAATACAAATTTAGTGACCCAATCACTAACGACAATTAGCATCGTGTTTCCACGCGCTGAACGAGGAAAAGAACCCATTAAGTCAATGGACAAGCATTGAAATAGAAACCTAATTTTTTCGGGACTACTCATTAAGCCAGCACGAGCACTTTGCGACGATTTACTAGCTAGACAAATTTGACACCTACTGACATAACGGGATACTTCACTACGCTACACTAAGTACTAAGCTGATAAAGGTTTGTCATAGTAAAGTTGTAAAAGCTCACGGCGTCTGGAACGAGAGACAACTTGTTTCCATTGGACTAAATTTGAGGTGACATCTTGACGATTATGTATTAGTTTGAAAAGAGTATCATCTTCGATTCTCCAATCGGGAAAAAAATTGGATCAGCTGTTACCAGTTCTATTAAGTTGGTCTACCATTTATCACGGTCCTCTGGGACGATCCACCGCGCTAGACGACCAGAAGAGTCTTTCATATTCTTTAGTCACAATAAGGAGTAGTGATCCGTAAGAACTGTAAAGTGGGTTCCTTCGATGTAAGACCTAAATTTTTCTATACCGAATAAGACTGCGAGACATTCACGTTCGGTAACTGAGTAGTAGTAACTTACTTCTTGGGTCAAAATTGCACTCACAGCAACGTCAGAAGCGTCACATTGAATCACAAAAGGAAGCTTAAAATTCGGACTAGCCAAAACCGGAGTCGACGACAATAACGACTTGAGATTTTCGAACAATTTTTCGGACTCGGGATTCCACTTAATAGATTGTTCACCTGCGATGTTATCAGAGAACAAACTAGTTGGAAGCTTGGCGTTTCTGTTCAGTATAATTATTAGATGAACTATTTGTAACATTACTTGTGATATCATTATACATATGTATTTGCTTTTTTCAACAACTTTAGGAAGTGGGTTTAGATATGCCATTAGCTAATTGCAGGTCAAGAAAAAACCGTAAGTAATCTCTTTTTATTATTTCATAATGATAGCAAAGTAGAAAGAACTTTTAAAAGAATCAGTGGTTGACACATTTTTACCGCATTTGCACTTTACAGAATAATTTCAATGACATATGTGTTCACGTAAGGTCGCTTTATAATCAGCTATTTTGATTCGTTTTAATACGGTGATAAAAAAACATTATGTAACAGCCGTTTTTCTTGTTGTACAAATATTCTTCTAATTCAGTCATTACATCATGCTAATGCTTCCAACAGTTGTATTTCGATGCGACAATTGAGTTAAGTAGCATCTAGGCGCTTTTCTGTTTGTTTAAGAATACGTGATTAATCAATTATCAACACGTTGTTTTTTAAAGGTATCTTTTGTAATGTTGAAGTTTTTAAAAGAAGGAATATGTGATTTATTTATTACTGGGGGCGGTGTTGGAAGTAAATTTAAATTACGTTGTTTCTCCGAGAGTATTATCGTTGTATCGATAAATTCTATGAACTGAGTTTTTGATTGATAAATAAATTAAAGTTTGTTCTTATATACAGGGAGGGCACTGAAAGCGTCATGGTTTTTACACGGGAATTTGTGGAAACTCTCAAGTTAATTTTTCTCTAAACATATACATAATGTATTGGAGCACATTTTAAAATCATTGTTAATTATACAGGGTGTTCACAAGAAAAGATGCATACCAAAGCTATGTTTTTTTATAGAACATTCCGTTTAAAATAAAACTAAGTTGCAATATGGTTCCCTACATTTGTTAGGGTTGGAATAATGCAATTGCCGATAGTATTTACAGTAAGGTTTGTGTAAGACAACAACAAACATTATTAATTACATTATACAGGATGTTTAAAAACTTACGTTTCATTTAAGGTATTTATTATTTCAAATAATAAACAAAATAATCTTCCAAGAACGATCTGGATATTTTTGTGTGTAAACACGTGAAGTTAAGAAATAATTTTCCCCGCATTTTCAGTTATTTATTTTCTCAAGAAGGGTAAGTGTTAGGTATAGCAAATCCTATTGTAACTTAATTTTATTTGGTTTCTAGATTCTAAAAAGACTATAAAATACAGGGTGTTTTTTAATAAAGCATATTTTTGACATAAATCCTTTCTTGTGAAGTCTTTGCATATGTAAAAAAAAATAATTTGATAATTTTAATAAGTTATCGTGTAAAGATTGTGGCGATTGTGGTGCTTTACCTTGTATATATTATGATGCGCGCTATACTTCAAGACGCGCTATTTATACATTCGTTTTTCAATTTGATTTAATTAACTCACTTTTAGTCTTGTCCCCAAACTGTTATATTTTTTTCAACCTTAGAACACCGATAAAATACATAACAAAAAAACACAACGAGTTTATATTATAGTAATTTACGCAACAAGCGTCGAAAGTAAACCATAGCATAACGAACCTAAATGCGACGCGAGGCAGCACGATCAAATGTTGCATGTGAGTGAGTTATGCTATGAAACTATCGACAGAAGTAACGTACAATATTTTTTGCGTTGCTTTTTTTGAAGAAATTAAGAAAAAAGAAATTACCAAAAATATATTGGTACTACATTTATTACAAAATATGTCAAATTTGGCATAACATCGTTTGAATGAGTTGTAAAATAATTTTTGCACCTGTACCATACTCGTTCTAATATTGCCACTCTAGAGCTTTTTTCGTCAATTAAGTAACTACACCAACGAACGAATTTATTCAAATCCTAAAACAAAAAGAAAGTTTTTATTGACAAACATTGATCATTCAGTTGTGGAAAATATGAATGTATTTAAATACATCAGTATATACTCCGACCGTAGAAGCCTTCGACACAACATTTTTTAGTTTCTACCAATTTTGTACGTGATGTGAATTAAATTACTATACAATATTTTTAGATTTAAAAACAACAAAATTACAAAATTTATATCTGACGTAAAAATGCGTAACTTCTTATCTGTTACTTAACGCAAGAAAAATTTTGTTTTATTTATTCTGTTTGAGGATTTTCTCGTAAAAGATAAGTTTACTCTTATTTTTTGTAAAGTACTTTTCCTTTATATTATTTGGAAATAATAAATTGTAGATACGCTACATAGTTCAGTATCAAACTTTTTTTTACAAAATTTAACAAAAAACGTAGCACCACAAGAAATAAAAAATTAAAATTCAGACGGCGACGCGACGTCAATATTAATCAGTTCGTATATATAAAAGCAAAATACCAAAATCTAAAACAGCAATGTTTGCAAATACGCATGGACAATGTGTTTTATATCCAACACATGATATGTCCGTAATTTACTGAGCTGGAAATTCTAAAAATCCGTATAAAACAACCGAAGTAGTAACTTTCCGCTCCCAAAAGCCATTTATGTATATCCATAAAGTGAAAAAATCTAATACATAAATTTTGTTAGTATGCAAGATTCCGGCTAATAAACACAATTGAGTGACAATTTCGAATTTGCTGCTAATGTGAATGTATAAAAGTTAGCCTAATCAATATCAATTTATGTTTATTCACTATCAATGTCAAAATTTTCAATCATGTATGTGCGGGAATCTGAAACTATCAGAGATTTGGAAGCTCGAGTCGGATTGTGTTTTTGTCGTACAATAAATTTTGACTAATTTATACCGTTCGTAAGCTTGACGTCAAGATCTACGGGTGGTTTTAAAATTTCACTTGCAGTAACGTAAGTAACTTGCTACCGTTTATTGTATTGCAGCAGCGCAATTAATCTAGTAAAACCGTATCTGCTTCCAAAGCCTATTTTAGACCTGCTTTAACACTGTGATTTAATTGTCTTATTATTTATGTATATGTAATTTGTACCATGGCGTAACAGTAGATACTGATCTTTTTCTTCGAGGAAACTTCTCTTAATAAATAATTGTTATTAATTTTGGGTATCTTTGATTTGAGAATGTACTTTGGGGGACCTCGGGTATAAAATCTTCTTTTCTTCTGCCTAGACATCCTACGTTCTATTAAATTGCGAGAAAAGGTGGCGCAATCGGGCATTTAGCTTACCTAAGAATATTCTCTTTACTTCGATCTTTACTCTACGACCATCTGGGGTGAGGCTATCTGAAAGGTAAGCGTAACATCTTAGTATAATAATTTTTTTTCTTTATTTCTCCACCTCCCCCATTGGAACGTGATACAACAACATAACCCCACCGTGGATCTTGAATCTACCCAAGATACCCGACCAAGTGGCGTATCAAAAATTAGTTTCTGAAGGCAAATGTTCAAATTGAAAAAAAATTACTTGACGAGTTGAATATGAGTTTGATACCATTTTTATGAAGAAGTTACCCTATTTCATTTGTGACTTTATGAATCTAGCGTAAATACGTTAATTTAGAACTGGATACGAAAATAGAAATGTACTTAAGTGTTATTTTATATATAAAAAACAAAAAGATAAAAAATATTATTTTACCAAATTAATTTTATTATTCTCTTTGTACTAAAACATAGAAAGCATAAAACTCTTCGAAACTAAATATCATTAAAAGAATTCTGTTTCATTTGTAAATGTAACACAATTATTATTTCAATTAAAATTAATACAAAACAACTAAAAAAATTAATCTTCTAAATAAGTTCTTTTTATTATCAAACATAACAAAGTTGTAATTCTACAGTAAGAGGTTTTAATCTAAACTTAATTTGAAATTGAACGAATTAACCCATAGCAATATAAACAATAATGTAATTATCTTTAGCATAAACAAAGGGCGACGTTTTTATAGCAAAAATAATTTAAATTTTAATTAATCAAATCGTTTTAAATGTTGTTAATCTAATAAATAAGGTTTGACGTAATAGTGAAAACTTTGTTCTTGTAGCATAATACAATCAACCGTGAGTGAATTTTGTTTATTTGCTATAAAGCAAAAGGAACTTGAGAGGAATTATATTCATTAAAATTTAATTTCCATTAAATATTAAATTATACGTACCTGGATGTTCTCAAATATAAAGAGATCGTATAAATATTTAAACATGTTGTCGTGAATTGGATGCTGAAGTTAGAGAGAATAACAAATCAATATTTTCTATTAAAATTTCTAAATGTATTTTTTCTTCTTCAATTTTTAAACATTAAATAACGCGTTTGTTTATTTTGTTTTTTTATTATTAAAAGTGGCAATTTTAGATACTGAGTTTATTTTCAATAGAAATCGATTTTAATATCGCAACACTAATCAGTTTAATTAAAGCTCTTGAAGTTCGTATCAAAAGCACACATTGCAACTTACGAAAAGCGCAACATGTCTTGTTGCCAGACACTTGGATAAGCATCTCAATGATTACTTAACAAAGAATAAATAAAAGAAAAATAGCAAATCAATAGTTTTCTAATAAAGACGTGATTAAATACAGTGCTAGATGTTTATCTTATATTCTTTCATCTAATATTTTATAGCTGCGATGCACAATACTACATAAAATGTCAATCTGTCGCATATGTTGAGAGGAATATGTAACCAAAACGTACGTGACATGTTTGCGTATTTGAAATATAAGAAAATTGTGTTTCAAATTTATTTTTTATATGCTAATACATTGTTGCATCAGCTGATGCAACTTGTACAATATTAGTTTTGTAATCAATTCAAACTAAAACCGGTTTTTAGGTGTAAACTAATTAATAAAGTTAGCAAAATTTAAATATAAATTTTATCAGTTTGCATTTAGAAATTGACTAAGAAAATACTATAAAACACTCAAAATCGCCACTAATCTGTTAAAAGTCAAAACAGAATGAAGTTATTTATAATACCGCGTAGAGTTAATACAAAAACTGAAAATATTTATTATTTTTATATTGTGTTGAAAAACTGTTATTACTGGTAACCCACAAAAAACTGGAAATAAGAGATGCATCTAACAGAATAAAGAAACTTAGAAACAAAAAAATATTCAAGCCCTAATCAATAATATTATAAATACAATAGCATTAAATATCAATTTTATTCTGTATTTCAAGATCAAACTTTTTTTTATTTAAGTTTAATGTGGTGTTTAAACTCTTTGACTAGAT
This sequence comes from Aquatica leii, assembly GCA_035610365.1. Taxonomy (NCBI): domain Eukaryota; kingdom Metazoa; phylum Arthropoda; class Insecta; order Coleoptera; family Lampyridae; genus Aquatica; species Aquatica leii. The sequence continues at coordinate 16,964,114 of CM069432.1, forward strand.
CTAGTCGAAAAAAACAGAAGTAATTCTACAAATTTGTTTAACTTGTGATGCGCCACTTTTAGCCCAATCTAAAAAGTAGTTGTGTTTTTTATGTAATACCACAGATAAATTAGGTGTACAGATAGTCAACCACATGCATTACATTAGACGGTACTTTTCTGGCGGCCAAATGAAATTAGTTTGGCGGCAACACACTTGTGAGATTAGCGCTGTAATAGCAAAGAATCGTAAGAAAATGAATTGCAGAGATTTTATTTATTTCGTACGTTTGCTAAAATATGTTATCATTTTTATTGTGGTTTATGAATAGACTTGTATGTCTCATAACCATCAATATTTTTTAAGATATTCATCAATAGAGTTGCCAAAGATGACAGAACAAATTACTATGAGTGATGTTCAATTTCAAGCGTTATTAGAAAGCATTCGTGTGACAAATGCGATTCCGGTAACGAAAGAAAGAAATTTTTCAAAATGTGCCTCTCGTTTTGAAGGAAAGAAAGATTCAGATGTCAATGCTTTTATTGACGCCATTGAAACTTATAAAGAGTGCACAAACGTGTCAGATACTAACGCACTCCGAGGATTACCAATGCTGTTAGACGGTTTGCGGCTTTCTGGTGGCAAGGAGTAATAGATGACGTTAATACTGATACTTGGCCAAAAGCAGTTGATCTGCTTCGTTTAACTTTTGGACCCAAGAAACCAGCCCACCGTGTACATCGCGAACTATTTTCTTCAGAACAAAGTGTAAAGACTCCAACCGATGTGATTGTTTGTAAGTGTCGGCAAATCCTTGCGCACCTACCAAATGGTACATGGTTTACATTTGTGAAAAGATTTCGCGCGACAAAATAAAAACTTTTAATGACTTATTACAATTATCGAGATCAGTAGAAATGACTATGGTAGAAAAACACGTATTTGAGGACAAGAAACCCATGAAAAAACCGCTCAAAGACCCTAGTGCTAATAAAGTGAGTGTTTGGTGCCGTTATTGTAAAGTGTTTGTTCATTCCAAAAAACTTGCTCGTAAAGCGATTAACAAGCGTGAACCAGCTACGTCGCTAAAACGGAATCAATTTCTCAACATGTAGATACTACCCTTTCTTCGATAATTTCGTGTTTCGCTTGTGGAACACCTGGTTACGTTCGATCTAAATGTCCAAAGCGCAACGTGTCAGAGTCTGCTTCGGCGTCTATAAATTTAGTGAATTTAGTGTAAACGCAATATCGCCTTCTCCTAAAAGAATAGTATTATTTGACTTTTTCAATTCTCACGGTTTTGGAATTTTGGATACTGGAGCCAAGCAAACTGTCGTCAGCCAATCATTACATCAAGTGCTTAAAGAAAACGATCAAACATTTGTGCGTGATCGAGTTGTAGTTAAACTAGCTGACGGCAGTAACACCGAACAAGATGTTATGGTAACGACAGTAAACGTACTTTTAAAGAATCGCGTAATACCTACAAAATTTATTATTTTGTCTAACTCGCAAGTTCAATCAACATTGTTAGGGATTGAATTTATGCAAAATGCTGAAATGATTATCGATGTTGCTCAAGAAAAATGGCGTTTCTCTACTGACCCAACACAAAATTTTGCTCTTGATTTTGAAACCTCTATGGAGGATACAATTTCTCTTTCGGTCCATGCGTTCAATCCGATTCGTTCTGATGAAGGTACTATGTTAAGTGGAAAGGACGTAATTCAACTAAACGCTTTGTTAAATTTGTACCATGAGATAGGTACAACCGAATTCGCTGGCCATTGCCTCGACACTGGAGATTATTCTCCAATATTTACACTACCTTATCGAATGACGGCTAACAACAAAGAAATATTACACAAAGAAATTAAAAAAATGTTAGAGCATAACGTAATAAAAGAGTGTGAAACGCCATAGGCTTCTCCCGTAGTGCTCGTACCCAAGAAAAACGGAGAAGTACAAGTGTGCGTTGATTATCGAAAGCTAAATGCAATTACGAAACCCGATTTGTATCCGTTACCGCGTATAGATGATTTATTGCACTCTACCGGTAAAACCGTTTACATGAGTACTATGGATCTTCGATCAGGTTACCATCAGGTAAAAGTGCGCGAATCGGATAGAGACAAAACTGCCTTTGTGTGTCCGTTTGGAACTTTTCGTTATCGCGTAATGCCGTTCGGTCTACGAAACGCGCCGGCGACGTTTCAAAGACTAATTGATCATTTTCGTCGTGGTTTAGGTGACATACTTATATTAGCCTATTTAGACGACGTTATTGTCTTATCTGGGAATTTCGAACAGCATCTAAATGACTTAACAAATGTGTTTGACAGATTAAGAAAATTTAATTTGCGACTAAATCGAGATTAAGCTTTTTTCAAGTAGATCTAGAAAAAACAGCTACTATTTCCGCTATGAAAAGACCACGAAACGTTCAAAAGTTAAATCGTTTTTTCAAACCTGTTCTTGGTATAGACGATTTATTGAAAACTTTGCTACGATAGCCCGACCTTTAACGAATTTTAAAAAAAACACCATTTGGATTTGGAAAACACGACAACAGGAATCTTTTCAAAAACTAAAAGAAGCTTTAATCTCGCCAGAAATTCTGCAGCAGAATGATAGTACCAAACCATACGTTCTGAGGACCGACGCATCCGCTTATGCTTTGGGTGCCGTACTTCTACAAGGAGCAGATTCTAAACAACGGCCTATTGAATATTCCTCAAGACTTCTAACTTCTCCCGAACGCAATTACAGTTGAACTAAACGAGGAGCTTTATGTATAGTGTGAAGTTTAAACAAGTTTAGAAGAGACGTAGACAATTGTTAGAAACTAACCGTAACTAACTAAGGATTTTTTTTTTAAATTAACATTATGAATCAAGTATACTTTTCTCCACTTAAATGTGTACTTACCAAATAAGCTAATGTGTGCAACGATAGGGAATACGCACTGTCAGCCGCTCGAACGGGAAAATGAAAGAAATTCGACGAGTGACAATTTATTTTATTTTTGAATATAATAAAAGAAAAGAAAGAAAAATGTAAAAGACTAAAAGAAACTATTTATATTTTAATATAATTAGCCACGCCATCAGCCGGACGGATTTACGTTGTATCCGGGTCTCTGAAACAATTAAACAAAATCTCAGGCGGTGAGCCACGCGAAAAGAAATACTAAAGGAGAAAAATGGCACACTCAGCGCATTATGACAATTAATTGACAATTTGGTTGGCACACGGTTCAGACCGGTTTGTTGTTATAACACTAAGCACAACAATTATATAGTGGCGCTAATCTCAGATTAATTAGTTGATTACACAAAGCACAACTAATTATATAGTGGCGCAAAGCTCAGATTAATTAGTTGATTACACTAAGCACAACTAATTATATAAATAAGGTTGTCTGTCATATCAATTTACCCAAGTATTAATTTCATGCGACTCACCCCTTTCTGTATAAATTGTGTTGTTTTTTTTCGCACTAAAACAAATCTAATCACACTTACTAACAGTAACAACCGACCATCAACCTTTAAAATGGTTGTTAAGTTTAAAGTCTCCAACAGGTCAACTTGCTCGGTGGGCAATGTTAATTCAAGGTTACAACCTCAAAATTGAGTATCTTCCAGGTAAATGTAACTTTGTAGCCGACATGATATCACGACCTGTATGCGAGCATGTTGGCGACGTGACGAGATGTCACCTTTGCAACGAATCTATAGATATTCCTCATCAAAACGCTTCTGACATTCGTGACGCACAACTTCAACACAAAGATATAGAGAAGATAATTCAAGTTTTTGAGAGTAAATATAACGCCGATTTTGAAAAATGGACTGATTGTGGATACACTATGTCTGAAGGTGTTCTTTATCGTTATGCCTCGATTAATGAAGAAGAAGCTCAATTAGTTATTCCGGATCAAGAAAGGAAGCGTCTATTAGAAAAATACCACGATGCTCCAACTGCTGCTCATTATGGCGCCGAACGAACACTGCACAGGATAGCAAGAAAATATTATTTGGTTGGTATGCGTCGCTATGTGTACGATTATGTGAGTTGGTGTACACAATGTCAACGTTACAAAGCAGTAAATCATAGACCTGCTGGGTTAGTGCAAACACCTGGTTTTAATCGCCGATTCGAAGTTCTGGCTATAGACTTATTTGGTCTTTTACCCGAAACCATTCTTGGTGAAAAATGGATTTTTATAGTGGAGAACACTTGTAGTAAATGGGTCAAATTGTTTGCATTAAAACAAGCTACAGCCGATGAATGCGCAAAAGTTCTCGTCAATGAAGTTTTTTTTTCGATTTGGCATACCTAGACAAATTACTAGTGACAACGGTAGTCAATTTGTTTCTTCAGTAATGCAGAAGGTTTGCCATTGTTTGAACATCAAGCAGAACCTTATTTCTTTATACTATCCGTCAGCTAATATGGTGGAACGCAAGAATCGCGATCTTAAACCCCGTCTAGGTATTATGGTAAAAGATGATCATACATCTTGGGCAAAAAAATTGCCCGTTATACGGTTTGCGATGAATTCAGCTTACTGCGAATCCACCAAAAAAACTGCTGCATACCTAACTTTTGGTCGAGAGTTACGTACTCCTGACGAAGTCCAGTACGATTTAAGAAAAGTAGTAGATACAGAAAATTTTATACCACAAATTTCGCTTTTCCTACAAAAAATGGCTGAAACTTGGCAAGAAGCCAGAACCGACCACTAATTACAACAAGATTGACGTAAGGTGTACGCTGATCTCAAACGCCAACCTTACGTAGAATATCAAGTTAACGACAAGGTGTTGGTCATGACTCGATTATTGAGTAGTAGCGCTAAACAATTGTCTTCTAAGTTCTACCCGCGTTGAGATGGACCTTATGTTATCTTTAAGAAGATATTCCCAGTACCTTATCAACTGGCATCAACTGATAATCTTTTTGTTATGTGCAAAATAATTCTTATTTCTTTTTATGTGTAGATTTCACGAAACAACAAAATTGTTTTTTCTCTTAATGTTAAAATATTTTATGTTTAGAATTGTCAGAAAAAAACAAATTTGGTTTCATACTTTTGAGTACCACCAAGCACGGTGTACCACAGTTTGGAAAATGTAAGATCTATAGATACTGGGTGTCCCCCAAAGTTCGGTTTTGGGTCCACTTCCGTGGAATCTCGTCTTTGACGAAGTTTTTTCTCTAAATTACCCTCCAAAAGTTAAACTTGTTGCTTATGCAGACGATTTGGTTGTGATCCTGACTGCCCGCGATAAACCTTGGAAACCTTGCCCTTCGCCTCATATCAAACTGAGCTAACAATAAACACCTTAAAATTGCGACAAATAAAACGGAAGCCTGTATATTAAGTGGTAGGAAGAAATGGAAAGATGTCGTCTTTTCATGTGATGGACACGACATTTCCCCTCGGGATCAAGTAAACTACCTTGGTGTAATTCTCGATACCAAACTTACTTTTGCCCCACATCTTAGAGCTGCCTGGCATAAAGCTATCAACTGTATATAACAACTCAGCAGAATCTTGCAAAGATCAAGAGACAAAATTTTTTTACGCGTGTCAGGTGAGCGGCCGAAACCACTTATAAAAAAGTGTTTTTTCAAATCGATAGAAAGCTCCTTCTCTTAAAATCCACAGCATATAGAACTTTTAGGACCCAGGTCCTTGTCGTTATTTGTAGAACTATCCCAATGAGCCTCAAAATTCAGCAAAAAATGGAGACATTTGGGTTGCCGCCAAAAGAAGCTGTCCTGATTCGTTCAAAGTCTTTCGAAATATTCCAAGACATCTAGAACAAAATCCCTGATACAAATTGGACTGAGTCACTGCTTCCTAATCTTAATGACTGGTATCGAAAACGCTTTGGGAGTCTAAACTACTTCCTAACTCAATGTCTCACCAACCATGGTAACTTCCACCAGTATTTACACAGGTTTGGGATTACAGAAGACAGTCTATGTTTGATGTGCAAACAGGAAGTTGACACTGCCGAACATACCTTAACTTAACCCGAACAAACTTTATCTCTGCCGCTCTAACCAGCAACACTAACTGGAATAACACAGTCAATTTCTGCAATGAAATCATGGCTGCTAAGTTGCGAAAATGCAATCTTATCAATAGATCTTCTCTAGTGTTGTGTAGTGCAGTTTTTGTAGTGTGTCACTCATCATAAGCATATTGCTCCGTTGCCTATTTTTTTGCTAGTTATACTATATGTTTGTTTTATATACCTTTTAAGTTTTTTTTTCTTTTATAATGTGCTAATTTACTTACTTATATTGCAATTACTGTTAGCTTTGTTTGTTTAGTATTTTTTTACTTATAAGTACACCACTAAAGCTAATCAAGTTTTGATTAACATTTTACAATCTAATCTAGAAATTTGCTCTAAAACAAAATTAATTAAAAATCCAGTAAATATAATAATAAGAAACTTCGGATTACACAATGCTAATGATATCATTAAGAAAAAGCAACTCTCTGTACAAGAAGTTGGACAAAGAGCCTTTTAATAGAAAATTTAGAGAATACTACATAAAGTACAGGTATAAATTTCGACAGTTGATTAAGATTGCTAAGGAGGCAGTTTACCGAAAACAGATTTTAGAGGCAGGTAAAGATACTAAAAAGGTTTGGGAAACTATATTTGAACTAATAAATAACAAAAATAGACACTCTAACATATCAAAGTTGAACGTTAATGGTGACCTTATTGACGTTCGGAGTGATGCAGTTAAGTGTGTTGATTATTTTAATCATTTTTTTAGAAATGTTGGTGGCGAACCATCTGATTTTGTTGAGACTGCGCAAAATAAAATCCATTATCAAAACTATTGAAGAACTAGAAGGGGGGGGGTCCCGTCCTGGTTGGGAGAACATTTCCGTAAACTGTCTGAAATCGATCAAAAGCTACATTGCCTCCCCTTTGACTTATATTACTAATATTAATCTTAGTACAGGAAAGTTTCCAGATATTTTGAAAAAGGGTATAATCATCCCTTTGTTTAAAAGTAATAATCGATCTCTAGTTGGTAACTACCGTCCTATTTCCATGTTATCCAACATAGCGAAGATAATAAAAAAATAGTTAAACAACAACTTGTTGGATACTTGAAAATAAATAATCTAATAACGCCAAAACAGTTTGGTTTCCGACTAGGACAAAATTTTCATGATGCTTTAGATACAGTCACTTTACAAATAAATGAATTTTTAGACCGAGGCACTAAGACTTTAGGAATCTTCCTTGATGTAGCAAAGGCGTTCGACACTGTGTCTCATGTCCTGTCAAAGAACTCTGAGAGTATGGGGGTGGAAGTATTGGCATTAAGTTGGTTCATTAGCTACTTTGCATGTATGCCTCAGCAGGTCAGATTGGAGGAGGTTCTCAGCGCCACTTTGTACGGTACTTGCTATAGAATCCCTCAAAGTAAAGTTTTCGGGCTTGTTTTATTTCTGACATTTATTAACGACCTGCCAAATCTTGAAACTGAAATAGAAGGTCACACATACTTATTTGCAGACGACACCGTGTTGCTCTTTTCCGCCCCGTCATGGTCCAGCGCCTTCAATGTTGCCTCTAAAGGACTCAAAAGAGTGAAAAGATGGTTGGATCTCAATAGACTTTCATTAAATACGACGTGTCCTACAATATTAAAACTTGCAATTCTTGCGCTAAATAATTTGCTTAGAAAAATTCTAAGGAGAGGAAGGCTCGACTCGGCCAGGGCTTTGTACAGGGACTTATCAATCTTAACCATCAGTAACCTCTATAAATTGTCGGTTTTATTGAGAGTTAATTAGAGCAGGAAGTCTTTGGGGGTGCTGGACCATGGGCACTGGACTAGAGGTGAAGGTAGAGGCTTGCCCGAGTTCCTAAGAAATTGACCACACAGGGCATCAGGCACTGGTCCTACCGGGGACTTGTCTGGTATGCTCACCTTCCCTCCAAGATTCTGGCCAAACCGAATCAACTCCGTAGAAATATTATTAACCACTTACTGAGTCAACCTAACTACTTTTAAACAATAAAATGATAATTTATAGTGTTTTATACGTACATAAGTGAATTATAATTTTGTAATGATTGAAAAATAAAGATAATTTAAAAAATTTTAATTCTCCCAGTTCTCTAAGGGGACAATTTTATCTTTTTGGTTCCTCTCACTTAAATATTTTTGAAACGTTCTTGTCCAGTCCGTCGTTCAGTTTTTTGGTTTCTAATGAAATAATTTGTTATTCTAGAAGCAGAAAACGTGCTGGCTCCAAAACCCAATTCCGTGTTACACGCTGTCAAAAAGGAGAGGTAAATAGTCTCTCCCGCTTTATTTGTCTCCAAAGTAAAGTATGTTATGGGGCTTTGTTAGAAATTGTTTGGTGCCAAAAGAATTTTTCTAAAATCAATGCAAAATATACAAAAATAACGATTCCTTTTTTGAATAACCGATCTAATTCAAGATGCATTGATTCAAAAACTTTTTGCAAATATTCATAAACTTTTTGTTTCATAGGCCAACTATTTTTAATTATTTCGATACTAAGTTCGAATTAAATTGTGTAGATGATTCTTTTTACACCATCCTTAATTATTTTATTCAAAATTTTCTTCTCAGACAAATTTAAAGGAAAAATACCATAACTAAGTTGTTTGTGGTAATCAGACACATTTAAAAGAAAGTGATTTTGAGGATCATCCTCCTAAGCGTAAATTAGTACAGATTTTCGATTTTGAATGCTATCCGGATCAAACAATAACGATACCGAAAACGAGAGCAAATGGAAAATTTCGATTCGTTTCCCAAGATACAATAAAATAACAAAAACCTCCATAATTTTTGTAGTGTTTGAATTTGCTGGTACAGCAAAAAATGGTGCAATTCTAGTAGGTTTTTATCCGAACGATAAAACTGTGGTAACCGTGTATTCTTCTACATAAGATAGACTAGATCCATTATCAAATACTACAAAAAATGTATTAGATTTACTACGAACCGCTAACAACACTAAAAGAAACCATTTGTGATGAGTTATCTAACGATAATGTCCACAACTATCAACTAAACTACTATTTACAATAAAACTATGAGAACCTGAAATAGAAATCTGTGGTTCTAAAACTAGACATCTTAATTAGTTTTTTGAATTGCAATTGGAATATCTCAATTTAGTAATACCTGGTTTTCCTGATGAATGACAATGTAAATCTATTAGTTTGTTACAACCAACGTTTGAATAAATGAGTTCTTTTACAGTTGTTTTGACGACGATGCAATTGGTTACTTCTGGACGATATGATAGTATTTTTGACCATTTTCATTAGTTTAAATGTTAAAATACTTTTTAAAATTGAATACACCTTGCTAGGGTTTCAGAATGTCAGCTGAGAGTCTCGGCTTGGCTTAGCAGTAGGCATAAAAGATAATTTCCTATTTCTCTCGGTTATACCATCGTATCGAAAGAAGAATTACTTACAATTTAGCGGATAGCGTCTAAACAAAAGCAACCGTTTACAGCAATTTGAAGAATGCAAGTGAAAGTGCGTATTTAAGTGTTTCATGTTTATGATAAACATAGACACATGTTTTATCATGCCCGCCATAAGCATGAGCACAACACAAAAGCCCGTTCCTTGCCATTACACCTATAAATTTAAAATAACCCATAACTTTTTTTAGAAACATAATAATATAAATGTGATTCCAGTGTAATAAAACTGTTGTTTTTTTTCAAGTGTCAAATAGATAAATTTTATCTTATTGCATTCAGCTTCTTTTACGCTGTTGGAATAACAATTTGAAACTCGTGGTTCCTCACGCTCGCATATGCTCGAAACTTTCTACTCGTATTAAACTTGCATTCTAATCTTGTTACTATTTATTATTTTATATTTTATTTGTACATCACTCCTTATTTTATTTTTAAATAACATTTATTTTTAATGTAATTAATTAAACTGTGACAGTTTTTTTGTATTATATATTTTAGTGCGCTCGTAATGGACAAATTAACAAAACATTTAATATTCCACGCATTATATACTATAAAACATCATGCATGTTACTTTACTTTAAAAGTTGATTTTTAAGATAATAAAGTTAGTATAGGGATATAATTTAAAAATTTCCAAAGCTGTCAAGGTAAAGTATGAGTGAACAAAATTTCCCAGAGGTGTAATTGCCGAGCATGTATTAACGGCGTATAATGTACACGACCTCGTGTCGCTTTAGTCTAATCCCACGATAGACAGCGTCAAACTTGCTTTATTAATTCAATTTTATGAACTCGTTCATATCTGACATAACGTTTAGAAATTCATGTTCTTATCATATACTTGTACTTTATTTGCTAATATTAATTATAATTCACGGTAGTCAAGTTTTCTTGTAAGCTCCCCACTCGCATGAATTTTATAGTAGAGGATAAACTTTAAGAGTAATAATATTAAAGTTTTCAAATTTGTTGTTTTGTTAAAGATATTACCCAGAACACAGACTAATCAGGTTATTAATCTACAAGAAATATGGGTCCCCTGGCATAGAACATCGTTGCTACTGAGTTACTCAGTGTATTGAATTACTGTTCTAAAGGAGTTGATAAAAGGTTCACAGGTCTTATGATGAAAGTATATTTATCTCCGCTGCACTAGTCACTGCGATAATAATTCTAAAGGGAATAAACTTGTTCACTGCGGTAACCCAATTTTCTTAATCACGCAGTTCATAACAGTGAAATTTTTCTATTTGTTAACACAATGTTACTTCTATAACAAAACGTAATTTTATTAATTTTTTTTATGTCAAGAATTAATAAAAAATGTCGAAAGACGAATTATTACACTCATAAAATACGACATCTGTTATTTGGTAATAAATTACATAAATTAATTGGTAAACTACTGTGTTAAATTACGATATCTAATTTATTAATTGCTTAAGAAACGTATTTAAATGTACGCTAAAATATTTTAATTTCATTTTATAAATCATGTTAAGCACAAATGTACTTGAGTTCATTTAGGTCTATTATTGTTCTCATAAACTAAAATTATATTTTAATTTATTAATTCCGTCAGTCATAAATATTTTGTTTGTAATGTAATATCGCTTCAATTCCAAGTAAGTTCTTTTTTTAACAAATTTGCGTTCATTAAAATTTTGTATTTAGTGTTTAGACATGAATTTGTTTTTCTTCAATTTAATTTTTTTTAATTTAATGTTTTAAATTCGTCTAGCCCCCATTAATAAATTTAACTTTTAATTTCACGTTTTATGATTTCCAAACAGTCACAAATTTCTATTTTTGATTTACCCAACCCATTTTCTACTGAGTACCAAACAATAACATTTATGCATTTGTATGATAATTTATTTTTCAAGTAACATAATTACAGTAACGCTGTACGTTATTTAAAATCATTAGAATACCATCATCCAATCCAATCAACCCATTTTTATATATTTGAATGTCATGGAGTTATTAAGCCAGATAGCATGTTACGTTTTCTTTTAATTAGTAACGTTCTCAAATGAACGCACCAGCTAATAACTCATTCACTAATGTTCTGCAACGTAAATATAAAATGTGCTTCTACAATGAGATGCGGGTTTGGACTAAGTCTAAAGTTTAACAAATGCTTTACTCGCATTTGGCGCTTTCTTGTCAACTTGTCTTTTAGTTACTATGCACATGTAGTTGTACGGTTGCTATAAAAGTTAGATTTAAATGGTCAACTCTTAGCTTGGTAAGTTTTCTAATCCACATTTTATTGTTGCTAACTTAGAGAAATATTTACAGAGGGTTTTTCTTTTGTCTTCTTTTTTTCTCTTGGCTGCTTTCTTCCTAAATGTAACCGTTACCAAAGAATAAAAGGGTACAAGATGGCGGGTGAAAGTCAAGAACGTCGTACATCTCTCTTGCGTCGATGCTAAAGGGCCGACGAGTGCCGTTATGTGTTATAATTACGATGTCTGATTGAGACAATTTATCTAATCTTTACTGTTTGATTTGGAATAATTACGGCGTATGATCGTTATCTACAGGATTTCATTGGAGGCAGCCCATGGAAATTTACAATGCTAATTTTTCTTTTTAAGTTAAGTAATTCAATTATCAACTTCTATCAGTAAACTAATGTATTGTTGTATTTTTGCTTATGTGCTAACCTACATTAAGTGTGAAGTGTGGTACTGTCTTACTATTGTGTGTTTTAGCTAATTTCTTTTCTGATGACTAAGGACGAACACTTGGGCAGAGCTCTGGACAAGTCGATCGATCTATCGGTGTGTGTAAACCATTGTTACCTGTGACTCCAGTAAGGTAGTATCCTATTTTTTACATTTTATGTAGTGTTATTTGCTTTAAAAATTCATTATTGGTCGTGCGATTTTGACTAGACCAAGTTTGCTTAGGCCTCTTGATTGAGTGCACGTTTACTTAATATCACTGAATATTATTTAATTGTATTTAATCGTACTTAATTTTACTTAATTTGTTTGGATTACTCTACGAGTAATCACTGAAAATTTGTTTCGACGATGATTGCACCGAAGGAAATTACTCCCTAACGGTAGAAATTACTACGTTTCTTTAATTTGTGTTCTTGACTCTTATGTATTTAGAGTCCATATTGACTTATGTCTAATTTTTTTTATATATATATTATTCTTATATCTAATGTATCCTTAAGTAGTTAAGTATATTTACTGTGTGTATTGATATCTTTGATTGGCTTTGGTAATTTAGCCAGAATTACAAGTTTTAATTCAAAATAAACTACCTGGCGCCTGTATCTCTGGGTATTTGCTAAATGTCTTCAGTATAAAAGTGGATATTATTTTTAGATTATATAAGCTATCTCCGAATTCGGCTGCATTATTATTTCTCACCTACTTCCTCTCTCCTGAGCTAGGGCAATATTTCTTGACTATTAATTCCAATTGGAATTCTCCTGCTTTATTATTACTACCGCACTGCAGCTAGTAGAGGTTTGTAATAAGCAAATCAACAATGTAGCGTGCAAAATATTTGCTGGCTCCTAAATAACACGGTACATACAAATGCACGTGATTTTGCTGCAAGTGGCAACGGTGTCGAAAAACTTGCTAAAATGACAACAAAATATGTCAATCAATAAATCTTCTTTGACAATTGGTTTACTAGTATTTTCTAATAGTATATTTATCAAAAAATGGCATCTTTTTACTTGGTACTGTCCGCTTGAACCAAATACGAGGATGTAAGATCTTATCAGAGAAGGAGTTCAAAAAACGGGGAAAAGAGGTTATCTAAAAAAGAACTGCGGTCAAAGACGTTGTCAAAATAGATTTTGTTGCTTGGTATAATAAAGTTGTAACAACTTTTGTAGGTTCACAACAAACAGAATCCAAAGAAGCTTTTTCCAGAAAGAAAAACACCACAAAAAAATTGACTGTCTCCAAAGTATACTATAATACAATTTGTATATGAGAGGCGTGTACTTACTAGATTATATGTTGAGATCGTATCAAAATACGGTCCAAGAGATTGTATCTGTAAATTTTTTCCATATACTGTATATGTGTGCTGTAAATAGTTGGCTGTTATAGAGGAAGCAAAAAAATATTTACATGCCACTAGTTAATTTTAAAATAGCAATCGCTGATGCCTTATCTAAATCTGGAAAATCCGAACTTGCACAAAAAAGAGGTAAGCCTAGTACCGACTTTAAAGTAGCCTATATACTCAAAAAAAAAATTTCCTGATATTCCTCAATTGTAAGTACGGAATTGTTTTGTTCAATTCTATACAGAGTGATTATAAATTTTATTATTATATAATTTATTTTAGTGCACCGTGTATCTTATTTGATAACAGTTTTTTTGAAAAATTTCTGTTTACTATTTTTACAATAAATTGTAAAAATTTTGTCTAAAAATAAGAAATCATGCATTAAAGAATTAATATAAAAAAAAATAAAAACTATTTACGTATTTTTCGTTACAAACACAGAATAAACATAGAATAAAAAAGTTGTGTAGTATGTATTCAAATATCAATAAAACAAAAAAATGATTTTGCATTAGAGGCACTATTTTACAAAATTGATATTTTGAAATAAGTTGCTGGCTAAAGTTTTAAATGCCAAAGTTTGACAAAATCAATTAATTATGACAGCTTTAATAATTAGTAGATTTAACGCAAGACTTACTTTAGTAATATAATATATCTTAGGTATGTTCAAATAAAACTTCTATGTCTACGACGATTCAGTTTGGCCATATAAACGTACAATCTCTTGAATCCAGAGCTATGATGTGATGGAAGTTACAGAAATCTGGATAAGTACGAATTTTGACACTATTGCTACAAGCTTATAGGTCTTACGAACCTTGCACGGCCAACTCACACAGTCGGAGATAGGGGAGGTTCAAGTAAATAATATTTAAAGGGCGCCAGATCTTTTTCTAAGTAAAACTTCCAAGCTTGTAACGAACTTATGGTTCGTAATCCTTGTTGCCCTGATGTTCGTGTAACCATAATAAAAGAGAAAGGTATGTTACCACAAAGGAAAGATTAAATAGGTATCAAAAACTTTAATTTAATAACGTAGGCTATTAACGAGACTTAGAAATTTCCCATCAATAACCGCCGGAAGTATCGGCAACACACAATACATAAATCTACACGATATCAATAGCGAAGAAATTACACATCAAATAAGTAGGGTACACAGCATGCGATATCACAGAATTAGTTACTGACAATACCTAAATGGTATTAAAATTACTATTATAATTGCGTAAATTAAACAAGTTAAATTTAGCGAGAGATCTTATTTGACAGCGACATAATATTTAAAAAGAACTTACCCGCAATTTAGTACTTACCCGAAGAAAACGTTTTCCTTGTTGAGTAGGTCTAAAATAATTATGACTAGCAAATCGTGTCAACACTATGACTCACGAAAGTAGAAATCTACAAAATGGTTATTACTACAAGAAATTAGATCCATTAACGTGGATTTTCTTAGAAACAAGCCATACTTAAATTATTCCACAGCACCTGCCATTTTACGTAGTTGTCGGTTTAACTTGACAGGAAATGACAGTAAAAAGAAAAATCGGCAGGAAAGCGTCAAAACCGAAATCTAACCTTAATTCAACCAATATACAAGGTATATCGTTATGAAATTTTTGCATGTAACAGAATTTCCCCCCCAGCAAGATAAAAGCGTGGATAACAAAACAAAAGCTAAAATAAAGACAAAAATTTAGGCATACGCCAAGGATAGAACCCTAAAATCCAATAAACCCAACCCTGTGTAATCTCATTAAATTACCACAAATACAGAAGAGACAGAGGTTTTCCAGAATCTTAAAAATACCGGCAACCAAAACTATAACAGAAGCGCACGAAGCGAATGGTATCTCCAAGAAACCAAGAGTAAGTTGATCCAAACGCAAAGAAGAATACCAACACGGTTTACTTATTTCCAAAGCGCATAAAGCGATACCATAAAATAAGGTATAAACAATCAGTAACTCAATACAGTAAAAACGTAAGCATCAAAATATTTCCGGAGAAAAGCAAAGAATGTAGGAAAGGTAGAAGTTTAGACAAACGTCCAGAACTAAGTAACCCTAAAATCCCTTTAAACCCCAACTTTTAAATACAAAACAAAACTACCGTTGAAAATGGTCCCCAAAACAAGTAACCCAAAATCTCAAGTACTAATAATCCCCAAAACTAGAATTCAAAAAAAAGGAAAGAAAGAAGAGGAAAGAAGAGAACGTAATAACTATCAATTTGTTACGAGAAACTCAGACTTTGATCCGCCAAAAATAAATGGTTACGCCGGTCTTCTCATAACAAAACAAAGCAACGGCTAGCACAATTATTATAACGTGAATCTAAAAAAAAGGCGCCAAGATGATGAAAAATTAAATTCGAGAGATACCGTCTAACTTTCCCCGTAGCAGGAGAAGAATAAATAACACTACAAAAGTAATTACACCGAATATATATATTTATTGTATCATAGAAGCTGAAGAAGGTATATAAACGTAAGTTCTCGACAAGATTTACACGTAGGCCGATTGAATTAGAAGTTGCGCCGAATAGTGAGCAACACACTGAAACTGACCTTGTCGGACTAAATAGTTACATAAACATAACGGTTGAATTTATATTTACAAATCTTTAAATTGTAGACAAACAAACAAGAAAAAACAAAGAGAAAAGTAGCAAAAGAGATATCTTAAGAATGACTAACAACATCAAAAAAAAAACCAAGCGGAAGTACATAAAGTACAGAAAACGGAGTTGTAGTCTGTCTCAAGTTTACGAAATCTGATGTAGCAAAAGAAAGAATTAGCAAAAAAAAAGAAAATAAAGAGAAAAGGATATGGTTGCAGTGAATCTAAGAAAAAAGCAGGACTTAAGCCAGAGAGAAAAAAGTATCAAAGCAACCAATCCAATTCAAAAGATAGGAGTAAGAGATAGAAAAAGTATCATAAAGGTAGAAAGAAAAGAAAAAGAAAAGCAGAAGCTAGATGTTCTACCTTGTCCAACTCTCACTCTGTAAAAAGATGGAAACAGTGAACTAATCCTACAGCCCAAACAACCCCTCAAAAAGCGAACCTTCAGGTGGAACAAGGAAGGAGAAAGAAAATGTGCCATGTAGGTGAGAAATTACTCAAAAAGAAGTAGAAGATAAAAATGAAAAGTGAGAAAAGCAGAAAGAAAGAGACAGACGGAGAAAGATAAGACAAGATATTTCTATGTCAAACTAACTACCCAAGAGGTAAACCTTAATAAAAATCAAACAAAAAAAAAAGATTTATTGGCACATAGAAAGTCCTTAAGCCTAAGCAGAAAGAAATGAGAAGAAGGAATGATGGGAAATAAAAAAACACAGAGAAAAATAAGGGTTGATTCGTTCTTCGCCCCATAAAAGAACCAAAAAAGAGACCACCCTATGGTGCCGATCCAACCGCCCTATTAAGCAATAGAAAAAAAAAACTTAGAAAGAAAAAAAGGAAGCATAGTTGCAGTGAACGCTTAAGAGAAAAATTTATCAAAAGGAAAAGAAGCAAGTGTTCAAGCAATAAAAGAGAAAAGAAAACAAGAAAGAAAGACAGAAGAAGAAAAGAGAGTACAGATGTTGTTGTACGGCTCGACTACCTCTCCCTAAATAGTCGACCCGGAATGACCTTACCCTACTGCCCAACCAACCGCCCAAGTATAGAAGAAAAGAAAGAAAAGAAAAGATGTCAATTAGTCATAGAACGAAAGCGTACCAATTGCTGTCCCAAATTAGAGACTATCCTTCACGACTTTAATGCTGACGAGAGGAATAGAAAACTCAAGAAAAGAAATAACCAAATCCAAAAGCAGAATTGGGTAGCATCCAAGCTACAACCAACAAGATACCAAGGACGTATCCAAAGACTCGAACCACTAAAACCGAAAAAAAAAGAACCAAAAGAATAGCAAAGGTCGAAAATCGAAAGTCTAAAAAATGAACTAGCACTTACTTATGAAAGAGAAGAGAACGATTAGAAGAAGGAGACAGCAAAGAATAATTAGAAGCGACTTAAGGAGATGCAAAAGCAATAGCAGCGGCTTTTACATCTGGAGAAAGAGTACGATCCTTGTGTTGAAAAGCTTCATCGTACTTGGCAAGACGTGACATGACCTAATAAGATTGCTTTGTTGCGCGTTCGAACAAGAACAGTGACGTATAAACTCAGCAACCTTAGATCTCATATGAAGCCAGTAGAAATGACACCAAAAAACTTCCAACGTACTTTTCACTGCGGTGTTCACGCTCAGACGAAAGATGGCGATTGTGAATTAATTGTTTGCGTTGGTCCAAAGGAACAACTAATTTCCACACGCAAGAGTCAGACAAAAAAATGCGTGCACGTTTACATAGAAGATTTTTCACAATACACCAACGAGAGAAACGACGAAGAAAAGCAGAAACTTTAGAAACCAAACCTAAGTACCAAGGATCGGTAGCATGCCGCATAATCCTAGAAACTGAAGAAAAATTTAGAGGTGGAGAAGTTAAAGAACGGATAGGCCGTAAAAGTTTCCAGCTTTAAAACGACAGTGCCTACAAGTATTTGACTCAGGAGTAGTTATAGAAGAAATAAGTGAAGGAGTATTAAGAGAATCCGCAACAGCATTAACAGAAGCTGCTGAAGTAACAGTCCTAATCAAAGATGATTGTAGAAGAACGTCACTCTTTTCGAATTTTAGAAGACTAAAAGAATTGCTACAGTTAAAGTTCGACTTCAAATGTTTGCCTAAAGAGACCAATTGAGAAAAGAGCGTAATATCCACCAGTGTGAAATGAGATTGATAAAATGGAGTCAAGTTGCGGCGTATGATTTTAAGCTGCGTTTTCTCCGAGACTGGTTCTAACAATTACATAAAAAAATATCGCATAGTAGCAACGTACATCCTTAGGTTTCATCACTAGGTCAAGGCAGAAATTCAGTTTTCAACATCGCAGTAACTTCATTCCAAGAACGTAAACTATGTCGTCTACATTTAAACACAAGAAGAGCTTTACCCGATAACACCTCAGAAGCTGAAAAAAAAGGTGATGCTGAGAAACGCTACGAGACAAACGCAACTCATTAATACGAATAAGAAACTCGATCAGTACAAACGGATCTTCACCAGAGAAAGTAATATTCCAATCAGCAAGTTCATTTCCGAATTAGAGTCTGATGAAGTAAGAAGTGGTGGCTCTTCGTCTTAAGAATACATCATTAACAAACGTCTAACTAGGAATTCAGTCAAACCAAAAGCAAATCGACAACCATAGCAAAGTCAAACTAACAGTATAACCTACCGATAAATGATGTAATCACAACACAAGAAAATTGTTATAAGAAATTCGAGAGAAAGTCAACACTACAGCCTAACCCATATCCAAACTAAATAACTTACCGCTGAATGATAGTAATCCTAAGCTAATCACAAGTAAAGAAAATAGCTAAAAGAAATATAGAAAATTAGAAATTCGATATAAGAAAATCGAGCCCTACGTTGGACGCCAAAATTTGTTACAAGCTTATAGGTCTTACGAACCTTTCACGATCAACTTACACAGTCGGAGATAGGGGAAGTTCAAGTAAATAATATTTAAAGAGCTATTTAAACTTTTAGAAGTTTTAAAAATTTAGATTTTGAATTGTTTTCAAATGATCTTCGGTCTATTCTCTGGCCAGCAATCTTTGATATTTCTAATATTGATCAAAAAATAGAATTTTCAAATTATCACGTTTTACATCTTTTTAATCTACATGCACTTTTATTCAGTTATTAAAGAATTATTACAACTCTAATAGTGTGTTAAAAATCAATGATTTTCTAATATTTAAAGCAATTTCAGAAGATGATATTGACAGAGTAATTTTCAAAATGTCATCACGTTCAGTGGGTGTAGATTGGTTGAGCATTCAGATGATTTGTTTATGCTGTTTTCATTAAATTGTAGTAATCTTCGTTCTGTCAGTATCCGTCCGACCCTTTCCAAAATATTTGAAAAAATCCTCATTACCCAGTTGAACAGGCGCTTATCTAAGTTTAACACACTTCCACTTAAACACTCCGAGTTTCGAGTGAGATATGGTTGTGCCACAGCATTAACTGATGATACTGATGAGATCTGTCGCGCAAAAGATTCTGGGAATTTTACATTACGTGGGTCTCAATGATGTGGCATCTCATTAATGTCATCTTATTTCTAAGACTTATCTTTGCCGCAGGTTGTTAGATCTGAAGGTTCAGTTTTAGGTCCTACCTTATATTTTATATACACTTTCTTTCGTTTTAAGAGCTTAAAACACTGTGGTTTTAATATGTATGCTGATGACACAGAGATTTACCGTTCATTTTTGCCTTTAGAAGTACGACATTCTACCTATTGTTAACTTTCGTAAAAATCTAGGTGTCTAACACATTATAAAATTAATTCAGCAATCTTTTACTACATTATTATTGTGCGTTTCTTTAATCTTATCAAACTTTAATATTATTTTGTTTTTAATTATTTAAGATTTTGTACATCTTATAATTAATTCCATCATGTAACATGTCAAATAAAAGGTTATATATACAGGGTGTCCCACGAGGTACTGTACATACTGAAATGGTATGTTCCTTAGGTCAATTTAAGTAGAAAACGTCCTATAAACATAGGTCCAATTCGCCATAGTTACACAGATACAAGCGTTCAAAGTTTATAACTGATCACACATTTTTTGAAAATTATTATTATTGAAAACAGAAAATCGAACTACAAAACAAACATAAAAAAAACAAACAAAAAATCACATCAAATGCTCAAAATGACCTCCTTCGGCATTAATGCAATGACGGCTGCGATCTAAAATGGACCGAGTAGCCGCTCGAAGCACCTGCTGGTTGTTCCGTATTTGTTGACACACATCCAGGATACGCTGTATTAGTTCAGCTCTGGTATTAACTTTTACCTTTTATACTAAACTTTTCACATGACTCCACAGATAGAAGTCCAAAGGTGTGAGATCGGGCGATCTCCGTTGCCAAGCATGCGGGCCTCCACACCCAATCCACCTATTGGGGTAAGCAACATTTAGATATTCGGTCACATGCCGACTAAATTGTGGAGGAACTCCATCATGTTGCAGAAACATTTGTTGTCTTGTTAGTAAAGGTACTTCTTCCAAAAACGGTAGCAATTCATTCCGCAAAAAGTTAGCATATGCTTCTCCTGACAGACGTTTCTCAAAGAAAAAAGGTCCAATAAGTTGATCGTCAATGATGGCACACCATACGTTAACAGAAAATCTGCGCTGAAAGTTAGTTTCTGTTGTGCCATGTGGATTTTGATATGACCACAAATGAGAATTACGTGTATTGTTCACTCCATCTCTAGAAAATTGCGCCTCGTTGCTAAATAAAATGAATGGAACTAATTGTGGATTTACCTGTAGCCAGTGGCAGAAATTCAACCAGGCAGCAAAATCTCCAGGTTCCAGATGCTGAACCTGTTGTATGTGATAGGGATACAAAAGCCCATCATATAATATTCGCCATACTGACATACGGGGGAGTCCTGTTCGAAAAGAAATTGTTCTAGTACTCAACCCTGGACTCCGATCAACCATCTGCTCATTCACATTTAACTGCACAGGACGGTCAGATCTTTTTGAAACTGATGGAAGTGAACCATGAGTTCATACATGTTGAAACACAGAAGAAAAGGTTTGGTGATTTGGCACCCTCCTGTTGGGAAATCTTTGTTCATGTTCCCTAACGGCAGATCTCGCATTTCCATCACAAAATCCATAAATGTAAATCATATCAGCATACTCTTCGTTAGAAAAATGAGAAGGCATTTTGCATTTAAATTACATTTCATTTAATAAAATCGACTGTGACATTAGTAGAAAAGAAAGCAATAAATGACATATTGTTCGGCTTTTGTTTCCCAGTTGACTAAGAATAATTAATTATCAAAAAATGTGTGATCAGTTATAACCTTTGAACACTTGTATCTGTGTAACTATGACGAATTGGACCGATGTTTATAGGACATTTTCTACTTAAATTGACCTAAGGAACATACCATTTTAGTATGTACAGTACCTCGTGGGACACCCTTATAAAGATGTATATAATATATAATTTAACTTCTTGAGTAGCATTGCGAACGGCCACAAATGATTAGCGATTACATTTTCTAAGAAATCTAGTTTACACCGCTAACTAATTCAAGCGATCCAAGGTGTCCCGTTTTTATTTTAGTTGAGTGTACTTTTGGTGCCTCCGTACGTTAAGAGAAGCGCCCGTTTTTTTTATTTGTTTTTAAATCAATATTTACTACGCCCACTTCCTGACATCTCAGTGAGTTGTGCTGTTGTGGTTATTACCAGCAAGACTCACTGGAACAAAAAATGGCAACACAATAAGTATTTGTACTATTTACTATTAAGAAAGTAACGATACTGGCAAAGTCATATTTGATCGATATTTCAGTTTTACCAAAAGTTTACACAGTTTTAACCGTTAAAAAATCTAATAATATCTACAGATTTTAAAAAAGATGTTATGTCTGTAGATTATCATTTAGACTCAAATAATTTTTGATAAAAGTGTACCTTCAATGTTTTTACACTAAAAATTTAAAAAGAAATTTTAATTTCAAAAATTTCTATACAGTTTTTACTATTTACAATGTAAAATAATTTAGTAAAAAAATTAATCTTAATTAATTTAAAACACAAACAAAATAAAAAATTGGAACATTATTTGACAATGATTAAATTAGGAATAAAATTTAGTGATTTTCGATAAATTTTTAGTAAGAAAAAAAAACAAATTACAAAAATAACACAATAAAAAAACAACTTAAGTATGTTTTAAGTTTAGTATTATTTTAAGAATAAAAAAATACATTTTCAATAGCTTGACATTACGGCATTAATCAAACAATCTAAAACCAAAATTTAACCAAACACAAATTTTATGTTTTTTTAGTAAAGTGTTACGATTTTATTATTTTTTTAAAAATACAATAATGTAGAAATGTAACAGTATTTCGTTTATTATTTTTCGTTTTAACCAACTTGGATAAAGGTTTAGAAAACACTACTCAAAAGACTGTTATAAATAATAATAAAAATAATGTAACGTAAGTAAAATTAAATTCTACATTAGTACTGTTATAAATTAGAATTACAGAATAATTGTTGGAAAAATCAAATAACTTTCGTAGTTCTATCATTCAATTTTCTGTATTTAAATGCCATTAAATTGAAACCAACCACTCGGTTCTTAAAGCGCTGTTATTTAACAAGAAAGGAAAGCAAACGCTCTTGAGATTGTTATATACAAAGTTCTATTTCCTTTTTCTACATTTGAAAGTTTTGTGTTATTTTTATTCTACTACAATAATAAAGCAATTTAATTTTTATGCTTTAAACCAACGTTTGTAAGTAACAATAATTGTAAATGTAAAAAAATTAAAAAATAACTAAATGCAAATAACAAAACAATATTTAGTTAAGTATGAATAAATTTCTAAATTTACATGCTTCTACAAAATTACATAAAATATAAAAAAAAAACAATAAATGTTTATTAAGCACATAGTAAGAAAATCTGCTTTTTGGATACCATTATACCCTTAACCTTGAGAAGAAGTTGTTAAATTTTCTATGTAACATCCAAAGTAATTGTTGGTACTGAAAGCACACACATAGAACATACTTAAAACTTTATTCAAAGTTTCTAAGTTCTCTTAGATTTTGCAAAACTTCGTCACTTGAGAACTACAAAAGCTTTTGTAAATTTAGTAAAACTTCATTTAGAACATAACAAAAAAAAATGCTTTTTGGTGTTTTATTAGGAAAAATAGTAAATTTAGAAAAAATCTTACAAGTTAGTTAATATTTAGAAAAATTTGTTTAGGTAAAAATTAATTTTTTTAACATTTGGTTTTATAAATAAAAATGGCTGGTGCATTTAACGCTATTCTTAGCGCAATAACCCTCGACATGTATTTCTATACGACACTTGAAAAGTAGCTGCAGCAGAAGAGTACAACCCCTTCAATTCTTTTGTATTTTGTTACATTCTTTACACCGTCACAATAGAAGTGAATCAATTTTAGTATTACATATAAAAGAAATGTATGCAGAATGATGCTAAAAACTAATAATTTAAAAATTGTAGAAATTATATAGATACAAAAAAATTGTATTTATATCAAACAATGTAAATTCATTAAATTCTCATTTAAAAGTAATACACGTTTTTACATTCTTTACAATACGAAAACACCAATGCAATAATAATTAGCGACTAAAAAAAATATTTATTTTAAATTAAACTAAAATTAAAACAAAAACTTACACCTTCTGATTTACATTTCTAAAGAAGTTGGTTCGTTTCTCATTTTATAATAAATCATGTAACTGTACCTAGTTATTTATTACGTGGCAAATTGTTAAAACTGAATTTAATAAATTATTAATTGTTTAAGAAAGTTTGTATATACGTTCTTATAAATCTTTTAGTAAACATTTTTGGTTTTTGTAGTTGGAAAAAGTAATTAATTAGTAAAGTTTTTAATGTACTTAGCGTTTGTTTTTTATTTAAAAAAAATCTATTTTATGTGTTACTTGCTTGTTACTCATTTTTTATAACGAATAAAAAACTTTTACAATTAAATATGTATTAGATGATTGCTATTATTATCTCTTATGTCATGCAATCTGATACTTTTTTTTTAATTTGATGGTTTTAAGTACGATCTGTTACTAACTTATTCTGTAGCAATTTTTTTTAATTTAATAAATCTATAATTCAAAAATGATTTTATATAAAAATTATAAGACGGTTAAGCGTCATTAAAACTAAATTTTTAATAATTTACTTTATAAATGTAACGTCTACCATTTAATGCACAAATTAATAATAAATAATTAGGAAACAAAACTTGTAAGTAAGTATTGTTATAAAATTGTAATTGCAATACGTTACTTAATATAGATATGTATCAACAAAGTATGTATTTGCATTCTTTTTCTCTAGCTACATAAGCAGAATAATTTTTCGCCGTTACACAACATTTTTATCCAATAAGCTGTAACAAGAATGTATCTCATAAAATTTTTACTCAAAAACTCATTAAACAAAGCAACTACTATTGACAATAACGAAACAAAGCAACACAAGAAATTAACAAATTTTTAGGAGAAGTAAAAATAGAAACCAATAGTAATTTATGTCACTAGCGTCGAAACTGAAGCATATGATCTAGCGCTGCATGAAAATGAGTTATACTATGAAAATTTCGATCAAAGTTACAATATCACTTTGTATGGGGCTTTTTGGGAAATCATCCTATTCAAAACACAGTTTTTTTTATTTTGGAGAAGACTTGTAGAAGACAAGTACAATACACGTTATTTAACATTTTAAGTAGACCAATTTCACCTCCACTTGTTTCTTTAATGCCTAGACTATGTTGCAATGTTTTTGTTTATTCAATGCGTGCCTTTCATTGAGTTTCTATAGCTTGTGGTCTTTAAACCTGTATGTTAATTTTAATATTATTATTCCATTAACTTCATGAAATAAAAACGTATATTTTCCTCTGTTTTTTCTTTTCATTACATATACTTGGAACTCAAAATCCAGTTAATAACAATAACTTTATCAAGTTACTAATCTCCCAAAATTCTTAGGCGAAATTGAATCATGGTTGAATTATATAGAGACTTCTACAAAAGTCTATGAAAACGAATTGAGTTCTGATGCAATACTCACTGTTAAATCTCTAGAATTTTTATGAAAAAAATTATCCGTTAACTTGAGATAGTCTTTGCGAGCGCCACAACAGTTCTCAAACGTTGGTTTATAACCACATAAATTTTGAGTAGCTTACCAAGGAATCTGGAAAGAAAATTTCGTATCTTGATGACATGCTGTTCAAACATGTCAATGCACTGAAATCGTTAACAGAATGGACTTGATCCTGACACGTCTAGGAAGTGGAAATTTCTAAAAAAACAATACGGAAACCGATTTACCTACACTTTAAAGAATTTTTTAAGAGAACGGCCAATTTGCTTGATACCTTCAAATTGAACAAGAAAAATCAAATCCTCTAAAGGTTAATGCCACTTCGAAATTCTTGATCAATCTCGCTCCCTGTTGTATAATGTGCAAAAGGAGTGACAACTTATATGCATGTGCAAGTTTTTATCAACTCAAGTCCCGGGAAAGCTTTCAAGAGCCGATAGCTGCGTATGTGCTTTAACTGTTTCAGTAAAGGTCATTCAGTGCCAAAATGTTCATCTAAATTTATTTTTCGTACGTGTAAGCAAACACACTATACATTACTACGCAAAGAGCCTAACACTTACAACATCTTCACCGTCAGAAGCCAATTCATTTCCGCATTTGCTTCCAACACCAGTCATGCGTGTTTTGCTCGACTCTAGCTTACAATCTAATTTCATTACGTCTATTGTGTGTAGGAAACTGAATTTTTCACAAAAAGCAGTCAACGTCAGTGTGACAGGATTGTCTACGACGACTTTTCCAGTACATGCAATATGCGACATACAGGTTCTGGCTCACTATTCATCATTTAAAATAAATCTTTCTTGTTTAGTAATAGACAAAATTACCAACACTCTGCCAGGTTTTTGTGTAGAGACGTGTAACTTACAAATTCCCAAGGAAGTTTTCTTATCAGACCCTCATTATAACAGACCTGAAGAAATTAACGTTTTTTTTATTCTCGCTTTACTGATGACGTCAGTTTTCAATTAAGTAAGTTTTGAAAAGTTAAGCAAAACCCATTTAGAAAACCTATTTACAAAAAGAAAACCTTTGCGAAACTCATTTTGTACAATACCTTCAACGTGCCTCTGATAATCTGTTTACTGTGCAGATCCTTTTTAAACAGTCTCTGTCGCTTCTAAGCAATTCGTTGCAAATTGCCACCAAGAAATTTCGTTTTTTGGAGAAGGGATCGCAAGGCAACGACGTGCTACGTAAACTATTGACTTCATTCATGAATGAGTACAAACGGCTGAGACACATGACGAAAGGTGTTTTCAGTTCTTCTGAACGGTATTTTTATATGCCGCATCACAGCGTCTTAAAAAAAGCAGTCTTCACTTAAAGTTATGTGTAGTGTTTGACCTACTCTGTTTAAACTACAATATGCCATTTTTCGAACGACTTACAAATGATTGGTCCTGTAATACAACACGACCGCTTCTTAATTTTTGATGCAATTTAGAAAATTTTGCTATGCAATATCTCCTGACATTAAGATGTATTAGCAGGTGCTTGTTAAATTCATACAAAGGTCATCACAACGCATTCTTTGCCACGGTGTCTTTTTGCAATATACAATACGGCGTTCAGCTTAGAATCACCTGCAGAAGTTCTCTTGCAAAAGTTTCTAAAGTCATCAATATTTTCAATTTTAGTTTTGTCTTTCACAACTGTTACTAAGCAAGCTATAGTTAAATTGTTCCAATTTTTGAGGCTGTTGTCTACTTGTACGATTTTAAGCGAGATGTAGCTGCAAAAGCTCTGGTTGAGAAATTCTTTTGGCATAATCCTGTTCCAAATCACATCTTTGATAATTAGAATTTGTTTTGTCATGACTTACCAATAATCAATGGTTGTCGTATCCAATGCATGTCGTATGCCGACATTAAGGAATTACATTGTTTCTCAGATTCCTTCATGTATGGATATGGTGCGTGTATTTATTTAAAGTTTTTTAATGATAATGACGCAATTCATGTTAGATTGTTGTGTGGTAGATCCAAGATTTTGGTATTAACATCATTTATGATTCCAAAGTTAGAGTTGTGCGCTGCTACTTTGTTTTCGAAGTTTTTTGTTTGTGTTTATAATGCCTTGTGTATTCAAATCACGCAATGCTTCTTCGGTGTTGGTGGAACACGCTCTCAAACCTCACCAAAATCTTTGTATGCAATAGAATTGCTAATAGTCAAGAACTGATTTTTAGTTGTAGTTGTCGCCATGTTCCGAGTAAATCAAATCTAGCAGATTTGCTCTCCAGAGGTTTCTTTCTACGACAACTAGTTGATTCCTCTGTTTGGTTGCAAAGCCCGCACTGGTTGCAATTTGATAAATCGCATTGAGCTAGAAACAAGTTTATCTTCAATTATATCAGCTCTTCCAGACCTAAATCGGTGAGTTACTTGGCTTCATACAACCATCGCATGTAATGATCTTTTTCCCATATCAAAATTTATAAATCTCAAAGAGTTTATAGCGTGAATTTTACTGATGATTTTAAAGTTTTCTACTGTCATCGCCCTAAGTCGTCTAGTACCATTGGCAATTTGCACTTATTGGAAGCAGGCTACATGATTCAAATTATAACAAGATTCATCCTGTTATAATTTCTAACAAACATCTCTCAACACTCGTCATGAGATTTAATTATTTGCAGCATCATCACCATCCCGGACCTCAGTTACTTTTAGGCCTTGTCCGTAAACAATCTTGGATAACTAATGACCGCAATTTAGCTAAAAAAATAGTCCGCGTTTGTATTAGGTGTTTTAAATTCTTAGATAAAACTACTAATTTTATTTTGTCTACGGAATCGTTTTTAATGATTATTAAAATCATATAATAGTTAAACAAACCAATAATAAAACATTTCAAAAGTTATTCTCAACTTCGAGAGCCTTTGCGAGGTTTTTGTACATTTTCAGAACGTATACCAAAAGATATGGAACATTCGAGAAGGATTTCCAAAATGTATAAATACGGCACAAACAAATCAGAGGTCAGTTATTCCCAGTAATTCAAAGACGGCAGTGTTAAGAAGATTACTCAAGTTTAAATAAATAAGTGATTAACGCTTGTGAGATAAATAACCTGGTACGTGAATTCAACGTAAACAATAAGTGTTTATCTTATCTTCGTGTCAGTGATAGCGCTATGTACAAATTAGTGTATGTGTTTTTAATAAATATCCTTCGATTTAATTAGTTCGGTTAATAATAACAAACGTGCACATAGTTTTTAATATAAATAAATTAGTTTTTTAAAATCGTTACAGTGCTGTCAGGTGTCCGGTTCGCGAATTTTAGTGTAAAGTAATTAAGTAATTAAATATTGCTCCTGTAATAAAAACATTGATTGCATAAATAAATAAAACTTTAGTTCGCGTGTTTTTTTATAGCATTTAATCTTAATTGTTCCATTTCGTTAAACCAGTATCGGGCTTAATTAAAATTCAGTGTTATTAAATTATTTGTTTAAATTATTATTTGTGGTTAAATTTATGCCGGTGACGCGTTCACAAGCAGTTAAAATGGATTCAAAAATATTTGAATTTCTGGAATCAATGAAAAATGGTCAACAATCGATGTATAAAAAAATGGAATAAAATTCTAATAAAATTGAAGAAAAATTATTTGAAAACACCCAGCAAATAGAAGAAAAATTGATGGAAAACTCTAAGAGTTTAAAAGAAGAAATACGAACGAGCATAGAAAATCAAATTAAAATTGTTCAAGAAGAAACCCAAGCAGATATGTTACATTTAAAATAAGAAATTTGCAATTCTATGAATGAGAGAATAGAAGCAATAGAGGACAAATTAGAAGACAGAATGAAACTGCTTGAAGAAAGAATAAATCAAATGAATTGTCAGCAACAAACAGAAAGCGACGTCTTTAATTGTGTCCTTACGTGGCGAAGCTCTTGGAATTGTGTAAACTTTTCCTGACCACCTACAAGAAAATTACGAACTTTTAATTTCACGTTTAGAAATGTGATATGGAGCTGCTCATCTTCAACAAGTGTATCAAGCTCAAATTAAAAGTCGGGTTCAGAAAGCTACCGAAAACTTTGCTACAGGTTTATAGGTTTTACGAACCTTGCACGGCCAACTCACACAGTCGGAGATAGGAGAGGTTCAAGTGAATAATAATTAAGGGCGCCAGATCTTTTATAATTAACACTTCTGCCTCGATCAAGACAGACAGTCCAAGCTTGTAACGAAGTTTTAGGTTCGTAAAGTTGGAGGGAACGCAGAAAGAAACCAAATCGTTTACAACAAGTGCACTTTAATTACTCTAGAAGGATAAATAGATTAAAATTTGAATCAATAACAATTACAAGGTAAGTGGATAGCATCACAGTGAATAATTTAGGTCTGAGTACAAATATATGTAGTTAGTAAAATAATAGAAGTAACGGCAACTTACACTACACTTAAAGCAAAAGTGTAACCATCAGAACATACAAAAAATCTTCGTAAGTAAATTATATTAATAATAGTAATAATTAAGTTGACGTAATCAGCATGCCAAAGTAATTTACTTAAACTAATTGAGTAACAATAATAAGAAGCAAATTAATTCGGTCGTTTCGACACGATTAGTAAATATGATCATTTATGAGTAGCACCGTAGTGACAGCGAATAATTAAAATCAAAAATTGATTTACCAAGATTCAGGTGTACCTTCAGAAAACGTTTTCTTATTGGCTTCCTGTAATCAAACTTCCTGAAAATAATCGTGTCTACCTGGCGACTTACAAACTACAACAGGTTAAAGAAACATTTAAAAGAAAGTAATAGAACCGAAACTTATCGTATGCTGTTACAATATGTCTTTTCGTCCACGCTGGTATTAGATATTAATTGCCTTCGAAGATGCCCTTGTATCGCAGCGTTCATAGGTCTACAGCTTTCGTTATAATTTTTCTCTTGTAGATTTTAAACTAAGACAAGAACACCCATATTTAGGAAGTAGCACATTGCGCTAATGAAAAGACATAAAAATTACCTTTAATCAAAAAAAGAATAAAAACAACTTACCCTGCGTGGATTAAATTAGTTAATTAAGAATACTTTCATTACCCATCGTGTCACAACACGTGGATGTTTTAAGAAAACGATTTTTAATTCACGCATACATAGGTTATATCGTGAACGATGTTAAAATCAAAATGACAGTCCATCGTCTTCTCCATACGAAAAGACCAACGAGCCCGATAGATGACGTCGACAAATAGAAAAATAATTTTAATTAAACTAATATACAGGGTAGTGCATTATTTAAATGTATGCACATAACAACCTTTAAAAGTTTGAGGCTGATATCGCCAGTTTAACACGGCTTGCGTATCCTACAGCACCAGACACCTTCATGGAGCAGTTGGCTATTCAATCCTTTGTACGCGGCCTCCGAGACAACGAAACGCAGCAGACTCTCCGGTTGGCTCGACCAAAAACATTGGCTGACGCTTTGGTGCATGCTTTGGAGTTTGAAGCAGCAAGACAAGCATTGCAACGAAACGATTATAAACTTTGCTGTGCTGTAGAAGTACTCGTGCAAGCACTGGAAAGCATCGAGGAAATAGCGCGACGAATACTTCGGGAAAGAGGAGTGACGACTTTGAACGATGGCATTGTGCTAACTCTAAGAAACGGACAAGAAGAACGCTCAAAAATTTGGAACGAAGTGACCAAAAGGTACAAAGGTAATCTCGTCTAGCCAGGCTCCGAAAATTACAATTCAAATGGCATCGCCGATGGAGCAATTGCATAGCATTTATTTCCATGGCAAGATCAATGGAAGAAGTGTTCCGTTACTAGTTGACACTTGAGCGACGAAGACCATCATTCGTCCTGACATGTTATTCAAAAACGAGACGACATCGCCAGTACAGTAAGATTTCGAATGGCGACGGGCGAAGGAAAACCTACTCACGGACAACTCAAAGTAACCATCAAATACTGGTAGCCGACATCACGGAAAAAGTTATCCTGTGAATGGACGTGATAAAGAAGTATGGGTTTTATTTAGATTTAAAGAACGATGTCCTGATGATTGACAATAAAGAAATTACTTTTCATTCGTCAGAGAAAGTGTGGTGATGGCACGCATGGATGAAAATCTCCGGGAAAGCTATATACGCGCGATTGAACCAATGGTGGGCGCCTTAGTTGAAAAGGGACTACTCGTTGGCAGAACTTTAGTATGAGTAAAAAACACGATGCCAGTACGGATCTTAAACATCAAATCCGATCTTGTAACGTTGAAAAAGAAGACCGTGGTAGGCCAATACACGCCAGTATCTAAAATTGTGAGATGCGTGAAATCTAACGAAGATGCGTCGCCGAAGAAATGTCCACAACCCCTATTACACATTCTTACCACCAAATGCCAAAACCTCAACCAAGACCAGCTGGCTAAAGTTAAAGTGTTGATTCAAGGGTATCAAAATGTGTTCGCGCTGGAGAGTGGTTCCAAAGGAAGAATTAACGTGGTAAAACATAAAATTAATACCGTAGATATTTGCGTAGACTACAGACAGTTAAACAATGTGACCAAAAAGGACAGCTACTTTACCCGGAATTGACGATACATTAGACACGCTGTCAAGATCCCAGTGGTTTCCTGCGTTAGATTTAAAGAGTGGTTACTGGCAGGTAGAACTGAAATCCAAGGATCATGAAAAAACAGCTTTCCCGATTGGAACTGGTTTGTGGAAGTTCACTGTAATGCTCTTCGGTCTGTGTAACGTACCTGCAACGTTCAAGCGTTTGATAGAAACCATCATGCACGGATGGTCTTAGAAGACGTGCTTGGTTTATTTGGACGACCTGATCTTGGTTGGAAAGTCGTTTGAAGAACACTTGAACAACTTGGAAGAAGTGTTTCAGCGACTACTTGGGGCTAATTTCAAACTGGGCCCAAAGAAGTGCCTACGTATTTAAGAAGGAAGTGCAATACCTAGGCCATGTTGTATCTAGAGATGGAGTAAAGGCTGACCCAGACAAAATCCGAGAAATGCAAGCATGGTCAAGACCAATTGACAAACATCAAGTACGAAGTTTTCTTGGGTTATACCCGGATTTGCCAATATTGCCGAACCTTAGACGAAATTGACGGAAGAAAGAACAAAATTTAGATGCAATAAAGGCTACGAAACTTCTTTTTGTCAACTAAAACAGGCCCTAGTCACTTCGCCGATTTTGATTTTTACTTAGAACAGACCAGCCCGCTTTAAAATGCCTACTGCAGTTCTGTAACCCGGAAGAACAAATGGCAAGATGGATCAAGAGAATGCAAGAGTATCACTATGACACAGAGCACCGTGCCGGAAGCAGTCATCCGAACGCTGATGCCTTGTCCAGAAGACCATGTCCGGCGGACTGCAACTATTGTTCGCGACTGGAATAAAAAGTTATAAAAAAAAACTGTTATAGTTGATGACGAGTGGGAACCTAAGCAGTTGAGTCAGGAACGAGAAAACAACCCTGAAATAAAATTACTCCTGGACTGGAAAAAAAAACGGACGACGACCAACATGGGAGGAAGTGAATGCCTTGGACAGAGACATGAAACGCGAATCTTAGAAAGCACGGGAAACAGATTACAGTTGGTAGTGCCAAAGAGCCGTGTGTCAGAGGTATTGAAGCATCTCCACGATGGTACATCAGGAGGACACTTTGGTATCAAGAAGACATTGAGAAAAGTTCGAGAACGATTCTACTGGGTGAACTGCAAAGAGGACGTCATGAAATGGTGCCTTAAATGCACGGATTGCGCATCAGAAAATGGTCCAGCGAGAAAATGCAAAGCACCCATAAAGCAATACAACGTAGAAAGCCCTTTAGAAAGAATAGCGTTTGACATTGCAGGGCGGTTCTCAGAATCCGATTCGGGAAATAAATACATCGTGATGGCGATGAATTGTTTCACGAAATGGACGGAGGCCTACGCCATATCCAATCAAGAAGCAGCTACAGTCGCAGACGTATTAGTAAAAGAGTTTTTCTGCCGGTTTTGAGTTCCGTTGGAATTACACTCCGATCAAGGCCGCAACTTTGAGTCTGGGCTGTTTCAAGCAGTTTACAATCTGACGGCATAGTTAAGCCGATGAATCGAACAATAGGAAAATACTTAGCCAAAGTAGTGTCCGAACACCAAAGAGACTGGGATCAGTACTTGCATCTTTCGTAATGGCATACCGATCATCCGTTCACAGCCCAAGCACCTTCCTGTGTGATGCTCGGTCGCGAAATACGACTGCCACGCGACCTCCAATTTGGACGAAGACCGGTAGAAGAAGTTGCTGGAGAAGACTACGGTAGCAAGCTGACTGAAAGGCTAGACGAAGTACATGAAGAGGTCCGTAAAAACACACAAATTGCCAGCGACAGAATGAAGACTAGATATGACGTTAATGCACAAAATGGTGTGTTTCAACCTGGCGACATGGTGTGGTTGTATAATTCCCAAAGAAGACGTGGTTTATCACCGAAGCTGCAAAAGCAATGGGAAGGTCTCTATGAAGTCGTGCAGCATATTAATGACGTCATATATAGCATTCGAAAACCACCAAAATTGGACCACGTCGATCGTCTAGCCTCGTTTGCTGACGATAATCACAATACACAAATTCAGGCCCGAACCAGAGTAATAAGCAGCAGAACCATGAATCAAATCGAAAGAATGGAGTTTGAGAACTTATACGAAGGTTCTGGAAAAGCTAGGTTAGGAATTACCACCGAGAAACAACAAGAGCTGTCCCAAACACAAAAAGATCTTGACGTATCCAGAGGGGTTGCAGTTGTATTTAAAAAAAAGTTTGGGCAGTTAGATGAACTACAAAGACAGCAACAGGTAGTCGGAAAGGTTTTAAGACTACGTGGTGACAAACGCATCGTTTTCTATCTAGTCACAAAGAAATACTTAGGTACCAAGCCGTTACAAGAAAATGTGTGGCAGACATTATGAAATCTCAAGAGAGAAATGGAGTTCCACCATGTTAAGAAATTGGCAGTGCCCAAGCAGGTAGTGTGAAGTTAAATTAAAAATTATTTTTAATTGTTCATGTATTTATTGCAGTTGATTGAGACCATCGATTTTTTTACTGGTAACTGTAGTGTGACTGGTAATACCAGTTTTGTTTTTGTAAAAATGTACAATAAAAGTTTCATGTAAGATACATACATACAAGTAGTTTATTCAAAAAAATAGAAGCATTCAGAACTGCAAATTTGTTGTTTATTAAAAATTCGAAAAATGAAGCAATAAGCAAGATTAATCGCGCACACATATACTAAAGAAAATAGAAAAACTCAATAAAATATTGCTATAGTTATAAGCAAATTTTAATACCTCTTTGGACGTATGACATACAATTATAGAACTGTACAAATGGAACAAACAAGTAATTCCGACATTCCGTAACAAAGTACTACGTGGAATAATGAACGCCCCATGGTATGTGCAAAACGAAGATCCACATTGTGACTTGCAAAGTGTTTTAGTTACAAAGAAAATATTCAAACTGTAAAATATAAACCGTGTTGGGTATAAGAAACAACGCTCGTCGGCTTAAAAAAACCAAACCACATGAATGAATGAATGAATGAAATGGGAAAATTAGAAACATTAGTTGATCAAATACATTGGTTTTGGCTCGTATTTTTAGTTTTTTCCGCGTAAAGAAAATGGTAGAATCGTACTAATAATAAATATTATTAAATTTTAAGTTTAAAGGTTTGCATACTTTGTTTGCAAGAGACGTGAAAAGTAACCCCCATATTAAGTTTTGGTTTTTAATAATTTTTTTTAATGTTTTATAAAAAAAAAGAAAACAAAGCTACAATATATATGGTATTTAAAATTTAAACAAATTAAAACGGTTTATAGATTAAGTTATTTATTAAAAAAAATATATGTTTTAGTAATTCTTATAAGATCATTTTATATAGATTTTATAAAACTTTATACATTACAAAGCATTAGTTTTTTTTATATTAACATTTAAGAAAGAATTATGTTGAAACAGAACGATGCTTTGTTCACAGCTTGCATAAATAGAGCAATTCCCACGCTTACTGGATTCTCAATAATTTAACAAAGCAATGCTGTAAACGTTCAATAATAATTATATTGAAAAAACGTTTTTTTTAATACGCACACTAATACAGTTTATATGTACATTTATGTGGATTATTTAATGTAAATAATATTGTGGATATTGTATCAGTTTTACTCAGATAAAAAGTGTTGTAATGCGCAAATTCAAAAATTAAAATTTTGTTTATAATAAAAAATGCTTAAAACTACTAAAAATAGAATATAATTGAAATATATTGTAGAAAATATTTTTTTGACAATTTGTCACAAAAGTTGTGTAAAAACATTTTTCTTTTTTTATATATACATAAGTACTTAACTATACATTTTTATATAAAAGTTGTGTTACGATTCCATTTTTATGAAAATATATGACATTAGCCCAAATACGCAATCGAATTTTATTTATTTTGTTTTTATTTATAAGCGTTCATGCAAAAGAAGTTTGTAAATTCTAAAGTTAATATGGCATTTTATAAAGCTCATTCGGTGAAATGCAATAAAAGATCAAACGGAAAAAGACTGTTAAGAGGATGATTAATGAACTATCACAGCGTGTATGGTGATTTTATATTTTCACAGAATCATTATTACTACGTGTGCTTTTTGCATTTGCAAAATCATAAATATAAGAGACTGACAGGTATGCCAACACGACGCTAGTGTTAAATTTCAACTGCATATGTTTGCTTTACAAGGGCGGCGTTTGGGGAGTAGCGAATTGATATAATTTTTATATGCGAAACTGCATGTGTAAAAAATAACACTTTGTGTTGATGAAAAATTTAAATTATCCATTTCGGTACAAAAATTGTGTAGCTCCACCGCCAATCTATTTTAATTGGGAATTTTTTTTCTCTCTTGCTTCATCATTGATACCGAACCGCCATTCTGTAATGTTGAACGTGTAATAATGATATTTAAATGCAAATTGAAAATTCACTTTGTACAAGTGCCGGAAATTAATAATGGAAGCATTTTAAATTTGCACACAAATAATTGTTTGGCATAATCAAAATTATATTAAAACTTTACGTTGTGGTATTTGAACAACCAGCGGAAAATTACATCTTAGAGTTATTTAAAACATTTTGTTTTCTAACAGAAAATTAATATAACGCTTTTATTAAAAATTTATAATAAAGCTTTCAGTAATTTAAAATCGATTAATAAAATGATACGAAGTAAATTAAAATTTAAAAAAAAATTATTTCTTAAAATATTCTCCAATCGAACGCAAACTATAAATTTGTTATAAATTCATTAAGAAAGTTTTTAATACGATATTTTGTAAAAAATTTGTTTACAAAGCTGGTAGTGATACCCATTTTTTTACCAACTTAATCTAAATTTTTACTGATTTTACAAACAACAAAAATTTGATTTGATTTAAATATTTGTAGAAAAACTCCCTTAAACAAAAGCATTAATGGTCGCAATACAACAGGTGAATCTAAAACAAAAAAATACTTAAATGCTTTTGAAATAAATGCAGTCTGCAGGTGTTAACTAATTAAAAAAAACCAAACACCTCGGCTTGAACGTTTACTTATTGAAAACACACTTAGTGTGTACATAAACTCTAAGTGGCATTAACTTTTCTCTTTGAGTAGTTGGTTTTACATAAACATTTTAGTTTATTAATTAAATTAAATAATTACACATCATATTACATATAAACCTTTCACTCCAAAATCCTAATTAGGGATAAAAGTTTTATGTAATATAATTTACAATGCTTCAAAAAATATTGTTTTTTTTTTCTAAAATTGATACATTAGTACGTAATTTTAGTTTAGTGTAAGCTAAATTAATAATAACTTAAAGAAGTAAATTAATATAAAAAAATTACCTTAGAAATCCGCAATAAACAAAAAATTGCTTTCATTTGCAAAATTAATTGAAGTTATGCGTAAGTTTACTGTTGAATAATTTACAAGTTACTGTTCACATCAATTTAATTTCTAAGAAATTTAATTAATTTCTGTCTATAAAAGACTTCTATGCCCACGTCGAATTAAGTGTTCTTACAATAAAATATTTTGTAACAATAATTTTTAAAAAAATTAATTTAAATTTAATAACAAAATTTGTTATTAAATTAAAAAAAAAACGATTTTATGTTGTAAAATATAAGATTCAACCAAAAAAATGCAACTTAATTATCAGTGAAATATAGAATAATAATTTTTTTAATTTAACTGGTTTATGAAAATTTAACGAAAAATCGTTTTATTTTATATTTCTATTTTAATTATAAAACAAAAATTATAATATAATTCTATTGTGTTTGTAATTTGACATTAGTACATTTGTGTTATTATGTTATCATTAAACGAATTATGAAGATTTAATTATCGCACTTATGTAATTGTAGCAGTTGTGTCTAATCAATATAACAAATTGACAATTAAACAACAAAATTTATAATTAATGTGTTTATTAACGTTATTTTATTATCGCATTTGAATTTTTTTTTTACTTTATGTTAAAATTAAAATTTTCAAATTGGCAACATCTCAATAAACGCCTTCAACTAAAGTTTCAAAAAACAACTTCTGTACCCGATATAAGCGTCGCATTAACAAATAAATTTGTGTACTCAAATGTTAATTCTTTATTAAACAACTCCACACCAAATATCTACACAATCTAACATTAAGAGATAAAATTTGTATGCCTAATATTGGCACTAAACAATGTAGAATCAACCTAAAACTAACTTAGGAAAAACACAATAGAAGCACTTGAAAAAAAAAAGTTTCAAAAAATAAAAAACGGAGGTTTGATAACAATATTCCAATTTTTTTTTGACTACATATCGATTGCAACCAGCAACATAAAAAGGTCCACAACGGTACAACAGTACAAATCAAGATCAGCCAGTTAAGAAACAAAGAAAATATTTTATTATTGATTTATATGTTACGGACAAATCACGAAGTGAGGACATATCTCGAAGTGCACGGACCAATCGCGATATGACCTCTTGAGATGGTCAAATCTACTAAAAACAGTAATTTCCGCTTTTGCCCGGGTACATTGCAAAGTGACAATCGAGTTTCGGGCAAATCTGGTTCGTAGAAATTCGGAGCCGATCGTTATACTGCCAATGCTTAGGTATAACCTGCAATTAGTTAAACAGGTGGTTGTGCAGTAAACGTTAAAGATGGTTGAAATTACAGAAATGAAAGATCAATTCGCACAAAAATTGAGCGAATTAACAAAAGGGGATTCAAGTGATTTCATTACGTACGATAATTATTCACGTATAATCGCCGAAGTTGAAGGGGTAAGTAATATTCACACTTTTAATCTCATGTAGGTAGTTATGGCAACGAAAATAAAGAAATTTAAACTTAATTTACTTTTAGGCAAAGAAACGGTTAAAGAAAACTAGCGCCGTTTATGGAAGATTAAAACGATTTGATATATTAGTCATTGGTAACTCCAAAAAATAATTGTTCCTACAAATAAAACAAAAGAAGAAATTCAGTACTATGTACATACTAATGAGTTATTTGAGATATTACACTTAGCGCACACAACGTGCGGATGCGAAGGACGAAACCGCATGGAACATAACTTAAAATCAAAATATAAAAACATAACGAGAGATATAATAATGTTGTACCTTAATCTTTGCTTAGCATGCCAAAAGAAGCATACTCATCCTAAAAAAGTCTGGTTGTTAAGCCGTTGCTTTTTAGAGAAATAAATGCACGTGGTCAGGTTGATTTAATTGACATGCAAACTTGCAAAGACAAAGACTATAAATTCGTTATGGTTTACCAAGACCATCTCTCCAAATTTGTAATTTGAAGAGCTCTTAAAACAAAAACTGCTTGCAAGGTATCGTATAACTTAATTGAAATATTTTGTTTATTTGGGGCACCAAGCGTACTTCGATCGGATAATGGTCGTGAATTTACAAATGCGGTAATAAACCTAAAATCGTTCAGGAAAAACCTTGACACTCGCAAAGCTAAGTGAGCGCTGAGCGTGCAAATCAAGACGTGGAGAACATGTTAATGACCTGGTTTTGACGCCCTCTGCCAATCTTTCTGGTTACTGACATGTTGCGGAAT
Organism: Aquatica leii; assembly: GCA_035610365.1. NCBI lineage: Eukaryota > Metazoa > Arthropoda > Insecta > Coleoptera > Lampyridae > Aquatica > Aquatica leii. Next base: position 17,003,672 of record CM069432.1, read on the forward strand.
TCATTTTCAAGCTGTCAACTACCTAAGATGGGCTGTGTCGTTTTGAATTGGTCAAATCCAAAGTTTTAATGGTACATCTACTGGGATGGACAGGAAATTATAAATTAATTAAGTGTTTAACATAATTTATTCGGCACAGGGTAAGATATTTGCATCCGGTTTGTTAGGATTCTTTTGTAATTTCTTTCTTAATTTGATAGCAGTTCCGCCACGCTTTGACCACATGTTCGATTTAATAAAAGAACAATAAAGAATTAATATTGATAAATACCTTCACCAACTGAAATAAATGCAGCCACAGATATCTTGGAAGATAATGCTGAAACAAATGCAACTACCAATGTTTTTTAAGACTATGTTGAAACACGTACAGCCACAGATGTCTCCGTGGATGACGATGAAATATGTTCTTTTTACAGTGCTGCATACTACAGTAGAGACTATGTATGCCAATTTTGTCATAAGTATGTCTACTTATTATGTTGTAATCAAATTAGAAGTGATGAAAAAGATAAAGAGAAAATGATGTGCCACAGGTGTATTGCCCAAGTTGAGAAAGAGAAATCAAAGAAAAAAGCTATAAGAGGCTTAGAAAGTCAAGCAAAGATAATGAAAACTATTAGCGAGAAATCATTTCCTCTTCTTATAGTTGAAATGAATGTTAAACTTACTGTGCCAAACTTAGATCGTAAAACAATAGATCCTAAAAATCTACTAGCTGTAGTACTAGATGTCACAGATTTTATAAGTTGGGAACCCAGTATGGCATTATTAGTTCTCTATTTGCAAGAAATCAAATTACTTCATGCAAGGAACGCTTTATAACAATTGAAGATGTTCTTTCAAATGAAATAAGTGTTAGAGAAGCAAGTCGAAAAGCTTCCTGAATAGGAGGTCAAGGATATGTTAGTTGTTCGTGTAAGACCAAATGTGTAAATGTAAAGCTAAAAAGGTACTATGTAATTCTAAATGCCATTCGTCGTTATCCTGTTGTAACAAATAACTAGTTTGTTTTCATATTGTACATAAGAATTTAGTTTTTAACAATTTTGTTAAAAGTTTTTAATAAATATTCTTATAGGTTTAGTACAGGCTTTATTGATGTGTTGGATATTGCCCAATATGTACTGGCGAATCGCGATCTGCCCGGATAAATCCAGAAATGGTAGAAAATTTCAGGATTTCTCCCAAGGTAATCGGTCAATTTGCGATTTGACCGGGCATTTTGCAATATGTTCTATTTCCGGATTGACCCGTAACATATACAGTATACACGTCATTAAGCTATCGCAACTTAGTTTTATTAATATTACAATAAATACGCAGTATAGGTAACACACATACCGCAATGCAACTTAAACAATGTAATTTAAAAAAATTCTTTACATTAAAACTTAATAAAAAGAAGAATTGTATAAGTACGATGCACATTAGATTTTTTCACAGATTTAAGTGCATTTGAAAATAGACACAACAATATAAGACATTTGTGATAACATGCGCATTTGTTACGTGCTCTAGATTTAAACTGAGTTACCCTGTATATCGTGGTTTACTTTACGTAAGTCATTCACTACCCAACGCCAGTTAACGAGAGTGGTGCTTCATTTTTAAGTCGTGGTATAGCACGAAGCATGCCTGTATAAATTAAATAAGTTTTGCTTCAAACATTTTTGAATTGATTTTTTTAATTAAGTGTAATTTTCATGTCGATTTCGTTGCACCTACGGGTTAAAATCTACAAAGTACTTTTTTGGTGCGTGACAAACACTTTAAGTACCTATCGTATATACTTTGGAAATATTTCGCAACAAGGCATCGATTAAAAAAACCAATCCTCTATGATATACACAAGGTGGTTATCACAGGACCTCAGTGATTGGTTCTATTGTTACTTCTTAAGAAAAATAATTAAATACGATACTAGCATACAATAAAATTCGTTTTTTTTTGTAAGTATGTTACGTGCAAAATCTTTATAACGTAATACCCTGTATATCGAATTAAGTTTAGATTCCGGTTTTGACGCTCTCTGCCGATCTTTCTGGTTACTGACATGTTGCGGAATTCATTTTCAAGCTGTCAACTACTTACGATGGTCTGTGTCGTTAAAGACCAAAGATTTTAAGTACATCAACTGTGATGGACAGAAAATTATAAGTTGATTACGAATTTAACGTAATTTATTTGGCACAGGGTAAGATATTTGCATTCGGTTTGTTAGGATTCTTTTGTAATTTCTTTTTTAATTAGATAGCCGTTCCGCCACGCTTTGGCCACATGTACCAATTTAACTAATTAAGTACAAGGAGGAATGAACATCAATAAATAATTGAAGGCCTATTAATTATCCACACCAAAAAGGAATGTTACTTCTTCGACATCAATCTATTGCGATACTTACCTTTTAATAATTAGAAGAAACAGCATTCGATATATCGGGTTCTTTTATTTAATTTCTTATATTAATAATTTTGTAGACTTTGACTTTCGTGAGTCATTGCGTTGACACGACTTACATTCATACTATTTCAGGCTACTCAACGACGAAAACGTTTTTTTCGGGGAAGTGCTGGATTGTGGGTAAGTTCCCTTTTTAATTATTATGTCGCTGTCAAAGAAGGTCACTCGCGAAATTTAATTTATTTGATATCCGCAATCTCAATAGTTTTAATACCATTTAGGTATTGTCAATATCTAATTCTGTGATATTGCATGCTGTAAACATTCGTTAGTTAATGAGAAATTTTCTTCGCTATCGACACCCGAGGTGTATCTATGTATTGTGGGTTGCTGACCCTTCCTTCATTTATGTACTTATTGTGTATCATAAAAGTTTCTGAATTATGATTACTAATCCTCCACGTTAATGAATTATAGTTATTAAAGCTCGACGTTAATGAATAATACTAGTTAATACTCTATATTATTGAATGATATTTATAAATATTCTACGTTACGAATTTATACTTGTTAATACTCTACATTGTTGAATCATCCCTATTAATATGCTACGTTGCTGAATTATAGTTGTAAATACTCCACCTCATTAAATTAAAGTTATTATACCCGTCTTATCTTTTCTTTATGGTAACCCATCTTTCTTTGTGGTTAGTTACACGAACACCAGTGCTACAAGGATTACGAACCTGGAGTTCGTTACAGGCTTGAACCTTTTGTCCTGATCGAGATAGAAGCTTCACTTATAAAAGATCTGGCGCCTTTTAACTCTTAGTTAGTTAAACCTCCCCTATCTCCGACTGCGTGAGTTGGTCGTTCAAAGTTCTTAAAATCTATAAGCTTGTAACAAATAATTGTATCACATAATTTTGTCGCATGCTATCATGTAATTAGTTTACATGTAATTAATTTAGAGAAAATTTATAACGTGTCGTAGATTCCCAATTGTACAGATGCATTTTAAGTTGCCGATACTTCCGACGTTCTTATAGCCAAATTTAATATTTAGTTAAACTAAGTTAAAGTTTTTTGTCTGTTTTCTGATCTTACGAACTTTAAATATTTATTGCAACCTTCAAACTTCTTGTGGTGACTAAACAGGAGCTGTTTCAACAACACATTGATCTGGCGCCCATTAAAATTCTTGTCGCTTTTCACAGAAAATATACTGGTGAACAAGTATGTACATTCTGAAACTGTATTTAGTTTAAAGTTCTAGAACTATAAAAATTTAATACAACAATTGCGATATTTTAACAAAAATTGTTGAAGGAATAATTAAAGTAAAGTACAAAATACCAGTAAACAAATTGCTAGTTAACTCTTTAAGTTTTTTGACAGTGTTAAACTCGTATTTTTAAAATTAAAAGAGGATTGTGTTAAATTTATTTTATCTAAGTAATAGTGTAACGAAATAAAAGATTAGTTTGATGATAAAAGTTTTTTTAAGCTTAGTAGTTTGTTGAGTTCCTTGTAGTGGATAACTTAATTGTGTAGTAAATTAACACGTTGACTGCCATGCACAAATACATAATTGCTTCTACCAGCCGATATTATTTTATTGTGAATTTTTGCATAAAAAACACTATGTTTCATGTCATATTAACTAATTTTTGTCGACCTTTGTATCTACGTTAGTTTTAAATTTATGTTGTTAGTTGACATTTTTTTAAATGAAGTTGTGTAATTGAATTCTGAGGTATTTGTTATTTAAGTGACGTATTTCAAATCAACTTTGTCATTTTGAATTTTTTTTTAAGTAACTATTGTTTTAATTAATCTATGGTCTTACGTGGTTAAAACATTCGTTTGATGTATTTACGCCAATTTAGCATTTCTTTTGTGTTAATAAAATTCAGATTGCATTATAATTTATAGTTCCGACTATCATTTAGCTTTTGATATACTAGTAATTTGATATTTTAGTAGTTTTATTTATTTTAACATTATGAAGAGTTTCATTTACGTTTCATCATTAGATGATTGTGTGTTTGTTGTGAGAACAAGTTTATGCTTGTTTATGATTAATTAAGTCTTAACTTGGTACTATTTGCATTTTGATCATATTTCTTTTGATACTATACTCGTCGCATCCTGTGTTAGTTTATATAAGACAACGCAGTTGTTATACAGTTAAAACTAATGATGTAGTAATTCCCAAACGATTTATATCGAGAAGTAAGAGTTGGTGCGTGACGCGATGGGTGTTTAATCCTTTGAGGATCGTGAAGTTATGTGTTAAGGGTTAAAAATACTAAAGTTCAAACATTTTTTAATATACATATTAGTTCTTCACGTAGTAGCTGTTTAGTTTATGTTTGAGTAAAGTTTTACATATTCAAATTCACATTTTGAGGCTAAAATATTATACCCAAACAACTCGTTATCGCTTCCTCCAGTAAGGTTTACTCAACGTTCAAAACTAGGTTTACTGTCTAACTTCTGGCTTTAGCCACCAACAGCTTTCATCAGAAAACAAAATTACCCACGGTATCTATAATTTACGTTTAGTGCAAAAAATTTAATTGTAATTAAATTCGATTTTGGTGTAACTTAAAGGCTATGAACTTATCAAAATCAATTTTTAGCTTTGATTTATGTAACTTCGTCAACTAAATAGAGCAAGAGAGAATAGCAGAGAATTTTGGTTCGACCTGATTTTAATTGGGAGTCCTTTCTAGGATCAGATAGCAACGATTCATTATTTGAGATTTCAATAAATCTACGCCATCTGTGCCAAAAACTGCAAAGAAAATAATATTTATAAAAAAAGAACAACATTAGAACCATCAACTGCCACGTTCCAATAGGAAAAGTCGAGAAAAAGAAAAAAATTAAATTACCAAGATGTCACGCTTACCTTTCGGCTAGCCTCACTGCAGATGGTCGTCGGGTAAAAGAAAATTGAAGTGAAAATAATATTCTTTGGTAAGCGAATTGCCCGAATGCGCCACCTCTTCTCGAAATTTAGTCGAACGTAGTAAGTCTAGGCAGGAGAAAAGGACCCGAGGTCCCCCAAAAGAAAGATACCCAGAATTAACAATAATCATTTATTATGTATATATATATAGATTAAGAGAAATTCATTGAAGGAAACAGACAACTCAACGGTTACGCCACTGGTATAAATTACATATATATAAATTACACAACAATTAAAATATAAGGTTAACGCAGGTCTAAAATATACTCTGGAAGCAAAAGATTGTGCTAAAATTAAATTACGCTTCCGCAACTACAATAAACGGTAGCAAGTACACCCGTGGCCGCAAGTGAAAATTAAAAAAAGTAACACCGCCCGTGGTCCTTGACGTCAAGTTCACAACCGGTATAAAATTCGTCAATCATTCAGGTTACGACAGAACAATTCGTTTCGAGCTCCCAAATCTCTACTAGTTACAAATTCCCGCACCTTACAGATTGAAATTTCTTTTATTGATAACAATTAAACACAAATAAATAGATTAAGTAGGCGTACTGTAACAACAAAAGACAATTGTTTAGGAAAGAAATACACAAAGCTACGAAATCCGTTCTTACTCCATTCCACTTAACTGTAGCGTTAGTTGTACCATTTATTGTACAATGTCGTTGAGCGCGAACACAAGTCGAAACCCTAAAGCGCGTTGACGAAAGTGGGTCGAGGTCGCGCGGTCTCCCCGGTTTTAGACGTTACAACTAAATACCTTTTCGGCCAGAATTCTTTTTATTGAATTACTCATTCCCCAGGTTACACCTCGTTATTAATCCTTGGCACACTCCAAGATACGAGAAAGCGCTATTAGTCGACTTAGATTCTTTACACCGCTGCGCTTCTGGTATTTTATAAGTACAGTTAACGATTCCGGCAGTTTGTAAGAAGCCAAACAGAAAACAACACCAAAAAGAAAGCTAAAACAGCGAACATTAGTTGGTACGTCTTCACCATCAACCACGTGCGAATACTAACCTACTCTATGACTTTGGTTAGAAATATGTAGATATTTATTTATTAAGAATTTCTAAAATAAAACGTCGTTACGTTAGATGATGATCGATGAGAGAAAACCTCATTTTCTTATCAATCCGTCTCCGCTACATCCATTACAACGCGTACCACCAAATAAAATGAAATCCGTAGATGACCAACTATTTTCGCGCGCCCTCTTCGTGCATAAATCGAAGAATATAGCTCGAGGTCAAATATCTCACACGGTTAAAGGCAAGGTTGCCTAACCATCAGGCGAATTTATGCCCATTTACGAGTTTACACGTTACACAACATTCACTGAAACAGTTTCATTATTTAAAGTACAGTCGCAATTTAATACATCTAACACCAGATTTGTAACTTATTAAGAAAAGTTGTAACGTACCTTATTCTTAACCAGGCTAGGCTCAGATTTTGGTGTTGAGACTACTAAAGGGAAGTGGGAACCTTTTCAAGGTTGTTTATGCTTTGTTGCTTGTCTGGCGAGAAAATTAAAATCAACGAAAATAAAAAAACATAGATGGGCGCCAGTGAATTTATTGTAAGGGAGAAATTCACAAAACCTAAAAAAAAACAAAGTAACACAGAAATAGAATAATAATTATGATACTCAACAATTGTAAATGTAAATATTAAACCAAAACACTTAAATCTAAACACTTAAAACTAAACACAATAAAAAAAGGTTGAAGACCCAAAATTTAATAAAATGTCTAACTTAAATTGGCTTCAGGATCCTTTACATGGCCACTACAATAAAACTAATAACTAGTGTTGATATATTTTAATGTAAATATGTACCAAAATATAGGCTGGATATCACTTTAGGGCACTCTTCTTTGAAGAATACTATTAGGTATTCCTAATAAAGAAAAACCTTTTAAGATAGTTATTGAAAAAAAAATTGCGGAATATTCATTTTGTCAAAAGTTAAACGGTCTTAAAGTTGGAACTACTTTTTACTTTTAGACGTCATTTATATTTTTGCAACGCACGGCGGCGGTGTATATTGTATGTTTGTTACGTGTAAAAATTTATGTAACTTCTACTAAATTAAAGCGTGCTACATTTTCGGATTCTTAAATAAAATATTCTAAAATTATTATGTTTTTTTTAAAAAACGTGTATCTTTGAAAAAGGTGCATCTTTGATAAAAGGTGAATCTTTGATAAAAGGTGTATCTACGCGCAGAAGTGTACCTACGTAAGGTTACAGGTTTTTAAGGTTTTTTTTTTAAATTTAAAAAGCGACATAAAATTGCTACATAAAATCATAATTTAAAGCAGACTTAGAGGTGCAAAGCAAACTGTTATCGGTATCAAACGAAAGCGGACAAAAAAAATGATTGATAATTGGAAAATTACTCTTTTATCTCATTATTCATTTAGCAACAAACACATTATTTTCTGGTTGCATAAAGCAAAGTTAGCTATATTAGCTGACGCCGTTAACTAAATCGTAGGTATTAATTTAACAATAGCGTCAGTTAACTACATCGTCAAAGATAACAATGTTTATATTTTACATTTGTATGCATAAAATCCGTGGAATTTTTTGGTGAATTTAATATAATTAACATTTCGTTAATCAGAAAGGGTAGACAGTTAAGTAGTGTAACGATAAGAGGAGAAGGGAAATTATGTCGGATTCCGAGGAAGGGTGGTCTGAAGGAAAAAGAAAAAAGCAAGCTACGGTGGAGGAGGTGTTTAGAAAGAGCATCAAAGTAAGGAAATCACTGGTAGCGGAAGGAAAAAAGAGAAAAGATGGTGAGTTAGTAGAAATGTGTAAAGAACTGTTAAAGGAGGTAAAGAGTATAAGAGAGGAACAAATTAAGATGGGTAAGAAGTTGGAAGAGAATAATAAAAAGGTATAGGAGATGAAAGAAGAATTAAGAAAGACAAATGAAAAATGGAAGATGAAATTTGAAGAAATGGGAGAAAAGTATAGAAAGTTGGAGGCCAGATTGGAGAAGATAGAAAGAAGCTGGGAAAAAACATAAAAAGAAAAAAGGAGAACAAACATTATCATAAGAGGTATGGAAGTGAAAGATGGAAAGAAGGAGCAAAAGGAGCAAGTAGAAAATTAGATGAAGAAGGATCTAAAGATAGAGAAAACAGTGGTAGCAACTAGAAGGCTAGCAGAGCGTGTATTGTTAGTAAGGATGGGTACATTTGAGGATAAGGAACATTTATTTAGACGATGACATGACAAGAAGGGAAATAGAAATACAAAAGAAGATAAGATATGAGGCGAGTAAGATGGAGGGAGAGGGGAAAAGTATTAAAATAGGATTCTTGAAAGTGTGGGTGGAAAATGAAGAAAGGTTTTGGGATGAGGAGAGAGGAACTCTAGTGAAGAAGGGAGCAAAAAACTAAGAGTTGGGGGAGGAAAGGATGGATCAAAGGATGTTGGCTTAGCAAGTTTTAAGGAAAAAGAGATGGAAATGCAGAATCAAATGAAATTATAGTTTTGGAATGTGGCAGGCATAAAAAATAAAGGAGAGGATTTCTGGAGATACGTAGAGGGTTTTGATATGATGGGAATGTCGGAAACATGGTTAGAGGAAAAAGACTGGGAAGTATGGAAAAAAAATTACCAGAGGGGTATAATTGGAAGGTGGAATTTGCAACTAGAAAAAAAAGTAAAGGTAGAGCAAGGGAGGAATACTAACGGGTATAAAAAGGAACTGGTCGGTAGAAAAGAGGAGGGAGACGAGAAGCAAAGGAAAGGGATCGTAAAAAAATATGTGGTCAGAGAAGGAAAAGAAAAACATATAGTGTTAACAGTTTATGGGCGGGATATGAGGTTGATAAGTGAGCAGATTGAGAAAATGGTACAGGGGGAGGAAAAGGAAAAGATTATTATAGGGGGATGATTTTAACGCGAGCACAGGGGAAAAGGTAGGAGGGGAAGTAAAGAGAAGAGTTAGCATGGATAAGACAGTTAATAGGAATGGGAAAATGTTAGTAGAGATATGTGAGGAAAAAGGGTGCTCAATTCTTAATGGAAATATAGAGGAGGAGGGCAGAGGTGACTACACTTATATGGGAGGGAAGGGGGAATCGGTGATCGATTACGTGATAGTGAGTGGGGAGATGTGGGAGGACATAGAAAGGTTTAAAGTGGGGGATGAAGAGGAATCGGATCATCAGCCTCTGGAAGTGATTTCAAAAGGAAAAGAGCAAAGGAAATAAAGAGGAACAAAAGGGATGGGGAGTGAAAAAGGTGTGGACTGAGGAAAGCATAGAAAGATATAAGATGAAGTTGAAGCAAGTGAATTGGGGAGATGTAGGGGGAAGAAGGATTAAAGGAGTTGACTGCAGAAATGGAGAAGACAGTAGAAAAGAAAAGGTTTGGGAGAAGACAAGGAAAAAAGAGGAACAAAAATAGGTGGTGGAATAGAGAATGTAGAGAGGCAAAACCAGAGATGAGAAATGCTAGAGGAAGATGGAAGAAAGGTAGAATAGATGTACAGGAGTATAAGGGAAAGAAAGTGAAATTTAAAAATGTATGTTTTGAGAGAAAGGTGTCTTATAAAGAGGAAATGGAGAAACAAGTAAAGGAAATAAAGAAAGAAGGAAAAGTGTGGGAATTTCTAAACAAGGAGAGAAGAAGAGGTAAGAGGAGAGGAGGTTTAATGGATTTAAAGGCGTGGTTGGGTTATTGTATGGAGCGTTTGGAGGGAACAATAGAAGGACCAGGGCAGGTGATATTGCAAGGGGTAAATACAATACAGGAGGGGTGGGAGATAACGAAAGAGGAAATGGAGGAAGCAATAAATAGACTAAAATTAAGAAATACGGCAGGAACGGACGGTACGCAAGGAGAGCAATGGAAATATGTAGGGGAGAGAGTGAGAGGAAATTTAAGAAAATTTTTTAATATAATATGGAAAGGGGAGGAATTGCCAGAGAGTTGGAAAGAAAGTTTAATTCTTCCGGTTTATAAGGTAGGGGATAGGAAGGAGGTAAAGAATTATAGAAGGATTAGTGTTACTAATGTAAGTCATAAATTGTATGCCATGATTATACAAAAGAGGTTGGAAAAGGAAGTGGAAGAAAAAAATCTATTACCAGATTGGCAGATGGGATTTAGAGTGGGAAGAAGGGCAATAGACAATGTTTATATAGTGAAACAGTTGGTCAATGGAGAGCTAGATAAGAAAAGGGGTAAGGTATACGCGTTCTTTATGGACATAGAAGCTGCGTTTGATAATGTGAATAGGGAAAAACTATGGAAGGTGTTAAGGAAAAAGGAAATAGAGGAACAACTAGTGAGGAAACTAGAAGGGATATATAAAGAGACTAAGAATAGGGTAAAAATAGGGGATAGTGTTAGTGAAGTGTTTTGAACGAGGAAGGGGTTAAGGCAGGGGTGTCCTCTTAGCCCTATTTTATTTGCACTGTATATAGGGGACATAGAGGAAGTGTTGAAGGGAGGACAGTGTGGTGGGGTGGTCATGGAGGGAGGGGTTAAAGTGTGGGTGTTGGCATATGCAGACGATATGGTCATGGTGGCAAAAAATGAGTTGGAGATGAAAGGTATGATCAATACGATAAAGAGGTACCTGGAAAGGAAAGATTTGGGTTTAAATGTGAGAAAGTCTAAGATGGTAGTTTTTTAAAAAGGGAGAGGAGGGAAGAAAAAGGAGGAGTTAAAATGGGGAGAACAGAAGATAGAGGCAGTGAATGAAGTGACATATTTGGGATAAAGGCTAAGGTACGATAACAAAGATGATGCGCATATAAGGGAGTTAGCAAAGAAGGGTAACAGGGTATTAGGGCAGGTATGGAGTTTAGGGGAAAGAGTGTTTGGGAAGGAGGTCGAGAAGAGAAGATGGCTGTTAAAAAAATTGATTAAAAGTGTGATGTTGTACGGGGTGGAGGTATGGGGTTGGAAAGAGTGGAACCTATTGGAAAGGGTGCAAATAAAATATTGGAAATGGATACTAGGTTTAGACAAGGAGACGCCGGGGTACATAATAGAAAAGGAGGGGAAGTTAGAGAAGATTAAAATAAAAGCAGGGAAAAGGGCGATGGGTTATGAAGAGACAATGAAGGGTAGGAGAGAATGTAAAATTTTGCAATGTTGCTGGAGGACGGTAAAAGATAGCAAAAATATATAGGGACAGGAGGAAAGGAAACTGTACTACCAACGAGGAGGTTTCGCAAGAGAAGAGGTGGAAAGAAGGAAAGAGGAAGGGAGGTTAAATACGGAGGAGATAGTAAGAAGAGATAAAGACTCGCAGATGCAAGAAAGGGAAGGAAAGGATAACGTAAAGTATGGGAAAATAGTGCTCAGGGGTTCCGAAGTATCTGATGGGGAGGAGAAGGTTAGGAGAGAAACGGCTTATAGCCAGGTTTAGATGTGGAAATGAGGAGAATTTAAATAAGTATTGGAAGGAGGATGTAATGAGGAGATGTAGATTATGTGGGGAGGGATGGGGGGACATAGAGCACTTGAGTGAAAAGTGTGACGAGCTAAAGGAAGAAATGAGGGGAGGAAGGTTCTGATTGGGGAGGGATTGAATTGGATAAAAGCAGTAAAGGAAAGAAGGATAAGAGAGGAGGGTTAGGTCTAACGAAATAGAATAGTAAGATGGTGATTGGAATATTTTATTAAAGAAAGTTATTTTAGTTTTATAAATGTTTGTATGTATTATATGTATTACATTATTATGTAAAAGGTAAAGGTGTAAGGGTAACGTAATCCATTGTAAGGCCGAATGGCTCAACAATTATCAATAAATAATAATAAGATAACAATGTTTTATGCAATATGGCCTGTGAGTTTAATATAAAAACTACTGTCCGTGTACCAGCGTTGACATTAGTTAAGTATAGTAATTTAGGTACACGCTAAAATGCTTACATCATAATCAACGATGACGTTTTAGCGTGTACCTACATTACCCGTTAAGGCACAAGCTAGCGTGCTCTTAGACATGGCGTCTTAATAAGTAGTGATACAATACTAGTACACTTTAAATTGTTTACAACGTCAGAGGAAAAAAATCAATATGCTTTTTGTGGGAAATAAAAATAAAACAAAGAAAAAATCAACGTTTGTACAATACGTACATGGGTTAAAAGATGCTTAAAAGTAAACTTAACTTATTATACAATTACATTCGTAACGGTGGTTAATTTAAAAATAAATGCAAATGTATTATAAACACAAGGTGTAACGGGAAAATTACAGATACTAAAAATGTCACCACTTTACACGCTTTTAAGATGTTAAATAGAGTTAGTTAATGTTAAGGTTAAAGTTGTCATTAAAGCTAAGGTTAGGATCAAAGTGAACGACATGACTAGAATTAAGAATTAAGTAAAAGTTAGAGTTAAATGTTGGAGTTAAGGTTTGAGGTAAGGTTAGGATTAAGGTTACGGTTAAAGTAAGAATTAAGGTTAGTGTTAAAGTTAGGGTTAAGGTTACTTCACAGTATAGAAACAATCATGCGCAGTAGCTTTGACACGTTGAAAACAGGTGCCAAAATTTCATCCAATCTTGCCGTTCAATTCGACTTCCGGCATAATGCGCATTGGGTAAAATTGTTACACAAAGATCAAAGTGCCGCTTGCAGATTGAAACTACTGATTTGTTTGCAGCAATGGGGCCCGAGTACGCCCAATATTTAGGTGTCATCGTCAACCATTCTGAGACATAATTTTATATGCCAGAGATCTAAAACGCACTATAATGTACTAAAAGGATTTTTTTTAAAAGATACTTTTATCTATTCGACATACTCGTATTTTTAGAATTGCCTGATACCGGTGTTGTGGGGCTATTGCTTAACTTAATACTTTCTACGGTTTGCCAACTTTATCAAAGACGTGGCTTCTTAGCAGTTGTTAAAAGTGCCAAAGATGTTTCAGTTGAGTGCTAGTGGACCGTTCAATAAAAAACTGTACTGCAATCGAAGCTTTTACCTAAGCATTTAGATCATTTTATGTGACATGAATTGTACGACAAACAACGTGTCTTTATAAACATAAAAATGCATTTAAAGGTGTTGACACATTTTTATTGTTTTTGGTTCATTTTGAGTTAGTCTTAATCATTTCCAAAAAAGAAGGCGTTATTAAGTTGATAAAAATTAATATAACATTATTTATTGATCTGTGTTATACGCCAAGAAAAGGAGTGTTCAAATTGTTTTGATGTTATTAAAAGTGTTTTTAAATTTAATTACTACCCACGGCGACCACACATGTAGTTTAGATATTTTTTCTATGGCGGACGATAATGTAGCAATTTTTTAAAAAAATCGTAATTCCTACCGTGCGTTGTAAAAAGGTAAATGACGTCATATGAGTAAAAAGTAGTTCCAACTTTAAGACCGTATAACTTTAAGAAAAGTGAATATTCCGCAATTTTTTTTCCAATAACCATCTTAAAACGCTTTTCTGTATTAAGAACACCTAATTGTAATTTTCAAAGAAGAGTGCCCTAAAGTGATATGGACCCCAAAATAATTTTGTTTACTAACTAAGCAAAATATATTTTAGATAGTCAATGGAACTTAAAAATCCCAACCAAACCGTTTTGATAAAATTTAGCAAAGTTCAGACTGTCTGTCTGACAGACAGTAAATGGTTTAATAATCTTTACTAAACGACATCTAAGGTAACATAGGTATGCGCAACACTACAAAAAAAATTAATGCTTCTGATCCAATTTATAGTTATCTTCGTTACGACATTTGCAAAATGAATATGCTTGTAGCACTCAAAACCAATAAAGCATTAATTGGTTTAAAATGAATGTTTTAAACTTCAAATAAAAGTTATAAGACAACTCACAATTTAGTCACTTCATAAAGGATCACGAAACGGAACTGACAAAAAACTGCAGGTGGAAGCTCTCCAGTGAATTTTCAATGTTTTTTTAAAAACCATACAATACGGCTGCTTTAGTTTACTCAAACGTAACGTACCAAAAACTATATTTCTTGAAACCTATTTATTAATTATCTCCCCAAGTGACGTTACTAAATTTTTTTTTTACCCAGAGCGCCTGATAAACGGGCACGTTACAAAGTATGGGATCCAACTATAACCCTATACATCTATTTTCGGTTTTATCTGGGAGAAACCCAGATGTGGCAGGAATCCTAGCAAATGGTGCACCAGGTAATTTGTTCTTATCTCAAATATTTATGTCACACAATATCTATTAGTTAAAAACGCAGAATTCATCAACCAATAATATAAAAAATTTTGAATCTAATGGGATGTATGGGTTTAGGTAAAATGCCAACTATTGAAAATTGGTGAAATACTAGTAAAATATTCAGTTACAATTTTGCTAAAAACGTTATGTCTAGAAATATGTTTGGAATTTAGTTAAAGATGATTCATTTTGCTGATGATGAAGTACCAAACAAAAAAGATAAATTATATAAATTATCTTCTTTGTTCGTAGTACTAAGAACAAACTTTAAATCATTGTATGTCCCAGAAGAATACATGTGCGTTGATGAGACCCTATTACCATTTAGAAAAAAACTAAGCTTTTGTCGGTATATAAACACTAATTGCCATAAATACAGAACACAATTATTAATCTATGTTTTGGTATCATGTAACATATAAACCAAAAATATGAACAGGAAAAAGAGAGACCAATGTAATTTTTTTGGTCTTATATATCGTTGATAATCTATTAAATAAAAAACGAACGTTCGTTACAGATAATTGGTACACGAGTTTGCTTCTAGCTCACAAAATATTAAATATTGTTACAATAAAACAAAAGTTTTAAACTTTGTTGAAATGCGATCAAATTACCTGTAGCATAATCTACAACTAAGAAAGCAACGGTAGCTCAAAGTTTGTGGAGAGCAGGAGATGAGAAAACTAGCTAATATAATTAAGTTTGTGTTTAATGATCAAATTATAAATTGATTAAAACGTCGCCAAAACAAGAAAAATAAGAAATCCAAGCGCTTGTTTTCACCTGACAAAACTTAAGGTAAACACATCAAACGCAATTCGTCGCAAGCAATAACACAATGATTCCAGTATTATCGGATTCATAAATTAGGCAACACCTCGTACACGTCGATAATAATAGTACCAAAGTTAAATTTAAGGAATACAATTAGTACAAATTTAAAGTAATTACATTGTAGAAGCAAAGTGATAATTTGACAGATAATTACAAATAAAGATGTGCAAAAGTTATTCGTCATAACATCTATATATTTAGTCGTTTTTAAATACAATCGCCACCAAAACAGAGAATTACGTACAAAAAGAGAGTACTTCCTTTGTTTTCAACGTGCGATTAGCGCTAATGGCATACTAAAACATCTCCCTAAAAATGCTTGTTTCCTTAACGTTTAGAAACGTTCAAACTTCTAGACGACTTTTTTAACATAAGAATATAAATATTTGTTTGATTGGAACTATTAGAAAAAACGTGAAAAAATCTTCTTAAAGTAGCAGTTAAAGCACAATTCAATAATAATTGTAGAATATGTGCACAGTTGTATGAGGTTATTTAATTTGTTATAAAAGTACAAAAACACAAATAAACTGGTACTCAATTCTTATAACGTAACAACTTTTACAAAACTAAACAAACATATTTCAATGTTGCCACATGTAACATTGTCCTTCAACACACACCCTCAATGATATATGTAGAAACTTTGCATTAATCCTTTACTAGCACACATATTTTTAAACGTTGTACAATTTTGATGTTTAGTAAACATATCGGCTAATTGTTTTGTGGTGGGAATATATTTTATACGTACTACATCCTCATCGATTTTTTCACGGATAAAATGAAACTTTATGTTGACATGCTTTAGTCTTTTATGAAACTCTAGATTACTACATACTCTTATTGTTGACTGATTATTCTCGTATATTACAACACATACAAAATCATCATAAATTTTGAAATCGTTAACTAAATATCGAATCCAACATGCTTCGCTCACTGCGGAACTCAAAGCCAAATATTCAGATTCAGTTGAAGAAAGCGAAACCGTTGGTTGTTTACAAGATGCCCATGATACAGTGCATCCAAAAATCTTAAAAATATAACTAGTGGTTGACTTTCTGACAGTTTTGTTACCGGCCCAGTCTGCATCAGCATATCCTTCAATGTCATCATTTCCATTATTTCTAAAAACCAAACTTATCTATAAAGTACCCTGTGTATATCGTAAAATTCGTTTTAAAGCTTACCAAAGATCATAGCTGCCACAATTTTGATCCTCACCAACAGTAGGTTGTTGCTGTTCTTCCTTTCGATCGACGTAGGCATTATCCATTTGTTCGGTTGCATTATCCTGACATCTTTGGTTCATCCTCAAAACAAGTTTCTAATTGCTCCTCTTCCTCATGTTTATTCTCAGGTAAAAATATAACATCTCTATAACATTCCAATTGATTCTTTTCAGGGAAATAGACACGGTTACCTTTAATTTCTTCACCATATCCGATAAAAATGCCTTGCTTATTTTTAAGATCCCATTTTAATCTAATTTCTTTGGTAACATGTATAGACACCCTCGATTCAAAAATCTGAAGATATTGTAGGTTTGTTTCCTTGTTGCACCACAATTGGAATGGAGTTTTATTTGCTATCAAACTTTTACCCGTTCTGTTGATTACAAAAGTTGCTGTATTTACAGCTTCAGCTCAGAAGCTTCTATTCATCCCGCTGATCATCGCTGGTGCAGCATTCACCAAGGCACGTATTTCTCGTTCAGTTCGACCGTTTGCTGTGAGGTATACACAATCGATCGTTAATGACGAATACCTAGTTTTTCCAATAATGCGTTTACTACATGATTTACAAACTCCAATCCGTTGTATCACGTTCAGTTCGTACAATAAAATAAAAATAAAATGTTCAATATGGGTTTTTACTTCGGATTTATACTAAAATATACATACCGATAAGTTGAAAAATCGTCTTTTATGACCAAAAAATATCGCGCACCACCTATTGAAGGCGTCTCCTTTGGTCCGCATACATCGGCGTGAACTAATTCTAATGTTTTTAGAGCACTCGAGCCACTCACGGGATGTGGCATCCGATGCTGTTTACCCGATAAACACTTTTCGCACAAATGGTCTTTTTCATCATCGTTAAAGCTTATATTGTTTTGCCTAAGAAACTGTTTAATGTACTGAATATTTTGATGAGTTAACACATTATGCCATGTACTTAAATTTTTCACAACCTCTACAACTTAAAACTCTGAATTTTTCAGTTTAGTACTGTTTACATTGCAATCAGCTGTAGTTTGGTAAGCTAAAGTTGACCTTCTTTTACTTTCACTACTAAGATAGGTTGCCTTCACACTTGAGCAGAAATCTTCCTTTTCTTTTACAAATTCCATTTTGTATAATTTATTCTGTCTGTTTGCAATCGCCCTTACTCTACCTTCGTTGTCAACGATCTTACACATATTTTTGTCAGAAACCATTTGAAAACCGTTGTCCAGTGCAGATCCAACTATAAACAAATTGAATTGGCACATACAGAACATTGTTTAACGTAGTTTAATTCCATCGAATGCCCATAAGCTCACACTTCTGACTCATTTTACTTCTAGGATCTTTCCATCTTCTACTTTTACTTTCCTTACACTCGTAACTTCCTTTATATTTTCGATCAACTTCATATTCCAACACATGTGTTCACTTGCGCCTGCGTCTATACACCAATTATTTGTCTTTAACTTGCTCCATGAACTTATAAATGCGTTCGTTTCTGGAGATTTATTTTCACAGCTGGAACCACTCCTTTTTCTTTGTTTTTTCGGAACCAACAACTTTTCATCTCATGACCTTCCTTTTTGCAACAATGACACTTTCGGTTGCGTGACCGTATTTCCACCATCCGTTTTGTATATGTCTTTTAATTTGTTCCTTGTACTTACCAGTGCAGTTGCCATTTCATTAGATTTTGCTCGTTTCTCTTCCACTAGTAATCTCGAGGTTAATTTGTCAAGGGCTTGTTTATCTTCGGGTACAGACTCCCACGCAAACGTAAAATGCTTGTACTGTTCTGATAACACATTAAAATTTTTGTCATGATCACTTTGTCAGATAAAATTCCCCCCGCTTGTTCAAGTTTATTTTTTATTTCTGCCAATTTGGAGATGTACGTTGATACACTTTCTTTTCCAAAATCCAACAAAAAAAAATTCTGTTGTAGTAGGTGTATACTCACGACTGATTCCTTATCATATACGGACTTTAGCTTTGTCAACATTTCTTTTGCAGTTTTTCAGAATAATAAATGGGTCAATGGCCCTTGCTCGATTCTGGTGACGATCATTTCCTGAGCTTTTGCGTCAGTTTTCAACCACTTCGATATTTCATCTTCTCCGGTAGAAGGCTTTGGTAAATCCCCTGTGACTACATCGAACAGTCCTTGTCCTTTTAGCATAACCGTAGTTTGAAATATCCAGCTTAACTAGTTTTCATTATTTAGTTTTAAAACTTGTATATATTTTTGATCCATCGTACTTTATATTTGAAACAACACAGAGAAACAAGAATGCGCGCTAAAACAAAAAAACGACGACACGCTCAAAGTTGTTTTTTTCTTTCATTCATCTCAATAACCTTTAAGCTTACTGACCTGAGCCCATAACCTGTAGAATATGTGCACAGTGGTACGAAGTTATTTTATTTGTTATAAAAGTACAAAAACGCAAATAAACTGGTACTCAATTCTTATAACATAACAACTTTTACAAAACCTAAAACTACTTATTTCAGTGTTGCCACATGTAACACTGTCCTTCAACAATAATAAAATTTTTATCATGGAAAATGAACATGAAATTACAATTATGAATTGGAAATATCAGAGAAATGTTTTTATGCTCTCGACAAAACACGGTAGTCAAATGTTAAAGGTAATAGAACCATCCAATTAAAACCTGCACTTTGTAAACACGTAGTTTCAAACAATAGTTTTTAAATAACAAGCTAAGTAACCGCATTTATTTTACATACGTTTGTGACTGAAGACAAACTGTCAGTAACTGATTTAAAAAAAAAATACTGTAACATCAGGTTAGATCAACAGATACGAAAGTTGTAGCGGTCAAGTTGAAAAGATCAAAAGTTAGTCACATACACATAACAAAAATAAAATAAACGTAATAAAAGAAAAATGTGCATAAATTGTTATCAGAAGAGAAAAAAGGACATAAATATGCCACGAATAAATAAAAAAGACTATATTTTTTGTGGCAATTGTGAGAACACACCGTTTTTATGTTTATGCTCAAAAAAATTAGGAATAATGATTTAGAATAACGATATATCAATGTTAAGTATTATATTTGATTAGTGGACTAATTAAAAACGTGAAATAAACAATTGAAGTATTTTTTTATTTGAAAAATATTTGTTCGATGATATTTCATTTAAAATTGGCACGTTCCCGGAAATTACTCGTTTTTTTTTGTAAAGAAGCGTTGACTTTTCAGTACATAAAAAGTTAATAAGATGTAACGTAAAAAGATTTAAAATGTTTATAGCACGTTGATAAGTTAAGTTTATTTCTTATACTGTGACCACATCCTTCTTTCTTTATACCTGTACCTGTAAATGTCACTGTTAATGACAGTACAAACTTATTCTCTTTTTAAAAAATATCCAAATACGTTTGTTATGTGATTTATGGTTGAATGGTTCTTTCTCAAGCTTGTCTTCATTAACAATAATTAATACTTTTTAAATTTATATAACATCATTTTTGAACAGATTTAAACAATAAATACTAAATTAAACTGTAAGATTTAATTTAATAGTTTAAATATAGTTTAGTTTAATTTGCGGGCGTTTTATTTCTTTAGTTTTTATTGATTAGTAAATTTATTTATAAATACAATGTAAATTGCACATAAACATAAATGCATATTAGTGAAAATTTATTAAAATCAACGATTAATTATTTATGAACAAAAAATAAATTATTTAACAAATTTTGTACAAACTAATTTTAAAATGTGTACATGAATACGAAACTAAACCATATTGATTTTGGTCCCTTGAAACATTAGGAACGCTGTGACGTCCCAGTTTAACTAATAAATCAAGAGCTCGAAAGCAGGAATTTACAGCGGAACCTCCACCTACATTTCGACAAAATGGTATAAGAATTTTATTCCATTGAACTTAAATAACGATATATCAAAAGCCACATGAACGTTTTTTATTCGGTTTTTAAAATGCATAAAATAAATGCTGTATGTATTCAGGAGATTTTGATTCTTATCTTATGTTAGAAATATATCATTGAAACATGTTTTAAACAACAGACTTATGTGGAAGTAAACAAAAAATGTTGTTTTGTTTTAAAGTTTTGTCAAAGCTATTTTTCTTAATATAAGCTGGGCAAAAATCGAAACTTAGAGATCACTTCATGAATAAATTTGCTTTAAAAGATTTTACTTTAACATTTAAAGTACAAGTTGGTTTTTTTGCTATTAAAATTTTACGTTTATAGAATTAATAGAATATTTTTGTAATTATTAATTAAATTAAATTAATTGAAATTAATAACTTTAAATAACAAATTTCCTAGTACTATAAGTCTAATAATAATAATACAAAAACATTTTTTAATCGTTGAGCTTTTACATTGTTGTCAAATAACTGTCAGAATTTTAAAGGTTTTTATTATAAAAATGTAATATAGAAAAGCAATATTTATTAATAATTTTTGAAAATGTTTATATTTACATAAATATTAAGTTAATATTAAAAAGTTTGTGTGAGTACGTCACAAGAAAATGCGATTTAGTTTTGTTTATGACTTTAATATTACTCAAACAAGTAAATTTTTAAGTAATTAATATATAAGTTAGTGGAAACTGTTCTTTATTGTAAATATGTCAAGTGTCATACAACTACTCAAAACAGCTTGAATAAAATAGAAGAGATGCGACTTGACACATAAAAATATGTCATATTCTATATTAAAAAAAATATATATCAAATTTATAGTTGTAATATTTATATTCCAATTTTATTAAAATTTAAAAAAAAATGTTTTTTTTTATTTTTTTAAGTTTGATAATAAAAAAACTTTTAATAAGTATGTATAAAATAGCTATAAAAGCAATCTGTATATATGTTTATTTACAATTATTATTGTAAACATAAATTAAATTTTAGTTTTTGCCATTGTAATAATATTCATACCAGCAGTTATTAATCATTAATCAAAATTTTGCAATTTAACAAAAATGAAGTAGGTGTCAGAACATAAATTTGCGCCCTAAAAGTCATTAATTAAATAAAAACGTAAACGGCGTACCTACATGTGTGTAAAATACTTTTTTTTATAGTCGTAGTTAAAGTGTTATTTTACTTGTATACAATCGCAATTAGTTGTTTAATTTTTGGTAATTTATTAAAATAGTTTGGCATTCTTGATTATTTTTTTTTAATGTGATTTACTGCTTAACACTGCAAGATCCACGGTGGCACAATACTTAAATAAAAAATTACTACTACCAACCTAATGTAAAACAATTAACTTGTATCTGTAGTTTTTCATAGCAATCAAATTTTTGTGTTTACTGGTTTAACTAAACAAATGTCTCTTAAACTATGTTTATTTTCAAGCTTACGTGTAAAAACATTATATTTTTCTAAACTTCGATACTAAATATGCGCCAAATGCATTTTAAAACAGATTTTGATAGATTTTTTTGTTTGTCCGTTACATAGTTAATTACATTCTTTGCAATTAGTTTTATATATTCCCGATTTATCTATCATTTTTATTAAGTTTTTAGAATTGCTCAACAAACTTTGTAAACTGTTTGTGACTATTTTAAAATCCAATTTTAAAAATATTTTAGAAAAATCTCTGGTATTGACAGGATAAATTGGTAACACATGTTTCTTATCTATTTTCTTATGTGATCAAATAAACGAATCAAACTTTAACGTATTTCTTATGTATTGTCTTATCATTGTAACAATTAAATCTATATCCAAAAAAAAATTCGAAAAAAAATTAAGTTTTGGGAAATTTTTCTAGTGGGATTTTGTGGTCTCCACCGCTCCTTCCGGTTTTTTTGAAAAAAAAAGCTATTTTGATTTTGGAAGGATTTTTCCTGTATGACGACGAATAATATAAGGTGTCTAAGAATTAGACTATCGAATCATTTTATGAATATAAACCTGCAATTTATTAATGGTTTCATTATTACGATTGCAGTCATCAAATTACCACGTTTGTTGACCTTTTTTGCCATGGTAAACCTTTAGCAGGATTTATTCCACCTTTACCCTAGAGTCTACACACCATCTGAAGGTAATTGTTGTCTTAGATCTTGTGTCTATGGTTAATAGGTTATTGTGGCGTTTTCTTTTTTGTTCGTTGTTGTTACTCAATTGTACTTTACCTGTGGTGTTTTACGTGTTATCGTTAACACAGATTAGTATTTGCTACTATTTGTAGGCTTGTTTCTGTAACCTACCAGCTGGTGCTAGGAAGTTAGATACCCTGAGACCGTTTATTGGAAGCATATATAAGCTCATAAAGCTGTCCACGCTATCGGTAAAATCTCATGGTCCTAGTGAGCCTAGGCGGCTGCACCCAGCTACTGAAATAATGCATCTGGTATGTTACAGTTCCTAAGACAATTAAGTATATTGTTACGTCTTTATTTATTAAAAAGTAATTTATTTATAACGACTAAAACTACGTTTACTTATTATAGAAATATGTATACTTTTAAATTAATGGAACTAATTAAATCTAATAATAAAAACACTTACACTATAATTTATGTATAACCGTTGTATAACACGATAACTAACACGAGATAAGATAACGTCCTCGGATTTCACACTTGTTTACACTAATAATCATATACACACGCGTGCTAACGATACGTATTTATTTCAACTTGATTATCTTCTTAATACAGCTGCATTCGCGTTTCGACAATAACTGACCTACGATTTCTTTCTTACGTATTTATAGACATCGGCGAAACCTTCTCGACGTTCCTTCCTTTTCGCTATATCTTCTAGAAACTAGATAACAGTTTCTAGAAGGCTCTTGCATTTGCAAGTAATTTCTCGGACGTTTCACTGCCCCCTTCTTAGGACTGTTCTGTCCCAGAACAGGAGACTGGATGCGACACCGGTAAAAGGGATCGTGGCGATAGCGGCAGCTTCCTCCATTTCGGCAACTTCCTTGACCATAAAAGTAACAGTCAATGGACTTTTCCTGACCCAATACTCTCCTCGGTTGGTAACTACAGACCAACACTTGAATGCCTGTTCCTCGGAAGACGACCTCCAACATGTTTCGAACTGTCCTCCAATTCAGTTGATCTAAGCCACAACCAAGCTTGGGTACTGACAATTTCTTAACATGATGGAACTCCATTTGTCTCTTGAGACTTCATAATGTTCGCCACAGATCTTTGTATAACGGCTTGACACGTGAGTATTTCTTGGTGACCAGATAGAAAACGAAGCGTCCGTCACCACGTAGTCCTAAAACCTTTCCGACTGCCGGTTGCTGTCTTCGTAATTCATCTAGCTGTCCAAACTTCTTTTTAAACACGACTGCAACCCCTTTGGACATGTCAAGCTCCTCGCTCACGCAATGTGCGATGGCGTAATCTTTTTGTGTCTGGAACAGGTCTTGTTGTTCCTCGGTGTTAACTCCGAACCTAGCTTTTCCAGAACCTCCGTATAAGTTCATAAACTTTTCAAACTCCATTTCTTCGATTGGATTCCTGGTTCTGCTATTTATTACTCTGGTTCGGACCTGAACTTGCGGATTGTGGTTATCGCCAACAAACGGGGCTAGACGATCGACGTGGACCACTTTTGGCTTGCCTCTGGGCGGTTTTCGGATGCGGTATATAACGTCGTTAATACGCTGCACGACTTCATAGGGGCCCTCCCATTGTCTTTGCAGCTTCGGCGACAAACCACGTCTCCTTTGAGGGTTATACAACCAGACCATATCGCCAGGTTGAAACCCACCATTTTGCGCCTTGACGTCATATCTTGTTTTCATCCTGTCGCTGGCAATTTGTGTGTTTTTACGAACCTCTTCATGTACTTCGTCTAGCCTCTTTGCCAGCTTGCTGACGTAATCTTCTCCAGCGACTTCTTCTTCCGGTCTTCGTCCAAATTGAAGATCGCATGGTAATCTTATCTCACGACCGAGCATGACACAGGATGGTGTTTGGCCTGTGCTTTCGTGAACGGATGATCGGTACGCCATTAAGAAGAGGTGCAAGTACTGATCCCAGTCCCTTTGGTGTTCGGACACTACCTTGGCTAAGTACTTGCCCATTGTTCGATTCATCCGTTCAACCATGCCATCAGACTGAGGATGGAGAGGCGTTGTCCTAGTCTTTTTAATTCCTAACAGTCGGCAAACTTCTTGAAACAGCCCAGACTCAAAATTGCGGCTTTGATCGGAGTGTAATTCCAACGAAACTCCAAACCGGCAGAAAAACTCCTTTACTAATACGTCTGCGACTGTAGCTGCTTCCTGATTGGGTATGGCGTAAGCCTCCGTCTATTTCGTGAAATAATCCATTGCCACCAAGATGTATTTATTTCCCGAATCCGATTCTGGGAACGGCCCTGCGATGTCAATCGCTACTCTTTCCAAAGGGCTTCCTACGTTGTATTGTTTCATGGGTGCTTTGCGCTTTCTCGCTGGACCATTTTCTGAAGCGCAAACTATGCATTTACGGCACCATTTCATGACGTCCTCTTTGCAGTTCATCCAGTAGAATCGTTCTCGCACTTTACCCAACGTCTTCTTAATGCCAAAGTGTCCTCCTGATGTCCCATCGTGGAGATGTTTCAACACTTCGGTCACCCTGCTCTTCGGCACTACCAGCTGTAGTCTGTTTCCCGTGCCCTCGGCACTTTCTAGGAATCGCTTAAGAAGACCGTCTTCTACTATCAAGGAGTCCCACTGCGCCCAGTACGCTTTGATGTTTTTGCCCAAAGCACTTACTTCTTCCCAGGTTGGTCGTCGGCCGCTTTCTTTCCAGTCCAGGAGTAGTCTTATTTCAGGATCGTCTTCTTGTTCGCGACGTAACTGCTCAGGTTCCCACTCATCATCAACCATAGCAGTTCTCCGGAGACATTCGACTTTTTCTTCCAGTCGCGAACAATGACTGCAGTCCGCCGGACATGGTCTTCTGGACAAGGCATCAGCGTTTCGATGACTGCTTCCGGCACGGTGTTCTGTGTCATAGTCATACTCTTGCAGTCTCTCGATCCATCTTGCCACTTGTCCTTCTGGGTTACGGAACTGCAGAAGCCATTTTAAAGCGGCGTGGTCTGTTCTCAGTAAAAACTTTCGTCCATACAAATACTTGTAGAAATGTTCGATGGACTTAACGACTGCTAACAGCTCCCTCCTAGTCACGCAATAATTCCTTTCTGGCCTAGACAAAACCTTGCTAAAATACGCGATAACCTTTTCTTGTCCATCTTGAATCTGCGAAAGGACCGCGCCTATGGCCAGATTGCTTGCGTCGGTATCCAAAACAAACTTTCCATCTTCTCGTGGATAACTCAAAATCGGCGAAGTGACTAGGGCCTGTTTTAGTTGATTAAAAGAATTTTCGCAGTCTTCATCCCATCTAAATTCGGCTTTTTCTTCGGTTAGTTTTGTCAATGGTTTGGCAATATTGGCAAATCCGGGGACAAATCTTCTATAATAAGTGCACAACCCAAGGAAACTTCGGACCTGATGTTTGTCGATCGGTCTTGGCCATGCTTGCACTGCTCGGATTTTGTCTGGGTCAGCCCTTACTCCATCTCTAGATACGACGTGGCCAAGGTATTGGACTTCCTTCTTAAATACGTGGCACTTCTTTGGGCTCAGTTTGAGGTTAGCCCCACGTAATCTCTGGAACACTTCCTTCAAGTTGTTTAAGTGCTCTTCAAACGACCTTCCAACCACGATCACGTCGTCCAGGTAAACCAAGCACGTCTTCCAAGACAATCCGCGCAAGATGGTCTCCATCAAACGCTCGAACGTTGCAGGAGCGTTACACAGGCCGAAGGGCATTACAGTGAACTCCCACAAACCAGTTCCGATCGTAAAAGCTGTTTTTTCACGATCCTTGGGTTCCAATTCTACCTGCCAGTATCCACTCTTTAAATCTAACGTAGAAAACCACTGGGATCCTGACAGGGTGTCTAGCGTATCGTCAATTCTGGGTAAAGGGTAGCTGTCCTTTTTGGTCACGTCGTTTAGCTGCCTGTAGTCTACGCAAAACCTCGTTGATCCATCCTTCTTCTTTACGAGTACCACTGGGGATGCCCATGGACTACTTGAAGGTTCAATCACGCCTTCTCTCTCCATATCCGTAATTATTTGTTCGGCTTCTTCTCTTTTCGCCAAAGGAAGTCTGCGTGGATGTTGTCGTATCAGCCGAGCGTCTCCAGTATTAATTTTATGTTTCACCACGTTAGTTCTTCCTTTGGAGCCACTCTCCAGCGCGAACACATCTTGGTACTCTTGGATCAACACTGTAACTTTAGCCAGCTAATCTTGGCTGAGGTTTTCGCATTTGGTGGTAAGAATGTCCAATAGATGTTGTGGACACTTCTTCGGCGACGTATCTTCGTTCGACTTCATGCATCTCACAATTTGTGATACTGGCGTGCATTGGCCTACCATGGTCTTCTTTTTCAGCGTTACAGGATCTGAGTTGATGTTTAAGATCCTTACTGGCATCGTCTTCTTTACTCGTACTAAGGTTCTGGCAACGAGTAGTCCCTTTTCAACTAAGCCGCCTTCCATTGGTTCAATCGCGCGTATGTAGCCTTCCCGGAGATTTCCATCCAGGCGTGCCATCACCACACTTTCGGTCCTTGCAGGCAGAGTCACGTCTTCACTCAATAAGACTCGCACGGCTGCCTTCTCTGACGAATGAAAAGGAATTTCTTCATTGTCGATCTTCAGGACATCGTTCTTCATATCCAACTGGAACCCATACTTCTTTATCACGTCCATTCCCAGGATAACTTCTTCCGTGATGTCGGCTACTAGTACTTGATGGTCCAGTACTCCATTTCCCAAACCAATGGTTACTTTTACATGTCCGTGAGTAGGTATTTCTTTGCCCGTCGCCGTTCGAAGTCGTACTGTTACTGGTGATGTCTTCTCGTTTTCCAATAACATGTCAGGACGAATGATGGTCTTCGTCGCTCCCGTGTCAACCAGTAACTGAACGCTTCTTCCATTGATCTTGCCATCGAGATAAATGCTATGCAACTGCTCCCTAGGCGATACCATTTGAATGGTAATCTCCGGGGCATGGCTCGTTGAGGTCGACTTTCGCCCCATTCGGTCGACCCGTTCTAGTTTTCCGGACGCTCTTCTGGTCTTCTTTTGGGCTTAGTACAACGGCGTCGTACGTGGCCCACTTCTCCGCAGTTCCAGCACGTCAGTTCTCTTCCTCGAGCTTCTCGTTCCCGAAGTACCCGTCGCACTATGTCTTCAATGCTTTCTTCTGTGTGCGAGGATACTTCTGCAGCACAGCGGAGCTTATGGCTGCCTCGGTGCGACGCTTGTTTCGCCGCCTCGAACTCCAAAGCATGGGTTAATGCGTCATCCAACGTCTTCGGTCGAGCTAACCGGAGAGTCTGCTGTGTTTCGCTGTCTCGAAGGCCGTCTACAAAGGTTTGAATAGCCAATTGCTCCAAGAAGGTATCTGGCGCTGTAGGATACGCAAGCCGTGTTAGTCTGGCGATGTCAGCCTCAAACTCTTGAAGACTTTCGGCAGCTTTCTGAACCCGACTTTTAATTTGAGCCTGGTATACTTGTTGAAGATGAGCATCTCCATATCTCATTTCTAATCGTGATATTAAGAGTTCGTAATTTTCTTGCAGGTGGTCCGGAACAGTTTGTAAAATTCCAAGCGCTTCTCCACGTAAGGACACTATTAAAGACGTCGCTTTCTGCTTGTTGCTCCAACCGTTAGCAGTAGCTGCGGCTTCAAACTGCTTGTAGTAGGTTGACCATGGAACTTTACCATCAAAATTCGGTGGTACAACTTTGAACTTGTGAGTGTTTTCTTCTCGATGATCCATTATTAAATCTTCACTCGTGACGCTTCCTTCGCCATGGCAAATCATTTGGTTCATTCTTTCTTCAAGCAGTTTCATTCTATCCCCTACTGCTTCTATTTTGTCATTCATAGATTCGCAAATTTCTTCTTTTAAATTTAACATATCTGTTTGGGTTTCCTCTTGAACAATTTTTATTTGATTTTCTATGCTTGTTTGTATTTCTTCTTTTAGACGTCTAGAATTTTCCATCAATTTTTCTTCAATTTTCTGAGAAGTTTTGTAAAACTTTTCTTCAATTTTTCTAGAGTTTTCTTCCATTTTCTGCGAATTTTCGTGAAACTTTTCTTCCATTTTCTGAGAATTTTCGCCCATTTTTCTATTCATCGATTCGAGAATTTCAATTATTTTTGAATCCATTTTAACTGCTTGCAAACGCGTCACCGGCATAAATTTAAACACGAATATAAAGTTTAAATACACTACTTTTTAAAATGCAGTTTTTATATAACACAAAATTTAATAACTATCCACTTATTAATATTAAACCACTAATGTACGGAAACGAGTTTAATTAATATCGCGATCACGCACTTGTTAAAAGAAAAAGTTTAATAAACACTATTTTATACTTTATAAATAAACACGCGTATCGCGTAATCAATTACGAGAGCGATATCAAATAACTTAATGGTATTCACACTAAAAATCGCGAACCTCAACACCTGACGCCACTGTTACGTCTTTATTTATTAAAAAGTAATTTATTTATAACGACTAAAACTACGTTTACTTATTGTAGAAATATGTGTACTTTTAAATTAATGGAACTAATTAAATCTAATAATAAAAACACTTACACTATAATTTATGTATAACCGTTGTATAACACGATAACTAACACGAGATAAGATAACGTCCTCGGATTTCACACTTGTTTACACTAATAATCATATACACACGCGTGCTAACGATACGTATTTATTTCAACTTGATTATCTTCTTAATACAGCTGCATTCGCGTTTCGACAATAACTGACCTACGATTTCTTTCTTACGTATTTATAGACATCGGCGAAACCTTCTCGACGTTCCTTCCTTTTCGCTATATCTTCTAGAAACTAGATAACAGTTTCTAGAAGGCTCTTGCATTTGCAAGTAATTTCTCGGACGTTTCAATATGTTATGTGTTGTCACCATATTATTACTTCGTTTTTGTTTTGTCTCACACTGCCTGAAGAATCCCAATCCCTTCCTCAGACAAAGTGAAGTCAAACAACTGGCGCCAAACGTGGGGCTTTGTGTTTATTGCGAAATCTCGTTAACATTTTAACATGAAACTATTACCATTTGTAAAGAAGAATGTAAAGTGTTTATTGAGCGATGAACTAAAGTATAAACTTAAAATTCGGGGAATGGAGTATGCAAGTGGTATAACAGTAGCGCAGAAACGTAAATTGTTAGAGCCCATTTTTAAAAACGAAAAGTACTTAAATGTTTCTGTTGTGGTGGATTATTCAATGTTAGAGTTTCAATCAGAAAACGATGCGTGTAAGCCCAAATTATTTCTATTGAAGTGTTTAACTCGAACTCTCCACGTTGCTCGACGTATCGATGGTATTCCTGTAGGCAAAGAGAATGATGAATCCGCCGTAGACAATACTAAAACGGCTGCTAGTAATATTCTCGCCCTTGTCGATCCTGTTTCTTCATCTGACGCTGGCGAACCATGTGATGCAGCCCAATCTACACCTATCGTTTTATCAAGGCATGAGCCTCCTGTTACCCCTGGTCCCCGTGTTAATGAGACCGAAGCAGGTTTATTAGACGCTAGTCTTCAACGTCTTGAAGATAGCCGACATAGCCATCTACCTATTCGCAAATGGGTACAGCGGATGGTATGTCAGCAGTTACCATTCTAAGTTTTTTAGAAAAAAAGAAACGAGTTTCAAATATTAACGATGTACGTTTGTTGCAAGGCGCGACCGATTTTTTTATTGGTCCAGCGCTTACTTGGTTTCGCTCGATTAGAGAAGATGCATATTTGTGGACTTACTTTGTCACAAAAATCCGTACTTGTTTTTTACCGGAAAATTTTGAACTAATGCTGTGGGATGAGATTCGCGCTCGTAAGCAAAGTGTTAACGAAACCTCTTTATTTTACATTGCCACTATAAAAAAACTTTTTTCACGATTTAGTCGTCCCCCTAGTCCACATAAACAGTTAATGCGTATTATGGCTAATCTTCCATCACATTTGAGCTTAATTAACGTTGATTTTGTGGATCATTTAAACACCTTATGTTTAAAACTATAAAACACAAGAACGAATAATTCACGGGTAGCAAGTGATAGCAAAATCTCTGTCTTAGAAATTTCTTTTAGTCGTGAGAATATTTCGTTACCTAGTGATTATGGTAAATCAAAATCAATCAGAAAGCTCTAATCTGCTGGAATTGTCGAGTAGAAGGCCACGACTTTAAGAGATGCGTCAAGGAATTGATTCAATTCTGTGTCTGATGTGGTACTGTCGACGTTACCGTACCTACTTGCCCCCGCCAACATTTAAACTGCGTTTGACAAAGTGCCGAGCCCGACCACTGATCAAATTCCAGAGTTTGAGGGCTAACGAACCACACTGGTGGGAATGGTTAAAATATGTAAAATCCTTTTGTTCGCCTCGACATAAACTTAATCCCTATTGTAAATTGTCACTAACCGACCATTTTTTTCATCCATCAGGTGATAACAGGTCTTATGCCGATGTGATTTTATTTTCTATTTCTGCTGGTCCAATGATAGATTCTGGTGCAAACGTTACCATTTTAGATGCCGCAGGAATGCATTTGATACAAGATTTTAACTTATCCCTAGTCACCTGTGCGGATGTAAATTTGTCTACAGCCGATGGTGTACGTCAGAATGTGATCGGACGCGTGATGTTACCTCTAACTGTCTCCGGTGTTACCAGAATTGTAGAAGCCGTAGTCTGCGATAGTGTTCCTACTTGGTTAATTTTAGGAGTCAATTTTTGTAAGGTCCCGGTATTAAAGCTAATTTTCTAACGGATGAATTTACGTTTAGTAGCGCTTTTACCTCGCCGCGGATAAGTAGTGTCGACGACCTAAGCGCAAATCATCAAATTCGTTTAAACGCCGTAATCAAACACTTTAAAGGACTTGCACATGATAAGTTAAGTCGAACTCACTTTGTAGAACACCATATTGATACCGGAGACGCAACACCTATTAAGCAGCGCTATTTCCAACTCTCGCTTGCAATGCAAGTCCACATTGACACCGAACTTGATGCTATGTTGGACGCTGGAATTATTCGCGAATCAAAATCACACTGGGCTTTACCTATGTTGCTTGTTAAGAAGTCGTACAGACTTTGTTTCGACGGGAGAAAGCTAAACAGTGTAACCAAGAACGATTCTTATAGCATATATATAATTTTATAGCATCGATCGATCTAAAGAAGGTTTTTGGCCGTTTCCCCAACGTCATGTAAGAAAACTGCATTCACAGTTCCAAGACGCGGGTTATTTGAGTATGTTGTACTTCCTTTCGGGATAGCTAACGCCCCGGCCATGCAACAAAGACTGACGGATAATTTATTCGGTCCTCTACTAAGAGAAAAGTTATTTGTTTACTTAGACAATATTGTCATAGCTTCCAGCACGTTCGAAGAACATAATCAGCTCCTCGAGGAAGTCCGTAAAAGATTATCTAATGCTAATTTAACCATAAATTTTAAGAAATGCCAGTTTTGTAGGTCAAGTTTGTCGTACTTAGGTTTCATTGTTGATAAACATGGATTGTGCGCACTGATCCTTCTAAAGTAAAGGCTATTGTTAATTTTTCTAAACCTAAAACCAGTACTGAAATTATCCGATTTTTGGGAATGTGTTCGTGGTACCGGCGTTTTGTGCAGGATTTCTCGACAGTTTCTGTTCCTATAACAGCGATGATTAAGGATAGAAAAAAAGAAAAATCTATTAAGTGGAGTCCTGAGGCCAGAAAATTGTTCGAACATACCTCAGTCGTTATTGTCGTCGTCTCCGGTTTTGGCTAGTCTTACTTTTAAGCTTTCTGTTGTGATTCAATGTGACGCTTCTGACGTTAGTGTGGGTGCAATATTGACCCAAGGAGAAGGTGGTAATGAATATGCCATCTGTTATGGTTCTAGAACAGTTAATAAGGCTCAACAAAATTACTCAGTTACCGAACGTGACTGTCTCGCAGTCTTATTCGGTATACAGAAATTTAGACCTTATATCAAAGGAACCCATTTTACAGTTCTTATTAGTTCCTTATTGTGGCAAATGAATATGAAAGACCCTTCTGGTCGTCTAACGCGGTGGAGTGTAAAACTTTCACAACACTCATTTACTATTACACATAAGAAAGGTAAGCAAAACGTTGTTCCCGACGCTTTATTTAGAGGGACTAATTTTTTATAAATCATCCCAGAGGACCGTAATAAATGGTATACCAACTTAATATAACGGTTAAAGGCTGATCCAAATTCTTTTCCCGATTGGAGAATCGAAGATGGCACTCTTTTCAAATTGATACCTAATCGTCACGATGTCACCTCAAATTTAGCCGAATGAAAACAAGTTGTCCTTCGTTCCAGACGCTGTGAGCTTTTACAACTTTACAATGACGAACCTACATCAGCTCACTTTGGTAACGTATCGTAAACTCGGAAAACTATAGTACTGCCCTAAGATGCGTAGTGAAGTATCCCGTTATGTCAGTTTCCATTTCAATCCTTGTCCATTGACTTAATGGGTCCTTTTCCCCGTTCACCGCGTGGAAACACGATGCTAATTGTCGCTAGTGATTGGGTCAATAAATTTGTATTAGTTCGACTGGTAGTTACAGCGACTACTCGCGCCGTTGCTAACTTTTTAGAGAATGACGTCTTCCTTTTATTTGGCGTACTACAAATCGTGTTGGTAAAAAATGGTAGACAATGGTCCCCAATTCACCAGTGTTTGCTTTAAAAACCTGATCAATCAATATAATGTACAGAAAATCTGGTACAACGCTTCGTACCATCCACACGTGAATTTCGTTGAACGTGTAAACTGCGTTCTGGGCACTGCCATCTGCTCGTATGTGAACGATAACCATCGTCAGTGGGACGCAGAAATTTACCGATTCGCACATGTAATTCGTACATCTGTGCATGAAGTGACCGGATATACACCCTCCTTTCTTAACTTAGGTAGAACAGTGCCAAATTCGGGCGGTTACTACGGTAAACTGCTTCAGTTCGGAGAGGAAGATTTAGCTATTGGAGATCGTTAACGCATTGTTGCTGACTTGACGAAATTATCCGAAGTTCATAAAGATGTCAGGAGTAGTTTGGCCCAAGCGTATGAGTGTACGCACGTCATTACAACTTGCGTAAGAGAGTTGTTCGTTTTAGGGTAAACGACACGGTCTGGAAACGTAACCATGTTCTCTCAGATGCTAGGAAAAATTTCGTAAATAAATTAGGTTAAGTCTCGAAGCCGATATCTACAAAGCTTACAACTGCGTTGTTTACGGCGCGTTAGCTGTGGCTACATACGCACATTCGGTGTGTTTTAGTTTCGTTCAAACATATTTTATGTATAAAGCAAGTTGGCTTTTTTGTTCGCATAGAAAAGGTATTCGTTAGTCACGTTTGTCAATATCTGGTCAATACATAATCTGTCGATATTGTTGGAAATGTTGTTTTTTTTATCTGCCCCAAGACTTTTTTTGTTTTGTCTCACACTGCCTAAAGTAGTTAAATTTTTTTCAATAATCTTTGTACCTAAGTTTTCTAATTTGTTGTTTATAATTTCATTGTTAAACCGTATTATACTGCAGTATGTTTCAAATTTGTTTTGGTAAACATTTTTTTAATAATCTATAAACCTAGTGTCGTTACGATAAATAAAATACCGCTACCTTTGCCGATGATACCTCCAATTTTTGCAGTTGGAAGTGATCACAAAACAGCTACAATGAAAATCTAAATGTCTATTAACAAGGTCAACGCCAAGACTAGTAGATGGAGGATAAAGAATAAAATCAAATTTGTACATATCAACTTCAACAATAAGCAAAAACAACCGATAGACTTAATAAAACCCAGATTCGATACGATAATACACACAAAAAAAATGTATTGACTAATTGAACAAAATTTCAAGTTGTCCACTCATAATAAATCGCTACTTTAAGAAAATATTACAGCCCGTTTGAGCATATGCCATTCAGCTTTGTCTTATGTCAACAAAAGTAGTAGTCTTATCATACAAAGATTTCAAAAGAAAATATTAATGAACATTGTGAATTTAACAAACTTCCTTAGCACAAAATCGTAGTCGGCCTAGCGGGTTTGATTCGTTTATTGGATTAGAACACCGTTAACTATTTTATTCGAACTAATCAAGGTGTCCCGTTTTTTGATTACTTGAGTGTACAGACAATAAAAAAATTTATCCTTCAAATGCCAGAGTTTTTTTTTTTAATATTTTCAAAATTAGATTTTAAAGTAGTCACAAGTTTTAATAACAATTTGTTAGACAATCCTAAAGATTATTGGAAATGCAAGATAAATCGGGAATTATAAAATTAATAGTAAAGACTGTAATCAAGTATGTATTGGACAAACAAAAAAGCTCATTAAAATTTGTTTTAAAGAGAGTTTGGCTTAGATAAACCCAGTATAAGAGACATTTGTTTAGTTAAACAAATAAACACATAAACTGGATTGCTACAAAAGTATACAGATTTTATCTAAAATAAAAATTAACAATTAAATCATTATAATGTTTGCAATGTTTACGCTATTTTTTTTTATTTGTTCTTGTTTTCTATATAAATGAAAGTGCTACATTTCAATACTTCTTCAGAAAAGCATTAATATGAACATACTAAAAATATTAAATATGGAATTAAAAAAACATGTATTTAAAATTAGAAATAATTTTGTTTGCATGTAAAACAAATATATAATAAAATAAGTAAATAATATTTTTGTAAATTATTTTTAGATATAAACATTTTTGTAAATACAGTTAAAGTATGAGTTGTGCATGTTTGCCAAAGTACAAATAATTAAACTTTTTAATGACTAAAAAGAGCTGTTTGAACAAAGTAAACGAAACATAAGAATTTTAATTTATATTTTAATTTGAAAATGTTAAATTACTTTGGACTAAAGTATACCAGATTACATTTATTTATCTTGTAGAAATTCATAAATGATTAAAACTTGATTTTAGTTCAAACACAAAAATTTACTTATACATGCATAGATTAATTTTGTTTATTTAACGTAAATAAAATATATAATTAGTTTTCGCCAACATTTTCATTTGTTATTAATATTATTTAAATTTTTTTAAATTAAAAATCAATAATTCTTTATATTCTATTTATGGTTATCACAAGAATTGTTAATTATTGAGATTTGCTGTACATGTTAACCTAACGTAACACTTTTTTTAAATAAAATTAAATTTAATATACATATACTATATTCTAGTTCAGATACTATTTTTTTAAATAACTTTTTAAAGACAACAATTTGCAAAACTACACTTTTCTATTTTCTAAAAGACACAGAAGCCAAAAATATACAACTGGAGGTAGAACACGTGCTGTGTCTTATGAATTTTGAAAACAAAGAAATAATAAAGTTTTGGTTTGTCAAAAAGAGATTTTTAGTTTAATTAAAAAACGCAGTTTAAATAAAAATGGTGTATTCAAAACTGACTTAAAAACGCATTAGATTTAAGTCAGAAACAAACACAAAATGTAGATGTTGCTAAAAAAACGGGCCATAGATCCGTTTATAACCAATGATTACTTCACTATCTTCAAAAAACAAATCTAAAAACATTCTTCTATCGTAAATATATAATAACGCTAAAACCAATTTTTTGTCTTTACGTTCCTTGTATAAAAATGGTTGGGGAAAAGAAAAAAGCACAATTAAACAGTACTCCTTAGTCAAAATACTTTTAGAGGCGCTTAGGTTTTTAAAGAAGAATATACTGGAATAACTTATTCTACCACAAAAAATAGTTAGGTCTAAAATGTCACAAAATATTTTGAAACCTATATTTTACAATACTATGGTATAAAAATACCGTCGGCAACATTTTCCACCACAATTTTCAAAATATGGTTGCCATCAAACCCTACAAAAGATTATTATTAAGTTGTATGAAGTGCTGTTTTTAGAGCAGACAAAATACCCGGGATTGGCAAAACCGGAAGGACAAGGTTTTGTACTGGGGCAAAAATTATACCATTTGTAAGAAGTTGTTGCTAGATTAAACAAAGAAACAAATAAAAAAGGTCCAAAAATGGTAGTTAAAGAAACCAAAAATAATACGTGGCATAGAAGGAAGATACAAGCACAAAAAGTGAGAAAAATTGTGTTACCAACCCTTTCTGTAGTGGGCCCCTTTAGTAACAACCACGTCACCACGGCTAGCTACGATGTCGGTGAGTGGGTCGAAAAATTATAATACACATAGAGAATATCTAGGCGCCACTTTTTGTACTAATAAAGGTCCTCGACTTGGAGATGGCAAAAATACATCTAAATCCATTACGAAGCGAACAGAATTATTAGCAATCACCGCAAACTTTAAACTTAATTGCTTACTAATTTACTTACATGTAGTTGTGACACAGTAAGAATCAATAATTTAATAATAACACCGCTTAAAGATAGAAAATAATTCAAAACTCACTCCACCGAAATTCTTTGATATCGAGTAATAAACGTTCACTTTTATGTACTTATAGTCGACAATAAGCGTAATAGGTAAGCTTACGTACGATGTTATATGCTTAAATTTGGCTTTGATTACAAATCAAATCGATCAAAGAAATCAAATTAGCAAAAATATTAATACGTGAAATCAAATTAACACAGGCTGAAAACTGAAAATAAAAAATTATAAAATACAAATAAGGAAATTGTTTTACAATACGATACTTGCAGCAAAGTTTGATTAAAACTGTAATCGCAATATAAAAATTCTACAAGATAAGCTAGAAAAAGTTACTCGATCATTATTTCCATAGTCGAGAAACCAGAGACGGCGAGAATTCTACTTCAAATTATGACGTATAGCAAATACATAAATAATAACATGTAACAATTTGGAAAAAAATTGACGACGATGTTAGTTTAAGAGATAAAGTATTCTCAATGGCTCCAATAAGCTTGCACTGAATCACTAGATTTTAGTTAAATTGACACACAATTTGATGAAGAAGAGTGAACCATTAAATTGCTCTACAGTTCAATAAAAAAAGTGTTAAAAACACTGATAGGGAGCTTGATTCGTAGGCTCGTGTAACAAAAAAAGCTTGCACAATAAATTGCACATAAACAATTTATTGAGCACAAAATTTACTACAAAAATATCCGCGGGACTATATAATTATATCTAATAGTTTAAGAGTTACAGAATTTTAATGTAATTTTTGTGCAACTTTGCACACTTGTATCTTCTAAACTATTGAACGTTATTGTATCCTTCCACCGACTTTTTTATAGTAGATTTGGTCCTCTATAAAAATGTTTATGTGCAACTTTCTTCTATCTTGCACCGTTTTAGGGTAATAGTTTATCGGTTATTTTAAATAATTAAGCAAATCATTACAATACAAAAATTGTGGCGGTTTCGATGCTGGTGTAATATTACGACACCGACAAAGCTGCAAAAAAAGCCGCGGTGGTCACCAAAAGCAACTCGACCGAAACACACATGTTCTAATTTTAAAATGCGCAAACGAAATAATTTAATAAACCTGACGAAAGTACGTAAAAGCAAATTTGAGTAAATTTTGAATGTCAAAATTGTATCAACAGTTAAAGAATTGTAAAGATTATTAGCGTTATAAATCTGTTAAGACTAGAGAAGGAATTCATGTTAAAGTAAAGTTCATCTCTTTAATGCTTTTTTATAGTTAGTAGCGCATTTGTTTAATATTAATAGGAGAAGAAATTATAGAACCGGTAAAAAAAAAGAATTTAATAAAAAGGCATGTCGATTATTTCGCGTCGCAAAATGTTTTTGTTGCGAGTCCAATGTGCTGTAAGTTTTCTTTAGATATGACCAAGAATTCGACAAACTGTTATAAAACATTTTTAAACTTTAGATGCACATTTCCAAAGAAGAAATCTCCACTTTGCAATTTTTACATCTGAAAGGATGTGGCAACGTAGCTCGAATCGTGTCATAATCTTAGAAACTGTAGAACTGTGAACCGCCATAAAACTCGGGTAAAACCCAGTCATCATTTAGTTTTGTTGTTTTTTTTTAAATGCGCATCAACTAGCAAGAGTGTGGTGAAGCAATTGTCAGAAAGCACGCGATATAAATTGTTTATTTACTCACTGAATGATTTATTTAATTCAAGCGTATTCAATCAAAGTCTGGCAAAATTTTTGAAAGTTCCACTTTGACTCTAAAATTGATTGTGTCTAGAGAAAATTTTACATTTATCCGAATGCTTTTAAACGTATCTAAGCCAACAGAAAATGACAGTCAGTAGACGTAAATTTTAATTTTTTGACTATTCCTCGCATAACATGCTTGTGAGCGCAATTAGCTTTGCGAAAGTGACTTTTTCCCTTGAAAACATTTTGTGTCAAATAAAGTTCGATGTTTTGAGATTTTGTTGCTCGTTTTGTGTTTCTTACCGTACATCACTTAGAAAAGAAAAGCTAAGCGTTACCAACAAAGCCCAAATATCCATTTTAGTGCTTCACTAGAAAAATTTTCTATAAAAGATGTACCCTCCAGTTTGCAATCATTTCGCACTAAACTATTACATACTACTAAAGCTATAATTGGGAAACAACAGCCGGGACTGTTTGGATTTAGAGTTTTTAATACTAATTCAATGCCGAGCACAATTTCCGTTCCTCTTGGAGAGATAAAGGGCAAACAAATTGAACTACAAAAATAGAAAAAATTAGTGACGCCGGCCTATTTACATGCCATGATGTTTGTTCAAGTGCATGGATTTAAGATAACGCGATCGGGTTTCTCTTTAGATATGTCACTGGAAGCTATGTTTTATCAGCGCGCAGCAATTCTTGATAACGAATGGTCTTGCTCGTAATTTGTTATGACAAAAAAATTTTAAAGCTTGTTCATTATATTACGTAGGTAATATTGTGTTTGTTTTCAACACCTTCCGATAATTGCAAAATTTTTTTCTTTACTTTTTTATTAATATTGCAATATTTAATATTGCAATTGTCACATATTACGTTTAATTATTTTTTTTTAATATCTAAAAAAAATATTTACAAAATCCAACCAGAGATGAGCAACGTGGAGGTGACGTAGCAATTTACTCCAAAGAGGAAATACAGACTAAAAAAGTATACATTCAAAAATAATCTTATCAGTCAAATGAAAAAATATCTCTCTCAACATAGCAGTCACAAATATCAAGATTTAAACTTTAAAAATTATATATAAAAGTTTAATACGTTTTTCAAAACAATAATAAAAACGGTATACTAACATAGATTTTCTTAGAAGCAGCAAGAACCAGACAAATTATATTATTGTCGTAGAAAACAAAAGAATGTCTATAAACGATGCAGAATTAAACTAAAGAAAAATTAAAAAAGAACCTTATTAAGTTGTATTATGAAGTAGATAACATTATTTTAGCGTCGGGAGATCCATAAAGTAACTAATAAAATCAAAATAATAACTACAAAATTCAAAAGTTATTATACTGGCATTGCAGAGGAGCGTACTAAGTACATAAAGAAACAACAACAAAACATATGTAAAACTTACGTAAACCGCCCAAGATGTCAAACAGGAGAAAAAACATCACCAGACGGCAGTATGTTTCTAACCCCCACTTCTAAACCCGAAATTAAAGCAAAACTTTTTTAGCGAGGATAAATCTAAAATTTTGGTAATGAAAAAGAAAGTAGCACAATCGTGGGAAACTATATTTTTTTATTTACATTTTTGACGTTAACATTAACATGAGCTATTCCAACCTTTATCTTTGTTGTGATTATCCACACGTTTATAAAACGTTTTAAAAATGTTTTTAAATTTTCAAATAATTTATCTGATGAGAAGCAATGGAATCGGTGGTGTAAACTGAACTTTAAGTGTAAAGAGAGCTTAAGTAGTAAACTGAACTTTAAGTGTAAAGAGTGCTTAAGATGTAAATTTATCTTTAAGTGCAAAGAGAGTTTAAGATGTAAACTGAACTTTAAGTGTAAAGATGAATGACAGAATAATAAGTTTCAAGTTCGTGTGTTATCTATTTATTAATAAAACGAGTTGCGAATACATATATTTGGTCTGCATTTAGACTCTAAATTCTCATAAAACATCATTAATAAAAAATAAAACAGTGTTCATTTAATTAAAAATGGCAGAGTCCCAGAAACATTTTACTTTTTTATCAATAAATAAAAAGTAAAAAAATTTATTAGCTAAAAAGTTTAACTTCTGAACTTTAAAAAAATTAAACAAGAAGGCATGAAACCTCAAATTAAACTCGTTCTTAATTGTGTTTATATCACGGTAACGTTTAAAATCGTTTGCGTTACTAATTATTAAACGTTCGTTTAAATATAAATGCTG
The DNA here is from genome assembly GCA_035610365.1 of Aquatica leii. Taxonomy (NCBI): domain Eukaryota; kingdom Metazoa; phylum Arthropoda; class Insecta; order Coleoptera; family Lampyridae; genus Aquatica; species Aquatica leii. The sequence continues at coordinate 17,044,833 of CM069432.1, forward strand.
ATTATAGTTGTCTATAATTTAGTAATTTGAAATCGTACGCATCATCTCCAAACAACAAACGCTTTATATTAATCCACGCTATTACGTAAACTTATATTGCTAATAGAAGCGCAAAGAGATAAATATGTATATTTATTTTACAATACAACAAACAAGCCGATTGGTAACATTTGCCGTAAGTGTTTCTACCTACTAATTATTTATGTATGTGTAAGATAACGACGAATTAGATTGTAAAAGCAGAGAGCGAACCAGTAATTACAACACAACAAAAACATTTTCTCCGTTTCAGTAAACTTTAACATTTGAATTTAAACACAAATTTACAATTTGGTGTATTTGTGAAGTTGCGTAATCAATTGTGTGGCTTTTAAAAACATTTTGATAATTGATGACTAAAGAACGAAACCCCAAAGAATGTTATGATAAATTAACATAGCAATTATATTCCAACAAAGTTATAAATTTTAATGAATTCAACAATTAAAATATGTTTAGCTATTTTATATGCATTTACGGATTTTACTTTCAAACTTTCTGCAAAGACACAATATTTTTTTTATTGTTTTTATAATTAAAACAATATAAAATTTGAAAATTACAATTATGTGTAAAATTAATCGAAAATGCTTTACACGGTACATGGTTTTGAAGAACATGAAATTTAATCACAATGTTATTTTAAATGTTAGTTTAGTAATGTATTTTAATAAATTGGTCATAACTAAAAGACTAATAATAACATCATTTTAGTAATAATTATAATTTTTAAATTTAAGGTCCATCACTAAGAGTCGCCGGAATTAAAGCAAGGTATTTAACGTTTTTCGTTAATTGCACGATCAAAAGTTTATTAAATTCCAAATTTATCTTATTAGTTTTTAGATTTTTTTGTAATTTAAGTAATCAAACGTTTCTTTGTGATAATTTTTAGATTTTACGTTGTGTCTTTATTTGGCGCCTTACCAATTTTGTTTTTATTAGATTTGTTTACGTTTTTCTCTTTGACATCCAAAAATCACAAATTTTAATTATCGTATTACCTACTACCATCTTTATATACAGTGTGTCCGAAAAGTATGGAATATATTATACAGGTCAATAAATAGGCACTTTACACAAAAAAGTTGTAGATAAAAGTTGTTTATCACTTAGTTATCTACCACCTGGGAGATATCAATTTAAATTTTTGCTGTAAACAAAATCGCAACAAATAACACTTACATTTTTTTAAATGGCAAGGCACGTCTTTATTATACTCATTTGATAGAGTCTTTTTTTCTCTTTTCAACCATATGAAACTTGAATACCTTTACATCAAAAAATTTTCAAGAAAAACAAGGACATGTCTAACAAATTTATTTTACTGAGCAGTATTAATCAGGTACGTAATATGTAGCATTGGAACAATTGAATGCACTTTAGAACACTGTCACACTTTGCTATTTGTTAGTGCTTGAAATATGGCTCAATTATCTGAGAAACATAGAATTGAAATTTTTATGATTCTAGGATATGGAGATAGAAGAAGAACTCAAGACGAAGTATGTAATTTATTTAATAACTTGCATCCAGAATTAAACATTTTGCAGTCTACGGTAAGCAAAATTTGGCGGAAATTTCAAGAGACAGGTTCGGTGAAAGATGCAAGTAGAACTGGTAGACCTTTGTCATTAAGTAATGTGGAACGAGAAAATGTGTTCTTGTCTGTTGAGGAAAATCCACAAATTTCTGTTCGGCAAATTGCTAGAGACCATAATTTGAATAAATCGGCTGTACATGACGTTTTAAAAAAAGATAAATTTCATCCTTATAAAGCTTGTGTAGTTCAAGAATTATTTGAAGACGATTTAGACAAAAAGCTGGAGTTTTGTGAAACAATAACAAACAAACTTGAACGAGATGCACATTTTCATAAAACTATCCTTTTTACTGATGAGGCCACGTTTTGTTTAAACGGCACAATTAACAAACAAAACACACGTTACTGGTCTTCACAAAATCCTCACTGGTATCTAGAAGGACACACCCAATACCAGCAGAAAGTCAACGCCTGGGTAGGAATGATTGGAAGTCAAATTTTGGGGCCATATTTTTTTGAAGGTAGTTTAACGGCGAATATTTATCTCGATTTCTTAAGATTTGAGTTAGTTCCTGCTTTGCCCGAGTTATTTCTACATGAAGTAGATCTAGATATACCTCATAACAGAATATGGCTTCAACAAGACGGGGCACCTCCACATTTTGGAATTAATGTCCGCCACTTTCTTAATAATACTTTTCAAAATACATAGATAGGCAGAAGAGGTACGATAGAATGGCCTGCTCGCTCGCCGGATTTAAGTCTACTAGATTTTTTTCTTTGGGGCTATATTAAAAGCAAAATTTATAAATAGACCTGATAATGTTGAAGATTTGAAAAATCGCATTCGAGTTGAGATAACAGCTATAACTCGAGATATGATTTCAAAAGCAATCGATGGTTTTAAAAATCGAATTTACCACTGTCAAATTATGAACGGTTTACATTTTGAACATTTATTGTAAGTTTAGTTTAAATAAATTTTTTTGTTATAACAATTTTATGTAAAGATATTTAAAGTTTAATATTTGCTATTGTGACAGTGCATTCAATTGTTTCAATACTACATATTACGTACCTGATTAATACTGCTCAGTAAAATAAATTTGTTAGACATGTCCTTGTTTTTATTGAAAATTTTTTGATGTAAAGGTATTCAAGTTTCATATGGTTGAAAAGAGAAAAAACGACTCTATCAAATGAGTATAATAAAGACGTGCCTTGCCATTTAAAAAAATGTAAGTGTTATTCGTTGTGATTTTGTTTACAGCAAAAATTTAAATTGATATCTCCCAGGTGGTAGATAACTAAGTGATAAACAACTTTTATTTACAACTTTTTCGTGTAAAGTACTTTTCGGACACACTGTATATATGTATAAACAATGTTAAATATTTATTCGACTACTAAATAATTAATTTCTAATTGTTTTATTGGGAAGTAAAATCTGAATTATTCTTTTTTTTATTTTTTTTCAAGCTTCCGCAACAAATTTGTTGCTCCATCAGGAAAACAAAAAATTTCTAATATAATTGCACAGAACATTATTTAAAAAATATTAATATTACAATTATAAAAGTTCACACAAACTTCGACATCGTTATAATATCTTTTTAAATTGAAATATATCAAATTGACAAATCAACAAGTAAATTGATAATTGAAAAAAAATTAATTGCAAAATTATTAATACGTGAATAAAAAAATTAATTTAGGAAACTTAAATATAGATAAATAAATTATTCAGTTATCTGTAAAATATAAGAATAAATAATACTCATACCTTCAATGTCAGTTCTTTTGTTAATTGAAGTTTCACACCTAATAATATGTAACATTTCTAAAAATTTCTTTTTTGTTGGTTTTTGTCTTCATCTAAAATTTTGATTGAGTTACAGTCCGGAGAACGCAAATTTTGATTACAATGAATTGATAACATATAACTAGGTTTGTTTCATTTAATGTGAAGTAATTCTATCAACTAATAATCTTCCAGTCTGCCTAATATAATATGAATTACAATCAAAACAAGAAATTTTATAAACTACATTTGATTTTAAGTTTTGTGAAACAATATCTTTTAATTTTGAGAAAACAGAACGTCCAATTAAGATGTTTTATAAGCAATTTTAACGATAGGGTTACATAAATTTATAATTTGTTTTAACTTAAAGATAAATCTTTAACATAAGGAATTGAAAAAGATTTAATTTCTGTAGAAATAATTTCTTGTGAATTTCTAACATTAGATGTTTGAAATAACAATTTATTAATTTAATAGGATATCCGTTTTTTAATAAAATTTCTCTTAGTTTATGACGATCATCATTTATATATTTTTTATGAGATAATTTTAATATTTTGGATTTTAAATTACTTATTAAATTAATTTTATTCTTATAGTCATGGTATGATTTAAAGTTGAGATAACGACCTGAAAAACCAGGTCTAGTAAACCATGAAGTTCTTAATATGCCATTTTCTTGCCTATGAAGTAATAAATCAAGAAAAGATACATGTCTATCTTCCTCTTCTTCAATAGTAAATTCTAAAAATGTATTATAGTTATTAAAAATATTCAAAATTACATTAGATTGATTTTGACGTATAGCAAGTATTATGTCATCAACATATTTTTTAATTAAAGGAACATAAAAATGTAGTTGCTTTAAACAAAAATCTAAAAGATCCTCCATAACGTATTGAGAAAGAATAGGAGAAACTGAACTGCCCATAGGCATACCAAGAATTTGTTTGTAATGAACATTTTGGTATACAAAAGTTGTTAAGTTAAATAAATATTCAATTAACCAAAGAAATTTGTTTTTGGAAATATTACAATTTAATTCTATTTGTGACCAATTTCTTGTAATACTATCTTTAGTGAAATTTAAAGAGACATTACTAAATAAGGATTTAACATCTTAGCTAATTAAAATATAATTAATAGGAATCTGAAAATCATTAAGAAAACTACAAAAGAATCTTTGATAAAATAATTATTGTTATAGTTATAAGAAGCAGTTAGAATTTCAGTTAACATTTTAGCATTTCCACTATTGGGACATTAATTAATGAAATAATCTAAGTTGTAGTGTAGGTTTATGAACTTTAGGTAAACAACTAAATTTTTATGTTCCTTTTATTAAAAAATATGTCGATGACATAATTCTTGCTATACCTCAAAATTAGTCTAATGTAATTTTGAATGTCTTTAATAACTATAATAAATTTTTAGATTTTACTATTGTACTATTTACTATAATGAAATATTAAGAATTTCATGGTGTACTAGACCTGGTTTTTCAGGTCGTTATCTTAACTTTAAATCATTCCTACCCAGACGTTGACTTTCTGCTGGTATTGGGTGTGTCCTTCTAGATACCAGTGAGGATTTTGTGAAGACCAGTAAGGTGTGTTTTGTTTGTTAATTGTGCCGTTTAAACAAAACGTGGCGTCATCAGTAAAAAGGATATTTTTATGAAAATGTGCATCTCCTTCAAGTTTGTTTGTTATTGTTTCACAAAACTCCAGCCTTCTGTCCAAATCGTCTTCAAATAATTCTTGAACTACACAAGCTTTATAAGGATGAAATTTTTTTTTTAAACGTCATGTACAGCTGATTTATTCAAATTATGGTCTCTAGCAATTTGCCGAACAGAAAATTGTGGATTTTGCTCAACAGACAAGAACACATTTTCTCGTTCCACATTACTTAATGACAAAGGTCTACCAGTTCTACTCGCATCTTTCACCGAACCTGTCTCTTGAAATTTCCGCCAAATTTTGCTTACCGTGGACTGCGAAATGTTTAATTCTGTATGCAAGTTATTAAATAAATTACATACTTCGTCTTGGGTTCTTCTTCTATCTCTATATCCCAGAATCATTAAGATTTCAATTCTATGTTTCTCAGATAATTGAGCCATATTTCAAGCACTAACAAATAGCAAAGTGTGACAGTGTTCTAAAGTGCATTCAATTGTTTCAATGCTACATATTACGTACCTGATTAATACTGCTCAGTAAAATAAATTTGTTAGACATGTCCTTGTTTTTTTTTGAAATTTTTTTGGTGTAAAGGTATTCAAGTTTCATATGGTTTAAAAGAGAAAAAAAGACTTTATCAAATGAGTATAATAAAGACGTGCCTTGCCATTTAAAAAAATGTAAGTGTTATTCGTTGCGTTGCGTTTGTTTACAGCAAAAATTTAAATTGATATCTCCCAGGTGGTAGATAACTAAGTGATAAACAACTTTTATTTACAACTTTTTCGTGTAAAGTGCATATTTATCGACCTGTATAATATATTCCATACTTTTCGGACACACTGTATATAAGTTTTGTTAGCAGTTTCATTGTAACATCTTTTAACATATAACAGCACAAAAACCCATTAAACAAGTCAGTAAATGCACACAGAAAAGAGAAGACTTGTCATTTTTAAGTTTTGGTAATGACGACAATGTAGCTGCTTTTGATGAATTTTTGACACTCGAAATACTAACTGATAAGAAAACTTCAATTCCATTTAAAAATCTAGAAATATTGAAAAGCAGATTTAAAGCTGATGACTGTAAAAGAAATAAGCGCATAAAAGGAAAAAAACGTCAATGGAAATTTCTAGAAATGCAAAGGAAACGATTTTTGTGCTACATTCTACGTTGCCGATAGGTTCAAATTAGATTCGTTGCACTATGTATAAAAATCGTTTTGTGCAACACATATAAGCCACCATAACAGATGCGATCTACAAATGCGTTGCATGTCGAGAGAACGTGTAATTAAATTTACAAAAATCTTTTAAAATTACATCAATTGAATTATAATTAAATAATAGATTAATTGTTGATTGTACTTTACAAATACATTTAAACAAAATTCATTAATAATTATTATTTGTAATATTGCGTATTATTAATAAATTTCAGTTTTAAAATGTAATTATAAACAATTGCAATTAAATGTCTAAAATATAATATGTAGATATTAATAAACATTAAAATCAATTTTTCTAATTTAAATTATAATTTTAAAAATATTTATTTCAATTTCTAATTTAAATTTATATATGCAAATACTGATCCCTCTATATAAAGTAACAAAAAAACAAAATTTTAAATCAAATGTTCATCTACTTCTTGCAGAATATACACCGTAAACTGAAAATTTTTACATTTACATTTACATAAATTGTAAATTTATTAAAAAAGATTTAAGTTTATTCAAATAACAAAAATATGAGTATTTGTAGTACTTACAAAATGCTGCAATTCCATAGAAGTTGTTGACCTACCTGTAACAAACAAAAAAAAATGTTAATCTTTTACTTAAATGGTAAATTATATGTATGTATATAAATGTTGGCATCACCTGATACCATTAAAATTAAATACGTTGGATAACTAAAGTTATAATAACTAATATAATATCTCAGGTTTACTAATCCTTTACTCGATAGCCAATAATTATCCTTACATGGGTGAAAATCCCACGTCAGTAGTTATCCTTTTAGAATATATTCAGTCTCTTAAAGTTGAGAATTATTTCCATAAATTTGGATTAGTGAAGTTCACTTAAAAGCAATATCGAACACAATTAAATTTCTAGTTTGATTATACAATTTTGATATAATAAACACCAGTTTACTTAAAATTGACTTAAAAAAGGACTTGTTTTAGATATAACATACTTACACTCATATTAAAAAAATGCGACAGGGTTAATTTACAATGGAAGAAAAAGTTATTGATTTTAAACAATAAAAGTATTGTCTATAGAAGAATTACAATTTAAGAATTTCCTTCATTCTCACTTTTGTATTGGGTATCACCTAATATTCTAATTAGATATTTTTTAAATAAATGTTACTAGAATTAACCAAAAATATGCTTAAACTTAAGTTTTCATGAAGTAATAATTTTTTAGTTATACCGTGTGTCCCAACGATCTGGGGGTGGAAGATTACGCCTTACTGTTGATTTTAAAAAATATATACAGATTCTTGTAGTCGACAACAAGGAACATCTCGTAAAAATACTTTGGTGTATACAGGGTGGCCCATTTTCGAGTACCACACCAAACTTGTGTTTTCTTAAATGGAATGCCCTATATATTTTTATATATTTGAATTCTCTGTTAAATACTGAGCAAAATGATATTAAGTACTATGGATCTACGACCACCGGTTCCTTAGTTATTGACATTGTTATGTAAAAAAATGAGTCAATTGAGTAGGCTCCTGTTCCGCCATCTTTAAATATATCGAAGTGAAATTTTGGTATTTGTATTTCTAATATGTCTAGTATTGACCTCTATACTCAAATTGCAGACTCTTTTCTCTACATATACAAGTTGGTCCATTTTGCGCAATGTTATTTTTCTCAACTTTTTATATAGCACACCCTATATTTTATTACAGATTTGAATAGCATTTTTTACGAGCTTTCAATAGATACTCACTTTATACTACCTATTCCTAAGTGTTTTTGAATTATTTAGTCTTAAAGTTGAAAATTGCAAAATTTTGTTACTTTTCTTGAATTTTCTTCACATCATAGTAGCCCGATTTCTGCTTGCCCCTTTCTGTTCTTTAGCAACTTAACAAATGAAAGTCTCTTATTGTCAATAGTTCGTGAAATCATTGTTGATAGTAATATGCATAGTTACCTTGTTAATAACTGGTTATCTACTTATTGTGCGATGAATTTCTCAAAAGAAGAGCTGATTAATATGACCTATGCTTTAGGAGAGGCTGAAAGGAACTGCTTGTTGGCGTTTGATGAATGATGATGAATTTATGAACAAAAGTACCCTTTTGCTAGACATCCAAGATCTGAAGCGTTTGAACATCTTCGAGAACGATTTGAAGACAGAGGAAATGTCAAATATAAAAAAAGAGATGGGCCACCCTGTATACACCAAAATATTTTTACGAGATGCTCCTCGTTGTCGATTACAAGAATCTGTTATAATATATTTTTTTAAATCAACAGTATAGGCGTAATCTTCCACCCCCAAATCGTTGGGACACACTGTTGTTCACGTTGTTGAAAAGACGTTGTACTCTATATCCGCATGGTTGAGGACAATATTAAATTTATAAAGCAGCGCTTTCAAACTCTGCGGAAATTTAAATCTATTCTACTGCAGAATGTGCTACGCGTAGGTGGCAAATTGTCTAACTAAAAATTAAAATTTAATCAACATTTTTTACTACTTCTAAAAAAGGATCACTTTGTTAATTTGTTAGTAGATTATATTTAAACCAAATACTTTTACACAGGTCCTACGCTTTTAGATTTGCTAAGACAAACGTATTGGATTTTAAGAGCCAGAGGTTTAATTAGAAACCGTCTTAAATTTTGTCCTCTCTTGGTTGATTTCCTGTTTGTCGAGAGAAAGAAAAACATTTTTCATACGAGAACCAATTATGCTAGCCCTATATATATTTCAATTAGTCAACGCTTCAAAACTCAAAACGTTTACTAATGAAGTTTGGTTCCTGAAGCTTTACATCTACAAGTTTTGCTTCATATATGGCCAATTATAGCACTAACTGTATTGGAGCTAAATTCCGTTTAGACAATATGTATAAATTACTTTATTTAAACGAAACTTTTTATTGTGAATTTTTGCAAAGAAAAATCGTACGGCGTTTGAATCCGCCGTCTAGTTTACATTTTGGTGGTAAATGTGAAACCGATATAAAAACGATTAAAACACTTTTGTATAAGTCGTTCAGTACACAAATTCTTACTATCGAAGAATTTTAAATTGTTTGTTGTGCTATCAAAATTCTTTTAAATACTCGACTTTCAGGTTTTCACGCTTACTTGAATTGCTCAACTTGACTTTTTCAAAACTTATGCCAGTTAATTAGATTACGCCTAGATAAGTATCAGTTAATTGATCACATAATTCAGGCATTCTAGCGTCGTTGGCATATCAAGTATCTTTCGCCTCTTTAAATCAGAGAAAAGTGTAATACAGAATCTGCCCGTGGGTTGAGCTACTAATCGGGTGCGTCTCCAGATGGTGCATAGGAGGGTAAATAAAATGTAACGGTAAGCAGCTTCATCAGCTGACCCGGGACAACCCTGTTTACCTTGGCAGGTGTTGGAGTCGCGGACTAAAATCCGTACATACTCCAATACTACTGTCACGCGAACCAACTTTCCTAGCCCAAGCTGTAGTGTCGTGGCAAGAGCCGACACTGGGATAACGATGCCTGCCGCTGCTCTGCTGACTTTGATCAGCAAGCACGGCAGTCAAACCCAAACCTCTTGCTGCTGTAGACATTTCTCACGAGCAAGCAATGTTGGGGGGCCTTGGCCTAATTGTCTGGACCAAGAGGAGACAACCTCATCAAAAACCTAAATCCAAAGTAGAGAGAACCAGGCCGATAGTTGCGTGACTGGATAGAAGACCAGTCGTCACTAGTTCCAACTTCGGGCGACCCCGTTGTATATAACTTTTCGTGCGTATCCGGGCACTGCGCACGGCGACCTTTTTTTTTCCTCAGCACTCGTGGGAACATATATGGAACCATCGATCCAAAATTGAAATTTAAAAAAAGACGGAGACTGAGGAGAACCCAAAAATAAATGCTGACGCTGAGCGCGAACCCGAAAAGCCCAAAAAGCTTTCGTTGGCGGCAAGGCGAAAGCTTAAACAACAAAGAAAATCGAAAACGCCTATACAAGAAGCAGAGGCTGGCACGTCAGGAACGCAACAACGACCCCAAATGTCTCACACAACTGTTGGAACAGGGGCGCAAAAACGCAACTTTTCTGGCAGTATCACACCGTTGTCACAAAAACGAACGGTTAAGCAAAGTCGAGAGGTCAAAGGAACCCAAAGAAAGACATTCCGGAACACTCTGACGGGAATTGCTCTTGCAATTTAATGGCATTGTGGGATTTATGTTCTAGAGACCTAGTGGCAGCTAAAATATCTGTAATAGAGGAAGGCAACCAGAGGGAGTTCATTATCGAATCCGGTTACTTCCCTTACAACCAGACAAGATCACCGCCGCCGGAAGAAATCCACAGGCTGATTAACAGTGGGGCCAACACACCGCTGATTCTTGGATGCGAACTTTATAACTGTGTTTCGCAGTGAAATTATTGACCTTACGGTTGCTAGTCCAAAAGCGAGCAAAGTGTTAAAAATGTGGCATGCATCAGATGAACCTTCTTTATTTGATCATAGATACATTCGATTTAACATTGAATCAGACAGGAAACTCGTAATGGAATTCAAAAGCCCGAGAACAACCGACTGGGATTTGTTCAACGAAACATCAGCGGGCAAAATCAGGGACTGTCCCACAGTTGCAAAATCAACGCACGAGCTAGGAATAATGACGGATAGTATTGTTAATTTATTAAAATCCGCATTTGAAGCAAGCTGCCCAAAAACTGCCAAACGAACCCCAAACAAGATAACTTGGTAGAACAGGGAGCTTGACAAAGCAAGGACACGCACCATAAAGCTATTTAATACAGCCAAAAAAAGCGAAGACTTGGATGAATACAAAACCAGCTTCACAACATACAACAATGCCATTAAAAAGGCAAAAAGAGACTCATGGAGAAGGTACTGCAGGGACGTAAAAAACGAACTTACAAGCTCTCAACTCTGCAAAGGTCGCTCGGTTGAAAGTACTACGCAAGAACTACTGCAAAAACACTTCCCGGGTTCGTCGTTAACTGAAGTTCCTAAACACCAGGATCTAGAGGTACTAAACAGACGGGCACCCAAAAGGAACTGGGACTTAGCGAGAAAAATATTCAATCCTGAAAACCTAGAATGGAGAATCAGTACGTTTAAACCCTTTCAGTTTCCAGGAACCGATAGAATTAATCCCATTATGGTGCAAAAAGGATTTGCTGCTCTTCGAAACGCTGCGAAATTCTCTTAGCACTATCGCACACACCAAACAACCGACGGATTGTCAAGGTGGTATTTATACCAAAGCCAAGGAGATCTGCCTAGGCCCAGGCAAAATCTTGCGAGCTAGCAATTCACCAACTAGTAAGCAGATGCGAAAATGCAATCCAATACAATGATATTGCATTGGGTGCTTTTCTAGATATTGAAGGAGCATTTGACAATACCACCTTCACCTCAATTGCAAGGGCACTGGAAAAAAGGAATCACACTTCTAGCTCAAAACTGGGTCAACTCAATGCTCAGAAATCGGACGGTAACAACTACTTTGTACGGTAGCACTGTGGGAGCCAAAGTGGCTGGCGGATTCACACAATGCGGGGTGCTATCACCCCTACTGTGGTGCCTCGTCATAGACGGCCTACTACAAGGACTAGAAGACGGCGGGGTATTTGCTTGAGGATACACCGACGATCTCACCATTATCACAAACGAAAAGTTTGGGGCAACTGTATCAAATATCTGCGACTTACTCTTGATACGAGACTGACTTTCAATGCTCATCTAGAAACAGTCACAACGAAGGCCATCAGGGTTCTAAATACAACCAAACGGATGCTCAGGCACACATGGGGATTGAAACCCACAATGACCAAATGGTTATATACTGTGGTAACGAGACCCATCATCACATACGACGCGCTTGTATGAGGTGAGAGAACCAACCTGAAAAGTACAGCTGCAAAGCTAAATAAAGTACAGAGAATGTCTACTAATAACAGGAGCAATGAGAACCACGCCCGCAGCAGCCATGGAAGCACTACTTTCACTTCCAACATTACACCTCGTTGTAATGACGGAAGTAAGACAAGCAGCATACAGGCTGCACATTAATGAACACGCGTCAATTACCGGGAAAAACAAACCGGGTATATACATCATGCTGCGTAACGAAACGATCCTAACTATGAGATGCGACTTCACAAAAAATTATCGCATTTTAAAGAAATTTAAAATGATAATACCGTCACGGGGGGGCCAAAAATCTCAACCATGGGAAGCAATTTTCGCTGACTTTGGGTAAAGATGCATTCGCTTTCCAATCTGAATTTGCTGCTATTAACTGGTGTGTCAGGAACATTATCGACTCGAAATCATACACAAATGGGCCGATAGCGATCATGTCTGACAGCCAAGCAGCACTACAGGCGCTAAGATCACCAGTAATAAACTCCAAACTGATTATGGCATGCATAAACAGTCTAGAAATATTGGCAACTGGCCAACCAGTGCAGCTCATCTTGATACCAAAACATCAGAAAGTAAGGGTAACGTAATGGCGGAAGCACTAGCAAAAAAGGGCACAACAAGGACATTTATCGAACCTGAACCGGTTTTCGGAATCGCATACGAGACCGGAAAAGAAATAATTCGCAGCAAACTTGCAGCGAAACATACAAAATTATGGAAAAACTGTTTAGGGATGAGGCACACAAAACTCTTCCTTACTGAGCCACAATTATACACTCAAACTGCACTATCAAGCATGAGTCGACAAAAATTAAGTAAACTCACGCGACTAATTAGAGGGTACTGTAGCCTTAACAAACATATCCATAAAATGAGACCGCAAATCAGTCCTCTATGCCGCGGATGCTTGGAGGACGACGAGACTCCGCAGCATCTGCTGTGCAAATGCGAAGCGTATTAAATGCAACACACAACGATTCTCGGAAAACCAAAGCTAACGGATGATGAGTTGAAAAAACCCTTTGGAACAAACTTCTGAACTTCATTGACGAAACAGAACTGATGAGGGAGTAATAAATCAGAGGTGCACAAAAGGACCAAGGAGACCACAGTACAAAAGCGCTAGACGAACCTCCTCTTAAAATAAATTTAAAAAAATACAAAATCTGAAAATATAGTTCCGGGAACAGTAGTTGTAGTTAAACAAAAGTTCGTTCAACCTCTTCAATGGCCTCTAAGAATGATAAAAACAGTATATTCAGCTACTGGGCAATTTTTGTAGCAGTTCGTCACGGACTGTAGAAGAGACTATTAGTTAAAGTATGTCCTCTACCCACCCAATAAAAAATTAGGATAATCAAATTAATTTTTGTAGACAGTACAAACGTTAATTTATGCCTGTAGACGTCGTTTCTAGTGAACGGTTTATGATCTCTTGTATCTTTCCTACTAGTACATAGCCACACGCCAAAGGACGACTCTACGGGATAAGTACCGTTTCGTTTTTTTTAAATTGTAATTCAAAAACTAGTTGGATGGTTGGCTATATTAATTAATTTTTTTCGTGTTCAATTATTTTTTTATTGGCAAATTAAGCGGCCAAATAAACAGTTTGGTCAAATGATATTTGTGTTTTACCATTGATCCGAAAAAGTCCTGACTTAACTGATGACGGTGGTTCAAGACTCTTAGCAACATGACTTAAAACTAATTTAAGTAATACCTAATCGTTTCCAAAAGACGATTAGAAATGATGGTAGGTGTATCCATTATTAGATTATCATTAATTATAGTTTTTTGTAATTTTTTATTACTACTGTTTAGAATACTAGCAATATTTTGATTGTTCAAAATTAGTAACTTCCTGTTTTATAACGCTTGTAAAAAAATCGCGAATTTTATTTGTAGATAATGTACTCCAATACTTTAAGAGTAAGCTTTGATTACTAAAATGTTATTGTTTTATTATAAGGTGTTCAACGATTTTATAGTTGCATTTGTGTTTCCTGTTTTTTTTAATATACGGAATACTAATTAAAGAAATTAATAATATTATTGCATAAGACGTAATTTAAATTCGGTTTCTAAAATAAATGAAAAAAATTGTCAATTTCAAACAGTGTTACTTACCACCGGGGAATCTTCCTGACCGATTTATTTTTTCATTTGAGTGTTTTTATTTACATACATATATTTTTAAAATTTTTAATATTAATATTATATAGTTTTGCAAATACCAACAAAATTATATTTATTTTAATGTTATTATTCTGTTTTTCAATATTAAAATTGCTTAGATGTTTAAAACGCCAGCAAAATTTCTTAGAATTAAAACAAAGTTCTGCATTCAAAACAATTTATAATTTATATTGAGTTTTCTAAAAGAAAACGTACGTGTAACATTGTGCTAAGTTGAAAAGTCATTTCCCATATATAAAAATATCTCAAGTAATAAGCGGCATGCCAAAATGGTTTAAAAAAATGTTGTAAACTACAGTAGCTAATAAAACTTTTTTTTTAATAAAATATAATCAAAGGTTTTTGTTTAATTTGTTGTATATTATTAAAAAAAATGTTTAAATTTAAGTCGCTGGTGCTTGTTTTTTGTGTCCTTGCCTAAGTATTAAATGTAATTCTAACAAAAGCAAAGTTAGAAACATTGAAGGCGTCATGTTTATTTTCCTTGTGAAAGCAAATAAATTAATTACAAAAGTGATCATAACCACCACTATTTGAATTACATTAAATTGTAAACGTCAAAACGCAAGTAATATTAAACACAATTACAGATGATTAAACATTGTAATAAAATTATTTGAAAACGCACGTCAAAAAGTTCAACTTAAAACATAAGTAATTTATTCGCAACACACTAAAACTAATTACGTCAATTTAATTTAATTGTTTTTTAATTAATAGATAAATTTAGAAATCGTATTAAAATAGAATTTAGTAAATAAGACGATAAAAAATAAGTATTAAAATGCAAAAATAAAAAAATTGTAAACTATTAAAAAGTACTTTGAATCTTTTAATGTCCCATTTTATTTAAAGAACAATGCGGTCGAGCTTAATATCAAATTTGTTTTGATGAATCATTTAAAATTCATTTTTTTCGTAATAACTCTTATCCGTATAATACTTTTTAATGCGGATAAAAGAAATGATTTCTTAATTGATTTTTTTTTGTGTGGCATGACGAAAAACATTCATCATGATGTTTAAAAACTAAATTATTGTAATTGTGATAAGCCAGATCCGACCATAAAATTCTCTTAATTTTTATTTATTACGGCATTAAATTTAAGTGCTGGATGCTGTTAATTGCGTCGTTAAAACACCAATTTATTTAATTAAATGTTTATTTTCAATGCTTTGATTATTTGACGGTCGTTAAGTACGATGTCTTATATTATTTAGTTACAATATCGAAGCCTGCAGAAACATAAAACTGTTGTCCTTGAAAAGTCTTCGTAATTATAATGTTTTCAACATAATTACGTTCGGTACTTAAATAGGATTTAGCAGTAACAAGACAGTAAGAGAATTGTTTAACTACTACTAAAGCTATTCAAATTCTAGCTTAATTACCAGCTTAGAATGTATACCTGACCTGAATATTACAACAATTATTTCTGCACTCTATCGTTTGCCGTGCAATTTAAAAACATAAAAGCAACTAAAAATTGCATAAAAACCGCAGTTTCTGCAAACAACAACAAACCACTTGTGTAAATAAAGTTTTCTGAAACCGTTAACACGAAAAGCTGCACAACTGCAGTTTTAACAAATTATTTTGCTAGCTTCGGGAATTGCGGATGACATAAAGTTTAGTCTCGGTAAGATTAATAATGCAAAAACCGTATTAAAAGAAAACACAAACTGAAGGAGAAGTTAGTTGTGTTATCATCAAAAATTTTTAGAGAAGAAAAAAGAGCTTGAAACAAATGAAGTGTCATGTGTCTAATGTAGTTAAAGTTTAACAGTCCTTATCGGCAAACCATTCGGTTTGTTTCTTTGCGTTTTTTTTTTAATGGAAGCAATCTTTCGAGAGCAGTTCTTTAGATTTTCTAAGCGAGTAAACGTATTATTTTAACACAACAAAAATTTCTTATCTTTGTTTAACTATTTTTTTTGTACTAAATAAATGGCAAAAAAATTTATTTACTTGTTAAATGGAATCGACAAACACTTAAGTTTTAGACTTTAGATAAAACTAGTCATAAAAATATGTCAATGAAAATGTATTACATTTGTAATAGAAAATTAGATTCTTAAAGTAATCCTAACTGGCATTACTAAGCCAATTCCATGTGATTTTTAATATTTACATATATTTACGATATAAGCACAGGTAGAAAGTGTTGTGCATTATTTACGAGGATTATTATGTATTATGAAAGCCATTTAAGTTTAAACTAAATCTTAAGACGAACGCTAACCTTTACCAGTATCAAAATTAATAAACAATAGAAGGTCACCTTTATTAATAACCAAGTAGTAAAATTTGCACAGGTCTAAGGCATATGAATCCATGAATCAAGCGTTCTAATCCACTTTAGTCATACACAATATAAAGGAAGCTTAGAAAAGGTCGCTTAAACTAGGTGATATATAATGTATAAAGTAATCGGGGTAGCAAACCGTGAACTAATATACCGACACCTTTTGATGGTATTAAAAAAATGGTGCTCTTAAAACTAAGTAAGCAATTTTTCCACGTTGTATTTTTGAAAAATGTAGTGTTTAAAAGCTCAAAACTTTAAAATAAGGTTTTGTAATGTTTTAAAATTCGTATAACGTAGTTTTCTTTAAAAACTTTTATTAATTATTATAAATACAAATTTGTGTTAGTTTAAATTATATAGAAACAAAAAAAAAATTCGTTTTTGGTCATAAAAATATTTTATTTTATTACAGTCAATGCGTGCGCTTTGTTACAAGTTTTTCGGTATTACGAACCTGCACGGCCAACTCGCAATAATCGGAGAGAGGGGAGGTCCACACTAAATATAGAAAAGATGTTGCAGGGCGCCAGAGCTTCCCAAAGTAATTCTCTGTCTTGCTCAGGACAGTACGGTATAAACCTTGTAACACTATGTTAAGTTCGTAATTCCTCTACTCAGCTGTTCGAGTAGCTCTAACTGGTTCGTAGGAGAAAAAAAATAAGCACACAAAAAGAATTAACAACTTTAATCGCCCTCAGTCTATCAATAACAATTATCACAGTTGAATTGGTATTACGTAACAGTCATTACACCCCACAGTTGGAGTTATTAAAGACTAGAAAAAGTTACATTAAATAATTATAACGGTATTAACGTTTGCGTTCGGAATATTCAATTTAGTGAATTATAGAAATAAGAAAAAGTAAGATTTCGATGCCTACAACATCGGCAACCCACCACACATAATTATAAACAACCGAGGTATATATTTTTCTACTACATACAATATGCGAAACATTTATTTCATTGAAGTTAAATACCCTAATGGTAGCTACGCGTTATACTTAGTTATTAACGTTAAATTGAAATCCCACAGTTCATGAGTAATTGCACGTGACCACGATATGTAAAGTAAATTCAAAACACTCACCGAACTCCAGTACCCACTTGCCGGAAGAAAAACGTTTTTCTTCTTCAGTGGCCTGCAATAAAAGGTTAATACGAATCGTGTCACAATCCCCAACTCACAAAGATCGTTTAGCTAAAAACAATTTTATATTAAATAATTCATGAAATATATCTCAAAGGTAAATAAAACGTGTATCGATTACTGTATGTAGTGAGAATCGAAAATAGGTGATTATTAATATGATTAACGTCGTGTCATCCACGTGTAGTATAAGTTGGCCCAGAACGCCTTCGAAGACCCCAAAATGCACGGCGTGAAACTGCCTTCTGCTAGCGCTCGAGTCCGGCAACGTGATGCCTTAGTTAATAATAGTTACGATATCCATTTATCGAGAATCTAACATTGAGAACAGGAAGGTACGCAAAATGGCTGTCAAAAGGAAAACGAGTTACAAACGAGTTTATATTAAAAGATGGCTTTAGCTTACCCCGTAACGTCGTAACGAAACTAGGAAATTAAATAATTATAAATGGTTTCCCATTATTTCCCCGATGGTAACGGATATATTAATCTTTTTACTAGTTACAGGCCATTTACATATTTCACATGTCACGACTTTCTATCAATTGACATCTAAAGCACAAAGCATAGTTAGCGCGTGTCAAAACTCGAATCTAATTTCACGTCGAAAATCCATAGGCGTGCCTAATGAAGATTTCAACCGTAACAACAAAGGCGTACTTAATGAAAATTACCGTAACAGCTTATAGAGATTGGAATGTGGATTAAGACACTACGGATTTTTTTTTTTTCAATGCTAACGGGATGATATGACGGATGTAACGTCGTAAATATCGCTATGTAGAGCACGTTCTGCTATGTAAACGTAGAGGTTATTAATTCGTGCTGACGATAAACATAAACGCTTTCCAAAGCCCCACGGAGAACTCGTTACACTTGCTCAAAATTTCATATTGATCCCTAGCGCCAAGGAGTTACTTTACGCTTCTTGATGATAAAGAGAAAACCATAACTGAAAGCGCATCGGGAAAACCACTATGCTTGACCAGTTATGTGCAAGTATTTTTGCTAATAGTTGAAAAAATAATAAGAATTCTAGCGAAAACAAACTAAACTAAAAAAATCTGGTATCAGAACAATCAAAATAAAACGACAACACGGCTAATATATTTCACGGTTAGAGTTCTAGATCTAGAAAAGGAAAGTTTGAATATAAAATTCGAAACTAAACTTATAATGCAGACGGTATCAATGGTATTAAATAGAATTCGTGAACTCTGACATAAAACTTAATTACAGGTAAAACTTTAGAAACTCTTATATTAAATCGTAATTTGCTAAAAATTTCTGAGTATATGTAATTATTTTTAGATTAAATAATTAATAAAAAATGGTCACAAAATTTATTGTATTCTTACAGTGTCTACACCATTATATTGTACACCTAGAAAATAATACATTTTTTTCTTTTACTCTGAAACTTAACAGTTTTGCACTAAACTTTAGCAAATTCAACTCTCTGACCAAGTTATTAATTTGAGTAAATTGTTGTGATAATTGTAACGCATTGGTTAATTTAAATTTTGGATTTAGATTTCGACGAAAGTTTTAATCTGGAATTGGATCTACTACAGAATATCATTCTTTACTATTTATGTCTTTTACTTTGCACAAACCAAAATAACTACTATTTAGGCTTGAAGTTCACACCATACCATAAGAAAAACAAAGCTTAGACTTGACTGTTTACTTTTTGTCCCTTGCATCACTTTAACAAAACATGACGCCAATCTATCAAAGTCACCAAGTTTTTATACCAAAACCATAACAAGAATCATAGGTTTAAGCAAAATCTTTTTGTTTATTTCAGTTGACTAATAGAGAAACATATGCAAAACAAAGTTCTTTAAAACACCAAGAAATTGCAATATAAAAGTTTAGTGAGCAATTTGTTACGTAAGCTTTGCACTCGGCTGAAGTGCGATCAATTTCCTGTAACTTAATCCACGACAGCTCAGAATTTTGGCAAGTGAAAGGTGAACAAAGTAATTAATAGAGTTTAGTCTGTCTTTCATGTGCCGTTATAATTTGTTAAAAAACGTTAAAACAAAGAAAAGTACTACAGGTGCTTGTTTTCACCTGACAACACCTAAGGATGACACACCTATACTAAAAGTAAATGCATTTATTATAAGAACAACGTATAAAAATATATAAATCCAACCACTATTCGTAAAGTAATATTGCAGTAATTTCAATTTCAGATACATTAATTGAGTTATACCGCACCCTGTACGAAAAAGTAAATACGTTAGTCCAGTTAAATTGAATCAATTAAATTGAGTTAAAAATTTAACGTTAAAAAATATAAAAATATACAAATTGAAAAGGAAAGCGCACAGTCAGTTAAGCCTCAAACTTGAGTAATTTGAAAATAATAAAAACAGCGTAGACTAATTTTGACAGCATGTGTATAATTAAAATTTAAATTGTTACATGTAGAAAAGTATATTTACATATTTAATTGTTGCTAGCGCTGTGATAATAAACATCTCCTAAAAAACTAAATTTTTAAGTAGTAAATATACCATTGGGCCACAAATGTTTATTTGATGGTAAACATTTTTTAAGTTGAACAAATATGAAAAAAACAAATTTATTCTAGTTTTAGTTACTTTCTTCATGTAATGGTTGCACAAAAAATAAAAAATATGTTTCCTAAATACAAAAAAAATATGCTGAAAATTTGTTCTCTAAAGGCCAAAAGCTCCTCATACCTAGGGAGCATTTGGCCAGACGATGGTGACCCTTCAGCCACGTATAAGAAATTACTCTAAAACACATAAAAAAATATTTATTTATAAAAAAAATTTCACATAGCTGTCATATAACAAAAAAATTGAAAAGATTAATTTACGACCAAAGTATTAAAGTTATAACAGAAACGAAAATATGATGCTGTTTTTGTAGTGCCACTTGTTAGAGGAGCTTTCAATTTTGTTATGATATCATCATTTTCAACCTCACATATCTCGTTAATCGCTGGAAAATAAAAAGTTGTTGATAGACCTTTTCTTCTCAAAAACTTCAAGGTAGTTGTATCTTTCGAATATTTTAATATCTGGCCAACAAAATGCACCAATTTAGTTTTAGCTTTAAATCTTACTAAAACAAAATCCCCATCATTTAAATCTTCTCTACAATTCTCCTCAATATCTTCCATTTCGTCACTTATTTCTTCATCAGAATTATCATAAATTGATAATCCATCACTTTCGGAAGAGGATGAATCCGATGGAATTTTCGTTCTACGTTTTTTCATCGGTTGGTTGTCTACTTGTTTTTCTAGCTTAGTGAAAATGTTTCTTTTAAAGCCTTTCTTTTTTTTGTCTTTTTTATTCTCAATTTTATCCAGTCGTTCCTTCTCTGGGGTGTCAGTATAAACCCTTGAAGTCCCTGGCGTCCGTTTTGTTTTAGTTTCTTTTCTAATTGCCTTCGGAAAAGGTCTAACTAATTCAGGTGTCACTTTAGTGGGATGTTTTATGTCATGTTTATAACCACTGCAAGATGGTGTATTTTGCAAAATTGTTATGTCACTTAAAACAATTATCTTGTTATTTCCCGTCAACCCTTCATTTTTTTCCTTAATAAAATCACTGTTTTTTGTTATGTTCTTCTCCATCTTTCTCATTTATATTACCGCTATTGCCATTTTCATCCTCTATAACTGTAGTACGTTCTGCAATATTGTTCGAATTATTTACATTTGGTAAAGGTTGATCGGTAACGGCACTCGGAGTAAAATCTAAATCACTAAACACCAAGCGGTTCATTGGCCAAATTCCTGTAGTCTTAAAACAACTCACAATATTTTCGTTTGTGAATGCTTTCAAATATGCACGATGTGTTAGTTCTGGAATATTCCTAACCGTTATGGTTTTACCGGAATTGGACACTATCCAGTCATTAAATGCAATATTTCAAAGATTTTTAAAAAGCCCAAAAACTCCGACGTTTAGTGGCTGCATTCGGTGGGTCGTATGGGGAGCGAAATTTAATAAGACAATTCCATTTTCCCTACAGTATTGGACGCATTTAAGGCTAACATGTGACTCGTATGTTTAACTATAAGCTTTAATACAGAAGGAAACAACTCGTTAGTCATCCAACCAGACTTGTTTCCCAGTCTCGAAACTGGAGCATCAGCGAAAAAGTCCTCTATGTTTCTGATCCGAGGAAAAACATAAACAGGAGGCAGACTTTGTCCAGATGCGCTAATAATTCTTACAAAAGTCACCAATTCACCTTTTTCAGCTGAGGCAGCTTGAGAAACTTGTTTCTTTCCAGTAGTAGAAACAATTTTCACTGGTTTCATCACCGTTGTGACTCCCGTCTCATCGAGATTAAATTTTCTTTCCGGAGTAAATTTGTAACGCTCTAGTACATTTTTTAGGTTTTCGAAAAATTGACCCACCTTAAACTTATTAAAACCGGTGCTTCTACCCAAGCTCGTGCTTTCTGGTTTTCTTAAAGAGAGTCTCGGATGACGTGACATAAACCCTCGGCGCCATCCGTCCTTTGCTTGCCGTTTTTGATGCCACTCTGGAAGAATTTGACAGTTTGGCAAAACAGATGCATATTCAAAAGCTAGCTTTTCGATTTGAACATATGTCAGTCCATAATTTAAATCAGAACATCTTTTAATATACGCTTCTAGTTCAGACTCTTGTTCCGTTGTAAATACTTGTCTATTTGTATATTTGTTTGCATATTTGGGCGATTCTTGATCACTTTCATTACCAGAGTCTTCTAAGTTTTGAAAATTTTGAAACAAATATTCTTCTTTGAACCTCTTCTGTAATATTCTTTTTATTCGACTTTGTGATGTAGATATTTTTATACCGTGTATCCTGGCGGCCATGACCGAATGCACACACAATGTGGGCGGATGAATGCTTCCCACCTCACAAAGCGAGTGAAATGTGATTATACAGAAAGTGTTTGAATTTGTAGGTTAGGATTGAAAATGTTTATGAATTCTACAGTATTTGAAGATATTAGGCACAAAAAAAAAGAAAAAAAAGCAAATTTTTCAATAAAATAAACATCAAATATATGAATCAAAAACACTTACTTTCAGAAGCACTTTTAAACGTTCTTCTTTAAAAGTTGATTAAACCGCAACACACGTGTTAGTTTTTATCTAGACAAAGAACTAACGATAGGCAACCTAAAGGCAGCTCTATTGAGCGGGAAATTTGAATCACATTAAAAATATCTACCCTGGATGAATGCTCCCCGTGGCCAAATGCTCCCCGCTTTCCCCTACGTTACAGTCGAATATTACAACACAATATACGCTAAACTTCCAATTTTATATGTTATTTAAACTAAATCTGTATGTCAAACAAGGATTCTGTTAAATTTTTAAAATAAAGCTGAATTGTTGGATACAACTTTCTCATTTAACGGATAATAGTTACTGACATGATTATTTAATAAGCAAGGATTGAATACAAGAATTCTTGCATATCGTAGTTATCAATCATTAGTAGAAGTAATTCCTAAACTTAACAGAAATTAAAGATTTCTTTAGTTAACACATGACGGTACCAAAATCCTGTTAGAATAAAAGAAAATTAAATATTCCCGTAAAATAGAAATGCACTTTTACCTCAACGAATCTTTTACATTATACTGTTAAAATTTGAATTAATTTAAATCAGTAATAATGCTAATGTTTATAGATTATTTAATAAAAGTTTCACTAAGCATTTTGATAACAACTGCTGTCTTCTTAATTTTAACGGATACCGAAATACCAAACAAATACAAAATCGCAGACAAAGTTTAAACTAAGCAAAAATTTACCCAGCGGAAGAAACTCTAACAAGGTTTTTTAACAAAACAAATTTAACCAAAGAAAAATGTTATTGCTTCCACTGTCCACAGTGGTAATAAACGGTCTCTTACAAGAAGTTCATGTATAAATAAAATAAAAAGAAAACTTTAAGGCTTAAAAATTAATTGTGGGGAAGAGAACTTCTGACTGAACTGAATAATAAGGTTAAATATTTGAGATTTATTTGAAATATTAACTTTTAACGCTCGCTTAGAAAAAAATCAACAGACTAACCGAGCGTTTCGGGCATGGAAAAATCTGGTAGAAAACGCATTGGGACTATAACCAAAAATAAATCTTTAAATATACTTTAAGGTATTACGTTCCACAGAAACATAGATCTCTAATTTTGTGGCATAAATACAAAAAAAATATAATAACCAAACTCAATAAGTTACAAAGATTTGCGTGTCTAGTAATTAAGGGGGTAGTGTCAACAATGTCAACTGTCTACCGCTACATTTGGTGATAACATCAAAAACTTTAACAGCAGCGTACCGGTTAAAATCTGAAGGATTTAATTAATCAAAAAAATTAACCAAAAAAAAACTGCATGATAAGTACAAAATCAGACAACCGATCTATCTACTCTCAGTAACCTTATTGGGTATTTATATTAACAAAGAGAAAAAAAAACAAATAAGCAGCAATTAAAAAAACAACACGTAATCATCTAGTATGTGGATGGTACTAAAAAATCACAAAGTACTAAAGCGGGTATTGCTGGCAGAATAATACGAAGCAGCTTTAGCTTAAAATGTTTAGCAATCGTATTACTCGAGTGTGTTTAATAAATGATTTAAAAGTTTTGAGAACAACTAAATAGTTACCGAAAACCAAGCAGCAATAAAAGTTTTAGACTCAGTAACAATACGATCTATAACTGTTAGAGACTGCGTAATCTTCCTAATTCATCTAGCCGAGCACGACAAAGTTACCGTACAATGGATAATGCAATTAATAACAAATTAAAAAGATTAATTATTTGTTATAATTTTAAAATATGTTCTGGTTGACCGCAGTCCTCAAGTATAGTAGCCAGAGATGATCTCAAAAGTTGCTAAAGTAAATTGGAGCAAAGATGAATGACGAATAAAATTATTTATAAAATCCGTTACCTAAAACAAAAAAATTTCTCACTTAACTGTTTCACAAACAAATTAAAAACCTGTTACTGTTACTTTAAATTTGGAGAAACCGCGGCATTACCACATCTTATTGTTTTCCAAAAACATTCTTAATTAAAAAAGATTTTATTACCAGTACACAAAATGATATTTCAAAAAGAACTCGTGTATAATGAAAATGTAACCAACAAAGATAAAAAATAAAATGACACGTAATTTTACGTAAGTTTAGTACAAAATTTTCCACATTGAACTTGCAACTGTAAGCAAAGATAATATTACATAAATTACTCTTAATGGTGTTAACACAAATAACTGCTTAATAATATCAAATTACTCGTATCTCAAAAAAACCAAATTGTCAGAACTAGAAGTTTAAATTTATTTAAGCAAAGAAAATGCGAGTTTGGTCATACAATGAACAAAAAATTTCTTAGAAATTTGAAATAACAAAGAAATTAAAATGATCGTTGATACGAGGATTTGTCATTAAAAAATACATAAATTTATACGCAGGTTAAACTGGCAATAAATGATGAAAAATTATTACACTAAAAACAAATCTAATTGCACAACAACACTAAAATTCATTCTAAAATGTAGCATAAATAAAAACACTTGTTTGGAATGTAAATGTAAGATTCGGATACTACAAAAATTATTGCCAAAGATTTACTAATTTATACAAGGTGCATTTATTTAATTAAAATTTAATTTTTAATACCAAAATGTAAACACATTTATTATGCTGTTAACAAACATAAAAAACATTTAATTTTGACGTAAAAAACACACTCCAGGAACTGTTGTCTGATATGTTAATTTTCTATTGAAGCTTTGTGTTGTTAATTATTTTTGTCATACATTATAACGTTTGTACTAAAATAATAAAAGGTTGTTTTAATCGGCATAGGTTAACAAAAGTTAATTTTCTGGTTGTTTTAACAAAATAATATTCACTTTGTAAATAGAAAAAAACGTAAGGTTATTTGTTCGATGTATACTTTAATTATACCTATTTGCTTAATTAAAACTTTTAATTACATACGTGTTGTTTTCACATATTTAGATGCTAAAAATCTATACTAATTATTATTACAGTAAATTTTGTAAGTTTGTACGTATGAGGTAATTTCAAAAATTCGTTCACTAATATTTAGAATAGATTTTTAGAATATTTATTATCTCGTTTCGTAACTCGTTTTTTACGATTGTTGCCTTAACGGTAAGAGATATGTAAATACTACTTTCTAGAAAAAAATTATCGAACTCAAAAAGTTAAAATATCGAATTTAGAAAATATGACTAAAAGTTATATTTAAAACTATTTTTAATCTATCACGGGGAATTTAGGTAAGTAATCTTAAATTCTTATCAATATCATCGAAAAAAAAATTATGTAGGTTAAAGTTGCTTTGTACCCAACATTATTTGGTTAAATAGTTTAGATTGCGATCGTGATTTTCCAAAACGTGATAAAATACGTTTTGGTGTAAGAAACTGGCTAGGAAAGTGCGATGCAAAATCTACGAGATAGATAGATACGCACCGTACGTACATGCCCGGAATAATGTTAGCGTTAAGAAAATGGGCAAAACAAAATGTTTAAAAACTATGTACTATTGTAAACATGTCAACAGATGGCGTTCTTAGTTAAATACTGCTTTCTAAAACGCGCTAACAAGATTATTTAAACTTTGTAAACAAGTTTTGTCGGCTCCGCCTATATATCGCTTTTAAAACAAGAATCAAGTGACGAGAGTTTAGTTTCTTCTGCAAGTAGACACTTAATATTTTAATAAAACGTTTCCTAAAAGACTAGGATTTATTAACAAAAAAGTTTTTATCAAATTGTCGCATTAGCAACTTTACATTGTTTTACTGGGAATTGAAAAATATTTTAACAATTTCTTACAGCAAAAAACTGGTGTCCCACGTTATTGTATTAATGTCGTTTTCTAATTTTTAAAAAATTAAATACAATAAAACTATACAAAAACACAATTTCCAAGTGTTGGCAGCGTACCCATGCTTATAATTTATTTCTTACAAATGACATTTACCGACAATGTTGTTAATTACGCATTAAATTTAAAATAAGCACTAAAACGTCTTAATTCTCATAAACTTAATTACATTTTCTATAAAAAGTTATTTGAATATATTAACATTTTAAAATACTGTTTCTCGGAACCATACGTTTACACATTTCCTCGGCATATCTTCATCAATTTTTAATTGAACAACCCAAAACTTTGCACGAAAGTACAAAATCATGCAACTTTAAACTTGGTAGAATCAACATTAATATTTTTTAAGTTAATTAATGAATGAATATTTTATTATGACAATAGATAGATAATAGTCGAATGCTATTATTAAAACATTTGTTAATTAGCGTAATTTTTGTTTAGTCATTCTTATCTGGTAGATATTTTGAATTGAGTTTACGTCAACCATACATTTCGAATAAAATTTACGGTGTGTTCAATTGCGTGTACTAAAAATTAAAACTATCAATTATCAGTTTGAAATATATTAAATATAAATAAATAAACAAAAACAACACACAATTAATTGTAGTAAAATTGTCGTTCTATAACAAAATCATAATCACATAACAACAAGAAACTTCAATGAGAGATAAAGAAGGAAGAGTACAAACATAGAGTTATGTGAATTAAAAAAAAAATATTTCAAAAAACCAAATCTACACAAAGAAAGCTACAAAACAAAAATAAAACAAGAAGTTATAAAACAGCCAGTGTAAATTGGCGCCATTTCTGTACGCCAGTGAGTCAATAGGAAACCTAGCGGGAAGCAATTTTCTTCAAGTTAAGACTCTCTTCAGTAGTGCCACACCGCTTAATAATTAAACTTCTACTAATAATTCCCGAATTGCTTACTGACGATCTATGGCAAGAAAGGTGTTCAAAATACAAGAAATTGTATTATTTCTTAGTTATAAAATAACGTACAATATAACTTACGTCAATAATTGATTAATCATCGTTACCTGGAGAAACGCTTTCTTTAGTTTCCTAACCTTCCTTATCTAGATCACTATTATTTGCTAACGTCAAACTTTCCACAACACAACACTGCTTTTCTTAATCAATATTTGTTATTTCAAACAATTTATTTCATTTGTTGTGTTGCACTGCACATTTACAATTTTTTTCACGGGATTCCATATAAGTTTGATTAAATTTAAATCAAAATGATAATGAGGCAATCGAACAATAGTATGTCCATGCTTTCTTAGTAATTAATTCACAAAACAACTTTTTTATGTAAGATGTTATGTTAAAAGCATTTTGGTATAGTTTGCGTGCTGTATGAATTTTGTTTCGGAACGTAAATGTCATTTTTACCTATGGAAAAGCACTGTTTTTCACTTCCGTTCTTGCCGTTGAAGAAGACAGCACGTGAACTAACGCTGCGTCCAGTGAGATCTTCATCTTTAAATATTGGATACCATTCTTGTTATACATGGGTAAATCAAATTCGATGTGTATGTGTTACCTGTGGAAGTTTTGCTGAAGTAAGAATTCAGTACTATTTTATTTATTCTGTTTCTAATATAATTAAAAAATTTACTAGCAATTTATACGTGACATCATTACGTATCTATTGAAATGTTGCTTAGTCAAAGGATCTGCTAATTATACAATGATTTGTCTTTTCTTATGGATAATTTGTTATCATATACTTTGTAAGACTGATTGTTGATTTTATTCTATTTATTTTTTTCGTTTTAGCGCTCTTTTAATTACTTTTTTCATCAGCACATCGATAATCACCTACGACTCACTCATTCAAGCATTGAGCTACCATTTACTGCAGGTTACGGTTGTGTTACCGTGACAAGGATACTGTTTCAACTACCTTAATAATTCTGTTTTTTGCATTGCAGTTGTAGAAATTCAATTTGTTCTCATTAATTACTGTGAGTCTGGTGTTTTTTTTTATTTGTTTTCAGTGATAATTTTAAAATAAATTGCTTGTTCAGCCATTGTACAAAATTTGTTTAATTTATATAATCATTATGGTTGCCAGATCTAAAATTGTTCGCTTGGTAAAAATCCCATGCGGTGAAATGTTTGCTGGTAAAATGCCCGCCATGACGAAATCTCGTCGGTCAGTTGCCCGCCGCTGGAGGTAAAATGATTTCCCCGATATTCTCCTATTTTTGTGATAAAGATGCAGTTACATTTGTACGTTATGTTTATGTTTTATATTAGTACACAATAAAAGTTGCTATATATAGGAAATTTTTAAATCTAAGCTCATTCATTTAGTTGGTCAATTTAACTGAAATCGTTACAGTTATCAAATGTTTTATTGCGATGGTACTCGAATTTGTGAAAAGTCACTATTCGACGACAACGGCAAGTGCAAGGACACTATTTAGCAAATCCTAACTCACTGCGACAACTCAATATCCCTGAAGATATGTGTCGTATAAGTGTGAATGGTCAAGAAAAACAATTTCTTCTGTACGACAATGCAGTGGCCAACGATAACAGAATACTAATTTTTGGAAATCAAAAAAACTTAGAATTGCTCGGAAGGTAACTCTGCCACGTCTCTAATTTAGTTCAAATTCAATAAAATCTCAAAATTACAGTCCTACTTTATTTGTGTTAATACTCATAATTTACAGCTCTGGCCATTGGTATGCAGATGGCATCTTTAAAACAATACCGCCATTTTTTTCGCAAGCGTACACCATTCACGGGGTAAAGTTTAAAAATTGCATACCGTTCGTTTTTGTATTACTGCCTCAAAAAACTTAAACTTCGAGAACAGACAAACCGAGTTGGATAAAAAAAAACTCTGCTGGACAAACGAAAACAACAAACTGAACAAACAGACGCTGCGAGAAAGAAAATAAAGCACCAGAGGCAGTTGGAATAAGAAAAACAACATTCTCAGAAGTTGCGGCAGCAAATTAATGATGCCTGTGTTGGTGTTTCTAACGTTAAGTCAGATAAAAGGCGTTTGATTAGAGAATCTCAAATGCAAGAAATGTCACAACGTAAAAGTAAACTCAAAGAACAAAACGCAAAAAAAAATTAAAAACGTAAACATGTTGAATTAGCAATTAGATCAGGGTGATCAAAAAAGCGTTCAACAAGAAAGAAATTAACACTAAGTCTTCGAAAAAAATTGAGGATTTGCAATTGAATTGAAAGATAATTGGGCACCGAGTAGCGTTTCGGAGAATAACGAGAAGATTTTTAAGAAATTATTGAAGAAAAAAAACAAATAATCCAAACTTAAAAAAACGAACTAACACGATTTGCTGCTGATGAAGGATTTCTCTATGTAACCTGCGTGTGAATTTTTGTAGGTACTTAATTCTAGTTGTATCTGCGATCGTTTCAATTTGACGTTTGCATTTAGTCAAGTTTTAAATACTGTTAGTTAATTAAATTAACGTATTTCAATACAGCTTTGTTATTTCGAGATTTTAAGTAAGTTTGTGTTGAATTAATTTATGGTTTTACGTAGCTTAAATACCTATGTGCTGTGTTTTTGCCAAGTTTAAATTCCATTTGTAATATTAAAACTTAGATTATATTATGATTTATAGTTACGACTATCATTACTTATTTAGTTTCTGAGATACCCGAAATTCGACGGTTTTTTGGTTAAAAACGCCCAATTTACACAGGAATTCGTTAAATTAGTAACTACCCTTTGTATTTGCGTTGTAATTTCATTTGTTTTGTACTAAATAAATACATTTTCACTTACCCACATTTTGAGGTTCCTGTACCTTTTTATTTATTGTTAAAAATTGTCATATACTCTCCGTGCGTTTTAAAAAAGACAAACGTAAACAACAACTAATAAATCTGAGGCTAAACGCCATATCGTAGGAACGGAGCTACGTACGAGTTAATCCACATGTAAGAAACTATAAAGTTGTTAGTTAGATAGTAAATATTACAACCGCGAATTTCAAAAAATGTATTTGAATTTTAGTCGGCATAATATTTCTAACTGTACTACGCAAGTGCAAAGATTTGTTTATATAATTGCAGAAACCATCTTAGAGACCAGTGGACAGCTGTTTCGTCCTATTTGGATTCCTCAGCACTGGAATACTCTAATGCAGTTTTCACAACTATATAAAACAAATTGCCATAGTTTTATCCCGTAGGAACGGAGCTACGTACGAAGAAAAAAAACTATGACAATTTGTTTTATATAGTTGTGGAAACTGCATTAGAGTATTCCAGTGCTGAGGAGTCCAAATAGAACGAAACAGCTGTCCACTGGTCTCTAAGATCTGCAATTATATAAACAAATTTTTGTACTTGCGTAGTACAATTAGAAATATTATGCCGCGTATAATTCAAACACATTTTTTCAATTTGCGGTTGTAATATTTACTATCTAACTAACAACTTCATAGTTTCCTACATGTGGATTAACTCGTACGTACAAAA
The DNA here is from genome assembly GCA_035610365.1 of Aquatica leii. NCBI lineage: Eukaryota > Metazoa > Arthropoda > Insecta > Coleoptera > Lampyridae > Aquatica > Aquatica leii. The sequence continues at coordinate 17,076,148 of CM069432.1, forward strand.
CCACTTCGAATGGGTTTTCCTTTCGGCTTTCTTTAATAAGTTTAACCCAATATTCTGGATTATTAATCTTTTTAGTTTTGAGTCTCCTTTCCTCTATAGAAGCAAATCACCTATCAATGGGCATCATAGTGTGTCCAGGTATGGGGTATTGTATTTTTATTTCTGCAAACATTCTTTTATCACAAAGAGAATCCAGATAAGCAAGCATAAATCTGTTTTTGTTTTGCAAAAAACAGTTATCACAAAAAATAGTCAAAGACGATTATTCCGCAGTCTTATGTGTGTTTATGTAATGGTTTAAACATGAAATAACCTCGTTTGAACCTTTAGTCGCAAAGTTTTTGGTATATAAGTACATTGACTGCCCGATTGGTTTTAATATTGCAAATTCCAAAGTTATACAACTACAACTGTCTTTATGAGTTCATTGTCATTAGTTGATTTGGCACAGCTCCTAATGTGGAAAAATACTTCAGCTTTACGTTGATGAAGTTCTTTCTTGATGGACAGGTTTTTTAAAACAAGATTGTTGTTATTTAATTTTGCTTGATACATATCTACTACAAACTTTTCACAAGTTGCACAAATATTTTTTCTAGGTGACCCAAAAACTATATTGAAGTCTTCATTAAAGACTTTGGAAAATATTCCATATGATGCAGCCTGTTCTGGATTTAATTCATTATATCTTTTATGAACTGCTGCTACTGATAAGTCTGCAGGTAAATATTTCCGCAGACGGTTATCTGAACGTGAGTAGTGAAATTCACGTGCAGGTAAATCTGAAACATATCTTCGAATGTTTTCCATTATATTTTGTTTGATTCTAGCTGGTCTAGAGTCATGTTTGCCTCAAAGATCGCTTGGAGTTACTTTAAAGTTCTGTACTTTCTTTCGCAATCTCTCTTTTGTTATACCGTGAATTGCCAAAAATGCTTGTTGGCACAAATAAATAGATTTATTATCAATATTGACGTTATAAAGAAACACACTTCTACATGTTTTATTATCATTTTCATTAGTACGAACGCGACGACGCTTAGCTTCAACTTTTCGTAGACATCCACGCAAATAAAGATTTTGTTCTAGATGACGTGTTTGCAGTTCAACAAAATTCTTAAAAATCTTACCTCTTTCTTCTTTATTAATTTTTTGTTTACACTTGCACCTGCACAACAAAATATCTCAAGGTTTTAATATAGTTTTTTGAGCTCTCTTTGTTTGGAACGTTTCCAGTTTTCAACATGTCTCGTTCTTTTTTTATCTTTCCCACTTATTGACGTAGAAGGAATAGGTTCCTGTAACGTTACAGCTACTGTTTCTTTCTTGTTCTGATCCTCGGCACAGTCACAGTCACTTCTAGAATCTATCTCAGACTCTGAACTTAGAATCCAATCGTCTTCACTCTCTTCATAAGGTTCTGTCAAAGTTTTAAGCAAAATGCCAATAATTTTGATATTATTAAGAGAAAACGAAATGTACCTGAGACGCTCCCTTCTGAATTACTCATTATTATAATCAAACAATACACGCAATAGTGAAAATAGCCGTCGTGATAATAACAGCAAGAAATTCACGCGAATACTAAACAAACGTAACCTAAAAGTAGCAACAGCTGATGGTTTAAAAGGCAGAATTTCTGGACTTAGTTTTTTTTTGGCACAAAAGATTACGCCACGATGTTAACCAACCGTCATGAATAATACCCTACTTAGGTTCCTTTTAAGTAAACTGATTCAATAGGAAGTTTAGTATAGGTGTTAATGTACAGATAGCGCAAAAATGTCCAAATCAGAAAAAATGTGACTTAGGTACTTCTTGCACTGGACCCTTCAATTGCAAATTGTTGGAAAAATAACATATATAAACAAATATGAAGTCTTTCTGATATGGGTTCAGATAGAAGATGTGAAGAATTTGTTCTAGCAATTCTTCCCTAACCTAGGTCGTCCACTGCTGGATATAGGCCTCCCTCAAACCCTTCCATTTGTTTCTGTCCTGTGCAATCTGGATCCAATTTCCTGCAACTCTTTTTACATTATCGGCCCATCTTGTTGGTGGTCTACCGCTGCTTCTGAATGCGTCTTGCCTGGGTATCCATTCAATCATTCGTCTTGTCCATCTCTCATCTTTCAGTCTTGCCACGTGTCCGGCCCAGTTCCACTTCAGCTCAGCTATCCTCAACACAGCATCCTTCGCCTTTGTTTGCTGTCTAATTGTGGTGTTTAAGATTTTGTCTCTAAGTGTTATTCCTAGAATTGACCTTTCCATTGCCGTCTGGATTACTCTTATTTTCTTTATGGTTTTCTTGGTCAATGTTAGTGTTTCAGCCTCATAAGTGAGAACAGGGAGTATGCACTGATCGAACGTTTTCCTCTTCAGGCATATTGGGATATCTGATTTAAAGATGTTGCTGAACTTATCGTAAGCTGCCTATGTTAAATTGTTTCTCCTCTTTAGTTCGTGGGTTTGATTATCTCTCCCAATGGTTAACTCGTGTCCCAGGTATTTGTATGAGTATACTTGTTCGATTTTTATATCATCTGCCGAAATGTTATCATCAGGACCAGGTTTGTCTTTGTATAGTTTATGTCAAGCCCGGCTTCCTTTGAGGCAGCTTTGAGTTTTTGTAGCATTTTATTTGCTTCGTTTATCTTATCTGTGATTAGGACTAGATCATCGGCAAATCTTAGATGATTTAGTAGTTCACCATTGATGTTAATTCCACACTGTTCCCAATCTAGGTTTTAGTACATATATTTTAAGAGCGTCGTGAATAATTGAGGGGATATGACATCTCCCTGTTTTACCCCTTTTTCTATTTAAAATGTGTTGGTGTATTCGTGTAATCTTACTGAAGCGGTTGCGTGGTTATATATGTATTTTAGTAAACCCGTGTATCTGGAGTCTATTCGGCATTCCGAAAGAGCATGGAAGAGTTGTTGCTGATTTATCGAATCAAATGCCTTTTCATAATCTACAAATATCAGCACAAGAGGCTTGTTATATTCTACGCATTTTTCAATTAGTAGTTTAAGCACTGTTAGGTGATCATTCGTACTAAACCTTACTCTAAATCCAGCCTGTTCTCTTGGTTGGTATAGATCAAGTTTTACACTTATACGTTTTGATAGTATTCTTGTAAAGAGTTTATATACGTGTTGTAGCAAGCTAATAGGTCTGTAGTTGGTCAGATTTGTAGCGTCTCCTTTTTTATGTATCAGAGTGATGGTGGCCTTGTCCCATCGAGTGGGTGTTTTTTGCTCTATGATACATTCGTTAAATAGAGATTTGAAGGTTTTTAGGACAGCTAGTCCGCCTTCCTTGATCGCCTCAATAACTATTCCATTGTCTCCTGGTGATCTGTTATTCTTCATCTCTCCAATTGCTGCTTTTATTTCTTCCAGACTAATTTCAGTTATATCTTCCGATCCCTGGTTTCTGATATATTTTATGTCTTCTACTTCTGCAGGATTTTCATTTTTGTATAGTTTGCGATAGAAGTTTTCCGTAATTTTTACAATATCAGATTTGTTTGTAATCGTATTTCCATTTTCATCTTTTAGTTTCATTATGCTTTTTGTTCCAATATTTATTTGACGTTTCAGAACTTTTAGTTTTTTATTTTGTTCGATTGTTTTGATGATTTTTGTGGTGTTATATTTTCGAATATCTTTTCTAACTTCTTTTGATATTTCCTTGCTGATTTTTCTGAATTCCTCTGAGTTTTTGTCTCCCATTTCTCTACTTTCTTTTAATAGGGATTTTGTGTTGGCACTGATCTTACTAGTGCGTAGGTTTCCTTTGCTACAGTAATTCTGAGTTGCTTCCATTAGTGTTTTTACAATAACGTCGTTTCTTTCTTCGATGCTATCTTCATCTTTTATCTTTAGCTTGCTTTTTTGCAAGGTTACTTCATTCGTGTTTTAGATTAATATTTATAGTAGTTCTCACCAGGCGGTGATCGCTTCCAATGGAAAATTTGTTTAAAATTTCAACGTTTTTTATAATTTGCCGTTTAATTGATATTATAAAGTCTACTTCATTCTTGGTGATGCCATCTGGACTCTTCCAGGTCCATTTTCTGTTTTCCTTCTTTTTAAAGAAACTGTTCATTATAAAAATGTTGTTTTGTAGACAGAATCCTAATAGAGTTCTACCTCTCTCGTTCCGTTCTCCTACTCCATATTGCCCCATTGATGTTTCCATTTCGTCCTCCTTTTGTTCTATTTTTGCGTTGTAGTCTTTTGTGTTCGGGTATTTTTGTCAGATCCTTGCGATGTAGGTGCATAGGCTTGTATTTTTTGATGTATCTGTTGTTCAGTTTTAAAATTAAATATATAACTCTTGAGCTTATACTTCCTATATCTATCATGTTTTTTGCATGCCTTTTGTGTATTATTCTAGCAATGCATTTGCGTAAACAGGCATTGAAAGGTACCGCATCAACAACACTTTTGTCTCCAGATTTAGCACCGCCATCGTTTAGAAGAAGCGGTTGAAGTAGTTTAATTTGGAGCCAAGGTAGTAAACAACCCAAACAAAATCCAGCTTTGTCATTACTTACAATGACTTTTGAAAATAAGTGAAAAGAAAACTTTAAGAAAAGACAAACCGAGTTGGATAAAAAAAAATCTACTGGAGCAGATAAGAAAAGAACGCAAAAAACGAAGCGAAACAAGCAAGAGCGTTTTAAAAAAGACAAACGTAAACAACAAACTGAACAAACAGACGCTGCGAGAAAAAAATAGAGTACCAGAGGCAGTTGGAATAAAAAGAACAACATTCTCAAAAGTTGAAGCAACAAAGTAATGATGTCTGTGTTGGTGTTTCTAACTTTAAGTCAGATAATTAGAGAATCTCAAATTCACAATGTAAAAGTAAACTCAAAAAGCAAAACACCTAACTACTCGCTTTATCACAAAAAAATAAAATTAAAAACGTAAACATGTTGAATCAGCAATTAGATCAGGGTGATCAAAAAAACGTTCTACAAGAAAGAATTTAACATTAAATTTTCGAAAAAAAAATTGAGGATTTGCAATTGCAAATCGATGGAAGAATAAACGACACCGAGAACAATCATTCGCAATTGAAACATAATTGGGCACCGAGGAGGATAACGAGAAGATTTTGAAGATTTTGAAGAAATTATCCAAGAAAAGGAACAAAGAATGCAAACTGAAAAAAAAACGAAATAACACGTTTGCTGCTGATGAAGGATTTCTCTATGTAACCTGCGTTTGAATTTTTGTAGGTACTTAATTCTTCTCGTATCTGCAATCGTTTCAATTTGACGTTTGAATTTAGTCAAGTTTTAAATACTGTTAGTTAATAGTAATAATAGTTAGTTATTTTAGACATAAAACTTTCACCATAAAACATATTAAATAATTTTTAAGGTAAATCGTGTATTATTTATTTAGAAATATAATTGCTAGCTTTCGAACTTTGTCTAAGTTCTTCGTCAGGCAAAAAAAAACTTAGACAAAGTTGGAAAGCTAGCAATTATATTTCTAAATAAATAATACACCATTTACCCTAAAAATAATTTAATAGTTAGTTAAAAAAAACCTATTTTAATACATCTTTGTTATTTCGAGATTTGTAGTAAGTAAGTTTGTGTTCATTTATGGTTTTACCTAGCTTAAATATCTGTGTGCTGTGTTTTTGCCAAGTTTGCATTCATTTTGTAATATTAAAACTCGGATAATATTATGATTTATAGTTACGACTATTATTACTTATTTAGTTTCTTAGATACCCGAAATACGATATTATATTCGACGACTTTTTTGGTTAAAAAAGCCCAATTTACACAGGAATTTGTTAAATAAGTAACTACTTCTTGTATTTGCGTTGTGATTCCGTTTGTTTTGTACTAAATAAATACTTTTCAACTTACCCACATTTTGAGGTTTCTGTACTTTTTTATTTTTTGTTAAAAAATGTCATATACTCTCCGTGTTGGGAAATAGCAACTTAGGTGAGTTGAAGATTTCTAATTACTAGTAGGTAACGCAGAACAATAAGTAAGATTTTTGTGATATTTTCCAATTGTTAGAAAAATTTTGAGCGTGAGATACTTATGTCAAAAAGTGTGTTTTATCTCGTTTTACCGTATTTAAAAAGTACATTTTTACAGACAAGTAAAAACTAATCTTTAGTACATGTAACAGTGAATAAATAAACTATAATAAAAAAATTCTTATATGTAAAGATATTCATAAGCTACAAACAAGTATAAAATAATCTTGAGTACATTGTAAGTTTTAATATTTGAAGAAATAACTTCTCGTGTCAGTTAAAATGCTTTACGACTTTAGTATAAGCATGATAGAATGTTCGAAAGTGAATGCATTTTTCGTGTCGTTTTGATTTATGCTCACATTTGTACTCGCAGAATAATACGAACTGGTCCAAAGTAAAATGCAATTTTGATGCCATATTTTAACATTCTGCAGTTTAAAAAAGGTCTGTATTTTTCGTTGGTATTATAAATGGTTATAAATTGAAATTCAACCACGAGTGAATGATAAAATAGTTTCACCAAAATCTGCTAATGCATAACTGAAATCCATTTCCATATGTTCGCCATAATAACATCGTGCAGATGCAAATGTGTTGTTGTACTAGCATTACATCCATAACAATACCACCATTACGTGCAATACGCTCGGCTTATACAAAAATTGATCGAAATCGCAAAACGAATTTTGTTTAATATAATGAAATCACTTTATATAATTAATTTTTTAATTAAGGTCGTTGAGAAAGTTTTAACTTGTTCAAAGAATAATTCAACGTTTACTCTGATTCCGGCATATTTTATTAGTCCTCTTCAAATACAAGTTTTTGCCTAAACTAGGCTTGCGAGATTAATCCTGGGTCGAGTGATTTCCAGTTGATTTAATACAGTTGTTCTATTTCAAACTTTCTGTTTTATTCGGAAAATAAAGCCAGAATCACAAACATCTGTTTTATAGTAAAACTAGAAATTTGTTAAAATGTTTTAAATTTATGGTTTTTACGTATAAAAATATAACTAACAAAATGTTGTTTATTATTACACTTTGCATTAAATTTACGATTACAAAAAAAAGTAATTACGTTGGTATTGTCAGATAAACTTTTATGCAATTGTAAATTAGTAAGTACAAAGCAACTCTTCAGACGCGACACTCACATACCACAATTTAACGAGTTCTACGTTCGTAATTTAACAATTTAAACTTAAACTAATTTAATTAATTTATAGTAAAATTAAATAGTTAAAACATTGCTCCTTATACACAAATAATTTTTTATGTCACTCTAAATTTTATTTAAATTTTAATTTTTATATTTAGTTTCTCAAAAACTTTTTTTACTTTAATCAACAACTGTGCAACTAAAATCCACTGAGTATACAATTCATGCTAATTATCTAATTAGGCACTGAACTTATCAAATTAATTAAGTTCTACTGGGTATTACAAGTCCAGCGCAGTAAGAGATAAACGCAAAATCGCATATTATCTCGCTGAGTTGTAGACAATGTTGAAAAATGTAAAACAAAATAAATTAAAAAAAGCGTTAAGCCATGCAAAATATCCATTAAAAGCATTTAACGTTTTTATGTACAAACTTTGATTACTTTTTACGTTTAGTCTTTCATTTTTTAACCACGGTTTACTTGCGTGTTTTTAGTTTTATATTTTTAATTGTCGTTTATGTGCATATAAACTTTATTTACAATCGTTTGTTTTTTAGACAAATGGAAATAATTATTTTTAAATTTGTATATGTACATTTGTAAGAGTTTTACAGTTAAAAGTAATAAATTATTCCATTTAACGAAATTTAGTTGTAAATATAAACAATTTTTATGTTAGTTTATTTTGACAAAAATAAACAAGTAATCATTAGCAAAGTTTCATCTCATACTATATTCTACAATGTGTAAAAGATAACCGTAAATAGCGGAGAACGTTGTTAGTTGATTTTACACTCGCGTAATTCAAAACAGTTTTAAATAACACTACTACGTTAAAGTCATTGACAATGCAATTGTAAAAACACTGTAGCCGCAACTCAGGTAATTTAGGTAAGAGAAGAGCGCGCTAACAAACAATATAAGAAATCAATCAAACAATTAGAAAAATTGTCAAAATTGGTCAATTAACTTCTGATGTCAGGGATGCCAAATAGTTTTATTTGAAGACTAAACTATTAAAAGTCTTATCTGCAATAAAAGTTACACAACATAAAATTCATTGAATCACTCTCAAAATATTTAAAATCCTATATTCAAAAACAAAACAAAAACAATAATATAAAATTCAGTCAAGTTACTTAAAACTAAAAATAGAAACTTTTGTCATTTAAATTATTAAACTTAAAATTAAGATAATACCGGTATTTCTTTACATATAGTAAGAAAACAATATTAATATAGTTACTTTATATAATTGCAGTATGCAAATGTAATTTTGATATTAATTAGAGAAAATTTTATTATTTAGTATTTAACAAGTTACGTTAAGATGCAAGTTATTTAACAAGAAGAAAACTCAAGTTGTTGCTAAGGCATTTATCAACGAAAAGGAATGTAGAGATAAGGCAAACTCACGCATACGGATCAAATTTCCAATAGAATGCAAGGTTGATGTCGTCCAAAGTTGAAATTGACGGGTAACCTTGGGAAATTTTCCATAAAAACGATGATGAAGCGTATTTTCTTTACGAAAATCGATTCGGATCGTTGGTATTTATTGTATTATGCACATACCAAACCCATTAGAATCATTAAGATAATGATAATTTCGTTAAAGGTAAAATCGAAATCGGTATAAAAAAAAAGTCTAAAACAAATAGAAACCGGGAATTAGATAAACTCAACAAAATAGAAATAAAAGACATACCTGTATTATTAACACAGACTTTTTTTAATAAAGATAATGTAGATATTAGTTAAGATAAAGAAACTACATCACTTCAACAAATGACGTACTACTTCTGTACTCGTCAGAGACTCAGTACCGAATGACTCAAGGTTGACAACGCCCTTGAAAAGTAAGAATTCCACAAAATAAAAGTAAAGGAAGGTTTACACGCAAATTTTAATTAAATAATACAAATAATTTAAAATCAAGTAACAACAGTAACGGAAACGTTACAACACATTCTAATGTATTCCCACAAACAAACTAGTAGTGGACAAAAAGTTTTTAAAATATTCAATACTTACGTTCCATTTAAAAACAAAAGAAGCTATTAAAGTACTTTAAAAGTAAACACATAGACGTATCATAGAAAGATTTATCATCATATGCTAAGTTTTGTGCGTGAATCAATCAAAAAGTACTTACTTAAATACGACACCAGATTATTACATATTTTTAACATATTACGGAATCTGAAACACAACACGCACAAAATTCGATTTACTGTAAACACAAGTACCGATAGTAAACTGACCATTTGAAATTGATAAGTAAACACCATAAGAATTTGAGTTTTTTGTCTACCTCTATAAACGTGTTTACAATAGACGTCAAACCAAATCGTTTGTTATATAAAAGGTCAGAAATTGATAACACTTACATATTTGAAATATTTTGCTAAATTTAATTTATATTAAACTACAGCTTTTAAAAAATTTACATTGTTTAAATAAATTATAATATTTTTAAGTAATTATAAACGATGACTTACATAAATTAAACAACTAGAATTCGGCGGAACAGTTTAATTGAAATTTGTTTAAATTAGAACAAGCGACGTTTCGATAACTATTTTTATCATAATCATGCCTAAAAAATTGATTGCAACCATAAACAACAATTAAAATATTTTGTATAAAATTAGTTCATACTACTAAATCTATAAACGCAAGTATTTGTATGCATTTCTTAACATTTTTTGTTTAAAAATACATCGATTGACTTAATATTAAAATTTCGTTATTGTTGGTTAAGAATTAAATTTATAAATAAAATAAAATTGACGTATTGCAGTGTACACTTCTTTGCAATTAAAGAACTGCCTAACTATTCGCTTACGAAAATAGTTGCACGTTAAAACTAAGAAAAATCAGCCGAGAGACTACTTGGTAGAATCTTGAACTTTCTTTTCTAAGAGAACAAAGTTTTTTAATCGTGCTAAAAAGACTGGTAAATGGGAAAAATACTAAACTTTTCGTCAAAAATATGGCTACGCTATTAGAAAAATTATAGAAAACGCCCTGTGAGACTAGACTACAGAAAAATTTCGCAGAGTAAACTGTAATCCTTACAAAAACTACAGAGAGTATATAGGTGGCGGAGACCTAATGACCACATTTGTACAAGGCGTGACTTGAAGTAGGTAGGTGGGGGAAGGTCATTCTGTAGCGCGGTCGGTAGCTTAAGGTGGGAAGTTTAGTTACCATGCCGTGTTGGGGAAGTCAACATCGTGCGTTCGCCGTAGAGGCGTTTTTTCGTAATGTTTATCGGCCACACGTCGCGCCTTCCAGACACATTTCAACCTCGCTCCACGTGCAACTCTCCCGAACAACCGCTCAATTTCTAAGTGGGTTGAACATTTTCGTCAACACGATAATGTTGTCCCAAAAAACCCCTCTACACGTGATCCAACTATGGTGACACCCGAGAATGTTGATCGTGTCCGTTGAGGGATGTCCGCGACGTTCAATGAGACACCGCGCACAAGCACTTGGAATTTCGCGTCAAAGCCTTCAAACCATTATGAAAAAACATTTAAAATTCCATCCCTAAGATTATGATCGTCCAGAGTCTCCTTCCAACTGACAACATTCAACATTTGCAACTCAGTGAGCGCATGTTGGATATCCTTTAGGACGAATTTGCATTGATCATCACATCGGACGAAGCACGTTTTCACTTGGCGGGCTATATGAATAAACAGAATTGCAGATATTGGGCACTTAACAATCCTAGAGAATTGCACGAGCAGCCTCTTCACAGTCAAAAAGTTACAGTGTGGTGTGCTTTGTTAAAAGTTGGGATAATCGGACCTTACTTTTTTGAAGATGAGAGAGGGCAGGCGGTGACGGTGAATTCAGAGCGCTACCTGGCTGTGCTTGGTGAATTTTTTATTCTCTACTTCGAGGAACATGAATGGGACAGTCAGAGCATCTGGTTTCAACAGGACGGCGCCTCATACCGCGAGAGTTTCAATAAATCTCTTCTGTGAAACATTTCCGGGACGCCTAATTTCCAGAAATGGTGACGTTCCGTGGCCTCCCCGCTCGCCCGACTTCAACCCCTGCGATTTTTTTTATGGGGGTACCTCAAGTCGAAAATTTACGTTAAGAAACCACGCACTATTCCACAATTAAAAGAAGTTATACGACGTGAAATCGCAGCAATTCCGGTTGAAATGTTGGAAGGTGTGATGAGGAACTATAAGTACCGTTTGCAGGAATGCGTCACCGTGGAAGGAAGGCATTTATAGACAATTTTCTACTGTATCACAAAAAAACTTTCGTTTATTAGCTACAAAGTGTGATCTTTTCATCCCAATAACTCGAAAATTAAAGGTATGGTGTCCATTTCAAATGTGGTCATTTGGTCTCCGCCACGCTGTACTTCAATCGGAAAGAAAACTCTAAAATTAATGCTTTTCGAAAGCTACATTCATACCTGCAAAGGTAGTAACGAGATCAAACTTTTACAAATATATGTACCTAAAAAACGAGCATTAAATGAGTACTGAAAACTGGCTAATAAACTGGTAAACAAAAGTTTTTTACACCATATTCAGATCCCAATGGAATATTAACAATTATGGTACAGCAGATATTAGAATCTTTGCTTTTACTTCTGTAAACTGTTTATGCTGAGAACTACTGACAAGAAAGTACTGGGTACAACCTTTTTAAACTGGTAAATTAATTAAATTAAATAGAAATGAAAGCTCTTTAGGCAACCAAGGGATTGCACTGAGAGCTTTATTAGAGGTAGAGAAAATATTTTATAACACCCGTTTTGACACCAACAGGAAGCCTGTCGAATCAACGAGTTTCTTGGTCCGTAGAAAAATGGCGACAGTTAGCAGAGAAATTACAAGCTCGCTGAGCAGTGTAACTAAAAAACTAGTCGCTAAAAGATGTCCGCAAGGAAAGGTATTATAGTTTTTAATGTAAAGTTTAGTAGTAGACAATCTTTCGGGAACGTAATACATGCGCAAGAATGTGCAGATAATTTCACTATATTGATATTTGGCAAGTTCAGGAGAGTTGTTTCAAACCTTATAAAAAAATAGTGGATAACGTTTACGGCAGAAGGGTTAACAGTAAACCCTGCCAATACAACAATAGTAGCCTTTACAAAAAGAATCTTTAGGATTTAAAAAAACTTGAATTGTGGAGGAAAGATCTTCAACTGAGCAATGACGTTAAATATTTGGGATTTACTTTAGAAACTAAACTACCCTTTAACGCTCACTTAGAGAAAATTATCAACAAAGCTACTCGGGCATTTTGTAAAAGTCGGATAGGTAAAACATGAGGACTAAAACCAAAAATGGTTCTTTAAATATATTCTGGAGCAATAATTCCTACGGTCACATATGGATCCCTAATTTAGTGGTGTAAAAAAAAGAAAATCCAGAACAAAACTTAGCAAATCACAGAGACCTGCTTGTCTAGAAACACGAGGGCAATGTCAACGACGATCATTGCAGCAATGGAAACTTTGCCAGAGTGTTTACTTCTAGATTTAGTAGTAGGAATAGAATCTCGGGCAACAGTGTAACGGTGAAAATGTAACGGATGGAGAAATACTCGTGCTAGAGTAAAATATTGTACCATAATTTTTGATCAGATAAACAAAAACTACATGGCAAACATAAAATTAGACAGAACCGGTTTCAATATGCACTTACACAAACATTATAGGCTAATTGTATCGACAAAAGAAAAAAGGTAGATTTACGAAAGCAGATATATACAGATGGTTCTAAAACTGCAGCGGGAATCACTGGCTGTAGATCAAGGAGCAATATCCGCTTGTGATGAAAAAATGCTTAGAAAATCTTATCAAAATAGTAAGATCCAAATCGTTACATAAAACAAAGCAGCATTAAGAGCCTTAGACTCAATAACAGTACGTTCTAAAGCAATTAGAGACAAAGTACAATCTGTGGTTTAGCATATAAGACCATAAAAGGGGAGATAAAAAACTTATTAAGGCACACTGTTTGGCGGCTCCTGGACTAAAACAGTGTAAGATGTTTATCAGGAACTAACTAAAAAGAAAGTTAAAGAATTAATTTAGTCGCAGGACACTGTCCACTTACAAAACACCTCACAAATATAAAAGTAAAAGACAATCCTAAATGTAGGACGTGTAGAAAAAAGATTTCTTCACATGCTATGCAAATATTCAGTTCTAGTAAATGCAAAATATTTACATTTTTAGGCTTAGTATACCATGTGGCCCAGGAGGAACCTGCAATATTTCGGAATATTAAAGTAGGGACTATTTCAAGACAAAAATACTTAGAAAAAGTATTTTTATTTTCAACTGTTTTACAATTGAGTTATGTGGCACGCACATGATTTACCTTACGGTGTGCGCATCAAGTGCTCGAAAATTCCGCCCTGTACGTTCACACACTTGACTACCCGTTCCCTTAAATTACGGGTAATGTTATGGAGTGAATCTTGTCGTTCTCTGATGCGCGTAGCGGCAATAAAAATGCGAGCAATCAAATCGTCTCGAGTAAGCGGCTTGTGTCGATAAACATCTGATTTAAACCATCCCCATAACGAATAGTTCATTGGTGTCAAATCTGGAGATCGTGGAGGCCAAAGAATTGGACCGCCACGACCGATCCATCGACCAGAAAAAATCTCGTCAAGGTATTGCGTCACTACACGAACAGTATGCGGTGGCGCTCCGTCATGTTGATAGTACATTCGGTGTCGGGTCGCCAACGGAACGTCCTCCAAAAGACCTGGTATTTCATGTTCCAGAAAGTGTCGGTATCGTGCGCCTGTCAAACGCTCGTGAAAGATAACAGGACCAATGAAGACGTTATCGATAACACCGCTCCACACGTTAACTGAAAACCGATGTTGAAAATGGGATTCAACGGTTGCATGAGCGTTTTCGTCAGACCAGACATGATTGTTGTGCGTGTTAGTGATACCGTCACGAGTAAATGTTGCTTCATCGGTGAATAGTATCTTTGGAATCAATCGGCGATGTTCGTGGATCCATTGACAAAATTCAAGTCGCAACGCAGCATCTTCCTGGTGCAAATGTTGAACACGCTGCAGGTGATAGGGATGTAAGCCATAACGATGAAGTGTTCTCTGTACTCTCGTTCGTGGTACGTTAAGACGTACGCTAATTTGACGTGTACTCGTAGTAGGACTACTTTCTACTGCTTCTAGAATGTTTACTTCTTCATTGGCAGGTTGACGATTTGCGCGCTCTGATACGATATTAGCACTGGGTACCATACCGCGCTCACGCAAACTGTTGAAAGTCTGTACAAACACATCTTTAGTAGGAATGCGTCGATTAGGAAGTATGCGACGATATTCGGCTACAGCAGCGAAGGCACTTCCATTACAGTAGCGGTAAATAAACACAATATCCGCGTATTCAGTATGTGTAAATACTGCTGGCATTGTAATTGTACGTTGCACTGAACCTACACACATCCTAATTCCACGCGCCGTAGTTAAAAACTTAAAGACAGGTTTACGAGTGTGGTGCATCACGGGAACTGGCGCATGCGCACTATCTCTAAAATGGTTGAAAATAAAAAAAATTTTTCTAAGTATTTTTGTCTTGAAATAGTCCCTACTTTAATAATCCGAAATATTGCAGGTTCCTCCTGGGCCACCCTGTATATAGAACCAAAAGTAATAACAAACAAGCGTATAAATCTGACTAAAATTTATTGAGGAAGTAGAATTTATGAGTTGAAATTCTGTAGGGCACAAGTTTAGAGCTTAGATGCGAGAGCTAATACGAACCTAACTCAAAGAACAATAAAATTATTATCCGTTACCTATTAATATTGCAAGATATCGTAAAATCGAGTTTTTATTCTTCTAAGAGGCATCTCTGAATTTAAATTTCTTTGGTCCTTATGTACGACTATGATTTTTACTCCCCCAGCAGTTATGTTTCGTCTATGAAATCCAAAATCTGACTTTAAAGGGTCTATATCAATTCAGCATCGGTTAGCTTTGGTTTGTCGAGAATCGTGCTGCATTGCGTTTGATATTGATTTACACAGAAAATTGTAACGTCCCGTTAGAGTTCATTACATTAAAATTCAATTTTACATTCGTTTATTTTCTGCAACTAATATTGCACGTAAATTTATTTGGCAACGTCGCGTTGTATTTCGGAACAATCTTGAGTAGTCGACTTGAGTTATAGCTTAAGCTTGCACTTCCGTTTGAACAATCTTGCGTAGTTCACGTGAGTGGTGAAAGGAAGACAAATTTTCTTGATTATGGCGTAAAAACCCATGCAATTTAATTTTTATTCATTCCATCTAATTGTTGGTGAGTTTACGTTTATTTTGATATAATTTTTCTATTGAATTCAACATTTTTAGTGATTTCACAATGTTACGCAATATTTAGACAAAGCAATTTATTTTGAAGGCCGTTGCTAAGTGTAACGTGAGTACATCATGTCATTTAAAAAACCATTCTAATTATTTATATTTAGGGTCTTTTTTTTCTGGATGTTTTCTTTTACTAGATCTTTTCTTTTATTCCGGTTTTTTGATTTATTGGAGTTTATTATACATTGGTTTTATTCCTGCTGTTGTTGAAGAATTTTATCACTTCAACCAAGAACGTGGTAAAAATAGAAGATATACGATAACGTCATATCATGTGGTGAGTCAACTGGAATTAATACTAATAGTTACATTTTGAATTCAAGCGATTAAATTCAGTTATTAAAACTTTTCGGGAATCATACTCGATAACAAATTAACCGTTTACTATTTTTTACATTTAATATCAATTACTTATTAGGCATAAGATTTTATGCTCTTTATTCATCACCAATTTAAAGGTGATTGGCGCCCTAATATTTTATTTCTAATATGTTTAATTCAAATATTGTTCATTTTCTTTAATGTAAATAGTGTATTATGTTACAGTTAATAAATTAAAGGAGTTCACGTCTGTGTATTTACTTGCATTCAGCTCACACCCAGAGGTCTGTGCTTTCGATTGCTGCCGTGGTTAAATTATTATTTTTTACTTTTATTAAATGTATTTTCAATTCTTTATTCGGAGTAATTTTTTATTACAAAATGTTGCGAAATCTCATCGTCTTCTAAGCATCTGAGGCCACAGACGCTTGTTATTAGACCTATGAGTTTTCTTCTCTCTTCAGAGATTTTTCATAGTTTGGCTTTTTTCGCTGCTAGTTTGCTGAAAAATATTTCTTTTCCGGTGCTATAAGACATTTTGATATTAAATCGTAATTAATTAAATGTAACCATATCAGCAACTAATATGGGTATATGGGTTAGATGGGCAAATTTAATTCACCACTTAAATATCCCTGCTAGCGGAAATAATTCCGAAGGCTTAGTGGCACATTTATTAAATATCAAAAAAAATTTTAAAACTTAGCCCACATTGTGTATTTATCATTGGATAAACTTTTAGCTTATTTCTGATACGACGGTTACTACCGTTGTATATCTGTTATTTTAGTTTCCAGCACTTTTAGGGAGATGTTTTGATATTTCATAAGCGTTAATCGCTTGTTGAAAACAAAGTAAGTACCGTAAACTGGGGATACTTTGAATCCTGGGTATACTTTGATCAAAACTTCTTTTATACTTAAAAAATTCCTGTTGCAGTAGTTTATGCAACCAGCACGGTTCATGTTTCCAGATAGTTACATAGGTGCAGGAGTCAATCAGTCGCATGCTTTCAACCGCAAAGTTAACACGTGCTGATATCGTAAACGAGATTTTTATACAGTTAATTTTCCTTTGTGTTTATTTTGTTTGCAAAACTTAACAGACACACCAGTAAGTTTTCTTAATACCCCTTTAGTTACTATTATACCATGTAAGGCATGTATTTTAAAGTAAAAGTAAGTGATAAGTACAGTATATTTCCATTACACTTTTTCTTGGTAGTTATTTCTATTGCACGGGGTTACTTTGATCAGCGTCTGGGGTAACATTAATCACTTGATCAAAGTTGTCCCTTTAAATAGAATACAATGAATATTTATACAAAACCGATTACACCAGATTGTTTACCCTTACAGAAATGCCTCGCAAACACAGTCGTTTATTAGGATCAAGAAGATATTGTGATTTCTCGCAAGAGAAGTTGAAAGAAGCACTGGAAAACGTTGCGGAAGGCAGGTTCAGAATTCGGGAGGCATCAAGGACGTTTAGCATCCCGTTTGGAACGCTGTACAATAAGTATAAAGGGAAACATGGCGGTACACCAGGCCGTCCCACAATTTTCAGTTTTGAGGAGGAGGTAGCAATACTGTAAGCAGCAGCCAAGTGTGCGGACTGGGGATTTCCCCTAACGCTATTGGATATCAGAATGATGGGCAAATATTATTTAGACAGAAAAGGAAGAACTGTTAGTAATTTCAAAAATAATATACCCGGTGTTGACTGGTCTTACAGTCTCCTTGAGAGACACAAAATTTCTTATGGACAACAAATAGCCACTAATATAAAGAGAAACTCTAACAGAATTTATATAACTTGGAAACTACCAAGCTCAAACATATTTAACTATGACGAGTCTAACTTGTCAGAAAACCCCGGAAAAAACGTGGCATTTACAGGCGGGGCGTAAAATACCCGGAAAAAATTATGAATTACTCGAAAAGTTGTACGACGATTATGGTTTGCGGCTCTGCAGATGGGACATTATTGCCGCCCTATGTGGTCTACAAGAGTCTTCACCTTTATGACTCGTGAAAAATAAATGGTCCACGAGGATATCCATGTTCCGTTAAACCGTGTTGTAGTTTAAGAACAAGATACAATCGCACAGCAAGCGGGTGGATGGTCGGTGCAACTTTTCGAGATTGGTTCACAAGTGCATTTTTGTCACATGCTAAACGTTTAGAGGGCCGAAAAGCTCTCATTGGCGATAATCTGTCATCACGCATGGGCCCTGACGTTTTAAGAATGTGTGCTGAAAACGAGATTGATTTCGCTCAACACACCTTTGCCAGCCATTAGACGTAGGGTTTTTCAGACCAATGAAAGAGGCATGGCGTGCTACGTTAACTGAGTAGAAGTTGCAAAGTATCCGCATAAATACTGTCTCTAAAGATATGTTTCCCACACTATTGAAGAAAAGCCTGAATAAAATGGACGCTGTAGTTGCACGAAATCAAAACGGAAATACAACATCTGCAATTAAACGAAATTTGAACAGCTCTTTCCGGGATTCAGGGATTTATCTCTTAAATCGGAAAGAAGTGTTCAAACGTTTACCACCAGTAACAGAACCAGTAACAGGTGACGACCCTGCCCACGCCGTCGAAGACGCACTGACAGCACTTCTGAAAGAACAACGATTCGGAGAGTCAAGCCGGCCACAGCTAAAGAAGAAGACACTGGATATTGCGCCTGGATGCAGTGTGTCTACAGTAGTATCCACAAATCATGCTCAAGAATGTGATGAGGAATACTACCTTCCCTCAACCTCTAAATAAAATGAAGATAACTCTAATTTTGTCACATCCCAAGATGTCACTGGACAACAAAATCAGCAAGCTGTAGTTGTAGAAGATTTGATAGTTGATCAATACATTTTGGCAAAATTTGCATCACAACGAGGGAAAAAAACATATAAATACATTTGTAAAATAATAGAAGTCGTTCCAGAAGTTGTGGTTGTCGGCTTGAAATCAATTCGAAAGAATAAAAGAGAATTCAAACTTATTGCTGATGACATTTCCGAAATCAAGAAGAGTGACATTATTAGGATTTCGCCATATCCCTCATCGGAAATCGACAACGATGGAAACGTCTTTTATAAATTATCTTTTAAAGATTAGTTAACAAAAGGCTAGTTTTTTCTTTGATTAGAGTTAGTCCATAAGGTCAGGAGTCTTTGTAATGGTTTTTGTAGTCCTTTCAAAAGGGATAGTTTGATATATCGTTAGAAAATCAAGCGTGATCAAAGTATCCCCAAAACCAGTTTATCTTTGATCACGAAGTTTTTATTTTTTTCCTAGAAATTCTTGGAATTTTTATCATATTTTCAGATTTGGTAGCTGACGAAAAGCCAATGTTCCAATTTTTTTTATTTCATCTTAATTATCAAATTAAAGGAGTTATTCAACTTTAAAGTTTAATATTGATCAAAGTATCCCCAGTTTACGGTACCCACTTTTTTTCAATTTTTTTTTGTATTCCCTAACCTTAATTAACTAAATTCAATGTTAATACTATCAATATCTACGTGTACGTGGTGTACTTTTAAAATTTTCAAGCCGCATTTCTGACAAATTTCATTAGGTAAGGATTACGATTTGTATACAAGATAATAGTTTATGTACGAATTTGATGTTTTTCGATGCCTTATGTTACGAAATAACTTTGGATGAAAAATTTGGAAATTTTATTATGGTACGTTTACGTTCTACGATAGTTCTGGTTACAAATCTTTTTGAATAAGAAATCAATCACATCATAAAATACAAAAATTGCATCATGTGACGTCATCGAAATAAGTGTTGACTGCATTTCTTACTTTATGCGTTACAGGTTTACGCAATAAAGTTTTTGTAATAAAATAAAAAAGTGTTCTTTAAAAAATTTTACGATTCAGGATAGTTAACAGCTGATATTGAATTATTTACATAATAATCTGCAAAAATAACGCATTCAGTTAATCATAACGTTATTATATTACATTTTGTTCTAACCTCACGAATTAATGTGTAAAAAGTAACATTAATTTAAAAAAATTAACAATTTAAATCAATTAATGAATATAATACAAAATTTAGTAAAATTTAAAAACACATTAAATTAATTTTTCATTTGTGTACAGTTTAACTGTATTATCTCATACGTTATTAACGTTTTTACTGTTTCATACGTTATTAAAAGCAGTAATAGACGTTTTTTGCAATTTTTTTCCAATAAGGTAAATGGAATCTGTGGATAAAAGTTTTACAAACAGATAATCCGTATGGATTATGGCTTTTAGGTATAATCGTTGTTGTCAGATTAGGTTTTTAGTTTTTTTTTTCAAACTAATCCCATTTTTAACAAAATTATAAGGAACGAACATTATAAAATAGAAATCAAAATAGCAATTCCATTGGGTCAATTTTATAAAAGTATTACAAATCAAATCGAATTTTCAGATTCAATACATATCCTCTGATAGCTTTTAATATTAAATATAAATCAACCCTTAAAGCTTTTCGACCAGAGAAAATTCGAAATATAGGTGCACCTGTTCCATTTCGTTTTTTATTGCCTCTTCTTAACCTCAAAAGCTATTTTATGATATACGTTTTTGTAAGCTATTTTAAATTATGCTTAATAAGTTTAATGTGTAGCTTTACTGCTATTAATAATTACAGTAAAAGTTTGTCATACAAAACGTACAAAAATCCGAATCGCATTATATGTAAACATACATTTGTGAAAAACGTAATGAAAACGCGTACGCTTGAATTGGTTTCAATTTCCTGTAGATTTACTTTATATGTAACCGATACATCAATTTAAATGAGATGTTTTTTTAAAACGAATTTCGAAAGGTATTAATCAAACAGAATAGTAAAATTTGGGATTACAATCGGTAACTATAACAACCGAGAATTCTTTGTTAAATGATAAAACGTATTGTTTGAGCATCCATCTAGCGCAGTTGCTCTACGTAATTAAACATGTTTTTCGTGCCACATCCAGATATTCCACTAAAACTACATAATTGCGAAAATTTACTATTTATGCATTTGTGTAAGATACGTCACAATAATGTTTCTAAAATGTAATTAAATTACTTACTGTTGGAATACAATAGCTCACTGTAGTATTCTGTTTTAAGTTTTTTGTTCACACTAAAAAATAGATGTAAAAGTTTGATAATAAAAAAGGTAAATCCGTTGTCTAGTTCATGCACGTAAACCTATTGTTTAACTTTAATTAAAGTATCGTGTTTGGTTTTGTAAATATATTTATACAATAGCAGCATTAAATACATTGTAAAATTATATAAGAAGTTGATCAATGCAAAAAAAACAGTCAATGTTGTATGCATAAGCTCTTTACGCGTACTTGCGTACAATACAATGTCGTTTCATCAAAATTTAATTAGTTAGAATTAAATTAACTAATATAGATAATTTATTTATTAACTTCTTTAAATAATTCTGTGAATTTTAAAAAAATCTTAACAAATTATAAAAGGAGTTGTAACAAGGTATCTAATAAAATTTGTTGAAAACACTTATAAGATGCTTGATTCGAAGGTTCATGTAACGAAACGATGAAACGCTCAGATGAAACAAAGTGGGAACTTGCGGTGGTGCCCAATTCCACTTCATCTTTTGTATTTTTCGGATGCAGTGTTTATTATTATTAAACAAGTAAATCCTTATGATTTGTTTTATGTTTTAAAAATATGATAAATCTTAATTTTATCTAGCAGTGCTAAAAAATAATTATAGTAATTGTAGAGTTAGATCCAAGCGAGCTTCCGCCTTGTACGATGCAAAAATTTTACCACATAGATGAAAATTGCACATAAACAATTTATTAAGCACAAAATTTACTATAATAAAGTCCGCGGGAGTGTATTATTATATCTATGTAATAGTTTAAGAGTTGCAAAATTTTAATGCAATGTGAGATATTTTAGTGCAACTTTGCACACTTCTATCTTCTAGACTATTGAAGGTAATTGTACTTTTCCGCGGACTTTTGTAGTAAATTTTGTTCTCTATAAAAATGTTTATGTGCAACTTTCTTCTATCTTTCACCGTTTTAGGGTAATGGTTACAAACCTACCCTTAGCCACAAAAAAGTCGCAGTGGTCACCAAATGCAACTCACACATGTTCTACTAAACCGATAATTTATGTTAAAATTTTAAAATGCGTAAACAAAGTAATAATTTAATAAATCTGGTTTATAAAGTTTGATAATAAAAACTATCAGTAATTACTAGTTTAGTTTTACGAAAGTATGTAAAATAAAATTTGAGTAAATTTTGAATCGGTAAATTTTTATTCCATTTGAAACACACCTTAACAGTAGAAAGAAGCATAACGCCGCTTTTAACAGATTGAGTAAAAAAAAGAAAAACCAATTAGTAGATTTGGTACTGAGAGGGTTCGTGAACTTAACCAATCAGAAAAAAGCGTTTAAGAAAATAAAGTCAAAATTGCGTACAAAGAAGGAAGAGTGTTTTAAACGAAGATTTTAAAAACCCTGACGCGGTGCGAAACGAAGAAAGTTGCATAGGGGAGTTCTTCTATTGACTTACTCGCAAAAAAAAGTTACTGTCAGTCTGTTTTTTTTAACGTACTCGCGCAAGGGTGTTTTTTTTTGCCTATTCGAAAAAGTTATTTACGCGTTGGTTTTTTTCCGAAGAAAACTTACTGAGAGGTGGGATTTTTTTTCGTACTTGTAGCGTTTTTATTTCTTGGTTAATTAGACAAAAATGGCTGACGAAGGATTTGTTGTGAGCTTCCCGACTAGCTTCTCGAAAAAAAAAGAAGAAAAGGAATAATATATACCTGACTATAACTATATAAATAAGGGCGTTGGAAGACTCTGCAATCTTTTTTTCCTTGACCGAAGAAACTGATCGTATATCCCTAGAGGACAGATCTCTCCTAGTTGTGAGTCCACCCGATCACGATGGAAGGGTTATTCCAACACAAACCGCTCGAAAGAAACCAACAAATAAGCTTGCTTCGTATGTATATTTATCAGAACTACACATGCGATAATTAGACAAACAAAGAATAGGTTCGGCAAGTACAAGCATACCACGAAATTGATAAGGGAGGCTTGGAAGACCTTTGCTAAATGTCAATAAGGCAGTCAATATCAGCGCGATTCTACTATATGGGTGTATTAGTACGTATGTGTTATCTACGGGTTCTGTGAGTTACACTAACTAGTATAATCGATATTTTGTGTTACGCACCCTGCAGTTTCTAAAGTAGATATATGAGAACACCTAACCTCAATCAATTAAGTGTAATAACGGTGTAAATTTCTGATGCTCCCCTTTCATAGGTAAGTGTGGCATGATACAAATTGATGAATGAATAACTTACATAATAAATTCCTAGAATATTATAAACTAAATTTAGTATAGTGTTTAGTTTATTCGATATTTAAGTTTATGCGCCTGTAGTTTCTCCACCAACATTGCGCGACTTAGGAGTTTGCACCAATTTTAAAAGGTGATTAAAAGAGAAGGGAGGTTAAAAGTTTAAGTTTCAAAATCTAAGTACACAGAGATATGTAACAAACCATGTTATAATCAACATTAAAAATGTATCAAAATATATAAAATACAGTCCATTTACTTCGACAAGACAATCTCAACATTTGGTCCTTCGAACCGGATTAAATAATTTATGGTTCCACTTTTTATGGGTGAAGAACATGATGAATCATTTTCGACTTTAATTCGATGATCATTTTCTGGTGTTGTTGCCCAGGTAATTAAGTCATTGCCAATCTGTGAAGCAAACTTTTCTACGGCTTGGGATATGATCTGCCAAAGGTTTGATAACCGTAAGTCACTCGTATTAAATCATATTAAATCATTGTTTAACATACCTCTTATTAAAAAAGCCACAGGAAATAGTTTGCGTGAACTAATCGACAGTACCTTTAAAAACTTGCGAGCTCTAGAAAATCTAAAATTAGCAACTGGTGAGTGGGATATTCTTTTAGTACATCTTTTAAGTGAAAAATTAGATGACGAAACTGCTTCTAAATGGGAAGAAACAAATACGTGCGATGAGTTGCCTTCACTCGCGTCATTTAAAGAATTTTTAGTAAAACGTGCAGACTTTCTTGATAAGATCAACTCAAAAAGGATTCGCGTAGGAGTTTCGTCAACTTCTAAACATAACACTTTGAATGGCTCACGATCCTTCTTGCCAACGGCAGAGATTTTTATTCACTGTAAAGATTCCCACAAAATTTACGATTGTAGTGAATTTAAAAATCTTGAACCTTCCAAACGTTTTGATCGCGCTAAAGAGCTTAAACTTTGTATCAATTGTCTAAGAAGTAGCTACCCAACGAGATATTGTAGATCTCATTCTTGTGGAAGGTGTAATGGGCGTCATCATTCATTACTTCATTTTTCTAAAGACTTGAACTCTGTCAATGAAGCCAATAATAATCAACAGGTCACCTTGACCAGTCATATTCATTCCCAAACTTTTCTTCCCACCGCATTAGTCAAAGTCTTCGATAAAAATAATCAGGTGCATGATTGTCGTATACTACTTGACAGCGGTTCACAATCTAGCTTTATAACAAAGGAACCTTGCTCAAAATTGAACCTTCCCATTGAAAATATGTTTCTCTCAGTATCAGGTATCGGTCAAATGTCAAATTTCGATCAAAAAATAATAATTACACTGATACTATATCTTGCTTATTAATACCCGAAATTAGTAGCCATGTTCCTTCATCCTTTATTGATGTTTCTCGGTTGGACATTCCTTCATCTATTAAATTAACTGACCCCCTCTTTAATAAACCACATAAAATAGACATTCTCTTAGGAGCTGAATGTTTTTGGCAACTCATATCAATAGGGCAAATTAAACTAGGCCCTAATCTCCCCATGCTACAAAAAACTAAACTTGGCTGGGTAGTGTCTGGTCCAGTGGCTACCAGTCCTCTAAAAAACTCAATATCAGCGGTTTCAACACTTAACGCCATTCAGAGCACGCTTTCTAAATTTTGGGAAATCGAAAAATGTCCGGAAATAAAGGAATTATCTCCTGGTGAAATTGCTTGCAAAACTCAATACGCTACTACTATGAATCGAGATAAAGACGGTAGATTTATAGTATCAATTCCCCTACGTTCTTCTAACAATGAATTAGGAAACTTCAAGCATATTGCCATCAAACGTTTCCGTTCTCTTCAAAGAAAGTTTAGTGTTGATCCTGATTTTTATATGTATTCCAGTTTTATGCTGGAATACGAAACACTTGGACATATGTCAAAGTTAACTGAAACCGAAGTATTATTTGCCCCATCACGGCGTTCACAAACCTGATAGCACCACTACTAAGCTTCGAGTAGTTTTTGATGGATCTGCAGTTGAGGCAAATGGCAAATCTTTGAATAACATACAATTAGTTGGTCCAACACAAAATCGTCATATCATCTGATATCGCTAAAATGTACCGGCAAGTTATGGTTTCTCTTGAGCAAAGATTGTTGCAGTGTATCCTCTGGGCGCCGTCAAATTCTTCTGAACCTTTAACATATAAATTAAATACTGTGACATATGGAACTTCTTTTGCGTCCTTTTTAGCCACTCGTTGCTTGAAACACCTTGCGATAGATAACTTTAAAACATTTCCTAAAGTTTCCTTAATTATTAATAATGACTTTTATGTCGATGATTTGCTCACTGGAGCTGATAGTGTTGACGAGGCTGTAACTCTTTGTGCTGAAATAGTTGAAATTCTAAACCAAGGCTGTTTTCCTTTAAGAAAATGGATTTCTAATGACACACGTGTATTAGATAATATTTCTTCATCAGAAGATCATCCCACAGAATTAAAGATCGGTAATGATAACTGCAAAACCCTCGGCATATCATGGTCTGCAAGTTCTGATTCGTTATTATTTAAAATATCTTTAAACGAAGCACCCAAGTCAGTCACCAAACGGTCAATTCTTTCCATTATTGCCCAGATATTCGACCCACTAGGTTTACTTGGACCTTGCACTGTAATCTCCAAAATGATTTTGAAAAAACTTTGGTTAGAAAAAATATCTTGGGACGAGTCTGTTCCTATGAGCATTTTTTCTGAGTGGCCCAATTTTGTACATCAATTACATATTTTAAATGATCTCGCCATTCCACGTCGTATAGCATGTGATGCACCTAAAAGAATAGAATTGCATGGATTCTCAGATTCTTCCAAATTGGCCTATGGTGCATGTATATACTTACGAAGCATTGGAACGGACGACAATGTTTCTGTTTGTTTAATAACGCCAAAATCTAGAGTTACCCCTTTAAAGTTTCAAAGCATTGCTCGTCTTGAACTTTGCAGTGCAGTACTGTTAGCCAAACTAGTTAGTTAGTTAGTGACATTAGTCTTCTTTTAACTTCTAAATCTCTTAAAGGTGATAGCAAAATAGCTATCTTGAATCCATTTGTTGATACTGAAGGCATGCTTCATGTTAAAGGTCGATTAACCAACTCCGATTTACCATATAGTCAAAAACACCCCATACTGCTTCCTTCTTATCATCACTTTACTAGAATATTATTTCGGTATGAACATCTAAAATCACACCATGCTGGTCCTCAGCAATTATTGTATATCGTTAGAGAAAGATTCTGGCCTATTTCAGGCAAAAATACAGCTAAACAAACAGTTCGCAATTGCGTACGATGTTACAAAGCAAATTAAAAACCATTCTCACCTCTAATGGGTAACCTGCCTAAGGAACGGCTTACACCTACTTATCCCTTTCATGTGTCTGGCATTGACTATACTGGCCCTTTTATTATAAAGGACAGAAAGGATCGTGGTGCCAAATTTTCCAAGTGCTATGTTTCATTGTTCATTTAACCACCGATGCCTTTATAGCATCTGTGAAACGATTCATCGCACGTCGTGGAAAGCCATTAGAATTGCACTCTGACAACGCAACCAATTTTGTAGGTGCCAAAAATGTTTTGCGTGAGCTTTATAGTTTTATCAAAAATAATTATAATTCCATTTCTGACTTTGTCAGCAATGAAGGAATCTCTTGGAAGTTCATACCACCTCGTTCTCCTCACTTCGGTGGAATCTGGGAAGCACGTATTAAAAACAAAATTTCACTTAAAAAGGGTCTTTGGGTGTGCTCATTTAACATACGAGGAATTTCATACATTACAGACGTTACGCAAATTGAAGCCTTATTAAATTCTCGACCATTGAGTCCAATATCCTCTGATCCAAACTACCTACACCCCTTAACTCCGTCTCACTTCCTAATAGGTCGCACGATGACTTCCATTGCCGAACCAGAGTTGGGTCATCTTCCAGAAAACAGATTAAATCGCTACGAATATGTTCAACGTCTTCGCTTAAACTTTTGGAATAAATGGCACAAGGAATATCTCTGGCAGCTTCAAAATCGTCCTTAGAAAATAAACAACACTGCAGAAGCTGAAGAAGGGGCCTTACTTTTGGTTATGAACGACAATTTACCACCCTTATGCTGGAAAATGGGCATATTCATCAGCATCTACCAGGGCGGCGATAAGAAAGGACGTGTAGCTTCCGTGAAGGTTGTAAATAGAGTGATAAAACGTGCTATTAAAAAACTGTGTCCGCTAAGTGTGTAAACAAACCTCTAGAATTTATTCATTATTTAACAACGTTTTGAACACTAATATTTATTAGAATAATATTCGTTTATCAGAATAATCTTTACAATTTTGCTTATTTTTATGTTTTGCTTTGTGGTTGTGCTTGAGTTCGCCATTTTATTTGTTTATGTTCCTGTTGTTACGTTTACAATTTAAACTTGATTTTATTGCGTTTATCGCCATCTTACGTTTACTTTTTCTATTATTTCAACGTGTCTATTTTATAATTTGAAATGAAATGTAGAATGGAAATTTGCTTAATTTTTTAATTATAAATTGTATTTGTAATACTATTTTAGGGTTTGAAGCTCTTAGCCTTCAAGGTGGGATGCATGTTTAGTTTACTCGTGATAATATATTTAAGTTTATGCGCCTGTAGTTTCTCCACCAACATTGCTTGCGCCAATTTTAAAAGGTGATTGAAAGAGAAGGAGGGTTAAAAGTTTACGTTAAAAATCTAAGTACAGAGAGATATGTAACAAACCATATTATAATCAACATTAAAAATGTATCAAAATCTATAAGATACAGTCCACTTATTTCGACAAGAAAATCTCAACATATAGTTTAGGTAAAATCAAAGTGATTGGTGAAAGTTTACCAAACCGAGGGAATGGGATCTGCCTGAGTAGTACCACGATGTCGACGTGAGAAGTTCTACCATGGTTCTATCCCGCCGAGTCCACTGTTGGTAGCATAGGTCAAACCAGCGGATAGGTGTTGTCGCACGAGGTGTACCATGCAGTACACGTCGGTGCTAATATACCTGAGTAGTTCACAAAGTAAGTCCCCTCCGGATAATATCTGGTGAAGAATTTTCACTGCTCGAAAAGGTCAACACGATAAAGCTAGAAGAGTACGTTATGAATTTAGAAATGTAAAAACACTTACCTAGATGTTATAGCTTTGGCAATGTCGATAACGAATATGTACATTGAAAGTATATATACAAGGTTAATGGTCGTAAATCCCGATAATAGGGAAAACGTTGACGATATTTACAGGATGCACGAATGGATGGTCCTAATACATATACAAATTATAGGAAATTCATCTAGCCATTAACGTGCACGCCACGACCAAAAACACCAGAAAAGGAAGACTTTTTATTTTCCTAAAGAATAATCTTATTCGAAAAAACGTATAGGTAAGAAATTTGATTTTCAAGCGGGAAAATTCTAAAAATTAGCGTACGCAACCTACAATACGCCTAAATATTGCTACATACTCGCGAAAGAAGGAGTTACTGACGGGCTGGTTTCTTTCACGTACATTTATTATTATTACTATTTTTCTTTGAGTCTACGTATTGTATAAAGTTATTAGTTAGTGACAAATTTTTACGTGGTTGCCAACCTACGTCCAGTCAAGACCCCACAAACCGCAATACATGATCTTCAATTTAAAGATTAGGCGCCATATAAAAAGGTCAGAAGGTAGTTAAGTTTATTTGGATATGAGTTTATAAGTTTTTTGTTTAATTATTGTAGGAGAGATGCGAGGAACTGTCTAACGCAAGAAAATTGAGAATGATTATTTAAATTTAATTCTATTGCCTAAACGAGGTTTTTTGAAGTGAAACTTCTTTATCGGCGTTGGAAAAAAATTTACCGTCACATTTTACGCGTCACGTCACATTTTTTATCGTCACATTTTTCCGTAGCGTAGCGACGATATAAATAATATATCAATACTAAAGTGATCAAAAAAATCAAAGGCTTTATTTTAATTCTAATTCCAGTGGATTTTTAACAAAAGTAAGTAATTATATCTATTTTTCTAATACTTGGGTGGAATTAATTGACATAGAGTATAAATTCTGAAATATGTTATTAATTTAAATTTAAAATATGTAAGGTTAACCTCAGTTTCTGATTGAACGATGACATTTAAAATTTAATATATTTAAGGTTAACCTCAGTTTCTGATTGAACGATGACATTTTAAATTTAATATATTTAAGGTTAACCGCAGTTTCTGTTTGAACGATGACAATGATAGTAATAATTCTATTTCAATTAATGAAATGCTGTAATAATCTTAGTAGCAAAAAGTTAAAGTGAAATAATTGTATTATTTGTATTCATGTCTACTATAATAAAATCCTTTTGTTTAAAATTTATCTAATTTTAAATTTAAGATATTTAAGGTTAACCTCAGTTTCTTATTGTAACTATCGGTCAATGTATATGATTTCATTAAAATAGTATTTATTAATTAATAAGACTGCTAATTTAAAGAACATCAATTAATTGGCATAGAGTATAAATTCTGAAATATGTTATTAATTTTTGTAAATCAATTAACTAATTTTTGTAGATTCAATTTCATATTTCAGTTACCATAAGCCATTAATTATTAAATTTAAGATATTTAAGGTTAACCTCAATTTCTGATTGAACGATGACAATGATAGTAATAATTCTATTTCAATTAATGAAATGCTGTAATAATCTTAGTAGCAAAAAGTTAAAGTGAAACACGGTTGGTTCAGACGAAGAGTACTTTCAGTTTCTCCAACGCAGTAGGGATAGCATGTCGCTTATTTCGTTACGCGTCACATTTTTAATTAATACGACTGCTAATTTAATGAACATCAATTAATTGGCATAGAGTATAAATTCTGAAATATGTTATTAATTTTTGTAAATCAATTAACTAATTTTTGTAGATTCAATTTCATATTTCAGTTACCATAAGCCATTAATTACAAAAATATATAATAACGATGACAATGATAGTAATAATTCTATTACAATTAATGAAATGCTGTAATAATCTTAGTAGCAAAAAGTTAAAGTGAAATAATTGTATTATTTGTATTCATGTCTATGATAATAAAATCCTTTTGTTTAAACTTTATCTAATTTAACTTTATTTAACCAATTTCTGAAAAGTTGCATGTAGATCATTTTGCGAAAAATAAGGCCATAAAGAAGTTTCACTTCTTACATGTGTACACTAGTTGTTTGTTTTTTTGTTGTAAACAGAGAGAGCAAATTTAATATTTTCTTTTCTTTGTCTTTGGCAATTAACAAGTCGCTTATAAGATAATTTTTATTTTTTTTGCGCCAAAGGATCACGCTAACAGCACCTAGAGAATTTAATAAATAGACATGTTTATATAATGAAGTATAAAAGGATTTTTGAGATGCAAGTTTTTGGCTTTTAATGTATTAATAAATCTAAAATAATAAATAAATTTTAGATGAACCCACCTTAATTCACAACACAAAACACATCACTATAAAGTCTGTAAAACTAGAAAAAACTGAAGTTTAAAAAACAGATATCTTTTACCTCATGCACCTTTTTACTTCGCTAAGTTAACTATCGATCGGGCATCAGGCAACGAATGAAATCGCGACCGATGCAGCGTTTAAATATATAAAGTTTTGTACATTGCAAGCTCAGACAGGAAAAAAAACTTGTTTGCCGGTTGGCTCGTTGCAAGCCAAATTTCAAGCTCAAGCATGAATAAAATCAGATTTGTTTGAGTTCACACAATTCATGTTATCATGTTACGTATTACGTATTCGATCAAATAAATGCTATTATTGCGTACTCTCATTTGGAAAATATATTATTTTTGAGAAGTAATTCGGTTCTCTCGTCTCAAAGAGTAAAAGTAAAAAATAAACAAATAAAAAACGATGTAATAGCTAGCAATTATTTACTGGTTTTTTGTATCATTATAAATTTTGTTTTGATAAAGTTGTTTGTTGCTTTATCTTTTTTTTTACAGTTGAGTTTTGAAGCTTTTCGGCGCCTTAGCGTTAAGCCCTTAGCTCATTTAAAATTTGTGTGATATTACTTACGTTGACTTGTACCTTAGTAATTTGTTTGTATTTAAGCCAGCAGTGATTAAATCGTAGAATGCAACTTTATACTTCGCGAAAGTGTCGAGGGTAATACTACTGTAGTACCAACTTTTACCAGCGACTGCGCTAAGCAACTAGGGGTAAGTGTTTTGTTTTATAATAAGTTAACGATCATGTCTCGCTAGTGTACTGTTACAGAAGAGCAGAGCCTATTTAAAAAAAATTAAGATAATCCTCTTAACCACGTCCGCTGACTAAGATCTCAGTTAGCCGCAATGACATTACCATCAGAGCCCGCTAGAAGAAAAACTAGTAACTAGGTTTAACGTGGTATTCAAAGAAACCCTTTATCGTTTTTCTAATTCCAGCAAATCGTTAGGTTGATGGGGAGGTTGTTGTTTGTTTGGTATTTGTATAAAGATTGTAGATTTTGTACATTGATTATTGATGAATATAGCAGACCTTGCGTTTGTTAGTAAGTTTTTATTTGTGTAGGAAGGATGTACAATTTTAGATAAAGTAACGCAAAATTGCTTTTTCTGCAGATCCTGACCGATTCTTTTGCACAAGCCACATCAGGGAATTTTAGTGTGCCCATATCGTTGGCACATAGCACACTAAACTATTTCTCGTTTCACTTTAGTAGTTAAAATTGTGTTTTAGTTCTGTATGGTTTAATGTTTCTTACATTTGTTACTTTGTGACTTAACTTTTCAAACGTATTTTTAATTTTGTCGGCATCAATAGAGAAGTGAACATTTTTTAGAACCACTTTGTAGTTTCCTTCTTCTTTGACTTTGTAAGTATGAAATTTTGTGTTTTTTTTTGGATTTGTGTTCTTGATATATTTCTACAATATTCAGAAGCTTTGGATTTGACATTTACCTGGTCATTTGCGTGGTATTGTTGTTTAGCTATGGTTCCTTGTATAAAAATTGCAAAAGGTTTTAGAGTTATTTCATGAAT
Source organism: Aquatica leii (assembly GCA_035610365.1). Lineage (NCBI taxonomy): Eukaryota > Metazoa > Arthropoda > Insecta > Coleoptera > Lampyridae > Aquatica > Aquatica leii. Next base: position 17,108,535 of record CM069432.1, read on the forward strand.
GGCTTCATTTTGTTGATCGTTTCCATTTTCTTCTGCTAAAGTTGAGTATTGGCTTGATAGGTTTAACCAGTATTTATCGTCTTTTTATTATTTAGAGTTGTGCTCAATTTCATTTGAGTATTTCTGCTTTGTCTGTATGTGTCCGTAGTTCCGTTACTTGTTTCTGTGTATGGGAAAATTGCGTTGTGTTTTTATCCCGCAGTTTATTTAAAACTAACAGGCCATGGCTGCTTTGGCACATACTTGAATTGCATTGGAAAGAAGGAAAACCTCTCCTGCTTTCTCTGCGGCGACAAAATTTACTAACGCACATCACACCGTCTTTGAATGCAGACGCTGGCAGCAATATGGAGAGGAGCTAATCCGAAAATATGGAATGAACAAGAGAAATATCATCCAGCTAATGATAGAAGAAGACTTTAGAACTTTTGTAACACTAACATTTTACTGTGTGTGCTTATGGTACCTCAAGGACATTTGGTTTTGTCTTGCTTACTCTGGTCTTGCACTCTAACATGTTAAATTTTATATACAAGTTGTTTTGTGCATGCTTGGCTAGTCGAGTATTGGTACATAAGGATGGGAGCTGGTTGTGGTCTGGTATTAAATGTTGATTGTTTATTTTCTCCAGGTTATGCAAGGGTGAAGAAAGTGTTAATGCGTCCGACCTTGCGAAATTGATCGTGTTAAGGGCCACTTGAGTCTGCTGCGAGGAGGCAACCCCCTAAAAAATTTAAAAAAAAACTTTAAACTATTTCGAGTTACGCGTAGTCACTTACATTATGAAATGGTTTTGTCATAAAATTTTGCTGATGATTATAACATTTATAACTAATTATGTATTGCAACAACCACTGAATCGCCAACATTTTTTTGTAACAACAATAAATATTTTTATATTTCCCTATATATTTATACGTTAACGTTAACAGTCCCGTGTTTTATTAATTGACTATAATTTTTATTATAATATAAATGCGGATGTGTGCAGTAAAACGTTTCATTAAATTTAATTACCTGACGAATTACTTTTGCAACAGTTAATCTAAGTAATCGTCACACAAAAATAGACTTTACAATACAACTTAATTCTCATAAAATCCCGCCTTAAGATTTTATTAACGAAATAAAAATGTGTCTGTTGCGTTTATGTACTTTTCGTCTGTATTAAAGTTCGTTTAAGTTTAAGCAGAAAAAGCGGATGTCAATATTAAATTAACTGGAGCTAAAACGTCCGTTTAATTTATTTCCTTCTGTGCAATAAATATCAATAAAAAAAAACCAATAAAGATATTAATGTCTAATGAAGTTAACGATTAAATCGACTTAAAATGAAAAGTAACGATCTTAAGCTGTCAAGGAAACTTGAACTTCATAATAGGATTGAGTTTTGATACGATGGTTTTTGATGAATAAGATAATTAACGCTTAATCTCCTTGCTATAAAAAGCTCCTTTACGGCGTTACAAATAAATAAGATTATATAAAAGATGTACGGCTTCGCATTGTAAAGAAAAGATGTATTTAATTTTTATTTTTAACAAATCAATTAAGATAAATGCAGTCTATTCATGAATTTTCTAATACAAATAAATTTTTCTTTAAATAAACGGGTAATTAACTGATAACATTACACGAAACATTATTGCTATCAATACTTTGCAAATACTAAAATTAAATAACATTTTGTTAGTGATTTTAATTTATCCCATAAATAAAATTAATGAAAGCGACGTTTTATAATATTTAAATTATTACACACAATCTAAATAAACTAAAATTAAAATATAGTTTTTATTCAGTAGCCTTTATTAACATTTTGTAGTCAAACTATTGTGATATTAGTTAATTGATTTTTAACGTTAATTTTTTGGATTTGCATTAATTAAATAATACTGTATATTAGAAACGTTATAGCTTAGGCATTGATTTTTTTATTTTAGTTGTAAGTATAAAAAAAGCAAATTAAAAAACACATTTATGCCGATAACGTTTATGCGTTATTTTAACGTGCAAGCTGATACATGCATTTAAAAGTCTAATATGGCTACATGAACGGAAAAAGGCATGTCAAATCAGGCAAGCGTAGTTGTTTCATGAAAGAATTCCTTTAGAAAGTATATATCAAGCATTGTGCTCAAAAGAACTTTTAGTTATTTATTGTTACAAATGTTTTATGTTTATTGATGTACTACTTTATTACTTAACTGTTACAGACTGCATTGTGCAATAAAAGTAATTTTCAACAATATATTCCCTGTACAGAATACAGATACAAAAAGTTTAATGAATTACCTTTTTTCAAATTTTGCATTTAGTTTAGAATGTAACTACAAAATGTTTTTTTACATTTATATATTCTAATTTTGCGTGTTTCAGTGATTTTAATTAATGTATTTTTAAATTGTTAAATTCAATTTGAATTATTATATTTGTTTAGAATTTCAGAATGAAATATTTGATTAATCCAATAGTAGTATTGTTATATTTATTATTAAAATTAATTATTGTTTCTATTGCTGCTTTATTCTTTCTCTTTTACGTTAATATAAATAGACTAGTTTGAATTGTTTTAAAACAATTTTTATTCAATCAATCATTATTTGATGTTATCCCAAAGTTAATTTTAAATTGTGTTAAGACACAAGCTAATCATCCTAGTGCACCGAGCAAGCTGACGAAACGCATGATATTGTTGGACTATGCTACAATCGCCTTCAACCAAAATGACCGATTAAGATCGGACGTATTTACATTCTAATGGTATGGGGTGTTTCCCATTAGAAGCTTAAAGCAAATAATCAATACCAGATTGGTATTGATTATAAAATTTTAAATGTATTTAATATTTAAAAAATGTAGTTTAGAGAATCTATACCTTATGTAAGCTATTAATTCTAGAATTTTTGTTTATATCAAATATTTATATAGAATATTGCTTCTGCTAATGCTAGTATTATTACTAGTGTATTCATAACATATTTGCAATTACTAAGCATAATTAATTAAATCATTTTACTAATGGACTGATTAAAAATACGTCATATGATCAATTAAATAAAAAACCATATCGTTCTGTTCTTTAGCACAAAACGACCCTCAGATTTTAAAATGTATACTATTTACATTTTTTGTGAAATAACGATATACTTTATCGTTATATAAATTAAAAAAATCGTTTTTTGTAATAATGTCAACTAATTTAAATCATAGTTTTAAACTGAACTAAGTTGAAACAAGTTTTAGGTAGATTAATACCTAATCGCTTCTCTTATTAGTTAGTAGTTTTATTATAGAAATATGTTTATTTAATACATAAAACGTTACATTTAATATTTTGTATACATGTCGTTAACCTGTTCAGCATCAAGTTCATTAAACTAAAACGTTCCCAAAGTTCATTTGCAACTTGCGCTACATTATTTAAATTCAAAGGCGTAGCTACATATACAGCGCCCTGGAGCAAATAAGATCTGTGCTCCTCTTTTTTTTTTCTTTCCTTTTTTATGTCTTGAGTCTAATGCAATGAAAATCATTAAACTTGGAAACCCAAAAACAATCATTTTATTTTGCGATATCATCAAATATTGAAGTTATCTATCAACAACTGGAAACTAAAATCTTTTGATCTAGTCTAACTTTGACCTTACTCATTGTCTAAGTTTTAAAAAAATTTCTCAAGGATAATTATTTCCTGTAATGACAAAGGAAGCGTAAATTCCGGAGTATTTAGTTAAAAATAGTCCAGTAATTTCAAGCATGTGTGAAAGCACCTCTACCAATAACAAGTTTGCAACAAAGATCATTAATTGTTCAATAAGTAATATTTGTAATTCAAATTACGAGTTCTGAAAATAATCAATAATTTAGTATTAAGTAGAGCGTAATTTAGTATTCTAATTTATTTCAAGTAGACATTGATCAGCAAATAATTTTAGTTGTTATTATAAAATACATATAGTTAAGATTAGTATAAGTAATTAATTGTTAAAAATAATGAAACATGGATAGAGATTTTGCGCAGAGAGATACCAGTGTAGAAACAAGAATTGCAATTACTCGAATGGCTCCTAATGGAATTCCTCTACGTGAAATTGCTTTACAAAATCGATTTTTGGTAAGTTTTTAGTATTTGCTTATAATAAACCTCTAAAATAGACTGGATCATGGATTAATTACTAATCTTAAGCATCCTTAAAAAAATATTTTACGTAATCTTAAACGAAAAGTTTTCTTAGTTTCATTTTATCCCATTAACTAAAATTAGAATATAATATTAATTAAAATTATGCACACGTTAAAGTATTATTACAATCCAAAATCCACATCAATGTTTGCAAAAATTTGTCGTGTTTGAGTTTCTTTCTTAAAAATTCTGTTGGTAATAAACAATCAGGGTTCAGAATAAATTTAAAAAAATATTTCAATTGGAAAAGAAACACACTTTGAACTTTTTTAAATGATTTTTTTGTTAAAAAATTTAAGAAAACGTAATTTACTAAAATAATTGAATCATTTGGTTAAACTAAACTACTTAACTAAATACATACATAGGTGCGCCAAGTTCGTCGGTCGCTTCGAAGGTTTGATGAAGAAGGAGAAGTTTCTCTTATAACGAAACCAAAAAGAATAAATAGAGCAACTACCATAAAGGAACATGCAAATATTCTTAGGTGTGTTCAAAATTCTCCTTTTACAACTGCTCCACGAATTCAAGAAGAAGTTTATTTAAACTGCAGCGCTTCAAGGATACGACGCAGATTAAACTACGCAAGATTATTTGCAAGTAAGCCTGCTAACAGTACGATATGGTTTTTTATTTAACTGAAGTATTTTCACAGTATTCATATTGAAGTATTTTGCTATTACATACATTAGCACAGCCAAAAAATTTTTTTAATAATCAGACCAATCTTAAAATGTTGATATTAATTATGCATTGTTATTCCTAATGTGCAATTAATATAACATTAGTGATAGTAGCATTAGTGGAGGCAATACTTTATATAAATATTTGATATAAGAAATAAAAATTTTAGAATTATTAGCTTATGTAAGTTATCAATTCTCTAAAAATACATTTTAAGTATTAGATACATTTAAAATTTGAAATAAATGCCAATCTGACGTAACGTACTTATTATTATTTACAGATCACTAAGCTTAAATTTTTATTATTGTATTGAACTATGTAGGTAATACAATTACAATGCTTTATTTGCTTCAAACCTCTAATCAGAAACACTATACTATTAGAATGTGAATAGGTGCGATCTTAAGCGGTCATTTTGGTTGAAGGCGAGTGTACATGTACGAGAGTGCAAAAAGCGACAAACAATCTGTTTTTAAACAGTTATTTGATTAGCAGTTACTCCATGTACGTTTAAAAATCAGACTGATACCAAATAATAAAGATATTCCTTTTGGGGGACATTATTAGACAAGTTGTTACGGTAAAAAACGTAAGCCTGCTCTAGATTGAAGTGTGATTTAATTAAAAAGGCGCCAAAACGGAGAGAAATACATTAAGGTCTGTTTTCACCTGACAAACACTTAAGGTAAACAAATCGAACAACACAAGTCTAACAATTATTATTATATTTATTGCAATGGCACCAATAAAAAGAGTATAAAAACAATCAAAAAGCGAAGTACACAATAATTAACTGTTGGAAAGTAAAAAAACAATAATGCTAGTATTGACAGATTCTTAACTTAAGCAATATCTCATACACGTAAATGAATAAGTTGTTAATATTAAAGTAAATATAATTTAGTAAAAAACCGAAGAAAAAGAATAAAATCAAGGCAAATCTAGTAATTATACACTTAAAAGCATGTTATTTTTAACAGGTACAATTAGTCCCCACGTTGGGCGCCAAATTTTGTTACATTTATCCTGCTTAAAAGTACAAAAATTAAAGCAAATATATGCATAAAAAGAATAGAAAAACGTAATTTCAAATAGAAAAAAAAAACAGTGTAATTTCTCAAAATCTATCATTCGTCTGGTTGGTTAACGAAACTCGGGTATCCTCGATCAATGTCTAAATTGCCACAGCACATACTAATTCGAAGAGCAGGGTGGGTGGTAATTATCTACTACTCTCTAAATACCCATTTAACAAAAATACGGATATACCGGAAAAGCGCCAGCAACCTCTTTATCGCACAGAATCCTGAATTCTTAAATTCCTCAGAAGAAGGTGCAAACTTCGGTATTAAACGGAGAAATTATAGCCCGAAATCGAACTAATGTAAATAATTAAACTAACAAGACGATTAAAATCCCACTTAAAATATATATAACTAACTGAAAAGTATAATTGTGTAGCAAAACCATAAATTAAGTTTTCGTACACATGAACACACGAGAGTAATTATAAGTAAATTTTACAATCCCATCCAGTTCTGGTAGCTCGATATATTATGACAAAACAAATAACAAACATAATAACTTACTCACCCATGGTGAAATATTATTCCGATAGCTATTTGAATCCTTTCACCCTAAAATAAAATAGAGAATATAATTTAACTTTATATTACATTGAACAACCAGATCCCTAGAAACAAAACAGTAGCAGCAGGTTCTAATCATTAGCATGTGGGTTCATCTGTTACATTAAACATAGTTCGCATTTCCAAAACCAACCAAAAAGACTATAAGAAATTCAAGCTCGTCAATTATGTCGATCACTTAATTGATATATCGAAGAAAACAACAACGTCATTCTAAACCTTGGAGATAACGATTCAAGGGAAATTTTTTGAACTTAAAATCAGCACATTTTAATGATTTCAAGCGTTCTTCCGCTTTTCTTTTTTTTTCCACTTAAAAAAAATTCTTGATACAACCAAATTAATTACCCAACGTACTTCCGTAAGGTTTCACTTCGAGAATTAGAAGTAACATGCGGGCCCGTATTTAATAAGTATCTCAAAAATGCAAGCGCTTTTCGGTAAAACCAATTCGCTATTAAACGTAAAAGACAGTCAGTGGATTGCTACGGAGACGTATTTCCACAAATTTTACGAAACAGCAAAATTAATGTTACAAAGCAAATCTGCATAAATTAACCGTAAGAACATGTATATAGGTCGTCCGTATCTACGTTTTACATCAACACAAATTGCGAAATAATAGAAACAGGTTATTTACGATTTTCCTGACATGCTATTAGCTAATGACATATCTAAAACATTGCGGTAAAATTGCTGAAAGTGTAACAAAGAGATATATATATTAGTGCGGTCCTTATTTTTTGACTTTCGAAATATTATTGCGGCACCTTACCATACGATTCTCTACCATAAAATATGTAACCGTTTTTTTTTAATTTTTGGACATGATTTAGGGGTTGCTATCAGTAGCCAAACTTTAACTTTAAACGTTGTATGTCCACTTTAACTATGAGTCTCTCTAATTGATTTCTGTAACTATATTTATCTGTGATCATAATTCAAAGTAGAAAGACCGTCATTAAGTAAGCTCCCCCGCCACTTTCCTGCTCATGCGCGTCGAGATTGAGCAGTAAGCCTGCTCAGCACTTCAGTTGGAGTTCAGTCATTAACTAAAGAACGCGCGCGCTTTCTTATAGAGCATATAAACATGTTTTGATTTACAATGGCATCCACAAGTACCGGCGTTAATGTAGTTACTCGAAATAAAACCAACATTTGGCTGATCGGCCAATCACTGCCTAAACTAAACCCGACAAAGTTGCCTTCTATTAGTGAAGTATTACGTTTGTTTTTTCACTACAAAAACGAAGAAAGGAAAACCGTTCTTGAATCTGCGACTATAACTGCATGCGAAGTGATAGGTTTGTAGGAAAAAGCTAGTATATCGATAAGATTGAAAAAACGTGTAATTAGTAAAATAAGAAAACACTTCAAGGAATGCAGAATCTGAAAAAAAATAAAGAGAACAAGAAGAAACGTTCCGAAGCATTAAAGAACATAGAACAAGATTGTCAACAAAAATTAGAAGATTTATTTGATATTGCTCGTTATGATGCTTTAAGTATCATAACTGTTGAAGAGGACAAGCAGTTTTTATAAGGACAACAAAAGAAAGGACGACAGGGTGTAATTGGTTCAGTAGACAGAAAAAGTTTAATGAAATAGAAGAAAATGGAAAAAAAGAAGGACGTATTAAAAAACTGCGCAAACGTGAAAGTAAAAATATATCAACTTTGACAGAAAAGGATCTCTTTTTTTCGTCATCGTTCTCCAGTAGCGATGAAACAAGTGCATCTGATTTCGAAGTCGCATCAGAAACTTCGCAAGCAAAACCACCCCAAAAGTGAGCTCGAAAAGATTTTTTTAATAGCCAATTAGCTTCCTGCCTTGATGTCTGTAAATTGAGTGATAGAAAAGCGACTACAGTCGTCGTCTCTACTTTGAAAAGTGCAGGATTTGACCCATCAGAGTTTAATGTCAATAAATCTTCAATTCGTCGGTACCGTCAGAAAAATTGAAAAACAGTAGCAGAGTCTCTAAAAAGTGAGTTCAAACATGATTTGCCATTAACAATTCATTGGGATGGAAAGTTAATTGAAGATATTACTGGGCATAAAGTAGATCGTCTGCCCATTTTGGTATCTGGGCATGGGATTGATCAACTTCTGGCAGTTCCAAAATTGGAACGTGGAACAAGTACAGCCTGTGCGTAAGCTGTCTACGAAGCAATAAATTCATGCGGCTTGAGCGATAAAGTAAAATGTTTATGTTTTGACACTGTAGCTGTAAACACCGGTTTGAAAAATGGAGCCTGCGTTCAATTAGAGAGAAAAATGTAGAAAGATACGATTTGGCTTCCTTGTCGGCATCACATTTTAGAAATTATGTTATCAGGTGCAGTGGATCAATCGCTCGGACCGTCTAGTAGTCCTGATATTCCATTGTTCAAAAGAATTAAGAACAATTGGTACAACATTGACCAAAAAGATTATAAAACCATAATTAATGACACTACTTCAAACATCGAGGAAAATGTTGTCGCTCACAGGATTTCATTTGCGCAAAAACAACTCCAAGTGCATCAACCTTGAGACAACTACAAAGAATTGTTACATCTCACAATCATTTACTTGGGAAGAGTACCCAAAAAAAGTATTTCATTTAGGAGACCAGCTACACCGGGCTAGATGGATGGCATGTACTGTTTGAAAATTTTCTTATTTAAACTTCAGTTTCAACTGACAAAAAAGGAAGAGAGAGTTGTGAGAGAAATATGCATTTTCACGGTGACAATATATATAAAGTACTGTTTTCAAGCCCCTGCCGGATGGTCAGCACCGAGAAACGGCTTACAATTATTGAAAGACCTTAAAGACTTTGATAGGATAAACCCGGAAATTGCTACTGTTGCCCTGAAAAAAATACTGGGCCATTTGTGGTATTTGTCGGAAGAGCTGGTTTCTTTCGCATTTTTTGTCGACAAACTTTCAGTTCAAGGTAAGAAACCAATGATAGATGCACTAAAAATCAAAGGAATAAAAGATTGCCCAAAAAAAGAAGCATTGATGTGGAACACATCCGCGAAAAGAAAATTGAAGACTTTGTGACGAGCAATTCCTTAAGATTTTCCAATCTGTATAAAACAATAATCAAAATATGTGTACGCTAGAGATTATTGGACATGGCAATGACGTTATTGAAATCAAATTATTTACAATTTACTACATACTAAATTATATTAGTTTAAACAAATCTGTTCGATAAGTCTAGCGGTTTGTGTCTCTTTGGTCGAGTAGGTAAACAGCCAAGGAATGTGGACGATATTCTACTTTAGTTAGGTATTTAACACTAAACCTTTTTTTACTGTGTCAACTTTTAGGTCGTTAAGAATGTCTGTATTTCTTACAAAGTGTGGTGCATCACACTTTGACTGTAGCACTTTATTTTAAAACCTGTCAAGTATTTGGATGTTATAGTTCGCCGTTGTTCCCCAAAGCTAAGCGTTTGTTTGTTAATGATAGTTTTGATTTTTTCCCTAGTAACCAGTAGTGTTTATTAAAGAATACGCCAAGTTCTTTTTTTTCTATATGTGAGATTTCCAAGTTAGACATTTGTCAAGATGTAAACCGAGATATTTAACTTCACTAAGTTGAGTTAGTAGAATATTATTTATAAGGACGGGTGGTGGATTTCCTCTAAACATGGTAAATGTGATATGAAACGACTTAGCTTTGTTTAAGTTGGATGCGCTATCGTTTGGTGAATCAATATATCTTAGCTTTGTTGAAGGAGTTAGGCGGCTATTGTTGAATCTGTGTGCCTTGTCATCATAATCTTATCGTGAGCAAAGGTGGCAGAGTTCGGACTTGTTAGTATATCTGCCATATACACGAGATATAACAGCGGACCAAGGACGATTCCTTAAAGAACCCCCGAGATAGTAGTTTTTGGAGTTTATACTTGAGGCTTACATGGAAAGCCTGGCTGTCAACGAGAAAAACAGCTGTGCAGTATTAGTTCTCTTCAAAAGCTTGATTTATGTTATCGACTATTAGGTCTGTTGAACAGTAGAGTGGTCCATCCTAAACCCAAATTTGTGTAGAATTATATTATTTTCTTCTAGATTGGATGTTAGTTGTCCGGCTATAAGTTTTTGCAATAGTTTGCCTTGTAACCATCGTTTAGAATCGATTGGTTGATTGAGTAATGTTTGATAACGGACACAGTATTTGGATTGACGATTTTCATTTAATGTATTTTGAATTTGTGTTAATGTGATTTTAGATTGAGTTTAATAAGTTATTTTACGATTTTAAATTCAAAGTTACAATGTAATTGTTGATAAAGTTTTGTATTTTGTTACGCTGTAAACCATCTGATTTCGCGATTTTGCTTATTGAATGTTTCACTTGGATTGTTGAAAAATTCCAGTTGTGATTTATGTTTTCCTTCTGAGATATAATCGTAATTAAATCTATTTTCGCCGTTTGTTTATTTTAAGTTGGTTTATGAGTTCTTTGTTCGAGTACATTCGTACTTGAATTTCTTTATGTCAAACGTTTAGATTACGTGGAAAAATTAAGTCGTTATCTTAATTTATTAGGCAGTTTAAATTCTTGTAATATAATATCTTGTCAAATTGACAGTTTCACGTACAAGCGAAACGCTGTGTCCTAATTATATAAATATGACGTAATATGTTTGTTTGCCTCTTTATTGCACCTTTGCGCGAGAGAATTTTGGTGTTTGAAGTTTCGAACGCAGCCTTTGTGGAAAGGGCAGTCGACGAAAGTTGATATATAGATGTGTTTTTGGTAAATGTGAGAGTGGGGAAGTTAGTTGGTTGACGGCCGGAAAAATGTAGTTAACGAAGGTGATAATTCACCTGTTCTAATAATTACCGTGGAAGTAAAAGAAGAGGGTGCAGTGAATTTAAGTGGAAAATCAAACTTTCCTTTTTCGTAATTACGGTTAATTAAGATCACTGTTTTACCTAAATTAATATCGTATGTTTCGTTACGTGAATTTGTGCGTGAGTTTGTTTCGCAATCTCATATCTTTCGCCTTTGGGGCGGATTAATAAATCTTCCACTGGTAACCTATTGTTTGGGAAGCAGCTAAAGTCCATCCAAGGTGTTAGCTTTCAAATCCACTGGGAACCAAAGTTCAGCCGGTGTCACCAATTAAGAATTAAGGTATTTATCGATTTTGTTGTTTGATCGTGCAGTGTCCCGCGATTAAAAATGCAGTAAAAGCTTTCAATTTTTTTTTAAGTCAATTGAAATTACGACTAACGTTGAATTTAATTATTTCAATGAACACGTATAGTGTTTGCGCAAAAATTAAAATCAATTAACTTTGTTTTGTGCGTTGAGAAGTGATTCGTATTTCGAATATATGATAATGTAACGACTTATAAACTATATTTTGTTTAGTTCGAATTAAAGTTCGGACATATATATGTTATAAACTGTATTGTTTTTTTTTTGTGTGTGTTATTTAATTTGTTTGTTATAAATATGCGGTCAAGATCTTGAGATTTAATTATATTTGACGTCGAATTAACGCTATTGTAGTAGCATTTCTTTTTATAAATTTTAATGTAATGTTTTGTGTGTAAATTATTCATTTTTGTTTGTTTAAGATTATTTCATTTCTTTTATTCAAATTTATTTGATATCATTTAGTACTTGTTATTTTATTTTGTCTTGGTTTTAAATTTTCAATCAATAAATGTTAAATTGTTAAATGTAAAGAGCTTTTATTCATTTAGCCGCCGCATACGTAAATTTTTGTTTAAGTGTTTTTCAGAATTGTTATAACCCAAGGTAAGTTCTGTGGTTATGACCAACCGGATGAGCTTTCAGGTAATCAAGGGTTTGAAAGCTTCCCCTTATAGAAATCCTTGATTGGCGCCCTTATCGATTATTTGACTATTTTACCGTTCTAGTTCCATTTTTACGACGATCGCGTTTCCAATTTTTCACGGAATTTTAAATAAAACCCACCCTTCTCCATTGAGCTAGTGGCACAACCCCCCCCGTTTATGTTACTTCATTGCAGGCAGTGACTTTGTGTTAATTTTGGCATGTAACAGCCTGCCACAGATAGTAAGCTAATGGGTCTGTAAGAGGTAACTTCATATGGTGATTTTTCAGATTTGACTATATGAATTAGCTGTGCTACTTTCCACTGGACCTAGAAGTATCCCAGTCTTAGACCTGCATTGTAAAGCATAGTTAGTAACTTTAGACCCTTGCGTGGTAGTTTTTTGAGTAGCTTGCCAGTAAGTAAGTTAATGCCTGGAGCCTTTCTAAGATTGAGATTACATCTGAGCGTGTTTGTTTATTTTTTTAACTGTAAAGCAGTCCAACGGCAATGTTAATTAGTATGGCATAACTAAAAAGTTTTGTATTGAAACGGTTAGCTGCGCGAGGTACTGCGCGTAAAGATCTCCTTTTACTTTATCTGATCGTGTCCATATTCTATTTGGCTATTTCTGTGCAAGAATAGGCTGTTTTTAGACTTTGATTCTTGTGATAGCCGTATACAGAGAGTAATTTGTGTCGGATGTTGCACTTAGGTTTGTAAGATATTCTTCAAAGTGTTCATTTTTTAAATCTTTAATTACTGGTTTGAGTTTTGTTGTTGCATGATTTAAGTTTTAGGTCATTATCTCTAGCAATGATTGTGCTGCTCACAGTTGCCATAATTGATGTGTGCTCCGAGGTTACGTCATGACTAGACGTTGAGGCTATGTCTTTAGTTATACTGAAATTCAGCAGGTTACGTAGTTTACCTGGGATGGTAAGCCAGTAGATGAGTTCATATGTTAAGGAGAAACCCAGTTTGAGTTCTTGTATTACTTAATGCAGCGCCCTACCTCTACCAGGTGGAGAGATTCAATAAACCCATAAGGTGTGCTTTGCGTTGAAAGTGCCATCTGATGAAACTGTTACCTACTGTTCCAAAATATTGGATAAAACCTTGTTTGTTAACATAATTAAGGGGGCAGTATGAAGATGATGTTTAATGTGTTTTTTTTAAATTAGAATGTCTGTGCTGTCTTTACCGTCTTGGTTTGCTTCTGAGTGATTTGTGAAGTAAAATAAATAGTGTATTTTGAAATGCAAAAAAAAAGAAAAATTAAAAAAGTACTGCAACAAAATCATGCCCCATCAAATAAAACGCAGTACAATCACCTAAGCAATAAACTCAAACTAAAACTAAGAGTACTTTAAGATCACAGTTTCTCAGATTTTCGTTTGCTTTTTCGAGTTTATCGTTTTCTTTCTTACCTTTTCTGAGTTTAGAATCTGGCTTGGTTCACAAGTTGATTACCTAACTTTTGAGAAGTGTTTAGTTAGATTTTGGTTGCTTGCTTGAGTTTTTCGATTTCTCTCGCGCCCTGATGAAGCCCCTTACGAAAGTGGGCGAAACGTTGGCAACTTCGGTTACAACATTGACACGGTCCAAACCCGGAAAACGTTCTTATCTTAGTATAGACTCCGGTCGTGGAAGCCTTCGCTATTACATTAGTTTAAATAAGCCAAAAAAAAATACTTTGTCTTTCTCACAATATTAGTAAAAAAGTATTTTTTTCCTGATTATTTAACTCCCAATTATCCTTGCTTCAATACGGACGAAAACAGCCCTATTGCAATGATTGTTTTAGTTTGGTGGGAAAAGATTCTCGTTAAGAACGTTTTTTAAGAAACAAAAGTGTGGACCGTATTTTTGCACTAGTAAATCAACCTGTGCTTACAAAAGCAAGTTAATAGAGAAAATAGATCTTGTATTGTTGAACCAAACATTTAAAATAATTTATGCATTAAAAACAATACGAATGTATGTTGTAAGATTGTTTTCCTTTAACACTGCATGGCGAGGAAGACTACATAAAGATACGGAAGTATCTGAACTTGACACTGTTATGTGTGCCAGACTTTGATACTCATGCATGAATAAATAATAACGATTTGAAAGCATTAGATTAACCTGAAGACAATGTTCTAGTCTTCTTTTTTGAGCATCGTATAATATATTATCAATAAACTCAACTGTTTTTTTTAATGAAAGTGAAACAATACATCGACCAGTGGAGTGTAGGCGAACCTTTTTGCAAACAGTTTCCTCGAATAAAAGTACATTAGGGTAATAACATTAGAATGTCTTCCGGGTTTGGACCGTGTCATATTTGCAACCGAAGCTGCCAACGTTTCGCCCACTTTCGTAAGGGGCTTCATCAGGGCGTGAGATAAATCGCAAAACTCAAACAAGCAATCGAAATCTAACTAAGAACTTCTCAAAAGTTAGGTTATCCACTTGTAAAACAAGCCATAACCTAAACTATGAAAAGGTAAGAAAGAAAACGATAACCTGAAAAAGCAAACGAAAATCTAACAAAGAACCACTACTGAGTTAGGTAATCAACTTGTGAACCAAGCCAGATTCTAAACTCCGTAGAAGTGACTTAAGAAGAAATAGTTTCCGTATTTAAAGGAAAAGGATCGTCACGGATGATTGAGCTCGACCCTGATTGGGTTACGGTTGCTAAGGGGCGTGTTTTTGATAAATGACTAATAACCGGGAACCAAAGAGGGGATATTTCGAAACCATGATCGCGATTGAAGTTATTAGGGTGTTTGATGATTTCTATGCTTTCTCGGAATTTCCTGTTGAAAAAGAATGGAGATTTGGCAATCAACGAAACATTATCAAAATCTATCTTGTGACCTGTAGTAAAATGATGTTCAGCGACCGCAGACTTGGAAGTATACCTTTTCCTTATACAACGATCATGTTCTGAAATGCGAGTAATGACGGAACGACCGGTTTCACCAATGTAGACTAAACCACAAGAACAGGGAATTTGGTATACACCTTGAGATGAAAGTGTGGGAAATTTGTCTTTGGGAGAAGGAAGAATCTGAGAGATTTTGCCTGTCGAGTTGAATATGGGTTTAATACCATTCTTACGAAGGAGTTTCCCTATTTGGTCTGTAACCTTGTGAATGTAGGGTAAAAAGGCCAATTTCGGGTTAGATTCGGGAATAGAAATGTCCTTAGGTAATCGAGTACGTGGATGTAAACGACGATTAATAACTTTATGAATGTCTCGCTTAACATAACCATTGTTCACTAAGGTTCTAGTAAGATGACGGAGTTCTGAGTCTAGATTCTCAGGTTGACAAATAGAAAAGGCACGATGGACCAAAGATTCAATAACAGAACGTTTCTGTGCAGGATGATGATGAGACGAAGCATGAAGGTATCTGTCCGTATGGGTGGGTTTGCGATAAACAGAATGGCCTAGAAGTCCGTCGGGCTTACGAGTCACAAGAACGTCAAGAAATGGAAGAGAACCATTACTTTCGATTTCCATAGTAAATTTGATATCTAAGTGTTGATTGTTAAGATGATCAAGAAACTTAGACAATTCAAGATGACCATGAGACCAAACAATAAACGTGTCGTCAACATATCTAAACCACACTTTAGGTTTTAATATTGATGATTCCAAAGCAACCGTTTCAAAGGATTCCATAAAAATGTTAGCTACAACAGGTGATAGAGGAGAACCCATAGCAGCACCAGAAACTTGTTCGTAAAACTTATTATCAAATTGGAAGTAAGTAGAAGATAGACACTTTTCAATAAGAGGAACCAAACTCAAGTCCTTGCCATGTTGAGACAGAATCTGTTTGATGATAATAAGCGAATCCTTAATAGGAACTTTAGTAAAAAGTGAAGTAACATCAAAGCTCACGAGAAGATCTTCCCCCATGCACAACGTCATTAAAAAACCACATAAAACCCTCCACACCAACTCCAGTGGGACATGGGTGGAACTTGGAAAATGGTGAACTCAAGTTTGATTGGATTAAAGGAGATCCATTGCCAACCGAACTGCTTGACGTTCCAGAAAGAAGAAGAAAGAAGATGAAGATGAACCAGAAATACTAAACTTAGACGACATAATAAACGAGGATGAAGAAAATGACAGTTGATGATTACAAATGATATTATAAAATCTAAGCTGTCAGTTGAGTTTTGTCATATAAAAAATAATTCTCATTATTAAACTTTAAATACTGAATACGTTCATAAAAAAATTAGGGCGTGTACTAGTGTACACATGTAAGAAGTGAAACTTCTTTATGGCCTTATTTTTCGCAAAATGATCTACATGCAACTTTTCAGAAATTGGTTAAATAAAGTTAAATTAGATAAAGTTTAAACAAAAGGATTTTATTATCATAGACATGAATACAAGAAAATGATCTACATGCAACTTTTCAGAAATTGGTTAAATAAAGTTAAATTAGATAAAGTTTAAACAAAAGGATTTTATTATCATAGACATGAATACAAATAATACAATTATTTCACTTTAACTTTTTGCTACTAAGATTATTACAGCATTTCATTAATTGTAATAGAATTATTACTATCATTGTCATCGTTATTATATATTTTTGTAATTAATGGCTTATGGTAACTGAAATATGAAATTGAATCTACAAAAATTAGTTAATTGATTTACAAAAATTAATAACATATTTCAGAATTTATACTCTATGCCAATTAATTGATGTTCATTAAATTAGCAGTCGTATTAATTAAAAATGTGACGCGTAACGAAATAAGCGACATGCTATCCCTACTGCGTTGGAGAAACTGAAAGTACTCTTCTGTCTGAACCAACCGTGTTTCACTTTAACTTTTTGCTACTAAGATTATTACAGCATTTCATTAATTGAAATAGAATTATTACTATCATTGTCATCGTTCAATCAGAAATTGAGGTTAACCTTAAATATCTTAAATTTAAAAAAATTAATAACATATTTCAGAATTTATACTCTATGTCAATTAATTGATGTTCATTAAATTAGCAGTAGTATTAATTAATAAATACTATTTTAATGAAATCATATACATTGACCGATAGTTACAATCAGAAACTGAGGTTAACCTTAAATATCTTAAATTTAAAAAAATAAATACCACAATCCCACCCAAGTATTAGAAAAAGAGATATAATTACTTACTTTTGTTAAAAATCCACTGGAATTAGAATTAAAATAAAACCTTTGATTTTGTTGATCACTTTAGTATTGATATATTATTTATCACGTCGCTATTGCGTTTCAGAAATAAAAAAGATGGCGCGTAACGGAAAAATGTGACGGTAAAAAATGTGACGCGTAAAATGTGACGGTAAATTTTTTTCCAACGCCGATAAAGAAGTTTCACTTCAAAAATATGGTAATTAATGTACCCCTTTCTAGTTTAAAATTAAACAAAACGATTTTTCTTTAATTTTTCATTTTTTTTTTATTTTCTGGAATATGCTGTAATTCCTAATCTGGTAGGTAATACCAACAACAAAAAGGAAAAGTCATAAATTTCCACGGGGGAAGGGGGGAGGGTTTCATATTGGTGGCTCGTGGTCTATCAAGGTATTTATTGTTTTTCGTTAATTGTAAGTGTGACTAAAGGGCTCTAAATGTTATAATATAGTTTTTATTTGAAGAATTTTGCGGTTTCCATTCATTTGAGGTTGCCATCGACCAATAATAATTATAATTATTTAAACAAAAGCATCATGTTGGCCAAAAAATTCAAACGAAAACAAAAAAACATAAATTATATTCATAAACAAAATCCATGCTGAAAAACAATAGTCATACATTTTTAACAATTTTAATTAAAGTGCTCGCACTTAAAAATTTTAGAGCGTCATAACAAAAAATCTGATTATTAATTAAAACGTCCTGTAATTTATACAACTAATATTAATGTTAATTAAGAGGTTAAAATATTTTAATACGAAATAGTTACTAAGTTTTCATCTGTTAGATTGTAGAATATGCAAAGCTAATGAACCTGCTTAAATGCATAACTTAAAGTTTTGTTACTATGCATATATGCACATCATAGTTAGTTCATATAATCTTTTCTGTATACCAAGAGAATGAAGTCTTTTATCTTTCCAATTTGCAAATCAGCTTAGTCAGTTAGTTATTCAGTCAGTGTAAAATACTGGACTGCTTTTAAACGAAAAGTAAAGAAACCGCGTTTGAATATGAGAGCCGAGAGTCATACAACAGCAGTCTCAGCTGTGCACCGACGCTCAGGTAAATAATAAATGCAAACATCCATTATGCATTTAAATTTATGCCTCATTTATTATAACACCGACATGTTTAAATATCGAACGATGTTAAAGTTTGGTTTATATTAAAGTTGCGTTTTATTCATTAGTTTTAAGTCTAAATCATCGTCGAAAAAAAAAGCATTTGGAAAATTAAACGTGATTGTACTTATCTGTACGTGAATACTAATCAATTTTGTTTTATCACGTACCAAAGTTGATGTTAGAGATTACCGAAGCTATAATTCACTGTTAACAACGTGGTCGAGATTAAATACTAATACAATGTGAGTTGTTATTGTAGTTAAGTTATGAAAAGCAGTAATCTGCAACCCATAATTTTCTATGGCGATCCATTTTTCCCGTTATCCTTGTCGATGCCTAATTAATTTGTAACCGGTCAAATATTCTTTTGTTTAATTAAGAATTTAATTAATCCATTTATGATTTATTAGTATAACCGTTTCGATGTGTTTTTTTAATTAGATCGTAACATAATACAGCGAATTTATACGTTTATAATTTTTGTGCAATGAGATATGCAACATTACTTATTTGCAGTCGAGCTTTAAATCAACGCTTCTGTACAAAGAAACGGGAAATTGGTTTTATTAAGGTTAAGAAAAGTTGCCAACATTTTTAAGTGTCTTATCTGTTGGCACTATTTAACAAAAATAATAAAATAAGTAAATACATTTTTGTAATTGCAAAGTTATTGATTAAAAAAAATCACGCTGTAAATATGGTGGTTCCATTATTTTAAATAACACGCATAAAGCACATTAAACACTAACTTAAATTAATTTTAATTAAAAAAACAAAAACAAATTCAGTACTAGTAAAAATGCAACTGAACTATTAGTGTAAACTTATAATCAAACCAATACGTATAACAATAATAAGCTAAACATTAAACATAATCGTTAAGGGTAAATGACCAAACAAAAAGAATAATCGTAATTCTGTTATGCCCATTAGGTCTGATGCAGCTACCAAAATTAACTTTCTTTCTATTAAGGAGTGAGCGAGACAGAGGGAATTTAAATTTCTAAGGTTGAAAAAGAAAGCAGTTAATAGTAGAGAATTAAGAATCGATTCAATTTGAACCAATAAATGATATTTACAAGAATGTATACCGGCCTCCTAAAACCCACCAAATTAGATGGATCTTGCAAACCACGTGAGTTTTTTTATTTATTTTTTTTTTCAAGGATATTTATTGCGTTATCTATCCTACAGAGTCACGTGGTTTGAAAATAATCTCAATCTCACAGCACTATTTTGGGACATAATTAGGGAAGTGATCGACTTCTAAAATCATCTTTGATTAGGACTGCTACTTCAGCAGCTTCTGCTAATAATGTTGAAGATTCTCTTAATACTCCTTCACTTCTTTCTTCTATAACTACTCCTGAGTCTCATACTTATAGGCACTGTCGTTCTAAAGCTGAGAAACTTGTACGTCCTGTTCGTTCTTTAGCTTCCCTTCCTCCAAATTTTTCTTCAGTTTCTAGGATTATTAGGCTTACTACCGATCTTTGGTATTTAGGTTTGCTTTCTAAAGTTTCTGCTTTTCCTCGTCGTTTCTCTCGTTGGTGTATTGTGAAAAGTCTTCTTTGTAAACGTGTACGCATTTCTTTGTCCGACTCTTGCGTGTAGAAATTAGTTGTTCCTTCGGACCAACGAAAACAATTAATCCACGATCACCATCTTCCATCTGAGCGTGAACACCGCAGTGTTAGGAGTACGTTGGAAGCTCTTTGGTACCATTTCTACTGGCCTCATATGAGACCTAAAGTTGCTAATTTTATACGTCACTGTTCTTCTTCGAACGCACAGCGAAGCAATCTTCTTAGGTTACGTCACGTTTTGCCAGCAACGATGAAGCTTCCCAACAATGGTGTAGCTACAAGGTCTACGCGTCTACATAAGAATCGTATTATTTCTTCAGATGTAAAAGCCGCTGCTACTGCTTTTGCATCTCCTATAGTCGCTTCTAATTATTCTTTGCTGTCTCATTCTTCTAATCGTTCTCTTCTGTTTCATCGACGTCGCAAGCGTCGTAAGTGCTAGTTCACTTTTTTGGAATTTTGGCTTTCGACCTTTGCTATTCTTTTGGTTCTTTTCTTTCGGTTTTGGTGATTCTCTGTATGGTTCGCTTCATGGGCGGTTGGATGGGCATTGAAGTGTTGGTCACTCCCTTTCATTTCTTCTACGGAGAGAAGAACGAATCAGACAACTACATCTTGTCTTATCTTTCTCCATCTGTCTCTTCTTTTCCTTTCTTGTCTTCCTTACTTTTGATTTTTACTTTTCTTTTTTCTTTTGCTTTTAAAGGTGTGGCTTAAGAACAATTATCTCTTTTGCTTTTTTCTTTTATCTTGATTTGTTGCTTGAATACTTTCTTTCTGTTTTCTTTTTTTAGTAACTTCTTTCTTTAGTATTCACGCAACTATGTTTCTTTTCTTTTGCTTTCTTTCTTAGTTATTTCTCTCGGTTTATTAGGTTTAGAGGGTTTTTGTTTTGTTGTTTTTGGTTTGGAACTAGGAATAGACTACAACGTCGCTTCTTGTACTCGGTACTTCCGCTTAGTCGGCATTTTGATGTTGTCGGTCACTGTTAAAATATTCCCCTTTTTTTGGGTTTCTTTTGCTCTTGGAATATTCTAATCCGTTCTTCGGCATTTACGTTCCAATGTGACATTCTAACACAACGAGCACTGACTCAAGATGCTTAATTGGCAAGTGAAGTTTTCTGTTCTTTATTGACTCATACATTTTTTTCCTTTTGGTTTCGTGTTGGGTTGCTTTAAAAGTTTTTCTCTCTGCTTAAGCTTTGTGTTTTTTTTCTTGGATTCACTACAACCATATCCTTTTCTCTTTATTTTCTTTTTTTTGCTAATTCTTTCTTTTGCTACATTGGGCTTAGTAAGTTATTTGTTTTGCTGTGTAAGTCTGAAACTTGAGACAGATTACAACTCCGTTTTCTGTACTTTATGTACTTCCGCTTGCTCGGCTTTTTTGGACGTTGTTAGTCATTTTTAGGATATCTCTTTTGCTACTTTTCTTTCTATTTTTTTCTTGGGATGTTCTATTCCGTTTATCGGCTTATAAGTCTCATTGTTACAGTCCAGCACAATGATCGATGATTAAGAAGTATTCGTTTAGCAATTGATAGTTCCTACGTTCTCTTCTTTCTTTATTTTTCTTTGAATTCTAGTTTTGGGAATTATTTGTACTTGGGATTTTGGGTTACTTATTTATTTATTTATTTGTATTTAAGATTTGGGGTTTAAGGGGATTTTAGGGCTACTTAGTCTTGGGCGCTAGTCTAAACTTCTACCTTTCCTATATTCTTTTTTTTTTCTCTGGAATTTTTTTGATACTTACGTCGTTACTGTAGTGGGTTACTGATTGATTGGACCTTACTTGTTGGTGTCGCTTTATGCGCTTTGGAAATTAGTAAACCGTGTTGGTATTTTTTTTTGGTTTAGAATTAAATGACTATTTGCTTTGTGGAGATACTATTCGCTTCATGCGCTTCTTTTATGCGTTTGTTTGATGGTATTCTTAAGATTCTGGAAATCCTCTGTCTCTTCTGTATTTGTGGTAATCTGGTGAGATTACTGGGGGTTGGGTTTCTTGGATTTGGGTTGGTTTTGGTTTTTTGGGTTCTGCCCTTGGCTGATGTCAGAATTTCCGTTCTTCATTTTAGCTTTTGAATCGTTTTTGCACGTCCCGATCTTGCTGAGGGGGAGTTTGTAAGTAATTTTCTTAATTTTTTGTTAGTTTTGCATCATCCTATATTTCTTTTGTTTCGTTGTAAACATGGCTATACACTGTCGACCTTAGGCGTTATTTAGTTCATAACGGCCTTGATACCTTAATTACTATTATTTCCGAAAGGTATATTATAAGTTTATATCGTCACGGTTACGATAATTAAAATCTGTCAGAAATAAAATTATGTATGTATCACGAGAATTAATGGGTCTTAATTACATGGGCAAATGCTGTCCCTCGGGCCAAAAGCTCTCGAGACACAAATTTTGCCCTCGGTAATTAATACCCCCATAATTCACTTGATACGTAAATAACTATTATGCACAGATATACAGGGTGTTTCATAAATGTCCGAAAAAAATTCTAGAGCGTGTTCTAGAGCCCAAAATAAGAAAAAAATCCCTATAAAATGTGTCCGAAAACGCTTCCTAACCGAGGTACAGCTCTTCAAATTTTAGATATTTTGCTAATATCTAAAACACAACTAATAATAATTGATTTAAATTTTGTGTGTACTCGTTACTGGTGCCGAACTACCATTTGTGCTTATTTTCGTCTTGATAGTCAACCAGTGGCGGTACATACGGGGAACGACCATTTTATTTTCTGCAATCATTTTTATACACACTGTACTAAGCCACGAAAGTAATCGTCGTCTGATATATTATTTCAATTTCATTACTGGGATTTCAATTTCAATAATTCGTATTGTACTTCTATAGGTTTTCCCATGACTTCTTTTGACGAGTCTAGAACGCTGGGCAAAGTTGGCGTACATGTAAATGCGGAACCAACATTTGATATGAAAACTAGGTTCTTAGATACTTTGAATACGTTGCTGCAAAAAAAGCAAAAAATAGCGGGATCCTCAGCAAAGACAAGTACTGTGCTTTTATAGAGGACGTCAAACAAGCTCTAGCAAAGCTAAAAAAAGAAAGTGTTGACTATCGTCGACTAAGAAAATATTTGTTATTGAAGTTGACGGCAAAGAAAAACTTATTGTGCCAGTAACAGAAGAAAATACCGTTATTGTGTACTATGTAAACACAGAAGAGTTATTCGACTTGCTAAATGATGCTCACTTAAAAATTGGACATTAAGGTCGCACACGCATAGAAAAGGAGCTACAAACGAAGTACAAAAATGTCACCAAGGAAATAATTAGATTGTATCTCTGCTTAAGCAAGCCATTTCAGACCAAAATGTCTAATACTAAAAAAGGTCTAGTCTCTAAACCTTTAATATTTAAAGAATTTTACTCACGATGCCAGGTAGATCTTATAGATATGCAAAGTATCCCAGACGGCGAATACAAGTTTATACTCAATTACCAGGATCATTAAACGAAGTTCATATTGTTGCGAGCTTTAAAAAGCAAAAGAGCAGAAGTAGATGCTTACCAACTACTGGATGTCTTCACCACCATAAGTGCTTCAAGCGTGCTTCAATCAGATAATGGAAGAGAATTTGCGAATTAAGTTATAAATGAATTAAAGAACATGTGGCCTGAAATGAAATTAGTTCACGGAAAACCGAGGCATAGCCAAAACCAAGGTTCAGTCGAACGTGCCAACCAAGATATTCAAAATATGATGATGACATGGATGCAGACAAATGAATCAGCACATTGGGCTGAGACCCTCAAATTCATTCAATTCATGAAAAACCGTTCTTTTCATCAAGGAATTCAGCAGTCGCCATATGAGGTCATGTTTGGCTGCAAAGCAAAAGTGGGACTAAGCACCTTAAACCTGCCTGAAGAAGTTGTCGATAGCTTAGTCACAGACGAAGATCTTGAGAACGTCAAACAACAAATAGAAGATGCTATAAATGCAGCGACTTCCTCCGCAAACGAACCTGCTGCCGTGGCGCCGAAGCAAACGGAAAGTCGAGACTAGTTGCCTGACAGTAACAATGCGAATATATTCTGTGTAGTGTGTGAAAAAGAGTGTAGTTCAGCCCATTCTTGTGGATCCTGCGGCAACAATGTTCACGCAATTTGTGGAATAAGTTGTGAAGCAGAAGAAGGGTACGGAGGGAAATTTACTTGCAGACTATGTCACAATAAACAAGAAATCAGGAACAAAAGGTCAGCAGCTCATGCTAGTTTGCTAACTCAAGGTGCCAATATACTAAAAAATTCAGATGCAAAATTCCCGCCAGCGAAAGTTAGAGATAATGTACGCATCCGTATACAAGATGTTGACAGAGGTCGCAGTGATCCACAAAGCGTCCTTGCAGTTGTCATGAACGTCGAGGGCGGATTCTACAAGCTGTGAACAGAACATGGTGTTCTAAAGCAACTGTATTCCAGAAGTGAATTTGCCATTCTGCACGAGAAACTGCTCACATTTGCATCCGTGGGCACAGAAGAAAAATCACTACGAACCGTCGCGTCTTCACAATCACTGACCAGGGGTCAAGGCTACACTCGATGTAATTGCACAATAAATCGCTGCAAATGTAAAAATAACAAATTGCTGTGTAATTCAAAATGTCATAAAAGTTCATCTTGTTGTAACAAGTGATGTTAGATTTTTACTGTAATAAACTAATTTCACTTTTTGGCAATTTAGTATAATATAATATAATTATCATTACCGTATACAAACACCCAAAATCTTTTTTTTTCCAATTTTGGCCGTTTGCCTCATGCCATTTCGCAAACTGGCTGGCCCGAAACCTAGAAAAGATCGGACAATGTGATGCAATATTGGCCACTTCCCGATTTGGCCGGTCAGTACCCACTTTGGCCGATTTCGGGATTTGGCTGTAACATATATATTATTTACACGAAATTTAATAAGATAGATCTACACGGACGTCGTTTTTTGCTAGGAAGGAAATTTTGCTGTAAATTATGAAGTTGATAGGTCTCAAATTTTAAGTGCGCCGCAGGTTTAATGAGTATTTAAACAAAAATTTAAAAATCGGATAAAAAACAAAAAGTTTAAATTAATTTTTTATCATAAAATGCTGGCAAATCAGGTGGTTTTCTATTACGCCAGTATATCCAAATTGTTTTATAATTATATTTAACACAATAAATTTGCGCTTTAATAGTAGAATTGGTCTATAAGTGCTTTTCTCTTATTTGTATAACTGAGGCTTTGTGTCCTCTTAATTAACAATTATATTGGAACTTCCGTAGTGAGTAATCTGATCCAGAAAGCAAAATTGTTATATATTACTAATACAACAATTATATAACGTAGTCACATACTTTATTAAAACAGTTGTATAAAACAGTTCTAAAGTGATAAATGACAAAGCTACATAGCTATTATAAATCAATTAATATTTGTAAGGAGTGAATCTCTTATATCTCTTTTATACTTATCTGATAAGCAGTTTTATAATTTTCTGGTAAGACCGTTCTAAACATCGATTTAAAAAACAGTTTTGAATAGATAACAAAATAGTCTTCCAGACAACTTTAATACAACCATTTTACATTTAGAGAGCAACAACAAAACTAAAATAAAACTAAAAATTTTTCTAACTTAAGAATTATAAAACCACTTTGTTACTTGGGGTGTCTGGCTATTCTTAAATCTGCATACGCTTCTATCACTCCATTATGCACATAGGCGTGCCTTTATAAAATTTTACAATGACCAGTGGTGGCGTAAATCAAGAATAATTTGTATAAAAAAATTTATTAATTGTGAAACCGAAACGGCTATAAATTATGCTACGCACACAAACTAAACAGTTTTAATAAATTTTATTAGAACTCATAAATGACTTAAATAATTATTATGCGTACCGCAACGGAATAAATCTTGTACGCGTAAAACACGAGACTGGAGAAAGACGTAAAGGCCGAAACTAAGAAACAGGTCATCTGGATACGAACGCATGAATAATCACGAAGAGAATTTGTATAATAAGAAAATAATTGTAATTTCTCTTTGTACAAATATTCAACTGTTTAAGCTTTAAAAACATTCTGCGGTGTTAATATTAAGAAAATAGTTACTTGATTTAATTTTTTTTCTAAAAAAACAGAATATTAACCTACTTGTAAAAACATAATCATAACTTTATGCCAATAATATAAAAATTCAAACAATGCTTTTTATAGCGAGTCTGGCTACATAAATAATTTAGTAATTATTTTGCTCCCGTTTATAATACCTCGGATAACTAAAATACCGCTTGAAATCTTATCATCATGAAATTTTAATATCCAAATAAAACCACTAAGAGACTTTCAGGCGACACATTTACGTGTTAGTTCTGTTGATGGGTCTGCGGCGTATTTCAATTTCACGATATAACTAGAATTTCCAAGTCTATCTATAAAATTCATGCCCTAGGCGAAACCTCTTTTAAAATAAAGTTCGTTGATATTACGTTTTAATATTTTATTATCTACTGTTCCTTGATATCTTTGCATATTTATTATGAACGTTGTAAGATTTCATAAAAAACATCAAAAAACAATTTGCGTTAACCTAACTTCGGCGAGAATTTTGCCAACTTTATGAAAATTCTTGGTAAATTGCAAAACACATATTAAATATATTACAAGTTACCAAAAGAAAAGTCGAATTCAATCACATATCTGAAGAATTTATTACTATAACTAAAAAAATATATCAAATTTTAATCGCTTTGTTACAGAATAAAAAAATACAAATAAAAAGTACAACATAATAAAGAATTTAACAATTTAGTTTGTTTTTCAGAAATAGTTAACAATTTTTAAAATATTTGAAATATCTTTAGTAATATCGTTCTTAATTAAATTGAATTCTTGTTTCAGTTTTCCGTTTATAAAATATAATACAAATTTATTCTGTTATTACTATACTGCTTTTATTAAATTGTAATTAAAATACATAATTCTTAATTACACTTTTCTTTACCTCATCGTCAACGTAAGTAAAATTTAATTAATATACAAAAACTCTAATGTCTTCCGTTATTAATTTACATTCATTAATTTTTATCTTAATTATAACATTTACAATTTATATTTAAAAAGTTGATTAATATATATTTAAAAAAAATTAAATTGTAATAAAATGTAAACATAATTACAATTGAAAAACACTACTAGTACAACTTGTTTTACAGTCGACGGCTTTGAATAAATAATGTTATAACCACCGTTCAATAATGATGTACATTAGCTGACATAAATATGTATAAATCAATAATTTCTAAAAGAAAAAATTAAGATATTATTGTAATACAAAAAACTCAAATTCTTATATACAGAATTTATGTTTATTTTGATTTGATTTAACATAATTGCATAGATTTTAACAATAGTAATGTAGAAACTAAAAAAACTTTAAAAAATTTTCTCTATAAAATATGATTTACTGCTTTTGTTGTTGTATAAACCGTGTTTGTTGTGCTAATATGATACCTGGTTCAGTTCAAGTCACGAACGTAAATAAGATATACACAATTGCCATATAAGCTAAAAACTAGGTAATTATACTAGACTGAAACTAAAATATTAATAGACGACTTTAAACACAATAAAATTAGTTAAAAGCTCAGTATAAAAAAACTTAGGTAAGCAATTAACAAAGCTAAAGGACAATTATTTAAAACCTTAAAAAACCTTCTACCATAAAAAATTACTGGAAAGCAACGTGTTATGTCAACATTTTTTTCTTTTCTTTACTCATTCGATATACATATATTTCATATTCATTTTAGTTCGCAACGTTGCAGTTAGTGTTATAACTGTTATTTCCTGCAAAGTCAACACTTGTAACTTAATGCTTAGCAGAGCTTTTTAAATATTTGGTAAAATTAATTGATGCTATGGGAAGAACCGCTGAGGCATGATGCATTTTTACGTTTTGCGGTTAGCTTTTAATTTCTTTCGTCGCTTCTATCAACGGAATCTCGCTTAAAGATTTTGTTGATGCACCTGTGTTTAATGTAAAATTTATGAATCATTGTTGACTTTATATTCTATAAACAAAATAAATTTACTTCCTGTTAGCTTATATGTATATGTTCTATTTGTATTTGTTAATTGTATATAGGTGTGAACGAGCACCTGTAGCTACTCTTGTTGTGACGCCCTTTTGAATTAGTTATAATTTGCACATTGAATATAGGTTAACTTATAATTGATATATCTACTTTACTTTCTAATATTCGAATTCGAAAAAAAAAAAAAAACAGTGCATGTTTCAATCGTAAATTGTAACTAAAACCCCTACAAAAATAAACTGTTTGTAAAAAGCATTATAAATATTTTTTAAAAATCCCTAAGCTAACAAATAAAACATGTAAAATTAAATTTTCAAATGCTATTTAATAGATAAAAAATAAAAAATAAACCATAGGCAACGTAAAGGGCAAAAGTATCTCAAAATGAGAAGAAGAATGCATTTGTGCATGTGTCACTAAAAACCATAATTATAATATAAGTTGTTCAATATGACTCAATTATAAAAAAAAAGCATTATACAGAAACTTAACGATACAAAGTATTTCTCACTAGAATCAATGTTTTGGATCAACCTTCTCTACGTGTTTATAAAAGTAAGTTTAACAAAAGATTCTTAAAAATGTTTCATACTGAAGTAAGCACAGGTAAACATTAATATGTAAATGGTTATAGAGATGGAAACGTTTATACTCGCATAATTCAAATGAGTTTTGAATAAACCGCGGTCTAAAACAAAACTTACAACATTTTCCCGTTTCGAGTTCTTCAGCAGAAAGAGAACACTGTATTTCCACTAACGTTTTCATCTCCCATTTACATACTATTATTTATGCATAGTAAATTAATACTATGAGATGGCTCTGCCATCGTATTTCACTTAAGTTAAAAATTAATGTAAACACTACCATATGACAAAGCCGCTAATTTCTACGATTAATATAATGACCTTCAAACAAATTGTTTCAGATTCAATTTTTACACCATGTCAATTTTAACTTTTAAATTTATTTATAAAAGATAACATTTTGTTACAAGTGTCTTACAAACCATGCACGGCCAACTCACACAGTAGGAGATAGGGAAAGTTCAACTAAATAAGAGTTAAAGGGCGCCAGATTTTTTATTAGTAAAGCTCAATCAGGACAGAAGGTTCAAGCCTGTAACGAATTCCAGGTTCGTAATCCTTGTTGCACTGGTGTAACCAATCACAAAGAAACATGTGTTACCATAAAAAAAAACATAAAACAGGTATAACAACATTAATTTAATGATGTGGAGTATTAACAACTATAATTCAGTAACGTAGAATATTAATAACTATAATTCAATAACGTAAATATAATTCAGCAATTTTTGTGGTACATTCTAAATACATAAATGAAGGAAGGGTCAACAACCCACAATACATAAGTTACACCTCGGGTGTCGATAAGCGAAGAAAATTTCCCATTAAATAACGAAGGTTCACAGCATTCAATATCACAGAATTAGATAATGACAATACCTAAATGGTATTAAAACTATTGCAATTGCGTATGTTAAACAAGTTAAATTTCGTGAGTGACTTTCTTTGACAGCGACATATTAATTAAAAAGAGAACTTACCCACAATCCAGCAATTCCCCGAAGAAAACGTTTTCCTCGTTGAATAGCCTGAAATAGTATGAATAGCAAATCGTGTCAACGCAATGATTCAGAAAAATCGAAGTCTACAAAATTGTTAACAAAAGAAATTAGATATAAGAACCCAATCTATCGAATGCTGTTCTTCGCAATTATTAAGAGGTGGGTATCGCAATCGACAGACATCTGAAACATTCGTTTTCGGTGTGGATACTAGGCCTTCAATTGTTTATCGATAATAATTCTTCATTGTTCTAATTAATTACACAACGTTACATTTTTCACAGGCCCACTTGGATCTTTGGTGACACTGAACACATCTCAGTTGTTTGTCAATTTTTTTTATAAAATGATTTCTTTCATGTCTTTTAATGCTGGGTACAGTTGTTGGTTTGCGCTTTGTATAAGAAGATTTACTATAACAAGTTAAATAATGTCTTACTACAGATCGCTGAAAATCAAGTAGATTGGTTTGTTGTTCTGGGTTTGTCACTTGATATAATATCAAAGCGTTTACAACTGCTGTGTTTATCAAATTAGTGAACAAAATCCACCACAATTTTTTTCCTCTGACACTGATTGAGTAACAGTTGAGCTGTTGATCGTGTAGATCTACCCCACCCATTGATTGATTATAATTTTTAAATAAACCTGGCTGACGAATATCAACTTTGGCTTTAGATGCGGTCGACCAACGTTTTATCCACCAATGGATTCTATTGAATCAAAATTTGTTTCCATTGTAACTATACTATTATCCATCGCACGAATAGAAGTCCATATCTGTGGTCATATTGGTGTTCGAAATAACCCCGTTCGTTTTTATGTAATAATTTTCCATCAGAGAGAGGGCATTGCTTTGTTCTGTTGTTTCTTACAGTTCCCGTACCTCTCATATCTTTTTCTTTTAACAATACCGACACATCATAACTCGTAAAGAAGTTATCAAAAATTACTTATGATTTGTGGGTATGGCAATGTGTTCAACCATGTCGAAAATTACCTTGGATCCTAGTGGTAATGTTTTTCTTATTTCTGGCTGCGCACCCTTGGCTCCACAATAAGTGTCTGTGACATAGCAGTATCCACTAGAACTACACAATAACCATTTTTTTTATCCAAAGCGCACTTGTTTCCCTTTAATAAATTGTTTGCTTTGAAAAATTTGACCATCGACTCGTCAACACAAAGATTTTCATGAAAAAGTCCCCACTGCTGAAAATTTTGGTTTAAACGATTTACAAGAGAGCGAAGTTTTGCCATTTTATCAAGCTTACCCCAACGTCGTATTGTCTGCAAGATGAATAAATTTTTTGATCTCTAAAAACTTATTTCTCGAATTGATTCTGCTACAAAGGGCACTTTGAGATCGTCATCTAGGCTCCAATATGATCTCTCGCTTGGTAATTGATGATAACCAGTTAGTAACAATATGCCAATGAATATTTTGATATCAGCCTTAGAAACGAAGAAACTGTGGTAGTTTTTTTGATCGGAATAAAGGTTAGTTTGTGCGACCACATAATCAAATACTTTGATTTCATTTAAATTTCGAAGGTCATGCTTGACTACTTCCAATCGTTCATTATATCCTGACGTTCCCAGCATACTAATATCTGAATGAGTTTTGGCTCACTTGGGCTTTATAGTTTTGTTCTGGGATTGACGTACTCGTTTTATTCTCAAAGATAACAGCACATCAAACTTGACACGCATGTAAAACACATTGTATTCCTAATTTTGAATCAATTTTCCTTTCGTAGGTTCTAGTAAACTTATTTTATACTCATATACATAATTTTTTGTGAAAACAAATCAGCAAGCAAAACTTACCGAAAATATAATATATCTGTGCGAGAGTAGTTCACAAAACACGTGTTTCTGTAATCACTAATCAACTAAAACAAACAAATTCGTAATGCGACAGGACAACAGGTTGAAGTATCTGAATGAAACCGGTTCCTATATATCTGTGATTCACTAAAACTTACAGTACTGCATCAAAGATGTCGATAGTATGCTATTATAATAACTTTACTTTCAGAAGGACAGTGGGCGTTAATGCGTTAAATGACTTGACCCGCAACAAGTCAATAACCAGAAAGATCGGCAGAGGGCGTCAAAACCGGAATCTAATTTTAATTCAATATACAGGGTATTACGTTATGAAAATTTTGCACGTAACAATTTATACTTGCGATATAATCTATAGATGGAAATTTTATCCAAATGGCATGGCATGATAAACTTTCAAAGCTTACAAAAAATAAGGACAGCACAAAAATCTTATTTTTTTAAATTAATTAATTAATTAATAATAATAATTTAATTAAATTTTAAATTTTTTTATTGACATTAATATTTCTGCACTTTCTACACTCTTTTCAGAAAATGGCAAAGAAACAAACTGAACTCATAATTGCGATATACAAATGCAGAACCATGGAAAGTGAAGCACAACGATACGATCTAGAAAATAGAACAAAAAAAAAATAAAATGAAACGTTATTGATTTATCAGTAGTTTAAAGTCTTAGACAGAATTGCATATATACCAATTAAAATCACCGATAACACAAAGATTAATTTGTTAGAAATATATGCACTAACATAGACGCATGACGACGAAGAAGTAGAACTCCTATACGAGGACTTAAAAGGAGAATTATTTAGAAGAACAAAAATGTACGCCATGATACGTTTTTCAACAAGAAACACAAAAGAAAATTAACGTAGATTAGTCTTGACGGAAATACTAAAAACGAATTGGATTTTATTCTACCAAAGATCGTTCAAAAACATAATGAAGAACGTCACAACCCTATATGCATTCAACACAGACAGCGATCACAAAATAATTAAAGCACAAACAACAACAACAAAAAAACTTATAAGAAAAAGGTACAACAACATTTGAACCAAACAGAAGACGACGAAGACTAACAAAAACCTCACAGCACTAACTAAAGTTGCAATAGAAATAGCAAAAAAGGAAACAACGCAAGAGTGTAAAATATATAAAAAAATAAAATATCTGAAATGAAAAGAAGATAAAACTCAAACTGTTGTACTGAAAAATGAAAACGGCAAAAAAACAATAAAACAAAACAGCAATAAAAATTATGGTGAAGGCTTATATAATACAAAAATTAACAATCTCCTCTCATCAGCAGCAAAGACAAGGTTAGTCAGCTTAGGATCAGAAGAGATTTTAGGACTAAACAAGAAAAAAAATTTGTATACCTTGAAAAACAACCCATCACCTGGCAAAGACACCCTAGCTGAAATGATCAAAAAATGAAAATTGATAGGGATACCAAAAGTGAGAAAACTATATAACATACGCCTAGAGAAACAGGATACACCTAAAAATTGGAACAATGTTAAATTAGAACAGTACTCAAGAAAGGAGACAGGACAAGTCTGAGAAACTACCGGTCAAGTTATTCATACGAATAAACGCAAACAGATTGGAAACAAAACTTGACTATTACTAACCGGTAGAACACGCAGCATTTAAAAATCAATATGGCACTTTAGATCACTTAATGACAATGTAGGTCTTTATAGAGAAAACAATAAAATACAACCTTCCAATATATATTATCTTTGTGGATTACAGCGCACTCATAAACAACGCCATAAAAACATACTGAAACATACATAAAAAAATCAACCATAAGGCTACTCAAAAATTTACAACAGATACATACGAGAAAAGGAATAAGACGAGGGGATACCACATCAACGAACTGTTTACTGTACCGCTGGAAAGCATTTCCAAAAGATTAGAATAGAGAAACATAGGTATCAACATCAATGGTGAAAGAGTTTCACATCTGATATTAACAGACGACATCGTCCTGATCGCCAAGACTAAAGAATATGCTTACAAATCTAGAAAAAAAATCAGCAAAAATTGGATTGAAAATGAATGAGCGAATCAGACAAAAACCAAAGTCACCGATATAAACAGTAAAGAGTCTAACATGGAAACATGCTGGACATGCAAATGAAGACCATGAAAAGGAAGACGAGGAAGAGGAAGATCAATTAAACGGTGGTACAACGACATCAAATAGATCACAGAACTGAATAGATATAGAATGCTCAAAATAGAAAGAGAGAAGTTCATAAGAGAGATGATCTTGAGGTAGTTGTATTCTAAAAAACAAGAACATTTTTGAATTTTTAAGTTTTGTCCTACTACTGAGGAAGAAAGATAGAAACAAACAACTCAATGAATCATTTCTTTAAGTAACCTGTTACAAGCTTATAGGTCTTACAAACCTTGCACGGCCAACTCACACAGTCGGAGATAAGGAAGGTTCAAGTAAATAATATTTAAGGGCGCCAAATCTTTTATAATTAACACTTCTGCCTCGATCAAGACAGACGGTCCAAGCTTGTAACGAATTTTTAAGTTTGTAATCCTTGTTACCCTGATGTTCGAGTAACCACAATAAAAGAGAATGGTATGTTACCATAAATGAAAGATAAGATAGGTATAACAACTATAATTCAATAATGTAGAGCATTAACAACTATAATTCAGTAACGTAGAGTAATAATAACTATAATTCATTAACGTAGAGTATTAACAACTATAATTCAGTAACGTAGAATATTAATAACCAAAAATCAATAACGTAGAGTATTAATAACTATAACTCAATAACGTAAAGGATTAACAACTATAGTTCAGTAACGTAGAGTATTAATAACTATAATTCAATAACGTAGAGAATTAACAACTGTAATTCAGTAACGTAGAGTATTAACAACTATAGTTTAGTAAGGTAGAGTATTAATAACTATAATTCAATAACGTAGAGGAATAAACAACTATAATTCAGTAACGTAGAGTATTAATAACTATAATTCAATAACGTAGAGGATTAACAACTATAGTTTAGTAAGGTAGAGTATTAATAACTATAATTCAATAACGTAGAGGAATAAACAACTATAATTCAGTAACGTAGAGTATTAATAACTATAATTCAATAACGTAGAGGATTAACATCTATAATTCAGTAACGTAGAGTATTAATAACTATAATTCAATAACGTAGAGTATTAACAACTATAATTCAATAATGTAGAGTACTAACAACTATAATTTAGTAACGTAGAGTATTAATAACTACAATTCAATAACGTAGAGTATTAATAACTATAATTCAATAACGTAGAGGAATAACAACTATAATTCAGTAACGTAGAGTATTAATAAGTATAATTGAATAAGGTAGAGGATTAACAACTATAATTCAGTAACGTAGAGTATTAATAAGTATAATTCAATAACGTAGGGGATTAATAACTATAATTCAGTAACGTAGAGTATTAACAACGATAATTCAGAAACTTTTGGGTTACATTCTAAATACATAAATAAAGATAGGGTCAGCAACCCACAATACATAAGTTACACCTCGGGTGTCGATAAGTGAAGAAAATTTCCCATTAAATAACGAAAGTTTACAGCATGCAATATCACAGAATTAGTTATTGACAATACCTAAATGGTATTAAAACTATTGCAATTGCGCATGTTAAAGAAGTTAAATTTCGTGAGTGACCTTCTTTGACAGCGACATAATATAAAATCTTAAGCTTTCGCGGTTATGTTTAAAATTATAAGCGACTTTCGGCTTAGACCGCGTCGTAGTAAAACACCCAGACTTAGGCTTGGTCATAGTCTCTTCTTGAGAGCCAAAACAAGAAGTAGAACTTGGCCTTTGCCGTATTGTCGTTCGTAAACCCAAACAGACTGACGTTTCGCAAGACATTGCAGCTTGCATCTTCAGAGTGGTAAATGTCACTGAAAGAAAAAGTGGAAATGACGATATTTATACCAATAGCGATTAGCGTGATTAACGAACCTTATCGTTCCGTTACCGCTTGACTGACTTCGTTATTACTCGGAGTAAGTGTTTGTGTCCTTTCCAAGAAGGTCGATCTTTGTTTTAGAGGATATAATACTGGTAGCCAAGATTTGCTGAGTCTTAAACCGTCTTCTCGGTTCATATTACAAGGATGTTTTTCTATTTCCACAGCTTCGCGGATTAGTCTGGGAAAGTAGAAAGGAGTTCTAGCCAACACTTTAGTTTGGTCAAAGTTCAGCGTGTGTCCTTGGTTCCACACGTGCTCTGCCACTGCTGATTTAGTAACTCTGCGGTATTTGCAGTCAGACATATGTTTTTTTACTCTAACTTCAATAGAACGTCCCGTCTGTCCTATATAACTTGATCCACAGGAACAAGGAATTTTGTAAATTCCGGCATGTTTTAGAGCCCCTTGTTTGTCTTTAGCAGATGTAAACCAGGTGTTCAGGGTATCCTTAGTCGTAAAGACAGTTTTAATATTATGTTTCTTTAGCACCCTGCTTATTTTGTCTGTTGAACCCATACAGTAAGGTAAATAAGCGGTGCTAGTAGGAGGTGATAAGTCTTCTTTGACTTTTGGATTTATTGCTCTTTTCCATGCGTTTTGGATCTCTTTGAACCCGTATCCATTTTGTTGTAGGGACTCCAACAATGTTTCCTTTTCCTTTTGTAGATTTTTGTTATCTGACACACATAAGAACCCGATGTATCGAATGCTGTTCCTCGCAATTATTAAGTATTTATCGATATTAATCCCTCATTGTTCGTTATTAAATCGGAACATGAAATAAATTATTTTAAATACGTAATGAATTTATAATTTCATTTTTATTACAGTTGATGTCCTTAGAAACTTCCAGCTTTAAACGAAACAGGCCATTTTATGTAGTTGTCAGTTTAACGTCTTGACAGCAAATGACAGTAAGAAGGAAAATTGGCAGAGGGCGTCAAAACAAGAATCTAATTTTAATTCAACCAATATACAAGGTATTACTTTATAAAATTATTGCACGTAACAAACCTAACAAAAATTTTCCAGTCCGTCCGTGACTACAACAATACTAACCGAAAAATCTTCAAATAAATGTTCAACAATTATTAAAATAGAAAAATAAACTACAGAATATTGTTTAAAAAAAATTCTACACAAATTCAAAAATATACGTCACGTAAAAGAAAAGCAAGCCAAATTTTCCATAACTTACAGAAGACTGGTTTACGCATTTTTGTGCTCATTATTTCAATATTAAATTTAAATAATGCCAATAACTAATACACAAGCAATTAACGTAAACTTGATGTTTGTAACAACTAATTAGTAACAAAATTGTTGTTGTACTATATGATTTACACATAAAGTTATAAATTAGTTTAACTTTATATAATATACTTGCTTATTTACTGGATGTTTAAAACTTTATATCCAAAAAGTTATCTATTTTAAACTTCAGTCTAAATTCAAATTTATATGAATAATGTATCTGCAATTTACACATTTTACTTAACAAAATATCCACACACAAAAATAAAAACAAAAAATATTTATTTTTTAAACAATATATTTAAATTGAGTTCTCTGCATTAAATTTTATTGTTATAGATTCCTGTATTTGCAGAAGAACATATTTTAACAGTGCTTTTAGTGTACATCCAAATTCCACTCGAACACTATAACAATGTTTCCTTTGAAACGTTCGACATCAAACCGTCAAACTTCTTTATTCTTTGTGTTTCCACTAGAGCAAATAATTTTTTTTTAGATTTAAAATATTTTAAAAATGTGCACAAAAGAAGTACTCTCTATTTGGCAATGCATTTGTATATAAATTTCAATATTTTTATAAACGTAATTATTCCAAATGTGTTTTAATAAACATTTCATTACTATTAAACACAGACCTAATAGTTTATATACTGATGCTAAAGTAGACTTTTTTAAATTATCTTTAGGATGTCGGTTGAACGAACCACATTATTCTCATCAATAAGATTTTCTCTTAACTCGCTTGAAAGTTGTGTTTTTACTAAAAGGTAATGCTTCTATTGTTTTATTTATTTTACTTAAGGAAATGTATTGTACGGCTCACTAAAGTTTGATAGTAAAAGTAGTAAAAGAAAATGGGTGTTTAGTATGTTATTTTACTACTGCTTTAGTAAATAAAAATTAGTTCTAGCTTGTTAGATACTAATTGAAAATTGTTTTTAGCTTAAGTGTCTATAAAAAGGATTTTAATCAAAATATAAATATATAGAAATGTAGATATCAACACCATATTTACACAAGATATAAATTTATTTGTTATTTAAGTCTTATGAGCAAAGCTAAAGCAGAAAAACAAAATCATACTATAAATATGATACAGTCCAAACATTTGATGTTTCTAAAAAAAAGCAGTCAATGAAAACGTGTTTTTATTTTACTTCTTTTATAAAATGTTTTTCTTGTTAGTTTATATGTAATAAACTAACAAAATTAAATTTATTTAATGTAAAAAGATGAAAAAGCAGAAAAATAAGGAATGATCATTAAACATAGCTGCAATCAAGGTTGAACGAACAGCTTTGAGCAATGGTAACAAGTTAGCAACGTTGGCAAGTATCGCTTAAGGTATTGGCGTTCTACAGAAAGAGTGTTTGCAGATGTTAGTCCTTACGGGTACAGTATGTAAACTACATGTAGAGGTAGCACATGGTGCTAAGAAATCTATATGAAATAAAGAAACGATAAATAGCGCTGTTGCCAAAGTACATAACGCCTATTTTGTGTAGCGAACAGTTTGACGTCTTGAAAGAAAGTAAGAGAAAACGAAATTTGTTAGAAGGAGTCGAGAAATAAATACCTAACTTCAAATTAACCAAACATATACAGAGCAGCACAATTTAGATTTAGAACACGTAACTGATTCTAACATAAACGGAGCATAGTTGGAATTAAAAAATATTAAGACACAAACCTAAATCTTAATTGTACACTTAAAGAACATCTAACTACTCAAAAAAGCGACATTTTAATTTACTGCGTGCGCAATTGATAATACACAATACTCATGCGTGATCTATAACCATGTTTTTAGCCATCTTATTGTTTTAACAGCGGTTCGTCAAAAACGGACGTTTGGTCCTGCGACGCAGGCAACATGACCACATGGTAAATATAAACTGTGGTTTACCTAAATGCTTTTGATGTTATGTCAACTATATAACTCTAATCTGCTTTTCTCACAACTACATTTTTTAGATAAATTCTTTTACAACTACGTTTTGCACGGCGTTTATTTTTGTACGTATGATTTCGTTTTATGGATACAAAAATTTGTTTCGGATACATACATACGATTACGTTATTTTGATTTTGATTTGTAAAATGCGTTATACGATTTGATTCTTTAGAGAGGTTTTGATCTATTTCCACAGATTAGTGGATAACTTCATATTCATTATAAGATGCCAAAAAATACAAACGGAAGACAGTGGAAAATTGAATTTTGATTTGTTGCTCGAAAGCATACGTTAAATTTCACAGCACACCTATGAAAAACTTGTAATTTATTAAAATATCGTGGGTCGCGCAAGATCGTCATCACCATCGCTTTCGTCGCTATTGAATTTAAAAAATATATAGAAGCCTTTGTCGTCAAGCAAAGCACTCGCTAATTCGTAATAGTATTAAATAGCAGCTTTTGTCATAAGACAAAACATTGGCAAATTCGCAAATATTATAGTAACATTTAGTTTTCGTTGTAAGATGAAGCATCGTAATTGTAAAAACATTGCATTCTTGTTGTTACATCGTATTGATCAAAATTGATTTTGATAAATTGGCATTGTAACATTTTGTAAATAAGCTTGTAAAAGACAGATTTAATATTAGTTTAAATTTAGAAAATTTAGTAGCAGTTATTTATCTAAATGATAATTATTTGATTTATTTTCATGTATATAAACTTGTAATATTTGTACATATGTTATAAATTGTTCGATTTATTTATTATTGGGTTATTGAGTTTGAGCATTTATCAAATAGATGTGTTTATTTGATATTGTGTTTATAATTTATTGCAACAACAATTGAATACACAAGTTTTAGTAAAATTTGTCATTGATCTGTTACCCGAACCTTTATACATAGAAAGAAGTTCAGTGATCGAAGTTTTTTAAATGCTTTGTTTTGTATTGGTTAATATAGTAAACAATATTGTTGTTAGTTAATATAACATTTTATGACGATTATTATGTTAGGTAGTATTTTTTGGTTTTAATATTTATCTTAATATTGATCTAAACAAATTTGGGGCGTCGTAAATTTAAATTTAGTTTTTGTTTTTTAGACCACAATTAGAAATGTTTAGGTACGATAGAATTCTTACGACCCAATTATAAATTTGTATATAAATTGTTTCTGTACAGAAATTTCTTATATGTAATGTTGTATACGTGGGTGTGCATAGGCAACCACACTTACTTTTTATTATGCACTCTTTACGCATGATATATTTAATAATAAAAAACTTATAATTTTTTCACATTTAGAACCTGTTTTTTAACAGGTTAAACTAACAAAAGAATCAGGTTCCGATCTAAGAAAATTTCTAGATAACTTAACCCGCCATCTTCGGGCATTAGACAATTATAATCTCACAGATGACAAATTTAAAACCGCAATCCTAGCATATACAATTAAATCTAAAGTAGATATAAATACAGCTGCTGCTTACAGTAAATTTAAGCTTAAGCAAATTCCTTCTATAGAGAAATCACTTTTATTTCTTTCATCCAGATGTAAGATTTTAGAGGACATAGCGCCCAGCATTTCAAAGAATCTTAACATGAATACTAGGTCATCTATGATTCCCAGTTTCAAAAATTCTAAGTGTCCTCCTAGATCCAACATAGTTCACAGTTTAAAACAGTCATTTGCAGTTACCAACAATTATACTTGCGTTTTGTGTAACGGAAATCATTTACTTTATTCATGTACCGCGTTTTTATCATTATCAACACAAAAGCGTTTAGAAAAGATCAACGAATTAAAAATCTGCAATAATTGTTTAAAGGATAGTAGTAACTTCAAGTGCAATTCAAAGCATAAATGTAAATTTTGACAAAAATCACATAATAGCCTTTTGTGTTTTACTAACTGTGAAGTGAATTCGCATTCAGGGAATTTACAGTACGATGAGTTTTGCTTTCAACTGATATTGTTAGAGTTCTAACAAAAGATAATAAATGGATAAATGCAAGATGTCTTTTGGACTCAGCTTCTCAAGTCAGTTTCATAACAAACAGTTTGT
This sequence comes from Aquatica leii, assembly GCA_035610365.1. NCBI lineage: Eukaryota > Metazoa > Arthropoda > Insecta > Coleoptera > Lampyridae > Aquatica > Aquatica leii. The sequence goes on from CM069432.1 coordinate 17,149,675, forward strand.
GCAATAAATTTGGTCACGTGCTTACTATAATAAATACTTCAGTTATTGGTATTTATGGAAATTCGCCTCTTTTAAACAGAGTTGTTAATATGAAGATTTCTTCGTCAAACAATACATTTCAAACTAACTTATCCTGTCTAGTAATTCCTAAGATTACTCAAAACCTGCTCATTAGGAGTTTCGATAAGTCTTTTCTTGATATTCCATCTAACATAAGGTTAGCAGATACAAATTTCCATAAATCCAGTCCCATCGATGTTCTTATAGGTGCTACTCATTTTTACCGTTTATTATGTATCGAGCAAATATGAATAGGGCGAGATATGCCCACGCTACAAAAAACCTCTGCTTGGTTGGGTTATTTCAGGTTATCATGGTAAAGAAAACTACCAACCTAACTTAAGTACTTATAACATTATTCTTACAAAGCCAGTTGATAAACAACAAGGCGATCTTTCAAATGAAACTCTTCATATATCATTTGCAAAATTTTGGCGAGTTGAAAATATTCAACCACAAAAGTTTATTTCTTTATTGTCTTCCGAAGAACCATTTTGCGAGAAATACTGAAACTGTGACGCAAAATCAAACTGGCACACTCATTGTTTCAACACCTTTCAACTCAAAACTATTTTTGCTAGGCGATTCCAAAAAACATGCTCAAGATAGACTTTACAGCCTTGAAAGAAAATTTACCAAAAACCCTTCCGTACCCCAGGAATATTCAAAATTTATCTATGAGTACGTACAGTTAGGCCATGCTACCAAAGTAGACAGTAATATGATCAACCATGAACACACAATTTCCACTATTAATGGTCAAATGTCAATAAAACATATACCTAATTTTTATCTCCCACACCATGCAATATTCAAAGCAAATTCGTTAATAACAAAAATTCGCATTGTCTTCCATTGTAGTGCAAAATCGGATTCAAACATTTCACTCAACGAGACTTATATTGTTGCTCCTGTTTTACAAGATGACTTGTTTTCAATATTATTACGTTTCCAACAAGGTAAAACATATCAGCTTAATACAATTACGTATGGCACCGCATCCGCTAGCTATTTAGCAACTAAATGTTTGGAATACCTAGCTAATTAAAACAAGGTTAAATCTCCGAAAACATCTAAATCATAAAAACTTCGACTTACATAAATGACCTAATCTTCACAGTAAATACTGTGGAGGAGGTATTGCAGGTAAAGAAAGAAATAATTGAAATTTTTGATACAGTCAAAATTGCAATTCGAAAACTTTCGTCAAACAGTGCAATTGTCATTCAACAGACCGACGAGTCCAATACCCCATTTTTAATAGTTCCTCTGGGAGAAGACTAAGCCTTTTATGGAACTCTGTTTCTGATTACATTTATTACAATGTGCAACTGTACAACAATGGTCCTTGCATTACAAAACGAATTATTCTTTCCACAGTATCTTAGCTTTTTGACCCATTGGGTTTGGTCTCTCCTATTTTAATTACAGAAAAAATAATAATTCAACGGCGCTGGGAACTCAAACTTTCATGGGATGAATCAGTTCCCTCTCTTATTCACTCTCAGTGGCTTAATTTCAATTCCCAATTACTTCATCTAAACTCATTACCGATCACCCGATGTGTAACGTTGGGTTCTAAATTCACAATTCAACTGCACGGTTTTTGTGACAGTAGTTCTGTCGCATACGGTGCGTGCATTTATGTAAGGTGCAATTTCGGTAATCAGGTTTCAACATATCTAATGTCCTCTAAATCTAGGGTTGTTCCATTGCATAATATAATAATATATCTATTTCTGAAAGGTAAAAACAAAATATGTATATATTGTATATTTAAATAACTTAACTTAACTATCCTAGAACTTTCAGAAATAAATGGCTCGGACTTAACTCACAGAAGTAAAAAAAACTTGTGCGTGAGTTATTGAAATAAAAATTTAAATAATGCTGAAGTGAACGTATAATTTCGAATTTAAAATTAATAAATAGTAATATACAATAAAAATAAATAAAGACATATTAATAATAATAATATTAAAAATAATCAAGTAATTAAAAATAAATACTAATATTTATTAATGCTTAAGTATTTTTGATATTTTTAATATCTACCAGTTCATGCACTTTATATCTTGGTTTATTGAGCAACCATATTTTAAGTTTTGTTTTGAAAATGTTATTGTTTTTGCTGTTTTTTATATCTAGAGGAAGAGTCGAATATATGCGCGGACCAAGGTAACCGTAAGAGCGTCGGCCAATATTTTTATTAGCTTTCTCGCTTTGTGTTTCCGCTTGACATTTGTATCTCGTGTGATAATCATGTGTTATTTGTTTTAACTCGTTTTTTGATTTAAATTGTAAGCAAAGTATTTTATAGCAAAATAATTGTCTTAAGTCAAATAATTTGCTTTCTTTATATAACAAATCACTCGGATATAAAATACTTTTCCCAAAAATGATTTTTAAAAAGTATTTTTGTAGGATTTCTAACCCAGATAAGTGATGCTTTAAAATCCCCCCCCCATCCAACTATGCCGTAGTACAAGTGCGATTCCACTAAAGAATGATATACCATAACTATACCAAGACTGGAATTATGTTCAGCTGTGCTACTAGCGCAACTTATGCACAAGGTTAAAAATGCTCTCAAAATGAGCTCTAATTCAATTTATCTTTGGTCCGATTCGACAATAGTATTAAACTGGATTCAATCCCCTCCAGACAAGTTCAAAACATTTATAGTCAATCGCATTGCTACTATACAAGAATTGTTTTCAAGTGGCGTCATGTAAAATTGGAGCAAGACTCTGCTGATCTCATCTCTAAAGGAATTACAGTTTCTGAAATATTGACAAACTCTCTTTGGTGGTCTGGACCTAATTTCCTATCTACTACAAACGCATTTTGGATAAATAATAATATCACAGTTGTTGACACTGACATTTCAGATACAGAATTAAAAGTTACATCATTGATTGTGACAGGTAAAGTAGGATTACAAGACAATCTAAACCTATTTTATAAATTTTCAAGTTTTGTGAAACTACAGCGTGTGGTAGTTTACATTCTTCAGAATTTTTGCTATTGACAAGAGATACAAAGTTTAAAATCTAAACACCAACTAAAAGCTTCTTCAAATATTCTACCTTTAAACCCCTTTTTGGACAAAGACCAGATTATCAGAGTAGGTGGTCGTATCAAAAATTCAACATTTTGTAACCGGCGTTGAAACTTAGTCGTGAACCTTTTATGTAAGACCCCGTAATCTGATTCATCTGGCTGAATTTTCTGGTTTTTTTTACGATTGATTAGTTCGACGTTAGCATCGAAAACGTTTTACTCGTTATTTTATTACGTTTGATTTAAGTGTATTTGTATTTAATAGTTATTTCACAATTATTACTAGTATTTTTTTTTAAATGCATAAAGTTCCGTGGTTTTGATTTTGATTTAGTGTTTTTACTTCTGGTTATCTCATTAGAATAACAACTCTATCTAATTTACGATTTCCTTTTTGGAATGTAATTTGATCAATTTTTCTTGGTATCTATACTTTTGTTTATGTTGAGTTCTTTTACGAGCGCAATTTTCACCTGATAATTTAACGGAGTAAGCGTTTTCTGTGAGAAGATTTTCTTTCTTTCGAGTGCCTACGTGACAAGACGCACGTGGCAATAATATTTTTCATCTTTGTTAATTTACTTTGTTTAGTGTTCTATTTTTTACAAAGATTTTACGGCGCACGTTTGTTGAATTAAGTGGGATCACGAGGTGTTATAAGGAGTAAAATTTTGATTTTGAAGGGATTGTTTTTTCGGTGGCAATTAAGAAATATCGGGTACCGTGATGTAGTTGAGTGGTCGGGGTACTTTTACCCTATCGTGATGTAATACCGCGGAAATTAGATGGAACCGTGAAAATTAAGTGTAGTGGTGGAAAAGTTTGATTTTCCAAATTTCGTAATTTACGGTTTATATAGTCTTCATGGTTTCCAAAAATAAAACTCACGTTTCAAGTTGGATATGCAATCGTTGGGTTGTGCTAAATCCAGTCTTCGCATTTGTGCGGATTTCATTTAAGTGTTAAAAAGAAAATTCTTCCGCCGTCATTGCAATTGTTTGGGGTACCTTTTAACGTTATTCTTCCCGTAGACAACTGGCCACCTAGAACCAACCACAAATTCTTTCCTAAAGTTACGACAATTCAAGGTATTTATTTTACACCATTTATTTAATCGTGACGTTATTATTTACGTGATTAAGTGTTAAAAGCTTTGAATTTCAAGTAAAAATTACAAGTGTCTCAAATTGATTTAACGTTAATGTAACTAATTATTGTCCGTATTTATCGGAACAGTGACATAATCCCGAGTTAAAAATTTATTAAACTGGACCGAATTTTTGATTCAAGTTATATATATTAGTTTTATAAGTTTATTTCTTTTGTAAATGAGTAATTTCGACGTGCACACAGCCGTGATAAATTAAGATTTACTAATTTGTGCTTGGTTTTATTAAATTCTGTATTTTGTATTTTATTATTTTGTTTTTGTGCATTCATTCAAATAATTTTAAATTTTGTTTTTATCAAACGTTCATTTGCGTACCTTTTATTGTTTTGTTTTGGTTAATTGTTGTTGATTACTATACTTTATTTTTGTTTCATTATTTTTTTTTGTGTGTTCAAATAAATGTTAAATTGTTAAATGTAAAGAGCTTTTAATTCCGTCGGCCTCCGCGTGTGTAACTTTATTAATTTATTTCAGATTTTAGTGTGATTCGCTCTAAGAAGGTAAGTCCAGTTAGAGTGTATCCCTCAGGAGCGGGCTTGTGGTTGGCAAGGGCCAGAAGTCCATTAAGCTTTACTTCTTCCTGGCGCCCTTTGATTTCGACATTATTACTTTTCGATTTTGTGTTTTTCGTCAAGTTATCCAAATCAATCACGAAACTTTTAAATATAACCCACCCCTTCTCCACAACATCGTTTATGTTACCTCATTTCAGGCAGTGACTTTTTTTTAACTTTGGCATGTAACAATTTAGCTACGCTAAAAAGCATCCAGTGCTACTACATAAAAATCATCCACTCACCGAACTGCTATTCAAACATTTCCATAATACTCTACTATATTGTGGAGCACAGCAATTACTCGCGCTGTTCATATTGAGACCGTAACAGATCTTTCAACTGCCTCATTTATTGCAGGTAAACCATTTACGATTTCTAGCTATAACGTCAGAAACTTTGTGGGCGTTAGAAATGAAATAAAGAAACTTTACAAATTTTTGCAATTACAGAGTACTCAAAATAAAATTTCAAATCATTTACACAAAGAAAGCATTTAATGGAAATTCATTATACCCCGTGCACCCCATCAGGGTGGAATATGGGAGAGTGGAATAAAATCTACCAAGTTACATTTAAAAAAGATATTACAAAAAAAATTAATCTTAATTCAAATTGAAAGTTTTCTAAACTCCAGACCTTTATCCTGTCTTTCCTCAGATGCTCTGGACTTAAATCCTTTGACTCTTGGTCACTTTTTAATTGGCAGGCCTCTATGTGCATTACTAGAGCCTAATTATCTAGATATCAAGGAAAATCGTTTACCCTGTTACGTGCAAAATTCTTCTAACGGAGTACTCTGTATATTGAATTAAAATTAGATTCCGGTTTTGACGCCCTTTGCCGATCTTTTCGTGTGACTGTTATTTTACGACGAAATCGTTAAGCTGTCAACTGCATAAAATGGCCGGTGCGGCTTAAGAATAATTTCGAAGGACACCCTTAATAATGAAAATTAAATTATAATTTCAATACGATCGTAAAATATTTGAGTCGTCACCGGGTAAGATAATTGCTTCCGTTTTATTAGAATTCTGTTGTAATTTCTCGTTAATTTGATAGCCGTTCCACCACGTTCTGGCCCACATGTTTCTATTCGATAACGAATTATGAGGGATTAACATCGACAAATACTTTCATGGGGCGAGTATAACTCTATCTATAAGGCTTACGGTTAAAACTAAATAAACCGAACACCTGCAAAACCAACTTTCATTGAAGGTGTACAACAGCATTCGACAATCGGGTTATGTTATGTGTACTTTCTTTAGCAATAATTAACCATTTGTGTAGATCTTGATTTCGTGAGCCATTGTGTTGACACGATTTGCTACTCAAAATTATTTCAGGTTCACTTGCCGGGGAAAAGGTTTTCTTCGACCAAGTAGGGATTGTGGGTAAGTTTATTTACTTATTTTATCGCTGTCAGAAAGGTCGCTCACGAAACTTTAGCTAGTGTTAATTCTGGTAATTACTGTCATTGTTTTATTACCATTAAGGTAGTATCATTAATTATTTTGTGTGTTTCGCATGCTGTATACAAACAATATTTATTACACAATTTTCTTCGCTGTTCGCTTCAACTTAACTTACATATGTATTGTGTGTTGCCGATACTGCTGGTATTTATGCACTAAAAATTCGATATATTTGTGTTAATCATCGACGTTATTAAATTAAAGTTGTTATTCTGGTTAATCTTTCTTTTATGGCAACATACCTTTCTCTTTTAATTGTCGTTACCTAGTAACAAACTTTGGCTACTCGAACATCAGAGTGACAAGGATTACGAACCTCAAATTGAGTTACAAGTTTGGACCGTCTGTCGTGATCAAGGCAGAAGTGTTAATTTGGATTAGATCTGGCGCCCTTAAGCATAATTTCCTTGAACCTCCCCTATCTCCGACTGTGTGAGTTGGCCGTGCAAGGTTTGTAAAACCTAAAGCTTGTAACAACCCCTTCATCAAAGAAGTCAACAACTCATGCAGCACTTTTATAAGCGTTGGAGTTTAAAAGTAGTTCCAAAATTACAACATGATACCAAGTGGTTTAGAAACTTACCAAACCTGTTGCAACCTGGTGTTTTAGTGTTTATTCGAGAAGATAATCTTCCACCTCTTAATTGGTTACTAGGCAAAGTAACAGAAATACATCGATCTACAGATGGTGTTGTGCGTTCGTGTGAACTGAAAACTCCTAGTGGAAACGTTATCAAACGTTCTATACATAAATTGTGTGCACTGCTAATGTGAGCACACAGTATTAACAAGTTCATGTGTAGTTATTTAAGTAGTTTAGTTTAGTTTATAGTTTTTTTTTATTTTTTTTATTTTTACATATAAGCATTGCAAATTTTCCCTGTTGAAAGCCACGGCATTTCAAGGTGTCCGGTATATGTACAGAACTTTTTTATATGTAATGTTGTATACGTGGGTGTGCATAGGCAACCAAACTTACTTTTCATTATGCATTCTTTGCGCATGGCAGTGTTCTATTCATTTTGCCCTAAAAATTTTAGGGGATGAAGAGAGCGATCTAATGTATCAGTTCGTGTAACTGCATTTACAATGCCAAAACAATTTTTCAATTACATAAAATATTTCAGTTGTTTTTTAAGTGATGTAGTGTAGTGTGTAAATATATTTTGTAAATACGTTCGCGCCTGAATTTTGTTTACATATCTCAAACAAGAAACGGTAAAGTTAAACCAGCTCCGCCATTGCATTTTTTCTAAATGCAACCATTAACATTACAACAGTTTCATTGGTCATATTACATATTCTGTGTTTTAATATTAATAAATTATGTAGGATAGCTTAACGCAATATTTGAATTTATGGTTTGTTTTGTATTCCATTTTTTACAAATGGCACCTCAACGTGGTGCCCAATTAAAATTAAAGATTTTTTATAAGTTACACAGTATAATTTGTAATGATCTGGACTCTTCGAGGAAAGCTAGACCGTGGTGTAGTCCACAAAAACTAGAAACCGTAAAATAAATTCTGATTTAAAATAACATACAAACCAAAGATACGATAAAGTAGAAACATCAGTTTATAAAACGTTGCCAAAAACCAAAAACTTTTTATATCTCTCTTCGAAAAAAACAAAAAACCATTTTATACTTGTAAACTAAAAAAAAACTGTTTGTATTAATACCATATAAAATTCAAGCTAACGACTAATTCACTTTTTTGTGACAAAATAATTTTTATTTTTTCATTTGTTTTCAGTTACATCAAATAACAAATTTATTTATACAAAAAGCTGTAATTATTTAGGATACGCAAAAAAAGGTTTAAATTATAAATTAAACTTCGGCAAAGTAAAAGTTGCAAAAAAATGTAATTTCGTTTGATTTAATCTAAAGGGTACTCTTTTGTTAGTTGTAGCAATAAATCTTGCTGCGTAGATGAAAAAGTTTTAACACGCTACGGCTAAATAAAATAAAACTTGTAATGCATTTGCTTCTACGACACAAGCGATTAAGAATATTCTTTTTGCACAACGCCGAGCGTAACCAATAAAAGTAAAAAAAATATATAACTGCTTTGTAGTTAGTACGTTGGATGCCTTTGAGGGGTGTTATTACTTTATGCAATATGTGCAACTGATTTATGCTAAATAATGCAAACTAAATACGTTATAATCTAAACCTTATAAACGCTAGCCTTTTATCGCCTTAATGAGAATCGTGTAGGAAATAAATGCAAAACTTGTACTAAATCAGTTTTGGCATTTAGAGCAATTGCCTTAGTAGAACTCCTAGATGATTTTAAGTAAAACGAATACATTAGATAATCATAATTATTATTGTAATATAATAAAATAAATAAATTTTTTAATAATTGCTGTAGGCGTTAAAAACAGTTTATACAATGGAAATTCGCAAAAATCGATCAGTCTTGTTGGCACCGTCGTTTATAGTTATCTTTCTATTCTTTACTTCGTAGGGTAGGTCAACTACTTTATAGGCTCCTTTTATATACTATTAAAAATATATCAGTTCAATAGAGAACAAGGTTTTGCTGCGTATACTGCATCGTTTGTTTTAGTTGACCTTAATCGATTTTATCCCTCCGGAAGAACCGTTAATGTACCAAATTGCCGGATTGAAAAGCTTTCTTGTAAAATTCTGTTAGTTTCTAGGACGTTTTAATAGTAGCCGTTTGCTGATAATGTTTTTCGCAAAAAATTTTTTTAGTGTCGTCTAATTTAATTCGTGGCGTTAATAAAAACTTCTATCATAAATCGATGCCGATTATTAACGTCTAACGATATTAAATATTCTGTAAAAATGTTTGTGTTATTAATAATTTAATTATGCGTGAAAACAAAACAAATGCTTGTTGTGTAAAATAACTAAGTTCTTAGTTCAATACTTTTGTAACCTAATACTTAACGCTCTAGTAAATCCCGGTGACAAATTACTAGAGTTAACCTGCTAGTGCCACCGATACTTATGTTTCTTATCCTACTTTTTCTATTTTAACGTTGAGAAGCTCTTACACTTTTCTGTAAGTTAATTGAGCAAACTTAAATCTATGATAAGAAAAATGACTTTTTAATTGTTAGAAAAAATATAGACAAATTATATTGTATTTATATTAAAATAATATTTGTTTGCAGTGCAATTAATATAAATAAGCTAATTAATTAAATTTTAAATTGTAAAGTGGTTATTTAACAATTTTTTTAAATTTCTTTATAAATCTAACAACACTTTTATGCGTTTTTTAAATGTTTTTTTAACTATATATTTTATTGCGCCACTATAGAAAATTCGATTTCGAAAAGATAAAATATTGTACCGGCTAAAAGTTGGTTGGTGTTACAAATTTATGACTAACCAAAAATTCAAATAACAATTTAAAAGCAAATTGATTTTTAGATTTGGCATTTAACGTCCATTTTATAAATAACTGTTTACTTTAATAAAAACACATTTTTAAACATCTAACACTTTGTTAGTCAATTGTTGTCATCCAAGACAGAAAAAAAATCTACAAAGGTAATATCGCACTGCGTGGTGTTAGACGTACACTCGCCTTCAACCAAAATGACCGCTTAAGATCGCACCTATTCACATTCTAATAGTACAGTGCTTTGAAGCAAATAAAGCATTGTAATTTTATTACCTACATAGTTGAATAAAATAATAAAAATTTAAGCTTAGTGATCTGTAAATAATAAAAAGTACGGTACGCCAGATTGGCATTTATTTCAAATTTTAAATGTATCTAATACTTAAAATGTATTTTTAGAGAATTGATATCTTACATAAGCTAATAATTCTAAAATTTTTATTTCTTGTATCAAATATTTATATAAAGTATTGCCTCCACTAAAGCTACTATCACTAATGTTATATTAATTGTACATTCGGAATAACAATGCATAATTTATATCATCATTTTAATATTGGTCTGATTATTTAAAAAAAATTGTAATAAAAAGTACACCAAATAAAGACGTATAATAAAAAAATTTGAAAATACATTTAATAAAAGCAAAATAATAATTTAACCACGGCAGCAATCGTAGACACAGACCTCTGGGTGTGAGCTTGAATGAAAATAAATACGAAAACGTGAATTCCTTTAATTTATTAACTATAACATAATACACTATTTACATTAAAGAAAAATAAACAATATTTGAATTAAACATATTAGAACAAAATGTTTGGGTTAAAACAATATTTGAATAAAACAATATTTGGGCGCCAATCACCTTTAAATTGGTGATGAATAAAGAGCATAAAATCTTATACCTAATAAGTAATTGATATTAAATGCAAAAATAGTAAACGGTTAATTTGTTATCGAGTATGATTCCCGAAAAGTTTTAATAACTGAATTTAATTGCTTGAATTCAAAATGTAACTATTAGTATTAATTCTAGTTGACTCACCACATGATATGACGTTATCGTATATCTTCTATGTTTAGCACGTTCTTGGTTGAAGTGATAAAATTCTTCAACAACAGCAGGAATAAAACCAATGTATAATAAACTCCAATAACGGAAAATCCATTAATAAAACCAAAATAATCGATCCAGTAAATCAAAAAACCGGAATAAAAGAAAAGATCCAGAAGAAAAACCTAAATATAAATAATTAGAATGGTTTTTTAAATGACATCATGTACTCACGTTACACTTAGCAACGGCCTTGAAACAACTTCCTTTGTCTAATTATATTGCGTAACATTGCGAAATCACTAAAAATGTTGAATTCGATAGAAAAATTATATCAAAATAAAGGTAAACTCATCAACAATTAGATGGAATGTAGAAAAATTAAATTGCATGGGTTTTTACGCCATAATCAAGAAAATTTGTCTTCCTTGCATCACTCACGTGAACTACGTAAGATTGTTCAAACGGAAGTGCAAGCTTAAGCTATTACTCAAGTCGACTACGCAGTCGCTTCTGAAATACGACGCGACGTTGGCAAACTGAATAAATTTACGTGCAATATCAGTTGCAGAAAATAACGAATGTAAAATTGAATTTTTATGTAATGAACTCTAACGGGACGTTACACCCCCCCTCCATAAATTTTGAAAAATTGGAAAGTTTCAAACTGCGGAGTGCAGAACAAAACAAACAAACGCAAAAATCAACAACAAACAAAAATAAACAACAAACGCAAAAAGCAAGTCTCACAACATCGTTGCACAAAAGTCTAATTCCAAAACTTATTTCCTCAATAAAATAACTTAACCTAGTAAAATCCTAATCTAAACCTTAAATTAGAAGTCAAAATCGGTAAAGGTAATAAAACCTAATAAGTCACAATCGAGGATAGCGGATTACACTTTAGGAATACCGTCCAACCTACCATTTTCCCAAAGCGGTAGATGAAACTAGAATTACAAGTTCGACAGTACTATGTAACGAAGGATACAGATAAAAGAGGGACGTCGCGCGAATTCGCGTCATCGTTTGACGTATATTCCACAAATACCAAAATCACTCGAAACAATTTCCACCTTACTCAATAACTCAAAAAGAGAAGAGATTGAAGATAGAATTGAAGAAGAAATACTAAACAAAAGTTCCCAAGGTTAGTCGGCTCTTACGACAAGCAACAGGTATTGCTGTGAGAAAATTCTGCTCCCGCTCTCGCACAGGGCAAATGAATAAATAACAAGATTAAATACAAAACTTTAAAATGAAAATGAAAATCATCACCAATACTTCAAACAAGGAAAATAGGTATTAATGCTCTAAAATGAGTTTTAAAGTTACACATATAATTATATGCTCTAAGGTAAACTCGAAATGATCGTCTTAACAACTGCACTTAAGCAATTAAAAAACTCAAATACGAGAAGACGAGTTCCAGAGAAGAAATTCTCAGAATCGGCAATAAAATGTAATCAAATACATCAAAATAAAGCAGTAAAATAACTGCAAATAAAATAAAAGTCTTTGGTCAGCGCATTAACCAAAGAATTCATATACCCACACTGTGGTGTAAAATAAACATTGAGATTTCCTCAACATAAAATAAAATATAATAATATAAAACATAAGGCATCCAATCACTTAGATTGTAATGACCCCCAAGGGTGAGCATCAATAAAATTTAATGAAAAATGTAAAATCCCATCCGAAGCTTGAAGTAAAAGAGAATCACAAAATCTAATGAGGTTTCAAATCTTTAACATTAAAAATTCCTAACGGCTTATTATCAGGTGTTGATAATCTATAAGTCGTTGGACCCATAACTTCAACAACTTTCGTTTCAATAAATTTTGGAGCTAATTTCGAACTAAAATGCTTTGACGCATCCGAAAGAACGAAATTTTTCTTCCAAACCAAATCTCCAAGTTTAAGTTTTAAAGGTCTACGCCTTAAATTATAAGAATGAGAATTACGCTCGTAAGCTAAATGAAGATTATGTTTAACTTATTTAAAAATAGGTGACAGTTCATTAATATCTTGAACTAACCGTTCGCGAGTATTCAAAGTCAACTCCTCCTCCCTAAAATCTTTGAACTTACCATAAAAATCTCCAGAAATTGGAACAGTACGACCAAAGGCCAAAAAAGAAGGTGTAAATTTAGTGGACTCGTGCACAGCATTGCGTAACGCGTGATCAATTTTATGAATTTCAACATCCCAATCTTTATGACTGTCAGAAATATAACTACGAATAGCAGTACCAATCACTTTGTTAACTCTTTCTACGAAATTAACCTGTGGGTGATAACTAGCATTAAACCAAACAGAAGAAATTTTATACGACTGCATCCATTTATTAAACAGTACACTTTTAAATTGAGGACCATTGTCCACCATACAAATTTGAGGAACACCATAAACCAAAAATACGTAATTTTCCAAATATTCACAAATACGTTTTGCAGAAGCATTGCGCATCGGATGAATCAAAGTAAATTTAGTGAACCAATCACAAACAACTAATAAAACTGTATTGCCTTGTTTCGAACGAGGAAAAGGACCTACTAAATCAATTGAAAGACATTGAAAAGGGAATGAAACTTCTTTTTCTTTACCCATAAATCCAAAGTGATTAAACTGAGAAGATTTACTCTTACAACAAACAGAACAACGACGAATATATTTAACAACATCCGATTTTAACTTAGGCCAATGATATAATTCTTTAATTTTCGAAAAGGTTTTGGTAACACCTAAATGTGAAGAAGAAGGGTCATCATGACACTGAAGTAAAATTGATTTCCGTAAACTTTTAGGGACTACTAACTTCCACTCAACTAAATTTGAATTAATTTCTAAGTTATTTGAAACGAATTTATAAAGTTTTCCATCATCTATTCTCCAACCAGGAGACAAATCTGGTTGATTAGTAATATTATCAATCATCTTTAAATACCAAGGATCAAAATCAGTAATAGAAAATTCCAATGAACTAATTTCCAAAGGTGCACGAGAAAGAGCGTCAGGAACAACATTAAGTTTTCCCTTACGGTGAATGACTTCAAAATCAAATTGTTGAAACTTTACGCTCCATCGAGCTAAACGACCTGAAGGATCTTTTAAATTATTAAGGCAAATCAAAGAATGATGATCAGTAATAACCTTAAAATGAGTACCTTCAATATAAGGACGAAATTTATGAATTGCAAAAATAACGGCTAAAAGTTCACGTTCGGTAATTGAATAATTACGTTCGGCTTTATTCAAAGTACGAGACGCATAAGCAATGACTTTTTCATTTGTTTCTTCCCCTTGGGTAAGAACACAACCTACTCCATAATTGGAAGCATCACATTGTAAATAAAATGGTTTAGTAAAATCAGGACTAGCTAAAATAGGTGCTTCTACTAAGCGTGATTTAATTTTATCAAATGAATCTAAAGCTTCTTCAGTCCAAACAACAGTTTCTTTCTTCTTCTTTCCTTTCAACAAATTATTAATAGGAGCCAAAATAGTTGAAAAATCTGAAATGAATCTACGATACCAACTACACATACCGGTAAAACGTTTGATTTCCGTGGCTGTCTTAGGTAACGGAAAATTAACAATTGCATCAATTTTAGAAGGATCGGTTTGAAGACCATTCTTATTAACAAGATAACCTAGATATGACTATTCAGGTTTACAAAATTCACATTTAGCCAAATTAATAGTAAAATTTGCCTCCTTTAAACGTTGATAAACTTTAACTCTAAAATTTCTAAATGTTCTTTAAAAGTACTGGAAATGATAATTATATCATCAAGATATACAAAAACAAATTGAGATAAAGATTCGTCAAATAAGGTGTCCATTAAACGTTGAAGAGTGCTAGGAGCATTGGTTAAACCCATAGGCATAACTCTATATTCAAATAGACCCATACGAGGTACAGTAAAAGCAGTTTTTTCCTTACTTCAAGAGGAATTTGCCAAAAAGCTTTCTTTAAATCAATAGACGTCAAATATCGGGCAGCTCTAAATCTATCTAAAATATCGTTTAAATAAGGAAGTGGATATGCATCCTTCTTAGTCAAAGAATTTAATTTTCTAGCATCAAAGCAAACTCTATAGTCGCCTGACTTCTTCTTAACCAATACCATTGGAGAACTCCAAGGGCTTGTACTAGGCTGTATAATACCTTGTTCTAACATATCATTAATTTCTTTATTTGCATGCTCAAGCATTGCAGGAGATAAAGGATAATAACGCTGTTTCACTGGAACTGCTTCACCTGTATCAATTGAGTGAGTAACTCGACTAGTTAAACCTAATTGAAGTCTGTCTAGAGACTCAAATAATTTAATAATTTTCGACAAATCGGATTTTTGTTCATCACTTAAGTCACTCAAAGATTTAATCATTTGAAAATTTGAAGTTTCTGCAGAATGTGCAAAGAATTCATTATTAATAAAATCTACAGTTAAACCAAAGGTTTGACAAAAATCAATCCCTAACGTTAAAGCAGTTTCGATTGTGTCAGACACAATGACATTTAATGAACGGGTAATTCCATTAATAACAAAAGGCAAATTAATTGTACCTAAAATTCTTTGAAAAGAACCATCGGCTGTAGTTAATGAAGGAAATTCATGATTCCTATTCAATTTCAAATCATATTTATCAATTAAGTAAAGTCCTGGCTTACCTAATATTGAAATATTAGCACCGGAATCCAAAAGAGAAAGAAAATTTTCATTAAAGATTGTAACATTCAAATGAGGTCTAGAATCCCTAACCTTTTGAGAAAATTTTGAAGAAACCTTAAACGATTTGTAAAAATTTTTGACTTTTAATAGCCAATTATTCCAATCAGTTTTGTCAGTCCTATGAATAGGAACTGAGAAACATTGACTGACACGATGCTTCTCAAAACTTAGTTTTTTGAAGAACATTTGGGACAGTCTCTAACTGTAACACCAGAATATCCACAAAAATAACAGAATTTTCTTCGACTTTGCGAACAAGTAGGCCTGTTCCACTACAATTATAACAAACCGTAGTTTAGATTTAGCAGTCTTAACGAAAATAGGTTTCAAAGTTGACTTATTTTTAATAATCAAATTTTTATTAGAATTAGTTGAATGAACCTTAGGTTTTTGAAAAAACGTTGATTTGGGTTTTACACCAGAATCTTTAGAATTTACTTTAGAATCAATTGTCAAAGTCGGGTTAATTTGAGACTCTGTTGGCTTAACAGCTTCCAAAACCTTACATAAAGAAATTAATTGAGGAATAGAAGTAATAGTCTTCAAAGCAAGTTGAGACGCATAATAAAATTGCAAATTTCTTTTAATAATTTTTATCTGTTCAGTTTCAGGTACTGAAATGTCCAATTGTGAAAATTGATTCACCATTTGAGATATAAAAACAGTCGGAGACTCTTTAACTAATTGCTTCGGAGATTTTATCTCAGCTAACAAATTTTCATTGCAATCTTCGGGTAAGAAATCTTGTTTTAATTTAAGAACCAATTTATCCTAAGAATTAACAGAAGAGCGAACAGCACAATACCATGATAAACCAGAATCAGCAAAAAGATCAGTTGCACCATCAAATAATTCCTGAGAACTAACTTTACGCGCAACTCTAAGTTCATTGCAACGTTGAACAAAAGACAAAACTGAAATATCTTTAGGGTTTCCAGTAAACTTAAACTGCTATTTATAAATTGGTAAACGAACACTCGACGATTGAAAAGTTTGTAATAAATTTGAAAAATCGTTACTTGAAAATGTAACTGAAGGAATAAACGCATTCATATTAGTCTTAGTCGGAATTGAAGTTTTCAATTAATGTCAACAGAAGAAGTAACTTGAACAGAAGTAGATTCATGCTCAATAGCCTCAATAAAATAATTAAAATCAGAAGATAACCCTTGCGTTTCATCAACACTCTCAAGCAAAGCTAATGAATCAGTAACCATACGTATTAAATTATTAGAAATATCAAGAAATTCGTCACTAAAAGTTATGTGTTATGCCTTTCTCTTAATTCAGGTTTTGTCGCAGGCTTACTTGCAAATAATCCCGCGTCGTTTAATCTGCGTCGTATCGTTGAAGCGCTGCAGTTTAAATGAACTTCTTCTAGAATTCGCGGAGCAGTTATAAAAGGAGAATTTTGAACACACATAAGAATATTTGCATCTTCCTCTATGGTAGTTGCTCTATTTGTTCCTTTGGGTTTCGTTATAAGAGAAACTTCTCCTTCTTTATCAAACCTTCGAAGCCACCGACAAACTTGGCGCACCTGTATATGTATTTAGTGAAGTTATTTAGTTTAACCAAATGATTAAATTATTTTAGTAAATTACGTTTTCTTAAAATAAATAAGTTATTTTTTTTAACAAAAATACCTTTAATAAAGTTCAAAGTGTGTTTCTTTTCCACTTAATTTTTTTAAAAATTTATTCTGAACCCTGATTGTTTATTACCAACAGAATTTTTAAGAAAGAAATTCGAACACGACAAAGTTTTGAAAACATGTGCATAATTTTAATTAATATTATATTCTGATTTTAGTTAATGGGATAAAATGAAGCTAAGAAAACTTTTCGTTTAAGATTACGTATTATTTTTTTTAAGGATGCTTAAGACAGTGACGCATTTAAGGTCCAGGGTCTCGTCGTGCAAAAGTAGGGAGGGCCCAACACATAGGTGGTAAAAAAAGGTCTAGTTATTATATTATGGAAAAAACACAAAATGTAATGTCACAGACTGTGGTAATGTATAGATAGGCTAGCTAGTATATTCACAGGAACAAACGAAAAGAGTTATTTTACTAAACAAGGATTTTATTTTACACAAGGGGAAAGGAGTTATTTACTTTTACATACTTATAGCACAAAAAAACATAATAATACAGATCATATTTTATGATGGTACTTTGTAACTACAAATTATGTACACCCCCACGCATAGTTTTTCTATTTAGAAACATATCTATGACAGGATCAAGTTGCAACTTTTCGCATTCCTGACTTTCAATAGCCAGCATTGCAGTGTAGTTTAGTCTGTCTTGACTCATAGTTGAACGCAAATACGTCTTTAATCGTCGTAGAGCACTGAACGAACGTTCGGCACTAGGTATTCCAACTGGCAACGTTAAGAATATCCTTAACAATACTTCAAATTCAGCATATGAATCTGCTAAACCACTTTCAATTAAATATTGCAACAATGATGTTACGTTTAGTTTTACTGTATCAGTTTCTTCTGTAACAGTTGCAAAGTAAATATTTATAAATGATAAGCATTGAATTGATAAATTTGCTGTAAAGTCCTCTAAAAATTTTCTAACTATGCCATCGCAACTAGACTTAATCTCTTCGTCACTTAAATTTCGAATTGTATGTGGTTGTAAAAACCGGAACGTTTTGGCAGCTTCTCTGAAACCCACTGTTCTCCTTTCCAGTTCTGAGATCATGCAGTCCAAACAGTTGTAATATACATTTATACGATATCTCGTAGCAGCATCTGTAAATGGTTCATCTTCCATCTGCTCACCATGAAACCGTTTTACTCGTCGAATCCGTGTAATTTTGAACCCAATATCATCCGGTTCCAAACCCATTAACAGCCATTGTTCTTTTGCTTGATTAGAAAATTTAACAAGTGAATCTTCAGTCCGTAATTTCTTAAGATCTTCTCCTGCAGATTCAAACACAGAGACAACCTTAAACAAATCTAATTTTTTTAGCTTGAAGAATTAGGAAACATCCGTATAATACTGTTAGAATTTTATACCAACAAGTTAAAGTAAAGTAAAAAGTCCAATCTAATTTCCCCAGTAAGTTTGTAGAGTCTTTAAATTCGTCACTTGTGTGATTTTGCTCTATTAAATCTTCTAAGCATACGATGATCAGTTTGAAATTTCTAAGCACTGCATCAACAGCTGCATACCAGGCAACCCATCGTGTTGTTGTAAGGGACTTCAAAGTCGGGGCCATATTCGAAACAGTCGGTTTTCCTGTTTGTTCTTCATTTTCCGATAAATCTCCATCAACAATTTCGGAATTTACATCATTTGCAAAATTATTCAATCAACTTTTTTCTAGCACACCAGTATCCTTTGCCATTCTGAATAACAGATCCCACCGACGATTAAAACTGCTGAAAAATGTATAAATCATCTGTACATAATCATAAAAATTAATCAGTTCAATTGGCGTTTGAAGTGTACCCTTCTCTTTGCTATTTTTTTAATTTTCATTAGCATGAATTAAAACCAGGATCAACTGATGAGGGGGGCAGTCAATGTAAGGTAAAAAACTATTCTCTCCGTGAAGCTGCTTCATGACGGCTTGAACTCCACCACTTGCACCACTTATAACGTTTGCTCAATCATAAGCTTGCCCTCTTATGTACTTCCAATCAAATTTGCATTCTTTATAGAGAACTTTATGCCTGTTACATCATGGACATGGTGGAAACCTAAGAAATGTTCCCTTATTTCCACCGATTTTACTTTTCTATCAATGTGCACAAATCTAACGAGAACAGCCAATTGGTCTTTGTGACTAATATGGGTTGTAGCGCCGGCAATCACAGTGAAAAATTTTGCATCTTTCTACAAGTTTATTATGTGAATTTTTAGAGCGTTCTAGAGTGTAGCAATTTGTTCTTCAGTGATTGTCTTGCTGAGGTATTTTATTTTTCTTTCACTGGTTATATGTTCATGCAACACCGGATCACGAGTTGCAATAAATCTCAGCAGTTTTATGTATAATCCAGGATTCACATCAGTGGTGTTTGATCTATGACCCCTAAATGGAAGACCAAGAATTCCCATAACTCTTATTAACCCGAATTAGACAGTCAGAACTTCCTTTCACCGGCGTCTCTCCTCGGCAATGTGTTGTTGAAGCTGAGAGTCTACAGATTTCTCATTTAAGAAAATGTACCATGCGTTCATAGAAATCTTGTGATTCTGAATATTAGAATGATGTATAAGACTTTCTTTCAAATGGTTAAAATCCGTGAATGATGATGACCAATTCGATTTATGAGCTTCTTTATTTTCGAACAGCTAACAGCAATGACAGTAAGCATAATTTTTGCGAAACGAAAAAGCAATCCATGAACGCTCTACGCGTTCCCCTATTCTGTTGATGCATTTGTAATGAAATAACGAAAACGACCTTCCTCTAATTCGGGGGAATTTTCCGCTAGGCATATCCTCACTCAAAGGACGACAAACGGTTTTAGCAAGGAATGTTCATTTATTTTGTAAATCTATAAGTGCCAAGTCATCAAACAATGCTTTATCTGTTGAAAATTGAATGCTCTGCTGATGATGCATGTCTAAAGAAGTTAAATCAATCAACTCTTCTTTCACTTGTTCTCCAACATCAGATTCAGATGTGGAATCACGTCTTGGCTAAAATTGTTAAATGAAATTATAATAGTTCAAAACGGTATATTGCAATAATCATATAGTTCTCATGTGACGTCATAAAATAAAATAAAATTTGTACATTGGTTACTATTGTTTTATCAAAGAACACGTTTTGTTACCTTTTCGTTTTGTCCCACACCTTGGAAGCTACTCGAGGCAGTTGTGGTTTGGTCCACATCTAATTCTTCACCTGGTTCTCGTTCTTCACTTTTTTGGTTACTCTTACTTGCTAACAGTTCATAACGTTCACTGCCCATTGTGGCGAAAGATAATTTGCGCTGTTTTTGATCGGATCCGGCTTTAGCTAATTTTTCTGCTTCTTTTCTTTTTCTTTTAGTATGCTCACTTTCAAATTGGTTTTTTATGATTTTATTGATTTCACTAATTTTAACAACTTAACATACACCACTCCGACACCAAAAGGATATGAAGACACAGAAGAAGAACATACACCACGACAAGTCGACAACACCGGCACAAATGTAATGTCCAAACACAGTTTTTAATTAATTAATAATAATAATAATATGGTACGGTACAAGTAGTGTAGTAGCAACAAAATAAATTAAGAACCCATTACGTCCTCGGATCTCGCAACGTAGAAATTATTTTCTAAAAAAAGACGCTATTTTCAACGTAACTGCCTTAATGACATTTTATCAATGTGAATGTATAATATATTCTTTATATATAACTTTGACACGTCTACGAAATCTTATCGGAGCGTCATATTAGTTAGTTATTTAGTCGCGTTGGCATTTTATACATTTTTGAGGTCTGGTGTTTTATTTTGTCGAATCAACATGAATTTTTGCGGAAGGTAAGTTATATTTATTACTTATAATGCTACGGCATTTTTTATGTTTATAGCCTTCTTGGATCAATTTGTTGTAGTGAGCAGTGTTAATTTTATTACCTCTTATTTGTTGTCTCTTATATATTATGTATAATTTATTATCATTAATTTTATTTTTGGAGGGCTGAGAGCCTCGTTTTGCGATTATAACCAAAGACACCTTGCATAGTTGCAATGATAAATTAGTTTGAAGCCGTTTCAAAAACACAAAAAGTGATTTCAAATTGGATCCATCAACAGATGGCAATACCTACGATAATAATATGTAAATGTAATATTTATTAAAAAATTGTATTGAAAAATGTTGCAACTTGTACTCAAATACCTAAGGACGTTTCTACTTCCGATTCTAATCTTAGACCAAATAGGAAAACTTTTTTAGAAGAATGGTATTAAACCCGTATTGAACTCAACAAGTAAAATCTCTCAAATTCTTTCTTCTCCCAAGGAACAAATTCTTAAACTTTCATCTTAAGGTGCCAACCAAACTTTTGGTCATGTAGTTTAGTTTATATCGGTTAAATTGGTTGTTTCATCATCACACTGTTACGGAAATTTTCTCACAACTTAAAGGCAAATGACTAGCTCAGGATAATTTGGCAGGCGGATTGCAAGTCGCGGTGTGCTAGTCCTAGAAAAAATTAAAAAAGCGCTAAAACGAATAAATAATACCTAATAAAACCGCAGTTTAAATTTGTCGATCAGTAGTAGAAGCAGTTTGCAAAATATAGGTTCTAACAATAATATATTTATTTCCAACAAGAAAAACTACGAGTTAAAAAAGAAAGAAACAAGTAGAATAATAATTAAACAACGATTATAAATTCGTCAACAAATATCGCAAGTATAATATTGATGTAGGCTCTGTTGATTAAACATACTGAAACGTTCGAGAAATTATTTACAAATGCAAGAGCCTTCTAGAAGCTGTTATCCATTTTCTAGAAGATATAGCGAAAAGTAGGGAACGCTCGAGAAGGATTCGCCGATGTCTATAAATACCGAAGAAAGAAATCGTAGGTCAGTTATTGCCGTAAAGCGAATGCAGCAGTATTAAGAAGATTATTCAAGTGAAGATAAATAAGTGATTAGCACGTGCGAAGTTTTAAATAAATAACAGTGTACACCGAATCGAGTGAACGTGACTTATAGTGTAAACAAACAAGTTAGTGGCTTTATCTTATCGTCGCGTAAGTGATAGCATATTATTGTTTTATATCAATTACTGTAAGTTTTTATCTTTAGATATTTAAATTTAATTAGTTCGGTTAATTTAAAAGTGTACATATTTCTAGAATAAGTAAACATAATTTTTAATCGTTTTAAATAAATTAGTTTTTAATAAATAAATACCTAACAGTGGTGTCGGTGTCGGGTTCGCGGTTTTTATTAGTGTAAATACCATTAAGTAATCTAATATCGCTCCCGTAATTGATTGCGTAAATAACTGTTTGCGATACGCGTGTTTATTTATAAAGTATAAAATAGTCTTTATTAAACTTTTTCTTTTAACAAGTGCGTAATCGCGATATTAATTAAAGTCGTTTCCGTACACTAGTGGTTTGATATTAATAAGTGAATCGTTATTAAATTTTGTGTTATATAAAAACTGCGTTTTAAAAAGTAGTGTATTTAAACTTTATATTCGTGTTATATTTAAATTTATGCCGGTGACGCGTTTGCAAGTAGTTAAAATGGATGCAAAGCTATTTGAATTTCTTGAATCAATAAAAAATAGTCAAGAATCAATGAATAAAAATATGGAAGAAAATAATAGAAAAATGGGCGAAACGTCACAGAAAATTGAAGAAAAACTGTCGGAAAATTCCAGAAAAATGGAAGAAAATTCCAGAAAAATGGAAGAAAATTCAAGAAAAATGGAAGAAAAACTCTCCGAACATTCTCAGAAAATGGAAGAAAATTCTAGAAAAATGGAAGAAAAGTTGTTGGAAAATTCTAGAAGTTTAAAAGAAGAAATACGAACGAGCATAGAAAATCAAATTAAAATTGTTCAAGAGAAAACCCAAGCAGACATGTTAAACTTAAAAAAAGAAATTTGCGAATCTGTGAATGAGAAAATAGAAGCAATAGAGGACAAATTAGAGGACAAAATAAAACTGCTTGAAGAAAGAATGAACCTATTGAGTTGTCACGGTGAAGGAAGCGTCACGAGTGAAGATTTAATAATGGACCATCGAGAAGAAAACACTCACAAGTTCAAAGTTGTACCACCGAATTTTGATGGTAAAGTTCCATGGTCAACCTACTACAAGCAGTTTGAAGCCGCAGCTACTGCTAATGGTTGGAGCAACAAACAGAAAGCGACGTCTTTAATAGTATCCTTACGTGGAGCAGCGCTTGGAATTTTACAAACTGTTCCGGACCACCTGCAAGAAAATTACGAACTCTTAACATCACGATTAGAAATGAGATATGGGGATGCTCATCTTCAACAAGTATACCAGGCTCAAATTAAAAGTCGGGTTCAAAAAGCTACCGAAAGTCTTCAAGCGTTTGAGGCTGACATCGCTAGATTAACACGGCTTGCGTATCCTACAGCACCAGATACCTTCTTGGAGCAGTTGGCTATTTAAACCTTTGTAGACAGCCTCCGAGACAGGAAACACAGCAGACTCTCCGGTTAGCTCGACCGAAGACGTTGGATGACGCATTAACCCATGCTTTGGAGTTCGAGGCGGCGAAACAAGCGTCGCACAGAGGCAGCCATAAGCTCCGTTGTGCTGCAGAAGTATCCTCGCACACAGAAGAAAGCATTGAAGACATAGTGCGACGGGTATTTCGGCAACAAGAAGCTCGACGAAGAGAACTGACGTGCTGAAACTGCGGAGAAGCGGGCCACGTACGACGCCGTTGTACTAAGCCCAAAAGGAGCGTCCGGAAAACTAGAACGGGTCGACCGAATGGGGCGAAAGTCGAACTCAACGAGCCATGCCCCGGAGATTACCATTCAAATGGCATCGCCTAGGGAGCAGTTGCATAGCATTTATCTCGATGGCAAGATCAATGGAAGAAGCGTTCAGTTACTGGTTGACACGGGAGCGACGAAGACCATCATTCGTCCTGACATGTTATTGGAAAACGAGAAGACATCACCAGTAACAGTACGACTTCGAACGGCGACGGGCGACAAAATACCTACTCACGGACAAGTCAAAGTAACCATTGGTTTGGGAAATGGGGTATTCGACCATCAAGTACTGGTAGCCGACATCACGGAAGAAGTTATCCTGGGAATGGACGTGATAAAGAAGTATGGGTTCCATTTGGATATGAAGAACGATGTCCTAAAGATCGACAATGAAGAAATTCCTTTTCATTCGTCAGAGAAGGCAGCCGTGCGAGTCTTATTGAGTGAAGACGTGATTCTGCCTGCAAGGACTGATAGTGTGGTGATGGCACGCCTGGATGAAAATTTCCGGGAAGGCTACATACACGCGATTGAACCAATGGAAGGCGGCTTAGTTGAAAAGGGACTACTCGTTGGCAAAACCTTAGTACGAGTAAAGAACACGATGCCAGTAAGGATCTTAAACATCAACTCAGATCCTGTAACGTTGAAAAAGAAGACCGTGGTAGGCCAATGCACGCCAGTATCACAAATTGTGAGATGCGTGAAGTCGAACGAAGATACGTCGCCGAGAAGTGTCCACAACATCTATTGGACATTCTTACCACCAAATGCCAAAACCTCAGCCAAGACCAGCTGGCTAAAGTTAAAGTGTTGATCCAAGAGTACCAAGATGTGTTCGCGCTGGAGAGTGGCTTCAAAGGAAGAACTAACGTGGTGAAACATAAAATTAATACCGAAGACGCTCGGCCGATACGACAACATCCACGCAGACTTCCTTTGGCGAAAAGAGAAGAAGCCGAACAAATAATTACGGATATGGAGAGGGAAGGCGTGATTGAACCTTCAAGTAGCCCATGGGCATCCCCAGTGGTACTCGTAAAGAAGAAGGATGGATCAACGAGGTTTTGTGTAGACTACAGACAGCTAAACGACGTGACCAAAAAGGACAGCTACCCTTTACCCAGAATTGACGATACGCTAGACACCCTGTCAGGATCCCAGTGGTTTTCTACGTTAGATTTAAAGAGTGGATACTGGCAGGTAGAATTAGAATCTAACGATCGTGAAAAAACATCTTTTACGATCGGAACTGTTTTGTGGCAGTTCACTGTAATGCCCTTCGGCCTGTGTAACGCTCCTGCAACGTTCGAGCGTTTGATGGAGACGATCTGGCGCGGGTTGCCTTGGAAGACGTGCTTGGTTTACCTGGACGACGTGATCGTGGTTGGAAGGTCGTTTGAAGAACACTTGAACAACTTGAAGGAAGTGTTCCAGCGATTACGTGGGGCTAACCTCAAACTGAGCCCAAAGAAGTGCCACGTATTTAAGAAGGAAGTCCAATACCTTGGCCACGTCGTATCTAGAGATGGAGTAGGGGCTGACCTAGACAAAATCCGAGCAGTGCAAGCATGGCCAAGACCGATCGACAAACATCAGGTCCGAAGTTTTCTTGGGTTGTGCACTTATTATAGGAGATTTGTACCCGGATTTGCCAATATTGCCAAACCATTGACAAAATTAACTGAAGAAAAAGTCGAATGCCTCCGGAGAACTGCTATGGTTGATGATGAGTGGGAACCTGAGCAGTTACGTCGCGAACAAGAAGCTGATCCTGAAATAAGACTACTCCTGGACTGGAAAGAAAGCGGGCGACGACCAACCTGGGAAGAAGTGAGTGCTTTGGGCAGAAACATCAAAGCGTACTGGGCGCAGTGGGACTCTTTGATAGTAGAAGACGGTCTTCTTAAGCGATCCCTAGAAAGTGCCGAGAGCACGGGAAACAGACTACAGTTGGTAGTGCCAAAGAGCAGGGTGACAAAAGTGTTGAAGCATCTCCACGATGGGACATCAGGAGGACACTTTGGCATTAAGAAGACGATGGGTAAAGTGCGAGAACGATTCTACTAGATGAACTGCAAAGAGGACGTCATGAAATGGTGCCGTAAATGCATAGTCTGCGCATCAGGAAATGGTCCAGCGAGAAAGCGCAAAGCACCCATGAAACAATACAACGTAGGAAACCCTTTGGAAAGAGTAGCGATTGACATCGCAGGGCCGTTTCCAGAATCCGATTTGGGAAATAAATACATACTGGTGGCGATGAATTATTTCACGAAATGGACGGAGGCTGACGCCATACCCAATCAGGAAGCAGCTACAGTCGCAGACGTATTAGTAAAAGAGTTTTTCTGCCGGTTTGGAGTTCCGTTGGAATTACACTCCGATCAAGGCCGCAATTTTGAGTTTGGGCTGTTTCAAGGAGTTTGCCGACTGTTAGGAATTAAGAAGACTAGGACATCGCTTTTCCATCCTCAATCTCATGGTATGGTAGAACGGATGAATCGAACAATGGGCAAGTACTTAGCCAAGGTAGTGTCCGAACACCAAAGAGACTGGGATCAGTACTTGCACCTTTTCCTAATGGCATACCGATCATCCGTTTACGAAAGCACAGGCCAAACACCATCCTGTGTAATGCTCATTCGTGAAATACGATTGCCATTCGACCTTCAATTTGGCCGAAGACCGGAATAGGAAGTCGCTGGAGAAGATTACGTCAGCAAGCTGGCAAAGAGGCTAGACGAAGTACATGAAGAGGTTCGTAAAAACACACAAATTGCCAGCGACAGGATGAAAACCAGATATGACGTCAAGGCACAAAATGGTGGGTTTCAACCTGGCGATATGGTCTGGTTGTATAACCCTCAAAGGAGACGTGGTTTGTCGCCGAAGCTGCAACGGCAATGGGAGGGCCCCTATGAAGTCGTGCAGCGTATTAACGACGTCATATACCGCATCCGAAAACCGCCCAGAGGCAAGCCAAAAGTGGTCCACGTCGATCGTCTAGCCCCGTTTGCTGGCGATAACCACAATACGCAAGTCCAGGTCCAAACCAGAGTAATAAGTAGCAGAACCAGGAATCCAATCGAAGAAATGGAGTTCGAGAAGTTTATAAACTTATACGGAGGTTCTGAAAAAGCTAGGTTCGGAGTTACCACCGAGGAACAACAAGACCTGTTCCAGACACAAAAAGATTACGCCATCGCACATTGCGTGGGCGAGGATCTTGACATGTCCAGAGGGGTTGCAGTCGTGTTTAAAAAGAAGTTTGGGCAGCTAGATGAATTACGAAGACAGCAACCGGCAGTCGGAAACGTTTTAAGACTACGTGGTGACGGACGCTTCGTTTTCTATTTGGTCACCAAGAAATACTCACGTGTCAATCCGTTATACAAAGATCTGTGGCGAACATACTCTCAAGAGAGAAATGGAGATCCATCATGTTAAGAAATTGGCAGTACCCAAGCTTGGTTGTGGCTTAGATCAACTGAATTGGAGGACAGTTTGAAACATGTTGGAGGTCGTCTTCCGAGGAACAGGCATTCATGTGTTGGTCTGTAGTTACCAACCAAGGAGAATATTGGGTCAGGAAAAGTCCATTGACTGTTACTTTTATGGTCAAGGAAGTTGCCGAAATGGAGGAAGCTGCCGCTATCGCCACGATCCCTTTTACCGGTGTCCCATCTAGTCTCCTGTTCTGGGACAGAACAGTCCTAAGAAGGGGGCAGTAAAACGTTCGAGAAATTATTTACAAATGCAAGAGCCTTCTAGGAACTGTTATCCATTTTCTAGAAGATATAGCGAAAAGTAGGGAACGCTCGAGAAGGATTCGCCGATGTCTATAAATACCGAAGAAAGGAATCGTAGGTCAGTTATTGCCGTAAAGCGAATGCAGCAGTATTAAGAAGGTTATTCAAGTGAAGATAAATAAGTGATTAGCACGTGCCAAGCTTTAAATAAATAGTGTACACCGAATCGAGTGAACGTGACTTATAGTGTAAACAAACAAGTTAGTGGCTTTATCTTATCGTCGCGTAAGTGATAGCATATTATTGTTTTATATCAATTACTGTAAGTTTTTATCCTTAGATATTAAAATTTAATTAGTTCGGTTAATTTAAAAGTGTACATATTTCTAGAATAAGTAAACGTATTTTTAGTCGTTTTAAATAAATTATTAGTTTTTAATAAATAAATACGTAACAATACAATTAATATATGCAATGCTAACATTCTAATAAAATTTAAATAGTATTTGATTAACTATTTTGTTTGCGATTTAGTAACGCAAAAACGAATCGACAATTAACAATGATAAAAATTAAATGCAAAAAAGAGAAAAATATAAGCACAAAAACTTACCCAACCGACAGTTTTTTGTCACAAGTAGTAACGTTCATTACTTCCTTTTATTTGATTTAAGAACAAAAATATGCGTGGTATATAAGCTTATGTACAACGCTTCTTTTATGTGCCTTATATTGGCTGAGTTTAAATGATCAAAGAAACGTAACGAAATGTTACGTCAACGCATGATCTACCATGTAGTAGAACATAACATAACATAAAATAAGTTATACGCTTAAACCTGACAATTAGTGAATAAAATTAAATAGAATTAAATTTTAAAAAAAGACCGTAGACCCAAAAACCTATTTAAACTAAATATACTAATTTATTAAAAATAAAACAAAATAAAATAAGTAAAGTTTGTGGACAAATCAATAAATTAGTTTTTGGTTGTTCTAAACGTGGTAAAACAATAATGATCATTCAAGGGCAGATACATTAAATTTAATTAAATTTTGATGAAACTTTACAACAGTTTATCAAACATTCAGAACTACGTGTATTGTTTTATAAAAGAAATCTATTTGTGGTTTAATTTTAATTTATCCCTAACTTATATAATTCATTACTGTTAGACTAGTTTTTTAAAAATAGTTACACTAAACACAAACAATTGCATACTTGTAACAGATAGATTTTTAAGAATCGTAACGTTAAAAGAATATAAAATAGATTTGTATTGCCGCATACTGTACAAGAATCAATTCATACGATCAGCTAAGAAATACAATAAAATCAAAATAGCTAAACAGAAGTATAAAAAATGATGACGATCACTTTAGATAGTGGATTTATTATTTTGTAATAAAAGTGCGTAGACTGTCAAGTCCGTTGTCTAGTACTAATAACTATATATCTATATATAACATGCCAATTCGGTGAATGCTATATCGGACAAACAAAAAAAACAGTAAAGAAACGAATTAAAGAACACGAAGGAAACGTAAAATTTTAAACAATTAGAAAACCGGCAGTGGCAGAACACACACATGAAGCGGGATATAAAATGGATTTTGGCAACGTAGAAATGATAGAGACTACCAAAAACTACAGAAAGAGACTAATCAAGTAAGACATAGAGATAAAAAAAAAACAAAACTGTCCGTGATGAAAGAAACATTTTTAGTCATGGATTTGAACAAATAAACTTTCGAATGACGTCCACATCCTTATTAATTTGATTCCATCTGACACGAATTCAATTACTTCAAGTGCTCAACTAATAACATTGCGTACCTTGATGACGCCCTGACGATAACAATTTTGCAAAATTATGACTAGTTCTAGAAATTAAATGTGTCCTTAGTATAAATCTAATAAGTTATGTTAAAAAAAATTTTATCGTCACCCGGTATATTTCGTTTATAATTTTTTTAGTTGACAGCTTTGCATTGGTTTATAAGTTTCTTTTTTTCGCATAAAGGATTTTGATATTTTTTATAAATATTTTGGATGTTATATTTTGATTTTGATTAGTGCTGGTATCAAAATGCCTTCTATGTTTCTGCAAAAACTCATAAGAAAATATTAATTGGGATTGCTCTGTACTTAGCTCCTATGTTAAACGATTTATAGCTACAACAATAATTAATTTAATTCTTGCAAATTAATGGAAAATTTGACGGTTTTACTTTATTTGATCTCAAGAACACGTTTGTGTTTGAATTATTTTATTTGTGGTATCTGTCCGATTACATTCTGCTATAGCTAGGACGAGTATCAATTGTAAGTACTACTATTTTATTACGTTATCGTCGCTTTGTTTACGACCAGTATATATCAGGTGTTCATGCTATCACAAATAACAAGTTTAGTGTGTAATTATTTCATTTATTGCAATTTATTTGCAATTACTCCTATGAATAAAGTATAACATTAAATTGTTTATTTTTAAGATAAAGAAAGTTTCATTTTTGTATTTGCTTTAATGTTACTTTGTAGTGCAGTGTCTTGCATATACTGCCCATTTAAACTTTATTTAACGTTACTGTGATATTATTGTTGTATACAATTTGTTGTTATTAAAGAATTTCTTCTCTGGTTCACTTTCTGTCTTTTCTTTGTTTTCGCGTATGGTTGTGGAGTTTTTTAATTGCAAACTTAAAATCGCTTTCTTGAACTTATGCAGCGAGACTTTTCTGTTAGCAAATAATTGAACTTTGTTACGTGCGAAAGATGAAACAATGACACTTGCCTGAAACAAAGTAAATATAAGAGGATTTTGCCGGTGCTCAGTGAAGACGGGGTGGGTTATATTCAAAATTTCGTGATTGCTTGGAAAAAATCAAAGGGTGCTAGGAAGGAGCAAAAACTGAATGGACTTCTGGCCTTTGCATACCACAAGTTCATTCGAAATGAACTTTGTCACATAGTTTTGACCAATACGGACAATGATCATTTATTATTTACATTATCAATGGAATTGTTAATTCGCAACACTCAATTTTCTCAAAAACCAAGGTTTTTAAGACAATTAAACGCGTAAATAAAATTAACAAATTTTACGTAATAGATACAAAATAAATACCTTAAATCGTTGTCGTCATAAACCCAAGAAAGAACTTGTGGTTGGATCCTGGGTTGCCAAATGTAATCAGGAAGAAACGTTAAAGGGTGCCCTCCAGAAGACTATGTACCGTCGGAAGGTTCTGAATAACCGCCACCAAGGCGAAGATATAACCTCGTCCTACCACTTGACAAACACGGTTCTACATAACGTAAAATAAAACTGAAAGCGCGTGACATTCTCTTAAAACCCGTAGATTTTACGAATTAGGAGAAACACAACTTCACTAATTGCACTAAAAATTCATGTTTTCTGCATATTACTTCCGCGGCGTTACTTTACCACCCTAAAACTAACTAACAAACTCCCTTTTTTTAAACCCTTTCGACGACTGTTAACCGACTGGACTTAACCTCCTCCATCAAAATGACTTATATATATAAGCTCATTCGACTACCATTTCCACAATGGCTGTGTTCAAAACTTCATAAAAAAAACCATACCCCCAAGAAGTGCAATGAGGATGTAAACAGATGGCACCGGCTCTTACTTCTGTGTAAACTGTCAAATTGACAAAATATCATATTTCATACTGTCATTAAGATCAGTTGTATAGACTTGGATCATAAAACTGTCTAATAAATTAAAATAATGACCTTATTTCCACGTAGTCTAATCGATCTAACACAAAGAAACTAAGTACGACTGCAGCAAAAATTCACTTAAAACAAAGAACTTTTAAATAAAATTAAGATAAACAAACTGTCAAAATATCTGTAATTACAATTATATCTCGGAAGGGAAACATAAATTACCACTGGAATTTTGATCAAACAAAGAAAAATGCTTAATAAATTTTGAAATAAATCAATACAAAATTTTATCCACAACTTGAGTTATAAAGTTGCATTTTAAAACGTAAAATAATTTCTTAAAATCAATCTCAAATCAATAGAACAATTTCAAAATACATGAAATGACCAACGTCAATACAAATACTGGGTCTTTCACAAAAGTAATCGAACAACTTTAAACGACGGTTACAACTTATCTCTTATCAATTTACTAATACAATTTATATCTAGCTAGTCCCAGTGAAATCCACGCCAACTAAAAGCTTGTAGCAGGCGATTTAAAAAAAATCTAAGTTACCGGGATTACTGATTGACCAAGTTATAAATGAAGAATGTTTTCATATCATTCTCGATGTCCCGAGACCGAGTTTGTTAACTCTTGTTTAATACACACCTCTATGACAATTCTCTCAAACCAGAAAAAGCGAAACAAGTTTTGATAAGATATACAAACTTTGACTACTTCTTGATGCATTGTTCAAAACTTTTGACAACTGTTACAAACTAGTCAAAAATAAAAGTGTCTGTGATGATTAAGAGACGAATTAATTTTTGCCAGTACATGTCTCTCAATCCCATCAACGTTCCATGTCTAAAACTTGTGAAAGAAAGCACATGGGATATGTTGATTAGTCAGATATGTCTATTTCATTGCATAAATTCAATTAAAAATTAAAAAATAGTGGCACATACCATTCAGGCGTTCTAAGCATTGTAAATGCTTTAATTATTTTTAGATATCAATCTTTAGATGCTAAAAACCTAAGATTGAAAGAATTTCGTTTGGTCGTAACTATAAGATTGATCGCTGTAAATCCACGCACACTTACAAGAGGAAGAAAAATGGTTTCCGTAAAA
The DNA here is from genome assembly GCA_035610365.1 of Aquatica leii. Lineage (NCBI taxonomy): Eukaryota > Metazoa > Arthropoda > Insecta > Coleoptera > Lampyridae > Aquatica > Aquatica leii. The sequence goes on from CM069432.1 coordinate 17,182,231, forward strand.
ATAAAAGTTGATGTGCGTGTTACAGTAAAACGTAAACCTACACTAGGTTGAAGTGCGATTATTTGCCAATAAATTAAATACCATACCATAAAAAGTTCCAAAAAAAACTGCAATGAGGAAAAGTAGGGTATAAACTAATAAGATGTGGACTGGTTTTTGATGGGTCAATTATAATTTAATTCAAAAGGCGCCAAACAGTGGAAAAATAACTCCAGGTGCCCGTTCTCACCTGACAAATACTTAAGGTAGACAAATCGAACAACGCAAGTCTAACAATGAGTATATTTATTGCAATGGGAAGTAAAAATACAATAAAGCTAGTTTTAGCGGATCTTTAAAATTAGGCAACATTACGAACATATTTTAACCTCGTTTTTTGTTTTCCGAATTTTGAATTTTCGATTTCTAAGTAGATTGGACATTTTCGTCAACACGTGTTTTAACTGTGGTAACATCTGAAAATGTATCATGTGCTACATGTACGTCGAAAAAGGCCTAGGACGTTCAACAAGATATTGTCCCAAACAGAAATCAAACCATTATAAATAAATATATAAAATTCCACTCCTTTCTTACCTTTTCTGAGTTTAGAATCTCGCTTGGTTCTCAAGTTGATAACCTAACTTTTGAGAAGTGTTTAGTGAGATTTCGGTTGCTTGTTTGAGTTCTTCGATTTCTCTCACGCCCTGATGAAGCTTCTTACAAAAGTGGGCAAAACGTTGGCAACTTTGGTTACAACATTGACACGGTCCAAACCTGGAAGATGTTCTTATCTTAGTATAAACTCCGGCCGTGGAAGCCTTCGCTATTACAATGTTAGTAGTGGTCAAAAATCTACGCCACTGATTAGACAGCATCGATTATCGCATTCTAGTACCGTACCTTTTTCAGAAAGGCAAGCTTTCATTAATGCTTCTACCTCTTCAAACAAAAGTGGTTCTCAGTTGTGTTGGAACTGTCAGAAACCTAACCATCGAGCTATTTTTTGCAAAGAACCTAGGAAAAAATTATTTTGCTATCATTGCGGAAGAGTTGATTTTTACCGTTAAGACTTGTCCTCGTTGTTCTAGGTTATCGGGAAACAAGCGAAGGACGAGCTAAGAAGCCGGTTAGTTTCGTCTGATGATAAAATAAATTCGGCAGTTTTCTTTAATAAACGTTATGCTCAAGCAGAAAAAGATTATGTTAAAAATAGAGGAGTTCTCGATTATATGTTTAACACTACCGATTCCGATGAAAGACCTTTTATTTATGTGAATCTTTTTGGACATCAGTTTCTGGGTTTACTTGATAGCGGTGCATCTCGCACAATTGTGGGATCAAAAGGTTGGGAAATTTTGAAACGTTTAGGCTTGAGAATTAATACATCGAAACAAATTTCTTGTATGATCGCTAATAGACAACGTTTGAATACTTTTGGCACTGTCACTGTTCCGATCGAGATTAAGCATAAAATTGTTATTATGAAAATTTTAGTTGTACTTAATGTCCTTCATAATCTTATTTTGGTATCGACTTTTAGTGTAAAGCAGGAATTGTTCCTGATATTCGTAGAGGCGAATGGCATTTTGAAACTTTAGACACTATTTCAAATTTAGAATAAAAAGACCCGATGATTCACTCTTGTTTAGATCTTACTTCCGAACAACTTCAGCAATTGGATAATGTAGTAGACGAACATTTTTATTCAGTCTCCGATCAAGTGGGTTGTACAAATCTTGTTGAACATCATATTAAAGCTAATTCAGAACCTATCAAGCAACGTTATTATCGTATTTCGCCATTCATCCAAAAACAAATCGATGCCGAATTTGAGAAAGTGATTAAATTAGGAGTTGTTGAGAAATCTCAAAGTGCTTGATCGAGTCCCATCCTTTTAGTAAAGAAAAAATATATTATCGATTTTGTGTTGACTTTCGTAAAGTAAACAAAGTTGCCGAAAACGACGCATACCCTCTACTTTATATGTCGTCGATTTTAGACCGATTGTCTCGACATAAAGTCCGCTTACTGGCAAATACCGCTAAGTGAAGATTCCAAGCAATATACCGCTTTTACCGTACCGAACTGTGGATTGTTTCAATGTACTAGACTACCGTTTGGTTTAACCAATGCTCCTGCATCTTGGCAAAGACTTATCGATCGTATTTTTGGACCTGAGTTAGAACCTTATGTTTTTGTTTATTTGGACGATGTCATTATTTGTGCTCCAACTTTTGAGAAACATTTAGAAATTCCTTTTTTTTTAAAGTTTTACGTCGAGTAAAGGAAGCTAAGTTAACTTTGAGTAAAGATAAATGCCAATTTTCTTGTTCCAAACTTTGTTATTTGGGTTCATAATAATAACTAATGGTTTGGCAGTCGATCCTTCAAAAGTAGAAGCAATTTTGCAAATTCCTGTGGCGGTTAATGTTGCCGAAGTTAGAAGTATTATTGGTATGGCATCTTAGTATAGACGTTTTGTTTCAAATTTTTCAACTATTATAGCTCTTTTGACTACATTATTGAAGAAAAATGCAAAGTTTAAATGGACTCCACATTGTGATGAAGCATTTCAGATTATAAAAAAATGTTTAGTTTCAGCTCCGATTTTAACTTGTCCCCATTTTTCGGTACCACTCACTATTCAAACTGACGCTTCAGATTTTGGTATTGGTTCTGTTCTTGCTCAAGTCATGAATAGAGAAGAACATGTTATTTGTTACAATAGTCGTTCTTTAACTAAATGCGAAAGAAAATATTCAACTACTAAAAAAGAATGTTTGGCTGTCGTTTGGTCTATAGAAAAATTACGTCCATATTTAGAAGGATCCAAGTTTACTGTCGTTACCGATCATGCATCCTTGGTATGGTTGCATAATTTAAAAGAACTAACCGGACGAATAGCGCGTTGGGCCTTTAGGCTCCAACAATTTGATTTCGAAATTATAAATCGAAAAGGCAAGGACTATGTGGTTCCTGATACCCTTTCTTGATCAGTACCAATTATTGACATTGCAGATTCTGCTGAATCCAGCAGTGAAGTTAGTGATACCAAACAACAAACTACCGACAGATGGATTAGTGGTCTGATGGCTCGAGTTAGAACGAAACCCAGTGCAATTCCCTATTGGAAAATTGTTGGAAATAAGCTTTATAAACACGTTACTGTTGATTTTCTAGATTTACGATCCGAAGAAGATAATTAGAGAGAAGTTGTTCCAAAATGCGAACGGTCAAAGATTTTATTTAGATTTCATGACGAACCTACTGCAGGACATTTAGGAATTTTTAAGATTTTAGAACGCATTTCTTATCAGTACTATTGGCCTAAGATGAAAGCAGATGTGATAAGATACATCAACCGTTGTAAGATTTTCATAGCTCATAAACCAGAGCAGAAACGTCCAGCTGGACTGATGTCTCGTCATTCAGTTGTTGACCGCCCTTGGCAAATGATTTCCACCGATATCGTGGAACTTCTTCCTAGATCCAAAGGAGGCTATTCTTATATTTTGATCGTTGACGATTATTTTTCTTAATTTGTTTTGTGGAATGGAAAGCCATTACGTTCAGCTACAACGAATTCTGTTGTCAAAAATTTAGAAGAAAATGTATTTTTAATGTTTGGAGTTCCGCAGTATGTTTTGTGCGATAATGGTCCACAGTTTCGTAGTATTCAGTTTAAGAAAATGACCGTTTTATAAATCTAAGATGCTAATTACCACCCTAAAGCTAATCCATCAGAAAGAGTAAATCGAGTCTTAAAGACTCTTCATATATTGAAGACATTCAAAGAAATTAGGACCAGTACTTAGCCAAGGTTGCTTGTGCTATTCGTACTGCTGTTCATGAAGTGACTGGTATGACTCTTTTTTTCGCCAACTTTGGTGGAGAGATTTGTTTAGGCGGTTCTCGTCATGGTCCTCAGACCGACTCTGATGAACTCATTTGTACTGATCGTGACCAATTAGCTCATCGAAGCTCGACATTTAATGAAGTATTTAGTGACATTAAGAGATGCTTAAATGCGGCCTATATTAAGAGTAAAAAGTATTATGATTTACGACGTCGTCCTGCACCTTTTCAGGTACGGTTGTTTCATTTCCATTTTTCTTTCTTATGCTATTGTCTGTTCTTTTCTTTAATTTTCTGTAGTGTTTGTGGCTAGGTGCTATCGGTCGGTAACGCAATGCGCGGATCTCGTAAAGCGCAGCGAACACTCTTCTATTCTATTCTATCGAGTGATCTGTGTCGAACCCAAACATATACTACCCTTCTTATCGTTTAGTTTTGTTCCGTTTTCTTTTCGTTAGGGGTTTTCGAAGATTGCCAGATCGCGAGATCCGTAGTTTTTGTTTTGTTTATTTTAGCGTTTATTTAGTTGGTAGTTACATTATCGTCTGTATTTTGACGTTGGCAGCAGTCGATTTGGGATTTGTAGTAGGGTAAGGTGTCTTTGTGTTTAACGTTGTTTGGTTGTGGGATTTTACAACATGTAGATTTCGTGAAGCATGGCATGCCTCCTTCCTTTTCAATGTCTAATGCAGTTGCAGTTTACCGATTTTGACGCTTTTTACCGATTTTGACGTATTTTCTTTTGTACCAAACTTGTTTCTCGTTAACGTTTTTAACGTTTTATCGCAACATTGTATTTTTATTATTGTATTACCGCCCTATCGATACATTGTATTTTCGATGTTGGTTTCTATCGTTTATCGTTTTTCTTATCGCTCTGTCGGTTCATCGTAATTACGATGATGGTTTCGTTTTAAATAACGATAAAAAATCACTCTTTTTGTAAGGGAGGTGTAACCGTCGTTAAAAATAAATAATTGGTTGACGTTATTTATTTCATGTATTGTGAATTTGGGTTAATCGATTTCTGATTGATTTTAATAAGTTATTTTACGTTTTTAAATTCGAAGTTATAATTCAAAATTGTTGATAAAGTTTTGTATTTCGTTGCGCCGTGAATCATCTGTGATTCTGTTTATTTGACAATTTCTTTTATTGATCAAAATTCCAGTGGTAATTTATGTTTCCTTTTTGAGAAATAATTGTAATTAAATATATTTAAGCCGTTTGTTTATTTTAAGTTGGAGTTCTTTGTTTTAAGTGCATTCTCAGTACATTCGTACTTGGTTTCTTTGTGAGTTCAATCAAATGACGTGGGAATGAAATGACTCTATTTATTAGGCAGTTTAAATTTTATGACCGTCTTGTCATATAATATTTACACAATTTAACATTTTTACGCAGAAATAAATACCGTGGTCCAATACTATGTTTGTGAGATTATTTGATCTGTTGGCATCCTCTTCCCACTTTTGAATCTGACTGTTTTCTTTCAAGAAGCTTTGAACACAGCCCTTGTGGAAATGGTAGTCGAATAAGGTTATATATATAGGCGATTTTGGTGATAAGAGTTAGTTGACTGATAGTCGTACGAAATAACTTAAGTATCGGTATGTAGTTGTCAGGGGTTAAAGTCACCCCCCTTAGATGTAGTAGAGCCGCGGAAGGCTTCAACAATGGTACAGTGAATCGTTCAAGTGGAAAAACTTTCCTATTTCGTAAAATATTTACTGTTTATTGAATTCACTGTTTATTAGTTTCGTATTAGTATGTATCGTGGGTTTGCGTGTACGTTGTGTTTCCTTGATGGTAGATAATTTAAAAAAAATCTTCCTACGGTTCATGGTTCATGTGGTTGTGGTCCCTATCGAGATTCTGGACGACGTTAGCTGGCCTAAGCTAACCAGGAGCTCGTCTTCGAACAATCAAAGTATTTATAGATTACCGATTAATTTTTAATTCGTGAGTTCAGTGATTGAAAAGCTTTGAAATTAGTTGCGAGAATTTATTGATAGATATTGAATATTTCGATGAATCAAACCATTTATGGTGTTCATGTGTGCTAATTTTAAGTATTATTCTTATGCACTAAATTAAAAGACGTAATGTAACCAACTTATAAAGGTTGTTACGACAAGAATGAAAGGTATTCTTAATTTGCGTACCATAATTTAAGATTGTAAAGTTTGCTTTATACCCTTACGGATTTGACTTGATTTTATTAAGTATTTTTTTATATGTGCACACGGCCGTTCAGTATTTTTTTACGTTTAAACAGGTAATTTAGTTTGTTTATTTTTTTTTGTTATTATTATTTTCATTTTGTGTCATATTAAGTTTTAATGTAAATTTCTTTTTTTATTGATTATCTACTTTTCATTTTAATTATGTAAATAAATGTTAACTTGTTAAACGTAACGAAGTTTTTATTCCGTCGGCTTTCGCGAATGTGAATTTTTAGATTATTTCAGATTTTTCGTGTGATACACTCTTAAGGTAAGTCCCATTTGAGTGTATCCATTTGAAGCGGACTCGTGGTTGGTAAGGGCCTCTAGTACATTGAGCTTTTTCCTAGCGCCCTTTGATTTTGACTTTTAGATTTTGTGTTTTCGTTAAGTTTTCCAAAACAATCACGAAATTTTGAATCTAACCCACCCCATCTTCACTGAGCACCGGCATAACACCGTTTATGTTACTTTATCTCAAGCAAGTGTCGCATTGTTTCAACTTTGGCATGTTACAAGTTATCTAAATAAGTGCAATTGGTTTAAATAAAAAACGGCGATAAAAATAAAAGTTACTAAGAAAAATCAGCTATTTTTATCAAATTAAATTTTTTGTTCAAACATTTTCATTCTTCTTTATTAAAACAAATACTTTTTTATTAAATCTTTTATAAAAAATTATTTGGTAAATATCCGCGTATTATTTTTATCAAAATGCTTTATGAGCCTTATAAGTAGCTAAGTTATCACTTTTTCAAATGCAAACCAGAAACGTAAAATTTGAATAAATCTATCACGTCCGCTTTTAGATATCGTCGACATTTCTTTTATCAAGTTTTTTTCTATTTCTCAATTTTATGATCCTTCGCAAGAGCGTTAAATTATTTTGTTTTAACTAAATTGCATTTTACTTCAACAACGTTTATATAAAATTCGTGAAATGTATTAAATTATGTAAGTAAACTGTAACTTATTTAACATTAACGTATGCAATACAAACAAAAAAGAAAAGATTTGCATGAACAGCGCCACGTATTTCTTATTTTCTTTTGTCAAGAGCTAAGAATTGTAGTTTATAAACGTTCTCGTTTCTGACGTCACCAAAAGGATCAGTGATTTTCGTCTACTGCTGCTGTGGTAACTGGATATATTATATTCCCGAGTTCTCTCTTAGTAGGGTCCAGATGTTGTTAAAAATTGAAAAGTATAGAATACGTATTGGATGCGAAGAAATTCGATGCCTTCACTTTGGTTTGGTTTGCTGCTTTAATAAAACCACATAACGTTTTGATTTTGAGAACTTTCTCATATCTATACGATGAACGTTTTTCTAGCATAATCTTACATTTTACGAAATACTTGATTGAAAAAATGTTTATAAATCATTTATAAATTATTCAACCCTAAACTTCTAATGTAAAATCGTAAACTGTAAAAATGAGCAATTACGTATAAATTCTTTATAGATATATTTAAATGTTTAATGAGGTTTGAATAATAAATAAAAATACGTCGTGTCATTATTACAAAACGTACTCTGACTGTAATAATGAACGAAGTACGTAATTTAAACCGACACAGTTTCTTTTAATGACAAGTGTGTAATTAAAATTTATTTGGTTCAGTACATTGTTGAGTCATGTGTATGAAATATTGTCACTTTTATCATAAGAATTACGTGTTATTGTTGTTATTAATCGCTCAGAATATACTTTAGTTCTTCACGTACTTTAATTATTCAGGCAATTACAAGTTGTTTACAGACGAAGTTTTTATAGTACACAGTTAAAACTTGTAATACAGCGCAATAAAATATAATTTTTTAACAATGTATGTACTGACTTGTAATTTCGAATTGATTTATTTTGACATTTAGTTTCTTTTACTTCATGAATAATTACTTAAATTAATAAAGTTAATTACTATTATAGGTGTAAGAATATCTAATATTAATGTTGTTTTAACTTAAAAAATTATGTGTTTTTTATTTTTACTAATTGGCTTGGGACAGCTCTAATTAATTAATTAATTACATTTGCTATAATTTACTACTTAAACCTTTTTTTTCACGTATTGTGTTGGTTCTTTCAGTCAAAAACAAAATTTCTAGCAAAAAAATAAAATTAAAATGGGCACTGGGAGAAATTTTCTAAAAGGCTGGAATCAGATCTTTATGGTTAGCAAAAACAAATTTAAGAAATTTATCAGACAACGAAGGAAAGAAATAAGCAAACTAACAAAAGCAAATAAAATAGACAAACATGTGGGGACTACGGAGTGAAGAGAGCCGAGAAGCAAAGTGACTCTACAATAGCCACCGCCGGTTGAACCCCTAAAAAGCTCAAAAAAGACTCGACAAGCTCTCCTCCATGCCCGTCCGCTAAATCAAATTCATGTTGTAAATATTGTAAACATTGTGATTTAAGAGTGTACAGAATAAAGAATTGATAAGCACTACAGTGGTGACCCCGACGTGATCGTATGTATTCAATTCATGTTTGCAAATAAATGTAAAAAACCAACCGTAAAATGTTTAAAAACGCCTTGTTACAAAACGGCGGCCATTTTTCAATTTAAGACATCGCGTGGTTGTAGTCGGCAAGTAGCGAGTAGTGTTTTATACTGAGTAGTACATTATCTACGTCTCTAATATTAATAAAATGGAGACACCCGAGCTACAGATAGCTAACTCTCAACAGGAAGCGGCATCTGCCTCCGCCATTTCGCTGCTAGCATTTTGGCCCACAAGAACAAAGTTGTGGTTCGCAATGGTAGAATTACGGTTTTAATTATATCATCCACCAATTACAAGGGAAGAAACCAAATTTCACCATGTGCTACCGCCAGAACTAGCGATGAGGTCTCCGACTTAATAACTAAACCAGACCCTAAAGAACCCTACTCCTAGTTAAAAACATAACACTCTGAGCGAGTCTTAAAGATTCAAAAAGTTACTTGCCGGAGAGGATTTGGGGGCTTGGAAGTCATCGCAACTCCGTCGGAACATGAAAGATCTGGTGAAGGACTCTGGGTATGTCAACAATGGCGCATTAAAAAATCTGTTTATGCAACACATGCCAGTTCAAACCATTCTAGTGTCTTTGAATGCATTGACATTGAAGCAGCTAGCCGATGTTGGTGACAGAGTAGTTGAGACCACGGCACCATCTTTGACTCCAGTGGTTGCAAAAAAAGAAGAACAAATTGCAGCAGTTATTGCTCGCTTAGATTGTTTAGAAACAAAGCTGAATAACAGGGAACGTTCCAGCAGAAACCATTCTCGCAACCGCAGCAACAGCAGATCGAGAAGCAAAAGCTACAATCCCGAACAATGCTGGTATGATGCAATCATAGGTGCAAACTTTCTTCATAATTTTAATTTAAGTGTGGTGGTAAAAGACAAAAGACTTCTTTATAAGGATACCTTGTTACTAGTACAGTGGCGATGCAACCAATTTGATTTTACAGCTTTACGAGCTATTTATGGCAGTACCACAAATTGCTGCAGAAACACCCTAACTTGGTCCGTTCCATGCCAACAACAGCGCTAGCTGCAAAGCACGATGTTATGCATCACATCGACCACCAGTATTCAGTAAGTTCAGAAGATTAGCACCCGAGAAGCTGAAGCACGTGCAAAAAGAGTTCCAAAAGATGATAGAGGCTGGCATCATTCAACCGTCATTGCATATAGTCTCGAAGTCCGATAGATCTTGGAGACCTTGTGGAAACTATCGGAAGCTCAACACGGACACAACACCAGACAGATATCCGATTCTACACATACATGACTTCAGCCTGAACCGAAATGATAAAATCAAATTTACATCATTGGATTTAGTGACTGCCTACCATCAGATTCCGATACATCCTAAAGATCCACCAAAAACTGCTGTAACAACTCCGTTTGGATTATTCGAGTTTATCAAAATGCCATTTGGTTTTCGTAATGCAAGTCATTCATTTTAGCGATTCGTCAAGCAAGTACTCCATGGTCTCGAGTTTATCAGTGCCTACATTGATGACATTTTAATTGCATCGTCATCACAAGATGAATACCTACAACATGTATAACAAGTATTCCAGCGATTAAAGAAGTATGGCATTGTAATAAACCCAAACAAATGTGTTTTCGGAACACAAGAATTAGACCTCTTAGGTTTCAAAATCAGCAAGAATGGCATCCAATTACCTCCACAAAAAGTTGCAGCAATATAAGAATTGCAACTACCGCAAACAAGTAAAAAACTGCAACAGTTTTTGGCAATGCTTAATTACTATCGCAGATGGCTACTAAATGCAACCAGCACACAGATGTCTCTGTATCAGCTCCTAAACGGCATCAATAAGAAAGATATTAGATTGACGTGGAACGAGACTGCTAAACAAGCATTTTACAAATGCAAGCAAGATTTAGTCGACGCCACGATACTAACTTTTCCTGATCCGGAAAAGAAACTATCGCTAGTCGTTGATGCGAGTGATGCAGCTATCAGAGGATTCTTGCAACAGGGAGAAGAAATTGACACTAAATCAATTTCTTTCTTCTCGATTAATTTATCAACAGCTGAGAAATGGTACAGCACCTACGACAGAGAACTGCTAGCAATTTACAAAGCTATTCAACACTTTAAGCATTTTTTAGAGGGATATGATTTTACAGTTTACACAGACCATAAACCAATTACTTATGCCTACAAGCAGAAGCCAGAAAAATGCAGCCTTCGTCAGTCTAGACAATTAGATTTTATCTTCCAGTACACCACTGATATCAGGTACATGAAAGGCTCGGAAAATGCATGTACAGACTTGATGTCTCGGATTGACAGCATCACGCAATGTGAGTTTAGAACCGACTCCATGGCAGAAGCACAAACTGAAAACGGAGAACTACGAACTCTTCAGAATGATGAAAGATTTCGTTTCAAAAGTTTGCAAATGCTACGTGCAGACAGGCAACTATGTTACGAAACATCAAATGGAAATCCAGCGTATGTGCCTTCAATCTTTAAGAAATTTGTCACATCCTGGCGTTAAAGCTACAATAAAAAATGATCACAGCCATATACTTTTGGCCCAACATGAAAATAGTATATTGAAAAACAAATGTCACAATGAGACTTTTTGCCGCACGAAGACCAGGTTTGCAGACCGACTGAAAGGAGGTCTGCAAATGGTCGAGTGCGGCAAAAAGAAGTTGTGACATGTGTTTTTCATACTATTTTTTCTATTTCGCGTGCATTTGCTCTAAAATTTTTAATAAATAAAGATCTTAATTGTTTGCGATTTTTTTTAAATTATGTTGGTAATTGTGGCATTTGACAATTAAAATTTGAAATTTTTAATTATTTCTGAATTTAATAAAAAGTTGTAAAAATGGAATATCTAAGTTGTACTCCGCCTGACGTAAAAGAACTAGCTAATAAAGCTTTAGATAACTTGATGCCAACGAAATCCCGTGCAAAATATCAAAAAGAATATAAAAACTTTACAACTTGGTACGATCAAAACAATGTAAATTCAATTACAGAAAATGTGGTATTAGCGTATTTTCAAAATATAACTTTATAAACTAACCTTTAAATATCGAAATTAACTGTAATTTAAAGAAAAATAACTTCCATTAATCAGAAAATACAGCTGTAATATATTTAGTTAGGTTATGGTTTACAGTCAGATAGGGTTTACAGTATTGCAAACTTAAATTTATTTAATCACTACAGCAGTACGGAAAGAGAGTCTCTTTCCGTATCGTTTACAGTACGGATATAAGGCTATAACCGTCGCGAAATAGAAAAAAGATATTTTCACACTGATAAAAACATGCGTGCCTTGCCAATGTGTTAAAGTCACAAAACACACAAAATCACCAATATTAGGACTTCCGAAACCCGATGGGCGCTTCAGACATGTCCACTTGGATATCGTTGAACCACCTCCAAGTATAGAAGGAAAACAGTACTTCCTAACGATGGTCGATAGATTCACCAGATGGCCAGAAGCACAACTATTTTCTGTTGTCAGTGCTAAAACCTGTGCAAAAACATTTTACAACACATGGATCTCTCTATTTGGTTGTCCAACAAACTCCACGACTAATTGAGGAGCACAGTTTGAGTCAATTCTATTTTAGGAACTTGGTATTAGAAACACAGTCAAAGAAGACTTAGGAGCAACTTCGTCCGAATTGGTTTACAGAACCACGGTACGTTTGCCAAGGCTCATGGTTTTACTTGACGCTACAAACAACGCACTACAACCAGACAACAGTTTTCTAGATCGTATAAGACAACATATGCAATCCATACCGTACCAAGCTCCACGAGAACATCAAAATACTGGTGTATACATTCCAAAAACTTTAAGTAAAAGTGATGTTGTGTTTGTGCGTGACGACAAAGTGAAAAGGCCTTTACAGCCTCCATATGATGGCCCATACAAGGTGCTATTGCGAAAAGAAAAATTATATTTAGTAATGGTGCATAACAAAATATTTCTATTGACATGCTAAAATCTGCAAATAACATGCAAGTAGATAATCGACCCAAACGTCCGGAATCGCAACCAAAACAAATTAGGTCAGGACGTCGCGTACGATTTCCATCAAAATATAATGACATGGTTAAAATATGTACAATTAGAAATTAAACTATGTTTTTTTTTTGTATAGAAGTATATTTAAGACTACTAATACCTGCAAATTATTTATAACTTGTAACATTTGTACAATTTATGTGTTTGTCATGCAATTTTGTGCAATGTACCTAACCTTAACAGCAGTGGCGTATCCCACAATATTGTTTTTGTGGAACGGGTTACTTCTGTTACGATTTCTATTATGTACTCCCAATTAATTTCGTTTTACCACAATTTCTTTGAAATTTACTAGGTGGGGGGTACTGTGGGGACTACGGAGTACAGAGAGCCACCCACCGCCGGCTGAACCCTTATAAAGCTCGAAAAAGGCTCGACAAGTTCTCTTTTGTGTCCGTCCGCTAAATCGAATGCATGTTGTAAATATTGTAAACGTTGTGATTTCGGAGTGTAAAGTATAAAAAATTAATAAGCACTACAAACACGTGGATTAATTATTTAACAATTATACACTAACGTGGAGCGAAATTAACTTTTTATGTTTTTTCGTGTCTAATACTGCCCAAATCACAAATTAATTACATATTATACAGTGCACGCCGTTTATTGGAATCACATATAATGTTATCAGCCGGGTGACGTTATCAATTTTTTTGAGAAGGAGCCGGGCGTATGCTACTATATAGAAAAAACGTCGTTTATAGTAATCATAATTTCGGTTTATGTTATCAATATTTTTCTCCGACTTGTTTTGATACATGAACAATAATCTATTTTGCATGAAGTTTTTAGGTGAATTTTCACGATACGCTTGTAATGTGAGTAAAAAAGATATTCGCACCCTAAAAATACTTGCATATTTAGCTTTATTTTTGCAGTATTACATACTTATTCAATATTTGTCAACATCTGTAACAACGTCTTATGTGATAAGATAAGTTTGTGTTTATTTTTATTTTTAGTGTGGTAAGATAATCAGTATAAAAGAAGAACACCCTGACACCAAATTTTCTGGTTCTCCAGGTTGATGGTTAAAACAATAGGCCAGCAACCTACTCCTGTAAAATCACTGAAAACAAAATACGGACGGTTAAAAAGGAAAACGGAAACAGATTATGGTTTTATCAACGTGGAATGTACAAAGTTTAAGTAATAAACGTGAAATCGTGGTAAAAAAATATTGAAAAACTAAAGTTGAACTTAATCACTCTTACTAAAACTAAAAAAAAGTAGTAAATCGTAACTAAATAATAGGTAATTTGCACATTTTTACAGTGGAGTACCCAACAATTAAAGAGCAAAAAGAGGAGCCTCAATAATAATGAAGAAATGAAGAAAGAATCTAATTAGAATAAACCAATGAACCAAAAAACGTCAAAGACGAAAATTTCAACAAATTGAATAAAATTATAGAAGATATTAGAAATAAAAGAGAATTATTCTTGTGAGAAGACTGTGATGGCACAACATCAAAAAGAAACAACCTGAAAATCATTAAAGGTTTGGGCGAAGAGACGGAAAATGACAATAGTAGAAGATTAATCAAAGTATGCAAATATAGAAAAAGAAAAGCAAATTTAACATATATGAATAAATTAATAAACGTACGCTACTATGTATACAAATGTAAAACGTGGAGAATAACAGAAAGAAACAAAAAAAATTGGAAGCGACTGAAATGGATACAATTAGATGAGCTATAAGAATCTCATAAACAGAGATGCCGTACTATTTACTGAAAATGAAGATAAAAAAATTCAACATGTCCAAAAAACTAAATGCATAACAACATCTAAGAAGAACTGCTAAACTTCAATTAAATTTTATTTTTGAGGCTTTCGCCGCCATGATTTTTTAACAAATAATTATTTTCGGGTTTTGAACCGCGTTCCATATTTACACTTTTCACAAAATTTATAAAACTTAGAAAACTTACAAACTTTGAAAAATTTACAATGTTTGACGTTTCGACATCAGTCGCTGTCTTTTTCAGAAAAAACTGAAACTGAAGATATAGGATCCTGTCATGCCTTTATATTAGGCCGTTCGGGTCAATGGTTTGGACGGTTCCGATTCATTAGTTTTAAGTTTTGAGTTTTAAGTTTAAGATCTGCTGTTGCGAAACACTTTTTAGACACCGGTAACAAGATAAAATTTGAAGAGGCAACAATGTTGGCTAAATCCCAAAACTTCTGGCCTAGACTATACAAGGAAGCCATTGAAATCCAGAAGTACGACAATTTTAATAGGGATAATGGAATCGATCTAGCGCCAATATGAAAAAACATGTTCCGGAAAACTAATGAATCGGAAACGAATAACTACAAAGTGTTGTCAGTTGGAACGAGCACCTAGAGTTTTCTTTCTTTTTTTACCGCCTTTTCAAAAAATTAAAATTGACGCATTGAAGACAGGCTAAATTTTAAACTACTATATCCCCCCTACTCTCTGAAACTCGAAACTTTGAGATACTGTCGCTTTTTGGTGCTGTAAATTTTGTTACAGGTAATTGATCGAACTTTAACCGACTGTAAAGCTTACGTTTTACCGTACCGTACCAAATAAACTGTTTATTCCAAGCTTGAAGATATCGACTCCAGCGTGTAACAAAAGCTCAGCTTGCGTGATAATGACAACACACGAATGATCCAAAATGGAAAATTGTAATGCGAATGCAACCTATGAAAAACCAAATTCTATTATAAATTATATTTTTCGTACGACTATATATTTAATTATTAAACATTCGGAGGTCGCTTGCGGATTCTCACTCCGCAAGTGAAAAGATCTTGGTACAGTTTTTTAATGCGCGGTCAGATTGTGGTTGAGTTAATAGTAGTTTCCTGAAATGTGCTAATATTGATGAGTAAGAAGTGATAGGTCGGTCAATGCATTTATTTCGCTGTTGTGCCTGTCGCGGAGTGACACTCCGCGCGCAACCTTGCTTGTAACTCTGTTTATGCGCAGTGACATTTCAGTAATTGTTTCTATCAAAAGTAAGCCTACATTTTTTGCTTTCAAGTGTGCTAAAAATGTCTTCCAAATTTTTAGGAGCACTCCTGGGAACAAGAACAAAAGCATTTGCAAAAGCCAATAAGAATCCTTGTTGGTGATACGCCTGAGGCTGATTTTGAAGATAACGAAGACGAGCCTGAAGAGGATAACGTTGAGACACAAAAGATTGATACTGACAGAGAACAAAAAATTTCAGATATCGAAGATGGTGATGAAAATGCAACCATATGGTCTAAATATGGAGAGAAAGAGAGAAAACCTGATAAAACATTAGCTTGGTGTGAAGGCACCATTGAGAAACTAGAAAAATGAATCGGATACAAATTTATTGGAAATAAAAGTGTTTATTGGACTTTAGGTAGAGTCCTAAAGTCTAGTCACTTGAATCTCGACGAATTGTGGAACAAAAATGATACGGGAAAAGAGCTATTTTGACTTGCAATGTCACAACAACAATTTTGCGTGACGTACGAATGAAATATGATGTTAATAACTGTAAAACAGCATACTCTCCGTTTGAATACGTAACAATTGACGAAAAACTCGAGGCATTTTGTGGGTGGTGTAGTTTCCGTCAATATATACCCAGTAAACCCGCATGATATGGCATAAAGGTGTTTGCATTAGCAGATTC
This sequence comes from Aquatica leii, assembly GCA_035610365.1. NCBI lineage: Eukaryota > Metazoa > Arthropoda > Insecta > Coleoptera > Lampyridae > Aquatica > Aquatica leii. The sequence goes on from CM069432.1 coordinate 17,198,536, forward strand.
AAAAACATTTTAAACTATCAATTTGGAAGTAAATGTTGACCGGCAACCTGAGGGCCCCTTAGTTCTCCGGACAATGCAGCTCTAAGACTTTGTGAACCAATAAGAAGAACTGGCAGAAATGTTACAGTTGACAATTGATTTACAAGTATGGCGCAGAACAATTACAACTTGACTCTTCTGGGTACAATAAAAAAGCATACTGGCTTTTCAAAAGAATGCAACATTAATCTCTTATATTCCTAAGAACAACAAAAATGTTTCATTGGTGTCACGTATACATTTTCATAATAAACTCGATAAAAACACAAATAAGCCAGAAATAATTATGGATCACAATCAGACCAAAGGGGGCGTCAACTGCGTTGATAAGCTATGTGCGGCTTATGATGTTTTAAAGGTTGACCATGGTTGTTTTTTATTCGTTGTTGAATGTTGCGGGAATTAATTCTTTTATCATACATTCAACAAACAACTCAAACTGGAATACGACGACGACGACTATTTCTTCAAAAATTATGTTTTCAATTGAATGAAGGTTATCTTCGACGCCGTGCAAATCAGAACATTTTAAATATCACAAAAGTTTGAATAAGGGAGATTTTAGGACTAGAAAAACCTCCAACTCGCCCAATTTAGATAATGCTCGTGGTCGTTGCGCATACTCCGACCGAAAAATAACAGACCCACACGATTTCCATGTGTAAAATGTCAAAAATTTGTTTGCTTGGAACATTAATTGAATATTTGTCGTAATTTCTCAAGCGGATTGATAGACCGCGCGCGCCCGTCCTTGTACCAAAATTTGACGCGACCTCCGAAAGACTAATAGTTAAATAAAAATTATTTTTTTTACAGGAACAAACGACGCGGAAAATAACATGTAGATGTGACTCATAAAGCAAATAAAGTAAATTTGTAAATGTGTAAAAATAATTTGTAATTAATGAACATTATTCTTTACAAACTATGAAAGTAATACAAAAATTGCAGTTAACAAATTGGTGGTTGTAATACCATTGCTTTGTACTAAAAACTGTTTTAATCTTTTTATCAAAAACATTGAGATTTAGAGAATGCAAAATAAAGTTGATTACCCGAATGGAATTACATAATATGCTACCACAATGTTTTTTTTTGTTTACATACAAGAAACCTTGTGATAAAAAAAATTATTAATATTGTTACTTAAGAAAATGATAGTGTAAAAGCCTAAGTTCTACTTCTTGTTTTGTCTCTCAAGGAGAGACTAAGACCAAGCCTAAATCTGGGTGTTTAACTACGATGCGGTCTAAGCCAGAAGTTGCTTATAATCATAAACAAAACAACCGCAAAAACTTTTTTATAGTGTAAAAAGAAACAAGAAATTAATTACAGAGATGCAGACAACGGAGGAACAAATACTTTTGCTTTAAATATATAATTTTTTTAATATATAAACAAGTGTTGTAACACATTGACACTATAACAATTGATTAATTTTGTAATATTTATCTTGTGCTATTTATTATAACGTAAGTGTTTATAATTCTTCTTTGCATATGCCGTTGTATTAAATATAAGGTACAGAACCAACTACAATTTTAACATGGTAGCGACTTATAAATATATATAAATAGAAACGTACAAAAAGCAGGCATGTGCAAAAGAAACATCTTGGTATCTTGCAACTATCGATGAATGCCAGAAGATTGTTACGTGCATAAATTTAAATATTGCATTACCCTGTATATCAACTTAATTAAAAATTGCTTTTGATATTTGTTGACGCCATCTATCGGGTTCGTTGGTCACTTTGTATTGCGCAAAGGACATCCGGTGTCTTCTCCGACATTTTAACTTTAACATTGTAACTGGTAACATCCCGGGCTGCGTGAGTGAAAGTTCGTTCTCTAAAATCATCCACGTGTTAGGGACACGATGGAAATTATGTAGTTTCTTTAATTAACTAATTTACTTCCGCAGCGTAAGTAATTTTATTTCTTTCTGTAATTAAAAGTAATTTTATGTCTTTTTGGTTAGCCCCATGTGCCACCTAATAAATCAGGGCATTCTGGCTATAATTTAAGGCCATCAGGGAAAGTTTGTGATTTCGTTACGATCGTGGGATATTTGTATCGTCACCGGCTATTCTTACCACCATCCGGCCAATGAATTCTATCCGATACCGAAAGACGAGAGATAGCCCTCGACGAATATTGTGTTGGAACGATTCTAAATATTTATAAGGCCGACTGTTGGAATTAATTAAATCATAGAAAAAGGGTATAACAGCATCCGACGTTCGGTTTGTGTTATGTGTACATTTTACCATTTAAGTAATGACTTTGTAGATTCGGATTTCGTGAGCTATTAGATTGACACGATTTGCAATTAAAATTAATTACAGGGTACGTGTCGAAGGAAGCGCTTCCTCCGCATAAAAGGAACACCTGTACGCACGAAGCGAAAGGTATCTCCAAGAAACCAAGAGTAATTTGATCTAAAAGCAAAGAAGAATACCAACACGGTTTACTAATTTCCGAAGCGCATAAAGCGATACCAAAAAGTAAGGTACAAACAATCAGTAACCCAATACAGTAAGGACGTAAGTATCAAAAGAATTCCAGAGAAAAGAAAAGAACATAGGAAAGGTAGAATAAGCCCCAACCCTTAAGTACAAATATCAAAATAAGTAACCCAAAATCCCAAGTACTAATAAATCCCCAGAACTAGAACTCGAAGAAAAAAAAGAAGAGGAGAGAAAAGAACGTAAGAAACTATCAGTTGCTAAGCGAACCCTTGTCAATTATCGGTCACTGTGTTGGACTGTAACAATGAAACTTACAAGCCGATAAACGGAATAGAATATCCCAAGAAAACCCAAAGAGAACAGTAGCAAAAGAGATATCCCAAGAATGACTAACAACATCCAGAAAAGCCGAGCAAGCGGAAGTACATAAAGTACAGAAAACGGAGTTGTAGTCTGTTTCAAGTTTCAGACTTACACAGCAAAACGAATAATTTACTAAGCCCAATGTAGCAAAAGAAAGAATTAGCAAAAAAAGCAAATGAAGAGAAAAGAATATGGTTGCAGTGAATCCAAGAAAATAAAGAAAGACTAAGCTTAAGCAGAGAGAAAAACTTTCAAAGCAACCTCAAACAGAACCAGAAGAAAAAGGAAAGTATGAGTCAATAAAGAACAGAAAACTTCACTTGCCAATTAAGCATCGTGAGTCAGTGCTCGTTGCGTTGGGATGTCACATTGGAACCTAAATGCCGAAGAACGGATTAGAATATTCCAGGAGCAAAAGAAACCCAAAGAAGAGAAATATCCTAACGGTGACTGACAACATCAAAAATGCCGACTGAGCGGAAGTACAAAGTACAAGAAGCGACGTTGCAGTCTATCCCAAGTTTCAACCCAAAACCAACAAAACAAAAACCCATTAACCCCAATAAAGCGAGAGAAGTAACCGAGAAAGAAAAGCAAAAGAAAAGGACCATAGTTGCGTGGATACTAAAGAAAGAAGTTATTAAAAGAAAATACCCAGAAAGTATTCAAGCAACCAATCCCGAAAAAAACAAAAGAGATAATTGCCCTCAAGGCAAATCCCAAAAAGCAAAACAAAAAAACAAAAGTAAAGAAGACAAGAAAGGATAAAAAGAGACAGACGGAGAAAGATAAGACAAGATGTAGTTGTCTGATTCGTTCTTCTCTCCGTAGAAGAAACGAAAGGGAGTGACCAACCCTTCAGTGCCCAACCAACCGCCCTATTAAAAAAATAGAAAAAAACAAGGGACGAGAAAATGTATCAAAATTAGCTATAGAACGAATGCGTACCAATTGCTGTCCCAAATTGGAAAGTATACTTCACGACTTAAATGCCGACGAGCGGAATAGAAAACTTAAGAAAAGAAAAACCAAATCCAAAAGCAGAAAAGAGAATTCTATATATGACGTACCGATCCAAAAAAATGCCGACTAAGCGGATATAAATATATACAGACGGAAAGGTAGTCTGTCCTGAAGTAAGATGGAGAAGAAAAAAAACCAAAACAAAAGTACTAGAAACTTAAGCAAAGAAAAGAAAATCGGTGACAGCAATATGAGAAGAACAATTGGGTAGTATCCAAGCTACAACCAAAAAGATACCGACGACGTATCTAAAGACTCGAACCACCAAAACCGAAAGAAAAGAACCAAAAGAATAGCAAAGGTCGAAAGTCGAAAGCCCAAAAAGTGAACTAGCACTTACGACGCTTCCGACGCCGATGAAAGCGAAGAGAACGATTAGAAGAAGGAGACAACAAAGAATAATTAGAATCGACTGAAGAAGGAGATGCAAAAGCAATAGCAGCGGCTTTTACATCCGGAGAGATAGTACGATCCTTATGTAGACGCGTAGACCTTGTAGCTAAGCTAGTGTTGGAAACCTTCATCGTTGCTGGCAGAACGTGACATGACCTAATAGGATTGCTTCGCTGTGCGTTCGAACAAGAACAGTGACGTATAAACTCAGCAACCTTGGGTCTCATATGAGGCCAGTAGAAGTGATAGCGAAGAGCTTCCAACGTACTCCTAACACTGCGGTGTTCCCGCTCAGATGGACGATGGTGATCGTGGATTAATTGTTTGCGTTGTTCCGAAGGAACAACTAATTTCCACACGCAAGAGTCAGAGAAAGAAATGCGTACACGTTTACATAGAAGACCTTTCACAAGACACCAACGAGAGAAACGACGAGGACAAGCAGAAACTCTAGAAACCAAACCTAAGTACCAAGGATCGTTAGTAGGCCTAATAATCCTAGAAACTGAAGAAAAATTTGGAGGAAGAGAAGCTAAAGAACGAACAGGACGTACAAGTTTCTCAGTTTTAGAACGACAGTGTATACAAGTATTATACTCAGTAGTTATAGAAGAAGGAAGTGGAGGAGTAGTAAAGGAATCAGCAACCGTATTAACAGAAACTGCGGGAGTAGCAGTAGTAATCACAGAGGATCCTAGAAGTAAGTCATTCCTTTCGGATGTTATAAGACTACGAGAATTGCTACGGTTAAAGTTCAACTCCAAACGTTTGCCTAAAGAAATCAATTGAGAAAAGGATGTAATATCCCAGTGCAAAATGAGATTGATACAAAGGAGCCAAGTTGCGGCGTACGATTTTTAACTGCGTCTTCTCCGAGACTGGTTCTAACAATTGCATAAAAAGATATTGCATAGTAGCAACGTACATCACAATAGATTCCTTAGGTTCCATCACTCGATTACGAATAGTATCCATTAACCGTTCATCATAATCTACAGGCAGAAATTCAGCTTTCAGCATCGCAGTAACCTCTTTCCAAGAACGCAAAGTATGTCGTCTACTTCTAAACACAAGAAAAGCTTTACCCGATAACACATCAGAAGCTGAAAGAAAAAGTTGGTGCTGAGAAACTTCACGAGACAAACACAACTCATCAATACGAATAAGAAACTCCATTAGTACAGACGGATCTTCACCAGAGAAAGTAATATTCCAATCAGTCAAGTTCATTTCCGAATCAGAGTCTGATGAAGTAAGAAGTGGTGGTTCTTTATCTGAAGAATACATAGCTAAAACAATAACAAGTAAACAAGAAACTAACCAAAGCAGTCAACTACAACAGAAATGTGCCACCACGTGTCTGGCCAAAATTCAAAATAACAGTAAGTACAAGCCGTATTACTACCAACTATGTAATCCAATAAGAAAGCAAATTAATCGACGTAGTCGAGTCAATCCAAAAAAAAATCAAAGCGAAGGTCCGATTAAAAGAAACGTAAGCAAAGTGCTAATCTACAGTCAAACTGCAGCACTAAAGAAAATAACAAAAGTAAAAGTTAGTAAAGTAACTCAGACGTCAAGTCTAGCAGCAGTAACCAAAGAAACAAAGCAAAGTAAAATCGAACCCACGTAAGACTAAGAAAAGATAAAAGAATCAATAAAGCTAGAAGAACTTATGATCGCACACACTAAATCGATAGCAAGTCAACAATATAAACTACCTATTCCTGCTAGTAATCCTATACTAATTAGAGAAAAAAATCTAAACAGCAGAAAGAATTATAACGAATGAGAAATTCGAAAGAAAAAAAATCGAAAAGTCAGGTAGCCAATTTGCTACACACTAAGTCGAGAGAAATTCAACAGTATAAGTTAATCCTACGCTAATCACAATTAAAGCAAATTGTTAAAAGAAATATAGAGAATGAGAATTCGATATGAGAGAAATCGAGGCCCCAAACAGTTGGGCTGCCAATTTGTTACAAGCTTTAGCTGGTTACGAACCTGCACGGCCAGCTCTCAACAGTCGGAGAGAGGGTAGGGTTCCTAGTGAAGATTGAAAAAAAATAATTAAGGGCGCCAGAGCCTATCCAAAGTCAGTTTCTGCTTGCTCACCACAGAATGGGAATAAACTTGTAACTAGATGTTAAGTTCGTAACTGCTGAAAGAAACGAATAAAAGAGAAAAACTAAATCGTTAACAACAATTGCACTTTAATTACTCGATCAATTATATCTATATCTTATCTATCTAAATATAGTCGAAGTTAAATAGCCACATTTAAGTAAATACTAGTGAGAATATACAACATCGAATCACAGTAGGATAGGCAACTTACATGACATAAGTGAAGAACATGACGACGAATAGTTCGCAGTAAATATCGTTTACATAATTAGAAATATGGCAGTAACGACAATAAGGCAAAATAATTATTATAGCATTAACATTAAATTATCACAATAAATAAGCATAAACAGCATACGTAGTATAAGCAAATTTACTAACTAATGATATTACCATTACGATAATCAGTACGAAGTTATGATGATTGTAAGTTTCGTGAGAAACCTCGTTGACGACGAAAGAAACTTTATAAAAAACACTTACCACCAAATACAGGTGTTCCTTTTATGCGGAGGAAGCGCTTCCTTCGACACGTACCCTGTAATTAATTTTAATTGCAAATCGTGTCAATCTAATAGCTCACGAAATCCGAATCTACAAAGTCATTACTTAAATGGTAAAATGTACACATAACACAAACCGAACGTCGGATGCTGTTATACCCTTTTTCTATGATTTAATTAATTCCAACAGTCGGCCTTATAAATATTTAGAATCGTTCCAACACAATATTCGTCGAGGGTTATCTCTCGTCTTTCGGTATCGGATAGAATTCATTGGCCGGATGGTGGTAAGAATAGCCGGTGACGATACAAATATCCCACGATCGTAACGAAATCACAAACTTTCCCTGGTGGCCTTAAATTATAGCCAGAATGCCCTGATTTATTAGGTGGCACATGGGGCTAACCAAAAAGACATAAAATTACTTTTAATTACAGAAAGAAATAAAATTACTTACGCTGCGGAAGTAAATTAGTTAATTAAAGAAACTACATAATTTCCATCGTGTCCCTAACACATGGATGATTTTAGAGAACGAACTTTCACTCACGCAGCCCGGGATGTTACCAGTTACAATGTTAAAGTTAAAATGTCGGAGAAGACACCGGATGTCCTTTGTGCAATACAAAGTGACCAACGAACCCGATAGATGGCGTCAACAAATATCAAAAGCAATTTTTAATTAAGTTGATATACAGGGTAATGCAATATTTAAATTTATGCACGTAACAAGATAACTATTGATTTTTTCTGAAATGTCATGCAGTTCAAAAAAGTGATTGATGTTAATAAATACTGACTTCTTTAAGTTAATTTGAACATGCTGTTGTTGCAAATTGAGTAATTTTGTTATTTGACTGATTCGATTACTTAACCTGTAAAATATGCAAAGGTCAGTAATTATTTTAAAATTTCTAAACAACAGATTAAAAGTCTTTATAGCATAACTCCTTTATGACACTCTACAAACAAATGTCCAATAAATTACCATTCACGTATCTTTTCCAGCAAAAGAAAACTGCAAAAAATTAGTAGTAAGGTTGCAATTAACTTGAATTTAGTTGTTCTAAAATACATTTATATGTAATTACAATAAAGTTCTCACTAAACATCAACGTTTGCATACATCCTAAAATATTTCATTTACAAACCAAACATTTTTACTCTATACGTACCGTCAAAACTAATACAATAGCATCCACACGACGTTAAACGATTTTGTTTTCCAATTTTATAATTGTGATGCACCGAATATTTGTACAAGTCTTCTAAATATGGTATTGACTTTGAGCAGTAAGGAAATAACATTTTTTATACGAATTGTTGAACATTGCCCAATTGTTAATAAACATAAAATGTGTTATCTATTATTGACTTAAAAAACAAAAAAACTACAATTTTTACACCACAAGAAAATTTTTGTTTGCTATGATTTAGTTTCTATTATTCGCTATTTTTGTTGTACTGTTTTGTGTATAAATTTTAGCTCCAAAAACTAACAAAATTGTATAAATAATCCATTTTTTATGTTTGATTAATGTAACGCATTACTGACATTCATCGTTTCTTTCTAAAAATAGTATCATTTTATGTTAAACAAAATTATATAATTTATTTTCGATGAAATTATTTAACCTCCTAACCCTACTTAAATAATTTATTTTCTTTAAAAGCACATAACATTAATTGGTAGTATGCCAAAATATGTGTTTGGTATATTAAAAAGTTTTTAGTACCAGAACAGTTTTAACAAAATAGTTTTTTTATTACAAAAATTTGGAAACAATAAAACTGTTTGTTTTATTTTAATGTTAGTTGACAGATTTATATAACTTCACATATTTAAACTTTAACATATTCTGAATACAAATAAAAAACTATTTATTTTAATACACATATATTAAAAGTAACTTTTTTAATGTGTAAATTTATATATGCAATTCTCGTTTGTAAATGCTTTTTTTTATGTTTATGTAACACGTTCAAAATAACTTTTTCAGTACCATATAATTTTTTATTAAGTTTTAATTGCTTGTTAAAATTAAACTTGATTTAAAAAAGTCCTTGCTTGAGTTTGAATGTTACATACTAACGGTAAACTTTTATCAAATTTCTAACAAATAGTTAATACGTTTTTTTGCAAAGAAAATTTTTTTCAAAAATGCAATTAACATGTAATTTTTTTTTAAATTTGCGATTTAACGTATTCTGTTTTATTCAAGCACATCCCACAAATGGTTTTGTAATTAGTTAATTTAAAGTACGAGGAAAAATTACATTAAAAGTCTAGTGCACTTTGCGAAATTATTGTGTACTAATAATCATCGGTTTCCAACGTTTCGTTGACTTGTATCAATATTTTCTTATGTGTATACAATTTAATATTTTAAAATATTTTTTTAAAGGCCACCTGCTATTATTGATATATAAATAAAGAATTTTATTTAAAATACCTACTAACTGACAAACAAAAAGTCTGTGTCATCTAACATATATATATATATATATTATAATATATATATTTCGCCAATTAAAAAACGTCAATCAAAGCATTTAACAATGTCTGGTACAGAAACTAATCAAAACATGTATAAAACTTGCGAACAAATAGAAAACAAATCATTGTACATTAGACCTACAGCAACATGTAACGTAACTATTTACTTTATTTGCGTTTTTTATATTTGTGCGTTTGTTCTTTTTACGTAACAAACCTCCAACAGTACAGAAAGTTATGGCTTGTTCTAACAAAGATGAGAATTTGCTTATTTTTAAATCAAAAAACAATTTTGTTGACTACTATGAAAGAAATTAAATTCTGTGATATTCGAAAACTGGCTTGAGTCGGTTGTTACGCTCCGCGTAATTTAATTGCTTTATTATACTATATATTATACTATACATTTTATTTACTCTGAATCTACCCTCTACCCTCGCAAGTCGCCGTAAATTCGTTACAGATTTTCTAATAAGATAAGAATTTACATCGCTGTACCACGTGACTACACCTTCGTCTAGAAAATAAAATTTGTTTGGAATAATGTATAAATATAAATATATATATGGTAAAATGGGGTAACATTGACACAACTTGAAAATTGATTTTTTTTTTGGCATATAGCAGTTTGGTATATGACTGCTTTTGTGACAGAATGAAGATATATTAACCTTTTCTACACTGTATATGATAGAATATGAATATACCAAGTCGTTTACAGAATTTTTTTTTTTTTAAAAGTGGTAATGTGTCAATGTTACCCATGGCAAGTCTAACATTGACAAACTCATAATAACAGCTAATATGTCAATATTTTGCATGTATAGTGTAACATTGACAAATGTCCTAGATATTTTTATGGAAAATCATAGAAATAAAACAATAAATACTTATTATAATTAGAAAGAAGTAAGTTGACATGAAAGTAATGCATTCCTTTTTTAATATAAGGTTTGCGCAGAACCATAGCGACATCATCTACAGATACCAGGCTTTGATCGGGCACATCAGGGTACACAAAATGTATTTCTTCTTTCTCAAAAAGTTGACCATAATTTCGCTGTTATTTACTTCCAACACTTGTCCACCATAGTGAATGCATTCTTCCTTTTCTACACAACTTTTAGAATTATCAAATTTGACGAGGACCCATGAATTTGCAACTATATTTTGGTTACTTCCGTCGAACTTCACAAATTCCTTCGCTTTACCACAATTATCTTCTTCTGTTGCACTGCTATTATTTTCATCGTGTGAAATGTCATCATCTGTATCATGGACAAGTTGTAAACTAGCATCACTATCTGAGGTTTTTTCAACAGGCTTCTTGCTTTTTTGTTTTTGAGTTTTTCTTACTGTTGGTTTTTTTTTGTTTTTCTCATTTTCTATCATTCTTAGTCTAACATCGTCCGCTGTTAACGTTTCCGCAAATTTTCTTTTACTTCTTTTTTGTATTACTGTTTTGGCTTCTTGTCGTCTTAATACAGTCATTAGTGATAATTCCAACTTTTTAGTAGGTGTAATATCTTCCAACTGTTCAGGAAGTAGAGTAGTTGCTGGTGAGGATTGACTGTAACCTGCAAAATCGGGTGTTGGTGTTTTATTTCCTTTTTGTACTGTGGATGTGGTTGGCTGAATTTTATTTTCTGAAGAACATATGACGGTTTATGATATGGGTTTTTTTAATATCCTTTCCAGACCCTTCGAAACCACATGCATGCATTGGCCCTAGATAAACACCCAGTTTCTTGAAGTTTTTTTAACAGACCAGGAAACACTACCTTGTCGGCGTTCTTAAACCCAGTTTCTTGATAAAAACTTTTTAGAACATTACGCCATACTGTTTTAACAGGTTTAAAAACTCCAACATCTAACGGCTGTAAAACATGCGATGTGTGCGAGGGCAAACAGAACAGTTCAATATTGTTTTTTATAGCCATGTCAATAAGTTGTAGTGTTATGTGGGAATTGTGGCCATCAAATATTAGTAGTTTCGGTCCACTTAACGCAGCAGTAGCTCTCACAAAAACATTTTCGAACCAATCTGCAAACTGGGCTGCCTCCATCCAGCCGGATGGAGAACAGTTATACACAATATTTTCTGGTCCATTTTGACACCATGTTGCGTAAAGATGTAGACCTATGTAATTTACAAATAAGGGAACCTCTGCATCATAAAATTTTTTAAATACCAGCGTCAGTTTAAAAGCCTGATTCGTCACAATTAAACACATTGTGTGGCTTATTTGACAATTCCAGCCTTTCAATCGTGGCTTTTAGCTTTTCGTAAAAATCATTGAGCACTTCCAAAGAACAAGCATCTGCCCTATTTTTAGGTAGATTTTATGCGACTCTGTTACTGAGTTTTTCTTTTCTTTTCTTTTCTTTTCTTTTCTTTTCTTTTCTTCCAAACAAAAGATTTAATCCAGTCAATACCTGGTAATCAATTTTTAAATTGATTTGGACGATCCATTCGTTTGAGATAATCCTGAACACAAATACGTAATTTAAAACGATCGAGTCCGAAGCCCCAGTCAGCTACTTTTATTATAGCATTTGCCAAGAGTTTTTCTTCTTGTAAAGTGAGTACTGTGGGGCGGCCAATTGCTTTGCATTTATAGTTTTTCAAGTGGTTTATTAACATTGAACGATTAATTCCATACATTTCACTAGCTCTCTTGACACTTAAACTTCCATTTTTTACTTGATTTATGGCGTTTACCATACTGTCTTCATCATAGGTTTTATATTTTCTGAGAATTTTGCCAACCAATGCGGAGCATTTCTGCAAAGAGAAAAAACATTGACACATTTATAGAGTGTAACATTGACACAGGTGTCAATCTTAACCTTCACTTACGAAACTAGAACTTCATCAAATTACAGAATTTAAATTAAAATAAACTAATATTTGTTAACGCGCAATATAAGAAATTACTTACTTGGCCGACTATAGGTCGAATCTTCAAAAAACAATTAACACCGGCAAAGTTTTCTATAGACGTGACTCAACAAATTCTTGTGCTTAACCATTAAACAAACGCTACAAACCATAAAATTAGAACAAAGTGTTTGAAGTAGAGGTTACTAGATGGCGGAACTATACACAAAATTTCACAACAAAAGACAGAACGTAAATTTCTTTTCAACTAAAATTAGGAGGGAATTTTGAAAATGTGTCAATGTTTCCCCCATGTCAATGTTACCCCATTTTACCATATAAATTGTAAGAAAACTGGTCATGTTTCTTCTAAATGCCCAGAACCTCAAACTGTTCATTGCTATGGTTGTGAAAAATCAGATACTATTAAACCAAATGGTTCAAACTGCACAAACACTTCTTTAAACTAACTTCAGAGTGTTCGAGCCGAGTCGAGCCCTCTTCTATCTCATTAATCTCGGAAACTCTTTTTGCTACTTTGCCTGATCACCATAAACATGTCTTAAATTTTATACTTGTTAGTGTCCGTAACGATGAACGACCTTATCTTAATGTAACAATTTTTCGTTATCAATTCAAGAGTTTGCTAGATTCTGGATCTTCTAAAACCATTTTAGGACAATTAGGTGGGAACCTTTTAAGTTCTCTAGGTCTTTCTCTACGTAAATATTTTTCCTTCCATTAATGCACTTCAACTTGGTTACTTGCTAATGGTAAAACATGTAATATCTTGGGTACTGTTAATCTTCCTATAACGCTTCAAGACAAGACTGTTACTTTAGAAGTCTTAGTCATCCCAGAAATTCAACCACCACTAATGTAAAGTATCGACTTTTGGAAATCAATAGGTTTTATCCCTAATTTTCATACGGGTACTTGGACTTTTGGTAATCCTGATGGAATTTGTTCTATTTCTACTGATCATTTACTTACTAGATATAATCTCTCTCCTGCTGCAGAACAATCTCTTTAATTATTATTCGATTCTCCTGTATTAAATTCTTCTGAACTTGTTTGCACTACTTTAATAAAAAATCACATACGTACCTCTACTAAACCAATAAAACAACGTTATTATCCGCTTTCTCCTGCTCTGCTCAAAATAGCTAATGACGAATTTGATTCTATGGTTAAATTGGAAATAGTTGAACCTTCTTCAAGTCCTTAGTCAAGTCCTATTGTTCTTGTAAAAAAAAAAGATCAATACTATCGCTTTTGTATCGACTACCGAAAAGTCAACGCTGTTACAAAAAAGGACCTTACATAAATACTATTTTGGATCGCCTTCGTGATGCTCAATTTTTCTCTTCTCTAGATATTTCCTCTGCTTATTGGCAAATACCTTTATCTAAAGATTCTAAACCCATCACTGCATTTACTATACCTGCAGAGGTTTATATCAATTGACTAGAATGCCTTTCGGTTTGCATAATTCGCCTGCTACATTTCAACGTTTAATAGATCAAATTCTTGGTGCTGATTTAAAACCTTACTGTTTCGCCTACTTAGACGATATTATTATTGCTAACCCTTCGTTCAAAAACTATTTAAAAGTTTTAATTCAAATATTCGCTCGATTATCTAATGCTGAACTTACTTTAAATAAAAGTAAATGTAATTTTTGTCTCTCTGAGTTGAAATATCTTGGCTACGTCGTCAACAAAAACGGCTTACTTGTAGATTCTGATAAAGTTAACGCAATCATTTCTATCTCTCAACCTTCATCAATTTCTGAAATTTGTCGATTATTTGGAATGGTCGCTTGATACCTAATTTTTCTACTGTTTTAGCTCCCTTAAACAATTTGACTCGGAAAAATATTCCTTTTGTCTGGTCTTCTGAATGCAAAGAAGCCTTCTCTTTTCTAAAACAACAACTCATTTCTGCTCCAATACTTTCTTGTCCAGATTTTACTTTGCCTTTCACTATTCAAACTGATGCTTTCAATTATGGCCTAGGTGCTGCTTTAAGCCAGGAATATTCTGATGGAGAGAAAATCATCGCTTACACCAGTCGCTTATTAACTAAACCAGAAACCATATATTCTACTACAGAGAAGGAATGCTTAGCTGTCCTTTGGGCTGTTGAGAAATTTCGTGCTTATATAGAAGGTGCTCACTTCACTGTTGTTGTCTAGAGCTGTTTCTGAATTTTGTGAAATTACTATTACTAATACTATACCTTCCATTAATCTGCCTATCACTGATCCCTGGTACCTTAAAATGATTGAGAAAGTTTTTACTAATTCTAAAAAGATTCCTCTTTGGTGTATCAAAAACAATTTGGTCTATAAACCTGTTAATTCTTTAGATCTCGCGGACCTATCTTTAGGTAATTAGATAGTAGTTGTTCCAAAAAATCAACGTACTCAAATCATTCGCCAATATCACGATCCACCCACTTGTGGTCACAACTAAGACCTTAAGTCGTGTTAATAAATTCTTCTATTGGCCAAATCTTCGTGCCGATATAGCTAGATATATTCGTTACTGTCATACTTGTGCTGCTCATAAAGTAAAGCAAAAAGCACAACGTGGTTTATTCTCTCTTTGAACAACTCCTACTTGCCCTTGGCAAGTGCTGCGTTGTGACATTGTTGGTCCTTTACCTCGTTCTTCTAAAGGAAATTGCTATATTTTTGTTATCGCTGACTACTTTACTGAGTTTCCATGTTTCTTTCCGCTACGCACCGCTACTGCTTCTAAATTTTGTAAAATTATGGAAGAACGGATTTTCTTGTTATTTGGTATTCCTCAATATCTCATCGCTGACAATGGTGTCCAATTTCGTTGTAGGGGATTTTCTAAATTATGTATTCAATACCAAACTCAAATCTTATACACTGCTAAATATCACCCCGGGGCAAACCCTACAGAGCGTGTCAATAGAATACTTAAAACCATGATCGCTTTATACATTAAGGAAAACCAACGCTCTTGGGATAAAAATCTGTCAAAATTTGGTTGCACGATTCGAACTTCAAAGCATGAGATAACTGACTGTACTCCATATTTTGCATTCTGTGGCCCATACTTTTTGGTAATATGTTTACAACTCTCCTTGACGATGAAACTCCTTCTATTAATCCTAATCCTATTGTAACTACCCGTACTAAAGAATTTTATGAAAATGTACGTACTGATATCTTGTCTAAAATAAAACAATCTACTCAACGTACTCAAAATCGCTATAATCTGCGGAAACGCGCTGTTACTTATAAACAAAACGATTCTGTGTGGAAACGTAATTTAATACTGTCTGATGTTAGTAATTTTCGTAATGTTAAACTTGCCCCAAAATTTTTGGGTCTCTTTAAAATCAAAAATGTTACTTCCATTTAGACATATGAACTGATGGATTCCTTCGGAAAGTCTATAGGTGTTTTTCATGCAAAAAATTTGAAACCTGCTTTCGCTGATAATCTAGATTCTTCTGCACATTCTTCTTTATCTGATTCAGATGTTGATTCTAAAATAGTTGCCGATAATATTCCTTTGAAACGTTTTTTTTTTCGAAGGCCGCGGAAACGTCAAAAATTGTAATTGTCTTTCTTTTTCTCTTCTCTTCTCTAATGTGCGGTTGCATAGGACGTTGTACTTGATCTTTTTTTTTCTGTTTCCGACGTGCACGTCTCATTGGTTAGTTCTTAGAATTTTCTGGTGTTACTTACTCAACACGATTTTATTTGGTTTTGCTACTCAGCGTTATCGTTCTTTCCGATTCCTAACTCAACTTTTGTTGTGGGGAGGGAGGTTGTTACGCTCCGCGTAATTTAATTGCTACTAAGTCTATTATACTTCACATTTTATTTACCCTGAAGAAATTTTAACTTCAAACCTTCACAGTCGGATGACTATGTGCCTATTGTTAGCTTATTAATTTCTCCGCTCAATCTTAATCCTGCTAATCCCTTTGTTGTTTTGATTATCAACCCTATGTGCTGAAAAACTTACTTGGCGCCCTAATTCTAATTCTTTTTTTCTGCCTTTTACTACTTACTAAGCATGCTACTTTTACCCCTCTCAACTGACCCATCCCATTGTGTCTACTAAGACCGAGCCGCTCAAATTTTACCGTAACACGGTGCTAAGTAAAAAATTTAACTTCCTCAACTAAAAAAGTTGTTATACAAGATTGGTTACAAGATTTAAATTATAAAAAAAAATAAAAATAATTTTTACCCATTGAATTATAATTTATAAACGAAATTATAATTATTAACAGTAACTATCTAACATAAAAACTAATTTAGTAATATATGTTATAAAACAAATTCAGATAAAAATGTGTATATTTTAGTACTTTTAGTATGAAAAAGTCGACTACAATATTCATCGATTATACGTAGTCTACTAAAAAGTAATTTTAAAAGTGCTTTCTTGGATGTGCAAGCATAATTTATAATTTCAAACAAAACTTAACCTTTTGAAAGTTAACATTTGTAACGTGTTGCAATTTGAAACATAGAAACGAGCACTTGCAATAAACTTTGTACGTTTTACTTTTACAGCTAAAGTTTTCTTATTTGTACCTACATCTACGATTATCATTCTTTAATGCAAAGTGATAACCTCAAAACAAGTTTAGTACGGTATTTATTTTAACAGCCACGCTAAATTATTCAAAAGAGTACTGCAAAAAATTTTGAAGAGATCTAAAAGTGAAAAAGTAATGCATTAATTAAATGTAATGGTTTACATTGTTAAACTTTAGTCATTACAAAGTACTAAAGTTTGTATAGATAATAATATCAAATTAAAATTTCAATTAAATAAATTTGTTGCTTTATTTTTCAAGGTAACGTAAATTATATATACGGTTTTATATTATTATTTATTATATACAATTATTTGGTTGTACAACAAAAAAAAATTATTTTTAGCTAATTTATGCTAATTATTTTGTATTTGCAAACTGTCTTTAGTATACCAACATATTTTTAGATTAATTCGTACGTAGCTCTGTTTCTACGAAATGGCGTTCAGCCTCAGATTTATTAGTGCAAAATATATTATTAAAGAATGTCTAAGTTAATGTACCATAAACAATGTTCTGATGGTGCACAGTAGAGAACGAGTAACGCACGAATTGTGAAAGTGTAAAAGTGAAGTAGTTTGTCGACTCACCTGTTTTGGTTAGCTTAAGTGAGAGATGGTCGTAGGTCAAGATGTTAGTACTCAACTTTTGTGACGGGGTTTACTACAAAGTAGCCGTCTAGTTTCTAATAACCAGAATCTTAACAGGGGCTGAAAAATGCCTACAATAACTGCTAACCGGAAGATGCATTGCCGACCGGCTCAGGCGTGGGTTTCGTTGTGAAATTTTGCGTTTTGCGGATAAACTAGAATTCGCACTCAACTTACGCGTTTTGCCAAGAAGAGACGTACAATAATAAAAAAAATAAAGAATAGGTTAAGGGCGCCAGATTCTATAAATATATCACTAGAGATTTCGGCAAAACTGCTAATAAAACTTAAGTGTGTTCAACGACCCCATTTAATTTAAGTTAGGACAAACTGGATCATGTATTAATTAACATAAGCTTATGTATTATACCATCTTTATTTTTGAGCTCATAGTTCCAAGGATTTATTCTTTTACTAATAACAAAAGGTCCTATATATTTAGGAGCGAGCTTTGCAGTAAAATATTTGGATGCATCAGATAACACATAATTCTTCTTATATACATTTTGTCCAACGACAAATTCAGCATTTCTTCTTCTTAGGTTATATTGTGAGGACATTTTAATGTAGGCTTTAGCAAGGCGACCGTTGATGTCCGAGAAGAGTTCCTTAAATCCTAACAATGGGACTTTTATCTACTTTGACGTCTTCGTTTTAAAATTTGATTGATCACCACTCAGATTCATTTCACGTCCGAAGTTTGCAAAGTATGGGGTGGCATTCAAAATTTCATGTTTAGTATAGCGCAACCTATTTTAGGTAATTGCAAACTTCAGGTACGTTGATTGTCTTTCACAAATGAAGATAGCATTGTTTTTAGTACTCTGTTCACACGCTCAGTGGAGTTGGCTTGAGGGTGATAAAGTGAAGTGAAACGTATTTTCACATTATAAGGTGTCATTAATTTACTGAACTCTTAGCTTCTAAATTGAACACCGTTATCTACGATAATTGAAGTCGGTACTCTAAATAACAAAAAAACATTGTCTTCGATTGCTTTGTAAATTGTGGAAGATGTGGCCTTCTTAAGTGGAAAAATAAGAGGAATTTAAAAAAGTAATCAACTACAACTAATATGCACATATAACCTTGCGTAGTTTTAAAAAGAGGACCCACTATATCGGCGGAGATCAGTTCCCAAGGTCTACTAACGTGTGGTCTTTCTACCATAAAACCAGCAGGAGCTTTGTTTTCGGCTTTAAAGCTTGCACAAGTATGGCAGTTTCGGATGTATCGAGAGACATCTGAGTGCATCTTTGGCCAATAAAAATCGTTACGTAGCTTGTAAAAGGTTTTGTAAATGACTTCATGGCCTGAAGCTAGAGAAATAAGTTTTTTTCTGTCGAATTTTGGTATTACATTTTTTCATGTGTCAATCTCTGGTTCGATGAGATTAGAGAACTTATGTAGTAAATATTAGTAAAGAGTTTTATCGTCGATACGCCATTCTGACTATTTTTTAGGGTTTTCTTTTATTTTAAGAATCATTGCGTTATGCCATTTGTCAGCCTGCACGTGGGGTAAAGAGACATTATTGGAGATGTTATTAAGAATAGGTACTGCTCGAGAGAGACAATCTGGGACTACGCGTTCTTTGCCTTTTCGGTGAATAATGTTGAAGTTATATTGCTGTAACGCAACAGTCCATCTACTAAGTCTTCCTCTGGGGTCTTTTAAATTACTAAGCCAAAGTTAACTGTGATGATCGGTAACGACTGTAAAGTTAGCGCCTTTAATATAGGGTCTTAGACGTTCTATAGACCAGATGACTGCTAGACATTTGCGTTCTGTTACTGTATAATTTCTCTCGTTTTTGTTTAAAGATCTACTAATAAATGCTATAACTCGTTCTCCTTCTTTACATGGTTGTGTCAATACAACTCCAAGGTCAAACCTGGAAGCGTCGCATTGTATAGTATATGGTAGTAAAAAGTTGTGACAACCAAGTACAGGAGCGGTTATTAAATGTTTCTTAATCCGATGAAAAGCTTCGTTACAATCAGAAGTCCATTTGTCCTTATTGATGGTAAAACCTTCTGTTTTAAGGCGTGTAATTACTTCATTTAGAATTGTGATGTGTTTATCAAAGCCTTGGGTCACGATTATAATGTCATCTAAATATGCATCTGGTTCAAGGTCGTTGGTGATGGTCTTGTCTATAAAGCGCTGTCATGTTGCAGGTGAATTGGTTAAGCCGAAAGGGAGTCTACGAAATCGAAATAATCCTCTATTTGGTACTGTGAACGCTGTAAACTTTTTTGATTCCTGGTCCATGAGTATTTAATAAAAAGCTGACTTGATATCGAGACTAAATAGAAATTTAGCATTATAAAGTTTATCTAATGTGGAATTATTCATAGGTAAAAGGTAAGCGTCTTTGATTGTTACTTCGTTTAATTTTCTAAAGTCCACACAAAATCTATAACTTCCATCTTTCTTTTTAATTAGAATCATGGAGGATGCCCACGGAGAGTCGGATGGCTCGACAATGCCTTGTTCTAAAAGGTTGTTGAGTACTGTGTCGATGTGATTTTGAACTATGGGACTGACTGGATAGTATTTCTGTTTAATTGGCTTGGCTTCCGTCCTGATACGATGGGTAACTAAATGCGTATGTTTATGGCATGTCTGTGAATATGAGTTTTAGAAAATTATTTAAACGAAGCTGTTGGTCTGATGACAGGCAATTTAAAGGTAGTAGGTTAAGTTGTTCAAAAATTTCATCGACTGAGAATTTACACACATTTTAGCTTAGGTTAGGGACTATTTCCATCGCTCTCCAAAAATCTGCACCGAGGATCAAGTTATGATTAAGACTGGGTATAATTAAAATTTCGATTATTTTTAGATGGTCCTTTAACCTGACAAGAACAGTAATACTACCGTAGACTTCGCATCGATTGCCGTTTGTGACCGTAACCTCTGTAATATTTGTATAGTTAACGGGGAGGTTTAAATGTTTAAGTAAATTACCAATGATGGTACGTGATGCACCAGAATCGAGTAGTCCAAGAAGGGTTAATCCAAAAATTGATATTTGTAGATACGGTCTGTTATCGTTATCGTAATGTGAGAGAATAAAGTCACTGATAATCTATTTGCTTCTAACTCTCGCGAAAGTTCTACCAATTCGTCTATGGTTTTATTATCTGCCATATGTAAAGCAAGACAGATTTTGTAAAAGGGTGCACATATTTTCTAAAAGTATTTTTAATCGTACGGAGTCGAGGATTTTAACCGTAAGTCTTTGAAAGTGATTATTCATGTAAGCTATAAAAATTCCTATAGGTTCCTCGGGGTGTTAAATCCGTTTTTTTGGAAGGAATTCCTGTCGTAATAATTGAGTTAATGACTTCCAGTCTGATGCCTTTTGTTTGTTACTACGATACCAAATTAAAGCGATGTCCGAAAACAAGTCGTAAGCAGAATTAAACAGTTCAGCATCTGATACGTGCCTTGAAGTTTTTAATTCGTCTACTTTCTCTAAAAATGCATTGACTGACAGGTCAGTTAATTTACCCGAAGATTTGAGATCCCATTGTGATACCGGAATAGATTTAGGAGTTACAGGTACATGAACTCGAGTACTCTCGAAATTTGGTTTACCGAGTTTGTCAACTATTGAAAAATCCGATTTGAAATTTAAAATTGCTACCAATACTTTTGATTTTTGTAACTTATCTGGTTCGTTATCTGGTAATACACGATTAGCTCTACCTAATGCGTAGGCATATTTCCTTATCGATTTTTTTTATGTATTTTGATTTGAACCATCAAAATCGTGTTGTAAAGCTTGCATTTCTGAAACTTTGTCATTTAATTCTTTAATATCTTCTGCTACTCTGAATGGATAGGCCGGATAGTCTGATGACTGTCCTTTTCGTTCTAATCTTAATAAGCTACGCAATGTTTTACGCATGGTGTCAACAGTATCTAATTCTGATATAGCCCTAATAACTAATTCATAAACAAGTTCTTCCGCTGAAAGGAGGTTAACTTCATAAACGATCGGAGCCATAGTTAGAAGATTACAACTACAACTAATCCAAAATTAACTAATCTAAAACTAGGACAACCTAAATATAAATGTGAAATATGTGCTAACTAAATCCAGTTTCTTATTGCAGAAAGTTATTAAGAAATCAACATACACCAACTACAAATCAAAACGCACATTAACGTTTGGGCGCCATATTTGTTGTAACGTGTAAATTCGTAAATGGGCATAAATTCGCCTGATGGTTAGGCAACCTTGCCTTTAATCGTGTGAGATATTTGACCTCAAGCTATATTGTTCGATTTATGCACGTAGAAGGCGCGCGAGAGTAGTTGGCCATCTACGGATTTCATTTTATTTAGTGGTACGCGTTGTAATGGATGTGGCGGAGACGGATTGGTAAGAAAACGAGGTTTTTTCTCATCGATCATCATCTAACGCAACGACGTTTTATTTTAGAAATTGTTAGAAGCTTTTGGTTTTAGGAACCTGCACGGCCAACTCACAATAGTCGGTGAGAAGGGGGGTTCACAGATAATATAGAAAATATACTTAAGGGCGCCAGAGCTTATCCAAAGTCACTTATGTCCCGCTCAAGACAGACGGTATAAACTTGTAACTCACTTTAAGGTTCGTAAGGCTGAAAGAAACGAAAAAAAGAAACGAAGCCGTTAACAACAATTTCATTTTAATTACTATATAAAGATAAATAGATTAAAAGTTAAATAGTAAAATATAAGCAGGTACTAGAGAGAATATAGAAAATAGAATATCAGCAGGATCGGCAACTTACACTACACGTCAAACAAAAGTGTAACCACCATAACATATATAAATCTTCATCAATAAATAACATTAATAATGATAATTGACTGTTGATATAATCAGCAAGCGATAAGTCATTTACTTAGACTAATTGAGTAACAATAATAAGCAACAAATCAAATCGAACATACGATTAGTAATGATAATAAGTCGTGAGTATTCACCGTAGCGACAACGAATAATTAAGTAAAAATTGACTTACCAAATTCAGGGTTACCTTCAGAAAAACGTTTTTCCTATTGGCTTCCTGGAATTAAACTTCCTGAAAATAATCGTGTCTACCTGGCGACTCACAAACTATAAGTAAAAGAAACATTTAAAGGAAAGTAATCGAACCGACACTTATCGTATACTGTTACACTAAATTTTCCGTCTATGATGGTATTAAATTATTGCCCCCGAAGAGAATTTAATCGTATCCAGTACTTAGGATCTTCCGAACCAGGTGACATTCATTAAGGTAATTAATTGCCTCCGAATCGAAATTTTGCACTCGTATCGCAGCGTTCTTAGCTCCACAACTTCCGATTATAATTTTCCCTTGAGGATTTTAGATGACGATAAGAATACCCATAGTTAGGAGGTAGCACATGGCGCTAATGAAAAGACATAAAAATTACCTTTAATCAAAGAAAGAACAAAAACCACTTACTCTGCGTGAATAAATTAGTTAGTTAAGAAGACTTCTATTTTCCATCGTGTCCCAACACGTGGATGAATTGAGAAAACGATTTTTAGCTCACGCAGACATAGGTTAACACATGCACGATGTTAAAGTCAAAATGCCGGTAATCTCGCCGGATATCGCCTACTCAATACGAAGTGACCAACGAACCCGATAGATGGCGTCGAGAAATATAAAAGTAATTTTTAATTAAACCAATATACAGGGTAATGCATTATTTAAATTTATGCACGTAACAAAATCCTTAATAAATCCGCTCGAATGTCGCATTTGTAGAACGAAATATCTACGTATTTCTAACCAAAAAGTCATAAAGCAGATTAATATTCGCACGTGGTTGATGGTGGAGAAGTACCAACTAATGTTCGCTGTCTTAGCTTTCTTTCTGGGGTTGTTTTCTGTGTGGCTTCTTACAAACTGCCGGAGTTGTTAACTGTAAATATGAAATAACAGAAGCGCAGCGGTGTAAAGAATCCAAATCGATTGATGGCGTTTTCTTGTAGCTTGGGGAGTGTGCCGAGGGTTAAAAACGAGGTGACCTGGTGAATGAGTAATTCAATAAAAAGAATTCTGACCGAGAAGGTATTTATACGTATCTCTAAGTGTAACGTCTAAAACCGGGAGACCGCGAGATTTCGTGCACGCGCTTCGGGTTCTCGACTTCTGCTCGCGCCTAACAACGTGTAATGAATGGTACAACTAATGCTACAGTTAAATGGAATGGAATAAGAACGGACTTCGTAACTTTATGTATTTCTTTCTTTTGTGCATACAGTACGCCTATTTAATCTAATTAATTGTGTCTAATTGTTATCCATAACGTGAAAGAAATTTCAATCTATAATGTGTGGGAATTTGTAACTATTAGAGATTTGGGAGCTCGCAACGTATTGTTTGTCGTAACCTGAATGATTGACGAATTTTATACCGGTCGTGAACTTGACGTCAAGGACCACGGGCGGTGTTACTTTTTCTAATTCTCATGCGCGGTCACGGGTCTATTTGCTACGGTTTATTGTAGCCGCGAAAACGTAATTTAAATTTTAATACATTTTTTTTACTTCCAGAGTCTATTTTAGACCTGCTTTAACATTATATTCTATTTGTTGTGTAACTTATTTATATGTGTGGCGTAACCGTCCAGTTGGCTCTTTCCTTCAAGAAATTTTCTGTTAATATATATATATATATACCTAATAAATGATTATTGTTAATTCTCGGCATCTTTCTTTTCGGGGACCTAGGGTCTAGGATCTGATTTTCTTCTGCCTAGGCTTATTACGTTCGACTAAATTTCGAAAAGAGGTGACGCACTCGGGCATTTCGCTTACCAAAGAATATTCTTTTTACTTCGATTTTCTTTTACCCGACGACCATCTGCGGTGAGGCTAGCCGAAAGGTAAGCGTGACATCTTGGTAAATAATTAATTCTTTTTTCTTTTTTTCTACCTCCCCCATTGGAACATGGCATTGTGACGGGGTTTACTACAAAGTAGTCGTCTAGTTTCTAATAACCAGAATCTTAACAGGGGCTAACAAATACCTACAATAACTGCTAACCCGAAGATGGATTGTCGACCGGCTCAGGCGTGGGTTCCGTTTCGCAATTGTGCGTTTTGCGGGTAAATTAGAATTCGCACTCAACTTACGCGCTTCGCCAAGAGGAGACGTACAATAATAAAAAAATAAAGAATAGGTTAAGGGCGCCAGATTTTACAAACGTCCAAAGAAAAGGAGAATTCGCCAAATCACACGAATTCGTAAGAGTTTCTGGTAGCATGGGCGTATCACTAGAGATTTCGGTAAAACTGCAGATAAGTACCCCATTTAATTTAAGTTAGGACAAACTGGATCATGTACTAATTGTATATGTACAAGATTTAACGACGCAAAACTATAAAGAACGAGTTACCGGGCGTATTTAGCGCGACTACATTGATTCTTCATCCTCTGTTTAAAACTGTACAAGAGTTTAATAATAATGACAATAAAGATCTATATATATATGAATTAATTTATGTGAAGTATAATACCGACCGTTCGGTAGTTCAAACGACCCTTCGTAGGTAAAGTTTACTGAAGTTTACGCTTTTTACTTGTAAAATAAACACATACAAAATTAAAATAAAAAGAAAGCAAAGCGTAAAAAAAATAAAGAAAAGGAAAGATACATGACTAAATGAAAAAAGAACGCAAAATACTAAAGACAGCCTTGATAAACCACAGAGGGTTTGTGCGGCATCGCCATTAAGCATTCTTTACACTCGCCCACAGTGGCTATCTCAGCGAAGAAACGAAAACAATCTTAAATTCATACATAATAAGAAATAAATACAGACCATGAACAACTAAGACTAGAAACCGCTGTACATAACATAAAAAGAACGCAAGAATGCAGTGTAGCTTAGAGATGATTAAGACATAACAAAATAAAATGTAAATACATAAAAACTTAGTTCAGAGTATAACTTGTACATAGTAAGATACAAAAAGAAACTAACTAACAGAAACTACAGAATGAGTAAACAAAATTTATACGTTATAAATAGTAAGAAACTTAGAAAATATGTAAAACAGACATATAAGAGAGACTATAAAGTAGAAAAGCACCCCACTTAAATTGCAAGCACTATAGAACTAAAAACACCGAGGAGCACTACACACTCTTACACAATATATACTTTGCAGACATAATTTCTTTTATGAGGCTAACAGCCTTCTCCCAGTTACTTTTGCTGCTAAGAAGAGTAGAAATGAAGTTTGTCCGGTTTAGGATAAGGTTGTACTTTTGTTGGATTTCGGACCACTTTTCACAGTAAAAAAAAGTGTGTTCCGGTGTGTCTACATCTTTTCGGCACATTACGCATGTGTTATCTACGGTCACCCCAAACCTGTGTAGATATTGTTGGAAGTTGCCATGGTTCGTAAGGCATTGAACTAAGAAGTAGTTCAGATTACCATGTTTTCTTCGATACCACTCCGTAAAGTTAGGCATCAGCATCTTGGTCCAGTTAGACTCCGGAATGTTTTTCCAAATATCTTGAAAAATATTAAGGTACTTGGCGCGGATTAATGCAGCATCCTTGTGAGGCATTCCAAATGTCTCAACCTTTTCCTGTATTTTGAGGCTCATTGGAATGGACTTACAGATAACAACAAGCGCTTCAGTCCTAACGGTTCTGTAAGCAGTGGATCTTAGAATCAGAAATTTTCTGTCTATTTACGTAATCAGATTCTTATATGTTGATTTCTTTAGGGAAATGGGGCCCCAAACTTGACAAGCGTATAAAAACTTGGATTCAACAACCATCGCGATAACTTTTCTAAGTGAATCCATAATATCAACAGATCTCGGTAAGATCCTAGAGAGTTGTCGAATACAGATGTCTGCTTTTCTCCAGGAGGCTCTCAAGTGAAGGCCAAAAGTGGTTTTACTGTCCAAGGTTATATATAAGTATTTTATACTGTCACTGGGATATACGTCATGTCCATCACATGAAAAGACTATATCCCGCCATTTCTTTCTGCCGCTCAGAATACATGCTTCCGTTTTATTGGCTGCGATTTTAAAATGTTTTTTGTTAACCCATCTAGAAATAGAACGTAGAACATGGTTGCCAATGTCCATTAGACTAGGTTCATCCCGCGAAGTCACAATCACGACGAGATCGTCTGCATATGCAATAAGCTTAGCCCCAACTGGATATTTCTAAGTAAGCACCTCGTCGAAGACAAGGTTCCAAGTGGACCCAGCACGGATATTTGTGGTACGCCCGTACACAGTTTGTATGTGTTATCATTGTCCGTTGTAACCGATCTGCTTTTACCATAGTTTATTAAAATATTTATGATGTTTTTACTCAGTTTACGAGATTTTACGTTCTCGATAATGTTTGACCACCTAATAGAATTAAAGGCATTCTCGATGTCTATGGTAGTAATGGCTATGAAGTTTCTTGCCCATGGTTTTTTGTTTTTTTCATTGGATATACCACTTCCCAGACACGACTAATTGCACTAACCGTGGATCTATTCTTAGTGAAACCAAACTGATTAGAAGATATACAATTATTTATCATGATTCTATTTGCCACTATTTTTTCATAAATTTTGCTGAAGGCATTTAATAGACTTATTAGGCGAAATTTATTTGAACTCTTCTTTTCAATTAGATTTAATCTAGAGTTTTTCCAGACTTTGGGAAAGCTACCAGTAACCCATAAGTCATTAAAAAAATTATAGAAGACACTTTCCAATTTAGTTCCAAGTATCTTTAATACCTCCGCAGTAACCTTGTCGAGGCTCGGAGATTTATTGGATTTTAACGAAATGGTAGCATTAGATACTTCAATCATACGTAGCTGTTCAATGTCTTCATCAATATTGGTAATTACGATTTTATCAAACTCCAGGTCTTGTGTATTAGAAAACAGTGTTTCAACAATTTCTTTTTCTTCAGCGGGAGATAATTTCGTAGTAGGACTACTAAATTTGTTCGTCACAATCTTGAAAGCATAGCCCCAAGGCTTACTGTTAATGCTTTTAATTAAGTTGAGCTAACAGGTTTTCTTAGAACGCTTGATTGCACTACGAAGTTCGTGACGTCTTTGCTTGTATATGATTTTGAAGTTTTCAGTTGAAGATTGTTTTTTTTTGCTCTCAGAAGAAATCTTCTAGCAAGCTTGCAAGCAACCCACAACGACTTGATATTAGTATTCCATCAATATTTATGTAGTTTATTAAGAGAACTGCCTACACTCTTGATAGGCATTGCCATTGAGCAAGATGTCGAAATAAAACCTTCTAAATTTTTATTAACATTACCCTGATTCTTATTGATTAAATCTTGAAAAGTAGTGATTAAAATGTCGTTATTAAGTTTCTTGCTGTTCCAATACTGCCTGGATGTATTTGGTCTTTCTAAATGCATATCATTGATAAGTATTTTAATATAAAAGTGGTCACTTAAGGTTTCCATATCAACAACTTCCCACTTGTAAGAATTCACATTCCTGCATTTATAAATCAAACTTAGATCTAGGGTGACCAGAATAAGTATTGGACACAGCTATAATAGGTCAAACTAGTTTATCTAAATTATGATAGGATTATACTAACCCAAGTGTTATGGCTGAAAACTTGCCGAACTAAAAAAGTTTTATAAAAGATGTTATCGTACACCTTATAGTACTTCTAAAATTTTAACTTAAATATAATTATTTGACTAACAACTAATTGTAAATTTCTCCTTACCGTAGCGTGGAATAACAAAAAAAAAGGTAACGATCAAAGTTTTACAAAGAGCGTCCTAATATTTCCTTAACTAGGTAATACAGTAGCAGCTACTAAAAATCAACCATGGCTAGTGTACAATTATTCATTTGCCAGGCGTAATCCGTTTTTTAAACAAGCCAAGAAAAGGAAGCATTGACAAATAATATAGAACTGCCCAAACCATTTTGGAGGACGTTGATAGTGGCCGAAAAATAAGAATATTTTTGGAAAAGAAGGAAATTTACTGTACTACACCTATGTATGAACTATTGCCTAACTAATTGTAAAATTAACTGTTACGCTGTCTGGTAACCCGGTGCCCTGCGCCACCTTTTCTTGTAAGTAGAGAAACAAAAAAAAGTTTAAACTAAGAAAAACTACCCAAACCTGCAACACAACTGTGCGTTAAGAAGGTATTCGATAAATCACCCCTACCAGTGAGTTGGCAAAAATTTAATTAACATACGACTTTTTGAAAAACTAGTAATTAACGACACGTAACAAAAAGTATCAGTATGACAAAAAGTTTAGTTTCACTTTTTGTATGACTTTCTTATTATTATTAAAGTCAAAGGAGCACAGCATCATCAATCGGTCAAAATAGTCAGTTTTAAAAGTAGTTTAATGCTGATAGATAACCCATCGGTCTATTTGGTCAAATTAGACTAATATGGTTGCATTGCATGCATCAGTTAAAGATATGCATATAAATCGTCATGTTTTTAGCCCTAAGTTCATGCACATCAATCATGGTTTATTTTTTAACATAGTATAGTAAATGTTAACATTACTCACTTTTATTATGAAGAAGTAAGAGACATAACTGGCATACCTGCAACAAAAAAAAAACTAGGTAAGACACTAACAAATTATTTAGTGTGCTGTGATTTATTTGTTTTTCAATCGTTTAAATAACAGGAAAATAAATTACATTTCACACGAATAAGCTAAAAACTTAATTTAACAAAACCCAATTTGAATTTCAAAGCAAAACATTTTATATCCAACATTCGTGGCAAATAGTCGGACACATAAAATAAGGGTAATCTATGTAGGCACAAAGATACAAGCCGATTTGTAGTAAAGGTATTGCATGATATTAAGTAATTTTATGCTATGGTCATTAAACGTAGTAGCGTATAATACCTTTTTATGACAAATTTGTGTATTTGTTTTCGAAAAAAAATCTGACTAAACGCGTATAAACTTTCTGGCATTGTTATGGCATATTCTAGAAGCAGTAATAATATTTTATCTTACTAAAGTACATTTATATACACATATATATGATGTTCGTACAGTAACTTGTAATGAAGATGGAGAAAGCGCAATGAAGAGTACGCGCCCTGTTTCCGGCTTTTATGACGTCATTTCCTTTATGAATAATTTACCTATACATGATACAAAGAGCTCACTTTCATCATTAAAATTGTAGAACTTTTAAGAATATAAAGTATTCATTGAAGAGCATCAGTGTATAGAAAATTTTGTTTATTGGAGTACGTTCTGTGTTAGTGGAATAACGCCCATTTTATGTAAAATGTTTTATAAAAATTTAAACTGCAAATACGTCAAAAAAAAATAATTTACATTGTATAACTTTTTTCACAAAAAAGAAAAAATCAATAAATTTAAACAAAAAATTGGTATGTCGCATAAAATGCAAAGCTGTTAAGATTAACTTAATGACAACTTTCTATTAGTAGAAAATTGTTTTTTTTTTGTGTAAATAGACCACGGTACATTAACTGCATTTATAAATTATTAAAACCACTACTTGCATCAATTTTGCAAAACGTTTAGCATATGCACTTAGCGTTATTAGAAATTTAACTGTGTAGGTACAATTCTTCGAGATTTATGTCAAACATTCTCTACTACATTAAAAAAAGCTCAAAAAACAATTGTGATTAGATTATTATGAATGTAAAATGTAAAATAAATATTTAAAACAATATAAATGTTAATCCACTTTTAAAACTTCAAAGACAAATTTTAATTTAATTTATTTCACTCAATCTTATGTTCTTTCAGTCTTTTTATCTAATTTATTAAATATAATACTGTTCTTTGCAAAAAGTTTATTAAACTTTCATGTTATAAATGTTAAAACTAAGATAATTTATGTATAATAAATAAATAAAAAAAAATTTAAAAGGTAGGTAAAAACGCAGTTGGTTGACATGCAATATTTTACAATCTAAATGCCTAGTAATTTTTAACCTTTATGCAGTGTATGCTATCAGATAAATTACTTTAATATTAATTATAATAATCTTTACATTATATATTTTTTTTATATTTAGTATATTTTAAATGTAAACCTTTTTTAAACACAAAAAATTCATCTTAAAACGAAATTTATTTTATAAATCCTAGTAATAAAAATAAGAATTAACCAATTAAATGTATTATCACTCAGATGACCTAAAAAAACATTAGTAATGATTCATGGGGTGGATGTAAAAACATTGAAAAGGGGGGACCCACCAGAATAACACAATAGTGTACAGTGCAGTAATTTTTATATAACGAATATAAATAAAAATAATAATAAACGTTCATAATATAAAAATACATTTATCGAAAGCAAAAACTCTTATTTCCACGGCAGTAGTCGGAACACAGACCTCTGGGTGTGAGCTTGAATGAAAGTGAAATACACAGGGGTGAATACCTTTAATTTATTTGCAACTATAACATAATACACTATTTACATTGAAGAAAAAATGAACAATATTTAAATGAAAACAATATTTGGAATAAAACAATATTTGGGCGCCAACCACCTTTAAATTGGTGATAAATAAAAAGCATAAAATCTTATAACTAACTATTGATCGATATCAATTTGAAAGTAATAAACGTTTAATATCTTACGGAGTATGTATTCCGAAAAGCTTTTGAAAACGCAATTTAATTAATTTGAATTTAAAATGTAATAAATAGTAGCATAAATTCCAGTTGACTCACCATATATAATATGACGTTATCTGATATCTTCTATTTTTAGCACATTCTTTGTTGAATTGATAAGATTTTTCCACCACAAAATAACGAATCAAACAAAGGTAGATTTGCAAGCACAACAGCAGGCATAAAACCAAAATATAAATCCAATGAATTCAGTAACTAAAATATCCAGTAAATCAAAACTCCAAGACCCTAAATATAGATAATGGTTTTTAATCGACATGAAGTTACTTACGTTGCTTTACATACAACAAATCAATTCCTTTGTCTAATTGTATTGCGTAACCTTGTGAAATCATTAAAAATGTTGAATTCAATAGAAAATTATATCGGAATAAAGGTAAACTCACCAGCAATTAGTTAGAATGAATAAAAATTAATTTGTATGCGTTTTTACGCCATAATTAAGAAAATTGTTATCCTTGCACCACTACGACGTGTAAGGCCTAAAGATGGCTCACACGGAAGTGCGAACAAAAATCGATTACTCGGTCGATTCGAAATACGACGCGACGTTGCCAAACTGAGTAAATTTAAGTGCATTATTAGTTGCAGAAAATAAACGAATGCAAAATTAAATTTTAATTGTAATGAATTCTAACGGGACGTTACAACATGACAATTTCATTGTTATTTTATGGGGCAATTTGATTTTTTATTTTATCATTAACAATTTTGGCTACCTACACTTATTCAATTAATGCAGGGATATTGACACATCTTCGCTAATACCGAAAAATTCCTATGATGACGATGATGGTGCTGGATATGTATTTAACCCACGTTAATTAAAGATAACGATACCAGTGGTTCAATTATTACCATTAGAATTGGAAGTTCTATTTAGTGAAGCATCTATAATAATTTGGAAAAACTTGGCAGATTTGGTTTGTTTTCATAGATAGTATAAACGTAGATGATCATTTGCTTTTCAGCAAATTTTAAAAAATTGTGTGGAAGGTGCCGTTAGCTAACCGCATGCTTTGGAACATAATAGCTATGAATTGTTGCCTATTTTAATTTCTTTTGTCTACGTTGTCAATGCACGCACGAATATACGTACATGTTTCGTTTGTTGTCACAGATAAAATTAAAACTTTTTTTGTGTAATATATTCTTAAACGGTGCGCTATGTTTTGCTTAATCACGAGATATTGGATATTTGTGCTATGTTTTCCAATATAAATTTGTTCCTTTGAAATGTAAATGTTAAGACAACAAATTTAATTTTATATAGGTGTTGCCCAACCTAAGGGCGGTTGCATCCACGATTATGTCTGTGATATCTACAAACAAACTCTAAATTGATAGCACTTATGTAATTCTACATCTCTCTTTCTTTATTAAAATAAATATATTCGTTGTTATAACCTGTGTTCTGTCATTTGTTTTCTTTCAGTGTTGGACAAATTTAAATGGTATCTGCCATTAGAAGTTTTTTACTTTTCTAGCGCTTTTTAAATTACTTGACGATTAGCACACTAAGACTTGAAACCCTCTCGCCGAGTTTTCTTGAACTAGCTGCCTCCATTTAACCTACGGAGATTTTCTTATAACAGTACTTGAACCCTCTTATCACAAAGCACATACAGCAGTGTATTCATGTCCACGTAAAAACAGAAATCACGCAGTGAATTGCACTTAGTTAATTGCATGTATTATGTCACACCTAAGGATAACGACAACCTCAAGCAGCTATCAACAGCTCTTTATTAAATATTGGGCGCCAGCGAAATTCACAAAAACATTAGGTCTACTTGACCATAAAATTAAGCAATTTAATTTATGTTAGATTTGGAACGTAGTATGCACCACAGCCAGAACATAAAACTTAAAATAAAAAAATAATCAAACTTAACCACGGGTAAAGTAACCCCTTTCGCGCAGCATTCGCGCAACATTAATCCAATTACTTACCCCTGTCAAGTTTGTGGATAATATACAATTAACTGAAATGATAATGACGAAATGGTGACACGCTACAAACTTCGGTGGTATTATTTTTATTTATTAATATTTTGTGACGATGTTAACGATATAGTATGGTGTTATCCTTGTTATTCTTATTATCATCGCATGATCAACGCTGCGTTTATTAAACGTGTAGGCCA
The DNA here is from genome assembly GCA_035610365.1 of Aquatica leii. Lineage (NCBI taxonomy): Eukaryota > Metazoa > Arthropoda > Insecta > Coleoptera > Lampyridae > Aquatica > Aquatica leii. Next base: position 17,231,944 of record CM069432.1, read on the forward strand.
TCATTCGTTTGCTACAATCGACACAATACTGATAACCGATATCTTATTAATTTCTATTAGAAACCAGAGCCGCATAAAACTAAGGGAATAACAATGAGTATTAAGCTATAACATTTAAGGCACTTACCCTACGAATTGAGTAGGGTTACCTCGAGTAAAAGTTAATGTCTTGAGGATCTAATTCTTTTAGTCGCCCATAATATTCACCTGAATTGGGTACAGTCCTACCAAAATTGAGAAAAGAAGGCGTGAAACGTGTAACTTCGTGTACGGCATTCCAAATAGCATGTGCAATTTTATGTATTTCGTGATCCCAAGTTTCATGTTTGTCTTTAACGTCTGCTCTAAGAGTTGTCACGATAATTCTATTTACCCGCTCAGTTGGGTTTACCTGAGGATGATACAAAGCATTATACCACAACTTTTGTACTTTGTACGTTCTAATTAGTTTCTTTAACGCATTACTGATAAATTGTCGACCACTTAGTTTTCCAAAAATTTGGTTATTGCTGTTGCCGTGGCTTGCCGTAATGGTTAGACTAAAACAAATTTTGTGAACCAATCACAAACGACTAAAATATACGTATTACCGTAAGCAGAACGAGGAAAAGGACCTTCTAAATCTACAGATATTATTTGGAAAGGAAATTCTACGACTCTTTCTCGGCCTACTAAACCTGAACGACCTGTTTGTGATACCTTAGTAGCGGTCGAAGTCTTACACGACCTGATATATTTGAAGATAATAGCATTCATACGTGGCCAATAGTATTCCTTCGATAATTTTTTGAAGGTGTTAAAACCACCCCAATGCGCTGTGCAGACTTCAATAATTTTACAAGTTTTGCCTTCGGAATAAACATTTTTCATTCAAAAGTGTTTGTTACAATGTCGTATTTACGAGGAATGTATTTGTATAAGATATTATCTTTGTTTTTCCAAGAAGGATACTTTTCTGGTTGATTATTCACCCGAACTAACATGGTTTGATACCAAGGATCTAAATCTGTGTTATCAATTTTCAACGAATTTACTTCTAACGGTGCTCTAGATAAAGCGTCGGGAACGGTATTCAGTTTTTCTTTTCTATGAAGAATTTCAAAATCATATTGTTGTATCTTGATGCTCCATCGTGCCAATCCACCGGTAGGGTCCTTCAGTTTCATTGACCATAATAATGAATAGTGATCTGTAATAATACTGAATTTAGTTCCTTCAACGTAAGGACGAAATTTTATAATGCCAAACAACACAGCGCATTGGTTTTGTGAAGGTGTATAGTTTTTCTCTTACTTAGATAGAGTACGACCAGCGTAAGCAATTAGATTTTCTTTTTCACCATATTTTTGAATAAGAACCGCACCTAGCCCAACATCGGATGCATCTGTTTGTATAAAAAATGGGTGTTGAAAATCTGGACTTGTTAAAATTGGTGTAAAGGCTATCAACATTTTTAGACTTTCAAAAGAATTATCGGCTTCTTCAGAGCATGGTCCGATTAGATTTTTTACGACCTTTAATCATATCTAGAATCGAAGAAACAATTATCGAAAAATCCAGTATAAAACGACGGTACCACGAAGCTAACCCTACAAATATTTTAACCTCAGTTACATTTTTTGGTTTTGGAAAACTAATGATTGCGTCTACTTTTTTTGAATCCGTACGAAGTACTTTTCTATCAATTAGAAAACCAAAATATGTTAAGGAGGGTTTACAAAATTCGCACTTCTCAAAATTAATAGACAACCGAATCTTTTAATCTAACTACTAAAGTTAGTAATGTATTGATATGGGAAGAAAAAGTAAGAGAAGCTATAATTATGTCATCCAGATAGACACTAACTTCTGAAAGGTTTTCTCTTACAATACTATCCATCAACCTCTGTAGTGTTTGCGCGCTATTATGCAGACCAAACGGGACTACTTTAAATTGAAATAACCCGCGTTTTGGAACAATAAACGCCGTTTTTTCTTTTGAGGACACTTCTAGTGGAATTTGCCAAAAAAAATTTTAAAATCTACTTAATAAGTACCGTGCATCTTGCTAGCTATCTTATATAGCTAAAACAAATTGCAAAGGGTACGAATCTCTTTTTGTTACCGAGTTCAATTTTCTACCATCGAAACAGAGTCAATATTTTCCAGATTTCTTTTTAACTAAGACAATTGGACTAGCCCACGGTGATGTGGAAGGGTCAATCACGTCTAAGCAAAGCATTTCATCTATCTCCTTACTTACCAAATCCAACATGGCCGGAGATAACGATAAATAATTTGTCAATACGTATGCAGTTTCCGGTTTCAATCTTGTGTGAAACTAAATAGGCGCGACTTAACAAACCACTAATGATTTTAAACTGCTCAATGACTTAATTTAGTTTTTCACTTTTTGGGGATTTAAATCGGTGGCACTTTTAACTAAAGAAATGACCTCCAAAGAAGATACAGTAAAGGAATTACTACAACAATCGGCTTTTATGCGAAAGGTTTTACAAAAATCAGCCCCACGTTGGGCGCCAATTGTGTCACATATAAGGATAACGACAACCTGAAGCGGTTATCGGAGTTCTTATGTGGTAAGCGAGTTTGGGTAATGGTATAAAGATTTGTTCTTTTTTTTATTTATTAAATATTGGGCGCCAGGGAAATTCACAAAAAAAATCTTTTTGGCTATAAAACACTAAATTCTTTAAAAATTTTTGTTAAAGTTGTTATAATACAACCTTTATTTATCAACGGCTTTTGGCATCTAAAAATGTTTTAGCTTTTAAAATAAGAAATTCAATTTTGGGAAATTCTTTTTAGTCAATGCCATATTATTCGTCTTTTTGAAAATTAAACCGCCTGCACCATAGGCATTTAACACAACGTATTTTAAGAACGTTACAAACAGAACAATTAAATTAAGTTATTTGCATGCGCCCGGTTGCATAAAGCAAAGTTAACTATGTTGTAAGCTGACGTCGTTGTTAATTGACAACGTTGTCAAATAATTAAAATCGTAGTCAAAATTAACAATGTCTTATGCAACCAGACTTAAGTTTTATGGCATATCAATAATAGTTGCAATAAATTATTAAACCTATAATTTTGTTTATTAATTTACTTAATTACAATTAATTATTAACGTTTTATTTAATGTTACTTTAAATGTATTTTTGTTAATGTACAACATCGCGTTTGTTTGCAAACTATGTATTTAATGTCTAAATTTGTTTAGAATAAAAATGTTTTCAGTAAAAATTTCTTTAAATTTATTTAAGAACAAAAGATAACATGTTACATAAAAAGTCGTCGTTTTATTTATACAACCAGTGTTTACTTACCTCCTCACCAGTCTTCCTTTGTTCAAGTTTATATATGGTTTTGTTTCTTTATACAACTATGAGTGATATTTTAGTCGCAAATTCAACTGTACTCCATTCTTATCTTTACTTCCATTACATTTAAAATCGTAAAACTCGATAAAACAAAAGGAAAGTAAAAGTTAAAAATTCACATGCTTTTAAAGAAACATTTTCAAGTATTATTGTTATAATGTTACAGTCGAGTGGTTTTTGTCTCTTTCTGGTATTTTATTTGCTGTCAAGTAAACACATAATGTTAGTCTAACGTTAAAATTGGAATGAATACATTGCTGAATTAAATTAGAATTAATGGTCTCTGTTAATCTTATATAAATACTTTGCTGAACGTTTGTTATTTTACATTCGGTAATTAAATAAAGTGTTAGATTAGATTAAAAATCAAAAAAAAGTTTGAGTAATTCTTGTAAAACAAAAATTTATTTTAAGTATAATGTTAAATTTTGTCAATTTGTAATTATATAATAAATAGTAGTTTAGTAAATGACCACCAAAATCAAAATTTATTCTAATACTTACTATTTAATTATTTTGACCCCAACGTTACCTTTTAGGGTAATATATCACAATTACTTTATTGACCTTTATAATCTCTAAAGAGATATTCACTTAACGTCATAGTGCTCTAGGGTTTTGTTTATTTAAAAGGCATAAAAATTAATAGTGCACTAAGTAGAAACCCAAATGGAAACGTAACACCTGTCCTAATTTATGGGTGTTCAAGTTTCATATTAACATGTTGTAACTGATGATGCTTGCATCAACTTAATGCATAATACTGTTGCAATTTATGCGGTAATGAATAGGTAACATTTGAAATGATCAAGTTTCAAAAGCGTAGAATTTAATTCTAAACCTAAGCGAAAGGTAGTTAATCAATAAACGTCACTAAAACACCCTTATAGAGACAGGCAAACATTATAATTGACCTCACTTCAATAGCTCTTACTGTTTACTTATTTTGTTTATTTACGTTTATCGGTTGAATACCTTCAGTTTCTTAATTAAATTCTCCAATTGATAAATAAAATTTATTTATTTAAAAAAATTTTTAAAATCGTAGTGCTTTGTTATTATACTATGTAATTATTTATTATTATTCTTTAACAACAAATACTAATTATTTAAGAATGTTTGCCATTATTCATTTAAAAAAAGATTATAGTGGTTATTACAAATTTTGGGAAAGATGCCGCTAGCTAGGCGCATACTTCGAAGGAAGAAAATATGTATTTTCTATTCTAATTTTCTTTTATTTACGTTGGGTTTATTTAATTATCAAGATATTGCATTTTTGTATTATATTTACCAATGTAAATTTGTTCTTTTGAAACGTGAAAATAAACCGACAAGTTTAATTTTATGTACGAGTTTCCCAACCGAAGAGGGCTTGCATTAACAATAATTGTCTGTAGTCGCATTTTTGTAAATCTGCCTCGCCTTTCTTTTTAAACCTCTTTTTCTGTGACAAATGAAAAATATATTCGTGTTACAACCTGTTCTCATGTGTCCTTTTTCACCCTTGAATAAATTTAAACGGAATTTTTTATTCTAGTTTCTATCTATTTTAACGCCTTTTCAATACTACACATCGAGACCTGCAATCCACCTTTCGATTCAACTGAGTTAGTCGCCAGTTATTAAATTACTTTTAAGGCAAAAAAAACTTCATTACTTTCTATTTATATTTTACGTGTACTGATAAATTGTACTTGTTTTGGATGCAGTTCTACATTTTTTATATATTTTTTTAAATTCTTATACAACATTTTCAAATGTTTAAATTCTGCTGCAATTTTATTGTAATCTTTAATTGACTTTAAATATATCACATTGAACTCTTAAAAATCCAACCTATATGTTCTAGTCCAATTGGGTCCAAAAATGTTCAGTATTGTCATATGCAAAAAAATTTTGATAAGAAAGAAAGTACAGTGCGTTATTTTTTTATTACATCAGTAAAGATTGGATAAAAAAATTACACAACTTTGAATTTAACTAAGGATACACAACATGGGCCTAAACATATAATATAATTTTATAATTCTTTTATTCAGAAAAAAATGTGGTTTTAAAATTATTTTGCTAATTTAAAGTAATTTCAGCAAGTTCACAAAAGCTCAAAGTTTTTTCGTCAACCATAATTGCGAAGAGTGCATTCATTATCCCATTGTAATCTAAACTTTTTGGACTAATTAAACTCCAATGTAATCAAAGTTGGGTTGACGACCTTAAGAGCTACATTCAAAGAAAATTTTGGCTTTAATCAGGTGTCGATAACCCATATAATTTTTTTTATGTACGAATCCTTCTGCTTTATTAAATATATTATGCTTTCAGTCAATTTTAATACATTAACGATAACTATTAATACTCGAGTATAATTATTCAGCTTTCAAGTCATATTGAATTCGAATATTATTGTTTACGTTCATGAATCGAACGGATCGAGTAACCTTAACAAGTTATTATAAATGCACTCTTTGAAAATGTCGGAAACATACCCTTAGTGTCTCCAAACCAAGGATTCTATCTGTTTATTTTTCCTTTTTTGAGATAGCATTTGCAAGCTACTCACCGACATATCTGCTAGCCATGATTGTTACCAGCGGGGAGCCGCTGTAAAAAAAGGATAGTAAAAAATTACTCTGCCTTTATACAATCTCTGAAAGTTCAGTCTGTTTCCAAACAGCTATAAGCTCGTTTGCCATCAAAGTAGTTTGTACATAAACGTTTTAATAGTTATGCGTAAAAACAACTATGTATTAGACTGCATTTGCAAGTTGCGACTTGAATATTTAGAGTTGTACATGAACGTTTGTTTAGAAAGATGCATTTAATTACTTTCATTTTGTAAGGTGTTAAGTTACATTTAGAATGGCGTCAAGCGGACAAAAACGTAGTATCAGATATTATGATAATGATTTTGAAGAAACTGTGGGCCAGTGTAGCAGACGAAGAACCATCTGCTGAAAGGAAAGTTGATCCAGAAGATACTGTAGACGTTTCTTAGCTTATTATTATTTTTTCCAATCTTATATATCGAGCAACGGTGTCAGTTTTGTGGTACGAAGAAATGAGAAAATATATAAGATTTGATAAAATAATAAAAAAAACTTGTAAGACGCGACTAGAAACTGGAAAACCTTATAACTGCAGTTTTTGCATTGAACAGTGCAAAATTATCGTCGTCCTTCTAGAATTCTATTGTTTCTAACTCTGGCAAGTGTGGTCTTTCGTGCTTTCTTATACCTTAAAGCATTCATCCGGAAAGTGGTAAATCATTACAAAACAGTGGAAAGAAACGTGGAATTAGTATAAATATTTGAACTCAAGCATAAACAAAACAGTTTCATAAATCTAATGAAGAAGGTGACAAGATGATGACTAAGATGTCAAAAAACCTAATTTATCAGCGACGTGGTAATTAACCCAGAAACAAAATTTCAAGATTAAAAAAAAAAAAAAAGATTGATCATAATTTACATTATAACAAAAAATAAAAAATTATTGATGTGCACAATCAACAAAAATTGAATGTTTGGATGTCATTACGAAAATTGAATACAGGAAAGACTTCTAGCTTTTTGCAACAAGAGAGTTCCTTTAACTAATAGTTATGATTTGATCAGAAATATACTAAACAACTTTCTTCCAATATTTTAAATTTGTTCTAACCAAGATTATGCATGGTGTTATGTTAAGAATATTATGTTTTGTGTATTTTTAAATTCAGTTGACAACTTTGCAATTGTTATTATAACTGTCATTTCTTGTCGGATAACTTAGTTTGTCATTTCTATTAAGTTAACTGCAAACTGATCACATGTAATTTAATACTTGTAAAGCTTTTGTAATCTGAAATGAAATGTAAAATCAATCAATGCTTATAGGAAGAGCTACTTAGATATGTTACACTTTTACGTTTCGCGTTTATGTTTAATTTTTTCTTCTCATTGATAACCATACCTACTAAAACCCGTATTCGAAATGTTTATAAAATCATTTGTGGATTAAAATCTTGCTGTTTTTGTAGATTATTGTTTTTGTAAACACCTTTCACAAAATGTTGAGAATTGTCAAGTTTGTGACCGTTTTTCACACCCAATATTTCAAACGTATGTTATGTTCCAATGGGGGAGGTGGAGAAAAAAAAAGAAAAAAATTTTATTAAGTTAATTACCAAGATGTCACGCTTACCTTTCGGCTAGCTTCACCGTAGATGGTCGTCGAGTAAAAGAAAATCGCAAGGAACAGAGTTTTCTTTTGGTAAGCGAAATGCCCGAATGAGCCACCTCTTCTCAAATTTTAGTCGCAGATACACAGTCTAGGTAGGAGAAAAGGAGATCCTAAACCCGAGGTCCCCCAAAAGAAATATAGCGAGAATAAACAATAACCATTTATTGAGTATCTATAGATTAACAGCCAATTCCGGAACGGAAAGAGCCATTCGACGGTTACGCTACTCGTATAATCACAAGATCAAATAACTTACATAACACAAAAAAATTGTAAAATAGAATATAAGATTAAAACAGGTTTAAAATAGACTCTGGAAGCAACAAATTATGCGCTAATATTTAAAGTATATTTCCGCGGCCACCATAACCGGTAGCATATCCAACCGTGATCGCGCGTGAGCATTAAGAAAATTAACACCGCCCGTGATCCTTGACGTCAAGTTCACGACCGGTAGTAAAATTGTCATTCAATGAGTTTACGACAAAATAAAGCGTTGCGAGCTCCCAAATCTCTACCCTTTACAATTCCCGCACATTCTGGATTGAAATTTCTCTTTTACGTTAAAAAAAATTACGTTAGTTACGTTAAATATAGTCATTAAATATATAAGGATTTACATTAAAGTTTACGTTAACAAAAGTAGTTAAGACTAGTTACGTCGAGCAAAAATTTACGTTAAATATGGTAATTAAACATAATTACGCAGATCAAAATTTCATTTAATGTAAATCCGCAGCGTAAGGTGTACTATTCATTACTCGTGATGCAGTGCAAGCAGCAGTTCTGACCCCGAAGCGCGTGGACGAAAATGGGTCGAGGTCTGGTGGCCTCTTGCGGTTCCAAACGCACGCTTAACGATACTATAAATACCTCGCTTTTAAACCCCCAAACTGTAGAACAGCGCCATCAAGCCACTGGGATCCTTTACTCCGCTACGTTGATTACTTCATAAGTACAGTGATACAAAGAGAAACTCAGTCAGAAAGCTTCGAAGGAGCTCGGAAGAAAACTCCAACAAATACGAAGAAACAAAAGAGCTAAAACAGCGAATATTAGTTGATACGTCTCCACTATCAACCACGTGCGAAATACTAACCTACTTTACGATTTTACGTCAAAATACGTAGATATTTTGTTTGATGCATAGGACATTTAATCGGATGCCTTAAAGATTTCTAAAATAAAACGTCGTTGCATTAGATGTTGATCGATGAAAGAAAACCTCATTTTTCTTACCCATCTGACTCTGCCACGTCCATTACACCGCAAACAACAAACAAATAAAGTGAATTTCGTGGATGGCCGACTACTCTTGAGCGCCCTCTGCGAGCATAACTTGAAGAATATAACTCGAGGTCAAGTATTTCCCACTTTTAAAGATAAGTTGCCTAACTATCAGGCGGATTTATGCCCAAATACGAATTTACACGTTACACGTATTAATAATGGGAAAACAAATAGAACCTTGCTTATAAACTATGTCGATTATTTTAAAATAACTTGTATTTGGGGTAAACTGGGGGAATGCCGGCCGTCATGGTAATTTCATCATTCAAGTTTCTCACACCCTAATCAGAAGTTGTGGAGAGATTTATGTCTCAGGTCATGCGTCTCAGCAAACCTAACCGCTAGTATCGTTTAGACAGCGCTAGTGCAAGCTGTGTAGTTTTTATAGATAATTTTGTAATAAAGCACATACTACTATAAGAAAAGTGTTGTGTTCAAGGCTTCATATTTCAACAACGGTAAGTTGTAAAAATTTTTCGTATGTTTAAAAATAAACTATAATCTTCTTTCACTTAGTTTATTTAAAACTCACGTAAACTTAGGCATCTTTATAATACATGTTGGGGCTTAGATTATTGTTTTAGGGGTAATTTCGGCGACCTTTGTGAGGGTAATATCGGCATGGTGGGCATTGTCCTATTTAAATTTGTTGCCATTGTTTTAAATTTTCATGTTCTCAGATGGCGCGGATCTAAAAGCTAAAAACTACGGGAGCTTGTTGGACTTTCGCGACGCTTCAGGCAGCTCTTGTAGCAATAGAAAATGGGCACCCCGTTCCCAAAGTTTCAAGAAGTTTTTCCATTCCCAGAGCGATTCTTTAAGATCGACATAGAAAAAACCGAGTATCTAAGCCTCAATTAGGAAAACGCCCAGTATTTACTAAAAAAACAGGAGCTTGAGTTATCGCAGTAAATAATTACTCTTGACAATCCCTTTTTTGGAGTTACACCTGCACAAATTCAAGAAAGCGCTTACACTTTTGCCAAATTCAATAATTTGCGTAATCCGTTTAAGGAGGAGAAAGGCTCGGTGGGTCGCGATTGGTTAAAAGGTTTTTTACGAGGCAATCCACAAATTACACTCAGAAAACCGGAATCAACCAGCGTAAACCGTGTGACGGCCTTCAACAAAGAAAAAATTGGTTTTTTTTGCAAATCTAAACACTTTAATGGACAAATATAAATTTTCTCCAACAAAAATATTTAACGCTGATAAAACCGGCGTTGTAACGGTACAACGTCCAAATAAAATCTACGCTAAAAATAGTCAGAAAAGAGTGGGTTCCTTAACAAATTTGGAGAAAACCACTACTGTCATGTGTTCATTTAGCGCGTCTGGCATTTATGTACCCCCGATGTTTATTTTTGCCAGGACAAGAATGGCTGCTCAGATAACGGGTGGACAACAGAAATTTTATTCATTGAATGGTTAAAGCACTTTCAAGATAGTACTAAAATTTCAAAGGAAGATCCAGTTTTGCTAATAATAGATAACCACTCCAGTCACTGTTCGTTAAATGTCTATAATTTTTGCAAAGAAAGAGGCATTATTATTCTGACGATCCCCCCGCATACATCGCACAGAGTTCAACCACTTGATGTTACTTTTTATGGGTCTTTGAAATCAGCATATAATTTAAAATGTGACAAATTTGTGAGAAATAACCCAGGAGAGAAAATTACGCCAAATATCATCGCTGATTTGTTCAACAAAGCTTTCGGTAAAGTTGCAACTATCAAAAAAGCTACCAACAGTTTTCAAGTATCTAGAATTTTTCCTGTCAACTCTAATGTTTCCAGCGCAGACGATTTTGCCCCTGCTGAAAACATACAACCTACAAACTGAAATGAGCCGATTCCCAGAAATGAACAAATAGCAGATAATAGAGAAGATGAAAGGGAAGAAGATATGAGAGAACAAGAAATGGAGACACAAACGAAAATGGAATAACACAAAACCTTTCATTTAGAGAAAGAATACCAGACTTGAATGTTCTAGAGTTAAAATCTAAAAAAATAAGAAAGTTGGAAAAAAGCAACAGTCCGAGATATTAACGTCGACTCCCATGAAAGACATTCTAGAAGAAAAAAAAACTGCAAAACAAAAAAAGCTGCAGAATGTAGAAAAATATGACACCAGCGCTTTGGTAAAAAAACTTCAGCACCACATAACATGAAGAAACGCTCAGAAAGACCAAAACTGCGGTGAGGAGAAAGAAAAGTTAGACGCCGAAGTTACTGAGGACATTTGCATTATTTGCAGAGAATTTGGGAAGAACTGAGAATTTTGGCTAAGATGTGTGCGTTGTTTTGGATGGGCTCACAGTATATGTACTAATGAAAAAAGAACAAAAACACTTGTGTGCGATTTCTGTCGATAAACCAAATTGTGGCTGATATTACCCCATTCCTCAGGGTAATACCGGCCACAATTGTATTTGTTTAAATATTTTGTATTTCTTTAAAAATGTTTCGTTGGGTGTTAACAAACGTGTATCTTGCTCCTTAACTTCTTATCAATCATGTAAACCTACCAGTTCCTCATTAAATCATAAAATTTCAGATGTATTCAAAACTTTCCCTAAGGGGCCGGAATTCTCCCAGTTTACCCTGTATTCTAGGAACATCCGGATTTGAACAGTATTATTGTATATAACCGAAGTTGGCAACATTTTTGTAAGAGGTGTTAAAACGTGAAAAAATGGAGCCAAAATCTAACTAAAAACCTTTAAAAAGTTAGATAATCAACTAAGCCAAAAGACGTTCTTATTTTAGTATAGACTCCGGCCGTGGAAGTAATTGCAATTTATACTTATTTTTAGATTTTAGGAATGTGGTCACACCTTACTAGTACTAGAAGGGTAGTTGTAAACTCTAAGTAACCTTTTGTTTTTCTGTTACGTTTGGTGTCAATCGTATGAACTATGACCACGTACATGTCTTTCGTTATCATAAATATTCACGTGTCATATTAACGTTCAAGTATTCAAGCTCAGGGCTTGATATTCTGTGTGTTATTCATATTCAGCTACTAGATATTTACATCAATTTTATATGTTAAACTTCAATTTAAAAAAAATGGTATTGTGTATATTTGTTTTGTAGTACAGTATGTTGCCTAACTTAAAAGTTTATTATATTCTCTGTATAGTAAATTTGTTGCCCTAGATATGAAAATGATTTTGGGTCTATTTAAGCACACAATTCATGAAACTATCAATGATTTTGTAAGTTTTTCTCTGATTTTTTTTTAAATATTTATTTTCATTTTATATTACAAAAATCGAAAAACAAGAAACAAAATAACAGATATATTTATAATGTCAGTTATGTTTTGAGAAATTAGGATACATCTAAGTAAATAAAGAGGAAAATGTGGAAAATATATTTTATATTTCCATAAAATGCCTTTTATAAGCTTTTTTTTATAATTTTTCAGGGGACAATCTTTTTTTAAAGACCAGCAGTAATCTGCCATCATGGACAATCCCATCGACCCTGATACCTTTCCTCCATCACTTTTAGATCTTGGTAGAACCGCTCTCCTTGTTCCTCACTATAACTTCCTAAGTTATCCAGAAATTTATCTAGATAATTGCGAAGATAGTGTAACTTAATACTCATATTTGCTCCTAAAGTCTGAAAGTTTGTCAGCACAATTTCTTCATAATTTGCTGCTTTATGGTTACCTAGGAAATTTTCGACGACCAACACAAAACTTTTCCAAGCTTTACTTTCCGGAACAGTCATAACTTTGATAAAATCTGAGTCTTTTATCAATTGCCGTATTTGAGGACCATCAAATATTTCACCTTTCAATTTTTCCATACTAAGCTTCGGATTTTTTTTTCAAATGTAATTAAAACAATCTCCGTCCTTGTTCAACGCTTTTACAAATTGCTTCCTAACTAAATATGTAATGGTGGAAATATGATTTTGTCTCTGCTCACCAACGGCTCCCTTGTTACATTTGTTATACTGACAGTTAAAAAATTTCTTACAGGCCAAACATCTTGTTCCCAATGAAGTTATTTTGCTCTACTATCCCACATAAAAATAAAGCAAGGGTATTTTGTGTATCCACTTTGTTGGCCAAGTAAAAAATTAACCATTTTTAAATCCACACAGATCGGTCATTGATGCTCTGAGAATTTAATTTTCTCTAAAACTAATTTTACATTAACTGTCAATAAAAAGGAGCCATTCAGTAGATTTGTATTCTGTTAAACCCATGTCTGGAAGCAGCTTCGCGATATCATTACAATACACTAATCCTTCATTTTCAATAAAAAAAATTGTAATAACTCTTTTTCTCGCGTTTTGTATGTAGTAAGTGTTACTGTTAGTGCCAATAAATTTTTTTCTTTCAATCTTGAGGCTAACACTTCTGATCTTTGTTTTGATAAATTGAGATCACGTATTAAATCACTGAGTTCATTTTGAGAAAATAACTTTGGCATAGATGTTTCACCCTCCCATTCACTTCCACTGGTAGACGGTTCCGATTTCTGTAAATTTGGCAACATCATTGTTTCTGAAGGCATACGAATTAATTTTAAAACGTAAATAGGGCGAGGGAAGTTTTCACTGTGTAAAACCAGACATTTTGTAGACTGTAAGTTTGGGTGTCTCCACGTTTGATTTCGATTTAAACCTTGAACATCTACTACGCAAAAGTAACAATTGTCTAAATGATTCGTAGGCTTCATCCAGATCATAGGAATACCAAAGTTTAATCTAGAACGTTCTCCTTTTTTCCACAACCGTAAAGACTCAACACAGGACTTACAAACTTTATTAAGAACCCATGGTTTACCTAATTTGTCTATTTTAAAACTGAAATAATCAACATGAGTCTCCTTGACAAAGTCTGTGATATTTCTTTTTTGTTTTTTTGGTATATAAACACCGCAAATATAACAAAATAAATCACTACAATATTTACACTTTTTTCGTGACGAACTCATATTTTAGAAGACAAGACAAATATATTGGAATGGACATTCAGTAATTGAAACAAAATATTAACCCATAACAACTTATCCAGATTCACCTGTAAGTACTACAATATTGTCAAATAACTAAGATCTCAGCTGTCCTGTGGAGCAAGGGGTCTGAGAGTGGGTCACGTGATGTGTGTATGCGCGAAAAAGTTGCGCAGAAGTCTAATCATGATTGAAAAATTAAATTTTGTTTCTAGCAAACCGATAATTGTTCAAAATATAAGATATGCAAAAATCATGAAAATACGAACACATTGAGAACTTTCATGAATATATTCGTAACCTGGGCACTTGAAAACATAAAAATTTGCGATGACATCCAGGACAACAAAAAAAGTTTTTTTTTTGTGGAACTGTGTTACCCTTACTGTAATATTGCATTTATGAATTTTTTTGAATTTACAGACGTCAATTTTAAAATAAATTTACTTTTTGTGTGAAAGAAAATCTGTTATTACTTTCGTAATAATAATAATAATAATAATAATAATAATAATATATATTTCGTGCTAATATACAAAGTATTTACACTCGTCAGTCTAAGTAGGTACTTACAAAATTATATGTTTACAGCTAAGGTACTCATTAAAGCTATAGAATCCCTTATTTATTAAATATTTTTTACTGTCGTTTTAAATTGGCTTAATTCCAATTGTTTAGTTTTAAGTGGTAATTCATTGTAGAATTTTATAGACCAGTAGTTTGGCCCAGTTTGAGTTTTTTTTATTCTTTGAAATTCTGGTCGGAGATGATTACAAGCTCTAGTTTGATGCTTATGTATACTACACTGTTCCGAGAAGTTACTAATGTGTTTTTTGACAAATAGTAAGCATTCTAAAATATATATGCACGGTAGCGTTAGTATTTCATATTGTATGAAGTATTGTTTACATTCACTTCTGTAGCTGCAGTTTGCTATTATTCTAATTGCTCGTCTTTGTAATCTGAATATTCGGTGGCAACCTGTAGAGTGACTCCACGCTAGGCGTAGGACATTATCGACTGGCACAAGGCAAAATACGATGTTCGTAGAACTGTTGGGGACACACTCGATTGTAAATTTCTGAGTGCGAAAGTGTTTTTACTTAGTTTCTTTGATATAAAATCGGTGTGATGAAGCCAGTTTAGTTTACTATCGAGGTGCACTCCTAGGAAACATACAGATTCATTCTGGGTGTCTAAGTTACTGTGTCTCAGTGTAAACAACATTTTCTTAGTTTTCGCAGTATTTAAGAGTAGTTTATTATATGAGAACCATTCAAGGGCCTTTGACTGTGCCACGATACATTTGTCTGAAACATTTTCTATGTGTTTATCCGTTATGGTGAGGGTAGTATCATCCGCAAATTGTACAATATGTGTCTCACCTTCTGTACTCTCTATACAGCTTGGAAATGAATTTACAAATATTATAAACAACAATGGGCCTAGTATGCTTCCTTGTGGCAATCCAATGTTGATAGGAAGTACTTTTGAAGTTCCATTGAAGTTTACTATTTGATGTCTGTTTTTTAGATAAGATGCTATTAATTTAACGCTAGCTTGGTCGAATTTATAGTTTGCTAATTTATGTAATAGTGTTTCATGGCATACCGAATCAAAAGCCTTTGAGAGGTCTAAAAACATAGATAATGAATATTCTTTGTTTTCAAAGCCATCAATTAAATTCATATTAAAATCAATAATTGCGTCAGTGGTGCTTCTATTTTTGCGAAATCCGTATTGTTTTTAATTAAATAGATGATTTGATTCAAAGTGATTTATGATTTGTATTGCTAAAGCTTTCTCAAAAACTTTAGAGAAACTGGGTAAAATAGAGATGGGTCTGTAGTTGGATAGGTCATGTACATCCCCTTTTTTGTATATTGGTAATACTGAAGCAATTTTTAGTGGGTCAGGAAAAACAGATTCATTTATACAGAGATTAATTAGTTTGGTTAGAGGGTAAACAAGGTTTGAAATGTTTGCTTTTATGATATATGGGCATAGACCAAATATATCTTTGGATTTACTGGACTTTATAGATACTAAGATATCTCGAATTTGTATGAAAGTGACTGTGTTAAATTTGAAATTGGTATTAACCAAACAAGTAGGCTGGTCATGCATTATACCTTCACCGTTTAGTTCAGGGAAGTTTTTGACGATATTATGTCCAACGTTAACAAAGTAATTGTTAAAGTCGTCTGCTGATAAGGTGCTGTTAATGAACATTTTTTTCTGTTTGCGGTTGCATCTTTTGTTTACAATATCCCATAGAGATTTGCTTACGTTATTTGAGTTGTATATCAATCTGTCTGTTTCTTCTCTCTTTGCACGTTTTAATTCGTTCCTATACGCGTATTTGTATTTATTTTTTGTAGCATACAGTTCGTGAGTTGGGGATTTTGAGTACATATCATTTAGCAAGTTTAATTTGTCCCGCATGTTTTTGAGTTTATCATTGTACCATTTTATTCCACCATCACGGTGTTTTGTTGAAAATTTGGTGTAAGGAAAGAATGTATTAAATAAATCTATGAAATAATCGTGAAAGAGTTTAAACTTGCTATTAACGTTTTCGAACGGATTGTCTATGAACTTCCAGCTTAAACTACTTAGATTGTTGTGCATAGCACATTGGCCGCGTAACGTGATTGAACGAACGAGTTTCGTATGTTGTTTTTCGGTACATCTGCCAGGTAATTTGGCGCTGATCTTTTGACCATAATGATCTGATATGCCGCAATTTACAGTAGATGTGATAAAATCATCTGAGTTCAGATTGGTGAATATGTTGTCTATACAGTTTTTAAATCTAGTTTCTTTGAATATGGTTTGTACATATCCAAATGTCATAAAATGATCACATAATTTAGTGGCATTTGTATCATTGGAACAAAATCTTACATTAAAGTCTCCTAAGATTACACATTTTTTACCTTTAAACTTATTTAATATAGTATCTAGTGTATTCATAAATACCTGGATGTCGCCCAGAGGTGGTCTATACACACAAACTACATTGCAGTCGAACTTAGTATAATTAACCGCACATACTTGGTATAACCACCGATGACGACAATATCAGCGTTTACTATATTAATCAATACGAAACAACAATTTGAACAACTACGATCATTGAACTTCTTTTTATGTATAGGGGAATTCGCATGTTCAGGTAACAGATCAACGACAAATTTTATTAAAACTTGTGCATTCAATTTCTGTTGCAATAAATTAATAAACACAATGTCAAATAAACAAATCTATTTAATAAATGCACAAATTCAATAACCAACAAAATAAATGTAGGTAAATCAAACAATTTATAACATATGTACAAAGATTACAAGTTTATATATGTGAAAATAAATCAAATAATTATCATTTCGATAAATAACTATTACTAAATTTTAACTAATTTCAAACTAAGATCAGATCTGTCTTTCACAAGCTTATTAACTAACTTATTTACAAGGTTACGATGCCAATTTATCAAATCAATTTCGATCTATACGATCGAACAACAAAAAGCAAATGTTACGATGTTTCGTCTTACGATGAAAGCTAAATATTACTACTCTATTTACGAATTAGCGATTCTTTGTCTTCTGACGACAAAGGCTTCTATTTAAATTTTCAAATTCAATTACAACGAAAGCGAGTGTGAAGAGATGCAATCAATGTACATCCTTCTAAACTTATACGATCAACGAAATAACGAATTTTCATACCTTATGTATGTAATGGTTTGACAAGGTCAAACATTGAAGTTTCCTTATCGACAATGCGATACTCAATGGAAATTTACAGCTTCTGCGACTCCAGAAAATGTAATTCTTCAATACGATAACAACGATTTGTAGACATAAAAGCGAATTCCAACTATGCTACAACGATATCTCAATTGGGATGCTACTTCCAAATTCTAACGAGATTTACGATTTACGAAATTGGATCAATATTACAAAGGGGTGACGCCATTTTCCATAACTAAATGTGCCATGCTTCATTTCAATTTTCGATTAAATATTCGATCCAAATCGATTTTCAACAACGAAATCTTAAAAGCTGTCAACGACAAAACGAAATTACAATAAATTCAACAATATTAACGAATTCTTACCCTTTTAATTACATTAAGAAGGCTTAAGAGCTAAATCAACGTGTTGACTTGCGAAAACCACAATTGAAAAAGAACGAACGATTGGTATTCGCGCATGACGATCTTGCGCGACCTACGATATTTAAATTAACTAAAAGATTTCAAACCATAGGCGTGCTATAAAACATATGGGTTCGAGCGACAATATAAAATTTCAAACTTAGGCGTTACATTGGATATGATTTTCTATGGAGATTTCTTTTATTCCTGCTATCGCAGTAAATTCTTCACTGTTCTTCATCATTATTAGTACGCCTCCATGCCGACTGTATGTTCTGGTGAATGACGATGCGATGAACCATTCCCCACACGAAAAAGTATCCATCTCTTCTCCAATTAGCCAGTGTTCGCTGATACAGACTATGTTGAATTTTGTGGAATTATAGCTTAAAAATGATTCCAGTTCCAATAATTTATTGCGAATGCTTTATATATTAATATGAAATATGCTTAGATTTGAAGGAAAAGCATGTGATTCTCTAGGTTTACGAACTGGTTTAATCGTTACGTCCTTTATGTTGAGCGAATCGAAAATTGTAGCGGCTCACTCTGACGTGTTCCGGCCAATTATTGGGATCCAGTAGAGTATCGGCGTGTTTAATATTGGCTGCGACTCGAAAACACAAGTTTTGTCCTTTACTTTGTAATTTAAGGCATTCAACCTCCTCATCATTTGTAATCAGCTTAAGATGGTCGAGCATATTTATTTCTGTGACGGAAGGTGAAATTCTTCCAATAAAAGCCCATGCTTTCTTTGGTGCTGCCGTAATACTAAATGTATTGCTAGAATTCGTACCGATAATGGGTTTTGTTTTATATGTGTTGACCAATTTTTTTTGAGGTTTTTGGTAGGTGACCAATTTGAAATCATCGTCATCTTTGTTAGATTTATGAACTGAATTTGTATTAATGTCGCTATTTAGATTTATAATTGTTTGTAAACAATTTTTGTTATCAATTTCCTCAGGTGTGGGCGAGATAACCACTTGTTCTTGAATTTGAGCGTTTCTAGCATTAGTGTTTACCTGCCCTTTCTTTGGTTGTGATTGATGCTTGCTTACTTCCAAATATAGCTTAGGTACTTTTTGCTGTTTATTTGCGTTTACTTTATGAGTTTCAACGTAAGGTGATAGAGTTGCATTGGTTTTGCGGTCTTCAAGGGAATTAATTTTTTTGTTTAAATCCTTTATGTGATTGTCTTTTGATTGTAACAATTCAGTTTGCAGTTTTATAATTTGTTCTTTGCTGGTTAGCAAATTAATCAACAACGCATTTATTTTTAATACGTTGTCAGTTTCTATATCGCAGAATGCACGGTCTTTATCGCCATTTAGAATTTCGTTTATTGACCTTTCACAGCAAATCACTGTGTTATCGTCCACCTTTATGTAATTTTTCTTATTAGCACAGCTTGTGTGGTAATATTTTTCACAATTTGCACATTTAACTTTTTTTGTAACCGCGGATTTAGAACAAACACAACACTTAGCAAATGATGCGCCTTCTTCACTTTCCGCCATTAATCCGGACGCTCTTTTTAATCTATTATAGTTTGCACATTAAAAATAGGCGTTTTTTTTTAAGTTTTATTGTAATTTGTCTATATAAAACCTATTCCCAATAAATATCTTTCAAATATAGGTATTCACGAAGCAGATTTATCTGATAATAATCCGCAAGTATCTGAGCCAGAGAACAGTGTTAAAACCTACATGGATTTTTTGGATTTGGTAAAATCTCGTTAAAAACTTTCTAAAAATCAAGGATATGATAAAACTTTAGGAAATTTGCTTTTGTTGGTAAATGTAAATATACGGATACAGATTTAAATAATGTCCTAATTTTTGTAACAATATTATGTAATGAAGGAGGTTCCACTGTAAATCAATTACTTTTTTCTTTAATGTTGTGCTTTGTGCCTTCTATTTATAATTGTATCAATATTATTTTGTGTGTGATGTGTTATTTACTGATGTATCTCAAAACAAATGTTTGTTTGCTTTCGCATATACTGAACATTATATTTAAAATTATTTTATCTGTAATAAACGTATGTGTCATACACCTACATCGTTTCTGTCTTATATTCTATATTTGCGATATATTTTTATGTTGATTTTATTTTTATATAAATGTATTTAATTACAAAAAAATTTGCAAGTTAAGCACTTTTGCAATAAATGTATTTAAAAACGTATTTACGTTTTGCTGACAAATTTAACTTAACTTTTTTTTAGATCTCTTAATCATTCAAAATTAAAAATGATTCTAAATGATATTTAGTTAATACATAAATTACAGTTATTAGTAATTTAAAAATTAATATTAGATTTTTAATGACGTATAAATTAGAAATAAGTGTACGCAATTTCAGTTTTTAACATTCTATAAACCAATAAAAGAAAATCAATATAAAAATGTAATACGTACAGATTCATAAAATTTATTTGTTTACTAAACTAAAACACAAAAAAACATCAATAAAATTTTCTACGTAAAAATAGCTGAAAAAAGCACACATTCAAATCGTGGTATAATAAAAGCCAAAACAAGAATCCTTGACGTATGAACTAAAGTTGATTATGGCAAAAAATAGATCAGTTCATAATAGACTTAGACCAATAACGTAGTAGATGGTGAGGGTATATCATTTCATTTTATTAGGGGAAATTCCAATTGTTCGAGTGGTAATTCATCTTGTATTATCCGCTTTGGCGCAGACTTCCTGTGAAATATCGCTAATGTGTTTACCGTTTACCGCCTCTCGTGCTACTACGTACTACATAGATTGCAATCATTATTGAATATAATAGAGAATGTAAATCCATTCAAACATTTATTAAAATTATTTTAAAACATTGTAAAAGGAACTACAAAATTCTGTGAAAAGAGAAGTTTACAAAGTTAAAATTATAAGCTTATAGAACGAACTTTATATGTTAGTTTTATAAACAATTTTTTTAATATATTGTTTGCTTAAAATTTTATATAAAGCTTTGTTTTTGTATTTTTTACTGATACTCAACGCATAATTTTTTTTTCCTATAAATCGACAAAATAAGTTTAAAAAAACAAGACATTTGCTGGTAATTTTGACTTGTTTATACGATAAAAATTTTATTTTCGATCAAACTAAAACGCGTCTTGTTAATGATACTAGTGCGTTTAGAAATAAAAAGTATTTTCTTTTTGGTAAAAGCAATAAACTGTTCTGGTTGATTAATTTTTTCTATGTAGAAGAAGCCTACTTTAAATAGATCTTTCCCCTTTACTTAAGAAAATTCTCTAAAAGCTGTATTTGAAATCTACTCGTAAAAGAATATAATATAATAAAGCTTTCTTTTAGTTCTAAATTTATATGTAAAAATATCTGTTTTTATATGAAAAATAAATTGTAGCTTGTATTATCCATTATAAAGTCTTTAACACAAAATGGAATGTTCAATTATAATTGTAAATAATTCAATGCCTTTCCCATATATTTCTTTTTTGTATTTATTAATTATTTGCGTCTACATGTTTTAACCTGATGCTCATCATCAGGCTTCTAAAATTATCAACTTAATAATAAATAATTAAAAAAGAAATAATAAAATTTAAACCTTACAATTCTTAATATACTTACAATTAATAAATAAATGAAAAATTGAACAGTTTATGTTAAAATGACAATATAAATTAAAAAAATTTTTTAACGAGAAAGATATACAAAATAATATTATCAACAATAAAATTAAATAAAAATAATTTAAATAAACACAAAAATGTTATTTAAGAAAATGAAACTAATTTTCAAAATTAACAATTTTATTTAAACATGGTTCTAAGTTTTTATGTTTAACAATTTCTTTTATCTCCAAAAAATTTTATTTTAGACTTTTATTGCAAATATGAAGAATTTTGTAGTTATTTTTATAATCAAAACAGTGGTTATATTCTAATATGTGATCAGCGAACGAAGATTTTTTATATAAGTTAATACCAACATTATTGTTTTTAATGTAAGAAAAATGTTCAGTTATTCTTGTTCGACATTTACGGCCGGTTTGTCCAATATAAAAAGAGCTACAGCTACCACAATTCAATTTGTAAACACTAGATTT
This sequence comes from Aquatica leii, assembly GCA_035610365.1. Lineage (NCBI taxonomy): Eukaryota > Metazoa > Arthropoda > Insecta > Coleoptera > Lampyridae > Aquatica > Aquatica leii. Next base: position 17,254,093 of record CM069432.1, read on the forward strand.
ATTCAGAATATCAACTTTATCTTTACTATTAACAAGTAAAAATTTTAAATTAAATTCAGATGAAAAAAAAATTAATATTATGCTTTTTAAACAAATTTGAAATTAAACAGAAGAGCGGCCAATGTAAGGAAGAGAAAAATATGTTTTTTTAATGTTATCTGAAAGTGGAATAAGAGTTGAAATGTTTTTAATATTAATAGAATTACAAATTTTATTTTGAAAATTTTTGATCATATCTAAAGAATAATTATTATTATTTGCTAAATTATAAATAATGCTAAATCCTTTATTTGTTAGTTTATTTTTAATTACAATTACAAAATAAAATATGTCATTTTTTCTTTTTTTAATTATTTATATATATGACAACTAAACTATTATCAACAAAACAGAAAATCATGACAACGTAAGTAAATAAATGGTTTTAATAAAACAGTGTAGATGGCATCAAAGTGCTAAAATTTGAAATTAGTCACTTAACACGCCCCTCTCAAATTTTACACTTTTGCAGATTTTTAATCCCATGGCATCAAATGACGATAATGTACAGGTCCTGGAAAAGGCTTCGTAAGAATGTCAGCTGGCATTTTTGTTGTTGGAACATGCTTCAATTTTATCTCATTATTTTTCACCAACTGACGAACAAAATGATATCTTGTAGCAATATGCTTAGTACGTGAGTGACATGTAGCATTTTCTGCAATGTACTTTGCTCCACGATTATCAGTTCCAAGATCTATTATTGATAAATCATTTAATTTCAATTCTAGCATTAAATTTCATAAATATAATGCTTCGCGAGATGTTTCTAATAGAGCTACATATTCTTACTCCGTTGATGAGATTGCTACTGATTGTTGTTTCTTTGAACGCCATGATATTGCAACTCCACTTCATATAAATACATATCCTATACATAAAATTCGGTCGTTCTCATCATTAGCATGATCAGCATCAGAATATTCTTGGATTCCAAATTTATCTTTTTTAAATACTAGCCCATAATTTTGCGTACCTTGTAGATAACGTAATACACGTTTCGCTGCTGACCAATAAATTTCTTGATATTTTTCATTAAACCGTGATAATCTATTAACAGTAAATGTGATGTCTGGACGAGTAGCATTTGGTAAATACATTAGTGATCCAATTAATTGTCTGAATGGTTTTTCTTCATCTTTTCTTCGATATGAATTTCCCGTCGGTAATTTTGCTTGAGAGTCACTTGAATTGCATTCTTCCATATAGGACCTTTTTAATAGATCTTTTACATATTTTTGTTGACTTAATTCAATTTTTCCATTAATTTGATTGATTTCGATTCCTAAACAATGTCGTGCTAAACCAAGGTCTTTTATCTCAAATTTCTTTGCAAGTCCAGCTCTAATTCTCTTAGCTTCTTGCTTATTTCTTGATATATATAAGATATCGTTGAAATTTACGACCAAAATTGTATATTGATCCTCACTCATGTTGTAATAAAAACAGGTATCACTAGCTGCTGGAGTTAATCCAAGACTTTCTAATTTTTCATTCAATATTTTATTCTATTGATGACCAGTTTGTCGTAAACCATACAATCTTTTTTTAAGTTTGCAAACCTTATTATTTTGGGATAATGTTTGAAACATCTTATAAGCAATTTTTCCTAAATTACTATTTTTTCTAATAATTTCTTTTAACGCTTCTTTAATATACTTTGGCAGTTCCATAAATATCTCTTTTTCGAAGTATCCATTCAAATAAGCTGATACAACATCCATTTGGAAAACTGGCAAATTTTCTCGCACAGCCAATGCCATCAAAAGCCTGATAGAGTCCAACCTAGCTACACGTGCAAAAGTATCAGTGAAATCTATTCCTTGTCGTTGTGTAAATCCACAAGCAACAACTCGAGCTTTCCTCCGTTCAAGTGTTCCATCAGATTTGAATTTGTTCCTTAGAACAATTTTACAAGTGACAACATTTCTATCATTTGGCCGTTCAACTATTTCCCACGTGTTATTTTTAATCAAACTACGAATCTTTTCAGTAATAGCTTCCATCCATTTAGTTGCTTCGTCTCCAGTCATTGCTTATTTTAATGTTATATCGGCAAAATTTACTTCTTCAATTGTTTCATTTTCATTTTCTGATGCATCAACATATATTTCATCGTCACTTTGTTACAAGCTTTTGGTATTTTACGAACCTGCACGGCCAACTCACAATTGTCGGTGAGAGGGGGGTTCATAGAAACAGTAAATATGCTTAAGGGCGCCAGAGCTTATCCAAAGTCACTTCTGTCCCGCTCAAGACAGACGGTATAAACTTGTAACACGATGTTAGGTTCGTAATCCTTATACTCGGCTGTTCGAGTAGCCAACGTTTGTTATTAGATAGCGACGATCCAAAGAGACAGGTATGTTGTCATAAAAGAACAAGTAACCACAATAACAACTTTAATCTAGAATCGTTGATGATTATCACAGAATATAAGAATTCTCATTACAGCAAGTCAGTAGTATCGGCAACACACAATACATACGTAAATTATGTTGAAATGAACAGCGAAGAATAGTTTGTAGTCAATCTCGTCTGTATACAATATGCGAAGTACACCAAATAATTAGGAATATAGCATTACTGACAATCAAACACAGTGATAATAAATTACTACATTAATGTTAGCCTATCGTAACAAAGTGTGCGGAATTAATATAGCACTAGCGTTAATTACTCGTTGGTAGTACACAGCATGCGCAACTCAAAAATAAGTAAAAAAATTACTACCTAACTGGTAAACAACAATATCAATAATTACAGAACTAATATTAGCAAAAGTTTCGTGAGTGACCTCGTTGACAACGGAAAAGGTACATAAAAACACTTACCATTAACACAGGAACTTCCACTCGTGCGAAAAAAACCCTTTCCCCGGCAAGTTATCCTATAAACAATTTGAATCGCAAATCGTGTCAAACTAATGCCTCACGAAATCAAGATCTACAAAAATCGTTACTTAAGGTAAAAGAAAGTATATATCATATAACCCGGTTGTCGAATGCTGTTGTACCCCTTGTCTGTGGTTTAATTAGTTATAACCGTAGGCCTTATAAAAAGTTAGCATCGTCCCATCCAAATATTTGTCGAGGTTCATCCTTTGTAAGTCAGTATCGACTCGAACCAGGGCCAAATTAGGGGAGGAACGGCCGGTGACGATTCGAATACTCCACACGATCGTAATGAAGTTAGAATTTTCCTTTGTAGGCTTTAAATTATAACCAGAATACCCACGTTTAGGAGGTAGCACATGGCGTCTGCGTAAATAAATTAGTTAGTTAAGAAGACTTCGATTTTCCATCGTGTCCCAACACGTGGATGATTTGAGAAAACGATTTTTAACTCACGCAGACATAGGTTAACACATGCACGATGTTAAAGTCAAAATGCCGGTAATCTCGCCGGATATCGCCTACTCAATACGAAGTGACCAACGAACCCGATAGATGGCGTCGAGAAATATAAAAGTAATTTTTAATTAAACCAATATACAGGGTAATGCATTATTTAAATTTATGCACGTAACAACTTAAATCTTCTTGAATTTCATCTTCATCATCATATTCCTCTTAATCTTCATTTATATTTGCTGTCTGTCCAGTGTTGTAAATTTTTCGTGGTCTTCCTCTTCTGCCTGATTTTTCTATTCGTGGTCTTCCTGGTTTTCGATGTAAAATTTGTCTTGGTACGCAATCTTCGTTTATTAGATTATTTTCAATTTCTTCATTTTCATTTTGAGCTTTAATTAGTATATAAACGCATTCAATATTTTCTTCATTTTTATCAGAAACTTTATCTTCTTTTTCTTTATTTAAAAATTGATTTTCAAGGATTTGTACATCTATTGCAACAATAACCTTTTTCTCAATTCGAATCTATACCATATTAGATAAGCTTTTGATTCTTCTGAATAACCAACTAGAATACCTTCTTTTAAACACTGATCAAACTTTAATTTTCCTTGTTGTTTTTCTAAGACGACCGTTTTTGCTCCGAAAACTTTTAAATTACTCAAAACAGGTACTTTCTTGTTCCAGATTTCAAATGGAGAATGATTATCTAAGCTAGATGTTGGACACCTATTTGTTAAATAATTTCAAGTAGCCACCGCCTCAGCCCAGAATCCATAACTTAATCCAGATTAGATTAAAAGACATCGTGCTATTTCAATTAATGTTCTGTTTTTCCGCTTTGTTACTCCGTTTTGCTGTGGTGTATAGGGAACAGTTCGACGTCGAGATATACCATTTTCCTTCAGAAATTCATCAAACTCTTAATTACAATATTCTGTTCCATTATTGGACATTGAACATTTAATTTTACAATTTTTCTGGGTTTTAACACGTGCTTTATATTCTTTGAAAGCTTGAAAAACACCACTTTTGTCATGTAAAAATCGAACTTCACACCATCGTGTGCTATCATCAATAAATGTTACAAAATACCGAGCACGTCTAATGATTCTCCTCTTGACGGTCCTCAAACATCAATTCTAACTTCTTTGTGCATTTTTCGGACTTCTTAGGAAACGGTAATGCAATTGCTGCAGTGTCCGGATCGTCCCCTCGGACCTTGAAAATCCGGGACAGGGCTACGAGGAGCGACGGTGCCGGCTCGTACCCATGTCCGCAGCTGGTCTCCAAGGTGAATAGCCTCTAGTCGATAGAATAATGTAGGTAAGGGAAGTCGGCAAATTAGATCCGTAACTTTGGGATAAGGTTTGGCTCTGAGGGCCGGGGCGCGTCGGGTTTGTCGCGGGACCGGACGACGGCCACAAGCCGGGACCGAGTTAGGCGAGGACGCGTTCGAACGCGTTCGCAACCGACCTCGGTACCGCGCGGAGGCCGCCCGGTGTAAGTGCCAAGCTGCGGGGCCCCGTCGGGCTGGCGAGCCATGTAGACGCGTTTGCGCACCGTTTCGGCGGACGCGCGCGTCGGCGGCTTCCTTCTTTGGCGGAATCTAACCCCTTCAACCGCCGACAAACGAGCCGACTCAGAACTGGCACGGACCCGGGGAATCCGACTGTCTAATTAAAACAAAGCATTGCGATGGCCCGAAAGGGTGTTGACGCAATGTGATTTCTGCCCAGTGCTCTGAATGTCAACGTGAAGAGATTCAAGCAAGCGCGGGTAAACGGCGGGAGTAACTATGACTCTACTAACCGAAAACTCAAAAAAATGGACACAACGGGAGTTAATCAAGATGGCGGAATTAGAGATAAATTACGAAGGAAGAACCCTAAACAAATTTATAAGCAAAACTCTTAACCGCACTGCCGAGACCATCCGGACCAAGCGGAAAAGTAAGATTTATTTAAACATTTTTAATAGAACAAAATCTAATCTTCAGTCACTAAACTCTTCTAACGACATTTTTGGTTCTTCTACAACTGCTTCAATTACTCAATTGCCTCCAACTGACTACTCTTCAACCAGAATATATGAAAGAAATTTCGATCCACAGAGTGCAGGACCTTCCACCTCGATCTCTAATATCTCTTCACCCCACAATCACAATGACAGCACTATCACAACAGAAAACAATACGGCCAAGGAATTTTCCAATAAATCTGTCATAAGCCATCCGATCATAATCTCTAATACCTCCATTCTTAACCCGGATGCTACACCGTTTCTGCCGGCGCCTCAAAACGACAAGGTCCTGTCTTATCTTTTCTCTTTGGTTCAATCTAGTCCTCTGGACGCCATCGACAAGGAGCTTATACAGAGCATATCAAGTACTACGAATTCATCTAAAACCTCTAAATACATCGATGATTACTTAAATCACATTCTTTCATTCATCAAAGTTAACGATAGACTCGATAAAGCAGCTCCTCCTCTACAGAGACACTCCGGTCGGGGACTTTACAAACGTAGTGCCCAAAAAGCTTTCAACTACAAAATAGCGCAAAAGCTATATATCAACAACAAAAAACATCTTGCTACCTGTATCTTCGAAGGGAAACCATTATCCACACCCACAATCTATCCGGATATACTGCCTGTTCAAGAGATAAAAAAATCTTTGAAGACAAATCTGTCCCCGATTCCACTCAAATTAAATCCAAGGTTGAACATAATATCCAAACTTATGAACCGATTACTCTAGAACTTCTTAAATCGGCTCTTAATACTCGCTCTTCCGAGGCAGCAGGACCGGATCGCATAACAATTCGGCACGTTAGAAAACTTAACATTTTAAAATTAGTAATTCTTTTTAATTCTATCTTGACCACTTCTCATGTTCCCTCTATGCTTCTTGAAGCAAGGACAGTTCTGATACCAAAGAAAGGAGACCCGGCCGACTTGTCTAACTGGAGACCTATCACCATATCTTCCATCCTCCTGAGAATCCTAAATAAAATCATTTCCCGGAATTTTGCCCTACTTCCCTTGCATCACGGTCAGCAGGGTTTTATTCGATCCGATGGAATCCTAATCAACACATTTGTGACCAACTCTCTGATTAGAGAGAGCCGGGCTGAGACGCGCCCTTATGCTATCGCTGCATTGGATCTACGCAAGGCTTTCGATACGGTATCACACGATAGCGTAATGAGAGCTTTGCTTAGATTTAATATACACCCTAAAATCATCGCACTTATTAAGAACCAATACAATAACTCGGTTACCAAAATTCAATGTGGCGCTAATCTCACCGACACGATAAAATTTAACAGAGGGGTAAAACAAGGCGACCCACTCTCTCCGGCTCTCTTTAACATGATGTTGGACGAACTAATCACTGAACTTAACTCTCACAATGAAGGCCTCACATTGGATCGACTAAAAGTCCCGGTGCTGACGTATGCAGACGATCTCCTTATTCTTGCTAGGGACGGCTTCAGTGCACAACTCTCATTAGACATCTGCTCTAACTTCTTCAATAAACGCGGACTCGAAGTCAATGCTAACAAATGTGTATCATGTGTCACTGAAATCGTTCCTCGCAAGAAAAAGCTTTATCTCTCCTATTTTCCCCTAACCATAAAAGATAAAGCAATTCCCTCCCTCTCACCTACCCAATCTTTTCTTTACCTAGGGTTTTCTTTTAGACAAGACGGTACGTTTGTCTCACTCCCCAGCAACTTTGAGGAGTGGTTTATCAACCTGAGAAAAGCACCTCTTAAACCACATCAGAAACTTGATCTATTTAAACATCACTTAATTCCTAAATTACTTTTCCATACACAACATCCTCGTATTGATAGGGCTCTTCTTAAAAGAATCGACCACCAGCTCAGATTCCACATCAAAAAAATTCTTCACCTGCCTCACTGCCTCCCCGATGCGGCACTCTACGCCACCATTCGTAATGGCGGTATTGGCCTGTTTATTTTTCGGGTCAACGCCCCTGACATTTTATACCGTCGTCTGAGGATCTTCAATAATTCCGATTTTCCACTCGCTATGGCCATTACTGCCCATCATCAAACAATCAAATTCACTGAGAAACTTGTACGAATGAATGAACCCATCGGGATAGGGAAAGCTAACATTAAAACACACTGGGCGGATAAATTGGAAACTTCTTATGCAGGCAATGGTCTGATCCAGGGTCTTCGCAACACCTACAGCGGTGCCTGGATCAGTAAACCCCCTCCGCATTGGTCCGGATCGGACTTCATTAGGGCCCTTCACTTAAGATTCAATATCCTCCCGTGCCCTGGTGGAGTCCAAAACACAGGCACTTACAACACCTGCAGAGCTGGCTGTGCGCAACGGGAAAGCCTATCCCACATTCTTCAAAAATGCCCGTTGCTGCACAATGATAGAATCAAAAGACACGATCATGTGGTTAAGAAAATAAAAACGTTTGCAGAAAAGAACGGCTTTATCACGGAATTAGAACCTCGATTCAGAGATGCGCAAGGCCGCCTTCGGAAACCGGATCTTCTGTGCCTTAAAGGATCGAACATTACCATCGTTGACGCCTCAATCTCGTGGGAGGGTCCGCGCAGCCTCAATGTGGCGGCTGAAAATAAATTGATTACATATGGAGACCGTCACATTAAAGAGATCATCCTTAAAGAATATCCGGCGTACAAAAACATTAATATCGGCCCATGCATTATCGGGGCCAGAGGCATCTGGAGCGAGACAGCAAACTCTATCATCATCAGGGCACTTGAACTAAAGCCCAACCAAATCAAACAACTGATCAACGACACCATTTTAGGTTCCATATTTATCCATAAGGCCCACCAAACGATAATATGGGATAGGATCCACCGTAGATGATTTTTCATATTAGTGTAATCTTAAGAATTTCAATATTGTTAGTTTGCTTTATTTTGTTTGTTATTGTCTATTATATCTGTTTTTGTTATCTTTATTAATCTGATATGTACAAATTGATTACGAACAACTTATACGATCATAGGATCGAAACGTTTATATTTTCCGAAACACATCTAAACATTTCAAATCTTGATGGCAATGCATTAAGAAGTAATATTGATTGTAAATCATCATACATTTCGACAACCATGGCTGACAATTTTGCTATTATGTCAAAAAATTCCATCAATTGAGTACGAAAATCACTGTTTTCTGATATCTTATAAAATGTTACTCGTTTGAGTAAACTTTCTTGTTTTACGGGTCCCATAGAGGCATACTCGGACTTTAACTTGTCCCAAATTTGTTTTGAAGTATTTAAACCTTTTACCATTCGTAATAAACTCAAATCAATAGCAATTATTAAGTCTGATTTAGCTTTAGCATCTTCTTCTCCCCATTTTCTGACACTCTGAACTGACGCATTATCATTTTCAACTAACTCGGGTTTTGGTTTCTTTACATTTACATATCCCCATGTACTATTTTTTACCATTACAGCTTCAATTTGCATAGCCCATGTATCATAGTTTCCCTTCGTAAGAAGCTTGATTGTACTTGATGACAAAGACACATTTTTTTAATTTAATTTTTACAGCGTTTTGGACCCATAACCTTATAAATATTAAATTTAGTTTAATATTTGTTAGTTTATTTTTAATCACAATTACAAAATAAAATATGTCATCTTTTCCTTTTCTAATTATTTATGTATATGACAACTAAACTATTATTAACAAAACAGAAAATCATGACAACGTAAGTAAATAAATAGTTTTAATAAAACAGTGTAGATGGCATCAAAGTGCTAAAATTTGAAATTAGTCACTTAACAAAAATTAAATTCATCAAGAGGTAATTTGTATAAACGATTAAAAAAGGATCTAAAAGATGACATTTTGTGTGAAAATAATTTTGAAAACAAATGCGACAACTAAATTCGCTTTTACTTCAAATTAATCAATTAAGTAAAATTTCCAATAACAAATTATCTGAAATATTTTACATTTATTTTTTTAATTAATATTTAAATTTTAAATAATTGAATTCAAAGAAGGAACGTTGTAAGCAACCACGGTTCAAGGTAACGTTCAAAATTCACTTACGTTGCAAGTGTTGAGATTTCGAGTCGATGACATCATTCATGCCACGTTTCAAATACGAGATAACTTCTTGGGAAAATTCCACGATTTAAAATTGAAAGCAAATTTTGCGAATGGAAAATCGATCAGGATCTTTTGCATTTTGGTTTTATCGATTCGAATTATGTGTGCAGCGGCAATTTCAAAGATAATTTTGTAAAGGATAAAATCGGTACATAAAAAAAAAGTCTATATTATTAACACATATTTTTTAAAATTAAGATATTGTAGATATTAGGTAAAATATAAGCTACATGGCTTCAAACCTAAGTCCCGCAAGCGCACTACTCAAAGGCTAAGTACCCATTTCAAGGCTGGCCTCGCCCTAAAAAGTAGCGACTCCACAAAATAAAAATAAAAGAACGGTTACACGCAACATTTACTCAATACAGTAACGAAAACGTTACAAGTTAAACCAACTAATTCATCAGCTAGTGATTGTGAATTAGAAAATAGAAAAAGGAAATTGAAAGTTAAGGTAAGAACGTAAAGTTTGATTTAACCAAGATGAAATTTTAGAAACAAGAGTGTTATAAAAAGAAACAATAGGTCTAATACGATTGTTTAGTTTGTGAATTTTCGGAAGGCCATATAGAAAACTTAAAGAAGGGTTTATTGGTCGATCTTCTTTTCAATTTCAAAATTTATTTAAAAAAGCATAACATTAATATTTTTTTTCATCTAAATTTAATTTAAAATCTTTACTTGCCAATAGTAAAGATAAAGTTGATATTCTGAATAAATCTAGTGTTTACAAATTAAATTGTGGTAGCTGTAGCTGTTTTTATATTGGACAAACCGGCCGTAAATTTCGAACAAGAATAGCAAATCATTTTTCTTACATTAAAAACAATAATGTTGATATTAATTTATATAATAAATCTTCTTTCGCTAATCATATATTAGAATATAACCACTGTTTTGATTATACAAGTAACTACAAAATTCTTCATATTTGCAATAAAAGTCTAAAATTAAATGTTTTAGAGATAAAAAAAATTGTTAAACATAAAAACTTAGAACCAGATGCATGTTTAAATAAAATTGTTAATTTTGAAAATTATTTTCTATTTCTTAAATAACATTTTTGTTTTTTTTTAATTTTTTTTTATTTTTGTTTTTATTTAATTTTCTTCTTAAAAACATTATTATTTTATATACTTTTCTCGTTAAAAAATTTTGTTTAATTTATATTGTCAGTTTGACATAAAATGTTTAACTTTTAATTTATTAATTTATTTATTAATTGTAAGTATATTAAGAATTTTAAGGTTTAGATTTTACTATTAAGTTGATAATTTCAGAGGCCTGATGATGACCGTTAGGTTGAACATGTAGCCGCAAATAATTATTAAATAAAAAAGAAATATATGGGAAAGGCATTAAATTATTTACAATTATAATAAATTGTCAATTACAAATAAAAGTCTAATCGATGCTGTACAGATCAAAATTGCCTACGAATTAAATTACGTTTAAAAAAAATAATTTAAGCAATTAGTAATGGAAACTTTTAGTATTTAGTAAATAATTTATAACGTTAACTATAACCAATTGTGTCTATATATTAATAACTAATAATTACATATTACGGAATCATTTTAAAAAGCATTTATTAATTTTTAAAAATTTAATAGTAACCAAAAATCAAAAAATCAATATAGAAACTTTTTTAGAAAAAAATCACGTGTGAGATAGCTAATTAAAAACACGCGAAATATAAATACAACTATTTTTGAATGCAAATTTCTAATTTAGATTTACTATACCAAGAAACGTTTACTAACATGTAAACAATAACAAAAAAAGAAAAACATTTAGCGTAAACAAAAACGTACAATCAACAATTAAAAAACGTCGTATTTTTTTACATTCTTAAAAGATTAGTATCACCGTTTGCAGGCATACACAAAAACTGAAAAAAATTTTTTTTAAATGCTTGCACAGCCAAGTTTATCGTTATTGTGGTAACGTTTTTTTAATTTTTTAGAAAATATTGTCTTTTTGTGTTGTATTAGTTCTAAATAAAAAAATACTTCAACACAATTAAAATAGTTATTAACATCTTACGTAAATTCACCCGTGACTTAAAAACGAGCGGCTAGCTCAATATTCCAGAAAGAGAGTTACAGTTGATCCTTAATGTGCTAATTAAGATTAATAAAAGAAAACCAAGACGAGGAAATATTAATTACACACCCCGTTTATATCTGTCGAACAATAAAAGTAAAAAAATTTTAAGTATAACAACAAACTATTTATTATTATTAAATATTTATGTCAACAAGAAGAGAGGAAAAGAGATTAAAACAAAACGGTGTACACATATACGAGTAATTGAGAGTTCGTTAATAACTATCACAGATAAGAATGATGTTACAAGCTCCTCAAATTATTGTGTTACCATACGAACGTATAACTTAATAGTTAATAGACTCAACATGTACAATTTCCAAAAAAGGCCGACACGTGATAGTGGCCCTACAAAACAAAAAAACACAGTTAACACCCTAAATGTAGTAAAGGGGCGTTCCAGGATGAAATTCATACAGTACGAAATCTATATACCAAATAACTTTTAACATAACAAACCACAAATAAATTAAACAACCGTACGGTATGTACAAAGCAATTAAAAATCTTCAAACTGTTTAATTAGTTGAGACAGAATTAACATTGGCACTGGCTCATTACAAATTATACACAAAAGATTATTGTTATGATTAATAAAAAAATAATGTTCAGTCCGCTTTTATTGAAATGACCGACACTAACCATCAATTTTACACATTTTGCTAGTTGCTAACCAAGAAAAAAATTAAAAACACATACAATATTGTTGCAACAGTGGTTCTAAAGAATCTCAAAAAAAACAACAGTTTACGCGAGTTTATGTCTAAACTCATATCCAAAATGTAGGCGAAGACGTAAGACAAATATTTAAAATGGTTTGTTACAAATAACGCAAAATTTCACTCCACTTGGAGTAACCAAGTGCTTATCGATTATCTTTTGCCATTCCTAAACCGGGATAAAAGAAAAGAGTTGCAAGATGAACTTGTGTACTTTGTAAATTTTATCTTCTGCAAGCGAGTCGCCAGGTTCGGTGTGCTAGTCTTACCATAAAATAAAAAGGCGCCAAGACGATTGGAAACTAGTAATGGAAGACACCGGTTCAATGTATCCAACGCTGAAAGTAAACCAAGTGCCTCCAAATTTAGTAAACCATTACACGAAGCACGTCAATGACTTCTCCCCAGATAACGTTTTGAAGCAGATGTAATTAACCAATATCTCTATTAGTACGTGCTGTTGTAGTCGTTTTCAGCAAAAGTATTTAATTGTTTCCTACTATTCGAAATTAGCAAACACGTGACGGTATCCCAAATTGTTGTCACAATTACGAAAAAATCAAATTAAGTCGCAAATATAGAAATCAATTCCTACCCCAGAAAACCTTTGCACATGACGCAAAAAAAAGAACAACAAGTAATCTTAAAACTACAACACCACAATATAGATATCTGTGCCATATCAGAAACAAAAGAAAAAGCAAAAGAACGACGCAATATGACAAGTACATCCTCATCTACTCATAAAAAGTAAAATACGAACGAGCAGGATTAGGCTTGGAGATCTTGATCAACCACATATTTTGATAAAATATAATCACAATCAAATATCAAAACAATCAAATGAAAACGCTAAGACTAGGAAAAAACAACATAAACATTGTCGATATACGTACCAGACTCAGGGATATTAATCTACAAAGCAAATAAATTTTACAAACAATTAAATCATTGTTATAATTTGATATGAAAAATAGAAAATGATAAAACACCTAAAATTAAAAAAAAAACATGTTTGTCGAATTCTACAGGAACAACAAATTAATGATCAACAACCCCAACGTGGAATCACTTTTTAACCTTCCACCAAGTGCGCTCTGTAATTTCACATGAGCGGGCGCTTGTCGTAAATTTTACGTCTTTAAGTAAATGGTGTTTTCTTTACATAAATGTTAGGAAATTGGTTGGAAGATAGCAAAAATAAAATATTATGGCAGTAAATAAAAAATATATGTGAACAAAAAAACTATGGAACACTATTTCAGACCAAAGAAAACTTAATCAAACTATTAGTCAGATTCGACATCGTCATCCTTACAACAATTGCAAACAACTTCAACCGCAGAATGGTTCTTGCAAGTAAACGACAGACAACGGCTACACTTCATTGATGCTGATGATCTTTTCTTCCGAGTGCACATGGTCGATACACTCCGCGTTTTGGAGGGGTTCTTCTTTCATCTTGTGTTATCCGGTCAACATCGCGACCGTAATTCACTTTGAGAAAAGCACTTATATCTCGAGGTAAGTGATTGAGAATTGCTCTGAAGATAAGATGCTCTTTCATCAAACTCAACGCCAAATTTTTCAGGAAAACTCTTCGATACTTAGGAGATTTTATGGGACAGCCAAATTTAAATAAAATTTGAGCATTTATGTGAAGAAAATTACACATGTCCATCTTTTTGTTATTCTAGAGACCGAGTATGCCGCACACATTTTGTCGACAGTATCAACTCCGCCGTTAGTTTCGTTGTAGTTCAGTATCCACTGAGGTTTTCGGGTGTCAGGATTTATTTCGTGATCGTCATGTAATGTTGACAGTAATATTACAGATTTATTCTTCCGCAGTACATAGAAAACCAGCATTTTGTCTTTTTGGAAACCAAAAATAGTGGATCCAACAGTACTACTTTTGCCTGGCAGGAATTCTTTTGGGATTTCAGCTTTATTTTTCTTCATTGTGCTCAAAACCGTTGTTTTTTTCGTAAGCAAATAATCAGCGAGTGGTACACTTGTATACCACTTATAAATAGTCAAATTCCTGTTTGAGTTCTCTATTGGTTTGATTAGACGCTTTACTATTTCCGTTGGGGTATTAGAGGCGGCAAATGGACCATCCCGTTGTTTTCAGCAGTATATTTTGAGATTAGATGTATAAAAACTTTTGGCATCACATAACGCAAAAAACTTTAGCCCGTATTTCGCTGTCTTGCTTGGAATATACTGTATAAAGGAACAGCGACCTCTAAATGGATGCAGCATCTCGTCGATTGTGGTATATGCACTCAAATTGAACGATGACTTACAGCTGTCGACGAAAACTTAGAAGAAGTCACGTAACGCTGCCAGTTTGTCAATGTTCTTCCTTTCAACTCTGATCTGCTTGTCATCGAATCTCAGGCAACCCTTGTTATTTCAATTCTCGTACCGTCACCGGTAAATATCTCTTGAACACTTGCGTGGTAAGATTTTTTTACACCGATCAAATATAGTAGATCTAGGTATGCCATAAATTTATGACGGGTCAAGTTTTTACCCGATCTCGAGAATATTGGTTGTCAACTCTCAGCTGATCGGTAAGTTGTTTTTCGCCACTCGGTTGATTTGTTTTTTCCAATGAAAATTTCTTCCATCGATTCCTCCTCTCTCTCAGATTCATCGGAAGTATTTTCTTGCTCGGTAGCACTCTCTTCATCCTGTTTACCAATTTCTTCTTCCGAGAACTCGCTGTCACTCGAGGGAAAGTTAGTCTCCCCATCTCGCTCAGGCTCATTGAACATATCTTGGACGATTTCTTCTAGCTCTGTTTGTGTAAGCGGCTTATGAGCCATAATGGAACACGTCTGAAACGAAAAAGCACATTTAGCTATAAAGAAGACGATATAAATGATAAAAAAATCATAAAAAAGTAGTTTATTTAATATACTTACAGTACAAGGCGCGTGTCGTAAAATTTACGCTCAACGGAAATTTCCTAAATGTCAATAGGTAACAAACACTTTTGTGCACACCCGATCCCTTATTAGATTAGAGAGACACTGACCACATAACATAAAAATTATGTTATGTGACACTGACTTTTAAATAACTCGAAGCTCGATGATCGCGACTAAGTTGTAAAAGTGGGGGAAGCGATTAGGTGCGTTTGTCGTAAATTTTACGACAGCGCGCCCGGTGGAAGGTTAAGGAAGTGAAACTACAACAACATCCACACTGGACTACATAATTACAAACAATACGGTGAAACCAGAACACAAGATGTAAAATCTCTGTTTGGCAAATATAAGGTCCGACCACAACCTGGTTTTAACCAAAATCGTAATAACTAAATTATTCGCCAAAAAAACCAACCCAAGAACATAAGAACGAAGCTACATATAGAATCCGCTAATACAAAAAAACACAAAAACTCGTACAGACAGCGCCGGCAATCAAAAAAAAAAAAAATAAAAAACGAAACACTACGCGAACAATACACAGTTAACGAAGCGTGAGACAAATTGTCAAAAAACATTAATCAAACTGAGAAGAAGACGCTGAGAAATAAAATGGTTTGAAATACAACAAAAACCAACCATGGTTAAGACCAGAAATCAAGCCTCTAAAGGTCTGTACTTCAAAAACGATAATTGAGGAAATGACTGTCTCAATACATTACTTATTAACATAATCATGGATAAAATAATAGAACAAGTGTGCAAAGTGAAGCGTGGCTGCAGAATAGAAAAGCAACTTATCTAGATCATTTGCTATGCAGACAACACAACGTTCAAACAAGCATTTAAAATTAAGGCAGAAAAAGTAAACATGGAGATATTAACAACCAAAACAAAACGCATAATTATTGCCACAACACAAGTATAAACAACACTGTGGTGGAACAAGATGAGTCCGTGTGCATAGGAGATATTGGAACAAATACGTATTCAGAATAAACGAAAACAAGATACTAAAAACTAGCAGAAACGGAAAACCAGCATCCTCCAGACCTTCAAAACAGCCGACCAAGAGTGTATTAGGATAAAAATAAAAGCAGAATTTTAGTTACAACTCAAATAGTTTGTTTGGGTTCACGAACGACAATACGACAAAGGCCAAGTTGTACTTCTTGTTTTGGCTCTCAAAGAGAGATTAGGACCAAGCGTAAAAAGTCTGGGTGTTCAACTACGACGCGGTTTAAGCGAAAAGTCGCTAACAATCGTAACCAAAATAACCGCGAAAGCTCGAATAAATTTAATAGTAATAAGTTCGTTTATGTTTAATTACATATTTTGTTAAGTGTCTTTATTAATAAATTTTCAGATTTCGTAATTTAACTAAAACTTCTAGTACCTAATTGTAAACCAGTGTTTTTTGTTTCCCACAAAATAGTTTAATTTCATAGAGACTTTAATCATTTGTATTGATTGGGATCGGTATAGAATGAAGATTCTTTTTGCTGAACTATTTAGATGGTTGTTATCGTAATTAAATCCCGGTGAAATTAAGTTGGGTTGGTAATCTCAGGGGCTACGTTTGCAAGGCTTGAATCAGCTGTCAATAACCTTTATAGTGCTTTACGTTATTGACTTACTTTACGCCTTTAGTTTTGTTAATTGGATTAAGTATTAGGTTTGTTACTTGCTGATTTATATTTATTTATATTAGGCATATTTAAATTCAGCTAATTAAGTGTGTTTAAATCATTATTGATATTTCACTTTCTGTCGAGTACAATTATTTAGCCTTCAGCTTATATCAAATTTACGTATTAGTTTTTACGTACTTGACTTGAACCAGCTAGTACTAGTAATTTTACTATCTGTTAGTATTTTAAATCAGCGAATGCAAGTTTGCACTACTCAAAAGTGTTAGTGGTATCATACAAAGGTAGCTAATGGAATCACATTATACACTAAAAAACTTCAAGTCGTAATGTCTTGGTGTAGAGTTTTGGCATCAATTTTTGGTTAACTGTAAACTATTTATACAGTGTCTCAATCTGAAAACTTTAGATAAAAGTAGTAAAAAATAATATCAACAATTACAAAAACCTACTCTTTTACCACCGGCTACTTAAATTGAAAAGGTTTTTAAATATGCTATTTAGAAATACCAATGACATTCTACTTGACATTTGTTTTTCTGACAAGTGCACATTCTTTTTAAACGGACAGGTTAGCAAACAGAATTTTCGTTATTAGAATAATAATAATCCACGTATTGTAGTAGAAGATCGCAATTAATATATTCAGAAACTAAATGTTTAGGTTGGCTTTCTAGGTGCTTGAAAACACAATTATTCATTATTCAAACTTTGGAAGATCAAATAAATGGCGAGTCACAATTAGATGCAAATCTGCTTCAAATTCAACTGGTTGGTACTTCACCGCAAACTAGACAATGACTAGATGAGCCTTATCCAGAAAAATGGATTGGTCGTACAAGAGCAAAATTTGTCACCGGTAGATTTCTTTTTATGGGACCACATCAAATCAATCGTTTAAAAAACGAATCCGGCAGATCTATGAAACTTACAGCAACAAATTATCAACGTTTGCTCTTTCATCACTCGTAAGACATTTCAAAAAGTGAGACAAGAATTTTGACTATTTTTCTGTTTAAAAAACGGCGAACATATTGAACAGTTTATGTAATTACTTTGTTACATGCATAAATTTAAAAATGCACTACCTTGTATATTGGTGAATTAAAATTACTTTTCTATTTTTCAACGCCATCTATCAGGCATCGTTGGTCCCTTCATATTGAGAAGGCGACAGACGGTCATTATTACTTTAACATCGTTCACGACATAATCTATGTCTGCGTGAATTAAAATCGTTTTCTTAAAACATCCACGTGTTGTGACACGATATGTAATGAAAATATCTATAATTAATTATTTTATTCTACGCAGGGTAAGACATTTCTATTCCTTTTTTTTAATAAACGTAATTTCTATGTCTTTTCATTAGCGCCATGTGCTAACTCCCAAATCTAAGTGTTCCTGTCCTAGTTTCTGGTCAAGTTTAAAATCTACAAAGGAAAAGTTATAATAGGAAGCTTTGGGTCTATTAACTCTGCGATACAAAGGTAGAATTTCTATGCAAAGACAATTGACATTTAAATAATACCACCATGTACGGAAGATTCAATTGTGTCTGGTACATATGCCCATATGTACCAGACACAATTGAATTTTTTTTCGGAGGCAATTGATACCTAATACCATCTTGGACGAAAATATATATTGTAACAACAGACGATACGTTTCGGTTGTCTTAAATTTTTTTAAATGTTTCTTTTTGCCTGTTGTAATTTGTGAGTCACCAGGTAGACACGATTATTTTCAGGAAGCCAGTAGGAAAACGTTTTCTAGAAGTACACCTGAATCTTGGTAAGTCAATTTTTGATTTTAATTATTTGCTACTCATGAATAATCATATTTACTAATCGTGTCGAAACGTTCGAATTGATTTGCTTTTTATTACTATTACTCAATCAGTTTAAGTTAAATTACTATCGCATGCTGATTACGTCAACTGCCAATTATTATCATTAGTAATGTCATTTACTCACGAAGATTTTTGTATGTTCTGGTTCTTACATTTTTGTTTTAAGTGTAGTGTAAGCTGCCAATACTTCTGATGTTTTAGTACCTACTTATATTTGTACTCGGACTAAATTTATTTAGTGTGATGCTATCAAATTACCTCTAATTATTGTTGCCTCAAATTTTAATCTAAGTTATCTTTCTAACATTTATTAAAGTGCAATTGTTGTTAACGATTTGGTTTCTTTCTTCGTTTCCTCCAGTTTCCTCAAGCTTCGAGCTTCCTGTGCTTATTTATCAAGAGCTATTTCTGCAAAAAAAAGATCTGGCGCTCTTTAAAATAAAGTCACTTGAACCTCTCCTTTCTCTGACAGATATTGTTTCAATGCTACAGCGAGTTGGCCGTGCAGGTTCGTAAACTACTAGAAGCTTGTAGCAACGTTTCCAAATAAAATTTCTTAGTGTATTTTGAAAACGTTAACAGCATTTCTCAAAACTTCATTATTTGCTAATTATTTCAAAATAGTCAAGCAGACATTGGTATTTGTGAATAGAATTTTTGAAGACCTTTGTAAAGATGTATCATAAGTGAGAGTTGCAATTTACATTTTTGAACGTGTAATGGCCGGGATGAAAAGGTAAGTGGGGGTATGCCATTGACCATGTCAATTCTGTTCCCCCTCCATAATATCGAAATGAGTTTGTGTAATTTTTGATACTTTTTTTTCTATTTATTTTCCCAATCCAAAATTTTTAAATTGACACATTGTGTACAAATTTATTAAGTTGTCAATTGTATTTAAAATAAATATAGATATTTGACGTTGTTTTGTTGCGAGAAAATCTACTAGATGGCGTTAAATCCGTTTCTGGCGATAAGCTATAAGTTTTGTATTAATTGAAAATGTCGGTGCCTGAGTCTATTTACTTTAGGTATATATTACGTTAGTGAGGTTAATAATTCCTAAGTTGTTTCTTTTTCTGTTCTACCTTTTTTTTGACAGTGGGTTCACATGGTTTTATGGTGTTTTTGAAAGAAAACCCTACTAGCGCTAGGAGTGGCGCCCGCTTTTTTTTGTAGCATTTTTAATCACGCCTACTCACCGACATCTCAGTTAGTTGTGGTGTCGTGGTAGTAGAGTAACAGTAGAGTAATTTATAAGCGCAAAGAATTTATAAAAAAAATTGAAAACAAGTTAGGTACGTCTGAAGTAATTTTAACATGAAGCTCATGATACTGCTGTGTACCAATAAATTTTTCAAAGTTATTTAACTTACAAAACTTATTTATAGTTGTACCGTTTCAACCACTTAGATTGGTAAATCAATGTCATACTAACACTGAAATACAGACAAATTAGAAATTCTAATTCTTCAGTTTGTTATACAAAGAAAACTTAGTCAACTTTCAATATTTGCAAACCTCTCATTGGCACTAGTCACCAATAGTTTATTTAGTAGACGACAAAAACCAAACTTACAAAAGTGTGAAAGCGCATTTTAATATAAAACAACGCGTTGATAGAAAAAACCTTTTATCTTTAGGTTGAAAATAAATAGCGTTTAAATTTAAGGTAGCAAGATGAAAAAGTCCTCTAATACATTTCGTTTTTATCTTGGATTTCCCAAATCAGTTAATCAGTTGGGGGTTAGGATGGACCATTTAAGTCCACCAATCACTGTCAACTACTCTGTTTACCTAACACATGGTGCCCGATTAAATTTCGAGAATTTAATCAAAGATAATTCTGATAACACTGAAAAAACTAAAAACGTATATTGAAAATTTAATCCGTTATGTAAACTTAATTAAAATCAATCAAGTTTGTTATAATTGAAATATCGAGCTGTCATTTCAGCAGCAAGAATGCTTTTAAGCCATTGATTAGTATCCACACGGAAATAAATTCAACTAGGTCATCAAACCACTTGTGAAAAGTTTAAAACCGCTGAAACGTCAGTCGGTTCAAACCTTTTACGTGGCACGCTATTGTAATTTTTTTTCTTTTTTTGAAAAGCATATGCAAAAATATTTAAGGCAATTTGATCGAATTGTTGAAAATATAAATTCGTCATTAAGCGATCTCGTAACGTTCACGTGTGACGTCTATAATTTGATAACATGTCAGCATGTTTCTAACCAATAATGGAAGTTGGAAATTGTAAGATGTCAAGCAATACGTGCTGACAGCGTTCCACTATTGAACACAACTTTTCGTTTTCAGCACTACGTTGGGTATGGGCATCTATCTACTTATGCCGGTTATGAAATCTGTAACTTTCACATAAATTTCGTACATGTCATATTTTTTTTTAACTTGAAACACTATATTTAAAAAGTTATGTTCACTGTGTATTAATAAATCTTAGAGTGGTTGTCAAAAAAATGTATCGATTTGCTTTAACAAAATACACATTAACAATTTTTTTACAGTTATAAAACTATTGCAGTATTTATAAGTTGATACTTAATACCAATTTGTTTATTGCACAATTGAAAATTTAAATACTATTGTTTATTAGAATTCACAACTTCAGAAATATTAAATAAACGATTTCAAGTTTTCTTCACAAAATGAAAAATTATTTAATTATAAATTTGGAATTTATTCGCGTGTATTTCTTTAATTGCCAATTATATCTATTATATTCATTAATATTGTTATTAAATGAATGTTGTTTGCAAACATATTTAGCATCAAAATTTAATTATTATTAATAATTTATAGAGCACATGTGCACTGTTACTAAGACACAGGACAATGCTGCCTTAGCTGATAAAGAACAAAATAATAGAGAAGTTTTTGTAAGTGGTGTTATGAATGGAATAAGTTGCTAAGTTCTAAGTAAAAAAAATTCAACAGAAAGCCCGTAACTTAAAGGCAGGCGACTAGCTCAATAAAACTCGGCGAAAGGATCGCAGGTTTCTGAATGCTAATTATAAAGTAATTTAATAAGGCGCTAAAACGGAGGGAAACTATTAATGGCATATACCGTTTGAACTTATCCAACACTGAAAGAGAACAAATGAAAAAACACACATTACAACAACGAATATATTTATTTAGTAAAGAAAAAATGCTTAAAAAAAAGATAAAGCTATATAGAATTACAAAGATGCTATCGATTAAAAGTTTGTTGGTAAATATCAATAAATGCGTGTATGCAAACGACTGACAACTTAGAAAAAATAAATTTTAAATAGGAAAACAAATACCCACAACTTTTGTCCCGAAGTATGCTGCACTTTCCACACAACTTCCAACAATTTGCTGAAAAGTAAGTTATCACGTCCATATAGCGTTATCACAAATACATTTCTAAGGTTCATACAATCTATCAAATACAGAACAAATACGTCAAGTTTCCCCAAATTAGTACAGACATTTTGGTAAATGGGCTTTCCAATTTGTTTGTAATCGTAGTAATTGAAGTAGTCGTTTTGATATTCTCAATTAACGTAGATCAAGTACACATTCAGAACAATGTTTAATACTTCATTATTTGTATTGTCATCATAAAAATTTTCCAGTATAAACAGGTGTCAGTATCCCAGTCAAAGTGTCGGTAGCCGAAGTTGCTAATGATGAAACTCGGAGGCTTACACCAACACATGCATCTGACTTTCGTTCTACACAAAATGGAAGTGGCCGATTAAAAATATAACCACATATGCCGCAAAAATGTATAACGTTCTGTATGTAAAAAATACGTTCTGAAACAGAATTCATACATACCAGTTACTTACCAGTTACTTAAACTAAGCAAAAGAAATTTTGAAAAATGTAAGACATAAACGAACACAAAAATACAAAATAAAAGATAATTTATTATCAAATATTTAAACTGCATCTTAGTTTTTTTTACATAAATTGTGTGCACAAAGTTTTGTACAATATATCACAAATACAAAAGCTATTTCTAGTTCCTGGATCTTAGATCCCAGTTTTCCATTACACGGTAGGCGTAGTATATTTTGCTCTCCTTATGTTAATAAAAAGTCGACAGTTTAGTGCTTAACACGAAATAGCACTTTTTTTTAACTCTTTAGCACTTAAGAGCTGTCGCACAACTAACCATGAGAGCTGTTCGTATTTAGCCTGGGTAAGAGTACCTTAACCCCCTTTTTATATTAAGCAACCTGTGAGTCCAGTACCAATTACATCAAGCGGTAGATAGCAAACGTGCTCTATATTTGCTTTAGATACTTATGTTGCTGCTGAACCACGTTTGACGAGTCATCGTAGCAGTCTCTTCTATCCTACTAAATAGATGTATCTGCTACTTTGTAAGTGTTCGTACATGCTTTGCCCTTTGTGCATTAAATGCACCACTTTAAACACAGAAATCAAATAAATTTCTGTATTGGCTACCACAAGACGCTTTTGCTGTCGGAATTCTGTACAATAAAACTCGACCTTTCTTTTCTTTCCAAATTAGGTCATGATTTACCTGCTCTAGTAAAACCTTCGGACCCAGGCCGCGCCTTAAGTTTTTACCTAAATTTTGAACCGAAGAAGACATCACTTGAAACCAAAACTAAATCTTAGAATTGGGTAGGGTCCCTCCCCTCCCTCCGTTTGAATTGTATACAATTAAGTCTACAACTCATGGACGTTCCATCGCCGTAAAAGATAGCCTATCAAAAAATTAGCTATTATCACGCTGGGATACAGTACGTCTCGGCCGTTAACTCAAGTACGAATTAGATGGAGACGTATCCCTTTTAAGATTATTAACCAAGACAAAAGTATAAAATTTCTCATATATTTTATGCTAAAAGGCTATGTTATGGTTTCTTGCGTTATGTGAGGTTTGCCCGGTCGTAGGCGTAATCTACCAGTTAAATTTGCTTATTATGTTTTTGTTTTTAGGCGTTAAAAAACGGTGCAATCTGGCGAAGTGATATCCACGTTTGGGGGTCTTGGGCCATCAACATTGTTTAGTAGTGTAGATTGGTTGGGTTTGTGTGTGAAAGAATTGCTGAGGTGAAAATGTATTTCTATTTTGCGACGATAATAAGTTTTCTCTTGTTCTAACTGCAAGTTTGGTTACCTTCGATAACTAAGACATGCACATATTCTGGCGTTAAGTCGTACGTATTAAATGTAATCATGTCAGTGACTAATATTCTTTATTTTTTCTGAAGAAGGCAGCGACATGACTGTCGAAACGTCAAAGATTGTAAATTTTTCAAAGTTTGTAAGTTTTATAAATTTTGTGAAAAGTGTAAACATGGAACGCAGTTCAAAACCCGAAAAAAATTATTTGTTAAAAAATCATGGCCGCGAAAGCCTCAAAACTAAAATTATCCGACTCTACAGGGAGGAAGTTTTTTAAATCGTGCGAAACTTGGAGACACTCAGGATCAAAAGCCAACGTCTACTTGCTCAATTAGCATTTTTAAGCAGATGTAGAGACCAGGACATTGTCCCAGGTTTTCTGCAAATACAACACCACATCAAGACTAGAACGAGAAAGCATATACTGCGAAAAGCCAGCCGAGCCTTGTTAAGGAAGAAGATACACGAAACTAGACGCCAATTAGATCAGAAAACCACGGAGTTATTTTCAGTCCATTCACGACTGATTAACACAATAGATTCGACAATCTGGGATTTGATCGACAAACTATCTACGGAAAAAGCCGAAGAGATTTCCAAAAAGGTAAAGAAAATACAGATGGCGAAGTTCCAGAACTTACAGGAAGTACAACATCCTTCACTGCCGCAATTAGAGACAGACAGGATTATCATCAATATGTCTTCCACCACACTCAGTGGACCAGCAACAGCCATCTTATCAAAAGGATTAAATTTTGCTATTACACCAAAATTTATACCAAAGGAAAAAATAGTGAGTTCATTGGAGAGCACACTCAGAATTCTACCACAACATATTCAAGAAGAGGCGAGGGTCAAAACAGCCGACATTCTGAAGAAATCTACAGCACCGAAATCCAACATCAATCAAGAAGAAAGAAATGCTCTAAGGGAACTTAAAGCCAACACAGAAATCACTGTATTACCAGCTGATAAAGGAAATGCTTCTGTAATCATGAACACCAACGACCACATGGAAAAAATTGATACTTTGCTACAAGATTCGGCGTACAAACCATTGAAGAGGAATCCAATAAAACCTCTGGAGAGAAAGATTACTAGCACTTCGTCTCTAGAATTAAAGAAATTAAATTGGAACCAAAAGACATTTTAGTCAGTTTCGATGTGACATCTCTCTTTACAAAGGTGCCACTACAAACAGCACTGGAAATCATCAAAACCAAATTACGAAATGCGGATTTGGATGAGGAGCTTAACGGACTAGTTGAGCTATGTTTAAAGTCCACGTACTTCTTATTCAACAATATTGTATACGAACAAATTGAAGGGGCAGCCATGGGATCACCACTTTCTCCAGTCATCGCCAATATATTTATGTAGGATTTTGAAGAAAGAGCATTAGAAACCGCTACCCTCAAACCAAAATGCTGGCTACGCTATGTGGACGATACATATGTAATTTCATCTCATGGAACAGAAACACTACACAACTTTCTGGATCACATCAAGCAGTTAGATTTCAACATCAAATTCACCATGGAAATGGAAACAAATAGAAGCATTCCGTTCTTGGACGTACTGGTCACTCAAAATATGGACAACAAATTGGGACATCAAGTATAAAGAAAACCGATACATTCTGACAGATACCTCAACGCCAAATCACATTATCATCCAGCTCAGAAGTTTGCAGTTCTAAAAACTTTAGTACACAGAGCCAAGACAATCAGTGAACCGAACACGTTAAAAGCCGACCTAGGTCACCTAACAAACGCCTTAATAAAAAACGGTTTCAGAAAAGCAGACATATATCGAGCAATTAAAAAACACAGTGAGGAAAAACTAAAGAAGGAGGAACCCGTGGCAACTTCCTTCCTTCCTTACATAAAAGACTGCACAGATAAAATAGCCAGGATACTTAGAGGGAAAAATAGCAAAGTGATCTTCACTGCAACAAATAAAATATCCGCCAATTTCTCAAAATCAAAAGAAACAAAAGCACCACTCGAGGAACCAGGGGTCTACCACATCCTTTGTTCGTGGGGCTGGCTTACATAGGACAAACGGGACGCAACATAGCTACCAAATTAAAAGAACATAAGGCGGATACAAAGAAACATAACACAAGATCTGCTGTTGCGGAACGCTTTTTAGACACCGGGCACACGAATAAATTTGAAGAGGCAACAATGTTGGCTAAATCCCAAAACTTCTGGCCTAGACTATACAAAGAAGCCATTAAAATCCAGAAATACGACAATTTTAATAGGGATAATGGAATCGATCTAGCGCCAATATGGAAAAATATGTTCCGGAAAACTAATGAATCGGAAACGTCACGAACCATTGACCCGAACGGCGTAATATAAAGGCTTGTCAGGATCCTATATCTTCAGTTTCGGTTTTTTCTGAAGAAGACAGCGGTTCAAAACCCGAAAAAAAAATTATTTGTTAAAAACTTCAATATTCTTTGCTAGAGCAAATAATAACTTGGCTTGCTTGGTAGCAAACCTGTTAAATATTAGTTAAAAGATTTTTACAAAACTTAGCACACATTGTGTATTAATCGTCGGATGAAATTTTAGTAGCTTATTTGTGAGACCACGGTTATATATTTATTATTTTAGTTTTCAGCATTTTTAGGGTGATGTTTTGGGTTGCCATTAGCGCTAATCGCATGTTGAATACACAGTAAGTACAATCTTTCTTTATTTAATTATTTTTTCCGTATTGTCTTCCTGTCTACTTATGTATGGACTGAATAAAACTGTTGCGTTTATGTGGATTCAAGATATAATTGGCTGATTTAGTTTATTATGCAAGAAGTTTGTCTTATTTTCCATAAACCGTGTTATAAATCATTTGGTTTGTTTCTGCGTTTGTAGTGCCTATGTACTTAAAGCATTTATTGTCACATTACGGCATTTATATACATACATACAGCTTTTGTTGTTATAATATCGCCTCTACTTAGGTTTCCTGTTTAATTAGTAATTGTAGAATACGTTTAGTTGTTTACATAATAAATGCCAGTTCCGTATTATGAATTTTTATTTATCAGTATATTTACAGTTCTGACTTTAAGCGACTTTTAGCTTAAACCGCCTTGTAGCTAAACACCCAGATTTTTTAGGCTTGGTCTTAGTCTTTCCTTAAGAACTAAAACGAGAAGTAGAACTTTGTCTTTTTTAATTAACTAAATTCAACGTTGCTACTATTATTACCTACGTGCACGAGGGGTTGCCTAATTTAAGAACCCCATAATACTAAACTTAGTGTGTTATTACTTGCAAACAATTACTTGATGTGTATTTTTCTTCCTAATTTTTTTAGTATTGTTGTTGAAATAAATGTACTCATTGTTAGATTAGTTGTGTTCGATTTGTTTACCTTAATTTTAGTCAGATGAGAACGGATACCTGGAAATTTTTCTTCTCTTTTTGGCGCTTTTTTAATCAAATTATAATCAGCACATCAAACATAGGCTACATTTTATTAGTTATCCGCATCCTACTCTCTAAAACTTTGAGCTGCAGTTGCTTTCCTTGTTGTGGATTAAGTTACAGGTAATCGATCGCACTTCAACTGAGTGCAGAGTTTATATTTTACCGTAACATAGTCTTGAAAAACTGCTATCAAAACAATCGGAGTCTAGCTGCAATGTACCTAAGTAACATTCAATAGTTTAAGCTTTTTGTTGCATCCATTCAAAAAAGTCTTAGGTCGTTGTGCCAGTTGGTCGCTTACCAAGCTGTTTTATTTTATTTTATTTTATTTTATTTCATTTAGTTATTCTAGTTAGAAATTAGTTAGTTGGTAGTAAAAAAGAAACTGTTAGTTATTTTTGTTCGTAAAAGTTTTCATTATTGACAATACGTCGTGTATTTAATCTGTCACATGCTGCTAAAAGTTAAGCATGCAGTCTTAAGCTATTTATTTATATAAATAGGTAAATAATTGATCATCTAAATAGGTAATATTTAAAATATTGATTTTCCGTAGCTTTTCTGGGGGATCTATTCGAAATGTTGTAAATTATTCGAGAATAGACCTAACCTCAGCCTCGATGCACGTGGATTATTGGGAAGCACATTTCGTTTGTCGAATGGCTTAATATTACAATTGGAAGGACATATCCTTTAACATTGCCGATGGTTGGGATTGCTTATTTGGATTGCAATCGTTGTTAGGAGTTAATCTTTAAAATTTGACATGAAGAAGTTAACTTTTGCGTTCGTTGTTTGGAAATAATCTTTGCAGTTGTCGTTAGAAGCTCACCGTAGCAAATTGTCATATCAAGTTATCGCAGTTGTCGTTAGAAACTAGCCTCTGCAGTAGTCGTTGGAAATTGGTTTTGCTATAGTTAGCGTAGTTGGTCCAGATTAGTTAATCGAACTAGGCCTGTCATGTGGAAGTAACGACCGAAAACCTCGTCAAGTTTCAGGTCAGATAATTTCATTCTTAATTTAAAAATTTCAAGAAGGTAGAGAGCTCACTCTCGAATATTGTAAATATAAATGCTTGTTTAGTTATAATTTATTCGTTCAGTTTGTTGCTAGTTGATTTACAAGTAGTAACTAAAGAAATAATTTAATCAATTATTACATTCATTAGTAATATTTGTAAAGTAAGTTTAATAGTAGTATTAGCTTTTTTATTCATTATCATCAATGATGATATTTGTAAACCATATATATTGAAGAAAGCAATTAAGATTTAAGTTGGTTTGTTGATTGATAGCTTTCTGGGAAGCGACGTACGTTGAATTTGCAGAAGTTTCTTTTGATTTTTATTTCAATTAAAAGGTTTCAATATAGGGTATAATTCAAAAATATAAATAGTAGGTTTAAACTTTTATCTGCACATATATCTGTTTTGTACATAATTAAATGCAATGTTATATCTTCGATTTATTAAATTTACAATTTATTAAATGATAAAAATTTGTATGTGTATTGTTGGTTGCCTACCATAGAAATACAAAGTTTTCGTTGTTGAATAAGAGTAAACTCAGGTGAGTGGGTAAATTTCTATTGGATAATCATTTCCTAGTAAATGGTAGCATCGTGGATTGTTGTCTTTAAGATTCGAGTCCCCCTTAAGTTGACAAAAGAACCAATGTGTCAATGTGTAGATTCGTTTACATTTGTTTGCTTTGTATTCGAGTATTCGATTTGATTGTTTCTTGGTACATCGTACTTTCAAGTACGTTAAAATGCAGCTAGTGCTTTAGCAGAACTTTAAATTCAAAACCATTTTAAACTATTTTTTTAATTTAGCAATACGTAATTTGGATCCAGTTACCTTTCGTGAGTTTGAATCTTGACGACAAACATATTATTTCTTATTTATAAGGAACTTATTGAGTTTATTAATTAACAGATGTATAATCTTAAACTATCTGCTACTGAATTCAAAACACGGTTTTGGACAAAGGTTAAACCAGTTATGATTATAGAAGCTACTTCAGTTCCTAGTTAAAATAAAACAAAGCCGCGTTTTGCAATTAACTAATAAAATTTGTGTCATCAGTTCAGCGTTGTCTTATATGTAAAACTGATCACAGCATTACTTGATGTCTAGAATTTCAACAACTGAAAGTTGCTTCACCTACAAATTTTACGGTTATTTATTCTATAATGGAAAACTTTTTTAAATTTAGAAAGTCGTGTAATACAATGGATAGACAGCGTGCTTTATATTTATTAACTACACATTTTAATATGCATTTCTTCTTCATCTCATCATATCCTACATCTTCTTGGATTTAGCAATGCTTTTCAAAAGAAGTTTGCTTCTACTGTTTATGCATGGTCTAGTTTTGTTAAGTTTCAACGAGCACCGTCATGCCACTTTATCATTGCTAAGTCAAAACTTGTTCCTTGAAAGTTTCTGTTAAATTCAAACTGTGTGAAACGCTTCTGGTAACTTTTTCTAATCGATTAAACCCATTTTTGGTTTTGAGATCAAATTGAAAAAGCGTTTGTGCGCATATTATACTAATATTTGTTAAAAAGATAAAAACAAAATAAAATAACTACTTAAACGCTAATCATAATAATTTTTAAAACTCATTAACATTTATAACATAAGTTATATAGGTTAAAATGTAGAAATTATTGCAGAAAGATATTGTCAAACGAAAAACATCACTTTTAAAATCATTAGGTTGTATATTCAATGGTTGTACTCGAATAAAACCAAAGTTACATATGCTTGAAACGAAAAATTATAAATAGACGTCTTTCAAGATCTCGTGAACTGTGGCTCTGTAATCTGTATATGTCAGAATATTGTTATTATCCGTCTTACAAACATTCGCTGGTACATTTTTTCTAACCTATCTTTGCTTTTATTGTTGTATTTGTTGTTAATAAGCTTTTAGGTATTATTATAAGTAAATTAATTTTTATTTAATAAATAAATATCCGATTTTTTTTTATTTTTATAGACGTGAGTGCCTTTTTAATAGACTAACGTTTTTGGAATTCACATAGACTTGTCAAATTTTTTACTTTTAGCATATTAATTCCGAT
The DNA here is from genome assembly GCA_035610365.1 of Aquatica leii. Classification (NCBI taxonomy): domain Eukaryota; kingdom Metazoa; phylum Arthropoda; class Insecta; order Coleoptera; family Lampyridae; genus Aquatica; species Aquatica leii. The sequence goes on from CM069432.1 coordinate 17,284,608, forward strand.
TTTCGACTCAAGGTCACAGTTCACGACATAATGAAATGCCTCTACTTTATTAATTGTTAATGTCCGACAACGTGCTTGTAAAATGTACAAGACTCGAGAGTCGGCAATAACGATGTTGACGGTATTGAAACCAGAAGTTTTTTCTGCTGAGTACAAAAACAAAAATTTTCCTCGATGGTAAAGATTGAACTTAACACTCCACACTGAATTTATTTGAATGAAGTAAGACCGCAAACATATTTCAAACCAGAGCATAGCTTTCCGTAATTTTCAATAAACTAATTTAAGATACCCAAACATAAGGCACCTCCGACAGTTAGCTGAGAGCTAACACTATCTTTGTTACAGCATGATTACGACTCAAATATTGTCAACTACTTTTCCGCAGTATCGACACACGTATATATTTCAATTGCACCAACTAACGACGAAAATTTGTTGAGATCTTTGATGGTGCACCAGATCTTTATAAGTAAAACTTCTGTTTTGATTAAGAGAGAAGGTGCAAGCTTGTAACAAAATAAGGTTCGCAACCCTTGTTACAGTGGTTATCGTGTAATCAAAAAAAAAAGGATAAATAGGTATAACAACTTTCATTTAATAACGTAGATTATTAACAAAGAGCTCCAGAAATTTTGTAGTAGATTATCAATCCATAAATGCCGGAAGTATCGGCAACACACAATACATACGTTTACACGATAGCGAAGAAAAATTACATGACAACTACCTATGGTTCACAGCATGCGAAAACACAAAATAATTTATGAAAATACCTAAATAGTATTGAAACAATTATTCTAATTGCGTAAATTAGAACAAGCAAAATTGCGTGAGTGACTTCTCTGACAGCGACAAATGAATTAAATAAAACTTACTCACAATCCAGTACTTGTTCGAAGAATCTACAAAATTGTTAACTAATACTAAAAGAAATTACACATAAAAACCCGATTATCAAATGTTGTTGCACGCATAAAGTAAAAGTTGGTATTGCAGTTGCTTGACGCATAAGGAGTAGAATCTCAGAGAAAAGTTCTTGTCGAGACTTCGTTTTTAGTTTTAACGTACGTCTTCGAAAATCATACTCGTTCCATGAAGGTATTCGATCGATAATACATCGAAACATGCAGTCAAAACGTGGCCTATCAAATCAAGAAGGAAATTACCAAAGAATTCTAAAACCGAATAAGAAAAGCTTACTCTGTGATGAATAAGCTACTATCAATGCGTTTTGATATTATAATTTCATTTTCATTAACGCCGATGTTATAAGATTCAGAGGTTATACCATCACAAACACCAGTTTAAGACGTTGACGGTTTGACGTCTTGACAGAAAATGAAGTAAAACTAAACTTCTTAAAGGGCGTCGGAAATAGAAATCGACCTTTAAGGTAATGAATATACAACGTATTTATTATTATTATGAGATTTATGCACGTAACAAAAGTAAACTCACAAAAATAACCAATAACTTATTACCCCATTAGGACATTTAAACAAACGAATGGTTCTTCAAAGTAATTAAATCTGAAAAAACCGTTTACCGTTTAGCAACTGACAAAAATAAATGTCCTAATACAATTTATAGTTTCTAAAAAACTTAAAACTCAAAAGTATTTAAAATTTAAGATATCAATAATTTGAAATACGCCAATGAACTTCCAAAATACAGTGCAAAACAATAAATTACTTGAAAACAAAAATTTGAAGTAACAAAGATGATTTAAAATACGTCAATCAACTAGCAAATTTCTTAAAAGAACTTGCTTGTCGGTGAGCTATCAGCACTGCTAGTCCATCTACTTCTAATGTAAAAAAAAGAAAATACAATGACAAAAGAATTGATCGATTAGAATCCTATTTAAAGTGACGTTTGTTTTTAAATAAACACAAAAATTGTTTTAGTAAATAGACGTATTTTAAGATCTCGTAAACTGTGGCGCTGTTGTCTATATATATATTAAAATATGCTATTATCCGTCTTACAAACATTCGCCGGCACATTTTTTCTAACCTATCTTTGCTTTTATCGTTATCGTATGTTAATAATAACGTAGTCTTTAAGTATTATTATAAATACATTGATTTTTATTTAATAAACAAATACTTGATTATTATTAATTTTTATTGACGTGAGTGCCTTTTAAATAAACTAACGTTTTTGGAATCCAGATAGACTTGTCAAATTTTTGTCTTTTGGTATATTAATTCCGATTTTTGACTTAAGGTCACAGTTGAAATGCCTCTACTATGTTGTTTTTTTTGTACTGTAAAATTTGTATAATTTAACAAAAATTTTTGTTGTTTAAAGCATGTTCGTATAATTTCTGAACATTTCAATGTGTGAGATTCTTATGTCAAATAAATTTTATTGTTTAGGTTTTTTACTGCTGGTTAGTGAAGAGTATATCTTTTATAGAAATTTTTTTTAGAGAAGCACAAAAATGAGTATTTTGTGAATGAATATTTTCAAATCGTTAACAAAATGCTCAATAAACTGTTATAAATTTGCAATTTTCTTCCACCAGTAGTCTATTCTGGGCACCAACATAGAGACGCGATGTTTTGGTTGTAAAGCTTTAATGTCAGGAATGACCGTACTTATTTATTTTCTCAAATCTAAGCTTTGTTTAAGCAGCGGGTATTAGGAAATATTTTGGTTGTGTTAGTAACGCTTAGGTTCTTTTTTCTAAGCGATGCACGGTAAGAAACACAACGTAAGCAAGAAAATCTCAAGACATCGAACTTTATTTGACACAATATATTTTCAAGGCAAAAAATCATCTTTGCAAAACTTAAATAGTCACATTGCGCTCACAAGCATGTTATGCGAGAAAAGGTCAAACAAATTGAGCCTCACGTCCACAGACTGCCATTTTCTGCTGGCTTAGACACGGTTAAAAGCATTCGGATAAATGTAAAATTGACACAATCAATTTTAAAGCCAAAGTGTAACTTTCAGAAATTTTGCCAGACTTTGATTGAATACGGTCGGATTAAATAAACAATTTATATTTCGTGATCCCTGGCAATTGTTTCACCACACTCTAATTAGTTGACACGCGTTTTTAAAAAAAACAAAACAAAATAATTGCTGGATTTTACCCGAGTTTTATAGCGGTTCACAATTCAACAGCTTCTAAGATTATGACACGATTCGAGCTACGTTGCCACATCCTTTCGGATGTAAAGGTTTCGAAGTGGAGATTTCACCTTTGGAAATGTGTCCACAGTTTAAAAACTGTTTTTTTTAACAGTTTGTCGCGTTTACGATTTCCTGTCATATCTAAAGAAGACTTACAGCAGATTGGACTTGCAATAAAAACACTTTGCGACGTGAAATAATTGACATGCATTTATATTACATTCTGTAGGTGTTCTTAACGTGATCTTTTGGGGCAAAAAAGTAAAACTAATCTTATAAGCAACCCATCAATTGCACAAGACAAAGAAAAGAAAATATTAAATTTGCACTATCCGTTTACTACAAAAAAACAAACAAAAAACCTCGTTAAACGATAGAATTAAATTTAAATAATTATTCTCAATTCTCTCGCGTTAGACATTACATTCCTTGTATAAATAAATAACTATCCTAATCATTCCTTAAAACTAAAAAAAAACTTAAATTTGGGTATATTCTAAATATTCTAAAATACTACGTTTTAACAGTTAATTTATAATTATATTTTATTTATTCGTCTATTTTCCTAGCCTATTCTTTTTTGTTTCTCGCTAATATTTTCCCTTCATTCCAGTTCAATCCCTTTTCTTGAAGATTGTCGCATTGTCTCATGACTTCTTTGGTCTTTCTCTTTTCCTTTTTAGTCCTGATCTTGCTTGCTATACTTCTTTCGGTGATTTTGCTTCATCCATCCTGACTAAATGTCCAAACCGTTTTAATTGTTGTCGTTTGATTAAATTTATTATTGTTTCCTTATCTAACTCTTCTCTGATTCTTTCATTTCTGAACGTATCTAGCCTCGTTATGGTTATTACACCCCTTAAATATTTTATTTCAATTGCTTGCATTTTGTTGGCAATTTGGATTGTTACTATCCAGCTTTCACATCCGTATGTTAAGATTGGTTTAAAGATTGTTTTATAAATTGTCATTTTCGTTTTCCGTGATGTTTCTTTTTTTCTGATAAATGTGTTATTTAAGGAGTAATACAAATTTGTCGCGCTTACCAGCCTGTCACTTATTTCAGCATCGATCTTACCATTTTTCTGTATTTTCACACCTAGATATTTAAATGTATCCACTTTTTCAACGTATTTCTTGTATATTGTTATTGATGTGTTTTTGTCATGCCTTCCTATTACCATCACTTTTGTCTTTTCAACATTGATTCTTAAATTTTTATTCATTAATGGTGTTGTCCATAGATTAAGAATATATTGTAGATCCTGCTCATTTTTGGCGTATATCATTATGTCATCTGCGAATGCACTTTCCACTATCTCAACTGGCCACAAATTTCTGTATTCTACTTTTAACTTTCTAGTTTTTCTTTAATTTCCTGTATTATATCGTCTATAACTACATTAAACAATGCTGGGCTAAGTACTCCTCCTTGTCGTAGACCCTCTTTAGTCGTGAACTCATCTGATTGTTAGTTACCAGTTCCCATGTAATTTCTTGTGTTTGTATACAAGCTCTTGGTGCAATTATGTAATTTATTATCTGTTCCTTTTTGTTTTACACTATTCTACACTAAGCTTCTAGGTATGCAGACGAAAGCTTTTTGCTAGTCAATGAAGGCTACAAATATCGGTTCAATAGTATATTTTTCTATTATTTGCTTCAACGTAAATATATGGTTTTGCGCATTTCTTTCTTTCCTGAACCCACATTGGGAATTTTCTAGTTGTGTTTCCATTATTTTTTCTAATCTTTTCCCTAGAATCTTTTCATACGTCTTTGCTGATATGCATGTTAATGTAATTCCTCTGTAGTTTGAGCATTTCCTTCTATCTCCTTTTTGTATACTGGCATAAGTATCCCTATCTCCCCATATTTTGGTATTTTTTCATCTTGCCATGCTTTGTTAAACAATTCTGTAATTAATTCTAGACCTTTACTTCCCAGGTTCTTAACCATCTCCGTACTTATTCCGTCATGTCCCGATGCTTTTCCTCTTTTTAAACTTTTCACGACCTCAATTACTTCCTCTATTTTATGTCAGAGTCCTCGTTAATGTCTAAGTTGGCTAACTGTTGCTTTTCTTCTATATTTAGAGTTATTTTGTCTACTGTTAAAATTTCTTCAAAATATTCCCTCCATCTCTTTAGAATGTCTTCTTGTTCTGTTACTAACTTTCCTAATTTTTTGTCTAATATTTCCTGTTTTTTCTTTCCGCAGGGACTTTAAGACTTTATAAAATAGCTTTTGGTTTCCTACAGCGTCACGTTCCATCGTTTCTCCAAATTCCTTCCAAACCTTTTGTTTTGCTTCTTTCACCATTTGTTTGACTTTATATCGTTGTTCTTTATATTTGTTAAATTTTTGACTTTCTTTACTAGCCAAGTATTCTTTCCACCTTAGTTTTTTAATTTTTATTTCTTTTCCTATTTCATTGCTCTACCATCTTGTTTGTTTTTTGTGTTCACTAATTTTCACAACGCCGCACACTTTTCTTGTCGTCTTTTTCATGATCTCTTTGATATTTTTCCATAGCTCTTCAGTTGATAGTTTGGTAACTATTCTTTTGATTTTATTCGTTTCTACTTTAGTTCCAGACGTATATTCTCTTGCTAAATCCTTCTCTTTTAGTCTATATATTTTAATTTGTTTCAATGCAATTTTTTCTTATATTTTGTGTTCTATCCATTACTTTATATTCTTCCGAATGGATTCTTATTCTTGCCATTAACAAGTAGTGATCAGTCTATAATTTTTGGCCCCTATACACCCGTGTGTCTTGTATTTCTTTTCTGTAATTTTTGTTTACTATAATGTAATCTATTATATATTTCTCTTCTCTGTTTTTTATTTTTCGAGTGTATTTGTGTATATCCTTGTGTGCGTAAAAAGTGTTGGTTATTAGTAAACTGTTTAGTATGCAGAAATCAATTAGTCTTCTTCCATTATTATTTAAAGTATTTTTGCCATGTATTCCAATTGTTTTACCAGATTCTTGGTTCCGCTTACCTACTCTTCCATTAATGTCTCCTATTATTATTAATCTTCCCTTAATTGCGTCGATTCTTACCGTTAATTGATTTCAGAATTTATCTTTTACTTTTGCTGCTTCATTTTTGTCAAGCCCATATACTACTAATATTGAAGTTTTGTTATGTTTTTCAATATCCATTTCAATGTGCAATATTCTCGCTGTAATGCTCGTCCATTTATTTATGTATTTTGCTTTTTCCTTATTTATTATGCATCCCACTCCTTCCCTAGCTCTGCTTGTATGCTGTACTCCACTATATATTAAAATATGACCACTCTGTAGGTCTAATTCTCCTGTTCCTTTCTGCTTTGTTTCTCTTATTCCGAGAATATCTAGATCTGTTTTCTTAAATTCTTCCACTAATTCTTTTTCCTTATTCGATATATTCTAACGTCCCATGTGCCTATTTTCCACGTTGTTTCATCTCATAGTTCTTTATTTTAATGTTAGTCATATTTTTATCTTTTTGGTTTATTTTTACCGTTTTCTTCTCCAATTTCATTGCGTCAGTCATCTCATTGTAACTACTTATACTGTCGCTTAGTTTTTTGAAATATTTACAGGAGCCCTTGTTCTTATCTCTTCTAGTATTTCTTTGTCTTTGTTCCGTTTCCATACTACTCCTTCTATTGTAATTTTGTTATATCCCAGTTTAACGTTTTACCATGTTTTTTTTCTTTTGCTGCTTTTTTCCGTAATTGGTTCTGTTTTCCTCTTTTTTCCTTTGCTAGGTCATCATGTATGTAGATTTTTCGGTGGGTATTTTCCCAGTTTTGTTTTATTAATCATAATTTTCTATTTATTTTTGCCATTTTCCAGTTTGACTAAGCATAAGTTTGTGCTTAATCTAAAGGCATCTTTCACCTTAACTTCTAGTTCCAAATAATCTTTCATAAAGTTTTCTACTTGCGGTGTTAGTGTGCTTGTTTCATTAGTTTTTATCTTTATGCCTTGAATAACAATATTATTCCTTCTATTTTCTTTATCTATTACTTCAAGGTTATGCCTAATCTCTGTCAATTGCTTTTTTATTTTCTGATCTTCTTTCTTAATGTTATCGTTTTCTTTCCTTAATTTTGCTTGTTTTTTGTATTTTTAGCATTTCAACGTTGTACTGTTCTTGTTGGATTCTTACAAGTTTAACGTCTTCTGTAAGCCCTTGTACTATTTTATCTAATAGATTCATTTTCCATCGTCGCTTTGCGTTTTATTTGGCGATCTTTAAGTTATTCTTGATTTATCAAAAATTTCATCTCTTATTTCAGACCTTCTTCTCTTCCTCATGTCATCAGTCGAATAATCATCGCTCTCGGTAATTAACTAAGAGACCATTGGGACCAAGACTACCCCAAATATAAGATACTAATAAAAAAATATTACATAAATTTAGAGATATAGCATTGTCATAGAAAAAAAAAATTTAATATATATATATAGATGAGTTTATTACAAGTTCAATCAAGTTTTCTATAAAATGTATTGTAAGAAGCGATGTATTATTTTATTTATTTTTAAAAGTTATTTCAAATGTTTAGTGTTTACACATAAAAGTTATTCTACATTTTATTTTAAAGGATCACATTAATTTTAATTATCGCAATAAAACTGTTTGCTAGGAGCTTTTGAAACAAAATAAATCTAAAAAAAAATTTACGCTGTCGGACCGTGGCCTCCAAGGTTCACATGGGTTGAATTATGTTCTCAGACAATCAGCGTGATGCTATATCACTCTTCTTATGAATAGTGATGTCGTTATCTAACCGAATCGTTATTTTTGTAAAATCGGTACGCTGTATAACTTATAACGGTTCCACTCATATCGACTCTCATTATCCACTCTCGTTATTTTGAACCATAACGATTATGATATAACGGCGGCGTTTTGGTAGTCGTTATAAACATAACGATGGTGATGTATAGGCTTGAGAGCTTTTTTTGTATGAAAAAATTAATTTGAAGATGTTTTGCGCGTTGCATTATACCAGGAACTGGAAAATGTATTCAGAAAAAGAGACTTTTCAGTTTTACCGTGTATTTAAAAAAGTAAGTTTAGAAACGTATTTTTTCATACAGGCAAAGGAGCATTTTACGCGAAAACAGCGACCCATTTGAAGTAACTACGTTAACAAAATGTATAAAAAAGATGTAAGTTATGTAACAGTGTGTTTTGCAACTCAGTTTTATTTCGAATTAATACAAGATGTTTATACTTTTACGTATTAATTAGAGCCATTATTCAATAGAAATTGGGGCTATCGAGGGATGAGTCACTTAATGGAGGTCGTAGCAAACATTAGAATTTTATTTCATACCAGGTAGTTTTAGTCTGAATTTTTTCTATTGCAAAATTTACCAGCCAGATGTTTTACGACGGCACGGCGCGTGCCCTGTATCCTATTTACTCTTATACGTTTGGCGGTCGTATAGCACTCTTTGTTTTTTCAAACGCGATATTTTTTTCCAAAATAAGGATTGCAAGATTGTGGGCGACATATCGATATAATTAAAATACCGATACAGCAAACCTATTTTACCAGTGATTGTTATGTCGATCGTTATCTTCGACCATTAAAATCTGATAGCGATTGGTCGCTAAGTATAACGAGAGTGTTACAGCATCAGGCTGAATAAAGTAAACCCAATAAGAATAACAAATAAACTATTACCCTAAAACGTTGCAGGATAGAGAATAGTTGCACATATACATTTTTATAGAGGACAAAGGTTACTATAAAAAAGTTCGCGAAAGGGTACAATTACTTTCTATAGTTTAGAAGATACAAGTGTGCAAAGTTACACGATAATGTCTTACATTACATTAAAATTCGGTAACTCTTGAACTATTAGATATAAATATAGACTCCCGCGGACTTTTTTGTAGTAAATTTTGTGCTCAATAAATTGTTTATGTGGAATTTTTATTTATATTGTACCGTTTTTGCAGCGTACAAGGCGGAAACTTGCGCGGATCTAATTCTGCAATTACTATAATCATTTTTCATTACTGTTGAGTAAAATTAAGACTTATTGTATTTTTAAAACATAAAACATATCATAAGGAATGTCTTGTTTAATAATAATAAACATTGCATCCAAAAAACACAAAAAATGATGTGAAATTGGGCACCACCGTAAGTTCCAGATTTGTTTCATCTGAGCGTTTCATCGTTTCGTTACACAAGCCTTCGAATCAAGCTCCCTATAAGTGTTTTCAACACTAAAATTGTAAAAACACTGAATGAAACAAAATAATAAAAATAAGAAGTGCAAGTTCAAAATATACGCATTTATTCTATCGATTATTGCGCAAACTTTACGTTTTTCCAATAAAACGTAATTAAACGAGTAAAAAAACTTACACAAAAAAAGAGCACTGCAGATTTAACTTTTTAAGTAAATTTAAAAAATATAATTTGTTTGAATTTAAAAAAAAACAAATAATGTGTTTTCAGTGAACGTTACCATACACAGAAAGCTAATGTTTTCATGTGTAGAGTACTAAGTGTAAATGTTAGTTTAAGAAGGAACACAAAAAATATTTTATTAACTCATAAATTGAAACGCGCTCTTTGAAAGCTTTTAACGATAATGTAAAATTCACATTTTCGTTTTGATCTTTTTCTTCTTAGTTGGCGAATAACCTTTTATTTTAAAATATATACAATATGTACACGTGCATTTAAACAAAAACAGTATAATGCCACATATCTATCAGACGCATAAAGAGAACTGTTTACAAAAGCATTATCAAAAAACGTATTGTTTAATATGTAAATATTGCAATTTATTAAATAAACATTTTTTTAATATTCGAAAAGCATGTTTTGAAAAAAACGTTAAAAGAAGTATGAAAAAGAACTCTAAGGCTAAAATGAAAATATTTATTTAGCAAAGAGCAGATGGAAACAAAAATAATGCAGCAACGGCAACACTCTTTATGAAACTCAACATTTAAAAATTAAATATGAAATCCCAAAGCATACTACACAAATGCATTTCTACTACATTAAAGCAAATTTATTTGCATGTGCTTCGGATGTTAATTAACATTCTGTACGAATGCAAATGCATTCATTATTTTTTGCATTCTGGTTAATTATTGCATTGTGCTTATATTTGGTCTTATTGTTTTGTAATTTAATAACGTTATATATTGCGTTCGATAATTTTTTTACTGCACTGTCATTATTTCAATTTTTTTTTTCGCAGACAAAAATAATTTTGACAAAACGATTGTAACAATGATGCATCTTAATGCACTTACTAGACAAATAATTCAAAGCGACAAAACCGGATTTAGTATATTTCCCTTTTATGTGATAAATTAGTCGACTTTATGATTTATATCTTTAGAAAATTTCTCAAAGTTTTATTTTACAAACGTAAGTTTTGTGATATTTAAAAACGCAAGTAGGTATAGAAAATATGTTTAAATTTTAACGTAATGCAATAATATTATAATATTGAAACTTATATAAACATAAAAATAAATGTAAACAAGATTTTATCGCTGTGCTTTATAACTATTTTTTATCTATTTGATACAAATTTGTTACAAGCTTTATGTGTTACGAACCTTGCACGGCCAACTCACACAGTCGGAGGTAGGGGAGGTTCACAGGAAGTATGCTTAGGGGCGCCAGATCTGATCCAAGATAACACTTCTGCCTCGATCACGACAGACGATTCAAACTTGTAACTCAATCTGAGGTTCGTAATCCTTATTACTCTGATGTTCGAGTAGCCAAAATTAGTTAATAGATAACGATAATCACAGAAGAAAGAAAAATAACAAGAGAGATTAACAATGATAATCACTTTAATGTATTAACGTTGGATACTAATAAGAATATATAAAATTTCTTTACCTATCGATGCTCGAATGGTTTCCACGTAGAATTAACAAATATCACAGTTTAACTTTAGTAGCGCAGTAAATTGACAACTATACGCTAAATGCGCAATCCTTAAATACTAGAATGACTAACAATTTTCATTAACAAGCAGAGAAAACTTTCATTTCGTAATACATAAGATTTACTAGATTATATCGAAGTTCTCATACATGAATGCCCGCAGTATCGGCAACACACACTACACATTGAAATTATGTCGAAATGAACAGCACCGAAAGTCTCAGAATAAATAAGTTTTTTCTCTCACAGCATGCGATACAGTTACGTAAATGATTAAGATTACCTTATTGGTATATAAGCGATAACGTAATTACGGTCGTTAACATTAATTACAATTCTGTGAGTAACTTTCGTGATCACGATATAAAAGTTAAACAAATAACTCACCCCAAAATCCAGTTTCCACTTTCGCGGAGAAAACGTTTTCCCACCAGCGGCCTGTAATAAATAGTGAAAAGCAAATCGGATCACACACTAACTCACACAGAACAAGAAGCTAAAAAAAATAGTATTAATAAATCATTAAATGTTACATAAAAACCCGTTGTATCGTGTACTGTAGGAAACAATTTAGCACAGGTGGCTGATAACACAATCGACTAGGATACATGCAGTAACATCTCCCACGGTAAGGCTTGTCGAGACCCCGTTTTCGTGGCGGAGAAAACGCCTTCCAAAAGCGTACGTGTTCGGTAACGGTATTTCTTAATAATAATTAATCTTCATCATTTCTTTATTGAAACGTACATGTGCTCGAAGCGGGTGGAAAACGGCTATCAAACCAAGGAGGAATTACAAACGAATTTTAATAAAACGACAGCAATTATCTTACCCTGTGACGACTCAAATATTTTATGAACGTAATGTAATTACAATTTGATTCCCATTATTACGGATGGCACTTGAAAAATTACTTAAGACGTCCAGACCATTTTAGGCAATTGACAACTTCACAATTTTGTCGTAAAATGACAGTCACGAGAAAAGATCGGTAGAGGGCGTCAAAACCGGAATCTAATTTCAATTCAATATACAGGGTCTTCCGTAATGAAAATTTCGTACGTAACAAATTTTCCTAATATTATTTTAATTTTCTTGTTGCTTGGTACTACTGTACGTCAGTTGTTCTTTTGAAGTCATCATCATTTAATTTAGCTCTTAGTTATATTTTAAATTACCGGTTTTATAAGTTACAGTAATAAATTTTATATGCCAAACAATGTACACTAGTACAGAAAATGCATGGATTAACTATACCCAATTTAACAAGGCAACGACTGGCTAACTGTTCCCAAAATAAAACGTAATAAAAGTACAAAAACAGAAAGTCAAAAAGAAGACATATTAGCTAAACAACATTAGAAATCAACAATACGTTCGACTTGCTGGCTGAAAAATTAAAAGACGTTGACGCAGCAGACATACAAACCTAAACAAAACAAAAACTTTAAAGTACGAGGGCAAATTAAAAACTAATGCCTCCATAGCCATAACTTTTATGATGACGGCCCAGACCGTGTCAAAAGCGGTTTGCCATTTACCTTAAGTAATTGTACATAACTCACCCTAATAAAAATTCTCAGTAACATTGCGTTTGCGCAGAACATTCTAGACATAGCGACTGGCATTTATGTACGGTTCAAGCAATAATCTGTAATTGAATTTCTTACACCGAAAGGTTACTACATGTAATAGATGTTAAGATAAAAATTGCTTGGATAACGTAACATAAATGAAGCAATTGCCGGTGCTCAATGGAGACGATCGTAAGTCACATTAAAACAAATCCGTGATTGATTGGAAAACCCAAAACGTAAAAACAAAATAAAACAAAAATCAAAATCAGAAAAGCCCAAGAAGGTTTATAGCTTAAAAAGACCATCTGAACTTTGCCAAGCAAAAGCCCGCTTCTGTTGAATACACTCTATTGCACAAAAACTTGAAGTTATTTAAATATACAAAAATGCAAACTCCAACGAATTACAAGCTTTGATACAATTTTAACTATTTAATTTAATTCTTATAAAAGGGATGTCCACGACCGGGCATGCAATAGCCAATTAGTGTCTGGGTGTGGTAAACTGCAATTAGGTCTGTTATGTTAAAAATTAGTAGTTCAATTCGCGAGTATGAAAATTTCTCTTCAAGTATGAAATTTGTCCGTAGAATTCCCTACTCTTTCGTCGAAATTGTCAAATTTTAGACAGCACTTTTAACTCACTTCCTGCAAGACCATCTACGAGTTCTGTACTTTTACGCCCGGAGCAACCTTCACCTTTAGATCCTCTCACACGAATATGCCATTACATTTGTAAGGTTGAAACGGGGTAAGTAGTGTAAATTTTTTTACCGTTATCAACGAACTTCCATAACGTCATATTATTAATAACGTTATTATCTTATACACCGTCAAGGGTTGAAAACCTGCAGGATCCTTCTTTTGATTAACTACGACAAACACTGGGGAAATTTATACTGTTAAGTCGAAGGAAAACGCTGCGCATTTGTGTTCTTAAATAATTGGATGCTAAGGAGACCTTTCACTTGTGTTAACATTATATGCTCGTTTAGATGGGGTTTAATATTATTTTTTTGGTAACTCAAGAACGGAATTAGCTAATCCCTTACTGGATAAAACCTAATTGTGGGTATTACTATTTCAATTTTTTTTAATTTGTGCTTCGGTGGTCATGTCTGCATGTTAAGTTAACACGATTAATAATATTTTTGTGTTTCACGAACTCATAAGCAGTGCGCGTTGAGTCTCGAAAGCTTAAATTGTTTGTCTACAATTTTAAGGTTTGCGAATATAAATTCAGACGTTATGTTTTTGTTAAAGTTTAGACCTACAGGATCAGCTTGTTGTACAGAGCTTTTCTCACTATTCGACACAACTTATAATTCATTCGACCCACGTATAAATACTGCGAAAACTTACATTTATATACTTTCTTCATCTTCTGTGATAAAATTAATATATATTCTGTGTTATTACTTCTGTGGTGTTATTTATTTTTTTTTTTCCAGCTACGGGTAGAGTTAGACGGTATCTCCCTAATTTAAACTTTCTTCGTCGAAGAAGCTGTGCTAGCCTTTGCTTTGTTTTGTTACAAGAAGACCAGCGTAACAATTTATTCTTGGCTGTCTAACTCGAGGAACTCGATTTTCTCGTAACAAATTTTGGCACCCAACTGTCTGGGATCGATTTTTGTATGTGCGATTTTAATTACTGCTAGTTTTATTGTTTCTTTTATCTTTTCTTAGTCTTTCGTGGGTTCGATTTACTTTGCTAAGCTTATTTAGTTATTGCTGCAAGACTTGACGTCAGAGTTACTTCACTAGCTTTTATTTCTTTAATTTGTAGTACTGCGGTTTGAATTTATAATAGCAATTTACTTACTTTTCTTTAATTGGATTTCTGGTCAGACTCGTGTCGTTGGACTTTGCTTTGATTTTTGGATTAACACGACTACGTCGATTAACCCTTTTTGGCTTATTAGATTAGTTACTTGTTAGTGATACTACTTGTACTTACTTTGCTTTGATTTCAGTTTTAGTCAGACAGATGTTAGCAGATTTCTGCTTTGATTTACTGTTTTGCTTAGTTTCTTGTTTTAGGTTTTAGTGAGATTTTAGTGTGTTAACTATGTATTCTTCATATGGAGAACCACCGCATCTTACTTCTTCGGACTCTGATTCAGAAACCAACTTAGAAAATTGGAATGTAACGTTTCTTTATTTATAGAATTTCATATTCATATTGACGAGTTGTGTTTATCTCGTGGTGTTTCACAGCATCAACTTTTTCTATCAGCTCCGGAAAAGTTATCGGGTAAAGCCCTTCTTGTGTTCAGAAGTAGACGACATACTTTACGTTCTTGGAATGAGGTTACTGCAATGTTGAAAACTGAATTTCTGAATTTAGATTATGATGAACGGTTAATGGACACTATTTGTAACCGAGTAATGAAACCTAAGGAATCTATTGGGATGTACGTTACTACTATGCGATATTTTCTTATGCAGTTGTTAGAACGAGTGTCGGAGAAGACGCAACTTAAAATCATACGCCGCAACTTGACTCCATTTTATCATTCTCATTTTGCACTGGTGGATATTACATCCTTTTCTCAATTTACGTTCGGAATCGAATCTTCACTCTAATAATTCTTTTAACGTTTCGACATCTGAGAAAACTGATCGACTTCTAGAACCATCTTTAGTTTATACGAATGAAACTGTTGCCTCCACACCTTCGACCATTGCTGTTGCTGGCTCTCTTCAAACTTCGTCGTTTCCTTCCTCTGCCACTACTTGTAAGTCCACTACTTGTGTTCACTGTTGTCCTAAAGCTGAGAAAGTTTTACGAACTGTTCGTTCTTTAGCTTCTCTTCCTCCAAATTTTTCTTCGGTTGCTAGGATTATTCGGCCTACTACCGACCCTTGGTATTTAAGTCTAATTGCTAAAGTTTCTTCTTTTCCTCGTCGTTACTCTCGTTGGTGTATTGTGAAAGGTCTTTTTTGTAAACGTATACGCATTGCTTTGTCTGACTCTTGCGTGTGGAAATTAGTTGTTCCTTTGGACCAATGCAAACAACTATACCACGATCACCATTTTCCATCTGAGCATGAACACCGCAGTGTTAGGAGTACGTTGGAAGCTTTTTGGTGTCATTTTTGCTGGCCTCAGTTGAGACCTAAGGTTGCTGAGTTTATACGTCACTGTTCTTATTCGAACGCACAGCGGCATAATCTCAACGTCGAAGCTTTACATACTGGTGTCGCTACAAGGTCTACGCGTCTATATAGGAATCGTGCTGTATCTTCAGATGTAAAAGCCGCTGCTATTGCTTTTGCATCTTCTTCAGTCGCTTCTAATTATTCTTTGCTGTCTCCTTCTTCTAATCGTTCTCCTCTTTTATTGGCGTCGCAAGCGTCGTAAGTTCTAGTTCACTTTTTGGGCTTTCAACCTTTGCTATTCTTTTGGTTCTTTTCTTTCGGTTTTGGTGATTGCAATCCTTGGATAGGTCGTCAAGATCTTGTTGGTTGTAGCTTGAATGCTACCTAATTGTTCTTCTTATATTGCTGTCACCGATATTCTTTTCTTTGCTTAAGTTTCTAGCACATTTCTTTTGGTTTCTTTCTTCTCTTACTTCAGGACAAACTACCTTTCCGTCTGTATATATTTATATCCGCTCAGTCGGCTTGTTTGGCATTGGTACGTCATGTATAGAATTCTCTTTCTGTTTTTTAATTTGGGTTTTTCTTTTCTTGAGTTTTCTATTCCGCTTGTCGGCATTAAAGTCTTGGAGTAAACTTTCCAGTTTGGGGACAACAATTGGTACGCTCTTGTTCTATGGCTAACTGTTATATGTTGGCTCTTCTCTTTTTTTTTCTTCCATGGGCGGTTGGTTTGGCATTGAAGGACTGGTCACTCCGTTTGGTTTCTTCTACGGAGAGAAGAACGAATCAGACACTTACATCTTGTCTTATCTTTCTCCGTCTGTCTCTTTACTTCCTTTCTTGTTTTTTTATTTCTCATTTTTTCTTCTTCTTGATTAGTTGATCACTTGCATGCCACATTTATTTCTTTCTTCTTCTTCCTTCTAAAGGTTTACCCCTAGGGCAGTTGGTTGGGAACCATAGGGTGGTCTCTCTTTTCGTTCTTATACTGGGTGAAGAACGAATCAGGCAGTTACATCAAACCTTATCTTTATCCGTCTTTCTCTATTTCTTATCTTTTCTACTTTTCTTCTTGGGCCTATCTATCTTTTCTATGTGCCAACTATTTTTCTTTCTTTTTTTAATTTTTTTTTAAGGTTTACTTCTTGGGTGGTTAGTGGGACACAGAAACCTCTCGGCTTATCTTTCTCAGACTCTCTTTTTTACTTTCTTGTCTTTCTTACTTTTAATTTTTCCTTTTTCTTTTGCTTTTGAAGGTTCGCCGTTAGCGCAATTATCACTTTCTTTTCTTTTTTTTTCAGTTTGTTGCTTAAGCAGTTTTTTCTTTTTCTTTTTATTTACTTCTTTCTTTAGTGTTCACGCAACTACGTATCTTTTCTTTTATTTCTGTTTCTCAGTTACTTTTCTTTCGCTTTATTGAGTTTAGTAGGATTTGTTTTGTTGTTTTTCGGTTGAAGCTTGGAATAGACTGCAACGTCGCTTCTTGTACTCTATACTTTCGCTTAGTCGGCATTTTTGCTGTTGTCAGTCACCGTTAGAATATTTCTCTTCTTCGGGTTTCTTTTGCTCTTGGAATATTCTAATCCGTTCTTCGGCATGTACGTTCCAATATGGCATTCCAACACGACGAGCACTAACTCACGATGCTCAATTGGCAAGTGAAGCTTCCTGTTCTTCTTTAACGACTTTTACTTCTTTTTCTTTTTTTTTGGTTTTGTTTTGAGTTTCGCGGTTTAGGTTTTGCATGGATTGGCACTCATTTAATATTAAGCTTTTTGGTGACTTTTTTTGGACAATTTTTTTTTCTCTGCCTTTTTAGGTAGTTCGACTTGTGTTGACTTTTAAACAGAAGCTTCTTTTTGCTTGAGATTTTTTCGTTGGTTTTCTTTGCTTAGATCTTTAGGGTCTGTTTGGTTTTTTTGGTGGAAGAATCTCATATCGTCTGTCGACAAGTTTTTGGACACAATTGCATTAGTTTTTCTTTTTGAGTTTTCTTCTAAATCCGTGTATCACAATTCAACCACTGCTAGATACTTGGTTTTCCTTTTACTTCTTTATTTTAGTTAGCTTTGGGGACTTATATTTAGGGTTGGAATTGTATTTGTGAGTTTGGATTTTACGGGATTTTAGAACGTTGTCCTTGACCGTGCTCTAAACTTTTTTCTTTCCTGTACTTTTTTTCTCTTGGTTTGCTTAGTATTATCCGTCAGTAAGATCTATGGGACTGCGTTGTTCTCTTGCTTTATAGCGTAACGAATCAGGTCGACTTTCAACGAGTACCTGCTCTGATACTTCTCCTCTGTTGGTTGAGTTTTGGTTCTTTGGAGTAACATTCCGCTTCATGCGACTTTCGGACACATCTGGTTGGTGATGCTTAGCAAATTGGGAAAACTTCTTTTATCTAAGTTTTTTTTTGGGTTGGGTGTTATTGTATTTGGGTTGGTTTTGGCTTTCACGGTTCTGTCCTTGGCGTATGCCTAAATTTCTATTCTTGACTTTAGCTAGTGTCTACTCCCCAGGTTTTTATGTTGCTGAGCGGGAATTTGTTTTGTTAAAAATTAGTAGTTCAATTCGCGAGTAAAAACAATTCTCTTTAAGTATGCAATTTGTCCGTAGAATTCCCTACTCTTTTGTCGAAATTGTCAAATTTTAGCGAGCACTTTTAACTCACTTCCTGAAAGACCATCTACCAGTTCTGTACTTTTACGCCCATGCCAACCTTCACCTTTAGATCGTTTCCCGCGACTATGCAATTACATTTGTAAGGGGTTTAATTTGACTCTGTGCTAATTGTCTATAGCGGATATTGGTACCCACCACATGTTTACCGTTATTATCTTATACACCGTCAAGGGTTGGAAACCTGCAGGGTTATCCCTCTTTTGAAGATTAGCTACGACAAACACTGGGGAAATTTATGCGGTTCTTAAATGATTGGATGCTAATGAGACCTTTTCCTTGTGTTAACATTATATGCTCGATTAAATTGGGTTTAATATTACTTTTTAGGTAATTCAAGTACGGAATTAGCTAATCCCCTACTGAATAAAACTTAACTGTGAGTATTCCTGTTTCAATTTTTTCTTCGATTTCTTCGACGGTATAAACAAATTGACATTGTCGACAGGACGGAAATTTGACAAAAGAGAGTACATTACAGTATGCGCGCGTTGGGTGCCCTAAATACAACTCTTGACTCGATATGAAGCAGAAGATGCTTTTTTTTAAAGCAGTGTGATTAATGAGGAGTTGTGGGCGCATTGTTACAACCCTAAAATGTCAGTTTGTGTAGTACACATGAAAGTTTGCCAAAACCAACAAAAATTAAAGCATTACCATCTGCCGGCAAAGTCATGATTATCGTGTTCTGCGATTGCGGTGGTATCGTTCACATATAATCTTTCGAATGTGACTGTACTGTCAATTCCAAAGAATATGTTAACAGCCTAACAAATCTAAAGTGACGACTGCGTAGGGTTCGTCCAAACAAAATGATAATTACACATCATAACAACGCTCGGTCTCACAAAAACTAGAGCACTGGAAAAGATTAGGTTTTGTTTTACTTCTTTCACCTTGTAGCCCAGATCTTGCGCTGCATGACTTTTTTCTCCTTCCAAAACTTAAAGAAACACAAAGCCAAGCGTTCTTCTTTAAATGCTGGGGTGATGACGGCGGTGGGTCAATAGTTTTCTGAAAAGTTTTTAGACTCCGTTTCTACAAGATAGCGTTTAGCTTCAGATTTACCAATAATTCTAACACCCGAATGAGATGAAAAAGGCAATTTGTTATATATAGTTGTAGAAACTGCATTAGAGTATTCCAGCGCTAAAAAATCCAAATAAGACAAAATAACTGTCCACTGGACTTTAATGACAGTTTCTGCAATTATATAAACAAATTTAGAAAAACAACTTAATTTTTTTTAATTATTTTGTATTTATTTACTGCCAAATAAAAATGTATAGTACTTAGAACTAAATTAAAACTCACCAATTATTTTTTTTATATTAACGGTATCAACAAACGTGAAGACTATTTAATGTAATTAGTCCGTAATTTTCGATTTATTTGATTCAAGATTTTGATTTTTTTAAACATGTTTTTTGTGGTTACTAAAAACTACAAGTCCTAATGTGATTCTATTAAGCGGCGTGCATGTATTTCAACGCATCTAATTTTATTTCAAATTTTTTTTTAGTTTGATTTTTTTATATGGTACATTTTTCTACAAAACATTTAATAATTTTAATTTATTATTATTATTTTATCTCTAGCAATTATGATAAAAGATTATTATTAAACGCGATATTATGGTTTCAGTTTCAAACAAGTTTTTTTATGTATTTACATCAAAAATAGCTTTGAAATTTAGTTCTTAAAGAAAAAACAAATGATAAAAAAGTATATCAAAACTGTTTTTCAAGTAGGTGTATCACAATGTCTTTGATCTTGAGTTTGTTAACTCAATTTGTTTAATCATTTTTAATTAAACGTTTTTATAAAGTGTTTGTATAATAAAAAATTATTTAATTTTAGTACGTAATTAAAGTGGTACCGTACTACGTGCAATAAAAGTTATATTTTCTGTTTTTAATTAAATTACCAGCGTTAAGTGTATTGATTCCGTTAATGCACAAGCAAACAATAAGAAAAAAGTTCTTACATTTTTGTTTTTTTTATAATACAGAACTAATCCTCGATATTCTAAATAAAAATCTGCCATACTTTTTTTCTGATTAGGTAAACAAACAATTCTGCCGCAGTCTGTTAAGTGTCAAAACAAAAGTAATAATAAAATGTATATTACAGCAATAAAAACATTTGGAAATAAAATATATACATACGTAATATTAAAACTTTGTTTAGTAGCAGTGAAGATTGAACGACTATATAGTCGTAAACTTAATAAGCTTCTTAAACAATTTAAATTTTTTTTTTTTTAACTTTAATCATTTTATATAATTTAAACAATATAGGTTTAATTAATTTCTCAAAATTAGTAATAGCCCACACAACAAGATTATATAGAAAGATAAAAATTCTCCATTACTGCAGAAAGTACACCGTAAGAATCTTCAACCTCAGTGAAGAAACTCTAATAACTAATTTATCTACATAGCTTACTTTAACATAATAATTTAATTAATGCCCTATAAATTTGTCAATAAAAAACAAAAGTATAAAAAGCAAAAGTAAAAAAGTATAGAACAATAAGACAAAATTTATGTTTAGGGTCGTAGGAATTCTATCATACCTACTCCTAATTTACAATCTTAGAACTTGTAAATTTATAATTTGGACGCTACAAAATTTTTATACTGTAAAATAGGCAAACATTGATACTTAAAAAAAACCTAAAACTACTAATTACCAGTTATTTACATACGTGTCATTGAAGGTGGTTATTACTTGTCTGGCACCACCTTGGGCGTGGTCACCACATGACTCAATTGGATGATGTAAAAATATAAAATTTTTGAAATTCGTAAATTATTAGTTTCATACAATTATTTGATTAATCCTGTTCACAGTCTATTGATGATGAATAACCACAACTTCATAACGAAACGTACGTATAGTAAATCTTGCAGAATCATAAACGTACAAAAAAGCATACCGTAATATTTGTAATTATTAACGTACAAACTGTCGTATTTGTACGTCTCGAAGCAAAACCAAATTCTACGTATCATACACTTTAATAAGCATGTTTTTTTTTATAATTACAACGAACCCACAACAAAAACGAATACTCAACATAACAAAGAAACCAGTAAACCACAAGTTTTGTTTTCTGCAGTTGTTGACGTCCGCTACTTACAGAAATGCAACAGAAGATTATTTGAAAGAATGGCTACTCATTACGCATGAGTATTGTGCACCACCAATTGCGCACGCAGTGAATCCAAAATCATTTAATTAAATGAGAAGTATTCAATCCGAAAAAAAACATGTACGTTACACACCTACACAGGATGAAAAAGTTATGGCAATAGAGCCAAGAAAGCCAGCAAAAACAAAAAAAAATCCCGAGTGAGGTTAAATTCTTAATTTAGTGGAAAGATAATGTAATGTACTCTGTCTAAACAGGCCGGGCAACGAAACACTTCTACATATACAAAACACGTGTCATTCATATATAGATTTGTTTGTGTAAACAAAAAATATAGTCATAATTTGAAGAAACGATACTGCAAACCATTAAATGCTTATACTTCAATATCAACAATGTTCAGATAGTAAAATAATGTGTTTATACATTATTTAAATGTCACAATAAATAAATAATAGTAAATAAAACATGTAATATAGAAGTAAAATTGTTATTTTAAAAAATGTTTCATGTAGATTGCGTACTGTATAAATTTTGTCTCTTTTTCACATTTAGCATAATAACTGTCATTTTTTTTTGACATATGCATATTACGTCACGTCGCGATAATTAATATTTCTACATATTCGAGGGTTGGAAATTTTTGCAAAAACAAATTACGAAATCAATTTAAGGGAAACTATGCGCAGTCGTTTACTTTTAGCGATCGTATGTATAATAGGGGTTGTTTGTGATAACGCCGTATGTACGTTTTTGATTAGTTTTCAATTGAGTTTTAGGTAAAGCTGACAGAAAGTATTAGCTAGTCCATACCTGGAGGATACTAATTGTAAGTATTACATTTTTACTTTAATTTTTAATAGTGTGGTGGTCAGTCGACCGTACTTACGTGCTAGGTTGTAATCACAATTATTGTTAAAATGTTTTTGTTGTGTCACATATTTGCTTTGATTCTCTAAATCTCCGATTTTTGTACGTTTGTACTTTGATTCACGAATGTAAAGTCATTCGTTTTTTGCATGCAACAATTAGACCTGTGTCGCCAGCATTGTCGAATGTTGCGTCGGTTTCCATTTCTTTTAAAGATACTGTACGCCTTCCTAGAATTTTTCTTCCGTCGTTTGATGGTTCGTTGAAAGATTGGCCTACGTTTTATGATTTGTTTAACACACTGGTTCATTTGCCGCTAAGTTATAACAATTATGATATTGTTTATCAATCATTAGTAGATTGTTACCAAAATGATCGAATTTAGTGTAATTTTATTTGCATAATCTGGGTAACGCACCCAAAGTTAATTCAGATTGTGTATCCTCATTACGTAGTTTATTAGATACGTTTAATGAAAATGTGACTGCGTTAGATCAATATCCTAATGTGGATTTGTAGGATTTTACCTTTTTTAATTTGCTTATGCAAAGATTAGATAACGCAACTCAAAAGCGTTTTGAAGTGCAATTCACAAATGTAAGTTTTACCGCTTACGCAAATTTGAAACAATTTATGGGCGACCAGTGTCGTGCTTTGGAGACAAATTTATTGAATAATGCTACAATGGCCAGTGAGACCAATATTACTCGCATTAAGTCCACCTCTTCAAAATCTAGTAATGGTGCGGCAATACATGGAGGCGCCTCGCTTTTGCGTTCACTACTGGTTAATACTGAGCGGCTTGCTAATTCGCAATCCGCAAAATGTGCCCATTGTAAAGAATGGCATTCAATTTATCGGTGCCCTAGCTTTTTGTTTTGGCCCCTTACCATTTGTTCGTTAAATTAGCAGGTTTATGTCATCAATGCTTTAGCGCTGTATACCAAGCGAAGTCATGTCCGTCGAAAGGAAAATGTCGACAGTGTTCAGCCCCGCACAATTCGTTATTACATTTTAGTAAAACCACAGTTCACAGGGCACTTTCTCAGCAGGTGACCCTACTTAACAATTCACCGGAAACTATTATTCTCGTAGTGGCACCGGCCACTGTAGGTGTGGCCACAACGCGTTCATCGTGTACAGTGTTGTTGGTAACTGTCGTCCTTGAAATCCAAAACGTTTGGGTAATTATCAAACGATAAGGGCATTGTGTGATTCGGGTAGTCAAACGAGTCTAATTTCGGAAAGATGTCGTAAGCGACTTGAATTGCCTTATGGTCGCTCACCAGTTCTTTTATCTGGCCTAGGTGATGTGACATTTCGCTTTTCACGCGGTTGTACTAATTGCAAAATTCGCTCTAAAGGATTTTCAGATCCATCTTTAGACGTCGAAGCAGTCGTTGTACAAACAATTTGTGCCGATTTTCCAAGTTGCCCCTTGCCTTTTTATCAGGGTTGGAGGTTAGCAGATCCCAATTGGCATATGCCAGGATCAATTGATATACTCCTAGAAGCAAATGTTTTCGCTCTTATTGTTTGAGAAGGTTCTGTGCCGGGTGACGGCGTGCGTCCAGCTGCTATTGAGACCCCCTTCGGTTGGATACTTTTGGGTACCACAAGTCATGTGACTACGGTCCCAAAATATTCGACCTCTTTGGATGATTTAAAAGGCTTTTGGGAAGTGGAGGAAATCCCCACCAAATCCGTCGTCTCACCTAAAGATGATCAGGCCGAGAATTTATTTGTTAATACGCATTTATGAAAGATTACCTCGCATCGGGCCATATGTCGCTTCTTGCCGCACCCTCCAAAGAAAGCTATTGCTATGTTATTCCACACCATTCTGTGTTAAAGCAGACCACCCAAAAATTCGAGTGGTTTTCGATGCTTCTTCGCGCGACGCACACGACAAGTCACTCAATGATTTCCTACTTGTCGAACCTAAATTGC
The DNA here is from genome assembly GCA_035610365.1 of Aquatica leii. Taxonomy (NCBI): domain Eukaryota; kingdom Metazoa; phylum Arthropoda; class Insecta; order Coleoptera; family Lampyridae; genus Aquatica; species Aquatica leii. Next base: position 17,309,047 of record CM069432.1, read on the forward strand.
AAAATGACAGTAACCATTTTGCTTCGTTTTCGATCACATCGTATCATCTTTACTTGCGATATACGCCAATATCAATTAATTCGGTGGAGAGCATCTTCACAAGAAGAGATTCAAACCTATCGTTTTAACACTGTGACTTATGGTATGTCACCTTCGCCTTATTTGACAATTTGGTGTCTGCTACAGTTGGCAGAGGTAAATCAAACACAATTTCCGTTAGACGATCTTCCCGCTAAACATTGTCAAATACAGCCGTTAACATTTTACGAAGACGGTTAAGGTACAAGATCTTCTATGTACCAAGCGACCGTTTCTCTCTAAAATCGCAAGAATTTACAATTCATTAAGATTTTCATTTCCAGTAATTTTGTTTGCCAAGCGACTGATTCAGCGTCTCTGGACGTTAGGTCTCGGGTGGGATGACCCCCCTCCTTCGGATGCCTGTGAGTCAAGTTTTATCGATAACGCCAAGAATATCCGTATCAATCTTGTAGTTGCCAAATCTAAGATTGCCTCTTTAAAGGTGTTATCAATTCCTGGTCTCGAGTTGTGCGCCGCAGTATTGTTGTCAAAACCAGTGGCCTTTGTTGTAGACATTTACAAAACCATGGTAACTATTAAAAATATATTTGCTTGGAGCGACCCCACTGTTGCTATAACTTGGATCAAGTCGTCCGTTCCGGACAAAACCCGACTGATCTAGCTTCTCGTGGTCACCTACCAGAAAAAAATTTGTCATGTTTGCTATGGTGGGCGGGTCCACTATTTTTATAAGATCCTGCCTTTGATGATTTGTGCGATCTTTCCGCTGGATTCCAACTAGAGGAAGAAACTCGTTTAGATGAGCGAACTGTCGTGTTGATCACCCAACAAGAAAAGCATTGGGTACTCATTTTATTGAACAAGTTGTCCTCTCTTCGTAAAATACAAGGTATTGTTGCTTACGTATTTCGTTTCGCAGATTCTGGTTACAAAGACCGTGTCACAGGGGCCGTTTCATCCGCAGAATTGCACAAAGCGCTTTTATTCATGTGTAAAGTTGTGTAGCAATTAGCATTTGCTAAAACTATTTTATTGCTTTGCCAAGGGAAGCTTTGTTCTAAACCCATTTGAAAATTATCTCCATTTATAGACAATGAAGGATTGCTACGTGTCGGTGGACGTCTTCGTCACTCCGTATTATCCTCGGATGCTAAGCACCCCCTTTTGCTGCCTCGTTTCCATCAACTTACAGAGTTGATAATTGAGCATTTTCATCGGGTGCATTTACACCCCGGTTTGCAGACATTGCAATTTTTATTGTCACAACAATTCTGGATTTTATCAGCACGTCGTGCAATCAAGCACTCTCTGTTGTTTTCGTTGTTTTTGTGTACGTCCATATGTCAGCCCCCCTTTTATGGGTGACCCTTCTGCGTTTCGTGTGTCGCAAGTGAAACCGTTTTCTCAAGTTGGCGTTGATTACGCCGGTCCTTTTCTTTGGCACTAGGTCGAGTGTGAGAAGCTAAAATCTACAAAGGCTACACCTGCTTATTTGTTTGCTTTGTCATTAAAGCCGCCCATTTAAAAGTGGTCTCCGACCTGACTACGGAGGCATTTTTTGCGGCTTTCCGTGGTTTCGTTGCTTGACGAGGTCGTTGTAGTGACATCTACAGTGACTGTGGCACCAATTTTATTGGCGCCAATCGTATACTTCAAAACTTGGGTTGACAGTCTACTGACACACTGGCCATCCAATGGCATTTTAATCCTCCTGCCTCTCCGCATTTTAGTGGATTGTAGGAGGCCGGAGTTAAATCCGTCAAAACCCACCTGTCGCGTGTGTTTGGTAAACAAACATTTACTTATGAAGAATTTAATACAGTCCTAATCCAAATCAAAGCCGTGTTGAATTCACGCTCAATGTACCCGATGAGTTCGGATCCTAATGATTTGTCTCTTCTCACTTCTGAGTATTTCTTGACCCTTGAGCACTTGACCGCTCCTCTTGACGAAGATGTCACGTCCCTCCTATTAAATCGTTTGTTATATTGGCGTTTTGTGTAGCGTTGTCAACAAGAATTTTGACGTCTCCAACATCACGCAAAGTGGAATCAACCTTCCACTACCACTTTAGTGGATAGTTTGGTGGTAATAAAGAACAAGTTGGTTTTACCGCGGCAGTGGCAACTGGGTCGCATCGTAACCCTACATTCTGGTAAGAATGGCATCGCTCGTGTTGCCACCCAAAAGACCGCGCGAGGTTTAATTAAAAGACCTCTAATCATAATTTGTCCTGTGCCTATGCTTTAGCATAAACCTGTTGGTTAAATAATTATTCGTTTTATTTAAATTTAGTTTTGTTTTTTGTATTATAGTTGTTGATCCGTTGGGCGATTAATTTAATTCATTTTGAACAAATGAAAAAAAATCACGCTGTTATAGTGATTTTGGTGGGCGGTATGTTTTGGTTTTATTTTTAAATTTAAAGCTCTCCCTAGAAATACTTTTGTTGTTTCCCCGATACCAGCCCGAAACCCGACAAACGAACGAATTATTGTTTTTTGTTGGTTGAACTTACGAGCTGACCTGCGACTTGATTGAGTCGCACTTTTAACATTAGCCGTTGGCACCGTTGTTAATTAAAACAATAATGGTTAATTAAAAAATAGCAGCTGGGTAACTTGTTCTGGACGTTTTGGCCATGTTCCACATTAGATATTACATTAGATATTGGCATGGTTGAAGCCCCCATTCCCAAGCATATTATACTCTGTGTAGACCACGTCGGACAAGTATTTTGGAAGCAAGGGTAGTTCGTTCCTTTTTCCGTTTACTAGTGTATTTGCTATTATTTTATATGTAGATCCATTACCCACGTCGCCGATCGCTGATTTTAGTTTAGTTATATTGTCAATTTCAATTATAATTTTTTTTGTCCTTAACCCATTTTATACCATTGTCCTCATTTAAGAACGCCTACTTGAAAAATTTTTATGTTGAAAACCTTTATTTAAATTAGGATTCTGAATAGATTACAGTGTTCTGTAATAATGAAGCAACGTAAATTTAAATTCGCACTAATATATGTCCTCAATGTAGCCAAAGTTACAGTATCAAACCTAACCTACTTTTGAGCTTATGACACTTGTTGTCTTGATTGTGAATATATTCATTGTATTACATTATTTTTAAGAATAAATCAACATAATTAGTTTTCAGGTAAGTACTCAATTGATATTTATTTTTGGTATAAATTTTTCAATTACAATAAAAAAATTATTCAACCTCAAATCTTGCTGTCCTTGTTTCGGCACAATGGTTGAATATGGGGTCATTTATGCACATGGAGATGTAATTGTGTTTTTTGCTTTCCAGATATGGAATATCCAACTATAAACACAAAATCATTTTATGGAAGGCGATTCCTGCATTCAGAAGAAGCAGTTGAGAATTTAGAGAACAACGATCGCTCTGCAGACATTGTTATTATACCCCCAGAAGTAGATGTTCTTACTGATGAGGAAAATTATTCAGATGAAGAGTTTCCAATATCTTTGATTCCAAATGATGTTCCTGGACAAATTGAACTGCATTTTTTATCTAGCGATGAAGATGATGAATACATTCCACCATCACAAAAATTTCATCGACGGCCTCAAAAAACTACTCGACAGAGACAAAAACGCAAGGTCGCTTCGGTTCCAGATTGGTCAAATGATAACATAAGTATTCAAATGGAAGATACTAACCACACTTTTCCAAATTTATGTAAGCTAAAAGAAGTTCTGGCTGAATGTTCTCCACTTCAGATTTTCAAAAAAATTTTTGATATGGAAATATTGGAATTAATAAAAGATTAATCACTAGTATATGCTAAACAAAAAAATGATCACCATTTTGATGTGACAACTGAAGACTTAAAAATTTTTATTGGTATACTTATTTTTACTGGGTACCATAAACTTGCAAGAGAACACCTTTACTGGAGTCGTGATGACGACACGAAAGTTTCCTTTGTGGCTGCAAGTATGTCAAGAAATAGATTTTAACAGATAAGGAAATATTTACATTTTGCAATTAACTTGACGTTAGATAAAAGAGATAAAATGGCAAAACTGAGACCGCTAAAAAACTTATTGAACAAAAAATTTAGGCAATAGGGAATTTTCCATAAGAATCATTCCATAGATGAAGCTATGGTGCGTTATTATGGACACTATAGTGCAAAACAGTTCATTAGAGACAAACTGGTACGATTCGGTTATAAGGACTCGATGCTCTGCGCTTCGACTGAATATTGTTTCAATTTCGATGTGTACTGTGGAGCAAAAAATTATGACGGGCCTGCAGACATCCCACTTGGATCTAAAGTTGTTTTAGATTGGCTAAAGGTTATTGAACATCCAACAGATCATACTATCTACTTCGATAATTTTTTTACTAGCTACGATCTCATGAAGGAACTGAAAACTATGGGGTTCAAAGCAACTGGTACCGTAAGGGAAAATCGTATTGGAAAATGTCCCTTAAAAAATAGTAAGGATATGAAAAAAATGGAAAGGGGCTCATTCGAGTATAAAGTCGATAAGTCTAATAGACTTTTATGCGTGCGGTGGAAAGATAACAATGTCGTTACGATGCTTTCCAATCATGATGTTGTATTTCCACCTAATTCAGTAAAACGTTGGTCTTCCGAGAAAAAAGCAAAAGTACGTGTTCTACAGCCGAAACTACATGGAAACTATAATTCCTGCATGGATGGCGTCGATTTGCTTGACCAGGGCGTCAATAATTATAGAATATCTATATATGGGAAAAAGTGGTGGTAGTCTTTAGCAATACACATGATAAATCTTGCAGTAGTCAACGCTTGGCATTTATATAAGATTGTAAATCCCAAGTCAAACATGGACTTACTGGCATTCACCAGAGAGGGTATTTAAAGAATTTCAAAAAATCTATCAGAGCCTCTGGAAGCGCCACTCAAGATTTAAAATTCAGTGATGGAAGTCATTATCCTGGAAAGCTTGAAAAGCAGCTGAGATGCCATCAAAAAGTTCGCTGGAAGTGTACCAAATGTAATATTACTTTATGCATGGAGAGGCCGTGTTTTGTGAGCCATCATGACCAATAACAATTGTTTTATAAAAATGAATAAAAACATAAATAGTAGTTTGTTTTTTATCCTACACATTTATTTGACGTTGAGCACAAAAAAAAATTGATTACATAATCTTTCAATTTGTCTATTAATCATTATTTCCAGAAAAAAAATTTAAAATTTAAAATTTTTACATCGTGGTATAAAATGGGTTAAACCGATTAAATAAATTGCAGGTTGCCTTTATTTCAATCAAACGGTTGCGGTTTGTGTAAATAATACTTATGTACAATATTTTCCTTTGTAACGTAAACTACTTCTGTCTTGTGATTTGTTCGATTTCAGCTGTGGTTAGATTTAAACGGTGTCTGCCACCCCTAATCTTTCATCGTTTTGACTCCTTTTTAGATTCAGTTTATAATCTGGCACTACAACGACTATATCTTTGGAACAACTGAGTTAGACGTTGCTTTCTTTTAGTTACAAGATAAACCACGTAACAACATTCTTTAACTTTAAAAAAAAATATTAAAATTCAATAAACAAACATTTTCTTCTTTTCCACTACATTAAAATACTACTGATTGACTATATTTTAAAATTTATACAATAATAGACTTCCAGAAAGACCATTAAAAGACAAATTATAGAAATTATATAAAAAGATAAAGTCATAACGTTAGAAAAGTAACGAGATTTTTTTACACAAACGACGATATCAAAAGTACACAATTCCATTTGCTCTATTTTTAGGGAAAGAAACATAATCCTTTTTAACAAAAATTATTTGTTTTTAAATTAAATTTGTAAATTGACAATTAGTAAATAAAATTTTACGTCTTAATTAACTGCATTAGTGACGAATTTTTTGAAACTGCAGTGCAGTTAAATATGTGCGTATATCAATTTAGCACGTAGGTATTATAAAATAATTTAATTTTTTTATAAAATTACAAATTAATTTCGTTTTTATATTTAAATACTTAAAGTTTTGTAAAGTTTGATGTAGGACTACACTTATTTTTGTTTTTATAATTAAGCTAATTACTGTAAGAGATGTGTTTGCAAGATCCTTAACTTGAATTAAAATCATCTACTTTTTGAATTGGCAAACTAATTAAAATTGTGAACTGTTCTATGTAACATCAAGCATGTTTTCTCTTTCATGCTTTATACGTGATCTATTGTCTTTATGCATGCTGAGGGTCGTTAATTGTAAAATCCTTTTCCTAAAAAAAACAAAATTTTTACTCACGAAAATAATATTATTCAGTATAAAGAAAAATCTCTGAATATAAAACACGAAATCTTTTTTTTACAACTTTAAATATAATGCCTTATTTTTAGCGTCAGTTACGCTTCAGTGGCAAACAAATCCATATACGTTTCACTAAATTTGATAAAATTTGTAGATTTCTTTTTCTAGTAATAATCCTGAAGAAACCTTATTTGTTTTATGTAATGAATTGATTTTGCTTTTGTCGGCGATAATAAATCACAATGATAACGACTACAATTTTATTAACGTTTATTTTGACAAATTAATTTTTAGTAAGTTTAAGTTAGAATTGATTACTAATTTAATCAAAATTGAAATAATTGCGTGATTTATTTAGCTTCGGTGCATCTACGGTTTTAATTACTTTAGATTACATCACACACAATCGAATTATATGAACGTCGGTTTCAATAACGCATAAGGTTTAATTCAAAATTAAATTAAATTACCCAATTGATAATTTAGCTACTAGTAGTAGCTTATGTATATTACATGAAATATAATTAAAGATATCAAACTTTTTTTTAATGTAAAAAAATTATTGTATAATAAATTTAAAAATAAATTAAACCTAAAAGTATTCTAGTAGTATTAATATTAATACAATTTTCTATTTCCGAATTATTCCGATAATTCCCGTGTTATCACACAAGCTGAGCTTTCGTCACACGTCAACAAACTGATTGATTGCGCCGTGAAGTCTCGCTTTTATATGCTGGCACGTGTAACACCACTGCTGACTTTATGGTTTAAAACGACTACATATTTGATGCTCTTTAATACAAATTCCCACACTTCTGCCCGTTTCTCCTATGTACGACCACAAGAACAAGAAATGCTATAACCGCCGTCAGATTAAAAAAGAATAACGTCTTTCACCGGATTTAAAAGTTGACCCAATTTAGGAAGAGTAGTAGTATTTGTTAATGTTTGATCGGTTTTGTCTCTAATTTAATAAATTTTATATATTAGCAAATATACAACAGAAGCCGTCATTAACACCGCGGTGTCCAGTTGCAAAAAAATGGTTATACGCGTCAAGAACATAGAGTGGTGACTACTCTAGAAAAATTAGACAAAACGGGAAGAAAGCTAACGCCGCGTTATGGCAGTAAGCAACTTGTTACGGCAGCAGGCCGACCAAAAAATCTTTACTTGGCCTTAAATCAATTAGAATTGGCATCACACTTTGCAGAAATATAGAACGGAAACGAGACGGCAAACGGCACAAGTGCTGAGAACACGGGCATCTGGAAAAAAAATGGAACAAAGGAAACAGACTCTTGTCTGAATGAATTGCGACATTAGATATAAGTTTGAACAATGTGGTCAACTTGCTTCACTACAAGACATTTAGGAGAAAGTTACGTAGAGCTACCTACGCTTTAAAAAATGACGCATAACAGGGACAGACTACGATCCTTGGGATAAAAAATACAAGGTAGCCATGAAATTACATAGCAAGGCATGCAGTGTAATCAGCAGCAACTGCACTTGTTTATTAAAGAACTATTTCCACCAAAACTAACGAGAAAAATCGACAGGTTACCAATCCTCAACTTTCTACTTCCATTTGAAACGAAAGACATCTTTGCCAAGGCCATAAGTCTCAATAATTAAAAGGCACCGGGTTCTGATGGTATTTCGGCTAAAGTTGGCGGAGGTCGCTACTAGCGATCCCGAAATAATAGCCAATCTCATAAACCACACACTGCAAACTCCATCCGTTTCAGAACAGCCAGGCTCGTTCTCTTAGACAAGAGTAAAAATGCACCAAACGAAGCCAGGTCATATAAACTTATTTAACCCTTAAGCAGAAACATAGGTCTTCCAGTGTGGTAACATTGCTGAAGCTGCGTATTTACCATTCTCAGTATCTTATTATTCATCTTTTGCTTAGATTGTGCGCAGTTTGTGACTGTTTGTTACATGATTTTCCGTTTAAAAACGTGCATTACGTATTCTAAAACAAATCGGGTAAGATATCTGGTCCTGTATGATGTACTCTTTATAGCTTTTCGTTTTTTTTTAAACTATTTTATTATATAAAATCTAAAGCGCAATTAATGCTGCAGCAGCGGTCATTTGCATAGGCGAGGAAAGGAAATGCGAACTAAAGTTTTGTAAACCGGCGCTGGTGTGAGGTTGATTCGAATTTCCAAACACGTTTCCCTGTAAACCGTATCCGGCTTGGTGCTGTTGCATGGACGCCGATTAAAGCGTCAAATTCGCCTGTTGTTGAGAAAACCTAGTTTGAGCCCTGGTTGATTCAATGTAATACGATGATGAAGGTTGAAGAGCAGGCACGACGTTATTTGTAGGAGAGCAATTGGTCCTCTTTGTATAACACCGGTGCTCGGAAGGTAATTAACTTAAATTGTGGGATCGTACGCCATGTACAGTTGTCCCTATTGCGATTGTTGTTGATAGGCTTGACCCGCGCCACTGGCTTTGGTACCAATTGCGCTTATTTGTTGGGTACTGGGCTTGACGGTTGCGGACATAAGAGAATTAGAAGTTGACGATATAAGAACTGTAGTAGGATTAGTCAATTGTTGACTTTGTCTAAAAGGTCCCGTTGCGGGTAAACGATAATTATTAATATTTTGATAAATATCTGGTAGAGCTTGCGGACCAGAAGGATGCGGTTAGGCACCTTGCAAGTACATAGGCTGAGCGGAATAAGGACTGGAAGCTTTGTCCTAAACGGTAGAGATTTGGATAAGGCGAATATTGTGAACGGCCAACACTTGAGATTGGTCAATTTGGAAAAACCCGTAAAGACCAGTTTGTGCTTGTATCTGTTGAGTCAAGTTAAATAATACAGTTGGAGGTAAAGTTATTGCTGACATGCTGTATTGAGTACTTTCACCAAGATTTAGCTGATAACCAAGGTGTTGATTCGAAGTGTAAGGTTGTGGGGATTGTCCCAAACCGACTTCCGCTCCTAGAACCGGTTGCATCGGTGGAGGAGATAGCGGATGACCAACTATACTTGGACTTATTCCGGAATGTTGTTGGTGAGTACTTGCAAAATGAACGGGTTGTCCACTGGTACCAGTAACTTGTTGGGTAGGTTTTACCTTACACACGTTTGTGGTGTTGTTCGTAGTAGGTTGATTAGGCGAAGTACTATACGCTTCGTGAACGTCATCCTGACCATCACCTTTTCCAAAAGCGTTTGGATCTAAAGAATTAGGATCTGGACAAAACGAAGCGCAAAAGCTGGAATTTGTATCATCTTGTCCAACCGAATGTTTAATTACTGTAAGCATCGTTTCCTATACTTTTTTGACGGAAGCAATTTTGAAATTTAAAGCGTCGGCAGTTGAAGCCGATATGCTATTATTAGCATTAGTTATGTGCATCGATCGACCCATATTTTTAGAACCCTTGTCATCGGTTAAATGAGACAACTCAGATTCGAAAAAGTCTAATTTCATGTCAGAATTATCTTCCTTGGTAAAACTCAATTGCATTTGCATACTATCTGCGAATTTTTTAGTTTTATTTAGTAAGTTTCTCATCGGTTTGTTGAAACTCGATATAACCGCTTGTTCGATACCAGTTTCATCTAATTTCGTCGATTTCTCAGATCGCACTCTAGTACTAGGTGCCGATTTGAAATTTGTGTTCTCAAATATTATCGTGTTGACGGGAGGAGTAGCACCATCCAACACAGTTTTTTCCGACACGTGTGTTGCTTTCATCACCTTATCGATGTTTGGACTGTTGCTTTGGTTCGCTGGCTGTTGCGGTTGTTCTAAAGTCTTTGAACTATCAACACCAACACTTAATATTCCTTCTTGTTCGGTGCTTTGGCTCGCTGGCTGTTGCGGTCGTTCTAAAGTCTTTGAACTATCAACACAAACACTTAATATCCCTTCTTGTTCGGTACGAAGATGAGTGCTTAAAGGTTTATCCCAGGCATCCGACATGCATCCAGCAGCCGATCCTTGTCCGTCTTTAATTCCGTATAAATTTATGTTATGGTTTACTTTATTCATTTCGTTAACGTCGCACATTCCTTGTTGTTGCATGTGTGTCTTCTACAAACGATTTTCTCGTTGTCGAGCAAACCTCGAAAGCAATCTATTTTGAAACGAACGTTTGAATTGATTTTTATTACTCGTTTGTGGCGCAATTGCTGGGGGATTCACCGGAGTGTCCATTAACGAAGGAATATTCGTTATTTGTTGAGGAGTCAGCTGAGAAGAATTCGATTTCTTATTCGACAACTTAATGTCTTTTTCTCCTTTAATAGAAGATCTAATCGACATTTTTCTTCAAACGGGTTTTGGCGTTGGCCGGTTTTCTTGCTTTTAACTTCTTGGGAACCATCCGAATCGCAAACGATCGAACTTTCGATTTCGGTGTTGATATTTTCTATATCTTCGACGCCATCTTTCAGATGCATCCTCTCGTCCTTGTCCTTTTTCGAAAAACCGTAAGATTTCAAAGACCCGCTGGAATTTTGGCGACCCCACGCGTTGTAATTAGATTGTCTATCGACAGAAAGTCTAGGGGAAAGATTGTTACGCCGTATCAATGCGTTTGTACAACGATTCGGTCCCGAATTCATACTCTTCTGTCCAAATCTTTTCGATTTTAATCCATTATCTTTAAAATTGTCAGACGTGTCACAATTATTGTAGCTTTTTGCTTTTTTTGTCATTTTCATTTTATTCAAATCTTCTACCTTATCTGCACCAATAACGCCAACTTGGTTTGTTTCAGTTTTATCTTCCGAAACAGTCGACATTTTCGTCGCAAACTTTTTTATCACAATGGTGGTCCATAACCATCTATACGTTGCTTATTTTATTATATAAAATTTTAAGCTTTCGCTTTCATTATAAATATTCTATCAACAGGTACTGATAAATTATTAAACTTATTACGAAATTTACGTAATAAGATGGTACATTAAAATCATCATCATCATCAAAATTCGGTGTATTACGTAGTTCATACCAGTTCAATTCTTGTATTTATACTAGAACAGACTTTCTGTAGGGAAAAATGTATTTGTAAAATTCATGCAGTCAGTGCTGCGTTTATGCAAACCCAGTAAAGGATCAAACCGGAATGTCACTGCAGATAACTAGTTTTCATCTCTGGAGCTAGTAGAAGAAGTAAAAAAAAATGTTATACTTTGTCGGTACTATTAAAAAAATAAAAGTATTATACCACCAGAGATCAAAACTGGTACATCTAGACTAGTAAGCTCAGCTATCTATGAATGTACAATTATATTCTTGTAATACTTTTGTCTGGTGTTTCAAAAAAGAATCGAGTAGTCGTATTTATATCGACACCAGTGAAAATAATACGGATAAGAAGTAGCCAAAAATTTGACCTATTCTCTGTTAGAGCCACATCTCGGAAAACGGCTCTGTATTTCTAATCTCTTCAAAAATATCAGAACACTAATGCAGCAAACATTACCGAAAGAAGAAAATGCTGCTGCTGGAAGTGACAAAGCTCTCAGCGACAAGCTTGAGATACCTGTTCCAAGTGTCCCTTCTCAAAAGACAGAAACATTTTTTACAAGTGTAAGTGCATTGTATGTGCAGTAACAGATGAGTAGAAGTAGAAGGATGTGAGATAAGCTCTCCCGTTGCGCACAACCAGCTCTGCAAGTAGTGTGTCTGTGTTTTGGACTGCACCGGGGCACAGAAGGATAATAAACCTTAAGTGAATGACCCTTATGAAGTCCGATCCGGACCACTGCGGAGGGAGTTTACTGATCCAGGCACCGCTGTAGGAGTTGCAAAGACCCTGGACCAGACCATTGCCTGCGTAAGAGGTTTCTAATTCCTCCGCCCAGCGATCTTTGATGTTAGCTTTACCAATCCCGATGGATTCATTCATACGTACAAGTTTCTCAGTGAATTTAATAGTTGCCAGTAATAGCCATAGCAAGTGGCGAGTCGAAATTACTGAGATTTCTTAGACGACGGTATAAGATGTCAGGAGCGTTAATATGAAAATTAAATAAGCCAATACCACCGTTTCGAATGGAGGCGTAGAGTGCTGCATCGGGGTGGCAGTGAGGGAAGTGAAGTATTTTTTTAATATGGAATCTAAGTTAGTGGTCGATTCTTTTAAGAAGAGCCCTATCTATACGAGGATGCTGAGTATGGAAAAGTAATTTTGGAACTAGATGATGTTTAAACAAATCTAGTTTCTGATATGGTTTAAGAGGCGCTTTTCTCAGATTGATAAACCACTCCTCAAAGTTGCTGGGAAGTGAGACAAACGTACTGTCTTGTCTGAAAAAAAACCCAAGGTAAGGAAAAGATTGGGAGGGTGAAAGGGAAGGAATAGCTTTATCCTGTATCGTTAAGGGAAAATGGGAGAGATAAAGCTTTTTCTTGCGCAGAATGACACATGACATACATTTGTTTGCGTTGATTTCAAGTCCGCGTTTATTGAAGAAGTTAAAGCAGATGCCCAATGTGAGTTGTGCACTGAATCCGTCCCTAGCAAGAATAAGGAGATCGTCCGCATACGTTAGCACCGGGACATTTAGTCGATTCAATGGGAGGGTTTATTCTGAAAGTTAAGTTCAGTAATTAATTCGTCCAACATCATGTTGAAGAGAGCCGTTGAGAGTGGGTCACCTTGTTTAACCCCTCTGTTAAATTTGATCGTGTCGGTGAAATTAGAGCCGCATTAAATTTTAGTAACTGAGTTGTTATATTGGTGCTTAATAAGTGTGATGATTTTAGGGTGTATGTTAAATCTAAGCAAAGCTTTCATTATGCTATCGTGTGATATCGTATCAAAAGCCTTGCGTAGATCCAATGCAACGATTGCATAAGTGCGCGTCTCAGCCCGGCTCTCTCTGATCAGAGTGTTGGCTACAAATGTGTTAATTAGAATTTGATCGGATCGAATAAAGTCCTGCTGACAGTAATGTAAGGGAATTAGGACAAAACTCCGGAAAATGATTTTATTTAAGATTCTCAGAATGATGGAAAATATGGTGATAGGTCTTCAGTTAGACAGGTTGGCCAGGTCTCTCTTCTTCGGTATAAGATTTGTCCGTGCTTGAAAAAGCATGGAGGGAACATGAGAAGTGATCAAAATTAAGTTGAATGAGATTACTAATTTAAAAATGTTAAGCTTTCTTACATGCCGAATAGTTATACGATCAGGTCCTGCTGCTTCGGAAGAGCAAGTGTTAAGAGCCGATTTTAAAAGCTCGGAAGTAATCGGTTTAAGTTAAAATGTTATGTTCAACCTTATATTTAATTCGAAAGGAGTCGGGGACTGATTTGTCTTCAAAGATTTTTTAAAAATACTATTGTACAAGCGATTATTATATTTCTCAAATTTAGTTTTTGTGGTAAATAATGCATTAAAAAATTTAAAGATTCGATCTGTATAGTAATTAGACAACAAAGTTTTTTTAAATACAAAATCAAAATTTTACATACTATAATATACAAAATCAGATAAAATATAGTGTAGTTAAAGTAATCCATCTCTCTAAGTGGAGAAATTGTAATAAAATATAATATTTTTTCTTAAAATCAATCCACAGTTATGTTTTCATTTTTATTATTAAACTAGTTTCAACAATTTCAATTGTCATCATCAGTTATACTAGAGCAAAGCAATTACCAAGAATAATTAAACATTTAAAAGAGCTTACACATTATATCAAATTATAAAAATTGAATGACAAACATCAACAAATTAAAAAATTTTTAAATTCAAACAGACATTAAATACAGTCATAGGTAATATCAAAAAGAGAAATGAAAAATGAAAAAAGTAAGTTAAGAGTCTGTTACAATATTTATTGTGATCTAATGGGGAAAGGTGGAGAAAGAAACACAGAATTGAAGAATAGTATCACTTCACGTAATTAACCAGATGTTATCGCTTACCTTTTTGGCTAGCCTCGCCGCAGGTGGTCGTCGGGTTAAAGAAAATCATAAGATACTCAATTAGTTCCGGTAAGCTGAATGCCCAAGTGCGCCACCTTCTCTCGAACTGTTATCCGCAGAAATTATGGTCTAGGGAAGAGAAAAGGAAAGCCTAGACCCGAAGTCTCCCCAAAAGAAAACATATGTAGTATTCACAATAACCATTTATTAAAAAAATGATTCACCATCTCCTTCCGAACGGAAGAAACACAAACTGCGACGGTTACGCCACTGGTAACTCCTGACAATTATTTATATAACCCCACAGAGAAAAAAATTATTCAGCACAAATATCAATTACAAGTACACATATATAAGTAACAACAAATAGAGTTTGGAAGCCACAGAAGCTAAGATCGCTTACGTAGCTAATAATTACCGCGGCTACGGTAGCGATGATTTAATAGATAAACGCGTTCCCGCTAATTAACGTACCGTCTGGGGGACAGCTTGATCAAGCGTCATAGGACCGGTAAATAATAATAATCAATTTAATATAGAGAGACGGGTAACTCCCAAAATTCTACCTTTGATAAAATTTAATAATTACTGTAAGTGAATGAGAAGTTATCATAAATAATTGTAATGACTTGACCATTACACAGTTAAAGTATTGAATGAATTATTATACCAAAAAAATTATGAATTACACTAAAGTTTGACGTTAGGTGATTTTAACATTTGAAAGAATTATTGTACAAAAAGATTATAAATTACAATAAAATTTGACGTTAGGTGATATTAACTTAAATAAGAAAACAATTATACTCGACGTCGTCTCCCACTTCCGCAATCATTTATATATATTTATACGAGGATCAATCTTAGTTGAAATATGTGATAAAATGGCGACACGAACACGATCTTGCGTTTCCTCATGCACGCATCGCGGCCGCTGCTAAACGAAGGCTACAGCGTCCGGTCGAAATAAGATCGACAGCGAGACTCCCGCGACTCCAATATAAAGGTGTCATAAATACCTCGCGTATCGTAGCAGTTCTCCTTACTTTGTCGAACATCCGAACTGGTTTAGCGCGTTCACCATTTCCCTCAGATTACAGATAAAAGCACACGCAGATATACCTCAGAACGACAGACGAAGACGTCAGAAGCGAAGATCGAGTATCCAGCATCCACTTTAATATCAACCGCAACGTAACAAGGACAGAAAAAGACCCAAAGAAAGAAGCTAAAAATTGTGAAGATTAGTTGGTTGGCCTCCATTACTAACACGTGTAAGAATACTAACCCACTTTATGTGTCTGGCCGTCCACAAGACATCGTGCCGATTTTATTTGCACCGGAGGTTCAATCGGATTTATTTCCAAAAGGCTAAAATAAACGTCGGTGTAGAAGATGTTACCAGATGAAAAGAAATTCCATTTATCTCACCTTTCCGATGTTCCCCCTGTGTAAACCGATCCACAAACAGCATAAAAATGAATATAATTCGTCGACGACTCACAACTTTCGCGCCTCCGTAGGCGTGATTTCGAACTACGGTTCGAGGCCAAAGATGTTACTGTTAGTTGCCTAACTCTCAGGCGGATTTTGACTCGCAGTAGAAATTTACACGTTACAAGTCATTACTAAGAAGAGGAGAAATATTTAAATCAAGAATTTTATTAAGACAATTATCTGAATTTTCATTATAAAGACGATGAATTTCAAGAATTTCAAGATGATTAAGAAAAGAACTTTTGTTACAAAAATAAAGAATTTTTACTTTAAGGTCAGTAGAAAGAGAATGACCAGTAGACAAAATATGATTAGCGAAAGAAGAACAAGTGTTTGATATACTAGAATTTAAATACCTTTTAATAAAATAAATATGTTCTTTTAATCTTGTTTCAAACTTTCTACCAGTTTGTCCTACATACAACAATTGCAAGAAGAGCAAGAAATTTTATACACGCCAGATTTATCTAAAGAAGAAACAGAATCTTTATTATTAACAATAAAATACTTTAAATTACGATTAGTAAAAAAAGAAATAGAAATATTATACTTTTTAAAATAATTTTTAAGAAAAAGAGAACAAGAATCAATATAAGGCATAGAACGATAGATAGTAGCATTATCCGATTCATTTTGAGAAAATTTTTTAAAGAAATAGTATAAACGAATTTTACCAAAAACATTGTTTAAAACATGAAATGAATAACCATTTCTATAAGCTAATTGCTTAATAGTATCAAATTCTTTATTAAAACTAGATTTACAAAAAGGAATAAAAAAGAGACGATTAAATAAAGAACGAAAAGAAGTAATTTTATGATTATAAGGATGATTAGAGTAAAAGGAAATTAAACAATCAGTGTAAGTAGGTTTACGATACATTTCAAAACAAAACTTCTCATTCTCACGTAAATTTCATTTCTCTTTTTTATATTACCTATGGCTGTGTATTTAATGTCAGTTAGTATTTAAAATTTTTTTCATTTGTTGACGTTTGTCATTCAACTTTTATAATTTGATATAATGTGTAAGCTCTTTTAAATGTTGAATTATTCTTGGTAATTAATTTGCTTCTTAGTATAACTGATGATGACAATTTAAATTGTTGAAACTAGTTTTATAATAAAAATTAAAAGATAACTGTGAAATGACTAAGAAAAAATATTATTTTTTAAAATATAATGCTTAAAACCTTTCTGTAAACATAAAATCATAAAAATGAAGTGCTGCAAACATTCTTATTAAAGTAGTAATTTAAATGTGCATAGAAATTTATAGTCTCGGTAATACATAATTTTTTAGGCTCACACTTGTACCACACGAAAATAAGATTTATTATGACATTTGTATGTAAAAATATTTTTCAAATTCTGTTTTTTACATATTCTATTCTATTTTCTTATACGTAGCTTCTAACGGTAGTAGTAAGTACAAATACCCTTAAAACATACACTACACAATCGTACTGAAAAAAACTGATTATAGTATTTACAGTTGAAATTTAGAACAAGAAATGTTATGTCATATAAAAATCGGATAAATTAATTTAGCGGAAAATTTTACATTTTGTTAACAACAGTTTAAAGCACTTTTCACAGTAACGGCTTTGAGTATAAAATATTTTTTTTGTAAATGGCGATGTTTTATACATGTTTAAATCCTACATTTTAAAACATTTTATCTACGGTTTAAATAAAGTGGCAGTAAGAATTAAAGATACTTGAATAAATTAACCAACAACTAGAGTGCGTGTCGACTTATAAGCAGATAAAAAACGTTCGAAATTATAAAAAAAATATATCAAGTTTTTAAACAAAAAGTGTAATCACAAATTTAGCAATTATATTGACAAAACATTAAAAAAGTTATAGATTTTAACGACAGGTTACAAAGAAACACAAAACAATTACACGTTATAAAAAATATGAGCTAAGACGCCATTGATATTTTAAAATTAAAGTTAATTAAAAAACTTTGTTAACAAAAAGTATCGTTAATACATTAATAATAAAAAACAAGAATCTGTGCATGACGCATAAATATTAAACATAAAAGAAGTTACATAAAGTAGCTAACTCATTTTTAATTATTTTAATTAAATTTAAGAAGAAAAAATTCACAGGTATCGCAAATCTTGCAACTATCGGAAGGTGTTGAAAACAAACGCAATGTTACATACACAATATAATGAACAAGTTTTATTGCAATTTTAAAAAATAAGAATGCATACATAAAAAATAAAAAGATTAAAAAACAGAAATAACTAGTATTCTAGGTGCATATTAAACGAGAATAGAGTCGTATGATAATTCACCAATTGTTTTTAATCAACATTTGTCCATGAAATGGCTGAGAATTGTTTCTCATAACCTCTTCATCGCTGGAAGATGATGAATCAGCAACACCAATGACATATGGAGAATTTTTTGTCATAACAAATGATGAGCGAGACCGCTAGTTTTTAGTGACATATCTAAGAAGAAACCCAATCGCGTTATCTTAAATCCATGTACTTGAACAAACACCATAGCATATAAATGGACCGGCCTCATAATTAGTATTAAAAACTCGAAATCCAAACACTTCCGGCTGTTGTTTCCCATTTATAGTTTTAGTAGTATGTAATAGTTTAGTGCGAATTGATTGCAAACTGGAGGGTATATCTTTTATAGAAATTTTTTTTAGAGAAACATAAAAATGAATATTTTGGGTTAATCTTTTCAAATCGTTAACAAAATGCTGAATAAACTGTCATAAATTCGCGGTTTTCTTCCAACAGTAGTCCATTGTTGGCACCAACATTGACACACGATGTTTTGGTTGTAAAGCTTTAATGTCGTAAATGGCGGTACTTATTTATTTTCTCAAATCTAAGCTTTGTTTAGGCAACAGGTATTAGGAAATATTTGAGTTGTATTAGTAACGCTTAGGTTCTTTTTTCCAAGCGATGTACGGTATGAAACGCAACGTAAGCAACAAAATCTCAAAGCATCGAACTTTATTTGACACAATATATTTTCAAGGCAAAGCTCAAATAGTCATATTGCGTCCACTGACTGCCATTTTCTGCTGGCTTAGATACGGTTAAAAGCATTCGGATTCGGATAAATGTAAAATTTAAAATTTTCTCTAGACACAATCAATGTTAAAGCCAAAGTAGAACTTTCAGAAATTTTGCCACACTGATTGACAACCTGTCGCTATAGACAGCGTTTTTGGTTGGATTCTTCAACGAAAATCAACGGTTTCTCGTACACCTCTCTTAGATACGCCATTGTTGAGTTGTCATATCTCTATAAAACCGTCTCTTGATCAGTGTTTACAAAAATTCTGGGAAATTGATCACATTATTTTTAAAAACCCAACTATATCACCTGAAGACGACCAATGTGAACAAATTTTCAAAAATACTGTTAGGCAAAAAGAGGATTGAAGATTTGTTTTTTCTCTTCCGTTTAAGAACGGAGAACCACAACTGGGTAACTCCTACAACCAAACTATTCGCAGATTTCTTCTATTAGAGTCTAGACTTTTACGCAATTTATAGTTATATACATTATATTCAGAGTTTATGCTTGATTATTATTCCGCAAACAGAAGCTAAATCTACTACTGCGTATTACATTCTGCATCATTGCGTGCAAAACCTGATAGTATCACGACAAAAACTATAGTGGTTTTTGATGCGTCAGCAAAGACGTCTACTGGAGTTTTGCTTACCGACACCTTGCATACTGGTGTAAAACTACATAAGGATATACTTTCAATACGTCTTCTTCTTTGGCGTTTTTCGCGAGATGTTCCAATACAAGAATATCGCTTAAATACTGTTACGTATGGTGTATCAAGCTCGCCATATTTGGCTAACCGCACTTTACAAGAACTTGTTGCACGCTACGGAGAGAAGTATTTTAACGCAGCTTACGTTGTGAATCACCACATTTATGTTGACGACATCATATACGGGGGAAACGACGTTATTACAATCAAAGCTCTGCAACAAAAGCTTATCAAGTTGATGTCCTGTAGAAAATTTAACGTACGCAATATGTGCGGCTGTACTCCTGGCAGATGGTGTGCCATCAATAAGGTAGACACCTTTTATTACTATTCATTAAATACATGCCTGGTCTGACAGACGGCTTTGTCCTGGTGTTACAACCCTATTAAATTCTTATAACACAACTGGGTACCTAGCTAGCTACAGCGGTGGTGGGGACGGGTTTACTTACTTTAATGAGGGTGTCGAACAGTCCAAAAGTCCAAGTCGGTATGAGCGCCACCCGAAAGAAAGACAAAGCAGTGTGGTTTTTGGGTTACAAGGACTAGAATTAAGATTGGGATCTTCCGGGACCCCCAAAATCAATTACAACCCCTTACGTTAATCTTAAACCCTCTATGACCCAATAGTAACAATTCAAATCTGGATTTATTACTGTTCAAAATCTTGCTTCAATAATAATCTCGTTTCTTAATGCACAAATAAAACTAAACAACTGCTTCGGAACACACACAAGCTTTACATTTTTTTTTTCCTGAAATAGAAAACACAAGAACAAAATCCAAGAGAAACACATAAGGTATCGACTATCTCTATATTGACTACAAAAACATAAACAATTTTTAAGTACAAAAATAATTTTTAATTAAAATAAGTTACAAAATTGCGTTGATTGCAATTGCAAAGTCTAATTTGTTACTTAAAAAAAAATGGGTCCCAAAATAACTTATCGGTCTTCTAAATTAAAAAAAAAATACTTAATTGAACAAAATTTCCTGATGGGAGAAACAATCACCATGAAGTAAACATACAAAATCTTACAGGTAAATAAAATTTACAATACCTTAAGCACATAAATTCGCTGGGATGCCCGTGTGTGGATTATTTTCGTCGGCAGCTGTATTTTGCCAAATTAGAATTCCAGAATGAAATTGAGATAATCATTTTTTCAAATTTACTTTTTTTTACCACCAAAAGAAATCCAGATAATTCTCAGTACCGCAATAATTTATTGTTTAGGAAAGTTTCTTATGGCCCACTATTACATTAATTCTTCACACGATTTACTTATCCCAAAAGAAAGCAGAAAATCTTATTTACGGAATTAGGAAGGAATGCGATTGTCTGTTCTTTTAATTAATTTATCCGCTACGATAGCGTATTAGTTCACCGTATTCGACACTTCAAACTTTACTCAAAACGGGTCACCACGGTATTTTTAACGCACGTACAAAGAGCCCAAACGGCTGCCTTTTTATCCAGAATTAACTGTTTGTTTTGGGTACATTCCCAAATTCACTCTATAATTTTGTACGTCGCTGCTACACGAACAAACCCCTTAACTTCCACTCTGAGGGACGCTTACTATTCCGTATTTTTTTTCAACTAACTAACTCCACTACCTGCTTGCTCAAAAGATCTTACTTCACTCCTTTAAAAAAAAAATTCAATAATCATAATGAAACTAATCCCTACTTCCGAAGTTAATAATTAATTTCCCCCTAATAAAATTCAAATTCAAATTGTCAAATCAAAAGCAAGCTCAACTACACGAAGCCAATAAGAAAAAAAACGGCGAATATACATTTTCAATCAAATAAAACTAAAATAAAGTCAATACGTGCTTAAGCCGTAACCAAAATACGAAGATTGTCAACTTAGCAATTTCCCACGGACACACAATAACAATTCTCCGAAATTCAACATTGAATAAACAAAGAGGCAATCAAGCTACTAAAAATGTATCAAATTTCTTATGACAGAAATAAAAAATACGATTTAGAACGTAATTAAAATAGCTATTACATAATTTTAAGAAACGAACACAATGAATGCATTGACCTTTAAAGTGTAAAATATGACCGATTTCAAAGAATAATAATAAAAAAAAATATGTATTTTTAAATGAATACAAAAAACAGTAAATTAACGACCGAAATAACTCAAAATAATTTGATAGCTTGGCCTTATGGCAAAACAAAACAAGAACAAATAAAACATCATAACCCACAGGTAAACTTATGGCAACGCGAAAATTACTACTAAAAAAAACAAACGCAAGTTACACTGGGTATGCTCTTTGCCTCATCGCTGGAAAACTTTCATTGCCAACAGAGTGTCACACATTCAAGACAGAATTTCTAATACTCAATGGCACTACATCCCATCCGCAGAAAATCCAGCAGATTGCGGAACTCGTGTCTTAACTTCTAAGCAACTTGTCATTCTCTCACTCTGGTCGAATGGTTCTGACTGACTCCCTAAGGCATACTACTTATGGTCTAAACAACCTTCAGCATTGGAATTTACTGTCGTAGAAAAAGCCAGATATGTTATTCTTCATTTAAAAGGACACTACGTGTCTTTGCATTTATTTTAAGGTTTTTAAAAAATTGTAAACATTCTAAGCTTAGAACATCTAGAAATTTGACGCATATAGAAGTGCAAACATCTTTAACTAAAATTATAAAACATGTACAACATTTATCGATTACACATGTATTTGCATGTTTAACAAATTCAAAACTCTTACCAAGATTCTTTCGAAAATTAGCAACGTTTATCTATGAGGAGGGATGTTTCAGGGCGAGTGAACGGCTCAGCCAGTCGCAGTTATCGCTTGAGTCAAAATATCCGCTGTTACTACCAAGTAATCTCAGACTGACAGTAATCATAATAAAGTATACGCACATAACCAACCTACATCTAGGTTACAAAAATTACTAGATGTCTTGCAAAACGTATTTGATGCCTCAAAACGCACCCAAATTCGACTCTTCTAAGAATGGCAGATTTACCTCAACTATCTGAACTTAAACCATTCTCTTTGAACTTTGCCATTCTACGCATGGCGTCAGAAAGAAAAGTTTTACTACAGAGGAGTGTCACTTTAGACATCAATATTTACTTATAGCACCCACGTGTATTGTTTAAAAAAATAAAGAACTTTTTCAACCATTTGATGTGCTTTGCAGGTGTTGTGTTGCTAAGGTATGTATTTCCGTTGTCGTTATTATTTTAGGGTTAATCTGTCGTGAGGGTAGGCGAGGAATGTAAGCAGTTAATCATAACCGATTGTTTCCCTCCTAACCTAAAATACTGAGATGTAATGTACACTGGCAAAGTCACCCCATAATTATTTACCTGAACATTTTCAGATTAGAATGCCCCGAATTTACAAGAAACGTCTGGGTGCCAGACAGTATAAGAATTATTCACCAGAAACATTGCAACGTGTTTTGATGGAAATAAGAAGAGGTCGTTTAAGCTATCAACAGGCCTCGTAGAGATTCCACATTCCTAGAACATTAGTAAATAAAATAAAAAATAAACATTTAGGTACCGTTGGTGGTCAACTAGTTCTTCCAATAACTCTTGAAAGAAGTTTAGTGGATGTTATAATCGCTGCTGCCGAGTTTGGAAGTCCATTGACTGCTTTGGATTTAAGGATGGTGGTAATCTAGACAAGGAGGGTATACAATTACAATGGTTTTGCAACAACCTTCCTGGGAAAGAGTGGGTGATGGGTTTTTTGAAAAGGCACAAAAGGCGTCTTACACAAAGGCATTGCCAAAATATAAAAACCGTACGTGCTAAACAAACTGAAAAAGCATTGGAATTGTATTTTGATAATTTGGAACAGTCACTCGCTGGAGTTTCAACTTCACATTTACTTAATTATGACGAGACAAATCTAACAGATGAACCTGGCTCGCAAAAGTGTATTTTTTCTCGTGGCAGTAAGTACCCTGAAAGGGTTTTAAATTCAACAAAAACAGCAATATCTCTAATGTTTGCAGGCACTGCGGAAGGCAGTCTGTTGCCAACATATGTAGTCTATAAAGCAGAAAGACTATATGATACATGGTGCGTTGGAGAGCCAAAAGACTGCAGATTTATTCGCGCAAAGTCAGGTTGGTTTGACGCAGCATGTTTTGAAGATTGGTTCCTGAAAATTGTACTACCGTGGGCTCGAAAATTAAATGGGACAAAAGTGATTTATAGGAGACAACTTGTCAAGCCATTTGAATATTAATGTTTTATTAGAATGCCAACGTAATGGCATTAGATTTGTGTTCCTTCCTCCAAATTCAACGCACCTTACACAGCCCCTTGACGTCAGTTTTTTTCGGTCCCTGAAATACAAAACCCTTGAGATCGAACACTGAATAAGTCAAGTTTTCCCTCCCTTTTAAACCTTTTGATTTAAAAAATTAAAATTAAAGAGCATGAGATACTAAAAAGTGGATTTAAAGCAACAGGAATAAGTCCTATGAATCGAAACGAGGTTCTCAAAAAGATGCTCAATTATCGTGTAGAACAGAGATTGCAAGAGCCAATTGGTGAAACTTTATTAAACAATTTAAAGGAAACAAGGTCACCTGATCAGAACGTCCAAAGAGCAACGAGAAAGAAAATGGTACGCGTGGAGCCAGGTAAAAGCGTATTACATGATGATGTAATACGGATGAACACAGAATTGCCAGTCACAGAAACTGAAGAAATAATAGATGACGGAATTGATGAACATGAAGAAATGGTCACAGAGGAAGAACCTCAAGTAGAGGACTTCGTTGTTGTTAATTTCAAAACAAACAAAACTGTTAAACACTTTATAGGAAGAATTTTGAAAATCGAAGATGACATGTTGGAACTGAAATTCTTGGGAAAGAAACCGCAGAATAAATTTGTGTTTCCAGATGCTGATGTTGTTAGCTATATAGATAAAAATCAAATAGAAAAAAACTTTTTGAGTTTACAGCAGATTTGTCAAAGTTCAATTTGTAGTCCCTTGTATTATTTTGAATGAATTTAATTAAATGGTTTTTACTTAATAATGTATCAATTTTTGAAGAATTAAGAGTTCCTACCTAACAAACTTTCCTATTTCCCCTTTTTTTATCCTTCTGTACTTTCGGGATGGCAAAGACACCTCACGGAGTACCCTACTATGCCTTTAAATGCATTAATAAGCACTAGGCAAAGTTACCCCAAAATGGGGTTGACTGCCAAATTTTCAAAAAATAAAAAAAAATAGTGCACATCAAAATTTAACTTTGATATTTGTAGGACTTTATGGTAAGATATAAATGCAACACAAAGTTGGTTTTCGAAGTTCTTACTAAACTTTTGTAGAAGTTATCTTTAAAAAACCCTAAATTTGAGGCAAAGTCTTACGGTACGCAGGGCCGTTTACTATTACTCTGAACAAGACGAGAGATGGAAAAACCACAAAGGCTTACGTCGGTGTGTTTGTATGTTGTGCAATTAAGGCAATTTATCTTGAACTGGTCTGTAATCTATCATCTGAAGCATTTATAGCAGCCTATAGACGATTTGTATCGCGCAGAGGCAGATGCAACATAATTTTTAGTGACTAAGGAACAAACTTTATTGGCGCTAACCGACAGCTTTTGAAACTTGTGGAACACGCTACTCAAAAACTTGATATAGAATGGAGATTCAATCCTCCAGCAACATCTACACTTTAATGGTGAAGTAAAATCGGTAAAAACCCACTTATATAGAATAGTTGCTAAACAAACGTTATCGTTCGAAGAGCTTTATACTCTGCTGGCACAGATAGAAGCAGTTTTGAATTTTTGGCCAATTGTTGCATTAAGTCATGACAAAGCTCTAACGCGAACTCATTTTTTAACGTTATAGTCGCCATGTTCAAACGTTCCTGAACCTGATTTTTCGAAACTGGCGTTGAATAGGATCAATCGTCGGCAACTGGTACAACAAATGTTAGGGCACTTTTGGGATCGCAACAAATACCTTCATACTCTCCAACAAAGATCAAAATGGAACGAAACCGCTTTCAATATCAAACTTGATACGCTTGTTGTTATATGAGATGAACAAAAGCCACCTCTGCATTGGAAGCTGGCTCGTGTGGTTAATGTTAACCCGGGCACCGACGGAATTATACGAGTAGTCTCTCTAAGAACCACTTATGGCATACTTAAAAGACTCGTGGAAATGTTCGTTCCGCTCACACGTTTTTTAAGTTAATTTCTTTGTTTCGCGTAAAAATTCATTTTGCATCAACTTTATACGTTTCAGCTAGATAAAAGTTTAAGTAATAAGAAAGAACGCATACGCACACGAGGATTTAGAAGTGTTAAAAGTGCGGCCGCGTATATGTTTAAATAAAGTGTGTGTAACGTTAAGAACAAATGTTAGCCGAATCAACAAAAAAAGTGAGTAAAACGTAATTTAACTACAAGGCACAAAAATCAGCGCAAACGCATTTGTCCACCTCGACACATGGGATGTAGTTAAATTAAGTTTTTATTCTGAGAACTAAACATTTTTTCTAGGTACGCTATAAAACAAAGTAACTCGAAGATAACGTATTTACAGACGTTTAAATGAGGTAATGTTAGGTCAGTCAAAATATGTACTTTGTAACGTCCCGTTAGAGTTCATTACCATTAAAATTCAACTTTACATTCGTTTATTTTCTGCAACTAATATTGCACGTAAATTTATTCAGTTTGGCAACGTCGCATTGTTTCAACTCTACCTGAGTTGTAGCTTAAACTTACACTTCCGTTTAAACAATCTGGCGTAATTCACGTGAGTGATGCGAGGAAGACAAATTTTCTTGATTATGGCGTAAAAACCCATGTAATTTAATTTTTATTCATTCCATCTAATTGTTGGTGAGTTTACCTTTATTTTGATATAATTTTTCTATCGAATTCAACATTTTTAGTGATTTCAAAATGTTATGCAATAGTTAGATAAAGGAATTTATTTTGAAGGCCGTTGCTATGTAACGTGAGTACAGCATGTCATTCAAAAAACCATTCTAATTATTTATATTTAGGGTCTTTTACTTTTTTGGATTTTACTAGATCTTTCATTTTGGTTTTGTCGTTTAATTACTGGATTTTTCGTTATTGGAGTTTATTATACATTGGTTTTTGCTTGCTGTTGTGTTTGGGAATTTACATTCGTTTGGACGAATCTTATCACTTCAAGCAAGTATGTGCTAAAAATAGAAGATATCCGATAACGTTATATTAAATATGGTTAGTCAACTGGAATTAAGTTACTACATTTTACATTCAAATAATCAAATTGTGTTATTAAAACTTTTCACTCGATAACAAATTAATCGTTTACTATTTTTGCATGTAATATCAATTAATAATTAGATGTAAGATTTTACGCTTTTTATTCATCACCAATTTAAAAGTGGTTGGCGCCCTAATATTTTATTTTAAATCCTGTTTTATTTCTAATATGTTTAATTCAAATATTGTTCTTTGTTCTCTAATGTAAATAGTATATTAAGTTATAGTTAATAAATTAACGGAGTTCACGTCTTTGTAGTTATTTTCACTCAAACTCACACCCAGAGGTCTGTGCTTACGATTGCTGCCGTGGTCAAATTATTATTTTACTTTTATTAAATGTATTTTTACTTTTTATTATACATTCTTTATTTCGGAATAATTTTTTATTTACAACTTTTATAAATAAATGCACTGCAAAAATAAAACTAAGGCATACGTCACACCCGTTCTTCCAAAAAGTGATAAAATTACTTGATTGGTGATATTATGCGTGATTCCAATAAACGGCGTGCACTGTACTAATTAAGCTAATTAAAGTTAATTGATTAGAAAATATTTTAGTTGTTTGAGTCCTATTTGTAAAAAAAAGAAAAAGAACCTTACATAAACTTTTTGGTTTTTAAGTTGTGATAAATTATATACATAGGTAAAAGTTTAAGTTTCGAATTTACACATTATAGCGTCTTTAACTTTAGAAATTCTTGATCTGTTTACCTTGAACGATTTTGCTTTTGATCGTAGCAATAAGCGAAAACACTTATACCGCAAATAAGTCAAAGTTAAAATGATATAAATGATGCAATTAGAAACGAATAGGTTCTTATCGTCAAAGTACAGCGTACATCGTAGAGATTGCAACAATATATAAATGATGAAATCATCTAAATTGTACAAAAGGAACAATAGGAAGACAGCGCGATTAGAATAACTAAAACCCCTCGTTATATCAAAGTAAATAGGCAATTACGAAGCGCCGATCCACGGTATTCAACATGGGCACGCACATCTGTATTGAATTACAGAAATATACCTTGACAAACTAATCTGATGTTAGCATAGTCTCCAATTTTAGATGTATTCAAACTAAAATTACGTATAAATTCAATTTGAAATGCCTATATTGCCTCCTTGATATAGTAAGAAAACAGGAAACCCAATTATAACTAAATCAAACTTTACTAAAACACTTCCAATTTTTTGCCATTTACTTTAGTCACACCAACGTTTCAAGTTAAGCGTTTAAATTAAATTGGTTGGTTCTTTCATTCTGCTTTTTATACATTTATGATTAAGGCTGAATCTTTTATTAATGTGTAGACATTTACTTTCTAAATTCTAAAATTAGGTTTTTCACTTGTATCGATTCAGTTTAATTTAATCATCCCTGAACGGTGTTTTTATAGAAATTTTGGTAAATACGTTTTTAAAAAGAAAAAAAAAACAAAAACGAAATAATTATAAGCAATTGCGTGATTGGTATGAATGTGTCTGTAAAAATTCATGGCGACTTGTAATTTTTAATGTATAAAAAGTTATCTATGATTTTTAAAATTTTATTGTATATTTAGTCAAATGAGTTTTTATAAAAAATGTTATACTATTATAATGTAAAAAAATGTAATAAAAATTTTTTTATCTGACTAAAAATCAAATCAAAGCTTAATTTAGAAAACAGTTTTGATTATCAAAGTTTACTACGATTGCTCTAAAACGCATTCAAATAAGTTTTGATATAATTAAAGAAACAATAAAAGTTTTACAAACAAATCTTTTGGTGATTATCATACACGTCAAAAATTTATTTAAACAATTTTAACATAGCTTACCTTAACGACCACTTAACAATACATGAAATCACGTACCTGAAACAAAGAAAAATAATTATTTAACATATTATTCGTATCTACGTTAAAATTAAATTTGTAATTTGACAATTAACAATTAAAGTAACTTCCTTGAGGCGATGTTGGAAGAATGTGGATTGCTTATATACAAGGACTAAAATTTTATTGTTTGTGTATTAAATTTAATAGCAATTGTTAGATTAATTTTAAATAATAACAATAAAGTTAGATTCTATACCTAGGGGAGACTGGAGAGGTGTGATACTATGGGAGAGTTGATACACCTTTAAATTTGCCACCAGAACTGCTTGGCGGGCAACTGTTTTGGCATCGCTGTAATGCTCTTGCGTAGACAAGACATGTAATGTTAGTGTGTGTTCGTTCCACTGTGAAGTTAAGAATTTACGGCGAAAAGACTGTTTTCAGTGAATATTTTGTGAATTTTCGAAAGGTAAGTGTAAGCATTTTAAGGACAACTTAAGACAGTTATCCCGGTTATCAAATTTACATAGGATAGTACATATTTTTAGCTCTAATTTGACGTAAAATTCATGTAAATATTGTAGGTTAGATTTTCTGAAATTTAAATTTTTATAAAATCAGCTGCACAAGGAGGATTGATACATTTAATTGTGGGGAGATATGATACATGTATCATTCCTCCCAGATCTGTGTTTATCAAAATATTAATTTGCCTTTTAATTTTAGGATGCCATTTAAGTGGAAAAAAAGTAACAGGATACCAGCGTCTCCTGAACGAATGAGGACAGCTGTTCAAGAGGTTTTAGATGGGTCTAAACTAAGACCTACAGCTAATAAATACCGTATCGATAAAATGACTTTGTGAAGATACGTTGCGAACACAGGGACAATGGCGATGAGATAAAATTCTTCCCCAACTATGCAGGTTCTCCGATTTTTTCTTATGATGAAGAGAAACGTTTAGCAGAATATTTATTAACAGCTGCCAGGATGAATTATGGTCTTACATCAAAAGAGACAAGAAAATTTGCATTTTTGTACGCTTTAAAAAATAAAAAGAAAATTTCCCAGTACTGAAAAAGGAATGAAACAGTTTTCTATGACTGGCTTCGAGGCTTTATGTCCCGAAACAAGCAACTGTCATTCCGAACATCAGAATCAACAAGCTTTTCACGTGGCACAGCTTTTAACAGACACACAGTGGGAGAATTTTATGATTTACTTGCAGAAGTATTACGTCGATACCGGTTCGAGCCAGATTCCATCTACAATTGTCATGAAACTGGGGTCCAGACCGTCCACAAACCTGGCAAAATAATTTTCCTAAAAGGAAAAAAAAAGAAGTATCTAAAGTCACTTCCGATGAACGGGGTACAACAGTCACAGTCGTGTGTACCATAAATGCAACCGGAAACTCAATTCCTTCGTTGTTTGTATTTCCGCGTGTTTGTGAACAACATTACATGACAACTGGAGCACCGCCAGGCTCCAAAGCTGTGGTAAACCCAAGTGGATGGATGACAGCAGACAATTTTGAAATACATCTGTTGCACTATATAAAATTTGTAAAATGTACACCTGACAAGAAAGTTCTACTGATACTAGATAATCATTGTAGCCATATATCGTCCAAAAGACTAGATATCTGCAAGGAAAATGGTATCGTTTTATTAACGATACCCCCACATACAAGTCATAAATTACAACCTTTGGATGTGGCTGTCTACGGGCCCTTTAATACATATTACAATGAAACTTGCGATGACTTCATGATGCCAAATCCTGGTCAGACTGTCGTTTTAAAAGATATCGCGAAGCTTGTTGGCAATACATATCAACGGGCTTTTACTCCAACTAACAAAATAAAAGGATTTTTAAAACGGGTATTTACCCCTTTAATTTGCACCTTTTTGCAGATTATGACTTTCTTACTGCAAAGGTTACAGATAGACCTGATCCATTACACCGAGAAGAAACACCAGAGGCAACAACATCTGCTTTTAGCGATAGACACCATACACCAGAACCAATTGATGAGACCCCCGAAGAAATAAGAGTACCTGGACCTTCCCGCCCTTATAAAACTTCTGAAAAAATAAGAGCACTTCCTCAATCTCCACCAAGAAGAAGACAAAAAACAGGAAGGAAACCTGCAAAGACAAAAAGTGGACATCAAAAAAGACAAGAACAGAAGAATATTGCTGCCAAGAAAAATGCCAATAAAAACCTTACTACAGACGAAATATCAATTGAGACTAACAATATGAAAGCAATTGTGAAGCAGAAGAAAGAAAAGACTATAGAAAATTAGTGTGATTCAGATACTCTGGCATTCTACTCATCATCGTCTAGTGAAATAACGAACAAGAAGAACAAATTGAGAGGGAGGAGAAGGATGCATAATAAAAATTCTTTAAAATCTAATTTTAATAGATGCAAAAAATTGCAAAAAAATAATTAATACGTAATAAACGGTGCGAATGATTAAAATGATAGATAAAAGACAAGGGGAAATAGTGGCCATGCAGGAACATTGGTGACATCTCAATAACTTCGTTTCTTATGCTGTCTGAACTTTACATAATTATACATGTTTTAAACTAAAGAAAACATATAATCAGGGATGCGTTTAATATAAATTAGAACTTTATAGAAATACACATTTTTGCCACCACCTCTGTTAGCAGTGGCTACTGTTTATATGTAATCCCTAAATATTTTTATTATAGAAGTTTGAACCTCAAAAAAATGAAAAAGAAGTCAATAAAAAATGCGCTATTTAACGTAAGCGAGTAAGAGCTTTTTATAAGATATAAAATTCCTAGGACAACATTTAGAAGCTATTAAAAAATGTCAAAATAATGCCGATATCGACTGAAAAATCATACTTTAGAGGGAACCGCAAGTTTAAAACACAAAAAAATATTGTCAACTAAAAAATAAGTTTACTTAGTGATTGTCTTCAAAAATTAACTTCAAAAACTGTTCGCAATTTTGCACTTAATTTGGCTATGGCTAATATCAAAAAAGATTTTCATACGTAAAAAAAATAGTTTTTAGGAAAATATTAGGCGACAGGCTTTTTTAAAATAAATAAAATACTTTCAATCAGATCAGTGACAGCCACAACATTAGGAAGAGCTATAAGGTTTAATGAACCTATAATAGAACGTTTATTTTTGGAAATCGAAAACAGACTTTGACTAGATATATAATATGCAAACGACTTTTTGCTACAGTGCAAAATCCAGACAAAGTCATTTTCATAAAAGGCAAAAAACAGATCGGTCAATTAAAATTAAAGCAACGGCTCTGATATCGGTAAGTAAAGTGAGTAAAGCAACTAATAGAAATCAACCTGCCTTCGATTATAATCGGTTAAAAAAGCGCCAGAACCAGAAAAAAACAGATGCTGGTTCACATCTCACAACGCTAAAAAAACAAATAGCACACAACTAAACTAACAAGAAGCCAATTTATTTTAACATTAACGTCTATAAAAATGTAAAGGCAAACACATATTCGTACATGCAATATTGCACTAATTATCTAATCTAATTACTGGCATAGTGAATTCTCAAGTTAGTTAATTAAACGTTAAAAATATAGAACTTATTAAATTTAAAAAGAATGGTGCACACCCAATCAAATCTACAGCTCAAATAAACTGAACGTTAAATAAAACATAAACAATTTGTGATAACAAACGACTCTATACTTAATCGCCGTATATACAATCGACAGCAATATGGGATTAAGAAAATAAAGGGTACTTCTGGTTCACTCACTGTTGCTAGTACTAGTAAGGATACAAACATACCTAAACGCTGAAAAATAAGTAGCAAGTATATTATCTTTGAATTCAGTACAGATGCGTTGGTAGAAGATCTTTCTTTTTTTATTAACATTCTAAGCCTGACAGATTGGATGTCACAAATGGTTACAATTTAACAATTATCTCAATTTACTTGAGATATTTTACAAACGAAAAAAGGATATAAAAGATTCGATTTACAAAGGAAATAGTACCACGTGTTGATTCTGTAATTTAGTAGATAATGATAAATGCAAAGCGTAAATGTGCATCATACCGAAGCAATTCTTCTCACAAGCATCAATATGGAGCAAGCTGTCGTCATTCCCACGACAGCTCCGGTTTATCCGTTGGGCGCTTAGGAGCCCGGGCTCCAGAGGGGCCCGCTTTTCATTGTAATTAAAAAATAATGATAAAAAAATATAAATGAAGTCCGCTAATTAATTTACCCATTTTCCGAAAATAATCGTATAAGATACACACGTTCCACCGCGGGCGGCCCGGTGTACGCCTATGTTCTATTCATCTAACGTCGGGCGATCGTAGGTACGTGATGTTCTCGCCCTCGCCTTTGCAACACCAGTACCAAGGGGACCTGAGCCTATGTTCTCAAATATGTATCTAACTTTATCTATTAGGATTAAATAAAAACGCTTTTAGTTATTTTATATTGTTATCGCATTAATCGCAAGATAATTAATGGCAGAGCAGAGATGAATTATTGAGTAGTAAGTATTATTGTTATCTCGACCTCTCGACGAGTCGACGCCAGTCAGCAGTACGATTCTTGGGCTTTGCTGATTCCCCTGTATAAATTGTTTAAGTGACAAATTGTTAATCTCTAATTGTTTTTCTTAGCAGTCATCAATATACTTTATTTTTTTCAACATTTTTAAACAAATACAAAAGCAAGCTTTTCAGTTAGTAAAAGTAAAATCAATGATTAACTTTGTCTAGATAGATATCTATATGATAAAAAAGTAGTTGCTAAAATACAGTGTAGTTTATGTTTCTAAACCGTTATAACTTGTGAACAACGTAGGGAGTGATTAAATTTGTAACAAAAAAGTGAGAGGTAAGAAGTAATATTTTAATAGTTTTAAGAATATCTGAGGATTGCCGGTACTTTAGTGTTCTAAATTTTGCCTTAGCGTAACTAGCTCAAACAGAACAGAACATGTCGTCCAGTATCTGTTCAGACAAAACAAGACATACACTTTTCGTTCAAGCAAAACCAGACATGCACATAACGTTTTATTATTTTTTTTCAAACTATAAAGTAAGCAATTAAAGAAATTTATTTAAGCAAACAGATATTATATTATTGCATTAAAAACATATTTTGCTAGGTCTCAACGCCAAACGTTTTTCGCGTTTTTGTTAAATTCAATTTAAGTGGACATATACCTTTTTGAAATCACACTCCTCACTGTTCACTAACGACTTATTTGTTTATAGGCGTCTAGGTGCAAAAATGAGTTATTGACATCTATTATGCGCAGAAAAAAGGAAAACGATAAAGTCAATAACAATTTAAGAAAGATAACGACTTTTTTTGCTACTAATACAGAAAATTAAGGCCAAGAAGCATGAGCCAATTGTTCTTTTCCGTTGGAAGTGAGCGAGAATACTCTTGCAACTAGATCTGAAGCAAATGAACATGAAAATTTAGACAGACAAGATGATCTTATCACATTAGAAAATGACAGCGGATTTGATGTAGTACCGGTGGAGACAGTTATCTCAAAAGACGACGAAATACCTGTGATTTCAAAGTGGCTTGATTTTAAGACTGATCATTTTATTAGAACTGTGATAATTTTTAAACCAAAGAGTGATGCCCTAGAAAATATTGAAAAAATTTATCAAGATTGTGACAAAGTTTATTACAGAAGATGAAATGAGAGCAACTTTTATAGAGTAAAACCTAATGGAGGCAAAAAGAAGAGAGATTGGCTAATATACGACTTAAATGTTAAAGCTGTCTATTGTTACCCGTGTAAATTATTTTAAATTGAAAAAATAGTGATTTTGGATGTACCGACTGGAAACATTTGAAAAGTTTGCTCAAATCTCACGAAGAAAGTAAGTCTCATCTGAACTGTATGGTTACATTCATTAATAACAAGATCATCATTAATTGGAGTTTTAGAGACTGGCTTGTAAGAACAAATAGAACGCGAAGCTAACTATTGGATAAAGGTCCCAACAAAAATTGTTGCTACCTTTAAATTACTTGCTTCTCAAGGATTAGCTTTCCGTGGATTCAATGAGGATTTAACAAGTCGTCATAAAAGAAATTACTTAAGTTGTCTTGTGTATTTGACTAAATTGACAACCTCTTAGCTGAGCATTTACAGCGAGATGCAAATAAAAGAAAAGGGTCAGTTAGCTATCTGTCTCACCAAGTTTGCAATAAATTCCTGGAAGTGATGAAAGCAAAATTTGTAGAGAATTTTATTCTAGAAACTAAGAAAGCCAGATACTTCTCTATAATTGTAGACTCTACCCCGGACATCAGCCATCAAGATCAGCTTACTTTTATCCGCAGGTATGTAAAGGGCAATGCGATAGTTGAGAGATTTATTCGGTTGGAGAGACACACTGCGAAGTATTTAAGAGATGTAGTTATAGATAAATTACAAAACTTGGTAAAGATTCTTTATCCTCCTCTGTGTGTATACTAATTAATTCAATCTTCTTCGTTTAGGCATTGAATAATAAATGTAAGAAGAAATGCAACTTAAGGGGCGATATCGTATCGACTGATTGGATCGAGATGTAGAGGTCGCCACGTTTGTATTGGATCGAGATTTTTCAGTTCTTGCGTGTCTGTCGACTTGTAAACTTCGGTATTGAATTGAAAGTTTTTCTTGGGTTAACATTGCGATACGATTTTTAAAATTCTGGTAGTAGTAATGCTTGTTTGAACTTTTGTTTAGTTTAAGTGTAAATATGTTTTAGATTTATTTTTAAAATGGGAAAAGTTACAAATCACGGTTGTGTTTATATTAATTGTGAAAATAATAATACCGAAAACAAAGGTACTAGTTTTCTTAAGTTTTTTATTAGTGATAAAGTGCGTGCTAAAGAATGTTAGAAAAACTGTGGAAATATAAACATTGCCACAATGGACTTCGAAGATTTAAAACAAAAGAAGATTTGTGAGAAGCATCTTCGGAGATAATGTATAACAACAAAAGGAAATTTTAAACACACTGCAGTTCTGGTTCTACACCTTCAATCAGGTACATATTTTTAAATTTTTTTTTCTACCAAACGTTTAAAAATGGTTTAAATTAGCATCGGAGAATCTTCTTGTCCGGATTCTTCTTCTTCTTGTTGCACTTAATTGTACAAATAATTACTGTAAATCAGTAGCTGAGATCGCTATTATTTTCCACGATCAATGATCGCAATCATGGTATTTAGAATTAATTAGTAATCGACTGTTGCTAAAAAGTCGCTCGTGTAAAGTTAGTCATAAATCTAGCCATAAACATTCGATTTTCGTTTTCCGGGATACAATAACGTTTGGAGTATTGAAAATCAACATATCTAAGTATTTTTTAATATTGTTTCTAAACAATAAATTAATTAAAATTTGTTCATATTTAGATTTAAAAAAAATATTTACAAAAATTCACAGAGAATAGATACTACTGTGATGTTTTTTTTTCGACATGACGTGCTATTTGAATTATGATGCAAACTTACGAACAAATAGTTTAAAGCATTAATAAACAACATATTAAAAAATAAGTGTCGTTTCTTTCGTAAATTAAATGTTTCTATTTGAAATTGACCCTGAAAAGATTGTTGAGTAATTAGTCATAACTCGTGTTGATATTTGTCTCAAACATAAGATTTATGTATTAAAAATAAATTTGCAATTCTTTTCAAATACGTATTGTCATTTGTAGTTAATGCTTATTGTTTTTAACTTCCTGTGTTTTTATGATTTATCTTGGTGTTTATATAAAGCTAGTTTTTTCCCTAAATGCTGAATGTATGACACAAATTTTACAAACGTTCTTTCCTAGAAGAGTTTTCTAATTCTCTTTGAAAAGAATGCATTGTTAACTTTCTGTAAACAAAAAAATATAATTCAATGTTTAAATTCATGTTACTTTTTTATTAAAAAATCTGTATGTGGTTTAAAATTCTTACGAGGAAAAGAACAAAGGGGTTATTTACCTACTTACACAAAATTTTACGATTTTTCGTGAACTACCTGCATACATTTATTAAAGTAAATATTATAGGTAAAATCGTGTTATATTAGTCTTATTTGTTTATGCGATAATTAAAGGTATTAATTTCTTTTCCACAACCGAAATTGTTATTTTATAAGCGATCAATGATTGCGATCGTTATTGTACAGACGCTCGATATCGCGATCATTATTTTGCATAATGATCGATTCATCGTAATTGCATAATCGTTCTGGCCATTGCTTTAAATGTTTTTTGTTGATGTTGGCATATGTCGAATAAAAATATCGTTTTTGTAAATGTTAGGGCCGCATTTATTTAGCGCCTTGTCTAATAAATACTTAGTTTTTTTAAAAATAAAAAAAATTATAAACAAAATTCTTTTAAGTTTATTTTAGCATGCTGAAAGCACTTCAATACAAATCCAACAATACATAAAATATTTTTACAATTGTTTAAAAAAAAATCGCAAAAATTTTGAAAATACTAATACTAATTGCATTTTCAAAACTTTATTTTTAAAATACTAACAACTTAATTTTTTTTTTACTTTTTGGGCTTATTTAGTATAATTTTTTACAGAAGCTGTAATTGTTGATATGAACATCAACCTTAGATACTTAAATGTAGTAGTTTTTCAAACATATGGAAGAAAACGTCGATTGTTATTTATTGATGACAATCGTGAAGACGAATAAATTTATTCTTTCTACAGTTCCAGTTCACTAAACGAAGGTATAAGTAGACAAGCAATAATACGTAATTTTTTTAATATATGTTTTATAGTTGAAGATACGTCCTATAATATTTTGAAGATACTGGAACGACCACAGTGTGTTCTCAAATTTGTCAAGCCGTTAAGTTTTGACTAAACTACGCAACATAGTGTTTCGAGCTTTAAAATAATGATGTTCATCTTCAGAAAAGTCTACAAAAAATATTTACAACTTTTTTAAATACAAAAATGTCATCAACATATCTTTTCCAAAATATTATTTTTTGTAAGAAAAT
This sequence comes from Aquatica leii, assembly GCA_035610365.1. Lineage (NCBI taxonomy): Eukaryota > Metazoa > Arthropoda > Insecta > Coleoptera > Lampyridae > Aquatica > Aquatica leii. The sequence goes on from CM069432.1 coordinate 17,346,763, forward strand.
TTGGTGTTCAGAAATATATTTACTTTCTAAATTGTTTAAGAATATTTCAGTAAAAATAAGTGATAAATTTGATAATCAATTTTTTAAACAAAATCTAGGTCTTTCAATGGGTTCTCCTTTATCACTTTTCTCAATTTTTTTTAAGAAATTAAGTAAAGGTAACGATTTCAAGATTTCTTTTTCTAATAAAATATTTATTTAATTTTTAAGCTACTTAAAGGTAGTAAAAATAAAGCTATTTAAGCTGTATAGTTGTTTCTGAAAGGTGGTTTACAGTTCCTTTAGAGCTTCTTTAAAGATTTGCTAGTACCACAAAGAGCTGTATAAGCCCGATTTTAATGCATTAAAGGAGCTACCTAACAGCAACATAACTGCGGAATTTTTAGCTACTTAAACGCTTCATGGAGGTTTCCGTTTTTTCACAAGCCACTTAAAAGTGTTCTAAAGAGTAACTTTAAAAGCTAAAGTAGTTATAAAAAAGCCGGTTTTAGCTGCAATTTGCTCACTGGGAAATTCTTGAATAACTAGAGTTCATTTATATTAAAATATCAAATACAAATTTTTTGTTGAACTAGCAAACCAATTTCAATTACGATTTTAAACTTAAATTTTTTTAGATTTGTTTCTAAATTGCACCATCTTCCTTTTTTAAAATAATTAACATTTAACATTTTGTAAAACTTACATTTTTTTAATTATCTAGTTACAAATATTCAGATTTGAGATTGTTCGAAAAAATGTAAGTTAAAAAACTTTTTGTAATCTTAACTTTTTATAAGTTGTAAATATTTTTACTTTTTTGAAGATGAGCTTCATTATTTTAAAGCTCGAAGCATATGTAAAATAGTATATAAATTTTGAAAGTTAACGAATTTATTATTGGTGGACTGGTAATTTGAATAATTTTAAAAATTGACGAATAATAACAATAAATCTCCATAACAATTTTCTTTTAATTTAATTTCCATTGTTTTAGTTATTTCTATGTTTTCGATTTATATTTTACAAAAATAAATAAATATTTGAATATACATATTTTTTTTGTTTTCTTAAATATAAAGCATGATATTGTTTAAGTTTATTTGACATTGACTTGTGTCGTAACAATACAAGCTATTGTTTATGATATTAACCTGTTTTGAACAGGTAAACGGTAAAGTAAACACAAATATAAGAAAAGGTTCTAACTGGTACTTCATAACAAATAAGTAAGTTCGCAAAATAAAAACCACGATTTTGCAGATGGCAGCAGGTCTTAGTCTATTAGTTTATGGAAAGAGGGGGTACAGACGGGTAAAAAAAAAGAGAAACAAGAGAGATAAAACTACAGTACGATTTTTAACACACTATTTGCGCCTCTTCTTAAATTATTACTCAATGGTTTAGGAGAGGTATAAAACCACTTTAATTTATTTTTGTGGCAGACCAATAATAATGCAGCAAATATATCGAGTCGGTATACAGGGCTTTAAGCAAGAATACGAGCATTGTCATCAACCGCTATATATGTCCAATGTGCGAATCATTCTTTAAATTTTGCAGTAAACTTTGCATGTGAATCCATCTTAGAAGTAACTGATTATTTCAACACTGTTCAAAGTATTTACACGTTTTTTTCGGCTTCTCCTCAAAGGTGGAATTTACTGAAAGAAAGCTGCAAATGTTTTGTAAAGAGATTGATTGAAACTAGATGATCTGTCCGATTTGAAGCTGTAAACAGTTTACTTAAAAACTACAGAATCATCAAACATACTTTTTTTCAATTAAGCAATAATAGATACGAAGAATTAACAGTTCGAAATGAAGCCAAGGCTCTGTACAATAAAATGAACACATTTGAGACAACTCTATTAACATTGATTTGGACTAGAATTTTTCAACCAGTAAATGCAACAAGCAGAAAGTTCTGAACGTATCATTTGGAGTAGAATTAATGACATCGCTTTTGCCCTTTGTTGAAGAAATAAGACATAATTTTAACGAAATTGAATTAGAAGCGAAAAAATTCTTTTGCGAAGACGGGGATATCTAAAACATATTCTACAAAACTGACATTCAAAGAGCAAAGAAAAGAAAAAGATTTTTTGATGAAACAGGTAAAAGTGGAACAATTTTAAAGGGGAAAGAGAGTTTCAGAATTGAAATCTTTAATGTTATATGCGACAATATTACTCAAGATCTTTCAAAGAGAGTTGAAAGTGTAAAAACAACTTTCCCCAATATTTTAACTTTACTGCAAATTTATTTGACGATACCAATTTCTATTGCGTCAGGTTTTTCAGCTTTAAAAAGAATAAAGAAATATTTAAGGTCAAATTTGGGTCAAGAAAATCTAGACACATTATCACTATTATATATAGAAAATGACGAACTAGAACAACTGAATTGTGATAGTATTATATGGCAGTTTGCTAATACCAAGTCAAGAAAGAAAGTTATATAACTTTTGTCTTGTGTATTTTTTGGAATACGTTTTTTTTTGTTTGTGTTGTTTGGAATTTTCTGTTTTTTTATATTTGGAAATGTTATTTCTTAGAATTTTTTTCGTTTGTTTTATGGTTTTTACAATAAACATTAAAAATTAAGGCATGTGTTTACTTGTTATAAAAAAAACTAACAACGAATACTAATGAAGGGGGCCACTAAATCTCCAGCGCCCAGAGTTCGAGGTTATGTTAAACAGGCACTGTCCCACGATCAGTTTATTCTCGGACAAAACAGTTTTAAGAAAGGGACAGTAAAGCTCATCAAACTTCAAGAATATTTGAGAATATTTACGATTATTCAGGGCAATTGTCTCAAAGACCACAATGTTTTAGTAGGAGATTATTGTGAGAACATAAAAAAGAAACGATGAAATTTGCAAGTTAATCTAGTCAGAAGTCGGAAGGATAAGAATCACGTGTGCGTTTAAATAAATACAACAACATGTTAAGTAAACCTGTTGTTAAAATAAACAAGTTCATCAAGTGTAGATAAATAAAGTGAAAGTTATCCGCGGACGTTGTTTATAAATCTCCAGTAATAGTAATATATAAATTACTGGTAATTTTTTTAAATTTTATTAGTGTGTTTATTAAAAAGTAGTTATATTTATAACAATCATATTCAAATTACCTGTAAATAGTTAGCTAAAATAAATTAGTTTTAAAATTCGTTATAATATGTAACGATTATATAGCAATCGCTGATTAATAATAAGTAATACAAAAAATTACTGTAATCTTTTTAAGAAAAATTTTAGGCATTTTTAAGTTTTACCTAAATTTTAGTAACTAAAACTATTTTAGCCCCTCAATTACAAGATTAAACAAGTTTTGCTGCAACTATTCAACTGTTATGGCTGGTTTTATAAAGCAACTAACAACTAACATTAACAACTAAAACTTGTGCTGTAACAAGTTGAATGTTAAGTTTCAAGTACTGCGTAGCATTTATCATTATTGCTAGGAACTTAAAGGCTTTTTACTATTTTTTTACTCACTCGTTAATTAATTAATTAAAAAATGAATACTTAACATATTATTGCTACTATCTAATTCTTTGCCTGAAATAATAACAAACAAATAAAATCGGAAACTTCTCTTACTGTTACATTAAAAAAATGTTACACCGAGGAAAAATTTAATTACTTATTTTTCACTTTTAAATTAATTGTTCTAATCCGTATACGCCTAACAGTTGTTTTGTAGTTCTTTTTAATCATTGCTTCATTAATTTTGATTATGATTAGCAAATTTATAATTCCTATGTAACAGTTTTTTTTGCACATGCCAAAAGATTATTTTTATTTATAATAAAATAAAAAATAAATTGAGTGTGTGAAAAGCATAACTAAAAATTAAGTAATACAAAATTGGCGCTGCGAACAGGATATTTAGACATCAACTGCAGAAGCTTAGAAGCCCTCAAGCTTTAACAAAATATTTCTCAAATTTATGTATATATAAGAGAAAAACTAAACTAGCAAACTATGACATTTTGTCACCATGTTCTGTAAGTCTAATTTAAAAATACTATTTATTTTGTCCACAACTTTGTTAACAGTATAACTGAAATTAGTAATTGTAAAAAAATCACACAAAACCAAAACTTAATTTAAATCTTGGAAACCGGTAATTGCATTTAAGAATAATTTTCGGTCACAAACAAAGTAACTGCAGTTTAAGTGATTTCCCGTTATCAGTTAATAAAATGTCTGTAAGTACGTTTGCTCATTTCATTTCTAAAATTTACGCCAGGTAACTTTATTCACTAAATTAACCGAACAGGTTCTATTATTAAGATTTAATCGAAACCTCGGTTTTATTTAGAATCTTTACTACAAATAATTAGAACAGGATTAAAAGGTGCTGCAGAAATTGTATTAAATAATTATGATTGTCTATCTTGGAACAATTTAAAACACGCTGTAATTAAACAGTACAAAGATCCGAGCAACTTTTTGTTAATTAATTAAATACCGTCTTTTAATTGAGTAACGTGAATGGTTGCAAATATCTTACTAGAGTCACTAGTTTATTAGCAAAATATTTTATTGTATCTAATTAAAACAAGTAATTCTTAAAAATGAAACTTTAAATAGTTGAATTTAAAAAAAAATTAGGTTCTTAAATTCTGTATGCGTTCTGATAGCTATGTTACCATTATTAACGGTACACTTTCCAAAACTCTTAATTACAATTACCAATTAATAAACACTTACGAAACGAAATAATTCATTTCTTCAGATACTTTAACGTTTAGATCGTACCCAACAACAGTAAAAGTAACCAGAAAAAAGAAAATTTGATAAATGATTGATTATCAAAAATTAAATAATACATAAGAAGACAGACATCTAGAGAAAATATTAGAAAATCTAAGTAAAGCGTTTAAACACTGACAATTCTGGGGGTTGGTAACGGTGATGATTTAATAGCAAAAAATATACATTACGGCTATTGTCAAAAAAAATGAATGGGCCACGCATGGGTACCTTAATATGCGTCTCCCAGCAAACGAGGCAATTTTTGGAGCGTCTCAAAACTGCCAAGGCATGCTTAGTAAACGACGCCGACTCTCCGACTGTGTATGCACTTCTACCGCAGCTGTACCTGTACCAATAGACATAAAGACAAAGTGCGATCAATTACCTGCAACTTAATCTATAGTGAAGAAAGACAACAACAACTAAAGGAGTGGGTAAAAAGCTTTTTCTAATTTTAAATACAGATTTATCGACTTAACATTCTATTTACAAGTTTGGTTAAAACGTTATCACTAGAATTTAACCTGTTAATGTGCCAAAAAGCTCCAGGTGCTCGTTTTCACCTGACAACCTATCGAGTTAAGCAACACCTTTTACAAAAAGGCAATTACGATAGTACAGTTAAATTTAATTAATTAAATTAAGTTTAAAAAAATGAACGTTAACAAATATAAAATGGATACAATTTAAAAGCAGGACGCAGTCAGTTAAACCTAAAGCTTAAATACAATGAAAAATAATAAAAAAGCAGTGTAAATTCATTTTAACAGCTTGTGTACTTGGTTGTCGCAAATACGATCAACACTAGAACTTGTGCATACAGAAACAGTGTACTTACATGTTTAAAATTCTGTTAGAGCTAGAGGAAATAAAGTAGAATGTAAAACAATAAGTATATCACCGTAGTCTCACAAATAGACTACGTAAGTTACATTCAAATATTAAAACACAATGTGCGCTGAACTTCCAATTTTATATACGACTTTCTTATTTAACCTTCCGATTACCATTGGGGTCTTTTTTGAGCACAGACGTGTTGTTTTTGTTGTCTTTTCTTAAGTTTTTTTTTACAACTGTCCCAATATTTTTTTAGCTGAGTTTCTGTCAACAATGTTTAATAATATATAAAAAATGTTTCAATTGTTATTCGTTTTGCGACGTAAAAAAAAATTTGTCGTTGGGGTCATGTTTGACCCCACTTGGTAACCGACGTTCTAAAAAGTAATTCTAATATTTCGTCTGCATTTGTCATCTAATCTGCTTGTTTCAACGTGTTTCAACGTGTTATTCGTCTGAATCATGATTACTACCATTCCGTCTTTAGTCATTACATTCGGTGAGTTTGTTTGAATCAGTTGAAAAATGTGTCTGTTGTGTTAATAGTTGTTGAATTATGGCTAGAAAATGTTTGTCTTAGCGTGAAGTGGAAGAAATAGCTAGCAATATTAATTTACTACTTACAATAAAATTGAAGATGAAATTTTATCTGACGATAGTGATGCCGAATTTGAAGAAGTAAGTGTACCTGATGTAAACCCGATTGAAAGTTCGGAAGACGATGACAGTGATGATAATTCGCTCAATGATAAAGATATACTGGTGTGTAAAGATGGATCCATATGGAAAAAAGATAAGCTTAATGTTAGAAGACGGAATCAGCGAAATATTCTAAAAACACCGCCAGGATTAACAAAATTTAGTGAACATATTTCAATATGCCTAGATGCTTTCCATTTATTTATCTCGGAAAACATTATGGACATAATACTTAGAGAAACAAACATTTGAGCTAGAAGAATTGTAGGCGATAATTGGGAGCCAGTAGATGCGGATGATCACTGCTTCTAGCTGGTGGTTTGAAAGCACGCCAAGAACCAATATTGGAGTACGACATACATGTCTCTCCATAGACCAATTTTTTGAGCTGCAATGTCTCGTAATCGAATGAGATGCTTTTTGAAATACATTCGATTTGACGATATGGACACCCGAGAAGAACAACGGGCAACAGATAAACTAGCTGCTATTCATAATATTCGCTATATTCTCGCTGAAAATTCCAAAAAATCGAATAACCCTAATGATGAAGTATGTATCGATGAACAACTTGTTCGTTTCCGTGGAAAATGTCCCTTTCGAGTGTATATGAAGTCGAAGCCAGATAAATACAGAATTAAAATCTGGGCTTTATGCGATGTTAGTAACAGATATTGCTAGAATTTCCAAATATATACTGGAATGGTAGACAACGCTCCAGAACGGAAACAAGGTAAAAAACAATTTTATCGTTTTATGCACGAGTATTAAATTTCATTTTTAGGAAAACGGGTAGTTTTGGATTTGGTTGAGGATTTGAGAGAGGGTTATGGTATTACCACAGATAATTTTTTTACGTCTATGTCTTTGGCGAAGGAGCTACTGCACAAATCAAAAACCTTGACCGGAGCAATTCGTAAAACACGTAGAGAAATATCAAAAGAATTTTTGCCAAAAAGAAATCGAGCAGAATACTCAAGCGAAATTCTATATGGAAAAGACACAATTTTAGTATCTTACGTACCTAAAAAATATAGAAGCGTTATGCTACTTTCAACGCAACACCAAAATTTGGAATTGTCCGGAGAAGACCTCAGTTACAAAGCGCAAGTTATCTAGGACTATAATAACTGCAAAGGAGCTGTGGATAGCGTCGATAAAATGGTGAAGGAATACTCATGCAGAGGAAATACAAATCGCTGGCCTGTTGTTCTATTTTTTAATTTCTTTGATATTGCTGCCATGAATGCATTTATTATATACACTACGAAATTTGGAAATTTGGAAAAGGGAAAACATCCCGAAGGAGATTATTTTTGCAAAAACTAAGGTTTGAATTAGTAATCCCACATATTAAAAAACGTACACTTCGAGGATTACCAAGACATGTGCAGAATGAAATAGCGTAGAGTGGGACCGCAAGACGAAACTATCGCTCGGCCAAAAAGATGTCGTTGTAAGGTATGTCCAAGAGCAAATGACAAAAAATGTTTGGAAACATGTGAAAAGTACAAACTCTTTGTATGTAAACAACATTGCCAAAAAAAACTACAATAATATGTAATAGTTGTTGCCCTCACTAATTTATGTTTACATTTTATTTTTATATTTTTATTAGTTTATATGAAATCTAATGTTAATTTAAAATATTAATAAAGGTTACAATTACAAATTAATCGGCTGTTCTTTACAAAATAAGAAAAAAAATTGGGGTCAAACCTGACCCCACTTGGTAATCGGCGCCGCCTCAAAAATTGCTTGGTAATCCGAAGGTTAATAGATGACAGTAACTAACATGTTTGCATTTAATAAGTAACAATGATTACATGAGCTCTTACGTTTAATAGTTATCGACCATTAAAAAAATAATTTTTGGAATTAAAGTATTTGGTAAAGTTAAGGCGTGACGGAACTATTAAATTTGTATTTGACTTAAATCATTAAATATGCGGATGTTTACACGTTTTTGAGTTAACAGTGTCACTGAGCATTTCATTAACACGTGCTGACTTTTCTGTTTGTGAATGAAAGCGCAAATGCCTAGACCTTTACACAAATTAAAGAGGGTGCAAATCGAATATTGTCGAAGGAGCTTAAATTGAGCAAAATTTATACAAAACGAAAAACCATAACAAGGTTTTAAACATGATTGTTTTTTTAAGTGACGTAACATAAAAGTAAAAATGCTCTTGTTGACTTATATTCACTTGATTCTACAATTTTTTGAAAGTCGTAGGCTTTCAGAATTACATGCACAACCATCGCTGAGTTTGCTACTCCTGCAACTCACATTTTGTCTACGCTTAAAAATTATCTTAGCGTAATTTTTTTTTTGTGCCTTTTTGTCGACTTTCGTTATCAACTTTCATTTTTTTTTGAAAATATTACAATTAATTGTGAGTTAATCAATTTAACAACAGTTTTTGACGATGTGTTTGTATATAAATCGACATAGCTTTGAGTTACTTGTGATGCACACATACGAGGGGGAAACAATAAAGTAAGGTCTCCTATTTTTTTTAATAGAAAATAACATTTATTTACGTATGATACATCGTTTGAAAGGCCAGGATCTTGGCTATTTTTCAACATAATCGCCATTTTTTTCCAACACCTTCCGCATCCGCGCGATGTACTTTTCTATGCCTGTATCGTACCACTTTCCGTCCGCTTCGCGCAGCCAGGTGTTGACCTCTTTTTGAACCTCCGCGTCCGACGCAAACTTCTTCCCTCCGATATGTTTTTTTAGGGCGGGGAACAAGTGGTAGTCACTTGGGGCCAGGTCGGGACTGCAGGCAGGGTGATCAATGATTTCCCAGCCAAATTTCCTGATTAGGTCCAGGGTCGCTTTGGCTGTGTGCGGGCGCGCGTTGTCGTGGTGAAATTTCACTCCGTTGGTCAGCATACCCGGACGTTTGTTCTTAATGGCACGGCGAAGCTTTTCTAATGTCCCACAGTACCTTTCTGCATTGATGGTGGTTCCCTGTGGCATGAAATTGACCAAGAATACACCGTGGCAATCCCAAAACACTGTCGCCATCACCTTGCCGGCCGACAGTGTTGTTTTGAATTTTTTCGGTTTTGGAGAGTCACTGTGACGCCATTGTTTGGACGACTCCTTTGTCTCGGGGGTGTAGTGATGAGCCCATGTTTCATCCCCCGTAACAAAGCCTTCAAAAAATTCTTCTCCTTCCTGTTCAAAACGCCGCAAAACTTTGTCCGCACATTCCACGCGCCGTGTCTTGTGTTCTTCAGTCAGCTGTCTCGGCAACCACCGGGCAGAAACTTTGTGGTAATGCAACCGTTGCGTAAGAATTTCACAAATTGAGTCTCTGCTGCACACTCCTCCAAGCTTTCCTTCCAAGTTCCTAACAATTGCACGGCGATCTCTGAGAATTTCCGCCTCCACTGCCTGAACAATCGCATCCGAAAGCTGCGGCCGGCCACTTCTCTCTTCGTCGTGAACGTTAGTGCGCCCGGACTTAAACTCACGGCACCACTTACGCACGTTTTTAATGTTCATACAATTTTCCCCATAAACTGCAACCAATTCACGATGGATTTCAATAGGTGTCTCCTTTTTCGCGCTAAAGAAACGTATCACCGAACGCAATTCGCACTTGGACGCTGACGCGAGGGGTACTTCCATTGTTGATGGCTGCTCAGCCAAGACTGAGCCGTCGGCGTATACGCGCCCAGCAACAGGGTTGTAGTGGGGGAACCAGGGAACTCGGCGGGGTTGCCAGATTTGGCCTAGCGCGGAATTCCGCGAAGTTACAGAGTTGGAGACCTTACTTTATTGTTACCCTCGTAGGAATTCTTTATATCAACTATTTCGTAGCGTAAACATTGGTAATTACTAAAGAGCGGATAGTAAGGCAAGAAAAAATACTAAAAAAGATGGCATAAAAAGCATATTAAACCTGCCAAAAAGGTAATCAAAAAGGCACAAATATCTATGTATTAAAATTTACAGTTTATTTTTGTTTTAAAATGTTTATTAAGTGCTATTATTTTCCCAAGCACAAATCAAATATTTTTCAATATTTTGACCAAGAAACTTTTATCATTTAAAATATTTTTATAGAAGGAAAAAGTTTTTTCGACATCACAAGATGTTAGTGGAGCAAATTTTAATGCCGATGTTTCTGTTATTGTAAAGATATTTTCTGTTGATGCTTCATGACCTCTCCTTTTTAAATTTTAGTCAGTTGTTTAAAGAGGTCATAGAAAGGTTTTTTTGATGTGATGGAATCCAATTTTTGATTAATTTTTCTTCCTATAGTCCCTAGACATGCTTTTATAATTGCTCGTATTCTTTCGAATGTAGCAAAAGATTCGGTCATTGCGGTTTCGCTATTTTCTAGCTTCTTTAATTCGTCAGGAATGCCGGAAAAGTGTGTTTTTATAAAAAATAGTACACTCTTAACAGCTACGTCATTAAAAGCTTTTTAAGATTTAGCAATTGCTGCAGAGGCCGTCTCGTCAAATAATTCAACCACCTGATGTAAGACGATTCAATTAATGTATAAGACAATGTCAGATTATAGTATGAACTGTACCTCTTTAATTTTTTCAAAATGTGTGGCATTAAAAATGCAAGCAGATAACCAAGTTCCCCATCTTGTTATGATAGATTCCGGTGGAAGTTTAACATCTGAAAGTATTTTTTTATAGGCCCTTGCCCGTAATGGTGCTTTCACAAAAACCTGAAATAAGATCCAATAATCAAAAAAGAATCTAACATGTTAGAGATTTTTGTTTTTTTGGTGGCAGAAATTAACTTGTTTACTATTGCAAACTCGTCTCTAACGAATTCACACACTCTATGTATTCGATGTGCTAGACAAGTTATGTGTTTTAAATTGGGATATAATATTTCTAATGCCTGAGTGGATTTGATCATATAAAGTGCTACATCGGTTACGAATAAGAGAACCTTTTTTTACGCCATTGCGATGCAGAAGTCCTACAATTATAAAATTATATAATTATAATTAATGGATTGTATTAGAATATTCAATCATTAAAAAAAAACTTACGTAAACAATCATCGAAAAAATTTGCAACTGTTTTGTGATTGGTCTGTGTAATTTCTTTGGATGGTAGCAAATGAGATTTTCCTAGTTCTAGTTCAGACAATTTACCAACTACAAAATTTGCTATGTATCGACTTCTGCAATCGGTTGTTTCATCAACCGAAGTCCAAATGTAATGAACCCCAATGTCATTCCTTATTGTCAGTGTTTTCTACAAAAGGTAAACCAGCATTTTGAAAACTATTAATTTTCTCAAAAGTTAATTTATCTGGAACAACTTGTTTGGTGTATTTTTCGATGAAATTGCAAAAATTGATATCAAGTTTTTTAAGAGGAATTTGAGCGGACACCAATGCTTCGACTAAATCTAGAGCAAAAGATGTTTTTGATAGGCCAGGTTTATTCTGTTGATCTTCTATAACGTTTTTTAACAATGGTTGTTTAGTTTTTTAAGTATTTTTTAAATGTAAACCACTGCCCAAGTGTTGTTTTACATGGTACTTTTTAGTAGCACCAATCTAAAATAATGCATATACTAGTAATTAAAGGCATTTAAAATAAGATAATACAAACTTACTGATTTTGAACAAACTTGACAAAAAAGGTTTTCCCGTCGGTTGTTAAATTATTGTTTAATTTACTTCACTTATAATAATTTTCAAATCTTGGTTGTTCATTAGGTGGCATTTTTGAAACTTACTCACAGCACAACAGCAATAGACTATCACAGTGTGACAATATCACAGGTATTTATAGCAAACAAAGAATATATTAGTCATGTGTTTTAGTCATTAAAGGAATCCCACCGGACAGAATTACAATTATCTATATTTGTTTGCTTTACTTAGGTACTGAATAGACCTATAAAATATGATTTATTCCAAAATTATTCCAGTTTTGTAAATAGTGTTCTGTTAAGCCTGTCATTGTACATAATCTTAGTATAAATTCTTACAATAGTTCTTCTCTATAAGCGGCTTTTGTATTTAATGTTTTCTGAAATCCATTGTTTAACAAAACTTGAAAATCCCTGGTGTTATTTATAGGTTCGTAGTAAGACCTTTTGAGCAAAAAATGTTAATTATATTATTGTACGTAATTTAAGTAAAATGCGTTATTGTCATCTACTTATCAAAACACTTTTTACACAAACTTTTCAATATTTATATGTAAACAGGCAATATAAAATAATACTCTTTAAAAAGGCAAAAAAGATAAAAAAAAGTTACACAAAAAGGGAAAATAGACAGGATCCAGGCATTCGCCTGATTGTCTGCTTTTTAGTAATTACCATTATCGATCCTTGATATTATCAGCTATAATACCCCTAGAGCATTGATAATACCGAGATAATTTTGTCTTAGCGATTGTTGAAAGCGTGTTTCTTGGTAATAGCACGAGCCGAATATACCATGTCGGCCTGTAATCCGTTGATGATTGGTTGAATTTTAAAAAATGCAATAAAATCAAATTTTTTATTCGTTAATTAATACAGTAAAAAATTATCAAGATAATATAATACACTTAATAGAGAGATACAAAACAAATCGAATTAAAAATAATATGTACTATATATACTCTACGATACGAAAAAAATATAATCACGCTACGTTTAAAACCTGCACGTTACCAATTTCCAATGTAAATGTCATCAATTATTTGTCGGGTTTTTTTTATTCGCAACATTACCTTATTTATTATTACAATCTCGATGGTGTTATTAAAACCACACAATAAAATAACATAAAAATAAAAACAAATATGTAATATTGATTTTAGTTTATAAAGAAAAATTTGTAAAATGAATTAATTGAGAAAATCAACACTTAAAAAACAAACGATCAAATAATGGCGTAATTTGATTTAGCAAATTCATTTTTCAACTACTAATTAAATTACGATCAGGAGTTTTTTTGTAATTTTAAATACAGATTTATCGACTCAACGTTCTATTTACAAGTTTGGTTAAAATCTTATCACTAAAATTTTATTTGCGTATTGATTTTTTTTCGAATTAATTACTGTTACTGTATACTATAATTAAAATTCCATCTAATTAATCTAATTTAATTAATTTAATTAATTGCAACTAATGCATTTGTCAATAACTGTGAAAGTTAATCGAAATTAGTATTTTGGTACGGTTTTTATTATTTTTTTTGCATCTGTACGATATTGTAATTATTTTTTACAACGTCTGACAATTTTGTTGAATAAAACAAATCATAAGGAAACAATTAAATGTTTTTAAAGAAGATACTAAATGTAGTATATTCTGTTTTCTTTGATCTTTAAATAAAGGTTGGTATTAAAAACGTTCTTTAAACAGTTTAAACATCAAATTTGGTACAATAAGCAATGTAAAAATTGTATTTATCATTTATAGTTTTCAGTAATTTCAAAATTGTATTTTTAAAAATTGGTTTTTTAAAAAATGTTAAATTTATGTTTTGTAAAGCTCGTTAATCAATATCTTCCTAAACAGTAAAAAGTAAACCTGTGTATTTAAGATAAGTGGTAATTTATTTCTCCTAAAATCATTCATTTTATACCATAAAGCTTAACATTTTGAAAAACTGACCATAAAAACGATTCTAATAAGTGCTAAAATCGCATCTCACATAACGCAGGTTCACTTGTATGACACATAAATCGCTGTGTAGACTACAGCGTTTTCAGGTATTTCAGAAATTTTTCATAAGATACTTGCTATTATCTCTCTTGCGCTTTCATTTCGTCGAAAATTTGTCTCTGTCAGTTCAATACGTGATCGGACTTTGTATTTTGAAACGGTCACACGAAATTGTTCGTTCTTAGTAAAACAGCTTCTCTTTCACCATAATCTTTTTGTACTGTTCGTACTAAATTAGGAATAGCACGATGTCGCCATATTTTTATCACAGAACGTGAAATAGGTGAATATTTTATCGTTTTTCGAAAGATTTATATCAACTTCTTTTTTATACCAATTTTATAACGTATAAAGTTGAAAGGTCATAATATCTATTACACCCTTTACTTAAACTATAAATTTAAAACAATTTGAAAATTTCTTTTGGGTGATAATCCGAGCGTTACTTGTAAAATACTTTTTGTTTACACCTAGGATAGAATTTTTTCAGAATAGTAGAGATTTTTGTATAAAACCAAAATTTCTATTTATATTAAAAAAAAAGCTCAAATTCAAATTTAAAGTTGGCTACAAAATGTGTCTTAAATTCGTTACATATTTTTTTTTTAAATTTAATTGAAAATAGTCGAAAAAAGTTTAGAGTTGCTTAACGTTTTACGTTCTAAATTTTGTGTAGTTGTATAAATTTAAATTAATTATTGTAATTATTTAACACAAAACAAATACTCGCTTGCATAAATTAATTAAAAGTATGTTACGCTTATGAGTTTTATGCGACACCGAATTGTTAATCATCGCTTCGCATGGTCACTTTTATTGAAAACTTATAATAACCATCAAAAATCCATTTACTCGACCGGTCTTGGTGGCAATGTCACGACTAAATTTCGTTACACAACGTTACACGCAATATTTTTTTAAAGAAATTAAATTGTTAACTATGTTTCGTATAAATTTGTCCACATAATGCAAACTGCGAGCTAAAGACTTATCATCAAAGTGTGCAGCATTAAACTAAAGCAATAATTTAGTACAATTCAAATAGAAAAATTCTGAAACTAATAGTTGTAAAATTATCGGAGATTTAATAATTTTACAATTTTGTTGAAGTAAGCAAATGATGTTTACCGGGTTTATTTACACGCAATGACGTTTGCAACAACGTTTTTTGTTTCGTCTGCAAATTTAAAAACATAATTCTTGTCAATATTGGTATGTTTACTTTTTATTTTGGATTTTCAAATACTGTTTAAATAATTTTTGCGGAACGTAAACCTAAAAAAGTTTGCAAATAATTAAAAAATCTCAATAAGTTGAAATTATAAAATCTTTTAGAGAATTAAATTTCGCAAATTTACAAACTTAAAAAAGGTTTAATAAAATGCTGACAGAAGTTATTATATTCTGCACTAAAGAAAGATATTAATTATTGAAATTTTGTAATGACATATTATCTAGTCATCAGCTACCAAAAACTTCAAAACAACAAGTTTTTGGGTATTTTGAAACCAAACAGAACTTCAGAACCAAGCAATTATTGTGCCTAAAAGCCTGGTTACGTAAATTTTCCCGTAACTTAAAAGCAAGTGGTTAGCTCAATACAGTTCGGCAAGTTGATCGCAGTGTGCTAACTATAAGGTAATTAAAAAACGCCAAAACAGTCAGAAACTATTACTTGCAGATACAGTTTAAATCTGTCAAACACTGAAAGAAAACAAAAGGCAACACATAGGTTTAACATCGAATATATTGTTGCGTATTTATTTATTAAAAACTAATTTATTAGACGACTAAAAATTATGTTTACTTATTCTAGGAATATGTACACTTTTAAATTAACCGAACTAATAAAATCTAATAATATTTAATAAAAACACTTACACTATAATTTATATCACTTAAGATAAGATAACGTCCTCGGATATCACACTCGTTTACACTAATTATCACGTTCACGATTATTCTCGATTTATTTATGTAGACACACGCGTGCTAACGATTTATTTTCACTTGATAATCTTCTTAACACATTCGCATTCCAGCAATAACTGACCTACGATTTCCATGTTCGGCATTTATAGACATCGGCGAATCCTTCTCGAATCCTTCTCGAACGTTCCCTACTTTTCGCTATATCTTCTAGACAGCTTCTAGAAGGCTCTTGCATTTGTAAATAATTTCTCGAACGTTTCAATATTTATTTTAACAAAGAAACAAGTTAAGAAAAAGCAAGGTAGAATTAATAGAAGTTATCAATTAAAAGTTTGTCGATAAATATCACAGATAAGAATGACGTCACAGGCAACACTGCGTACATCTAATTATCGTATTACAATCCAAAAACAACTTAACAGGTAAACATAGAATAAGATATGAATTAATCAAATCTAGTGATTTTCAAATCAGAAACAGAACGCACTAATAAAATTAATCCATTAATGCTAATAGCTAAAGACATACCTAAATCGTCCCGTAAAATTCCTAAAAATAAACGAAAAAAAATTAGATTCAGGTTGATATTACAGATAATTTACTTTGAATTCAGTTAATGAACTTTATAGCTCCAAATGCGTCAAGCTTCCACATGGTTGTCACTCATAGCATTGCAAATGTGACCTCAACTTAATCGTCCATCATCCAGATACCCTAACTTGACCCTAAAATACACCTGGTAATTGTTGTAAGTAACCAAAGTTCCCAATCGTACATAAGTCTAAGTTATTGACTCGATGTACTTAATAAACTAGACATGCACATATTCCAAAAAGGTCAAATACGTGGTGGCGGTGACTCAAGTCGCTAATATGATACGATAAAGTTAAATTGCGTCATAAAAATATGAGCAAACCCCAGGAAGACTCTCATAAATACCACAAATTCAGTAAAATCGATGCATTCATTAATAACATAGATGAAAACAAACATTCAAAAATGAAAGTTTAACTTGACGCGAACTTTAGGTTTCATCTTAAGGTTCTTCTTAAATAAAAACGGAGAAATGCTATTTATTAATATGTCAAAAATTAAACTGACAGCTAATATTTTAAGAATAACAACGTTCCAGAACAAAACTTATACAGTACGTAACCTATATCAAAAGATTTTTTATATAACAGCTTTTGAAACGACTGATCTACCACTGATTGAGTTTTTTGGTGAACGACACTTTACTTTCAGAGCAAGCCAGATTGAAACCCAGTAGAAAGTGTTGTGTTAAAGTGTTGACGTCTTATATTAAAATCTCCGCTTATATACAACACGGACTATGAAACCCAGCCTGTTTATAAATAACTATGTGCTTGTTTGCCACCAAAGGATCTTGTACATAAGCGTCTCAACTTGGGTACGTGTGAATCGCTTTGTATTAGCTTGCATCTTTAGGTTGCGACTTTAATATTCAGAATGGTATATAAACGTTTGTTCAGAAAGATGCATTATGTTAGAATGACGTCAAGTGTACAAATACGTAGTGTCAGATTTGGTAAAAATGACTTTGCAAAAACTGTGTTAGCATTGGCCAGTAAAACAGATGAAGAGCCATCTGGTTAAACGGCCATCGTAGCACATCTGTAACTGACAGTTCGGCAATTTTTCGACTTTAGCTTGAATACAGATCGGCAGTAGTCTATTCTACAAAAAATCGTAAACTGTACGAATTTACGAAGTAAAGAAGTGTATTGTGACAGATAAAAGAAATAGAAACATGTTAATTTACAAAAAATGCATGCTTTCTTTGGCATATTTATTCAAGTAAAAGTAGAATGAAACTAAGACGTTGTTGTGCGCAAAATATTTTCCCAAGCATTTGCAAATCTTATATATTGAGCAATTGTGACGTTTTCCGATGCAAAAAAATAATAATACCAAGAAAACTAGCAAGACGCGTCTAGAAACTGACAAATTGTTACATGTCACAAACTTTAAAACACTTAAATTACCTGAATAAAAGTTACATAAATGAGGTAATTGCCGATGCTCAGTGAAGATGGTCGCGAGTTAAAATCTGTAAACATCTAGCGAAAGAAATCTACCCGCTACATCTTACAATCATCTAATGTAGAAAAAGTTTTCTATAAGCACGTTACTATTCAAAGCAGAAAACATCATTAATATGCAACATGTAATTAGTGAGAAATTGTTAATTTGGTTATACCGTACTACTTATATTAAAATTTAGCTCTCAGAAGTTTATTTGAAGATCTTATGAAATCATTTACTTTTAGTCGCAGTTATAAAACGCTTTCAGATCTATCGTATGAAGCTGTTCTGAGTACGCTAACTGTATTCTATTCAAGCTTCTTTAACTGTTTTAAACGTGATCAAAGTCAAATTTTGCCAAACTCACATCGGTGCATGTAAGCTTACATACACCGCAAAGCTTGGGAATAACTTTGGATGCAGTTGCTTAAGAATAAGTTTTCCAATTTGTACTTATTTAAACATCGCTAATAATTAACTTTAATAATTAGTAATTTGTTCGCGACTGCATCTAAACGTTAATAGTTAATCGACTTTGCGTTATAAGATTACGGTGATTGACATTTAATATTGTGTGTTAAAATTTGACGATCGTGTTGGCTTATGTAACCGATAGTTTTTTTGTTTTACTTCTTATTAAATCTAGTAGAGTACTAGTATATAATTGCTTGTAAAAACAAGATAATAGTTTAAAAAAATTATATACGTTTGTTAGGTTTTTTCTGATTGTTATTTTTACTCTATCCTAATGTCTTTGTTAGGGGGTTTAGACTACCTGTGTAGTCTTTGAGTTTAGTACAAGGAATGGCGCCTGTTTCTTAACTCACTCATCGACAATGCAGCTA
The DNA here is from genome assembly GCA_035610365.1 of Aquatica leii. Classification (NCBI taxonomy): domain Eukaryota; kingdom Metazoa; phylum Arthropoda; class Insecta; order Coleoptera; family Lampyridae; genus Aquatica; species Aquatica leii. The sequence goes on from CM069432.1 coordinate 17,365,543, forward strand.
ACTGTGGTGCCGTGTTTGTTACCAACAGAACCCACAATAGCAAAAAATTGGTAACAAAGTTTTAATTGTCAGAGAAATGATCTATGGTAGTTTGCCAGTTCACATAATACAACAATTTAATGTGCCGAACACTGAAAGAAAAATTTACAAAACGTAGAAAGTTGAATTGAGAGACCGTAATGATTGAAGACAAACTTTACAAGGTAAAGGAGAAGTCAGCCTATGGACGAGAAACAATTGTATGCCCAAATTCATAATGATTCTAAAACGATTACGAAAGAGCATTGTTAAAACTATAGTCGACATATGGACTGAGTTAACTGTAAAAAAAAGAATCATTTCTAACAACGTAAAACAGTTTTGACAAATAGTAAATTTCATTTAATATATTTTTCTTTAACCCTTCGTTAGTGTTCCGGGGTATATTATACCCCAGTGTCTCTATTTACAGCTATAAATTTAAAATTAGAGAAGCTAGAGATATTTTAAAAGAACACGCGTACAGTACCCTGTCCATGACCTTTTAGTTTGATATCAGATCTCAGCGAAGACGGTTGAGGTATGCTATACCCCGGAACACTATTTCCGTAATTTTTCGTGTACATCGCATTGAATGGTAAATAAAACGCTTTTTAGTTTACTTCTAAACGTTATTTGTCAATGTGGTATATTTTAACAATATATCGTACGAAGAAGGCCAGCGAAAGCTTTAGAGGTTATGGGACGAGTTTGGTGGGTTGTCAGAAGATGATGAACCTATTATAAGCAGTGAGTCCGAAGGACAAGAAGTTGAGGCAAAAATAAACATAGAAAACGGAGAAGAAAGCTTAAAAGAGGAAGTGGAAGGATTGCCTGAAAATGTTGTAGAATCGGAAGAATCAGAAAATGTTTTGTCTGCCAATAGTAACAGGTATTTCTTAGATAAATGTAAATCATAATGGCCAAAACTTCGAAACACCCGAAACGTAAGAACCAGATCACAATATAATAATTCATTTACCTAGCTTGGTTGGTGTTGCGCGAGAAAGGAATACCCCGCTTGATTGTTGGTTACTTTTTTTCATAGAAGAAGTGCTGGATGATATTGTTCGTTATACAAATGTCAAATTAGCAACTAAAACCGCTAAGTATGATAAAAGACATCAGTATTTGGTAAAACCTACCGACAAGCTTGAAATCAAAGCAGACATTGGCCTGCTTTATTTGAATGGATTATATAAGGCAAATGGGCAAAATACTGCGAATCTTTGGAACACTGATGGTAGTGGCATTAATTTGTTCCGCACAACAATTTCACAGCAAAGATATTATATTTTACTACAGTCACTGCGGTTTGACAACTTCACCAATAGAGCACAACGTAAAGAGGCAAATTGGCAGCAATTCGAGGAGTATTCAAACATGTTGTTGATAGTGTAAGAGGCATTATACGCCTAGTGAAAACCTAACAATTGATGAGAAATTGGAGCCATTCAGAGGACGAGTGTCATTCCTTCAATATATTCCCAATAAACCTGCGAAATACGGGTTAAAGGTATTCGCCCTCGTTGACGCAAATACATTTTATTGCCTGAACATGAAAGTATACGTTGACACACAGCCAGAAGGTCCTTTTAAAAGAATTAACAACCCACAAGATATAGTTGAACGTTTGATTCAGCCAGTATCTGAAAAAAAAACGAAATATTACTTTCGATAATTGGTTCACTATCTACCCTCTTATGATCAATCTACTCAAAATGCATTGGCTTACATAGGTTGGGACAGTCAGAAAAAAAAGTGAAATACAATTAGCTTTTTTAAACATACGAACGAGAGAACCTCGCAGTTCAATATTTGCTTTCAAACAGGATATTACGGCTGTGTCCTATATTCCTAAAAAATCTAAAAATGTCACTCTTTTCTACTTTACACCATGATAGTACTATAGTTGAAGAATCTGGTGATAAAAAATTTCCTGAAATTATCGATTTTTATAATTCAACAAAGGGCGGTGTTGATACTTTAGATGAACTATCTGCTAATTATAGTGTAGCAAGAAACACTCGCCGCTAGCCGCTTACTTTTTCTCGTTCTTGAACACCGCCGGAATAATGCTCAGGTAATATATAAAGCAAATACAAAAAATTACAATTTGAAAAGACGTGCGTTTTTAAAAAAAAACTTGGTACGCAGCTGATATCACAGTTTAGAAGTCAGCGAAGACAAAATCCCTGTTTACGCAGAGGACTACGAGAATTGCAACCAGCCGAACCTCATCATGAACCTGGCTCAAAGCGACGTAAGACAAGTAGTAGATGTTCCGTTTGTCCGAGAAGTAAAGACAGAAAGACTTTTTATGTCTGTATGAAGTGTGACACTCCACTGTGCTTAGAGCACGCCTTACAAAAATTGTGTTACCTTCGAGAGACCATAACTTTTTTATTTTCAGTGATTTTGTTTTAATTTAAGTTGTGTTTTGTTTTTCAGACATTTGTTTTAAAATGTGTTTAAGTTTATTGTAGTAGTATGTAGATTAGCAATATAATTTTCATAATAGTGGGTGTTCTTTTTTTTGAAAAGCACCATTTATGTTTTGGGCAAATTAAATATAATGTAAGAAAAAGCTGTTGTTACAAACCAAATTTCCAATTTAAAGTTCAGTAGAAAGAAGAATTAATTAACGTCAATAGTAAAGTTAGAGGACGTTCAAATAGTACAGGTAATCTAGAAAATTATTCAAAAAGAAAACGTAAAGACAATCTGGAAGAAAAATCGGCGTTCCAAACTAGCAAGAAAACATCAAAGTCAACTCAACGCGTCTACGAACAAAACGAAGAAAACAAAAACGAGAACAAAATGGATGACCTAAAACAATTAATGGAAAGTATTACTAACGATAATAAAGACATTAAAAAAGAAAACACGCAAACTAAACAGGAGCTAATCGACATCAACACACAACTAAAAGAACAATTAGAAAAGCAAGCCACAAATATCAAAGAATTAAGAGAAAAAATAAAATCCACAAAAGGAGAGTGGAAAATAGGAAAAGATGAGAACCTGCGGAGGACAGAAAAACTAGAAACAAAAATAGAACAGTTAGACAATGAACTAGAAATAAACAACAGACAAGAAAGAAGAAACAACGTAGTAGTAACAGGGCTAATAAAAGGGACAGAAACAAATTTACAAATAAAGGAAATGGTGGTACAAATCCTCAAAGAAAAATTAGATCTACAACCGAAGATTAACGAGACCTATAAAACTGGGGAAAATAGATGCGTAGTCAAATTGGAAGATTGGAACGAAAAAATAGAGATATTTAAAAATAAATATAAGCTAAAGGAACTCAAGATTTACATCGATTGATCTTACTTATTCAGAAAGAGAAGTGCAACGGAAACTAAGAAAAATAGGCGCAGAAGAAAGAGAAAAAGGATCGCTCGTTAAAATAGCCCACCCAAGAATTTTCATTAATCAAGATGAATATATATGGAGCAAAAAAGAAAATCGATTAATATCAAAAAACTAAATAAAGTTATGGAGGAATTAAAGACGACACGGCGAGAAACAAGGTCAACGAGTATTGCATACAAACAAAAACGAAAACCAAAATCGACAAAAACAAGCATACAATATGGAAACTAGCAACATGGAATATAAGAGGATTAAATGGCAAAGAACTAGAACTAATAGATGAATTTACACAAACAAAACTAAAAATAATTGCATTAACAAAAACAAAGAAAAAAGGAGAGGGCATAATAAAAACAAACGGAAGATATATCCTACTATACAGTGGAGTACCACAAGAGGAGAGAGCTAAAAGAGATGTTGCATGCCTGATACATAAAGACTGGGAAACAAAATTGAGAAGATGGATATGTATCTCAGAAAGGATCTTAACAGTTGAGATGCAAATAGATCTGGAAATAATTACGCTAATGGTGGCATACGGACCAAACGAAGATGAAAGACATGAAAAAAAGATCAATTTTGGCAACAACTAAATGAAATAACAGAAGAAAATAAAGGTGTAAAAATTTGATTTAAATTGCAGAGTAGGGAAAAAATTTTCACAAACGGATAAAGTAGTTGGTTTATTTGGAGAAAATGTAAGAAATAATAACGGGAAAAGAATAATCGATTACTGCACAGAAAACAATTTAATAATAGCCAACACATTTTTCCAACACAGAGACAAACATCGATACACAAAGCAAGTTTCAATTAGGAACGTAAAAATCGATGATAGATTATATCTTGGTAGAAACGGACAAAAAAACGGATCCTGAATGACGTGAAAGTGAACAGAAGACCAGAAATTAACTCAGACATGGTAATAGGTAAAATATAAACTACAATGAGGAAAAACACTGAAGAGTATATAATGGAAAATAAGAGAAAGAAGTACTACGAAAAGATAAAAACATTCGACCTAGAAATTAAAGAAATTGCAAACAAATTTAAAAGTATACTAGACCAACATTATGGTAAATTGTCAGATAATTTCGCAAATAAAGAACTAGAAAACGTGGCAAATATTTAAAGAATTGATCATCAACTCGGCGAGAGAATCGTGTGGTACATCAAAAATTAACACTAGTACAAAACAAACGGTTTGGTGAACAGAAGAAATTAAAAAAACAAACAAAGCAGAAGAAAAAATAGTGGGAAAGGTACTTACAGACAAAGACGGAAGAATCTGACAATACATATAAACAACACAGAACAATAAAAAAAAATTTGTAATAACTAAGAAAAAGAAGAGTTGGGAGAATTTTGGCAGGAAAATCGAAAGCAATAAAAACAACCAAAAAATGTTTTATAAAATAATAAGGAACTTAAAAGAAAAGCAACACACCTTAATCCAAATCAGAAGCAAAGACGGGGAAATATTGAAGAACAGCAATGAAGTTATGAAAAGATGGAAACAATATTTCCAAGAGTTGCTTACTGGACAAGAAGAGTTACAACACAACACCGAGAACACGGAACTAACCGAAATACTGATGGAACCAATGGAAACGAACAACATAACGGAAGAAAAAGTACTGGAAGCAATAAAAAAGATTAAAAATGGTAAATCGGCAGGACACGATGAAATTGGACCTGAGTTAATGAAAAACATAGGGAAAACTAGAGAGTTAATGTTGGTGCAAATAGTTAATAAAGCCTGGCAATAAAAGAAAATCCCACAAGACTGAAAAACAGTAGTAATATTACCACTATACAAAAACGGAGACAGACTAGATTGTAGGAACTATAGGGGAATTACACTAATATGTATAGTAAGGAAAGTGTACGAAAGAATACTGGAACAAAGACTAAGAATAAAAATTGATCAACAATTGTCAGAACCACAGAGTGGGTTCCGTAAAGGCCACATTTTCACAATAAAACAAGTAATAGAGAAGACCTACAGACAAAATACCAAAGATTACTTAAGTTTCATCGATCTAGAAAAGGCGTTCGACCGTACACCAAGAACTAAAGTCTGGGAAAGTTTGAAAAGAAAAGGGATTAACAAAAATCTTATAAATGCGATTAAAAGTATATACAATGATAATTCAAACTATGTAAGGATAATCAGTAAATGTTCAGACACATTTAGAACAAAGGATGGCTTACAGCAAGGAGCAGTTCTCAGTCCTCCCCTATTTATTCAACGTGGTTATGGACGATATTAAAAAAGAAAATCATAAAAAAGTAAAAAAATTCTACCTCGGCTATAAAAACTAAACACCGGCAGTAATGTCGGAATGCGCCTTCGCAGACGACATAGTTTTGCTAGCATCTAGTGTAAACGAATTGCAACATAACATGGACACGTGGGCACAAACACTTAGTAGATACAATATGAAAATTAACGTCAAAAAACCAAAATAATGGTAATATCAAGAACACAAGAAAGAGTGAAAATAAAAATCCAAAACGAAGAAATACAACAAGTGGACCATTTTAAGTACCTTGGTGTCAATATAAGTGCAAGTGGCAAAGAAGAAAATGAAATAAATAAAAGAATAGAGAGTGCGACAAAAGTATACCATCTGTTAAACAAATTTTTGTAAGTAACAAGAACATATCCAACAGAACAAAAATAACTGTGTATAAAACCACGGTCCTTCGAATCTTAACGTTCGCGTGCGAGTCATGGATGCTGTCAAGAAGACTAGTATCCAAACTTCAGGCTATAGAAATAAAATTGTTAAGAAAAGTCAAGGTAGTAACGAAACTCGACAGAATCAGAAATACCATTATCAAAGAAGAACTTCAAATACCACCATTACAGACGACAATTGAAGTAAACCAACTTAAATGGTTTGGTCATCTAACAAAAATGAGCGAAAACAGACAAGTTAAACTAATATGGGAAACAAAGACAAAAATCTCCAGGAAAAGAGGAAGACCCCAAAAAACGATACACAAAATACTTGAAAATCTATCAATAACATGGATAGAAGTCAAACATTTAGCACAAAATAGAAGAGCCCAACTTTGGAGTTAATTTAATTTTAAATACTGTAAATATGTTATGATATGTTAAGTTTCTAAGTTAACACTCTTTAACCCTTACATATTAATGTCAAGCCCACGCCACTTAAGTGGAAAATAGTGAAATACATTTGACAAAAAAAGAAAACCAAAAGAAAAATCGTGTAGTAAAATTTATAACAAAAACATAAGTATCGTATAAAGGAAATATTTATTTTGATAAATAATTTCTATTTAGCTTTGCCAGGTATATTTTTGTGTTCTACATAACGTGCTTTAATAAATTTAAAAACAAATATAAAAAATCTGTACCAACAAAGTTAATTAGTTAATTCAATATTTAAATCAATTTCGTAACAACAAAAAAACCAAATTAAACATAACGGAAATTAAGTTAGTTCATGTTACTCTAGAAAACCAGAAACTACGATTTGTTAATAAATAAAAATTGAATTTTCAAATATCATAGTATAATCTACATAATGGATTTTGAAATTATTCATTTATCATGTTTCATACAAAGTAATAATTTTTTAACCTCGCATGTTAGTATGTACGTTGTTAAAATAAAAAAAAACCGTTAACGTGCATTTTAAAATATATTTGTTACAAAGAGATAACTATATTTTATTAGAACCACAATGTGTTATTATACATTATTCGTTATTATTTTATTGTTATGATAACAATGCGTCATAAAACAGGTATTATAATCGTACGACATAATGTTGTTGTTGTGTGTCAGTTTTTAATTAACAACGTCTTTAACTGAAACGTTATAAAAAAGTACCTTTATTAATAAAGTAGTATAAAATTATCAAATTTTATAACTAATAATGATTATTAAATAACGGTAATTTATCATAACATAATCACCATAGAATTTATTGGCATATTGTTAAATGTAATTAAATGTATATTGAAATTAATTTAATAATCATTCAATAATATTACGAAAGTTATTACGTTAGATAACTTTTTTTTCAAATTTCGGGTAGTTCATTCTGGTGTGTTCATATCCACATTTTACGCAATCGTACAGATTAGGAGTATTGTTATTTTTATTACTGCTAGGTTTACCTACCTCACGTGTTTTGTTCTACTTGATTATATATATTTATGTCTCCTCATTACTTGATTCCTGCTGGCTTCAGCAGCTCTACATATATTTTCTGCTCGTGTTTCTGTTAAATCAGTCATTTGCCTTAATCTTTTTTGTATTCCCAAATCACTAATACCACTTACAATTTTGTCACGTATTAGAGAGTTTTCAAAGTCACCAAAATTACGATTTACAGCTAACACTTTAGTAATGACTCCCATAAACCCCCAAAATTTAAAAACGTAGAAACCCCAGATTGAAAATATTATATAATGTTTTTAATTCATCATTAACCCTAATTTTCTGCGCTAAAGGCGTTTACTTACCTTGGATAATACGCCTTTATAATAACAAAACATTAATATGCACATTTTAAATAATATGTTTTGACACATAAACTTTATTAACTTTGAAATTTCGAATGATACGTCTTGCCAAAGTTTTTCTGGTCACCGGCCAAAAACGCTTGCAAACTACTGATAATAGCATAGAAATTCTGCTACCCACACAAATAGTAAATTCTATATTTATTAAAAAATGGCGACAAGGTTGATTCTTTGAATTTAGTAATTTCTTCAGTTCTTCGACGGTTGTATATCCAAAATATCCCATCTGTTGCTTTTCTTTCCTTGTTTATTAAATCCAACAGGTTATTGTTACGTAAATGTCAATTAAACCATTAACAAAATTGTACACGCTGCAAGAAGTTTAAAGCACGTAGGTCCTAATAAATCGTAACTTTGTTCATTTAAGGCATATTCCCACTATCGTGGAAGCGGCCTGCAATGTAAGGGCTCGGAACGAGCTCTGCACGTGCTCTGCAAATATTGTAAACTATGGATTCAAATGCGTTTTTCGAGGATGAATTCACATTGTTCGGGTAGCGCATCGGCAAAGCACGCTGCATCCTCGCCGAGTTTCTACGAAAGAATATTTGCAGAGCAGGTGCCGAGCCCGTTCAACGTTTTTTGCTAATTTTATTATTGTATTTAGTCTAGATTGTATATAGTCTGAATTCTGTGACACAAAATGAGTAATAAACGTCAGAAAAGGCCTCATAATTTTTCATCCGAAATGGATGAAAGAATAATAGAATATGTACGGAAAAATGACGCACTCTATGATTTGTCCCATAGAAGATATTCGGACAAAACAAATGTGTGGGTGTCAATTGGAGAGAAATTACAACTAGGTAAATAAATAATTATTATATGATCTCTTTATTGGAATATAAAAACATGTACATAGGACTATTTGCTTCTTGCCTAGTAATGGTTATGCTACGCAAGTAATTATGCAGAATGCATGTTGTAAGAATTATTCTTTCGACGTAGCTCGGTTTACAATGAATTTTTCTGAAATAAATGCGAAAACGCTGTGCCAATATTTCAAAGGCATTTTGTACAACCCGCCTAGCACGACAATGTCGATAATTGAAAACTCTTTTTTCGATATCATTGAGCATTTGAACCGCAGAAAAAGGTCTCAGAAGGTTAATTTTTAGCAGAAACGCTGAGTCACCAAAAATAACGTTAGGTGCTTTTATATCAGAATCTGGGAGTTGTCTTCTATCAGGTATGTTCAAAAAGCCATTTTCAAGTTGTCTTCCCAGTCTGGAGTTTGCAAAGATACCCCCATCACTGTTTTTGCCGTAAGACCCTACATCTACTGCCAGAAATTTGTAATCAGCATCGACTAATGCAAGCAGAACAACAGAAAATGTTTTATTGTAATTAAAATAATTAGAACCACTATTAGCTGGTGCAATGATTTTAATGTGATTGCCGTCTAGGGCTCCCAAACAATTAGGAAAGTTCCAAGCGGTCTAAAACTTTTGGCCAATTTTTTCCCAATCTTTTTTATGTGGTGTAGGGATATAAACTGGTTTATTAATGATTGCGTTACATACTTCATTAACAATGGCATGCACAGTAGAATTTCCCAATCGGAAAATGAATGCAATAGTTTCATATGAATCTCCAGTAGCCAGGAATCTGAAGAAATAATTATTATCGTTTTCAGATGGCCAAGAATGCAAGCGTCGGTGGAAGGCAATGCGTGGGCAATACAGGAGGTTCCTACCTTCTAAAAAACAATAACTGGACAATCTGCAGAACACAAAGCCAGATGGAAGTACGGAGACATACTAGAATTTCTTCATATTTTCATGAAAGATAAAGAGAGATTGACTTCAGTTACGACTGAGAACCTTAGTGTTTCAACAATAAATGATGAAGACGCTGAGTACGATACTCAGCTAATTGAAGATCTTGACGCATCTAAAGATCCTAAGGTATCACAAGACTCTGAGGCATCATACACTCCTAATGCATCACAAATTCTCATTACTTCCCAGGATGAAACTTTACTTTGGGACAGCCAAAGTAACTTGCAAGCTACTGTTCTGCAGAACAAAAAAGAGAAAACACCAAAAAGAGGCAAGTCCAATGTTAAAGTCTCTACCCACGCTCATACTGCTAGTGATACTCTGATGAAGTACCTGTTAGAAGAGGAGAAAACAAAGAAAACTGAAGTTAAAGATGAACTTTATTTCTTTTTTGAAAACATTAAAGCTACTGTAAAAACGTTTTCGCCCGCTGACAAGCATCTAGTGAAGTCAGAAATTTTTGGAATTTTTTGAGATATTAAAGCTAAATACATACATCAGCAGCAACATATTCAAAACTTTCCAGTATATCAGGCTAGCAATCCACAAGTTCCACTGACCATCGAATCGCTTAGCATGAGTACATTTCATTCATCAAATCATTCCTCATCAACTTTTATCTCATCTCGTCCATGCTCAAATTTGTCAGCGTCTCAGTCATACCATTCTTCATCCACCGTCTCTTATTTTGAAAATTCTTCGCTACCGAACAACTTTGCTCCATGATTATTACTAATGTATAGTTTATTTCAACATTTTTAAAATTAAATATTTGGTTTTTTACAATAGACAGAGTAAAATTATTATCCTTACCTTAGACATACTGCAAGTTTTTGAACTGGTTGGATGAACTCGCGGAAGGTGGTATTTTCTTTTTGTAATACCCCTTCAATTTCTTGTAACAAAATATTAAATTCATTCTATAATACGTAAAAAATTTGGTTTCGTCTTCCATAAGTTCAATATGTAGAGTTGCAAATTCTCCTTCTTCATTGCGCTTTTTGAGCATATCGTGAACCCAAAAACCTTTTTTTCGCTTTTGACCTCGCTTTATATGTTATTCTCCCTCTTCATCTAATAATACAGCAATTTTTATAAGTGCTGACACCAAGAACATTTTAATATTATTTTAATTTATTATTCAAGTAGTCACTACAAATTGAACAGAACGACTGAATCCCGTTTCATACCCGTAGCAGTGTGAATGCGTGGCAAAATTTTTGCACTTGCAGAGCAGATGCAGAGCCCGTTCCAAGCCTTTGCATTGCAGGCCGCTTTCACGATAGTGGGAATAGGCCTTTATAATGTTTTGTTATTAGTAACAATCTTAAAAAATGAATGCTCATAAATTAAAAATTAACTTAGAATGCGTTCATACCAAATTTTGCTAGTGTCTTATTAAAACTATGTTTTATGCCTGTACGAATGTTTTTGACAACAGGTCCAGTAAATACAATAAGCCTTCCTGTGTATTTTGCCTTGCAAATGCAATTCGTATTTAAAAAACCATAAATTAGAACTAGTTTGTGTTGTCGGTGGCTGTCGCAATAAAAGTTTATTTCTAGGAAATGTTTGATAAATTGATCGATGTAACTTTAAAAGCAATACCTCAAGGTTTCATTGGGATTGTGTGTAATATTTTGAAAATGCGTCATTACAGTAACGGTGTCTAGTCCACAATTTAAGTAATGCTGAACGTTAACGCCAAGTACATCAACTTGTACTTTCTTTTCCTTTTGTCGTAACTTATCTTTATCACCACATTTTCATTTTATTCGTTTCCTAGTTTCCGTATAGAACGCATCGTAATATTAAAAGGAACTTATATATTTTGATATTTTGTTTAACAGTATAAAAATAAAAAAATAAAAGAAACGGTATTCAAATGTAAACAAAACGTCAAAATGATTTTTTCTAAGTAGCGTCAAGTCAGAGAATTGAATTATGCTAGGTTTGTAACGTTTACATTTTTTTACGTTTGAATACGTCTGATTTTCGTTAACATTTTTGTATTCACTGTTGATATAAATTCTTTTACGCAATAAATTTCGCGCACTGACATGCGTATGAGCCTTCTTCTTAAGTACGAAGTTATCCTCCATCTTACGCTTAGAAATGAAGTAGTAGACATTTTTTTGCGTGCTGCAAAAAGTGGAATTACCACTTATTTAATTTGTGTTTGTGAATTTTTGCCCCAATGGTGAAAATTATTTAAGCTGGCGTTCGTTGTAGCCCGCATTTGTTCGTAGCACCGCATTCGTTAGTAGCATTTGCATTTTGTTGTATTTACGAAAAATAGAATAAAAAAACCCGTAAATTAGAAGGGGTAAGTCATTTTTGTTTTGATTCGAATTATATAATTCATCGCAATTTACGTTCTAGTTTTTTTTTCTTTGTTCCGGATTTTTGGTTTCGTTCTTATACGATGTTTTTGGGTATGAAAGTCTTATGAATACGTTTTCGATCTTTATACGTCTGCGATTATGGAAACTACGATCTACGATTGTCAATTTTATTGATTTCAAAGGCAAGATATCAATCAAATCTTCGTGAAAGATACGATTTATGGAAATTGCGTTATATTGCATCATTCAATGAGTCATGAACACACCTTAATAGAAGCTGCGCGATTCGCAAGTAGTAAAATTAAACCTTCAAGAACACGTATGTAGATATCTGTAATTATTAGTTTTAAGTTACGTTTTTGGTTTCAATATTTAACCATTCATATATAAAAAAATATTGTGGCGTCCAACTTATAAGTTTTTGTTTATCAAATTCAAAATTAGTAATCTTAAGTAACGTAGGAATTCCCACGACTCTAATTAATTAAATATAAAAATGCTCATTGCTCTTATGTAGTTTGTTTATAATGTGTTTTAAATAAATATTTTTGTGAGCTGGCTGGTGCATTCATTTATTTGTATGTTGCATATTTGGCACCGATTATTTGTGTGATGTTACATATTTTGGCGACCCATCGTGTAGGCTAGAGAAAATTCTAACGTTACTGAAATTTTGATTTGATTTGTTTGTATTTTTGTGTTTTATGTATTATGATTTGTTTATATTTTGTGTATTATAACTATGTTAATGTGTTATGTAAGGTTTATCACTTGTTCGATGAAGGTAAAATAAGATTTAACTTAAGTTACGAAACGATTCGAATTAATACGTTTGATATGATTGATCTTGACTTTGTTTCTGATTTTGTTTTTTACATTTTTGTACGATTGGGTTTGTGATTTTGAATTGTTTTCTGTGTACGAGTTCAACATTTTGTTTTGATATTTTGAATTTTTGAAAATGGAACCAAATCATTTGAAGAGTAATGAAATTATTTTTGAACTTTTGTGTCGTGGTTTACAACCACAGGATAATCAAATGTTACGTAGAGCTCAATTGCGTGGACAATTACGTAAGGAACGTAATGGACCTTCTGTTTCGTTTATTCAACCTTATGATGATTACGAAAAGAATGTTTCTCAAATAGAAGAATCTTTAACTGATCTTTGGGACTTACTGAATTCTGAAAATGTTACTTCTTTGGTTTGTGCTCGTGTTAATACTCGTCTTTTGCATTTAGAAAATAGAATTAATCTATTAAAACCTTCTGGTAAAGAACAAATTTCGAAGAAAAATGATTTTAATACGCAGTTGTTAACTTTGCAAGGTCTTCTTATTGAACATTCCGAATCACAAATTGAAAATGATTTAAGTAAACTTAATATGTCCGCTATGCCTTCGAATAATTCTTATGTACAACAATCTACAGTTAGGTCAGTACCAGTTTATAAATGGGGTATAAAATTTTCTGGAAATAAAGGAAAAGAGAGTGTTATGTCATTTTTAGAAAAAATTGAAGATTATTGTGAATCTCGACATGTTTCTGAACAAGAATTATTCATTTCTGCTAACGATTTATTTTCTGATAATGGTTTGTTATGGTACCGTAGTATTAAACATAAAGTTAACAATTGGTCTGATTTAGTTAAGTGTCTGAAAAGAGATTTTCTTCCGTCAAATTATGAATACGATTTATTAAATGAAATTCGAAATAGAACACAAGGTCCGCATGAAGATGTTTTCTTTTACATTATGTCAGTTGAAGCTTTGTATCGTCGTTTAGAAACTCAGCCTTCCGAATCCGAAATTATTGATCAAATTTTAAGAAATTTGAACCCTTATTTTTCCGAACGTGTTAGTTTACATGATGTCGACACTTTGGATCGTTTGAAAGAATTATGTCGTAAAGTTCAAGATGTCAAGTCACGTATTGATAAATACCATCCGCCTCCACAGAAACGTTCAGTTTTGTTAGAACCAGATTTAGCTTATGTTGGTTTACGTAATTCGTCTGATATTGTGTCATCTGTGAATAATTCTGATTTGAATGTTAAGAAATGCTTTAACTGTGGTTATCAAGGTCATATGCATAGACAATGCCAAAAACCGGCATCAATATTTTGTTTTGGATGTGGTAAGAAGGATTATTATCGAACTACTTGTCCTACTTGCAACCCAAAAAACGAGTTGAGTGGTATCGTTCCAACTCAAAGTCGATCCGTTTACGTAAATACCAAATCCGGGGCGATACCAAAAAGTTCAACCAATCAAAGTTTTTCTCCAAAAAGCAAACACAACCAGCCAAAAGAAAAAAAGACTTTCCGTCAGTAAATAAAACTCGTACGTCTACTGAAGAATGGAATGTTTGGTTAAATAAAGTTAAGTCGTTTATGTCATCCCGTTCTGTTTCGATTGTTGATATAGACTCATTTAGTCCTGATGAGTGGTATTTGAATATGATTGATAAAGTTAAGAATTTCCCTGATGAGTACCCTTATTTTAAAGTTGAAGGTGATCATTTGTACAAATTCATACCGTCTGTATATCCTTTAGAGTCTAATATACCTGATTGGAAATTAGTAGTTCCTACTGTGAATAGAGAACAAATTTTGCAACGTTGTCATGATGATTCGACAGCAGCACATTTTGGTGTGAACAAAACTTTGTTACGAATTTCTGAATTTTATTATTGGCCTAAAATGCGTCATACTATTAGCAAATATGTTAGGAAATGTAAAATTTGTGCTAGTCAAAAGAGTACAAATGTTAGTCGTCCAGGTCTGATGGGTAAGGAAAAAATAATTAGTTTCCCTTTCCAACTAGTTAGCATGGATCTTCTAGGACCATTGCCTAGATCTAAAAAAGGCAATCAGTATCTTTTTGTTGTTACAGATTGGTTCACTAAGTATGTTTTAGTTCAACCTTTACGTACGGCTACTACGAAGCCTATGATTAAGTTTTTGAAAGAACAAGTCTTTTCGATATTTGGTGTTCCTCAAATTGTTATGTTCGATAATGGTTCGCAATTCGTTTCGAAAGAATTTCGTACATTTTTGGATTCCCAAAAAGTTCGAAAAGTTTGGATGAATGCGAGATATCATCCACAAGTAAACCCTACGGAAAGAGTAAATCGTGTGCTCGTTACTGCTATTTCGTCTTATATAAAAGATTCTCATCGTGAATGGGATAAGCACATATTTGACATTGCTCAAGCTATTCGTCTGGCATGTCATGATGCTACTGGAGTCTCCCGCATTTTTAGTTTTCGGACGTCATGTTCCTCCCACTGGTGATTTTAACGCTCCTGTGAACCCCAATGAACCCTTAGAAATCGCTAAAAAGTTGTTTTGGTCCCGTGAATTGGCCCAATTACCTGAATTGTATGATGATGTGAAAGTTCGTCTTCATAAAGCATATGAAAATAATGCTAAATATTATAATCTACGTAAACGTCCGATAAACTTTTCTGTTGGTGATATTGTATGGAAGCGTAACTTTGTGTTGTCCGACGCTTCTCGTGGTTTTTCTAAAAAACTCGCCCCTAAGTACATTCCATGTAGAGTTATTAAGATTCTCTCTCAGTTGGTTTACCAATTGGAAGATATGAACGGTAACAACCTTGGAAACTTCCATGTTAAGGATTTAAAGGAAAATTATTGTGATTTTTCTGAACAATAAATATTTTGTATAGTTATTAGTCCACTGTAAATAAGTTCTTTTTATATTAAGTAAGTTGATTTAACGATTGTTTGTGTTTGCCTATTTGTATTTTTAGGTAGTTGTTTTAGTTGTGGGTGTATAACATTATGAGTGGATCCCGTGAAGCTCAGAAGTTCCCTCTCCTTAAATTGCCTATTATCAAATGTGTCAAACTATAGTGATCTTAAGTTAATGTTATTTTTATTTGTACAGTTCAATTCTAGTGTGAGAAGAAAAACGTTTATTGAAGGTTATTTGTTTATCTGAATTATTTTGTTATTCGTTACACTCCGAAAGTTCCTTTACGATAAATATTTTTGAAAGTTGGTATTCGATCATCTGTTATGTTCTTTTTTTGTTATGGTATCTTTAGGACTCACTTAGTATGTTTTTACTAGAAAGGAGCGCTCCGTAAATTGATGTTTGAGAATGTTTGTTGTATGTATGATTCGAGAGTTTTCTGTTCCGATTGTTTCGTATGATTCCGATACTTGTGAAGTAGTCTTATTGATACATCCATTTTTGATTTCAAGTTCTTCTCCGACAACTAATCGTTTTTTTTTGTTGTTTTTTTTATTTTTGACTAAGTAGCGAGTGTAACGTTTACATTTTTTTACGTTTGAATACGTCTGATTTTCGTTAACATTTTTGTATTCACTGTTGATATAAATTCTTTTACGCAATAAATTTCGCGCACTGACATGCGTATGAGCCTTCTTCTTAAGTACGAAGTTATCCTCCATCTTACGCTTAGAAATGAAGTAGTAGACATTTTTTTGCGTGCTGCAAAAAGTGGAATTACCACTTATTTAATTTGTGTTTGTGAATTTTTGCCCCAATGGTGAAAATTATTTAAGCTGGCGTTCGTTGTAGCCCGCATTTGTTCGTAGCACCGCATTCGTTAGTAGCATTTGCATTTTGTTGTATTTACGAAAATTAGAATAAAAACCCGTAAATTAGAAGGGGTAAGTCATTTTTGTTTTGATTCGAATTATATAATTCATCGCAATTTACGTTCTAGTTTTTTTCCTTGTTCCGGATTTTTGGTTTCGTTCTTATACGATGTTTTTGGGTATGAAAGTCTTATGAATACGTTTTCGATCTTTATACGTCTGCGATTATGGAAACTACGATCTACGATTGTCAATTTTATTGATTTCAAAGGCAAGATATCAATCAAATCTTCGTGAAAGATACGATTTATGGAAATTGCGTTATATTGCATCATTCAATGAGTCATGAACACACCTTAATAGAAGCTGCGCGATTCGCAAGTAGTAAAATTAAACCTTCAAGAACACGTATGTAGATATCTGTAATTATTAGTTTTAAGTTACGTTTTTGGTTTCAATATTTAACCATTCATATATAAAAAAATATTGTGGCGTCCAACTTATAAGTTTTTGTTTATCAAATTCAAAATTAGTAATCTTAAGTAACGTAGGAATTCCCACGACTCTAATTAATTAAATATAAAAATGCTCATTGCTCTTATGTAGTTTGTTTATAATGTGTTTTAAATAAATATTTTTGTGAGCTGGCTGGTGCATTCATTTATTTGTATGTTGCATATTTGGCACCGATTATTTGTGTGATGTTACAGGTTCAAATATAAGTTTATTGCCGATGTACAAAATAAAATAAATATAATATTGATGTAGCCATCGTAAGCACAAAAATTAAAGTTTTGTACAAATGAATTATACCGGCGGCAGTAATGGAGCTCCTGTCTGGGAGATGCTTGTGGTGCTCTTCTGTCACCAAGTACCTATAATAAGTAAGGCGTTCCTAATTCTTAAGTTAATTAACTGGTTTTTGGGTAATTAAGGTTAGATTAACTGTAGAAAACGTATTAAAGGTAATAAACGAACCGGTAATTGCAAACTGAAGATTATTACAGGTTAATTTCGGTAGTCAAATGATGATGAGTTATTATACTACGGAGTTCCTTTGACAAAACTAACAAAATGATATGACGGAAGTAACGTCATTACGCTGTGTCGATGTCGGGTTAATTAGTATTGACAATAATTGCAAACGCCTTTGCAGTAGTGCATTTTCGCTGCCTGAAATTGCTAAAAGTATTTAATACTAACCTCATGCGCCATGGCGTTCCTTTACGCTTAGTGTCGGGGGCAAAGTGAAAACTAACTGAAAACGCATCGGATCTACTACGTTTGATCAGTTGGAAATCAAATTCGGAAACAAAAACTAAAAATGGCAGAAAATTGACCGGTAGAAAAATTAACAAAGTAGATGGCTTAATCGATAACACAAATAAGCCTGCGTGCAATGCCGTTGGATTTCGTTTCCTTAAATTCTTTTGACAGAATGACAAAGTTCCATTTGTCTGGATAGACTAGACAAGAACATCTTCCCCTGAGATTTGCATGCAAAATAATTAATGAACCAACTTAGTGCCGCTTCTCTAACACTCAAGTTTTCTGGTTTTTTGATAAAAAAAACATGAGACACCGTTATAAAACTTTTTAACAAGTCAAGGAAAATTCCTGTTGTCTAGGTAATTGCTTATTTGCAAATTCTCAGTGACCAAGAGGTGTTAGGTCTCTATTTCCTGCGTTAACAATATTGATTTATTTATTTCTAAATGTTTGACTAATAGTTTTTTCAGAATTTTTGTCTATAATTTAGAGATGATAGAGCACTTAACCCTGCAGTACCCGTACTCGGTCTGTGAAACCGACGACATACATAATTCAGTATATCATATGATGCGCATGCGTTATTTTACCGCCCTTTTCAGTACCTTGCTACGTATTGCCGTTGAAGATCAGTACAAAGTTTGAAGTTCGTAAGTGCAGTGGTTCAAAAGTTATTTATAGTTTCGGTTTCACAGACCGGAGCGGGTACTCACGTTGTTTTTATTTTTATTTTTAATATTGGCGAAGTTAGGTAGTATTTATTGCATTTTTTAGTAATATTAATTATTGTTATGCTGACCAATTTTAGTAATGGATGATTATCAAGAGAAAGCATGCACTACGTAAAAATGTACGAACTAGACCAAAAAATAAAGTCATTCGTGTACCATCGTCAAGACTATCTACAAGGTCATTACAAGAACCACTTGAGATTTGGAAATATTTTATCAATGTTAGACCTTATTGTAGATAGTACCAATATTTTCATAAATTCAATATCCGGTAACTATGTCCGTAAAAGTGACATTAAACTTACAAATAAACTAGAAATACAAGCTCTATTACAATTATTATACTATGCGGGAAGACCTATGGAAAACTGACGGTTCAGGAATCGAAATTTTCCGGTTGACTATGTCTTTAAACAGATTTCGATTTCTTCTTAGCAGCCTTAGATTTGATGACAAGAAAACGCGCAATAAAAGGAAAAATATTGATAAATTGGCTCCTATACGAGAATATTTTGATCAGTTTGTTTAGAATTGTAAAGATGGTTATCGTCATTCAGAATACGTTACTATAGATGAAAAACTCAAAGCGTTCCGTGGGCGATGCGGATTTCGGCAGTATATTCCGTCAAAACCGAATAAATACGGAATTAAAACTTTTGCAATGTCAGATGCAAAAATGTACTACACCAGCAATTTAGAAGTATATGTAGGCACTCAGCCAGAAGGCCCATATAACAAAAGTAACAGTTCCGATGCGATAGTTGAAAGACTTTGTGAACCCATATATAACACAGGGAAGAACTTGACTTTAGATAATTGTATTAGATTGATCGATAGATTGCTGCAGAAAAAACTGACCGTTATCGGCACAATTCGAAAAAATAAAAGAGAATTGCCATTGGAGTTTAGTAAACCAGTCAAACGTCCATTAAAATCTAGTATATTTGGCTTCATGGACAATTGCACTTTGGTCTCATACATTCCTCGAAAAAATAAGAACATACTGTTAGTTTCTAGCCTACATCACGACGATGCAATTGATCTTGCAAGTGGTGAAGAATTTAAGCCGGAGATAATAACAATATACAATAGTACTGTTACAAGCTTATAGGTCTTAGGAACCTTGCACAGCCAACTCACACAGTCGGAGATAGGGGAGGTAAAAGTTTTAATTAACACTTCTGCCTTGATCAAGACAGACGGTCCAAACTCGTAACGAATTTTTAGGTTCGTAATTCTTGTTACTCTGGTGTTCGGGTAACCACAATAAAAGAAAAAAGTATGTTGCATAAAAGAAAGATTAAACAGGTATAAAAACTTTAATTTAGTAACGTAGATTATTAACAAAAGTATATATAATTCTCAATCCATAAATGCCAGAAGTATCGGCAACACACAATACATAAGTTGAGTCGAAGTGAATAGCGAAGAAAATTTCGTAATATATATCGTTTGTACACAGCATGCGATACACACAAAATAATTAATGAAACTACCATAATGGTATTGAAACAATGATCGTAATGACGGAAATTAACATAAGCAAAAGTTCAGTGAGTGACTTTTCTTACCGCGAAAAAATAATTAAATAAACTTACTCACCTACTTGTTTGAAGAAAACGTTTTCCTCGGTGAGTGAGCCTGAAATTAATTTGAATAGCAAGTCGTGTCAACCCAACGACTCACGAAAGCAATATCTACAAAATTGTTAATTACTGTTAAAAGAAAGTTTCGCAGGTGCTTGCCGCATGAGTCTTCGGTTTTTTTAGTTTTAAACGTAGGCCTTACAGAGTTATACTCGTCCATAAAGGTATTTATCGATATTAATCCCTCATATTATGTATTGAATAGAAACACGTAGCCAACGTGTGGCGGAACGGCCTGTAACGAATAAATTACTGTAAACACGCAATGAATTCACAATTTGATGTCCATTACAGAGGCTGTTATTAGAAAACTTGCAGTCTCTACACGAAACAGGCCATTTTATGCAGTTGCCAGCTTAACGACTTCGTCGTAAAATGACAGTCACAAGAAAAGATCGGCAGAGGGCGTCAAAACCGGAATCTAATTTTAATTCAATATACAGGGTATTACGTTATGAAAATTTTGCACGTAACAGTACAAAGGGCGGAGTTGGTATGATTGACCAACTATGTTCAAATTACAATTGGGCTAGGAATACTCGAAGATGGCTTATAGTGGTATTTTATTCAACTCTAAATGTAGCTGGAATCAACAGTTTAGTAATATGTAGCTCTAATAACACCAATTTATCCATATTAAGACGCAAATTTTTACGTAAACTTGCCATTGATATCATAAAGCCACATTTACAAATAAGAACTAATGTACAGAGTCTTCCTCGAAATTTGAAGATCTGTATGCAAGAACTGTGTGGTTTAGAACAAAATCCAGATGTTACTTCTGTGACACGAAGAGAAATAGAAAAACGCGTTATTTTTGCAAGAAATGTAAGAAGTTCATGTGTTTGGAGCAAGTAACGGTAATTTGCAAATCTTGTTACGAAAACTGTTTCAGATTAGTATTTTATTTTACAAAATTTTTATTATGAAATGTTATCATTAAATATATGAAGTTTTTTTGTACTTGAAAAAAAATGTTTCTTTTAAATATTACTAATTTGACTATATTTTGTTAATTTGTTGACATAAATATATTACAAAAATCGTATTAACCTTCTCCAGCGTCTTATGATGATACAATATTTTTTTGCAGGCTGCCGAAAGTTGTTGGTCTGTGAGACCGATACGGGTACTGATGTTTTAAAATTTCTTGCGGGTACTGTAGGGTTAAACATATGACAGTAATTGTTAGTTGTAGAAAAAAATATCTGAAAACTTTGCAATGGTAAAGCTAAAACTGAAATTACTTAATAATATAAATATTAAGTAGATAAAAACAGTAGACAAAAATGCTACCAGGATAGGACCCTCCCCGAAATTTCATAAATAGCTTAGAGTTTATTTAAATTTAGAAAGTATGTTTAATGGTTGTGTGAAGTAATATGTTGTTACCTGTTCTAAATTTAAATTGCGATACCTTGTATATTGTGGTTACTTGAAGTTAGTCATTGACTTTCCGGCGCCATCTAACGAGTATTCTGCTTGTTATTTCCGCTCAAGCCATTACACGTATAATATGCCTGCTTGAATATGAATAAATTTTTCTTAGAACATCCACTTGAAGCGTTATGTATTTTGAAATTAAATAGTTTATTCAACGCATGGTAAGCTTTTTCTATTCTTTTTTTAGATTAAGTATAATTTCTACGTCGATTTCTTAGCACCACGTGTTACCTCTAAATGTGGGTCACGATCATCGACCTATAAGGGCTAAAACTTTCAAACACTCCTTTGATGGGTTAGGAACGATCTGATCGATTGTGGAAATAGTTCTAAAAGCAAAGTACTAAACCGATAATTAACTCCTACACAATGTACAAATGCGATTGTATCTTGTACTACGAGGCATGGACATTTAACGCCACCTTTAAGAAAGTACAATGGAAAAAGCATACGATAAACTTTTTTTCTTGTTATCCATGTTATCTTTTACTTTGTTGTAGTTTGCCACGATTTTTTAGTTAGCTTAATTACAGAAGAGCCATTGAAAAAACGTTTTCTTAAGGTTAACACCGGATTTGGGTAAGTCAAATTTTGATTATCATTCGATGTCAGTACGGTGACTCACTAATTCTGTTTACTTAAAATGCGGTAATTTACACAACGATTTGTTTGCTATTAGTATTAGTCTATCAATATCCTACTTGTTACGTAAATTATTATTATGGCTTATCTAAGGTTTTGTAGAGGCATTTTTGTGTGGCAATGACCTTTAAAATAAATTTACCATATTTCACGTCTGCTACATTTAATTTAATAACAAATGCATTTGAGATGTGCCAAAAATTTCAAAATTTTTAGGTATTGATTGGTTTAAAGTCAATTTGCAATTTCTAAAATTTCTTTCTGTTTAGAAAAATCTATTTACGAGTTAGAAAATATTTTACATGCTTCTGGTATTTTTTAGTAATTGTCTATACTATCACTGAAAACAACGCTAATATCAAACCACTTTTTAAATATTCGTTTATAAAAAAACCTAATTAGTTATTAGACGCAGCGCGTAAATATTTACAAAACTGCGTTATGTTGTTGTGTCGAAATTGCTTAAAGGCGTTCTTATATTTTACTAAACCGTATCGCATGTAATCCAAGAATAAGATCCAGCTGCGTTTAATTCGATAAGACGTTATGGAAGCTTATATACTTTAAAGTTTTCTTCTACGTTTAGTACTTCTCAAAGTTTCATTAGAACAATTTTATTCAATGACTGACTTTACTGTAAAATGAAGTTAAACATTCAATAAAAAGCATTGGTTTCTTCGGATGTTAATCATTTTTTATGCATTTTTTTTTGTTTTTAAATACATAAAATATAAACATATATAATATGTTATTTATCGATAGAAGCAGAACTCTGTTTTTAATGCTGCTTAAAAACAATGCAATTTATTAACAAAATTTATTTTGTTGAAATATAAAAAAAATCAAATTTTTAAAGCACTGTTGTAATAACTTGATTTGTAAATTGCATTGTTGCAAAGTATGTAAAAAACAGAATAAAAATAATTGACAATTTACTTATTATTTTATGATTTACAAATTTTTGTATTAGAATGTCCAGACAGAGCGATTAAGCATTTATAGAGCTGTACATTGCGAATAATCCATTTAATAATGTAGGATCCGTTAATGAAAAATGAATTGTATAGTTGATGGCTTCAATTTTGCGCTGTGCCAAAGAGGATTTGAATAAAAACGCTACTAATTTAAATGCAATAACTAACGTACTGGTTTAATGTTGGAATCGTGGTTCTCTTTATTCATTATATTTTGTTCTTCCCGGCATGTCTCAGAAAACGAAACGCTGGGTTGCCAGATAATTTTACAACTAGGAAGATTTAAGAACGTAGTAACTCAACTTACAAAACATAGCAACATTGATTAAACTAAACTTGAATTAGGAGTGTATTGTAACTACGTACAGTCGGCACAATCCAAATGAGAACGTTCTATGGTTGTAATGAGATCTTTATTAAAATTCATTCTTGTAAGTCTGGCTTTGGTCAGTAGTGCTACAAAGTATATTTGTTTTACAATACATTTTAAGAGCTGTCAAATTTTAATGTGACAAACTACTATGATGCAAAGTCTAAGTTAAACCTTAAATGTTGGCGCTTTGGATGATTGAAATCTTTTTGACAACATTACTGACTAGCAATCTGAAACCACTTTACAGTTTACAACTGAAGGTTTAGAAGATAAATCGGTTGCTCTTAAACGCATTCCTATGAAATTTTCGATAAAACGCTTTCCTTTGTCACATTTTAGATCCTCGTCGTATTCACACTGCCAAAATATTGTTGAATCATCGAAAATTCTTAAATCTAACATATGTATGTCAAAAGAATTAGCCTTAAAAATACTTTGGATTAATCTCAATATCATCGTTGCCCTAGCTGACTAGGATAACGTTACTGTTGTTTTGAACCGAACTGATTACGCTGAGAAAATCATACCAGTTTTGTTAGAAGAAACGGGCGCTTTTTTAACTCCAAATTCAACTTCAAAATTGAACGTGAGGTCAGCTAAATCATAGGATCTTCTAATCCACTTTCTAAAATCAAACGCCAAGTTACTCCCTCAAATTTAAAACCACCTCGTCTATACAGATTTCTTAAGATCCACAAAGATCTCTTTGCCTTATCTTTTAGTTACTCTCTTATTTCTTTGCAAATTTATAGGTAAAACCTCATCTTACATTGTGGTGCCCTACGGTTGTTGCTCTTTTATTTTGAAGTTTACTGCAGATTTTTAGGTAGCGTCAAGTCAAAGGATTGAAATATATCAGGTTTAAATATGCAATTGCCAATGTACAAAATAAAATAAATATGATAATTGTGAAACAAGCGTTATGTACAAAAATAATACCGGCGGCAGTAATTGAGCCTGTGGGACCTTTGTGGTGCCCTCTAGTGGTTCTGTCACCAAGTACCTATAATATAATAATGTTAAACACGTGGTTTTTATTTTTTGAATTTTCTAAATAACTTCCGTTAGTTACTAGTACATTAGGTACTGAAAACGTATTACAGACAAACTGTTAATCTAACGTAAATAACAATAGACAGTAGTTGCAATTGAAAATTATTTTAGGTTAATGCTTTCTAATAATACTTTACTTAAGGTATGTTATTAAAACAACAAAACGGAACTGTGGGTCAGTATTACAGTTAATCGGATAATTAAAACTGGTTTCGCTTAGGACACTAGATAAAGGTTCTTGGGTTATTATGCTACAAAGTTTCTTTTAGCAAACTAACGCGATGATATGAAGGAATTACAATCGTGAACGACGCCACGGTGATCTCATTACGCTGTGTCGACGTCGGGTTATTTATCCGAGCTGACTATAAAGATAATTGCCTTCCCAGTAGCGCCACAGTGATTTCGTTACGCTGTCCGAAATTGTGGTAAGGGTGTAATACTGACCTCATGCGCCAAGGTGTTCCTTTGCGCTTGCTATCTGAGGGAAACCAACTGAAAGCGCATCAGAGATCAACTACGCTTGACCAGATATTTACAAGTACTTAAATGTATTAGAAACAAACAAACAAATGGTAAACTAACAATTAAATTTGGAAACTGAAACGGGAACTAAAATTGGCAAAAAATAAACGGTAGACTGATCTGGAAAAAAATTCTTGTATAAATTTTATGCAATTATTTATAAATAAAATAATTAAAAAGAAAAAGTGACCACAGGAATTTTGTACCTTTACATTTTTAACTCTCACTATTTTATTCAACGTTTGAAAACTATTGAACCTCAGGATGTCACTTAATTTGTACCAAAGTTCTTATTAAAGATTTGTTTTTTATAACAGATTTTGTTCACCATAGCAAAGATTTGAGTTGGGTTACTCTTATTAATAAATATTTATTATGTACTCACTAGGAATTTAGTAACAAATTTAATGAACACGTTTTGGGTACCGTTATGCGTTCTTATTTATCTCTTGTTAAAGTTAATATTTTTATGATATCCGTTGGAACGGTTGCATTGGAATTGTCGTTATTAAATCTTAAAGTCTGGTTTAGGTATGTTGATGACACAGTTATTGTTTGAAGCCGTCGTCAACTCAAATTGTCTGAGTTTCATGATTATCAAAACAACCAACACCCAGATAGGGTAGAGGCACCACTTATGGTCATTACCGTGCTTATGGTCACTCTACTATAATTGGTTGAATAATAAACATGGTGTCTATCTACCAATGACCTTGTAGCTGCTAAAATGTCATTTCAGTCAATATTAAGTCGGTACAGTGACAGAAATTTATCTAAGCTGCAGTTTAGTTTTATTGCAGCAGTTTGAGTAGTAGTGTCTTGCATGTGTGAAGAAAAATAACGACTTTTGTTAAGAAAGTGATCTTAAATCATCGTTTTGAATCTCTTACTAAAGATTGTTTTCTGCACTGGAGTCTGTAATTGAGGTAAGAAGATATTTTTTGTTGAATATTTTTCATTGTTTGTTACACTTAACAGTATGATATTTGTATAATGACAGTGGCCGTTAGTGGAATCAATAATTCACTAGTTACCCAGTTATGGCCATCCTGCTGGCCTTAAGTAGATAGCAAAAACTCATTTTGACCAGTTTACTTTTTTTTTAAATAAATACGTAATGTAATATATTTACATAAATGTGTAATATTTCTTTCAGTTAAAATGCCAAAAGCACTGAATAAAACCCATAAAGGCCAAGTAGAAAATCTGGGAAAGGCAAAATTTCAGTATTCTCCTACAAAACTTAATCTTGCTTTAAATGCCATTTCTGACGGAATGGCTGTTGCCAAAGGAAGTCGTGAATTTGATATACCAAGAACTACTTTGCGTAATAATGTATCAGGAAAGTCTCCAAGAGATTCAAGGCACTGCGGATTCGAGTCTCACTTGGGAAAGGATACTGAAAACCAATTGGTTAAATGGATACTTGCTTGTGCGAAAACGGGATTTCTAATTGATAAAGACTGACCTCAGTACAAAAATTGGCACGAGAAGCAAATATTAAAACTCCTTTCGTCAACGATCGTCCGTGAAAAAAATGGTATTACAGCTTCCTTAATCGCCATAAACAACTTTCTCAAAAGAAAGCCGAATACATTCACGGTGGAAGAGGTGCAGTAACTGAAAAGAAGTGAATTGGTTTGACGAGATTCAAACAAGTTTAAGCGAAATTAATGCCACCAGCGTATTAGAAAATCCACACAGGATTCTTAATATGGATGAAACATGTTTCTGTTTAGCTCCAAAAAGTGGTACTGTTATTGGATTACGAGGAAAACATGCCTACGATGAACGACTATCATCAGACAAGGAAAATGTAACAACACTGTTCACAGTTAATGCAGCAGGAAAATTCGTTCCTTCGTTAACAATCTTTAAATATGACCGGATTCCATCTGCTGTGTCTAAAGCAGCTCCTAAGGGTTGGGGGATTGGCAAAAGGGAAAAAGGCTGGATGACTGCAGAATGTTTCTACAAATACTTCTCCAACGTCTTTGTACCATACCTTAAGGAGTCTCAAATCGAGTTACCCGTTATCATCTTTTTAGATGGACACGCATCTCATCTGACTCTTCATTTAAGTAAGTTCTGCAGAGAAAATGAAGTAATATTAATAGCACTGGTCCCTAATGCTACTCACATCCTTCAACCGTTGGATGTCGCTGTGTTTGCGGCTTTAAAGAAAAAGTGGAGGAATATTGTGCGAAAATATAAGATAGAAAACAATGGTCAAGAGATCACCAAATTAAATTTGCCTATGATACTGTCTCAGTTGATTGAAGATCCAAAAATTACATTAAATATAACATCAGGATTTAGAGCAACAGGTCTTTATCCTTTTTCATCAAATAATGTGGATTATAGTAAAATTATTCTGAGGAAACCCGAAACATACCAAACCCGAGATATTGACGCAGCAGCTGCAGATTGTTTAAAGTACCTAGAATTAAAGATTGATGTGGTTTTGCTAGATAAATTCAAGCAAACAAAAAGACGAAACTACGAATGGGAAGGTAATACTGAGGATAAGAGTTTATATAATGTTTGGCATCAAATTGCAAGTGATGTAGAAGGCCTACCAAAGTTAGTCAGCGAGGATGCTGCACTTGAAAATGATCTCCAAACCCCTCCAGTATCTTTTCTAGATGCTAGCATTTTAACTGATATACTCTCAGTTGATAAACCGAAAGAAGTTCCGGCCACATCAAATGATAGTAATACTGCATTGGCTACTACATCTCGTCCAGATAGGGTAGAACAAGTAACACGTAATATTTGCTTCGTTCAAAAAACAATATGTTCAAAAGTATTTTATAATGTACTTCCTTATCCTAAAGAAATAAATACTGACTCAAAGAAGAAGAGAAAAAAAGAATACACACCAAATGTTATTACATCTGATAAATGGGTGGAGTATCACGAAGAATGCGAGAAGCTCAAAATGGAAAAGGAACGAGAAAAGCAAGAAAGGAAACAGGCTCGAGAGAGTAAGAAACAGATGATGGCTAAAAAAAGGCAAAAAACTTAAACAGAAGCCAACAAAACATCAAAAACAAGACATAGATTCAGGCTCTTCCTCACAGGACCTTGAAGACTGGGTGGAAAGTGGTAGCAGTAGAGACGATATTGACATCACGGTATTTGAACAGGAAGACATTGAAATCTTCGAACCCAAAGATCTCAATTTAGGAGATTTTGTACTTGTAAGATTCAAGCTAACTGGTAAAAAATCGACGACAACGTATAGATACGTGGCTAAAATTCTAGAAATTTTATCATCAGAAGAATATGAAATACAATGTTATAAGACTGCCAATGATGAGAAGACTGTTTTTTATCCTATAGAAAATGACATTTTTACCATAAATCAATGCGATATTTTAGGAAAACTACCCGAGCCCACTGTTGAAGACAAGGGGAGAAAGTGCAAGACAATTTTTGTAGGTCAAGTAGACATTTCTGAACAGATATAGTTTAATAATGTAACAAACGTTGTTTATAAACTTTTCTCTTATATTACTTACCTATTTGTACCAGAAATTTATTTTTGTTTCATCTACAGCTTTGTATTTCAATAAATATGTAGGCTTGTACCTATACTTCCAAAAATTGTATTTCGCGTTTTAATAATTTTTTTAAAAGTAGAAACAGATGGCCAAAAGTAGGGAATTTCATGGTTCAAAATATAAAGCGTTGTAATATTTTTAAATTATATTTAATCTTTAATATCAATTGATTTTCTAAACGAGCAGATTTTGAAGCATAAAGTGACATTAAGAAGAAAGGTGTTTTTTCATTTCAATATTTTTCTCAATGCAATAATAATTAAAAAGTTCTTAAAGTGGCCATAAGTGGTACCTCTACCCTATTGAATTTACTATAGAAATTAAAAATAATGGGTTTCTCTCATTTCTTGGCGTTTTTGTAACATGTAATAAACTCGACAGTTTTTTTGGTCATTCTGTTAATTGCAAACCCACCCATACGAGCAAATATCTTCATGCTTTGTCTCATCATGATCCTGCACAAAAACGTTCTATTATTGAATCTTTGGTTCATCTCGCTTTTTCTATTTGCCAACCTGAAAATTAAGAGTCTGAACTCGGTCACCTTACTTGAACTTTGTTGAACAATGGTTATATAAAACGGGATAATCAGATAGTTATTAATTGTTATTTACATTTACGCGTTCGTATATCCAAGAACGTTTTTGCTTCTAAGCTCAACCCAAATTGGCATTATTACCTTACATGTATAAGATCACAGGTCGTTTTTGTAAAAATGGTTTTAAATCCATACTCAACTCGACAAACTTTTTAGATTTTTGTTTTTGTTTTTTACACTTTCATGTCAAGGAGTGTACCAAATTCCTTGTTCATGTAGTTTAGTCTACATTGGTGAAACTGAGCGTTCCGTCATCACTCGCACTTCAAAACCTGATTGTTGTATAAAGAAATGATATATTTCTAAGTCTGTTGTTCCTGAATATTATTTTATCACATATATTTTGATAACGTTTTAGCGATTGTGAAATTTCCATTCTTCTTTTATAAGAAAATCCAAAAAAGTTCTTTAAACACTCCAGTAACTTTAATGTGACCACCATCTCAAATTTTTCTCTCTTTAGTTTTCTGTTGTTTCTTGTTTATCAAGGCACGCTTTTATTTTCCAGTAACTCCAACCACCGACAAGGTTGATAAAAACGATACCAAAAGATTTATTTATTTTACTGCGGTTTCTTCTATCCACATACTCTACCATACCATTCTGAAACTCGCTGGATATGTAGAGAACATCACGCTTGTCTTTCCACTTGGTAATCATGACGTTGTCTGCATACCTGGCTACCGTTTCTCCCTTTTTTAGTTTTTTTGCTACAACGTCTTTAGAGTTGTGCCTTCTTATGATATTAACCGTTCCAGTACAATAAGTCTTTCGAGCTGTTAATTGTTTGGCCAATTCGAAAGAATTGTAAAAATTATTCATATATATGGAGTGACCTGTATCTAAAAGGCTGTCTAGTAAATTTAGTACCACTTTTGTGGTATGGCCTTTGCCGCCAGAGTCATTCAGTGCACCGGTGTATATTTGTGCTTTCACAATTATACCGCTAGGTTCGGTTAGCATATAAATTTTGACACCGTACTTGTTGCGCTTGTTCTTGATATATTGTCGAAAAACCAACCTCCCACGCCACAACACCATTGATTCATCAAGCGACAGTTTTTTACCAGACAATAAATAGATGCCAGCTTATTGTTGAACAGATCTACAAGAGGTCGTATTTTGTGTAGCCGATTTGTTATGTTTCCTCCATCAATCGGATTTTTTGCAAAATGCAAACAACGCATAATCAATAAAAACCGGTCACGGCTCATATGAGTTGAAAAACATTGTAAATTGAGTATCGGATGCTTCCTTCAGTAATCTTGTATGCGATTCAATTTTATTGTACCTGTATGAAGACCTAAAGCAATAAATGTTAGCATCTCTACACGGGTAACTGGTTTCCACCTCGTTATTCTTGATTTTTCCGAAACTCCCTGCCCACAAAACACCTCTTCGGCTTATTCATTGGTTTCATTTACCAATACACTGAGTATTACATCGTCGAAGACCATATGGAAATAATCAATCGGTTTGTTATTGCCAGGGACGGGCACTAAAAGTTCATTTCTTTTTAAAAAAGGAAAATTGTTTGTGCCTGTGGGAGCATCTCTACAGTTTGGAACATCAGCGACTGCAAGGAGAAGCACAGGCCATCAACCAAACCTTATAAAAAATATTATATACCAATAATCAGAAAAAGAAATCTAAAAATACCTTCATCATTAGTGCTTGGATGAGCTAAGTCTGGATCTTTATGAGGACTGCTATGTGGAACTTCCGAAGTTGAGTTTGAAATAGGTAATTCGTCCAATACACCTAATAAAATTACTATTTAAAAACATTTAAACTATTAAGTGTATCATCTTCGTCCGAATCCTCTTCTTCGAATTCAGAATGACCCTGTTCAAGGCCAACATCCAAATCGCTCAAATTGTCCAAAAATTCTTCGTCTTCACTCGAATCCATGAGAGTCATCTTCATTTCTTCATCAGTGAGGTTGTTGGGGTTTTTATAACTATATATATACTAAAACTGACTAAAAACTTATATGACCCGATTCTTAAGGAACACGTTTACAAAAACACATACACTTGCCACTACTGCGGACTTCGTACTGATTAATTGAATTTGCTAAACAACGTGGCTCAGAACGGAGTCGTGCGCACTCACCAAGCGAACCAAGTGACTCCGATCGGAGTTAATCAACGGCATCCAAATATTCAAATAAAATGCTGATATATACATTTATTAATTAATTTATCTTTTAGAGTAATACCCAAAATATTGTTAACAAAATACCTGAGACTCAAATGCGACAATAAACTTTTAGATTGCATTGTAACATACAATTAATAAACATAAATAAATGTTTAATTAAATCAAGCGGTAATACCAATTGTAACAATTTTAATTTATATCCCGGAAAAATTTTAAAAACAGATTTTTAAGTTTTGGGAATGAGATTTGTCGTCCCCACCTTTCCTGCCGGGTTTTTTCAAAAAGGAAGCCATTTTGGGATTTTTAAAGAAGGAGGGCACCTGCTGCGTGACCACCGAAAAGAGAAGGTACATAAATTACTTCCACCAGGTATTAATAATTACAAACCTGCGACTATATATGTGGATTTATTAATGAAGTACTAATGTATCAAGTCTCCACGTTTTATTGACTTTATATGGTTTTCCTCATTACATTTCACATGGTGAATCTTTGGTTAATTTCATCCACCATTACCTCTGAGCCTGCACACCACCTGAAGGTAATCGTCACCTGAATGTTTGTCCTGGGTCTTGTGTCTATGGTTAATAAGTTATTGTAGTGTTTTTCTCCTTTGTTTGTGGTTGTTACTTAGTCGTACCTCACCTGTGGCGTCTTAAGTGTTATCGTTAACACAGTTGGCACTTCGCAATTGTTTTTAGGCTCGTTTCTGTGACCACCATCGAAATTGCTTGATAGTTGACTAGACTGAGACCCTAGATTGGAAGCCCTGGGTTAGTTCACAAGGCAGTCCCTGAATCAGTAGCATCCTGTGTTGTGGGTGAGCCGAAACAACTATACTCAGGTACCATCTAAGTTAGTTGTTAGGGTTCCTGAGTTGTCACCGTACTTTAAGTATATATATATTTTTTATAAATTTAATTAACTATAAAAGTTGAACTTACTGTTTTGGTACGTGGCTATAATGAAGCGTATTAATAGCTTACCTCAATGTGCGTGACGGTAATTAGTGAAGATAGTAAGTTTATTTTAATAAGAATTACGCACATTTTGGCCAAAATATACGTAAGTTTGTTGTTTGTCTTTAGGTTAAGTCGCGAAGTCGGTGTTCACAACTGCGTGTGTTTTGACGCGTTGGCTGTGGCTCCACGCGCACATTCGGTTTGTTTTTTCGGTTCGTAATCATATACATTTATACACAGTGAGTCGGCTTTTAAAATTCGTATTCAATACACACAAAATTTGTTGGAAATTTGTGATTTTTTTACGACCTCGCCCCGAGAAATTCTTTTTGTGTTGTCTTACACGGCCTGAAGAATCCCAATCCCTTCTTCAGGCTTAGTGTGGTCATACAACTGGCGCCCAACGTGGGGCGTGTGTTTATTGGGAAATCTCGTTAAAATTTTAACATCGTAGCAATTTTTCCAACATATTAGAGTATTACCGTTTCTAAAGATGGATGTAAAGTGTTTATTAAGCGATGAACTGGAGTATGAACTTAAAATTCGGGGAATGGAGTATGCAAGTGGTATGACAGTAGCGCAGAAACGTAAATTGTTAGGGCCCATTTTTAAAAAAGAAAAGTACCTAAATGTTTCTGTTCGGGTGGATTCCTCAATGTTAGAGTTTCAATCGGAAATCGATGCGTGTAAGGCCAAGATTACTTCTATTGAAACGGAGCTTGCTGATCCAATTAATCAATCTCATCCTAAGTATCTAACTCGAGCTCTTCATCTCGCTCGACGTATCGATCGTATTCCTGTTGGCGAAGACAATGATGAAACCGCTATAAACGACCTTAAAACGGCTGCCAGTAATATTCTCGCGCTTGTCGATCCTGTTTCTTCATCCGACGCTGGCGAACCTTGTGATGCAGCCCAATCCACACCCATCGTTTTACCAAGGCCTGAGCTTCCTATTACCCCAGGTCATCATGTTAACGAGACTGAAGCTGGGTTTGCCGATCGATTAGCAGGTTTATTAGACGCTAGCCTTCAACGTCTTGAAGACAGTCGGCATAGTCACGTGCCTATTCGTAAATGGGGTGTCTCCTTCTCTGGTACACCGGATGGCACGTCTGTTGTTACCTTTCTCAGGCATTTAGAAGAAAAGAAGCGAGCTTCTAATATTAGCGATTCACGTTTGTTGGAAGGCGCTACCGATCTTTTTACTGGCCCAGCACTCACTTGGTTTCGTTCGATAAGAGACGATGTCACTTCCTGGACTGACCTTGTCACAAGAATCCGTACCTGTTTCTTACCCGGAAATTATGAATTAATGCTGTGGGACGAGATCCGCGCCCGTAAGCAAGGTGTCAACGAAGCCCCTTTATTTTACATTGCCACTATGAAGGAACTGTTTTCACGATTTACTCGTCCTCCTAGTCCACATGAACAGTTAATGCTTATTATGGCTAATCTTCAACCTTTTTACGCAACACCTTTGAGCCTAATTAATGTTGATTCTGTGGATCACTTAAACACCTTATGTTTAAAGCTAGAAAACACAAGAACGAATAATTCACGGGTAGCAAGTGGTAGCAAACTGTCTGTCTTAGAAGTTTTTCCCAGTCGTGAAAATATTTCGTTACCTAGTGATTATGGTAAATCAAAAATCAAGCGGAAAGCTTTAATCTGCTGGAATTGTCGAGTAGAAGGCCACGATTTTAAGAGATGCGTCAAGGAGTTGACTCAATTCTGTTTCTTATGTGGTACTGCCGACGTTACCGTACCTACTTGTCCCCGCCAACATTTAAACTGCGTTCGACGAAGTGCCGAGCCCGACCACTCGTCAAACCCCAGAGTTTGAGGGCTAACGAACCACACTGGTTGGAATGGCTAAAATTTGTAAAATCCTTTTGTTCGCCTCGGCATAAACTTAATTCCTATCGTAAATTGTCACTAGCCGACCAATTTTTTCATCCATCCGGTAATAACAGGCCTTATGCCGATGTGATTTTATTTTCTATTTCTGCTCGGGCAATGATAGATTCTGGTGCAAACATTACCATTTTAGGTGCCGCAGGAATGCATTTGATACAAGACTTTAACTTATCCCTAGTCAGCTGTGCCGATGTAAATTTGTCTACAGCCGATGGTGTACGTCAGAATGTGATCGGACGCGTGATGTTACCTTTAACTGTCTCCGGTGTTACCAGAACTGTAGAAGCCGTAGTCTGCGATAGTGTTCCCACTTGGTTAATTCTAGGAGTAAATTTTTGTAAGGTCTTTGGTATTAAAGCTAATTTCGTAACGGATGAGTTTACGGTTAGTAGCGCTTTTATCTCGCCGCGGATAAGTAGTATCGACGACCTAAGCGCAAATCGTCAAATTCGTTTAAACGCCGTAATCGAACAGTTTAAAGGACTTGCACATGATAAGTTAAGTCGAACTCACCTCGTAGAACATCATATTGATACCGGAGACGCAACACCCATTAAGCAGCGCTACTTCCCACTCTCACCTGCAATGCAAGTTCACGTTGACACCGAACTTGATGCTATGTTGGACGCTGGAATCATTCGCGAATCGAAATCACCCTGGGCTTCACCTATGTTGCTTGTTAAGAAGTCTGATGGCTCGCACCGACTTTGTTTCGACGGGAGAAAGCTGAACAGTGTGACCAAGAAGGATTTTTATCCCATACCGTACGTTTCTAGTATTTTAGACCGTCTCAACGATGCGCGTTTTATATCATCAATCGATCTTAAGAAGGCTTTTTGGCAGATCCCCCTTTCCCCAACGTCATGTGAGAAAACCGCATTCACAGTTCCAAGACGCGGGTTATTTGAGTATGTTGTACTTCCTTTCGGTATAGCTAACGCCCCGGCCACGCAACAACGACTGATGGATAATTTATTCGGTCCTCTACTAGGAGAAAAGCTATTTGTTTACCTAGACGATATTGTCATAGCTTCCAGTACGTTCGAGGAACATATTCAGCTCCTCGAGGAAGTCCATCAAAGATTATCCAATGCTAATTTAACCATCAATTTTGAGAAATGCCAGTTTTGTAGGTCCAGTTTGTCGTATTTAGGTTTCATTGTTGATAAACATGGATTGCGCACTGATCCTTCTAAAGTAGAGGCTATTGTTAATTTTCCTAAACCTAAAACCAGTACTGAAATTAAACGATTTTTGGGAATGTGTTCGTGGTACCGACGTTTTGTGCAGGATTTCTCGACAGTTTCTGCTCCTATAACAGCGTTGATTAAGGGTAGAAAAAAAGGACAATCTATTAAGTGGAATCCCGAGGCCGAAAAATCGTTCGAGCATCTTAAGTCGTTATTGTCGTCGACTCCGGTTTTGGCTAGTCCTGATTTTAAGCTTCCTTTTGTGATTCAATGTGACGCCTCTGACGTGGGTATGGGTGCGATCTTGACCCAAGGAGAAGGTGGTAATGAACATGTTATCTGTTATGGTTCTAGAACACTTAATAAGGCTGAACGAAATTACTCAGTCACCGAACGTGAATGTCTCGCAGTCTTATTCGGTATAGAGAAATTTAGACCTTACATCGAAGGAACCCATTTTACAGTTCTTACGGACCACTACTCCTTATTGTGGCTAAAGAATATGAAAGACCCTTCTGGTCGTCTAGCGCGGTGGAGTGTAAAACTTTCACAACACTCATTTACTATTACACATAGGAAGGGTAAGCAGAACGTTGTTCCCGACGCTTTATCAAGAGCCCCTCTCGGGACTACTTTTTACAAATCGTCCCAGAGGACCGTGATAAATGGTATACCAACTTAATAGAACGGGTAAAGGCTGATCCAAATTTCTTTCCCGATTGGAAAATCCAAGATGGCACTCTTTTCAAACTAATACCTAATCGTCATGATGTCACCTCAAATTTAGTCCAATGAACACCGGTTGTTTCTCGTTCCAGACGCCGTGAGCTTTTACAACTTTACCATGACGAACTTACATCGGCTCACCTTGGTACTTTTAAAACGTATCGTAAACTCGGCGAACTATATTACTGGCCTAAGATGCGTAGTGAAGTATCCTGTTATGTCAGTAGGTGTCAAATTTGTCTAGCTAGTAAATCGACGCAAGGTGTTCGTGCATTTCAATGCTTGTCCATTGATTTAATGCGTCCTTTTCCTCGTTCACCGCGTGGAAACACGATGCTAATTGTCGTTAGTGATTGGGTTACTAAATTTGTATTAGTTCGACCGGTAGTTAAAGCGACTAACTTTTTAGAGAACGACATCTTCCTTTTATTTGACGTACCAAAAATCGTGATGGTAGACAATGGTCCCCAATTCAACACTGTTTGCTTTAAAAACTGATGAATCAATATAAAGTACAAAAATCTGGTACAACGCTTCGTATCACCCACAAGTGAATTTTGTTGAACGTGTAAACCGCGTTCTAGGCACTGCAATCCGCTCGTATGTGAACGATAACCATCGTCAGTGGGATGCTGAAATTTACCGAGTCGCGCACGCTATTCGTACATCCGTGCATGAAGTAACCGGATATACACCCTCTTTTCTTAACTTAGGTAGAACCGTGCCAAGTTCAGGCGATTACTACGGTAAACTGCTTCAGTTCGGAGAGGAAGATTTAGCTATTGGAGATCGTGAACGCATTGTTGCTGACTTGACCAAATTATCCGAAGTTCATAAAGACGTCAGAAGTCGTTTGGCTCAGGCCTATGAGCGTAACGCCCGTCATTATAACTTACGTAAGAGAGTTGTTCGTTTTAGGGTCAACGACACGGTGTGGAAACGTAATCATGTTCTCTCGGATGCTAGCAAGAATTTCGTAGGGAAATTAGCGCCTAAATACGTGAAATGCGTCGTCAAAGAGGTTACTGGTCCCCTAACTTATAGATTGTCAGATGAGCGTGGAAAAAACGTGGGTGTTTTCCATATTAAAGACCTTAAAGCCAATTATGCGGAGGATGACGAGAACGAGAGATAATAGTGTTCAAGTTGAGTGTTGTCGTTCTCACATGCATTTTAGTTATTATCAATATCCTAATTGTTTTTGGTTTTCGGATTGTTATTAATTTTAAAATACTGTTTGTTTATCACACGGTCCTGAATGATTATGCTCTGGTGCGAATTTTGTACGTTTGATGCGAATATGTATGCATATACTTTAGCGTCAAGGTAGTAGCGTTGTGCTGCCTTGAACCTTTATGGTTTTACAGATTTTGAGGGTTGCAACTTTAGTAATTATTTAGTTTTGAGTGACTTAGTTTAGTTGATTTGTGAGTTATGTTCGATGACTGTGGGGGTTGGTTATTTAATATGGTTTAGGTTAGTAATTTTTGATACCGTTTTAAGTTTTACTACGTTTATGAATTCTTCAATTTAACAGATAGATAGAGCATTCGATATTCCTATTCGACTCTTCTTGCCCCCTGCTTTTGTGGATACTTACTATCTTTCTGTAATGTTTTATCGTGTTGGTTCTAGGCTAGTAGGTTTTCTAATTTTTCCGTCTGGGAGGGGGTGTGTAACAATTTTAATTTATA
This sequence comes from Aquatica leii, assembly GCA_035610365.1. Lineage (NCBI taxonomy): Eukaryota > Metazoa > Arthropoda > Insecta > Coleoptera > Lampyridae > Aquatica > Aquatica leii. Next base: position 17,403,702 of record CM069432.1, read on the forward strand.
TCCCGGAAAAATTTTAAAAACAGATTTTTAAGTTTTGGGAAATTTTCTGAATGAGATTTGTCGTCCCCACCTTTCCTGCCGGGTTTTTTCAAAAAGGAAGCCATTTTGGGATTTTTAAAGAAGGAGGGCACCTGCTGCGTGACCACCGAAAAGAGAAGGTACATAAATTACTTCCACCAGGTATTAATAATTACAAACCTGCGACTATATATGTGGATTTATTAATGAAGTACTAATGTATCAAGTCTCCACGTTTTATTGACTTTATATGGTTTTCCTCATTACATTTCACATGGTGAATCTTTGGTTAATTTCATCCACCATTACCTCTGAGCCTGCACACCACCTGAAGGTAATCGTCACCTGAATGTTTGTCCTGGGTCTTGTGTCTATGGTTAATAAGTTATTGTAGTGTTTTTCTCCTTTGTTTGTGGTTGTTACTTAGTCGTACCTCACCTGTGGCGTCTTAAGTGTTATCGTTAACACAGTTGGCACTTCTGCAATTGTTTTTAGGCTCGTTTCTGTGACCACCATCGAAATTGCTTGATAGTTGACTAGACTGAGACCCTAGATTGGAAGCCCTGGGTTAGTTCACAAGGCAGTCCCTGAATCAGTAGCATCCTGTGTTGTGGGTGAGCCGAAACAACTATACTCAGGTACCATCTAAGTTAGTTGTTAGGGTTCCTGAGTTGTCACCGTACTTTAAGTATATATATATTTTTTATAAATTTAATTAACTATAAAAGTTGAACTTACCGTTTTGGTACGTGGCTATAATGAAGCGTATTAATAGCTTACCTCAATGTGCGTGACGGTAATTAGTGAAGATAGTAAGTTTATTTTAATAAGAATTACGCACATTTTGGCCAAAATATACGTAAGTTTGTTGTTTGTTTTTTAGGTTAAGTCGCGAAGTCGGTGTTCACAACTGCGTGTGTTTTGACGCGTTGGCTGTGGCTCCACGCGCACATTCGGTTTGTTTTTTCGGTTCGTAATCATATACATTTATACACAGTGAGTCGGCTTTTAAAATTCGTATTCAATACACACAAAATTTGTTGGAAATTTGTGATTTTTTTACGACCTCGCCCCGAGAAATTCTTTTTGTGTTGTCTTACACGGCCTGAAGAATCCCAATCCCTTCTTCAGGCTTAGTGTGGTCATACAATGTCTGAACGAAAGTAAATCTACGATATTAATACGACGGTGAGAACTTTTTCGTTGTATATAAAATCCGACTTGAAGAGACATTTAGCAATCAGTTATTTAATAACTCGAGAATACTACTGGCTACTTACTTCTAAGTACAAACATATAGTTGTATAAATTTGAGTCAACTCATTATATACTATAAAGTACTCTATTATCCAGGTTTGAGTTGTGCTAAAGTCTTTATTTGTGTTTTCACAATTATTAGGCGAGCCAAAATGATTAGAATCGAGTTGAATTTCCAGTTATTTTAAAGTTTTGTTTAGTTGGTAATACTTCTTAATTATAATTTAAAAATCATTAGTGTCAAACTAAATGTTTATATTTAAATTTTGAAGCGTGAAATTTAACATGACCCCAATTATTTTGGTTCACTCTTAATACGTTTATATGACGAAGCAGGTAATGTCCCGTTTTTTCTTTTCTCGAGTGTACTTCATTCAAACAAATTTTTTGACAAATTGTTCCTTTAAACCGACTTTTCTTTAAATATATTTTATTTGGCTTCTTGATCTGGAAGATAATTAATTTTTTTATCTGTAAGTTATATAACGTCAACCAATAAATTGTCTAGAAATAAATTTATAGTTTACTATATTTAATAAATTTTTGTATTGTTTTAATACTAATAATTTTACTTTTTTCAAAAACTGATAAATTAATTTCTTTTTTAAATAATTACGCCAATTGTTATTACAAATCTAACATAAAACAGTTTTTTCAACAGTGACAAACTGCTAGGAGTAGATAAGATAATTGTTTGATTTTGTAGGTCGAATAAACTACATGCAATCCGTGATTAAGTACAAACGTTAATACCTTCAGGGATTTCTGTTAAAGATACGTTAGTACTAGTTGAAGTATCTCTGCAAAGATAAAACCCGGAAACATTGCTACGTACACAACAAATTGTTATTTAGGTTTAAGTACGTAGATGGATTTGTTTCAGCTAAAGATTAACATTTCGTGTAATTGAGTTTAGTAGTAACAATAACGCATTTATTTATTTTAATTTAGTGACCTTAACAAAAACTTTAATCGCTTTTGTGCCCTTAAATTATAGAAACTTATTCAGCGATGCTTCGTTTGTTATTGACTTTTGACGTGTCATCGCATTAACATCCAATTCGTTAACAAATCACGCTTCTGTAATCTTTATCATTTTCACTAACAGACGGTACCGGTAAAGCTTAAATATGCAAAATACATTCTGTATTTGAAATTCTGCAAGTGAATTTTGTTATAGCCGGGAAAGCTGTGTCTAAAATATATATCAAATCTACTTATAGACGTGTCAGTGTCGCATATAAAAGTCTACATACACCGGCTACTCCCATAAGGACTAAAAAGCCATTATTACACCACGCGAAAATAAAACATTTCATATCTGTAACTTAAGTTTATAAAGTAGAATTATATAATCTTTAACGATTCCAACTGAGGTTTACCAAGGTAGAGAAAGTTACAATAGTTGGGTATTATGTAAGAAACTGTATATAAAGTTTGAAATTCATTACCAAATTTCTATCTAATGTGTGTAAAATAATTCCTAGCTACTAATTAAATTATGGTTAATGTGTTTAATTAAAAACGTGTGAGTATATTTTATACCTACAGGTAAATTACATTAAAAAAATTCATTACGCAACTTTAAACTATACTTATAAGCTTTGATTAATATTCTCGTATCGTATGAAAGTAGATTCTAATAATTGTATTAACTTAATTTTTTTTAATTACATTAAATACTTCTTGTATTTGAAAATAATTTGTTTTATTATATTGTATAATTATTTTCCAATTTTTTTAAATGAAATTTACATTACCTTTAATCTGACAAACTATTTAACGCAATTTGAGTAATGCGCATTTAACTATCAATTTTTTTATATTTTAGATCTTAGTGATACCGATTGTAAAGATCTATAACCAGAATATCGTATTACATAAATGCAGCGTAACAGAATTGCCAAATTCGAAACGTACCAAACCGAATTTACTTCAGAACGTAACGCATCGTAAAAAAATTTATAGAAATCGTAATCGTAAAAAGCATTGTATAAATTAAAAAAAAAAAATCGCATGTACAAGAAATGTGAAACAAAACTAACCGCAAACTCGAAAAATTACAGAATTTTATAAAAACAAAGTAAAAGTACCCCTACCATTTACTTTTTTTTTACAACAAACGCATTTAAGTTCACAACAAATGCACACACGTGAATGTCAGTGATTTAAGAGTACACTTTGTGTTGCAAGATGTATTTGTAAAATTATGTTGACATATTTTTATAGTTTTTATTACTACTATTGACTACAACACTATAACAAAGCAATAATAAAATCTATAGAAATATGTCAGTCTAATTGTAGAAATACATCAGAAAGTATTGCTCAATGCTGATGATCCCCAAAAGGGCGAAACGGCCGTACACTGGTCCTTTCTGATGGCAATTTTTATTCGATACATTTTTTGATTTCGCAGTTATTAAATCCAACTACTAACTTACGACGATCTCTATAGCACCTATCGGTTAAATTTTATACGTAAGCTCGTTAACCACAACACTTTTATATGAAAATTTTAATGTTGTATGTATTTGACGTTTGGTACTTGCATTCGTAACTACGTTTCTTAGAGTGTTTTTTTTATTTAAATTTTATGATGATGTCTTTGTTCTCAATTAATTTTTTGTTTTAATAAGTGTCCTTATTTATTTATAAAAATATTGTGGTGTTTTAAGGAGAGTCATAGTTACAACTGCACCGGAGGGTATGGGGGGCGGTTAGGCCCCCCATTGCGCACGCTCGGAGTGTTGTGCAATCTATCGCATTACTAAAGCAAATGCTAACTCCTGATCCTCGCACCCCGGTTTTTGTTACAAGGTAGGCGGTAGAACTAGTGAAACTAGAGCCCCTCCTACCGCAGGTATTGCGACTCTCTACTAAGAAATAGGCAGTTCAGCGTATAACTCGGATTGTCTCATTCTTTCTGACTCTTATTTCTGGTCGATGTTAGCTGGCCAGTGCAGCACCCCGAAGCAGCTTTTAACACGCAACACAAGGGGTAGCAGTGGAACGAGGGGGGAATAGAGTGCCGTAGCACCCCCCTCTCTCTTAAGGAACATGTCGCACGACAGAATAACTCGACTACTTACCTGTGCCAGAGCTAGGTCCTACGCCCCCGAGAGGCCGACACTAGTTGATAGAGCACTGGACAGCAAGTCCCCGGTGGGGCTTTCTTTACCCTCGGATACTCGTGTTGCTGCAGCACCACGTTAGACGAGTCGCCGTCGCAGTATCCTCCATGCTACAAAAATGGATTCCTCTGCTACCTTGCAATTTTTGGACAGCCTTCGCACTTTCCACATAAATGCTCCAGCATACTGGGGATACTGGAATTAGGTAGATTTCTGTCCGTTCTATGGGTCTAAGGCGCAAGGCCACTCACATAGACCCCGAGCGTATTGGTCCGCGTACGGTTACCACAAGACGCTTCCTCTGCTGGAGGGACTAGCCCCCCTGCTACGCTTTCGTATAATAAGATTCTGCCTTTTTTCTCTCTTCAAAACTAGGTCCCGGTTTACCGGCACTGAAAAACCCTAAGGCCCAGGCCGTGTCCCAAGTTCCTGTCTGAAGATTGAACCGAGTTTCAGAATTGGAGAAAGGTCCAGATTTACCGGCATAGACAAGACGGGTTACGTCTGCCACCCGTGCCTCCAGTTTCTGTCCAATTCCTTCCCTCGGAATTAGGTAGAGTGAGTAGTATTCTAAGGGGAGCGGTTACATGACAAACCTCTCCCTCACGTATAGATCGTACACAATTAAGTCCACATTCCACGGACGTTATGCCGCCGTAGAGGGGAGCTCATTAAAAGTAAGGCGTCAACACAACTACTACCACGTTTGGATACGGTACGTTTCGGCCGTTGACACAGAACCCAGACTTAAGCCTGAACCCTGGAATTGGGTGGAAACGTATCCGTTTTAAGGACAACAACACCACATTGTGAAATGTATTCCCGTATTTAGTTTTTTTTCAAATTAAAATGAAATTTAAGAGTATTGTTTAGATTGTAAACTTATTTTAATTAAAACTTTATTGTTACGCTACTGATAGTGGCAGGGATTTCAACCAACATCCCTCTTTGTAAAATCAGTCATCATGTAGCCACATGATGAAACGAATGTTCTTTCGATAAATTTTATTCGTTCTTATTACTATGTGTTTTATTCATATCGTTCTATGTACTTAACAAAATAAAGAACTACAGTCCACTACAATTAACATTTTGGTCCTTCGAGCCGGATTATTACAAGAAACAGTGAATTTTCAAGATTTCGCAAGAATTTATATTGTTTGACGAAATATGCAATTTCGTGCCTATGAGTTAGAGAGAGACAGCCAAAGACTTCTTTCGCCAACAACTTGAAGGGTTGATACCCACAAACGATAGCAGGTTTGCCTTCTCTTTCCTTTACATTTGTTTTGCTTGCTTACTTTGTTAAGCCAGTGCATTTATTCCAACGTGTTCTATTCATATTGAATTACGTTCGAAATTTATTTTGATTGAATAACGTGTCATTCGCTGCATTCGGCAGCAAGGCGCGGCGTTGTTTTGATTGAGAATACTATTTTTTTGTAGATTCATTTTGCATTTGTATTAATTAATTAATTACAATTCTTGTTTTTGTAAATAACGATATTGTTACCGTTATTTTTGCATTTAATTCTTAACTTGCCGTTGCTTAGTTAAAACGAAAACATTAAAATAAATCTATTCATTATGGAAGCTTTAATTAGAAATCGTGGTTTAGTTGAATCCAAACTTACAGGATTTCATACGTTCTTAAGCAATTTTGAATTAATGCATACCGATAAACCAGAAGACGAACATATTTTTGAAATTAAAACGAGATTAGAATCGGCTAATTCATTATTATCTGACTTTGAACAAATTCAAATACAAATTATCGAAGTGACTACTGACGTCACCGCGGAATACAAACATCAAGAACAATTCAAAAACTCATATTTTTCGGCGCTCTCTCGAGCAAAAAACTTTATAAATAAATGGGGTCACAGCCTCAAAGCTGCTTCTAACAGCAGCTCCTGCAGGAGTAGTGTCCATCGCAGTAACGACTTGTGTAGTACGGGTCATCATGGCCACCAAAAAGCATTATTTAATCTGCCAAAAATTTCTATACCCAAATTTTCTGGGGATTTAGAGGCATGGCTAGAATTTCGCGAAATATTTACTAGCTTAATTCACAACAACAAAGATCTTGACGATGTTCAACGTCTTCATTACTTGAAATCCAGTTTGATCGGAGATGCAGCCCAAGTTATTAAATCGCTACAATTTTCAGCCGACAATTATCAAGTTGCTTGGAAAACTATTTGCACTAGGTACGATCAACCCCGTTTGCTCATACACAACCATTTCAAATCTATTTTAGACATGGAGTCATTAAATAAGGAATCCGCTTTCAAGTTAAGAAAAATCTCTGATTCCTTATTTAAACACGTGACAGCGCTCAGATCGCTTTCCGCAGATGAACAGTTATTCGAGGCTCTAATCATCCATATTGTTTCAAACAAACTTGATCCTATTACTTTTCGCCAGTGGGATACTCTGAGAAACAGGTCAGGTTCTGATTTAGCTTCGCTGGAGAAATTCAAAACTTTTCTCACAAACACTGCCAATTTACTAGATTGTTTAGGGCCCAATCAGGCCAAACCGCATTCTGAAAGGTTCAAACCTTCTTCTTCTGAGAGACCAAAATCGTACTCCAAATCTTTTGTTGCAAATACGCTTGCATGCGTACTTTGCAAAGGTTCTCATTCAGTAACCTAGTGCGATGAATTTATAAAGCTTTCTCCGCGTGCAAGATTAACTAAATCAAAAGAATTAAGACTTTGTCTGAATTGTTTGTATAAAGGTCATTTTGTGTCTCAATGTTCTTCACAGCATACTTGCCGAACGTGCAAGTCCAAGCACAATTCACTACTGCACATTGGAGATGCTCCCACGGCCATGCCGTTGATGCAGTCAGAACATTTGTCAAGCGCAGATCTCTGTTGAACCAACCCAAATAGTTTCGGCTTTTACTTCAAACACAATTCAAGTTCTTTTACCTACGGCTTCCGCTCAGATTCTAGATTCTGAAGGAAACTCCCACTGTATTCGAATGTTACTTGATTCAGGTTCTCAATCGAATTTTATTCGTTCGAGCTTATGCACTAAGTTAAAGCTGCGCACATCTGATGCAAATATTATCGTTTCGGGGTTAAGTAAATTGGCTTCCCACATTCGTTTAAAGTGTGATGTGACTATTCGGGCTCATCACTCTCGTTTCAAATTAGATCTCACGTGTCTCGTTCTTGACGAGATCACTGGAACAACTCCAAGCTTCCACGTAAACCGAAACAATTTCAAGATACCAGATAACATCAGATTATCTGACAGTTCGTACGACACTCCAGGCGACATTGATCTTTTGATAGGTTCTCCAATTTTTTTCCAATTGTTGTGTATTGGTCAAATACAATTGGGTTCTAATCTTCCTATTGTTCAAAATACTCGTTTCGGTTGGGTTTTAGCTGGACCGATAAACTCAGTTATTGCTACTAATTTGTCTTGTCATCTTAGCACTTTGGACGATCTTTCAAATCAGCTTTCGCGGTTCTGGGAGTTGGAATGTTATCCAAGCGAAAAGGTGTTATCGCAGGAGGAAAATGCCTGCGAAGCTCATTTTGTTAAAAATTTCAGAAGAGACAATGACGGTAGATTCGTTGTTTCAATTCCATTCAAACAGCCAATAGAGTTGCTAGGCAACTCGTTCGATAATGCTCAAGGTAGATTGTTGTCTCAGGAGCGGCGCTTTCGAATCAACCCAGAGCTATATAAACTTTATTCTGATTTTATGCGAGAATATCAGGAGCTGGGGCACATGTCAGTTGTCAACCCCACTTGCAATGAAACATCAGTTTATCTTCCTCACCACGGTGTGCTCAAGGAGGAAAGTGTGACGACCAAGTTACGTGTCGTTTTCAACGGTTCATCAGCAACCACAACAGGGCATTCGCTCAATAGCATTCAAATGGTCGGCCCTACCATGCAGCAAGATTTGTTTTCCATTTTGGTTCGCTTTCGCAAACATTATTACGCCATATCGGCAGATATCGAGAAGATGTATAGGCAGGTTCTGCTCAACCCTAGCCAAAGATCCCTTCAGCGTATTTTGTGGAGATCGGATCCCACAAAACCCATTCTATCGTTTGATCTAAACAATGTCACTTATGGAACGGCATCTGCTTCGTTTCTTGCCATTCGTTGTCTTTACCAGCTCGGTATCGAATGTGAGACTACTATGCCTGAAGTCTCGCAAATCATCAAAAATGATTTTTATGTTGACGACCTGTTGACAGGCGCCAACGATTTAGAACAAGCTCGCAAATTATGTTCCGACCTCTCAACTACACTTAGTTCAGGGTGTTTCAAACTTCGTAAATGGATCTGCAACGATTCGCGTGTTCTTTCTGGCTTTTCAGATACAGAAATTCATCCCAATGTTCTTGAAATCGGTGATCATGCAAACACTAGTACTCTAGGTCTTATTTGGTCTTTCCAAAACGACAATTTTATGTTTTCTATTGCAAAGCCTTCGATAGGCAAGGTCACAAAGCGGTCAATGCTTTCTGAAATATCTCGGATTTTTGATCCTCTAGGGGTGCTTTCACCTTGCACGATTTCTGCAAAAATAATGCTCCAACAGTTCTGGATGGAAAAGCTGTCCTGGGACGACCCTGTTCCCAACAATGTATGTTCAAAATGGCGTTCATATGCTTTTGAACTCGTCAGTTTGCGGGATTTACAAATTCCTCGGCATGTTTTGTGCAAGAATCCCATAGATATCCAAGTACATGGATTTTGTGACGCTTCCACAAGCGCATATGGTGCGTGTTTGTACCTTCGTTCTGTTGACGAGGACAACCGGGTTCATTCTCATCTTTTATGTGCTAAGTCAAAGGTAGCACCTCTTAAGCCCACTACAATCCCTAGGCTTAAGCTTTGCGGAGCTTTGCTACTTGCTAAACTTTTAGCCCATGTTTTGAAAATCATGGGATTAACTATATCGTCTTGTAACTTATGGTCGGACTCTACCATAATCTTGGGCTGGCTAAAAACACGCCCTACTCTTCTCAAACCATTTGTGTGCAATAGGGTTGCTGACATCCAGCAACTCACTTCGGCTTCCGTTTGGCGACATGTTCCTACTAAATCAAATCCAGCCGATATGCTGTCCAGAGGCATACCTCCTCAAAATTTAAAAGGGCTTACTCTTTGGTGGAATGGTCCATCTTGGTTATTGGATGACAAATCTTCGTGGCCTAGTTCTGCTCATGTTAGTTCCGAACTTCCAGATCTGAAAACGGAAGTTCAAACTTTAATTTCATATCGTCCAAATGATTTTCCCATAGAGAATTTCTCTAGTATGACTCGTTTAGAAAGAGTCGTCGCTTATAGTCTTTGGTTCTACAAAAATTCTTCAAACTCGCCAAACAATCGGTTTTGCGGACCTATTACTGTTCAAGAAATCCGATCAGCTTTACTGTGCCTGATCAAAATGTCCCAAGCTGACTCCTTTTCTGATGAGCTTAAATCGCTTCAGCGCTCTGAACAACTGAAAAGTTCCTCGCCATTAGTGGGTTTTGCTCCATTCCTTGATGACATGGGCATCATTCGTGTCGGAGGTAGACTCCGAAATGCTCCATTTTCGTTCGACAAAAAACATCCGTTTCTTTTGTCGGGAAAACACTTGTTAGCCAAATTGATAGTAACACGGGAACATCTTAGACTGCTCCACGTAGGCCTTCAATTAATATTGGCTTCGCTTCGAGATCAATTTTGGATCTTATCAGCTAGGCACCTTGTTAGACAAATTGTGCATAAATGTGTAAAATGCTTTCGGTTTTCGCCAAAAACAACAGCCCCGATTATGGGCAATCTTCCTGCTTCACGAGTGCAACCTTCTCCGCCTTTCCACATTACTGGCATTGATTATGGAGGCCCCATAATGATTAAAGACCGCAAGGGTCGCGGGTGTAAGTCTATGAAGGCTTATGTCTGCTTATTTATTTGTTTTTCGACTAAAGCAGTTCACCTGGAACTGGTGACTGGCCTAACCACCGAACTATTTGTTATGACATTTCGACGTTTTGTTGCCCGTAGAGGCAAACCATTCCGTGTTTTTTCCGATAACGGTACTAATTTCGTCGGAGCTAATTCGGAACTGCAAGAATTAGCTGAATTTTTTAAGAAGCAACAGACTTCTATTGTCGAAGCCGTTGCTGCCATGGGCAGCGAATGGCATTTTATTCCTCCCCATAGCCCTCATTTTGGAGGTTTATGGGAGGCTGGCATAAAGTCCGTGAAAAAACACATCAAACGAATATTAGGAAATTCTATTTTGACTTATGAGGAGTTTTGCACTGCGCTTGTTCAAATCTAAGCAACCCTGAACTCTCGTCCCTTGTGTCCTTTGACGTCCGATCCTAATGACCTTCAAGCCCTCACGCCTGCACATTTCTTAATTGGTAGACCGTTGATAGCGCTCCCGGATCCAGACGTTACGAACATTGCTCAGCATCGTTTATCTTTATTTCAAATGCTTCAGAAACTTCATCAACATGTAAGGAGAAGATGGAGTCACGAGTATCTCGTCGGGTTGCAGCAGCGCCCAAAATGGCGATCAAACATTTCCGATCTTCAAAGGGACACAATGGTCCTTATTAAAGAAGATAATCACCCCCCCATGTATTGGAAAATTGGTAGAGTTGTAGAGCTGCATCCAGGCAGCGATGGCGTAAATCGAGTTGCTACCATAAGAACAGCAAATGGTGTAGTGCGACGTTTATTCGCTAAAGTTTGCCCTCTCCCTGTAGAGACCAATGAAACTGCGTGAAAGTGTAGTGAAAAAATAGCTTTTGGAATATTTTATTTTTTTTGTTTATGCTTGCTAACAGAATTTAAGATTTTAGAGACCCCTCAAATTATTGTCGTTTCTTTGAAAGTTGTGCTTTCAAGGCCGGGGGTATGTTTAGATTGTAAACTTATTTTAATTAAAACTTTATTGTTACGCTACTGATAGTGGCAGGGATTTCAACCAACATCCCTCTTTGTAAAATCAGTCATCATGTAGCCACATGATGAAACGAATGTTCTTTCGATAAATTTTGTTCGTTCTTATTACTATGTGTTTTATTCATATCGTTCTATGTACTTAACAAAATAAAGAACTACAGTCCACTACAATTAACAAGTATGTTATAATTCCTACGAAACTATAAAAATCTTAATTACATTTTTGTCTCATGCCTTATTGTTCATGTTTTACATTTTATAGTTTGCTTTTATAATATTAATAAATTGATAAGCTAGCCTAGTCCCATTTTTTAAATAAGATTTAACAATTAAAATTCTTATTTTGCATTTAATTGTTTATACGTGATAACCTGTTACTTAAAAAATCCCACAACGGGTACACAAGTATAAATTAAAGTTAACCAATCAACAATAGAAAAGAAAATAATTTAATAAAGTTGTATAAATGTCTACACAGCTGAATTTAAGAAAATACGCAGCATAGACAACGCACTATACTGCGATGTAAACAAAAAGTATGTAACTTTCAAATTAATTAGTGTATTGACTAAGAAACGTAATTGTAGAAATACGCGATATGTTAAACCTAACCGAGAAAGTAAATGCATATAAATGCTAACACAACAATATATGAAATTTGTGATAATATGTATACCCGCTACAAATTAATCGCAACAAATCCAAAACGTGTAATTAAAAAACAATAGGGGTACTTACAGTTGCTATTCATGCTTACTAGATTTAGATAAGCTAATAATCATACATCCTTAAAAGCTGAAACAAAATGTAACGGACAATAATTAATTTAAGCACACACGGTTGCTTGAGATGAAACAAAAAAGTACGTCGGACTTCTTATCTTATTTTGCGTAGTGTTGTCTCGATAGATCGTGTAGGTAAGAACAAGCCCCAATTCATTCTTTAATACAAAGTTTTTCCAATAATATAGTAGGTATCGGAAGTAGACATCCAGAAATTACGAAGTTAATAAACTTGATGCATAGCGTGTATAGCAAGATTTTTCCATGTTATATTCATTTCCACAACACTTAACAAAAATCTGGCAGGCACGAAACACAAAGTAAAGTTTACGTAACACAATTTTGTCAATCAATTTATCGCAATAAAAAATTCACAATCTAGGGTACATTAAAATGAATGTTACAGTAAGTCGCTTAGTATAAACTATTAATATCTGCTTATTAAAGATAGTTTTAGTAAAAATCGCTGTATATTTTTGAAAACTCATAAAAGTAAAGTCGCAGATTGATTGATTGATTGATAATAGTGTCATTACTTAATGGAAAACTGAACTAATAATATTTTTTGTTTGTGTTGTGGTATAAAACATTTAGAATGTTATTAACGCTTAGTTTAAATTTTGACGTAGCAACGATATTTTTTATTAATCGGACAAATACATATTTATGTATTCACTTCAAGGTTTTGTGTAGATGTTGATAAAAAAAAGTTTAAAATTTAAAGGAAGTTCTATACGTTCTGAAACAGTCCTGCAGGTTATGTATCTTAAAGCTAAAAATTGTTATGTTAAAAAACTTTGGGTACGGTTTCTCGTGTTGTATGAATTTTGTCCAATTGTAAATGTGATTTATGAGTTGAAGGTTACTGGTTATTATTTCTAGTTTTATCGTGGACAATTCTCTCTATTAACTTGTAAAAAAATATCAATTTTGATATTTTAGATGTAAAAGATTCATTGAGGTAAGAATGCATTTTTATTTTACGGCGAAATTTAATTTTGTTGTATTATTGCAGCGAGTTGGGTTACGTGTAATTCAGATCAAAAAATCGTTTAATATTTTGCAAGTTGTTTTTCCCTGAGTCAATACTTTGGATATGTAGGAATGCCGGAATTAAATACCTAAATTTTGATGCCAAATTGTAGTCTAGCACACCTGAATAAGAAAATAAATTAAAAAATTATCTCGATAACTAAATCTTTAATGGAAATGCTAAAAATTTCGAGAGAATGAGGTTTCAGCTGAACAAGAATTGCGAAATACAAAGGATTGTAACATCCCGTAAGCATTCATTACGTTTAAAATTTAATTTTGCATTCGCTTATTTGATGCAACTAATCTAGCATTTGAATTTATTCACTTTGGCAACGTTGCGCTTAAATTGCATTTAACAATTCCGTCTCAACCACGTTATGTTGCGAGTGGTTAGTAAGGAACGAAAGACAATTTTCTTAATAATGGCGTATAAACGTATACAAATTAATTTTTCTTATTTCCAGTTAATTAAAGGTAAGTTTATCTTCATTCCGATATAATTTTTTTATTGAATTCAACATTTTTTAGTAATTTCATAATGTGACGCAATATTTTAGCAAAGGAACGTTCAGTTAAGGCCGTTGTATAACTCAAAGTGTTTTCATAGGAATAAAAATCGTTCTAATTATTCATATTTAAGGTCTTTATCTTTATTGATCTTTATCTCTATCTTGACTTTTCCAATTTATGTGTATCTTTAATTCTTTTGAGGTATTTTGATTTGTGATTTTATGGAACTTCAATACTATTTCGTTTGGAAAAAAAGCTTATCACTTAATCGAAGAATGTGCTATTAATAGAAGATCTGCAATAACTATAAAATTGTGGGAACTACGTTAGAGTGTATCTCCTATTGCTGATGAGCCCCAAAAGGGCGAAACGGCCGTCCAGTAATTCACTCGGGTGGCGTTTGCACAATTGCATTGACATTGCTTACCCCCAATGTCCTTTTACGTTGTGGTTTTATCCCGACAAATTATTCAAAGCTGATTTTGAATTTCGCGGGTGTTAAACTAATTCAACGTGTTTACCGCGGTTTATAGCTATTTTATAGTTAACTTTAGAAACATAGTAAAATTACAATATGAGATGGCTCTGCCATCAAACACTTTTGAATCTGCAATAACGTAGCCTTTGATACTGATGAGTCAGTTTTGGCTTTAGTAACTGCGTTGTTGATTAATGATTACGCCTTAAAGTCATATTAATTTAATTAATACTTCGTAACAAGTTAGACGTTTATTAATTTTAAATTTGATATCGGTCATGTAGTTTTAAGATTTTTTATGGAGTTTTACTTACCACTAATTTAAAAATTATTGGCGCCCAAATGTTTATTATCAAATAAATTATAAGAAATTCACACCTTTGTACTTTTGTTTCATTCAAGCTCACACCCAGAAGTCTGTGTTCCGACAGCTGCCGGGGTAAAAATAATTTTTTTCTAGTAAATAGTAATAATATAATTGTTATATATTTTTTATTTTACATTACACTGGCGCCCAACGTGGGGCTAAATTTGGATTGAAATAATTACTGTGAATTTCCTAAATTTTGAATTGAATAAATATTTTGTGACGAGCTGTCATGAATTGTTTTTGCAAGGCGTTGATGCCAAAAATAAAAATACCGATAGTAGACCAAAGTTGTTGCGAGCAAAGTTATCTCTTGAAAAAGTAGATTTAACAATTTTTTGAAATGACCCAAAAGTTGACATTGACCAGCAAGATAAATTAAACATATTAAATAATAAAGTAAATGAATTAAATATATTATTAAAAATTTATAAAACTAAACCAAAAAATAGCGAATATCTTCGATTCAGCACACACTTTACTCATCTTTAGCGTAGCATTAAAAACAAATCAAATGCCACAACGTCACATTTTCAAAAGTACAATCTAAAATCATAACTAAAACAGTTGTGACAAGATGGCGCATTTCTAAAAATTTATTTATATAAAACTTAGTATTATTTAAATTAACATACTTTTTAGATGTTTTTTTAAGCCTGGAATTTTGTGCTCATTTTACCGCACTGTAGAGGATTCTACAAAACTGTCACATAAAAATGTCAGTAAAAATCAAGTTACATTTGATGTGCAAAGAATTATAAAACACTTAAGGAGACTAATACAGCAATTACGTGTTTTGTATCTCAATTAGGTTTAGGGTTCTCAGTTTTAATAATTAAAAAATATTTTTTTAATATTTAAATTACACTATATAATAATTACTGTTTTCAATATATTTTGATTTATTTCATTAATTCATAAATATTAATTATACATAATTAAACGATTTTTTTAAAGAAAATTTTAAAATATAAAAAAGTTTACGAAAAACAGTAACAACAAACATTATTTTTAATTTGTGTTTAATAATTTTTGTTTATTGTAAACAATTTATACAGTTTTTATTTACATAAATTATTTAAAATTTTGCTTAGAAACAAACGGCAAACGCAATTGCGGATTTAAATTAAAACCAAAAAACCCCGGTTAACAATTAAAAACAAAATTTAACGCATATTTACTAAATTACCGGTAATTTTGAGAACCTTAAATGTTTTATTTTCTTAATAAAATTTATTCCGTTTTATTCGTAACATAAAAATCTTAAAACGATGTTTTGCGTTTATCTTTTGCGCGAAAAATGTTCTCCGTTTTAATTATCATATCGACCAAAGAGAAATTTTTGTTAAATTAATTAACAGCACAAACACTTTAATCTTTCAACCTCCCTTTTGCTTATACATAGGGTGTGAACAACCCTTTTACTATGGATATATTTTAGGTTACATAATGATCCCACAATAAATCATGACCTCGCTAAAAGGCCGACTTAAGATTTATGGACGTATTTATAATACAATTAAGATAGTTATGTTAGATTTGGAATTGTAGCGAAACGGTTATTGTAACAAAATAATACGATACAGATACATTTTTTCCTGATCTTTTGTTTAATTTCTTAGACATTTTAAAAATTTTTATACAACCAAGTTCATAAAATATTTTCTTAATTAAAACGCATTTGTCATATTATTGTATATATTAAACAAAATTATATTCAGACAAGTAAGCGCATTCTTGAATACACAGGACAATGCGTTTTAAGTGAATTCATTAACGTGGTCATTCATATTCAACAGCAGAAATATCTGCTAGTAAAGCCCTCTTTACTGTTTTATATTAAAGGAGTTGGAATTGGGAGACCTCCATTAATTGTGTTTGCTAGGCTTAATCGAAGCATGTATAAAAGACCATCCAGTTCCTAGCCTTTAATCAAAAAAACATTTTACATTATAAAAATTCTTTTATGTAAATTTTGTAAAAACAAAATTATAAAAAGTATCTTGCGTGGTGTTAACGTTTTTATGTTTTAAACTTTAATAGATTTTCTATAATAGATTTAGAAGTCGTATCTACCGATTTAATGCACTATAAATGTCTATCAAAATAATCTTATATTCAACTTGGTTTGCATTTACTAAGCGTTGCGGTGCTATCTGACATTAGTAATCAGAAAAGTCGTATCTACAGAACTTTGTACATATACGACGCTTTAGTTTAGTAAATTAGTTAAGATAATGTTAGATAAACTATATTACGTTAGTTAAGACTGATTTTTAGATTTTTGTAACAAGCTACTGTTGATTTTATTATTTATTTATACAAAGAACTGGTAAGTTATTCTATTACCGTAATGTTGACAGTAGAGGAGACCGGGGAGGGTTGATACATTTTTTACAAAAATGGTAATGAAAAATTTGTAATCAACATTTATCAATCAATTTATGTAAAAGTGTAATTTAAGGACTTCGCTTAGTAGTTTGGCAATAATCAATTATTGAAAATTGAAATTTTATCCTTGATTATAAATTTTTTAAATTGTCAATGCAAAGTGTCTCAACCCTCCCTATACATAGGTGGCTTGATACACTAAATGGGAGGTTTGATACAATAAGAAATTAGGTATCTACAAATCTACATATAAATAGGAACGTAATCTTTTATTATTAAAACACCACTTAATTCATACATAGTTCGCAATTAAAATTTTTATTTTATCATTAACACAGGCTGAATGGCACCATTTCAAACACTGCTGGCACTGCATCAGAAAATGGATCTTTCGACTCGTTTTCGTCCTCAGAAGAGTCATCGAACACACTTTTTTTCTGTTTTGTATTCCAATCCAAAACTTTTCTTTTTTCTGTTCCACTGGTTGTAACCGGCGTTGAAACTTAGTCATGAATCTTTTATGTAAGACCCCGTATTCAGATTCATCTGGCTGAATTTTCTGTTTTTCTTTTTTTAACGATTGATTAGTTCGATGTTAGCATCGAAAACGTTTTACTCGTTATTTTATTACGTTTGATTTAAGTTTATTTGTATTTAATAGTTATTTCACAATTATTACTGGTATTTTTTTAAATGCATAAAGTTCCGTGATTTTGATTTAGTGTTTTTACTTCTGGTTATCTCAGTAGAATAACAACTCTATCTAATTTACGACTTCCTTTTTGGAATGTAATTTGATCAATTTTTCTTGGTATCTATACTTTTGTTTATGTTGAGTTCTTTTACGAGCGCGATTTGGACCAGCTGATAATTTAACGGAGTAAGCGTTTTCTGTGAGAAGATTTTCTTTCTTTTGAGTACCTACGTGACATGATGCACGTGGCAATTATAGTTTTCATCTTTGTTAATTTACTTTGTTTAGTGTTCCATCTTTTACAAAGATTTTACGGCGCAAGTTTGTTGAATTAAGTGGGATTACGAGGTGTTATAAGGAGTAAAATGATGATGATGATGATTTTGGGAGAGTTCTTTTTGTCGCAATTAAGAAATACCGGGTACCGTAATGTAGTCAAGTGTTCGGGGTGTTTTACCCTACCGTTATGCAATACCGCGGAAGTTAAGCAGATGGTGCCGTGAAAATTGAGTGATGTGATGGGAAATATTGGTTTTCCAAATTCGTAATTTTACGGTTTAATGAACTTCATGGTATCCATAATAAAACTCACGTTCGAGTTGGATTTATTTTCGATGTTTTGTGTTAAAAAATCCAGTCTTCGCTTTTGTGCGGATTTCAATTAAGTAGTAAAATAAATCTTCCGCCGTCATTCCATTGTTTGGGGGTCCCACCGAGCTTGTATTTGACTACTGTACACCTAGACCGTCCCGGGGTCGATCTAAACTCGAGAGCTTCTGGAACCGCTGTGCTCAGAGTTTACCTGGAGTATACAATTGAGTAAAGGTATTTATTGAATTTGTTATTATCGTGAAGTGAACCGCGATCGATATGATTTAAAAGCTTTGAATTGAGCCGACTGAATTACGGCTAATTTGAAATATTTCAAGAAACACTTGAAGGTGTTTGCGTGAAGTTCGCTTTAATTAATTAATTTTGTTTTGTGTATGTAAAAAAATAAGTCTTATTCATGCATGAAAGATAATGTAACGAAATGTAACATATAATTTGTTTGAACGTTTAGTTCGAAGCAAAGTTTCGAACGTATATTTTGTGACTTTTGTTTTTTTTATTTGTTGTTAAATTTACCGATTAAGTATGCGGACAAGGCCTTGAATTTTATTTTTGTGTTTTATTGAAAAACCAGTTAACGCTTTATTTTTTTTTTATATTGAAACGTCCGAGAAATTACTTGCAAATGCAAGAGCCTTCTAGAACTGTTATCTAGTTTCTAGAAAATATAGCGAAAAGTGAGGAACGATCGAGAAGAATTCGCTGATGTCTATAAAAGCCGAAGATGGAAATCGTAAGTTAGTTATTGCTGGAATGTGAAAGCATGCAGTATTAAGAAGGTTATCAAGTTGAAATAAATACGTATCACGCGCGGCGTTTTAAATAAATAACAGTGTACACCGAATCGAGTGAACGTGACTATCAGCTGTGAAATCCGAGAACGTTATCTTATCTTAAGTGATATAAATTATAGTGTAAGTGTTTTTATTAAATATTATTATTAGATTTAATTAGCTCGGTTAGTTTAAAAGTGCATATTTTTCTAGAATAAGTAAACGTAGTTTTAATCGTTTTAAATAAATTAGTTTTTAAGTAATAAATTCGTTACAAATTGGTATCAGGTGTTCGGTTTTAAACCCGTGGAAATCGTGTAAATAGATAAAGCTGTTCGCGATTTTTATTAGTGTAAATACCATTAAGTAATTTATTATCGCTCGAGATACGATACGCGTGTTTGTTTATAAAGTAGTGTATTTAAAAACTTTATATTCGTGTTATATTTAAATTTATGCCGGTGACGCGTTCGCAAGCAGTTAAAATGGATGCAAAGCTATTTGAATTTCTTGAATCAATCAAAAATGGTCAGGAATCGATGAATAGGAAAATGGAAGAAAATTCTCAGAAGATGGAAGAAAATTCTAGAAAAATGGAAGAAAATTCGCAGAAAATAGAAGAAAAGTTTTACCAAAATTCACAGAAAATTGAAGAAAAACTGACGGAAAATTCAAGAAAAATGGAAGAAAAACTCTTCGAACATTCTCAGAAAATGGAGGAAAGTTCTAGAAGTTTAAAAGAAGAAATACGAACGAGCATAGAAAATCAAATTAAAATTGTTCAAGAGGAAACCCAAGCAGACATGTTAAACTTAAAAGAAGAAATTTGCGATTCTGTGAATGAGAAAATAGAAGCAATAGAGGACAAATTAGAAGACAGAATAAAACTGATTGAAGAAAGAATGAAGCAGATGAATTGTCACGGCGAAGGAAGCGTCACGAGTGAGGATTTAATAATGGACCATCGTGAAGAAAACACTCACAAGTTCAAAGTTGTACCACCGAATTTTGATGGTAAAGTTCCATGGTCAACCTACTACAAGCAGTTTGAAGCCGCAGCTACTGCTAATGGTTGGAGCAACAAGCAGAAAGCGACGTCTTTAATCGTGTCCTTACGTGGAGAAGCGCTGGGAATTTTACAAACTGTTCCGGACCACCTGCAAGAAAATTACGAACTCTTAATATCACGATTAGAAATGAGATATGGGGATGCTCATCTTCAACAAGTATACCAGGCTCAAATTAAAAGTCGGGTTCAAAAAGCTGCCGAAAGTCTTCAAGAGTTTGAGGCTGACATCGCCAGATTAACACGGCTTGCGTATCCTACAGCACCGGATACCTTCCTGGAGCAGTTAGCTATTCAAACTTTCGTAGATGGCCTCCGAGACAGCGAAACACAGCAGACCCTCCGGTTAGCTCGACCGAAGACGTTAGATGACGCATTAACCCATGCTCTGGAGTTCGAGGCGGCGAAACAAGCGTCGCACCGAGGCAGCCATAAGCTCCGTTGTGCTGCAGAAGTATCCTCGCACACAGAAGAAAGCATTGAAGACATAGTGCGACGGGTATTTCGGGAACGAGAAGCTCGAGGAAGAGAACTGACGTGCTGGAACTGCGGAGAAGTGGGCCACGTACGACGCCGTTGTACTAAGCCCAAAAGAAGACCAGAAGAGCGCCCGGAAAACTAGAACGGGTCGACCGAATGGGGCGAAAGTCGACCTCAACGAGCCATGCCCCGGAGATTACCATCCAAATGGCATCGCCTAGGGAGCAATTGCATAGCATTTATCTCGATGGCAAGATCAATGGGAGAAGCGTCCAGTTACTGGTTGACACGGGAGCGACGAAGACCATCATTCGTCCTGACATGTTATTGGAAAACGAGAAGACATCACCAGTAACAGTACGACTTCGAACGGCGACGGGCGACGAAATACCTACTCACGGACAAGTCAAAGTAACCATTGGTTTGGGAAATGGAGTACTCGACCATCAAGTACTGGTAGCCGACATCACGGAAGAAGTTATCCTGGGAATGGACGTGATAAAGAAGTATGGGTTCCATTTGGATATGAAGAACGATGTCCTGAAGATCGACAATGAAGAAATTCCTTTTCATTCGTCAGAGAAGGCAGCCGTGCGAGTCTTGTTGAGTGAAGACGTGATTCTGCCTGCAAGGACGGAAAGTGTGGTGATGGCACGCCTGGATGGAAATCTCCGGGAAGGCTACATACGCGCGATTGAACCAATGGAAGGCGGTTTAGTTGAAAAGGGACTACTCGTTGCCAGAACCTTAGTACGAGTAAAGAAGACGATGCCAGTAAGGATCTTAAACATCAACTCAGATCCTGTAACGTTGAAAAAGAAGACCGTGGTAGGCCAATGCACGCCAGTATCACAAATTGTGAGATGCGTGAAGACGAACGAAGATACGCCGCCGAAGAAGTGTCCACAACATCTATTGGACATTCTTACCACCAAATGCCAAAACCTCAGCCAAGACCAGCTGGCTAAAGTTAAAGTGTTGATCCAAGAGTACCAAGATGTGTTCGCGCTGGAGAGTGGCTCCAAAGGAAGAACTAACATGGTGAAACATAAAATTAATACCGGAGACGCTCGGCCGATACGACAACATCCACGCAGACTTCCTTTGGCGAAAAGAGAAGAAGCCGAACAAATAATTACGGATATGGAGAGAGAAGGCGTGATTGAACCTTCAAGTAGTCCATGGGCATCCCCAGTGGTACTCGTGAAGAAGAAGGATGGATCAACGAGGTTTTGCGTAGACTACAGGCAGCCAAGCGACGTGACCAAAAGGACAGCTACCCTTTACCTAGAATTGACGATACGCTAGACACCCTGTCAGGATGCCAGTGGTTTCCTACGTTAGATTTAAAGAGTGGATACTGGCAGGTAGAATTAGAACCCAAGGATCGTGAAAAACAGCTTTTACGATCGGAACTGGTTTGTGGCAGTTCACTGTAATGCCCTTCGGCCTGTGTAACGCTCCTGCAACGTTCGAGCGTTTGATGGAAACCATCTTGCGCGGATTGTCTTGGAAGACGTGCTTGGTCTACCTGGACGACGTGATCGTGGTTGGAAGGTCGTTTGAAGAGCACTTAAACAACTTGAAGGAAGTGTTCCAGAGATTACGTGGGGCTAACCTCAAACTGAGCCCAAAGAAGTGCCACGTATTTAAGAAGGAAGTCCAATACCTTGGCCACGTCGTATCTAGAGACGGAGTAAGGGCTGACCCAGACAAAATCCGAGCAGTGCACGCATGGCCAAGACCGATCGACAAACATCAGGTCCGAAGTTTCCTTGGGTTGTGCACTTATTATAGAAGATTTGTCCCCGGATTTGCCAATATTGCCAAACCATTGACAAAACTAACCGAAGAAAAAGCAGAATTTAGATGGAATGAAAACTGCGAAAATTCTTTTAATCAACTAAAACAGGCCCTAGTCACTTCGCCAATTTTGAGTTATCCACGAGAAGATGGAAAGTTTGTTTTGGATACCGACGCAAGCAATATGGCCATAGGCGCGGTCCTTTCGCAGGTTCAAGATGGACAAGAAAAGGTGATCGCGTACTTTAGCAAGGTTTTGTCTAGGCCAGAAAGGAATTATTGCGTGACTAGGAGGGAGCTGTTAGCAGTCGTTAAGTCCATCGAACATTTCTACAAGTATTTGTATGGACGAAGATTTTTACTGAGAACAGACCACGCCGCTTTAAAATGGCTACTGCAGTTCCGTAACCCAGAAGGACAAGTAGCAAGATGGATCGAGAGACTGCAAGAGTATGACTACGACACAGAACACCGTGCCGGAAGCAGTCATCGGAACGCTGATGCCTTATCCAGAAGACCATGTCCGGCGGACTGCAGCCATTGTTCGCGACTGGAAGAAAAAGTCGAATGCCTCCGGAGAACTGCTATGGTTGATGATGAGTGGGAACCTGAGCAGTTACGTCGCGAACAAGAAGACGATCCTGAAATAAGACTACTCCTCGACTGGAAAGAAAGCGGCCGACGACCAACCTGGGAAGAAGTGAGTGCTTTGGGCAAAAATATCAAAGCGTACTGGGCGCAGTGGGACTCCTTGATAGTAGAAGACGGTCTTCTTAAGCGATCCTAGAAAGTGCCGAGGGCACGGGAAACAAACTACAGCTGGTAGTGCCGAAAAGCAGGGTGACCGAAGTGTTGAAGCATCTCCACGATGGGACATCAGGAGGACACTTTGGCATTAAGAAGACGTTGGGTAAAGTGCGAGAACGATTCTACTGGATGAACTGCAAAGAGGACGTCATGAAATGGTGCCGTAAATGCATAGTCTGCGCTTCAGGAAATGGTCCAGCGAGAAAGCGCAAAGCACCCATGAAACAATACAACGTAGGAAGCCCTTTGGAAAGAGTAGCGATTGACATCGCAGGGCCGTTCCCAGAATCCGATTCGGGAAATAAATACATCTTGGTGGCGATGGATTATTTCACGAAATGGACGGAGGCTTACGCCATACCCAATCAGGAAGCAGCTACAGTCGCAGACGTATTAGTAAAGGAGTTTTTCTGCCGGTTTGGAGTTCCGTTGGAATTACACTCCGATCAAGGCCGCAATTTTGAGTCTGGGCTGTTTCGAGAAGTTTGCCGACTGTTAGGAATTAAAAAGACTAGGACAACGCCTCTCCATCCTCAGTCTGATGGCATGGTTGAACGGATGAATCGAACAATGGGCAAGTACTTAGCCAAGGTAGTGTCCGAACATCAAAGAGACTGGGATCAGTACTTGCACCTCTTCTTAATGGCGTACCGATCATCCGTTCACGAAAGCACAGGCCAAACACCATCCTGTGTCATGCTCGGTCGTGAAATACGATTGCCATGCGATCTTCAATTTGGACGAAGACCGGAAGAAGAAGTCGCTGGAGAAGATTACGTCAGCAAGCTGGCAAAGAGGCTAGACGAAGTACATGAAGAGGTTCGTAAAAACACACAAATTGCCAGCGACAGGATGAAAACAAGATATGACGTCAAGGCGCAAAATGGTGGGTTTCAACCTGGCGATATGGTTTGGTTGTATAACCCTCAAAGGAGACGTGGTTTGTCGCCGAAGCTGCAAAGGCAATGGGAGGGCCCTATGAAGTCGTGCAGCGTATTAACGACGTTATATACCGCATCCGAAAACCGCCCAGAGGCAAGCCAAAAGTGGTCCACGTCGATCGTCTAGCCCCGTTTGCTGGCGATAACCACAATCCGCAAGTTCAGGTCCGAACCAGAGTAATAAGTAGCAGAACCAGGAATCCAATCGAAGAAATGGAGTTCGAAAAGTTTATGAACTTATACGGAGGTTCTGGAAAAGCTAGGTTCGGAGTTACCACCGAGGAACAACAAGACCTGTTCCAGACACAAAAATTACCCCATCGCACATTGCGTGAGCGAGGAGCTTGACATGTCCAAAGGGGTTGCAGTCGTGTTTAAAAAGAAGTTTGGACAGCTAGATGAATTACGAAGACAGCAACCGGCAGTCGGAAAGGTTTTAGGACTACGTGGTGACGGACGCTTCGTTTTCTATCTGGTCACCAAGAAATACTCACGTGTCAAGCCGTTATACAAAGATCTGTGGCGAACATTATGGAGTCTCAAGAGACAAATGGAGTTCCATCATGTTAAGAAATTGGCAGTACCCAAGCTTGGTTGTGGCTTAGACCAATTGAATTGGAGGACAGTTCGAAACATGTTGGAGGTCGTCTTTCGAGGAACAGGCGTTCAAGTGTTGGTCTGTAGTTACCAACCGAGGAGAGTATTGGGTCAGGAAAAGTCCATTGACTGTTACTTTTATGGTCAAGGAAGTTGCCGAAATGGAGGAAGCTGCCGCTATCGCCACGATCCCTTTTACCGGTGTCGCATCCAGTCTCCTGTTCTGGGACAGAACAGTCCTAAGAAGGGGGCAGTGAAACGTCCGAGAAATTACTTGCAAATGCAAGAGCCTTCTAGAACTGTTATCTAGTTTCTAGAAAATATAGCGAAAAGTGAGGAACGATCGAGAAGAATTCGCTGATGTCTATAAAAGCCGAAGATGGAAATCGTAAGTTAGTTATTGCTGGAATGTGAAAGCATGCAGTATTAAGAAGGTTATCAAGTTGAAATAAATACGTATCACGCGCGGCGTTTTAAATAAATAACAGTGTACACCGAATCGAGTGAACGTGACTATCAGCTGTGAAATCCGAGAACGTTATCTTATCTTAAGTGATATAAATTATAGTGTAAGTGTTTTTATTAAATATTATTATTAGATTTAATTAGCTCGGTTAGTTTAAAAGTGCATATTTTTCTAGAATAAGTAAACGTAGTTTTAATCGTTTTAAATAAATTAGTTTTTAAGTAATAAATTCGTTACAATATATATTAATTTTTATATTCAGCTTGTGAATTTTTGTCCTGCTTATTATTATTTCATTTATTATTTTTATTCAAGTGTGTTTGATATTCATTTTTTTTTATTTTATTCAGTCAATAAATGTTAAATTGTTAAACTGTAAAGAGCTTTTATTCATTCAGCTGCTGCGTACGTAAATTTTTAAGTGCATTTCAGAGTTTAGCAAGTTACAACTCGAGGTAAGTCCAGGGGTTGTAACCAACCAGATGAGCTTCTGGGTTATCAGGGGTCCGGAAGCTATAATCATCGTGTCCTTGATTGGCGCCCTAACCGATTTTAAGTTTTTTTTACCCTTTTATTTCGATTTTATTGTCAATCTCGTTTCCAAGTAATCACGGAATTTTAAAATATAACCCACCCCGTCTCCACTGAGCAGCGGCACAATATCGTTTATGTTACCTCATTTCAGGCAGTGATTTTGTTCCAACTTTTGCATGTAACATGGTTATTTGTCGTTTCACCTGTTGGATTCTGCTTTTCATCCGTTTTTTTTCTTCTCTCGCATTATATTCGGCCTCAATGGCCTCTTTTTCCGGGGTGTCAGTTAATATTCTAGTTCGACCAGGGTTTCTTCCTCCTTTTCTTTTTTGAGGTAGTGCCTTGGGATAAGGACGAACTTCTTCAGGACTTTTAAATGAAGCAGAAGTGGTGCTGTAGATAGTTAGGTTAACGAAGTTTCCATTGCATTTGGGGTTGACTTCTGTTGAGATGAGGATGTGCCAGTTTGAACGGTTGGCTCATCTATATCCTGTTTTTCTTCAGGGTTTTGCCATAGTTCCTGATACGGTCTGTTTGTAACTTCCGCTCCTGCGAAATCGAGATCTTCAAATAAATGTGGATTGAACGGATAAATTTCAGTAGAAGAAAATCCTTTAGTTATATTTGAAGGCGAGAAAGCTCTTACATAAGCTAATCCAACTAATTCCGGTATATGTTTTAATGAAATTGTTTGTCCTGGATGACTCACCATCCATGCATCTACCTGTTCATTATAATATCTCTTAAATGGGCCAAAAACCGACACGTTCAGTGGTTGTAATCGGTGGCTCGTGTGAGGTGGTAAAGTTAACAAATGAATGCCATTTAACTTACAAGTGTTTAATGCTTTAGGTGAAATGTGGCTATCGTGATTGTCAAGAACCAATATACATTTGTTTTCTTTTGAACATTTTGCGTGTTTAATGAAGTGATCTAGATATTCTCAGCAGTCATCCAACCGCTTTCATGCGTCACAGCAATGGAACCTGGAGGAGCACCTTGGATCATGTAATCCTGCATTCTCACACGAGGAAATATAAACAATGGTAGCACTGAATTTCCCAATGCATTTATGGCGCTGTTACCAGTGTCCCACGTTCTGCAGAAGTAGTTTTATAAATTTGCTTTTGGCCTTTACGAGCAATGATCTTTTGTGGTTTGTGCACAGTAGTCACTCCAGTTTCGTCCAAGTTAAATATGGATTCTGGACCAAAAGGTTCCCGTTTCATTAGATTCTGCAAATTTTTGTAAAATGCTTGTACATTATGCTGATTGAAGGCAGTCGCTCTGTCCAAGCTAGTGGGTTCAGGAGTTCTCAAAGGTAGTTGAGGATGACGTGACATGAAACCTGTTACGTGCATAAATTTAAATAATGCATTACCCTGTATATCAGTTTAATTAAAAATTACTTTTATATTTCTCGACGCCATCTATCGGGTTCGTTGGTCACTTTGTATTGAGTAGGCGATATCCGGCGTGATTACCGGCATTTTGAGTTTAACATCGTGCCTGTTATTATCTATGTCTGCGTGAACTGAAAATCGCTTTTCTAAAATCATCCACGTGTTGGGACACGATGGAAAATAGAAGGTTTCTTAATTAACTCAGTTTATTCACGCAGAGTAAGTGGTTTTGGTTCTTTCTTTAATTAAAGGTAATTTTTATGTCTTTTGTTAGCGCCATGTGCCACCTCCTAAATAGGGGTATTCTGGTTGTACTTTAAATTCTACCAGGGAAAGTTGTGACTTCGTTGTGATCGTGAAACATTCGAATCGTCACCGGCCATTCCTACCACCATCTGGCCCATGATTTCTAGTCGATACTGAAGTACGAGAGAGGAACCTCGACACATATTCTGATGGGGCGATTCTAAATATTTATAAGGCCTACAGTGATAACTTATTAAACCACAAATAAGAGGTACAACGCATTCGACAACCGAGTTATATGATATATACTTTCTTTTACCTTAAGTAACGATTTTTGTAGATTTCACTTTCGTGAGGAATTAGTTTGACACGACTTGCTATTTTAGAGTGCTTACAGGATAGCGTGCCGAGGAAAGTACTTTCTTCGTACGAGTGGAAGTTCCTGTGTTTGTGGTAAGTGTTTTATGTATCTTATTTCGTCGTCAACAAGATCGCTCACGAAACTGTTTTAAATATTAATTCCGTAATGACTAACGTAATTGGATTACCATTTAATTAGTAAATTTGCTTATGTTACGTATGCGGTGTACTACCCATAATTATTATGATCAGTTTATGTTAATGCCATAATTATTATCACTGCTTTATTGTCAGTAATGCCATGTTACTAATTATTTAAACGATATTTACTACCATCTGTTCTTCGCTATTCATGTAAACATAATTCACGTATGTATTGTGTGTTGTCGATACTTCGGATATTTAGTTATACTCAGACTAAAATTATTATTGGTCGTACTAGCCAATTGTTCTCAATTCGAACGTTAACCTATTGATCATTATAGAGGAATTAAAGTGAAATTGTTATTAACGATTTAGTTTTCTTTCTTTCGTTTCTTTCAGCATTACGAACCTAACATTTTGTTACAAGTGTGACCCGTCTGTATGGAGCGGGACAGAAGTTACTTTGGGATAAGCTGTGGCGCCCTGAAACACCTTTTTTTTTATTTCTGGTGAACCTACCCCTCTCACCGACTATTGCGAATTGGCCGTGCAGGTTCGTAAATAGCAAAAGCTTGTAACAAACCTTTTAACCAGTCGTAGGAGGCACACTCGTTCTTCTTCCAGTTTTCTGGTAGCTTCTTACTGTTTGCTTGGGCGAATTGATGCGCAAATTTTCTTGTTTGCTTAAGTGTAAGACCATAGTAAAGGTTTGTAGAAGTGAGTAAATATTCCATTAAAAGCGATTCTTCGTGAGGTGTAAAAATTTGTGAAGTAACAAAATTTGACGTAAAAGTAATACTTCTATCCTCTTGGTATTTTGAAACATGTCTCTTCAACGTCATTTTGTCAACACTGTACTTTCTGGCAGTAGTTCTAAGTGCTTTATTTTCATTCACTACTTCAAGCACTGCACTTTTAAATCCTCTGGGGATTACTTTGTCCGACCTTTGCATTTCTATTTAAACGGCATTTATAACTGTGTTGCTCAATTAACCTAAATAATTGCCGTAAAAATTTCCTAATTTGTCATAAATTATAAAATAAATAAATACAACTTAAGTACAATTACTTAATAGAGGGAGGTTTAATACGCGTATCAAGCCTCCCAACGCAAACTGTATTAAACCTCCCGGAACGACAAATTAATGAAATATTATAAAGAAACGTGTTATGACATTCCATTAAAGACCAATACTACTGGTCTCTATGTTCTACATGAAATGCGCTTCAAGCATAATGTAATGAATTTCGTTAGTATTTGTTGTTAAGTTAAAAAAACATTACGTTTGCTATGCGAAAACTTACATCGAATAGGTACAAAACACACTATCACCTTGAAAACTTTTAAACAACACACAACCGTTGCTAGATTTTATTCAGTCACTTTTCAACATTCACAGTTGGCACTGGGCGCGGTTATGGCTTCTTTAAGGAACCGAGGTGGGAAATTTGAATGTGTATCAAGCCTCTCCACGTATCAAACCTCCCTAGTCTCCCCTACACCTAGAAAAAGACTTGGCCAGATTTATCTAAGACTTTATAGTCAGTGTTCCGTTTTGTACATATTTGTAGTTATAGTTACCTACGCCTATTCGCGTGACTTGCATTTTTGTATAACTATTTAAGTACGCTACTGATTTGTTGTATTGTTGTTGTACCCAGAATTCTTGGGAGGAAGAGACGCCGATTTGGTTCTTGCGTATTTGTATTTTTTTGGAGAGAGAGAAAAGAAGATGTTAGGCTCTGTTCGGTAGGCCTGAGACAATATGGCTGGCCTTGCCATTAACATGCAAATGAACTTAGTGTAATTTGTTGTATTTCTTCCGAGTACGCCATTGCGTATGATTTTTTGTTTATTAAAGTTCGTTTACAACTAGTGTTTGTTTGCCTTGTGTATTAACTGTTATTTACCATGAGCATCATTACCCGGGCGGTGAAAATTGGATCGCGCCATCTTATTGTTCAACAGTATCTTTATACTGTGATAATGTCTGCACAATTATGTCCACAGTCCACTCAATAACGAAGCATTTTGGTTATGTTGCCAAGTCTAACTGACAAAACATCGAGTTCTTGTGCATCAGAAAAATCATCAGGAGTGACCCTTGGGTCTCTGTTACATTTTGGTCTTCCTTCGTTCCGGATAAAGAAATTTTATATGGTAATTATAAACACAATGCTCCATGAAGCTGTAACACCTTAATGCGGTAAGATCCTTTACAATTTCCTTACATTAAATATTTATGTTATGCTCGTATTAGCGATAAGGGTGCATTCTACAGAAGAAACGTCTAAATTTTTATTTGATGGATGTAACCTTATTGACAAAACTAGCAGCGTTTCTGCTAAGACTTCCTTACATAACCAAGCCAAACATGCTCAGCATGTTCCTGGCAAAAATCTAATTCAAGGTCGAAAGAAGTCTCTTATAGTTTAGCACAAGCATCATCATCTGTTTGCGTGGTGTTCCTGGGAGATCATTTCATAAATCATTGTCCCGATTTTTTGGCTTTATTGGTCAAAGCTCGCTTTAACAAAGTGAGATACCTTAAACTTTATACTGTTTGCATTCGTCATAGCAATCAATACAAATGCACTTCTGCATTCATTTGCAAATTTTGCAAGCAAAGACATAACCATTTGTTATGCTTTAAGAGTTCTTCTAATACTCATACCTCCACTGATACCAACAACTCATCAGCATCTACTTCTACTAGTGCTTTTTCTGATACCACAAAGAATGCCACTACGATTAACAATCCCGACACATCTGTTTGTGGATTCTCTAGATCATCTGAAATATTACTTTCCACCGTTCAAGTTAAGGTCATCAGCGGAAATAATTGTTTGTCTGTGCGAGGAATACTCGACAGTGGTTCCCAAAACAACCTAATCTCAGAACGTTTGCACAAAAAATTAAATTCACCTTTCAGGCCCGTTAATCTCACCTTGAAAGGAGTTAATAGTGTCCTTATCGGCGCATCAACATTTTATCAATTCTTACTACCTCAAAAACTTCTCGGCAGATAGCGGAAAAACGATTTTTGTCTTTAGAACGACGTATTCATAAAGACCCCTTCCTTTTAAGGGAATATTCTAAATTCCTGTCCGATTACAAAAGGTTAGGTCATATGACCAAGATCAGCGAAGCTGAGAGTCTGTCCCCAAGTGAGCCTCTTAGTATTAACTCTGCTGATGGCATCATCCACACTACTGGCATACCAGCATAATTTCTTCCTCACCATGCCGTAGCCAAAAAGTCATCTTTAACGACAAAATTACGCGTCGTTTTCGACGCCAGCTCGAAGTCTTTTCCTGGGTACTCTGTCAATGACGCTCAGATAGTTGGGCCTCAAGTACAGGACAATTTACTGTACATTCTTTTGCGTTTCCGCGCATACGAAGTTGCCATTTGTGGGGACATTGAAAAAATGTACCGCATGATCAACGTACACCCCAGGTTTCGGAAATTTCAACATATTTTCTGGAGGAGAACCCTTCTGAACCTATTCATGAATTCCGCTCAAACACCATTACCTATGGCACGGCATCAGCCAGCTTTCTGGCTACTCGTTGTTTGCTTTACCGCGCCGAGCTAAACAAGGACTCATTTCCCAAAGCAGCGGAGGTCATATCCAAAAATTTTTACATGGATGATCTTTTATTTTCGGTAGATTACGTTGAAGAAGCCGTCCGTCTCAAAGACGAAGTTACCTATATTCTCGCTACGGCAGGGCTTACCGTTCGTAATACTTCAGATGTTGACTTCGCTACGGTTCTTCTTGGATTCTAAGACTTAGGCCTGCATTGGAACTCTGAAAGTGACTATTTGTTTTGTAAAACCGAAATTCCTAATGGTGATGACGTAGTTACTAAAAGGAGGTTTTTGACCCCTTGGGTCTCATTTCGCCACTCACTGTCCAAGGAAAGCTAATTATGCAATCTTTGTAGCAGGCTGACATTGCTTGGGACGAACCCATTCCATCCGACCTTGTCGAAAGATGGATAAATTTTAAAGCTCAACTGAGCAATCTAAACACCATTACTGTAGACCGTTGTCTCGTTCCACCGCGGTGTACTGAGGTACAACTGCATGGGTTTGCTGACGCCAGCAGACTTGCTTATGGTTGTTGTTTTTATCTTCGCTGGCGTACTTCCGTCAGGTGATATAATCTCAATCTCGTTCTTTCTAAATCTAGAATAGCGCCATTACGCACTATTACCTTTCTCCGGTTGGAGTTATGCGCTGCAGTTCTTCTAGCAGAGTGGTGCACTAAGGTCGTAAATGGTCTTAACGTTCAACCAAACCAAATATTTGTATGGACTGATTCCAAAATCGTCTTGAATTAGATCAGTTCTGTTCCTCATAAATACCGGACATTCGTCTAATCTAATAGATACCATTTACGAGTGTTCAAATGTAAGAGATTGGCACCATGTTGGCACCTCCAATAATCTCGCTGATTTAGTTTCACGTGGCCTAGATGTCACTGATTTAAAAAAAAATAATCTGTAGTTTAAAGGATCAAAATTTCTATTGCAAGATAATTTGTATCCGCTTACTAATTATCAGTGATAATGGTCAGTTACATTTTTTGATTCGATTTTTGAAAAATATTCGCCTTTTGCCAAACTTCAAAGAGTTTTGGCTTATGTTTTAAGATTCATAAAGAACTGCCGTATGGCTGACAAATCCACAAATGAACTCCAAGTGGATGAGTTAAAAAATTCGTTATTATCGTTGACTAAATTTTGTCAATATTCTTCCTTCAAAAATGCGATACACTTTCTTCAGGCTGGAAAGGACGTAAAGAGTCTTCAGACCAGGCAATTAAACCTCTTCTTAGATGACCATGATTTTCAACGCGTCGGAGATCGATTATCCTATTCTTCTTTCTCCTTCGAGAAAAAACATCTTTTGCTGTTACCAAAGAGACATAAATTACAGAACTAGTAATACAAAGCTACCATAAGGAACTTTTAGATTGTGGTGCACAAGCTCTTCTTGCTGCAATAGGTGAAAGGTTTTGGCCAATTGGTCGTTTCAGTTACATAAAGGGAATTGTTCGTAAGTGCACAAATTGCTTTAGAGCAAGACCTATCACTCATCATCCTCTGATAGGTGATCTTCCCAAGGATCGTCTAGATCCAGTTTTCCCTTTTTTCAAGATGGGCATTGATTATGCAGGACCGATTAACATAAAAGACAGACGCATTAGAGGTGCGCGGTTATCCAAAGCATACATATGCGTTTTTGTTTGTATGGTTACTACTGCCATGCATTTAGAGTTGGGAACATCGTTGTCTACTTATGCTTTCTTAAGCATTTTGAAGCCCTTTATAGCGCGCAGAGGATTACTGAACTGTATTTCGAGCGATAATGCCACTAACTTTCGTGGCGCACGTTCCAAGTTAGAGTCTATATTAAATATTTTTAACAATCAGGAATCCCAATACAAAATGTACAATGATCTTCATTCGAAATATATACAATGGAAATTCATCAACCCTAGAGCACCCCCATGAAGGTGGTTTATGGGAATGTTCCGTGAAATCTGTTAAGGTACACCTGAGACGCATATTGGGAGACATGCGAGAATATGTATACTACCTTAACGATGGTTGAAGCAATCATAAATTCCAAACCTTTATCCTACATTTGACCCCGGGTCATTTTTTAATTGGTCGTTCTTTAACGTCCATACATGAATCAAACCTAACCCATAACCTACAAAATAGCTTAACCATATACCGGGGAGCTTAGCAGATGGTACAGCATTTTTGGCGCCGTTGGAGTCGTGAGGTTGTTCCAAAGCTACAAAAAAGGAGCAAATGGTTTCGACATTTTGATAAATTCTGATGACCGGGTTAAAGATGGACTTAGTCGTAATTCTACAAGAAGACGAAACGCCGCCGTTACAGTGGCGGTTTGGCCGAGTTGTTGAGCTGCATCCTGGATCCGACAACGTCATTCGCGCAGCTTCCGTGAGGCTTGCCAACGGAAATGTAGTGCGCAGCTCAGTGCATCGGTTATGTGTTTTACAGAGTGCTTAATCTGGGTAGAGTGTTTATTTTAAGTTATATTATTCATTGATTAATAATTAAATTTTTCTTGTTTGTACTTCGAAATCTAAGAGATTTCAAGGGGAGGAGTGTTTCGTTTTGTTCATATTTGTAGTTATAGTTACCTACGCCTATGCGCGTGACTTGCATTTTCGTATAATTATTCAAGTGCGCTACTGATTTGTTGTATGCTACGCAAGCGTTGTTGTACCCAGAATTCTTGGGAGGAAGAGACGCCGATTTCGTTCTTGCGTATTTGTATTTTTTTGGAGAGAGAGAAAAGAGGATGTTAGGTTCTGTTTGGTAGGTCTGAGACAATATAGCTGGCCTTGCCATTAACATGCACTTGAACTTAGTGTAATTCGTTGTATTTCTTCTGAGTACGCCATTGCGTATGATTTTTTGTTTATTACAGTTCGTTTACAACTAGTGTTTGTTTGCCTTGTGTATTAACTGTTATTTACAATGAGCATCTTTACCCGGGCGGCGGAAATTGGATCGCACCATCTTATTGTTCGACAATATCTTTATACTGTGATAATGTCTGCACAATTATGTCCACAGTCCACTCAATAACGAAGCATTTTGGTTATGTTGCCAAATCTAACTGACAAAACAACGAGTTCTTGTGCATCAGAAAAATCATCAGGAGTGACGCTTGGGTCTCTGTTACCGTCAGAAACTGTGCTTACATGAACAATTAATTTTGCATCGTCAGCAAACATTATGGAAAATATTTTGAAACGAATAAAGAATAAATAATTGATAAACATTGTGAATAACAACAGACCAAAGTGTGAACCTTGTAGAGCCCCAGACGTCTATAAAAAAATTAGATAAAAAACTGTTAAATTTTACCGTAAGTTTTCGATAAGTAGATTTGTTACCAATGAAGACTACTGCTATGAATATTCAAAAAAAAAAATCAAAATGAATAGCATCCACCTGCATGCCAGAGCTAAAACTGTATATCGGGTAATCATGAAAGGTTAAAATATTAGTCAAAGTACTACAGTACAGTACTACTACCAAATGTTTCAAAAAAGAATAATCTTTCTTCACATCTCCTAAACCGTTATTTTGTAGACTCATGTTTATTAAAACCTTTTTGTTTCATACTAATTAAGAGCTTTAAAACAAGGATGTTTTATATTCCCGACATTGTTCAAAGTTTACTTAGAACAAGTGCTAAAGATATAGAAACAAAAAACAATAGGACACGAATGCCAGTGGGTGATGACACTACTTTATATACCTTTTCGTTTGCAGACGACCAAGTAGCTATTGCACAAGTCATAGATGACATGTATATGAACAAAAGTTTATTTCAAAAATAAACTCTGAACGTGAGCATTACAAAAACGTAGTATGTGGGCATAGAAAGACTGCAGCAAGACCTACGTCTAGCAACGGGTTAGACCATGTAACAGTGCAATATATAAAAACAGATAGGAATAAAAATATCTGATACTAGATAAAACAAGAAAAGAAGAGCTACGACTATTGTCAATTATATTCTATGAGACAAAACCATTACCAAAAAACTAAATAATTAATGTGGCATGGACACGTCCAAAAAATATTAGAATACAGAATCCCAAAGAAAATACTAAACTGGAACTCCCGTAAAAACAGAAAACTAGAAAAACCGCGTGCATAAAGAAATTTAAGAAAGAGATCTGGAAGAAGGTTTATAGATAAACAAAGAAGAACGGCAATTAAAAATCGGAAGTAGTAGGTATTTGCCAATTCTCCAACCTCCTCCTAAAAAAACCAAGGTCACGACGACCTTAACGTTGTTTCAGGAGGAGATTGGAGAATCCGCAAATAGGTGCAAAGGGTGCGTTATTGTTACTAAGGTTCAAACAGTGTCAAATGAACGTAACGTCCGCACAATTGTTATTGTTGCAGAAAGTAATTACAATACGTTTGACTTCAAGGTGACTTGTGCACATTGTAGTGAGGTCAAAAGCACCGGTCGTTAACATATCGTTAATACTTGTTTTCTTTTTGACTTTATTTTTACATTATATTTACTTGTAATGTATAATAAGTACTCTCCTCAGTGTATGAGTACAGTGCTACTATTTTATTTCAAAGGAGTGAGGTATCATGTCAGTTAGATTTGTAGTTTAATAGTAACACAACGCAACTTTATGTTATAAAATGGAATGTGTAAACTGTAAAAAAAATTTACGCATTATTATAATTTGAAGAGACATCAGATGTCAACTTCTGCCACAAACAGACTCAAAGTAGAAGGTGATGGTGATCATAGTTTGAATAATATGTGATGCAAATTGTGTGATTTGAAAAGAACTCTTACAAATCGATGAACAACATGATTTTTGGTAAAACTATGAAAAATGTCGAAAATAGGGTAGACATTAGATTAGTTAGGTATTGTGAGTCGTATTATTGAAAAGCGGGAATAGAAACACTAGTAAGGAAACCCAATATTAAGTCGACAAAAATGTATTGCGATAAATTAATATCCGTAGAAATAAAGATTTTCTGTTTCTATATATGAGATTTTTCATTCTGGAATTGTCTAAGACGGTTATGTACGAATTTTTTTATAACCATGTAAAGAAAAAAATACGAGAAAAACGTCAACTTATTATATACAGATACAGATATATTAATAAAGAAATAAGAACCAAAAACGTAAACGAAGACGAAAACGATATAAATAAGTTTGATACATCAAATTATCCTGTCGATAATTTCCACAATATGCCTCGTGGATAACCAATATTAGGAAAAATATAACGTTATTTTTAGGAACTGAAGTAAAAGCATATTGTCTACAATTTCTGTAAAAAATAATTAAAAAGGTTAAAGTTGTGAAACAATACGTAGTAAAAAACCATTTAAAATTAAAAATTTGATATTTTTGAGTATAGCTTTTTAATGAAACGTTAGTTAACGTTTGACCAGGCAGATTAATTAGTTTTTTAAATACCCATTTATAAATAATTCAGCTTCCATTGCACGATTTTGTCGTATTTCCTTTCTTTCGCGTCGTTAACAAATTTGGCTATTGCAGCAGCACCACCACCTAAAAAACCAAATGCTCTTAAGGCGGCAAACAATGGTATCAAAAGTAAAAATCTATTTTTTTTAGATAGACGTATCCTCCTACTCTTCGGAGAATTAATTTTTTTAGATTGCCTCTTTAATCTATCATACGCCGCTTTAAAATATTGCAGTAAATTATTACTGCCAGAACGCGTTACTGCTTGTCGAGCTAATCAAACAACTATAACAAAATTTAATGTTATACCACGTTTTGTTGACTTTCTGTGATTAGATTTCCTAAAAAATATGAAAACTTTCGGATTGAGTACAAGCACGATCTCACAAATAAATTATGGTGGACAGACTATAGCGAAAATGTTCCAGAATGTTGGACGTTAAGGATTACCGTACTACTATCTAAAAAAGCGAAAAAACCTAGAAAACTATTAGGGAAGCAATAGCGAAACCATTAGTTGGCAATAGCAAAATTATTTACTAGAATAATTGCCGATACTCTGCCTGATCTAGTGCCGATTCAAGAAGAACAACAAGTATTCAAGAAAAATCGATCTACCACCAACGCTCTATATATTCCATGTCAAATTACGGAAAAATTATATATAGTAACTAGGAAGTTGATAACGGCAGTATATAATAAAAATTGAATTGAAGTTACAGTTAATTTGATATAAAAATTCTATTGTAGATCTGGAAGTAATTAAAAGCAATGCCCTAAATTGAGATACACAAAAAAACCATTAACTCTATAGCTTCCAAATTAAAAAGCTAAATTTAATCATTTTTCTTATAGTAACCTCACCGGAAACGTAGAAACGACATAAAATTTAGTTTAATTAACCACTGTAATTAAGCATCGTACGCAACGTACTTCCAAATCTCCTTACAAAAAGTTATAGAATATTAATTGTAAAAAATGACATAAAAAAGGTGGGAAATTTCCCAATCATGGTATTATGCGTTCACTGACCCTGTTCACAAACTAAAATTTTCATGTACCAAATATTCCCAAATTATTTTTGCAAACCCCCGACGAACTACTAGAGTACGTCTGCGCACTGACGGCTTTATTCGATTGCTTGGGCCCGCATGAATCGACGTTTAAAGATTAAAGTATAAATATCTTGATATGCCTCAAAAGGTGACATCCGTAGATCAGTTAGTAACCTCTTTTGTAGAATTTCGATATTAAATAGTCATGAAGGTAATAAATAAGAACCTTAAGTAAATTTTCATTTTAATTGCAACACAAAAAAAAAAGTCGGTGGAAGAAAATTCTACCGTTACCGAATGTTGTTCTCAACTTCTGAATATTGCTAAACTCAACGTAAGAATGGCGTTTTAACAATCTCGATCTCGACGCTATGATGCGCCCTTTACGACAGGAAAACTTACTAGTCATTACAATATCTAGTAAACACGCGACTACGAGTGAAAAGTTGCCTAACCGACACTCAAAAATGTACTAAAACGAATTTTATGTCGGCACAATCTAACAAACGCGTTTTGTAATTCAGTTTTTAACAAAATTTACTGCATAAATGTTTTTAGCAATGCATTTCTAATTATACGACAGTTTCTATCAGTTTTTTTTTAAATTAGAAGCTATATAATTTGCAACTAAACTTGTTTTGTTTTACTTGGTGGCACGCGCAATCTTTCAAAATGTTATAGTACGTAACTGTTTATAATATAATTCATACAACTTCTTCTAACCCAAGTAACTTTAGTCGTTATTTATTCTCTAATATTTGTTAGTGTATAAACATTTATTTAGGGCGTAACTTGTAAGTGAAAACTTCTACGTTTAAATATATTATTGTCAACATAAACTTCTACTCGCTTTTCTAGTTATATAATTCAATTTAAATTTGAATACTAGCTACTGTTGGCAAAACGTTTAACCTCAGTTGAACTAGGACAATTTAGGAAAACCCAAATCAAGATCAAGAAACGTTTACACATGCTATTATTTTACCTCGGTGGTATTATATTTAATGTAAAAGGGTTTAATATTAAACGTAAACTACCCGTATGCAAATCAGTATTTCCTGACGTGTATGCTGAAAGCCTTGTTTGTAAACAAGTCGCTGTAAAATATGTACTTAGGAATCTGTTTGATTATCATATACGTGTGATTGTCTCTTGTGTGTCCTTGTATGAGAAAATTAAACAACGTTATTTGTAAAGTAACTTTAAATATAAATTAGTTATAACTATTTATATTTAACTTGTGATTGTAAAACGTAATAGCTATGGTTAAGATTAACTACGTTCATAAAATTTAGAAACATGTACATTTTAATTCTAAAAACCGGTGGATTCTACCTCGTGAAACATCTATATATAGAATTTGTTCCAACATAATTTTAATATAAGGTTTCGAAAAATAGTAAAGGCAAATAATTAATAAATTATTGACAATTAAATATATAATCAACGATTTGATAGTGCATAAATGAATGAACAACAAACGAGTAAGACTTATAAGTTGTTTATACAAAAACCTAAAACACCGGTGAAACAGAAATAGACATGAAAAGAATTGAATGGTTTGTATCTATAAACAAAAACACGAGATAAACAAACGCGGAACAGGGCAAATTAAAACCAAAATTAAACCAAGTTCGTTGTGGTGAAAATATTTCTGTATAATTTTTGTACTGTATAAGTTTTGGCACGGAACGCTCCCTTTCTGCTACATTTAGAATATCAGCTGTCAGTTTCATTTTTGATATATGCAAATTAATAAAAAACATATTTCTATTTTGCTGCAAGAAGGGTGGTATATAAAACCTAACGTGGGACTTCATTTCTAAATAGTAATATGTGCATTGATTTTACTGCAATTGTGGTACTCGTGAGGGTTTTACTAGAGTAAGAATAAACTTTTTATGACGCGATTTAATTTTATTGTATAATCTTAGCGACTTGGGTCACCGTTACGTGTCTGGTCTTTTGAAAATTGTACATGTCGAGTCTGTTGAGGACATCGAGCCGATAATTTGGAATCACATACGATTGGGAACATCGATTACTTGTACGAATTGGGGCGTAATTTGGCGTCAAGTTAAAATATTTAGTTAATGAACGATTGTTTACCTTTATCGTTTGCCAGATATAAACGGGATCTGCAATAAGCACCACTACCTCTCCGGAATATTGGGCTAGCCGTCTGATTTTAAGTCCATGGGTAAATTCACACAACAAGTTAGAGAAGAAAACACGATACTAATAAAAAATAAAAATATTAGAAAGAAAAATAAAAAGAAAAAATCTAATAATGAAAGGTATCAAAGAACATGTAAACTAACGTGAAGAAAAAACTAAATAAAAAATTTGTTCATCAATAAACAAGTTAAAGATAAACCTAAACAAAAAAATGAGGATTGACAAAGTAAAAAGATCAGGGAAAGCCACTAAAGGAAAAACAAAACCAATATTATTTAAATTAATCAACTAAGCAGTTGAAAAAACTTAAAAAGATCATATATTTAAATAAACAAAAACTACACAAAAAAGGTGCAAGAAGAAAGATTAAGATTAATATCACTACTAACAAAATCTAAAAAAAGTCTAAAATTCAAATGGCATAATTACATAGTCGCTTCCAAAAAAGTAGAGGTTTTGACCTCAAAAAAACTTTCGATAATACCAAAAAAATCATTTTGGGAAAGTTTCAAGAACACTTGATTATGACTTTGATTACTGTTTTGCAATTTTTGTTCATTTTGTATACTTGTTATATTAAAAGTTAGTAGTTCAATTCGCGAGTATAAAAATTTCTCTCAAGTATAAAATTTGTCCTTAGAATTCCCTACTCTTTCGTCGAAATGTCAAATTTTAGACAGCATATTTAACTTCACTTTCTGTAAGACCATCGACGAGCTCTGTACTTTTACGCCCGGTGCAACGCGAATATGCGTAAGGCTGAATCGGGGTAAGTGGTGTAAATTTTTTTTTATTGAAAGTTTAATTTAATTCTGTGCTAATTGTCTGTAGCGGATTTTGGTACCCACCACATGTTTACCGTTATCGCTGAAGATTACTAGCAGGTGACCTAGTTGGAAAACTTGCATGACGTCACGTTATTGATAACGTTATTTCTTATACACCGTCAAGGGTTGAAAACCTTCAGGATTATCCCTCTTTTG
This sequence comes from Aquatica leii, assembly GCA_035610365.1. Taxonomy (NCBI): domain Eukaryota; kingdom Metazoa; phylum Arthropoda; class Insecta; order Coleoptera; family Lampyridae; genus Aquatica; species Aquatica leii. Next base: position 17,444,804 of record CM069432.1, read on the forward strand.
GAGATGAACTACGACAAAAACTGGGAAAACTTATTCTGTTAAGTCGAAGGGAAACGCTACGCATTTGCGTTCTTAAATGATTGGATCCTAAAGGGGACTTTTTACTTGTGTCAACATTATATGCTCTTTTATATTGGGTTTAATATTATTTACTGAATTAGCTAATCCCCTACTGGATAAAACCTAACTGTGAGTATTACTATTTTAATTTTTTTCGATTTGTGCTTCGGTGATCATGTCGTTCATGACCGTACGTGCATGTTAGGTTAACACAATTAATAATATTTTTGTGCTTCACAAACTCATATGCAGTGCGCGCTGAATCTCGAAGGCTTAAATTGTTTGTTTGTCGACGATTTTAAAATTTGCGAATATATTCAGAGGTTATGTTTATGTAAAAGTTTAGACCGACAGGGTCAGCTTGTTGTACGATGTGTTGCTCACTCAACGCAACTTATAATGAATTCGACCCACGTATCAATATTTGCAAAAATTTATATTTATGTACCTTCTTCATCTTCTGTGATAAAAGAAATATATATTCTGTGTTATTATTTCGGTGGTGTTATTTTTCTTTTCCAGCTACGGGTAGAGTTAGACGGTATCTCCCTAATTTAGCATTTCATCGTCTTGGCGTCTTTTTTACATTTACGTTATAATTTCGGACAACAAAGCTTGCGAACCCTCTCCGAAGAAGCTGTGCTAGTCGTTGCTATGTTTTGTTACAAGAAGACCAGCGTAACAATTTATTCTTGGCGGCCCAACTCGAGGAACCTGATTTTCTGGTAACATACCATTTGTATTGTTCTTTAATTTACATAGTTTTTTATTATCTGGGTATTATCTGTGATGCGTACTCTATCGAATGCTTTCTTCATGCTCACATATACAAGCTGGTTTGATAAACTCCAACAATTTTTTAATGGTAAGAAACGATCATGCAAAATGAGGTCCTACGAAGAATAATGGGAATAAATAAAAAATACATAGAACACTATATAGGTTCAGTAAAGAACACTATAGAAAAACAATAGTCGAGATGGTTCGGACAGATAAATAGAATGGTAAAGGACAGATAAACTAAAATAATCTGGCGAACTAAATCAGGCGTGTCGAGTCTAAGATGATTGTTGCTGTGATAATTATTATTTATCAATAATTGCTGTATTCTTTCGTAGTTGTATAAACTTATAAATATATGCTGTTATCAATTTAATTATTGCATTGATTATGTAACGGACCTTATTTTTAAAATTTAATTAAGAATTTATTTTTTTACTTTCTAATCATCGTAACTTAATACATTGTAGATAAATTGAAAAATGTTTTATATAGAGATAAGTTAAATTTAATCGCGGCATTAAAAATGAAAAGGTTGCCGAAAACTGATATGTTAAATAAGCAGGAAGTGATAAAGATAAGGTATGAAATTAAATTTGAAAGTGCAATGTTGGAGCGCATATGGCACGTCTGGTCGAAATAAACTCTAATAAAAATTGGACCGTGGACTTGAGAAACTGTTAAATAAACAATTGTAACTAACCGATCCAAGATGGCGACCAATTAGCCCGATTAGCACCCTGAAAAATAGAATCTCATGCTTAAATTTTATTGAACTGAAAATAACCAGTGGCGTAATAAGAAGAAAATTAACCAAAAACGGAAAACCAACAAATATTAAATAAATTTTATGGGATTACGGTCTGGATTCAAAACAACTCCAATAATTAAGAAGAACAAAATGGCAAATGTACAAGACAGTGAAAAGATAATTTTCAGCCAAGAAAGTCAAGAAATTATGGAAGAACGAAGACAACATGAACAAGAGTAGAAACAAGAGCGACAAACAGAGCGGATTCTTAAAAGTCAAGAACGAAATATGGAACAATTGCGTAATAAACTAAGAAGTCAAAAAAAAAGAATGTGGGAAAAGATTCGTGATACAAGAAAAGAAGATTAAAAGCTTACAGCAACAACATGTAGGATTGTCACAACAAATTAATTATGAATTTCAGAAAGTGAACCAGAAAATTTAGAAACACGAAAGAATGGTCGAACAGAATATGGAAATTTTGGACAACAAAGTGGAAAAAAATATAGAAGAGACTAAAACCATTAAAGAAAAAATAAAGGAAGACAAGATAATTACCAACCCGAATGCGACAACTGTTATGTACAAAACTGAAAGTTTAGCGGCACAGAAGACCAAAAAGTTTCATGAAAGTTTTAGAAGCGTGCACCCTGTAAATTTTTTTGAAATCCCTAGATAATTATTGAATGAACCTATCAAAAGAGGAAAAAATCAATATAATGAAAGCTCATTTAGAAAGATGCGCCAAAGCATGGGCCGACCTACACCAGAGGCGATGCCAACATTTTCCAAATTCAAAAAAGAAATTTTAGAACAGTTTTGGTTTACTGACAAACAAAATAAGATTAGACATCACTTAAACCCACCGAGACTTTATGACCAAAAGACTGGGTTTCCAAGACAGCACATCTGAAACCAAAAGTAAATGATGACGAGTTGATAGAAGAGAAAAAGGTTTTGTATGCTGCTCAAGTCAAGACGATAAAGAAATCTTACAAAAGATACAAGAAACCAATCAAGGTTAGAGAAAAGACTTAGCAAAGCAAAAGGACCAAAACAACAAACAGCGAAATAATTTAAATAGGACCAATTACCAGCAAAATAACCAAAGAAATGCAAATAACGTGACTTACCGAGGAAGAGGAAAAGGTGGATGTCATAGACCACCCCGACGCCATTACTAAGAGCGTCGACGAAATGAAGAGGCTGAGGAAATCCAGCTCGGCAGCGACCAAGAAAACTAGATTTGACTGAACGAGGAGCTCCACTTGTTCAGCAGAAACACCAAAAGCAACAACAATTAATTAATTTTGTAAGAATACTTTACCATCCATGCAAATCAACATTAAAACTTGAAGAGAATCATTCACCTAACACTCAAGAACAAACCAGTGAAAACGAAAAGTCAGAAATAGAAGGAAATATCAAAAATAATGAAGAAGAAAGTACGTACCAACCAATAGTCTTAGGAAAATTGAAGGGGGTGACTCAGCAGTTTTTAATCGATACCGGAAGTCAAATAAGCTACATATCCGAGGAATTATATAAACAAGTTGAACCAAAAAATGCAATTATTTTACCAACTAACGGATTAACGATACAAGAAGTGAATGGAAGAATATCAAAAGTGACCAAACACGTCCTTATGAAAATTGAAGTTGGAGAGAGCGATCATGACCATGGGTTTTATATAGTAAAGGAAATCAATCCGCCCATTATCTTAAGAATTGACTGGATGTACGAAAAAAAGGCCACCATAGATGTAAAAGAAAAGAAGATGAAATTAGTTCATGAAGAAGTCGATTATTATGTGAAGTTTAATGAAAATGACTGCCGCATGTACAAATCTAGTAACATGAAAGTGTGTAACAAAGTACAAACACCGGAAAAGACCGAAATGTTAGAGACATTATTTGAAGAGTTTGAAGGAGTGTTTTCAAGTCGTCCGGGACTTGTCCATAGCTTCGTAGCAAAACTGAAGATAAAGAATGAAACACCATTTATACAGAAGATCTACCCAATCCTATTTTCGAAAAGGGAAGCCGTAGATAAAAAATTCAGCGAATGTTAGATAACAACATAATTGAAAGATCAAATTCACCATTTTCCAACCTTTTGTAATCGTGTGTCTCAACAGTACTCGAAGAACCTTTAGAAAAATTTGGAAATCCGTAATTTGTCAGCTGATTAGATTAAACCGCAGGTAATTGCCAAGTGCCCATTACATCAGAATTCAAGAAAATATACAGCAGAGCGATATTCTCAAAATTAATGCAAGCCAACATGACGGTAAATTTTAAGAAGTCTAAATTTTTACAATCGGAAGTGAAGTTTTTGGGACATATTATCAAGAAAGGGGAACGAAACACAATGGATCCTGCAAGATTAAAAAGCATAATTTGTTCACCACCGAAGAACAAGAGAGAACTCCAATCCTTTTTAGGAGTATGCAACTTTTACCGCCGCTTTAAAGTTCATTACTCAGAGACTGTATGCAAATTGTCATCATTACTTAAGAAAAATGCACCCTGGATATGGGACGATAAACATCAAAGTGCTTTTAAAGAAATACAAGATGCTTTTAGTGACGACATGATTCTCAAATTTCCAGATTTTGAAAAAACGTTCTTTCTGTACACAGACGCATCTCAATAAATGCTGTAGAAGCTCATCTTTTTCAAGAAGGGGGAAATAAAGAAATTTTAAAAATTGCTTTTGCAAACAAAAGTTAAAACAGGCTGAAAAAAGATTTATATACTGACCACAAGGCGTTATCTTTTTTATTTACCTGCAAACATCTGAATTCAAGTCTACAACGGTGGGCATTACTGATTCAAGAATTTAATTTACAAATCCGATATTGCAAGGGAAACGAGAACAAAATTGCCGACTTTTTATCCAGATATGGCAAGGGAAATCGAACCAACCATAAATTAACCATAGGTGTAGTGAAGAGAAAAGAAGAAAAAAAGATATTAAAAGAATTAATGAGAAATTTGGAAGGTAAACAAAAAGAAGATAAACATTTAAATTGGATAATAAGAGAATTCGAGGAGGATAAGATGAACAAAAGTCAAGAATTAAAGAAAAAATTGAGAATACAGGGAGGACTACTGTTTAGAAGAGGCAGTAGATCTGAAGACTGGTGTACCGTCGAAAATTTAGAAGGAAGTTATCAAAGTCTACCATGAAATGCTAGGCTATTTCAGAACTCAGAAGATAGTGTGTTACAAGCTTTAGGTATTTTACGAACCTGCACGGCCAACTCACAAATGTCGGTGAGAGAGGGGGTTCACAGATACATTAAATATAATTAAGGGCGCCAGAGCCTATCCCAAAGTAACTTCTGTCCGCTCACAACAGAATGGTATCACTTGTAACAAGATGTTAGGTTCGTAATGCTGAAAGAAACGAAAAAAAGAAACTACGTCGTTAACAACAATTGTACTTTAATTACTCTATCAAGATAAATCTATTAACAATTAAATAGCCAAATATAAGCCGGTACTGGAGAGAATGTAGAAAAGAGAATAGCAGCAGGATCGGCAACTTACACTACACGTCAAACAAGAGTGTAATTACCATAACATGTATAAAACTTTATCAGTAAGTAACATTAATAATGATAATTGATTGTGGATATAAGCAGCAAGCGATAAGTCATTTACCTAAATTAATTGGGTAACAATCACAAGTAACAAATCAATTCGAACGTACGATTAGCAAATATAATAAGTCGTGAGTATACACCGCAGCGACAACGCATAAATAAGTAAAAATTGACTTACCAAATTCCAGGGTACTTTCAGAAAAACGTTTTTCCTATTGGTTTCCTGCAATTAAACTTCCTGAAAAATAATCGTGTCTACCTGGCGACTCACAAACTACAAATAAAAGACACATTTAAGGGACAGTAAACGAACCGACACTTATCGTATGCTGTTACATTAATTTTCCGCCTATGGTGGTGTTAAGTAATTGCCTCCGAATAGAATTCAATCGTATCCAGTAATTATAATCTTCCGAACAAGGTGATAGTCATCAAGGTTAAGTTATGGCCTCCGAATAGAATTCAATCGTATCCAGTAATTAGGAGCTTCCGAACAAGGTGAGAGTCATCAAGGTTAAGTTATGGCCTCCGAATAGAATTCAATCGTATCCAGTAATTAGGAGCTTCCGCTTCCGATTATAGTTTTCCCATGAGGATTTTAGGTAACGATAAGAATACCCCTATTCATGAAGGTAGCACATGGCGTCTGCGTGGACTAAATCAATTATTTAAGGAAACTACTAATTTCCATCGTGTCCCAACACGTGGATGATTTTAGAGAACGAACTTTCACTCACGCAGACATAGATAATAACAGGTACGATGGTAAAGTCAAAAATGCCGGAAATCTCACCGGATGTCGTCTGCTCAATACAAAGTGACCAACGAATCCGATAGATGGCGTCAAGAAATATAAAAGTAATTTTTAATTAACCTAATATACAGGGTAATGCGTTATTTAAATTTATGTACGTAACAAGTGTCTTCAATAAAAGAAAACTGTTATATCACGAGTTTAGACAAAAAAGTAAGAAAATGTGTATCATCATGTGACATCTGTCAAAAAACCAAAGTCACCAACAGAAAACAAGAAGCACTTATGGAAAATGTACTAGTGGAGAAGCTATTAGAGACGGTATCCGTCGACCTGTTCGGACCACTACCAAGAGCAGCAGGGGGCGTAGAATATATATTTTGTTACATGCATAAATTTAAATAATGCATTACCCTGTATATTGGTTTAATTAAAAATTACTTTTCTATTTCTCACGTGTTGTGACACGATGGGTAATAAAAGTATTCTTATTTAATTAATTTAATCCACGCAGGCGCTATGTGCTACCTTCTAAATATGGGTGTTCTTGTCTTAGTTTAAAATCTACAAGGGAAAATTATAATCGGAAGCTGTAGACCTAAGAACGCTGCGATACAAGTACTGAATTTCTATGCGGAGGCAATTAATACCGTTAATTATTTCTTCTTCTTGTTTGAAAGAGCCTAAGTACCGGACACGATTGAATTTCTCTTCGGAGGCAATAAATTAATACCATAGTAGACGAAAAGACATTGTAACAGCATACGATAAGTTTCGCTTCTATTACTTTCTTTTAAATGTTTCTTTTACCTGTTGTAGTTTGTGAGTCGCCAGGTAGACACGATTATTTTCAGGAAGTTTAATTACAGGAAGCCAGTAAGAAAACGTTTTCTGAAGGTACCCCTGAATCTTGGTGGTCAAATTTTTGATGTTAATTATTCGCCGTTGCTATGGTGCTACTCATGAATACCTATATTTACTGTTCGTGCCGAAACGTTCGAATTGATTTGTTTCTTATTATTGTTATTCAATTAGTTTAAATAAATTACTATCGCATGCTGATTACGTCAACTGTGAATTATTATCATTACTAATGTAATTTACTTACGAAGATTTTTTATATGTTCTGATGGTTACACTTTTGTTTTAAGTGTTATTGATTCAAATTTTTATCTATTCATAATTCTAAAGTAATTAAAGTGCACTTGTTGTTAACGCGTTAATTTCTTTCTTCGTTTCCTCCAGCTTTACGACACTTAACAATTTTGTACAAGTTTCGAGCCTCCTGTGCTGATCTAGCAGGAGCTATTTCTGCAAAAAACAAAAGATCTGGCGCCCTTTAAAATAAAGTCACTTGAACCTCCCCTCTCTCCGACAGGTATGGTTTCAATCCTACAGTGAGTTGGCCGTGCAGGTTCGTAAATTACTAGAAGCTTGTAGCAATTTGTGATGTTGGACATTTCTACTAAATATGTGAAGTTTTATCCAATTAAGAAGGCGAACACGAGAACTTTATTAAATAAGCTGCTTAATGATTTTATACCCATTGTGGGCCAACCTAAGATGATATTATCATACCATGGAAGTCAATTTACCGCCAAGAAATAACACAAAGAATTGAATAACAACAACATTAGTTAAATGACATCAGTATATCACCCAGCTTCCAATCCAGTGGAAAGAATTGTAGCGGCTACTCAGGTAATTTAGGTAAGAGAAGAGCGCGCTAACAAACAATATAAGAAAATTAATCAAACAATTAGAAAAATTGTCAAAATTGGTCAATTAACTTCTGATGTCAGGGATGCCAAATAGTTTTATTTGAAGACTAAACTGTTAAAAGTCTTATCTGCAATAAAAGTTACACAACATAAAATTCATTGAATCGCTCTCAAAATATTTAAAATCCTATATTCAAAAACAAAACAAAAACAATAATATAAAATTCGGTAAAGTTACTTAAAACTAAAAATAGAAACTTTTGTCATTTAAATGATTCAACTTAAAATTAAGAGAATACCGGTATTTCTTTACATGTGGTAAGAAAACAATTTTATTTAAGTTACTTGAAATATGCAATTGTAATATTGATATTAATTAGAGAAATTTATCATTTAGTATTTAACAAGTTACGTTAAGATGCAAGTTATTTAACAAGAAGAAAACTCAAGTTGTTGCTAAGGCATTTATCAACGAAAAGGAATGTAGAGATAAGGCAAACTCACGCATACGGATCAAATTTCCAATAGAATGCAAGGTTGATGTCGTCCAAAGTTGAGATTGACGGATGATAACCTTGGGAAATTTCCCATAAAAACGATGGTGAAGCGTATTTTCTTTATGAAAATCGATTCGGATCGTTGGTATTTATTGTATTATTGCACATACCAAACCCATTAAAATCATTAAGATAATGGTAATTTAGTTAAAGGTAAAATCGAAATCGGTATATAAAAAAAAAGTCTGTATTATTAACACAGACTTTTTTTAATAAAGATATTGTAGATATTAGTTAAGATAAAGAAACTACATCACTTCAACAAATGAAGTACTACTTCTGTACTCGTCAGAGACTCAGTACCGAATGCCTTTCAAGGTTGACAACGCCCTTGAATAGTAAGAATTCCACAGAATAAAAGTAAAGGAAGGTTTACACGCAGATTTTAATTAAATAAGACAAATAATTTAAAATCAAATAATAACAGTAACGGAACCGTTACAGAATTATGAGGCAACTTGGAAGATTATTTAGAACCTACTGTAATGAGAAACACACAAACTGAAGCAGATGGGTGAATCAGATTAAAATCTGGCTTAACATGTCTGAACACGACATTACTGGGTTCACGCCAGTGGAATTGCTAAAGGGACGAAGAGGTAATCATATAATTGAAAGTTTAATAGAATTTCCACTACGAACAGACCCAGATGTAGAGACAAAAATCATATTTGCTAAAGAAAGACTCAGAACCCGAGCTCAAAATAGAAAGAGGAAACATGATAATCAAGTGAAGGAGCCAGTCAAATATCATCCAGGAGATTTTATGGCTACTTAGAACGCCTCACCAATCATCATCGCCTAGTCACGAAATAAAGAAATTCTTTTTATTATACGAAGGAAGAATGCTTACATCCAAATCGAGTAGAGAAACGGTGTACAGAATGTAGCAAACTTAAAAAGATATAAGGTATCAGAACCACTAAGTTGTACAGTAACCCAACCAAATTTATTCCTATTAAGTTCCTTTTTCTTTATTAAAGTGAAAGTTTTTTTTTAGTTCACTAAGGTATTTTGTATATAATTTTAATTTTTTTCAAATATGTATATATTATAAACTCGAGGTATGTTATTTTCAATCCAACTATTCAGTGGTTTCAAAAACAAGGATTGATTTTTTTTACTTTCTAATCATCGTAACTTAATTTATTGTAGATAAATTGAAAAATGTTTTGTTATGTTTCAATAGGGGAGGTAGAAAAAAAAAAGAAAAAAAAGTTTTATTAAGTTAATTACCAAGATGCCACGCTTACCTTTCGGCTAGCCTCACCGTATATGGTCGTCGGGTGAAAGAAAATCGAAAGGAACATAGTTTTCTTTTGGTAAGCGAAATGCCCGAATGCGCCACCTCTTCTCGAATTTTTGTCGAAGATAAACAGTCTAGGTAGGAGAAAATTAGATCCTAGACCCGAGGTCCCCCAAAAGAAATATAGCGAGAATAAACAATAACCATTTACTAAGTATCTATATATTAACAGCCAATTTCGGAACGGAAAGAGCCATTCGACGGTTACGCCACTGGTATAATCACAAGATCAAATAACTTACATAACACAAAACAATTGTAACATAAAATATAAGATGAAAGCAGGTCCAAAATAGACTCTGGAAGCAACAAATTAGGCGCTAATGTTTAAAGTATATTTCCACGGCTACCGTGACCGGTAGCTTATCCACCCGTGGTAGCGCGTGAGCATTAAAACAAATTAACACCGCCCGTGGTCCTTGACGTCAAGTTCACGACCGGTAGTAAGATTGTCATTCAATTAGTTTACGACAAAATAAACCGTTGCGAGCTCCCAAATCTCTACCCTTTACAATTCCCGCACAATTGAAATTTTTCTTTTACGTTAAAAAATTTGTAAGTTACGTTAAATATAGTCATTAAATATATAAGCAATTACATTATGGTTTACGTTAAAAATAGTAATTAATTCTAGTTAAGTCGAGCAAAAAGTGACGTTAAATATGGTAATTAAACATAATCACATGCAGTAAATTAAGCGTACAGGATGTACAAAAGACAAAGTTCAAGACAAGATTAATTTACATGCGAAGTCCGTACTGATTTCATTTAATGTAAATCCGCAGCGTAAGGTGTACTGTTTACTATTTGTGATGCAGCGAAAGCAGCAGTCATGACCCCAAAGCGCGTGGACGAAAGTGGGTCGAGGTCTGGTGGCCTCGCGCGGTTCCAAACGTACGCTTAACGATACTATAAATACCTCGCTTTTAAACCCCTAAACTGTAGAACAGCGCCATCAAGCCACTGGGATCCTTTACTCCGCTACGTTGATTACTTCATAAGTACAGTAATACAAAGAGAAACTCAGCCAGAAAGCTTCGACGGAGCTCGGAAGAAACTCCAACAGATACGAAGAAACAAAAGAGCTAAAACAGCGAATATTAGTTGATACGTCTCCACTATCAACCACGTGCGAAATACTAACCTACTTTACGATTTTACGTCAAAATACGTAGATATTTTGTTTGATGCATAGGACATTTGATCGGATTCATTAATGATTTCTAACATAAAACGTCGTTGTATTAGATGTTAATCGATGAAAGAAAAACCTCGTTTTTCTTACCCATCCGTCTCTGCCACGTCCATTACACCGCAAAACCACCAAATAAAGCGAATTTCGTAGATGGCCGACTACTCTCGAGCGCCCTCTGCGAGCATAACTTGAAGAATACAACTCGAGGTCAAGTATTTCCCACTTTTAAAGGTAAGTTGTCTAACTATCAGGCGGATTTACGCCCAAATACGAATTTACACGTTACAGTTTTATATAGAGATAAGTTAAATTTAATCGTGGCATTAAAAATGAAAAGGTTGCCGAAAAGTGATATGTTAAATAAGCAGGAAGTGATAAAGATAATGTATGAAATTAAATTTGAAAGTGTTGTTGGAGCGCATATAGCACGACTGGTCGAGATAAACTCTAATAAAAATTGGACCGTGAACTTGAGAAACTGTTAAATAAACAATTGTAACTAACCGTTCCAATTATTCGTATCGCTGTAGGACCCTTTCAAGAAGGGGCACGTAACAATTTATTTTTCAGTTTTTATGAGGATGTTAATATTAACACTAGCGCTAGCAGCAATATAAACTGTAAGTACTCTTATATAAAAAAAATTTAGTGTCGATAGTATGTACTACGACTAATTGCGGTCACAATTAGTTTACGCTTTTAACTTATTTAAGTTTGAGGTTTGACTAGTTGTGCGCCACGCTTTTCAATTTGTACGCATTTTATATTTGTGTAAGTTCAATTTAAAAACAATTTTTGCTACTGTAGTCACTTAGACGTACATTGTGTTGCATAATTTGATAGTTTTGTATATATGTAATTGAAACTTGTTAAATTACTGTGATATTGCATTACGAATAGTGTTAGAAAAGTGTATGAATGCGAAAAGATAAAAACTAGGGATAGTAAAAGTGGTACAAAGGACATGTAGTAAAGTGCAAATAAAGTAAGACAACCCAAGTAACAATTTTATATTTTATAACGTATGAGAGAACGTTTACAAAACAAAATTTATAAAACACCTTTTGTCCTAAGAACGTAACTAAAACGTTCTTACAGTAGCTATAAATGCGAAATTGGTACATATTTATAAAACATATTCGTTTTTTAATGTGTTTTATAAAGCCAACAAAACACTGTTATGGGATAGTTACGTAAATGTTATATATCAATTACAAAATAGTTTCATGAATATTTTATAGTTGGTTGGCTCTTTAGTACTGTATTTTATTGAAGCTGCTTCAATAAAATCAAGCAGTTATTACGTCATACTTTTCGGACTTAATTATTCCTATTATTTACTTAAACTAAAACTGATGGCTATTTCATGAAAAATAGCAACGTATACAAGTATATATTATTTACACGAAATTTATTGAGATAGATCTACACGGACGTCGTTTTTTGCTACAAAGGAAATTTTACTGTCAATTATGAAGTAGATAGGTCGCAAATTTTAAGTGCGTCACAGGTTTAATGAGTATTTAAACAAAAATTTAAAAATCAGATAAAACCACAATAGTAGAGGGATACTAATATTAGAATCTTTAATTGATGTGTTTTTGTCGTCGAAGTAGTGAAATATAAGTAAATTTTATGTTCCTTAAGAATGGCGGCCATGTACTAAATATATGCAAGTACATTTTCAAAATAGAACATTTTTATTACCAAATTTACTCTTATACAACAATTATGATGCATATAGTGTAAGCAAATAAATTGTTTGATTTTATGCACAAGCTGGCAAACGCGCACAAGACGTGACGTCTTAAAGCCGGTAAGGTAGGAGATAATAAAAATAAGAATACATGCACGTTAAAAATAATGAAGGTTATGTAAATTTCGTTTTATGTGGTTTTTTTATATTATGTATATCTTCGGATTATGGCCGTGGAAAAATGATACTACATGTGAATAAAATTGTGTTTATTGCATCTTTATTTCCTGACAACTATAATTGCCCACAATAGAAAACTTATAAAACGTTCAAATTTAATTACCTTAGCTTATGTAAAAGTTAACACGATAGGATCGTATTTTACAAATGTTATTATATTTTGATGAATTTTTAATCGCGTATTCAGTAATAAAAAGTTAATGAAAATGGTCGAGCAGGCGAATCACATATAAAGCAGCGTAACTTAACAATAAGCTGCGATCCATTCATTATTAATCCTTTTGAAATAATTGTTTTAGCTTCTTCGACGAAATGTTGTAGATATGCTGGCAAATCAGGTGGTTTTCTATTACGCCAGTTTATCCAATTTTTTTTATAACTATATTTAACACAATAATTTTGCGCTTTAATAGTAGTATTGCTCTATAACTTCTTTTCTCTTATTTTTATAACTGTGGCTTTGTGTCCTTTTAATTAACAGTTATATTGGAACTTCCGTTGTGAGTAATCTGATCCAGAAAGCAAAATTGTTATATTTTATTACTAATACAACAATTATATAACGTAGTCACATACTTTATTAAAACAGTTCTAAAGTGATAAATGACAAAGCTACATAGCTATTATAAATCAATTAAGTAAGGAGTGAATCTCTTATAACGAATACTATATAAACGTTTACAAAACACTTTTATACTTATCTCATAAGTAGTTTTATAATTTTGTTGTAAGAACGTTCTAAACATCGATTTAGAAAACAATTTTGAATAGATAACGAAATAATCTTCCAGACAACTTTAATAGAACCATTTTACATTTAGAGAGCAAAAACATAACTACAATAAAATTGAAAAGTTTTCTAACTTAAGAATTATAAAACCACTGTTACTTAGGAAGTTAGATATATATATATATTTGGTAATTAGAATGTAAATTGTTTTAATGGAGACGTAAATATGCTCAACATCCTACACCAAAAGGAATTAAGATGATATTATTTTTGCCAGAAGTTTTTTCTAAATTATAAGTTTTTGATAATTTTTTTAACATTCGTTAATACAACCAACAGACACGGCCTATTTTGCAAACGAATGCTATTAAAACTAACTTACTGGAAAGTTCGTCAAATAACATATCGCTAATGTAGATTACGGTTGAAGCAAAAGGGTTCTGCGAAATTAGAATCAAGAACCTTAACATCTCTGCTTTAAAGTAATCATAAGCATTTATTTATAACCTACAAAAATTTATATCCGCATAGTAAAATAAACTGCTATTTCCCAATTTGATTTTATAAAAAAAAAATATTTGTAATTGTGATTGATTGTCGTTTTAGCGTAAATATAATCTGAAGCAACAGTCAAAATAGGATACCATTATTTTCCTAACCCTAATAAATATTTAAAGGTACAAAATTACCCAGTAATATGTCATTTCAGCCGACACCACCTTATGAAATATTAGACAGGTTACAGTAATCCTAAAAGCGTTTCATGAAAATTGCTTATAAAATTAGGTGTAATTTAATATCATACACTATAGAAGGTATTTTATTTTACGATTGTACACAAGCACAAAATCTAATGGCTTCATTTCTTTATTATTCCGAACGCGCGTAGGTATACTTATCTTAAACTGTATGGTAATGTCGTTCGTTGCAAGACATTTTCCAGTATAAAAGGAAAATGCATGGGGTTCTTTTTGAATACGCAAAAAAGAATGCTTAAAACGATTTTTTGCTTTCAAGTCTAAAGAATATAACGTCGGTGACCGCAAACCCGAGAAGCACATATCAATAACGTCAAGATGTCATGCGGGAAATAAAATATGATGTCATGATGGTTGAATGGTTGAACAAGAATGTCAAATGTTTCTTTTCCTCTTTGCAGTATTTATCAAGAGGAAATTTTTAGTTATTTATTAAAAATACCCCAGTTTTATTCTAGTTAAACCACAATTTGCTTTTATTTAAATTTTGTTTTTAGTATGTGAAAAATTAAAATAAAAAGTGTGATTAATCTTTCAGACGATTTATTGTTGTATCTAAATATCCACACGCAGTGTAAAGCTCTATCTACATCAGACTTATATAGATAAAATAATTTACATTGACGTACGTGTGTTTATTATTTATGAGTATAAGTTTTTAGTTTTCTAAAATGGTATGATTTATTACATCTTCAATTTAATATTAAAATAAACACTTCTGTAAAATAATCTAAAACTACATCACAGTTACTAAAACCAGTTTTGATTAGATTAATGGAAATTTGTTTATTTTACTGCTATTATTGGAAAACTGATTTTAATGGAATCCTATCAAATTACGTAACATTAATAAGTAAATGCAAAAACAAAATAGCAACTTTAATAATAGTGGGAAGTGCCTAAAACGTAAACTATATTTTTATACAAAATAACTAAAGCGTACTTATTATATTGATTGATTGATTGGTTATATCACTTTTCGAAATTATGTATATTGTTATCATGTTATTAAAATTAATTACAATCGTATAAAAAAATCTTTGTGTATTAGAAATGTAATTAAAGCTTAGTATAAGTAATGGACAGTATAAAATAAATACGATTTGCAAAAAAAATCCCAGTATTTATTGTTGATAATTAAAAAAAACTTTTTTATTGTAAGTTTGAAGTTAATTGATTTTCAAATGCACTTGCACAATCATAAATATTTTGTTTTAATCGTAAAAATTTGAATTATAATTTAATATTGCTATAATTCTAAGTCAGATGTGTTTATTTTAGAATACTTTATATTATTACATTTTCGCTGACTTTGTCAATAGCGTTTTGTTTTATGACACTTTCTGTGCGTGATGTTTTCTAATTGCGTCTTTGTTCAGTTCATTTGTTTCGTGAGTATTTTTCTGAAAGATTTTACGCCACAACTTTAAGTAAGGAAACCAAGGTATAAAATACAAAAAAATTGGTAATAACGCAAGCCTTTTTGCAGCTAAGTTAGGTGGAGTGAAATAATACGATATAAATTTGTTAAACTTTATGCAATAAGTTAACTTTCGTTTAGTTATTAATAACGGTTTATTACATTGGTCTGCAAAAAAATATTTTTTATCGAGCCCTGACACTATTCCGGGTGATTCTTATGTAAAATGACGTCCTGAATCCAAATATGTCTTTCGTTTTCTTCCATCGCCCACCATTTTCGAGGGAGCCCCGAATCTCTAATTTTACCACTTTTCGATAAATTAATTATAATTTATTTATCGAAAGATAATAATAATTATAACAATTATTATAATAATAAATATATGGACATGAATTTAATTTAAATGGGAAAAAGAAATATTTTAGCTATAAACAGTAATAAATAAAAAGATATTCATCGTTACTTGGTGCTTGCTTTCCTTTTATACCTTGAGGTACAGTTCTCTCGTTTAAAAAATCAGCAGTACTCCGCAAACATGCTTGCATTCCACTTCCCTGAAAATCTCTTCTCCAGCTTAGCGATGTCTTGATGGAACCATTCCCCGTGTTCATCCCAGACTGCTCCTAAATTTTCAAGGAAAAAGTCCAGATGCGAATGAAGGAAGTGAACTTTAAGAGACATGTTACATCCTATGTCCTTGTACGCTAAAAGCAGTTCCTCGACGTGAGCGACATAATTTTCACTTTTGTGGTTACCGAGGAAGATCTTACAAACGTTTTGAAATGCAAACCAAGCTCGTTTTTCTTTTCGATTTAGGTGTTCAATAAACGTCGAATCTTGGAAGAGTTGTCTAATCTGGGGACCAACAAAAACGCTTTCTTTGATTTTAGCTTTGCTAAGACGAGGAAATTTAGTTTTCAAAAATTGAAATGCGCTACCTGTCTTGTCCACTGCTTTCACAAACTGCTTGATCAATCCAAGTTTGATGTGTAAAGGTGGTAAGTAAATATTTTCCTTCGGAACCAAAGGATTGTGGGCGACATTTTTCTGACCAGAAATAAGATTTTCTCGCAAAGGCAATCTGTTACGGTCGAATTTTCTTTATGCACGCCTATGTTGCTACGGACGAAATTTCCTTTGCGCACGCCTATGTGTTTCGACGAAAAATTAATTTACGTTTTGGACGCCCCCTAACGATCGTTTACGCGTGACTGTCATTTACGACGAGTTCTTCAACTTGGAAACTACATAAAATGGCCGGCGAATTGACGAGTGAACATTTTCTAAACTTATCCACCGTCATGGTGACCAATCTATAAGTGTATAACACTTAAAATCCGTTTGCGTCGTCACCGGGTAAGATTATAACTCTCATTTATTAAAACTCTGTTGTAATTTCTTGTAATTTGACAGCCGTTCCGCCACGTGCGAATACTTAGTTCTAATTGTTAATTGTTAATGAGGAGTCCATTTCAAATAACCATTTCGTCAAACAAATATTCTATGAGGCATACGACTTATGGCAAAAACCGAATGTATCGAGGTTAACTAAGAACTGTCGAGATTCTACTCAGGCAGCAGATACCTGCGTAATCACAGAAAAGGGGTATAACAGCATCCGATTTCGGGTTGTGTTATGTGTATACTTTAAAATTTAAGTAATGATTTTGTAGATTTGAATTTCGTGAGATATTAGGTTGACACGAATTGAGATTCAAATTACTTACAGGGTACGTGTCGAAGGAAGTACTTTCTCCGCACCAAAGGAATTCCTGTATTTGTGGTAAGTGTTTTTTATGTCTTTTCTTTCGTCGTCAACGAGATTACTCACGAAACTTTCACTAATGGTATTTCCGTACTGATTACCGTAATTGTAGTACCATTTAATTAGTAAATTTGCTTATACTACGTATGCTGTATCCTACCCTTAATAATTATGATAATTTAATGTTAATGCCATACTTGTTACCTTTGTTTTATTGTCAGTAATGCCATATCACTAATTATGTAAACGATATTTACTACAAACTATTCTTCGCTATGTATTTTTACTGTAGTTTATTTATGTACGGTATGTTGCCTATGCTACTGGCATTTCTGTATTGAGTCATTATATTCTGTGATAATCCTCAGCGATTCTACATTACAATTGTTATTGTGGTTAGTTATTTTTTTATGACAACATACCTGTTTCCTATGACTATCGTTACCAACTAATTGCTTCTGACTACTCGAACAGCTGAGTAGAGGAATTACGAACCTAACATCTTGTTACAAGTGCTACCATTCTGTTGTGAGCGGACAGAAGCCACTTTTGGGATAAGCTCTGGCGCCCTTAATTATCTTTTATGTATCTATGAACCCCCTCTCTCACCGACGCTTGTGAGTTGGCCGTGCAGGTTCGTAAAACCACAAAAGCTTGTAACAAAGGCCAGTCCCGTGCGATGTAATGTTTATCTCGGGCTCGGCTATCCCATTCACAAAGGAAGCAGCAATATTTTGTAAATCCTGATTGCAGGACCGTGAGTAGAGCAACAACTTTTAAGTCAGCGCAAAGTTTCCACTTATAATCATGATAACTAATTTTATCAAGGATTCTGAAGATGTTTTCGTACGTTTTCTTCATATCAACACAGTATGCAACTGGAACTGATGGGAAGTCATTCCCATTTGCCAACAGGACAACTTTTAAGCTTGTTTTTGATGAGACTATAAACAGTCTCCATTTGTCTGGGTCACATGGCATCTGTAGCTCTGTCATCAATAAATTTGCATTAGGGGAGAACACTAAACCTTTATCTTCTGAGAAAAGACATTTCAGGGTTGCTTGTCTGGTCCTGTAAGAAGATATTTTTACTCCTTTTTCTAAGAGATTCCACTGTTGAAGTCGCGATCCTAGGAGCTGAGATTTAGTCTTGGGTAACTGCAAATCCCTGACAAGATCATTTAATTCCAATTGAGTGAAGAGGTGAGGTTGCCGAGAAACTAAATCTGCGGAATACTTTCCATCATCATTGAACGTATCATTCGAAGCCCCAGGTTGTGGCTCAGAGTCTTTTAAATCAATTTCCGGCTCTAGAGTATAAGTGTTTGGGGGCTCTGGGATTGGCAAAGTATCGTTATGAGGAACAGGTCTTAGAGCTGACGGAATATTGGGATACTGAATTGTATGCTTACTTTTGCTCGAAAACCCGACGGTGGAAGTCATACAAAAGTAACAATCTGTAAGATGACAGCGAGGTTCACGCCAAACCATGGGCACAGCAAATGGCATTGATTTACGGGTACCTTTGAGCCACTTGGTCAAACTACTGTAACAAGTCGTACAGCAAACTGATGGAGCCCAAGTCTTGTTCTGGTCGCCAACTTGACACTCAAAGTACCTCAAAGTACAATTTATAAGCTGTTTTAACAAGCGGAGAAAGGGGTTTTCGTTGCGCTTTTAAAGTTAATTCCCCGCAGACATAACAGAAGCTATCGGGATGATTTTTACACTTGCGTGGCATAATTAAACAGTAATTCAACGCCCGACAGTAACCGCAAATCACACTTAGTCACTTGAAAAAATCCGGAGTAAAAGTAGTTTTACTGTTTTACACAAATCAACAAAAATGAACACAAAATCCAGCACGTTTAAAACGTCGACAAGTTAACTCTGCAACAGCTATAGATGTACTGATCAAAGCAGTTAAGCAAACAATGTAATATACTATTATGAGAAGAGTAATGCAAGTTCAAGCCTGTCGAAAATTCCTGTTCAAACCTGCATGTGGTATTGAGATCGCCAGCGTCGTGCAGTGAATTTTCCTAACTGTTTATTGATATTTTTTTACTGTTTTTATATATTTCTATTTCATTGTTGTTTCTATATACATTTTATAGCAAAACTTTTGCCATATACTTTGGTATAAATTTTATTACCTACTTTGGGATGTTTAACGGCTATAAGTTAAAATTCTAAAGAAAAATGCAAAAAATAAAATAAAAATGGGGTCCCCCCAAAATAGGTGGGTGATGGGTAAAAACAAAGCTTATTTTTGGATTCAGGAGGTCATTTTTCATAAGAATCGTCAAGAATGGTATCAGGGCCGATTTTCATGCAGACCAGTGTAATTAATAAAACTTTTTTATTGTAAGTTCGAAGTTAATTGACGTTTCAAATGCACTTGCACAATCATAAATATTTTGTTTTAGTCGTAAAAATTTGAATTGTAATTTATTATTGCTATAATTCTAAGTAAGATGTGTTTATTTTAGAATTTTATATATTATTATATTTTCGCTGACTTTGTCAATAGCGTTTTTTTGTGAGACTTCTTGTGCGTGATGTTTTCTAATTGCATCTTAGTTCAGGTTATTCGTTTCGTGAGTATTTTTCTGAAAGATTTTACGTCACAACTTTAAGTAGGGGAACCGAGGTATAAAATACAAAAAAATTCGTTTGGGTAATAACGCGAGCCTTTTTGGAGCTAAGGTGGGGCGAAATAGTACGATATGAATTTGTTAAACTTTATGCAATAAGTTAGCTTTCGTTTTGTTATTACAATAACCGTTTTGTTATCAAATTCCAATATAAGTTGTTACGTAAATTTAACCGTAACCCAGTGCAAGCGGCAACTCAAAACATTTCGGGGAGAGGGTCGTAAATGGTATTCAGTGTAAATTGGAGTTAAAAACAAAGTAGAAAGATAACAGATAAATAACAATCAAAATCGTCAATATATACGTATCACAATTAGAAATAATGAAGCAGGTCCCTTAGATCAGGCAACAATTTGTACATATAAACAAAATTGTTAGTTTAGCTGGACAATTAAAAAAAATTCACTTTTGCGAATATAACGCAAATGACAAATAACACGCGTTTAAGCGAATCGGAGCATACCGTTTAATTTATTACATTTAAAAAAAAGTTTTAATTGTGACAACAAACGTAACACGTGCGTGCAAGCGACCGACAATGTAGACAAAAAAAATTATATAAACAACAAAATACTCACAACTTAGTATGCCGGAATATGCGATTAGCTAATGCCATATTGAACACAAATTCCATAGAATTACTGAAAAGTAAGTTATTACATACGTACAGTAATAGTAGCAATTTAAACAAGTTTTGTTATCCTCATTTAACTTAAACTCGCAGAATAGGCATTCGGAACGTTTCTCAATACTATATTAGTTTTTTAGTTATTTGTTACATGCCAAAGTTAAAACAAAGTCACTGCCTGAAATGAGGTAACATAAACGATGTTGTGCCGCTTGCTCAGTGGAGATGGGGTGGGTTATATTTTAAAATTCCGTGATAACTTGGAAACGAGGTTGACATAAAATCGAAATAAAACGGTAAAAGACTCAAAAATCGGTTAGGGCGCCAATCAATGACACGATGATTGTAGCTTCCGGACCCCTGATAACCCAAAAGCTCATCTTTAACTTGAGAATCGTCATTTTGAACAGGAATAGAATTGCCAATACGGTTTAACAAATATTTAATTTTGGTTTCAATTGTAGAAGAAATTTTTGTAGTTGGAGTAATTTTCAATGAATCTATTAATTTTCTAAGTTCATCGATACCTTCTCGAATCGCTAATTTATCTGCATTAAAATCGAAAGGATACTCGGGACGAGATACTTTGCCGGTAGCTTCTTCAATAATAAAATTCTTGAGTAAACCTCGTAATACGACAACACCTAAAGATGCATCACCACCTCTAATTAAAATTTCATAACGTAATTCGTTATGCGATAAACGATCGACAATCAATTTGTAACCCATTTTAAAATGAAATTACAAAACGGTAAAACTTTCCAAAAATCACGAAACTTAACAGGCAAACTAAAATTCGAAAAAAATGCCCCACGATGGGCGCCAAATATTTATGTTACATGCCAAAGTTAAAACAAAGTCACTGCCTGAAATGAGGTAACATAAACGATGTTGTGCCGCTAGCTCAATGAAGACGGGGTGGGTTATATTTTAAAATTTCGTGATAACTTGAAAACGAGATTGACATAAAATCGAAATAAAAAGGTAAAAACTCAAAATCGGTAAGGGCGCCAATTAAGGAAACGATGATTATAGCTTCCGGCCCCTTGATAAACCAAAAGCTCATCTGGTTGGTTACAACCCTTGGACATACTTCGAGTTGTAACTTCCTAGACTCTGAAATGTTCTTAAAAATTTACGTACGCGGCAGCTGAATGAATAAAAGCTCTTTACAGTTTAACAATTTAACATTTATTGACTGAATAATATTAAAAATAAAAATGAATATCAAACAAACTTGAATAAAAATAATAAACAAGACAAAAATTCACAAACTGAATATAAAAATTAAAATATATATAAAAAAAATAATAAAAGCGTTAACTCGTTTTTCAAGAAAACACAATAAAAATAAATTCAAGGCCTTGTCCGCATACTTAATCCGTAAATTTAACAATAAAAAAAAACACAAAAGTCATAAAAGAGACGTCCGAAACTTTGCTTCGAACTAAACGTTCAAACAAATTATATTTTATATTTTGTTACATTATCGCTCATGCATGAATAAGACTTCTTTTACATACACAAAACAAAATTAATTAATTAAAGCGAACTTCACGCAAACACCTTCAAGTGTTTCTTGAAATATTTAAAGTTAGCCGTAATTCAGTCGGCTAAAATCAAAGCTTTTAAATCATATCGATTGCGGTTCACTTCACGGTAATAACAAATTCGATAAATACCTTTACTCAATTGTATACTCCAGATGAACAGCTGGCCACAGCGGTTTTGGAAGCTTTCAAGTTTAGATCGAACCCCGGGACGGTCTAGGTGTACAGTAGTCGAATACAAGCTCGGTGGGACCCCCAAACCATGGAATTACGGCGGAAGATTTATTTCACTACTTAATTGAAATCCGCACAAAAGCGAAGACAGGATTTTTAACACAAAACATCGAAAATAAATCCAACTCGAACGTGAATTTTATTATGGATACCATGAAGTTCCTTAAACCGTAAAATTACGAATTTGGAAAACCAAACACCCCGAACACTTGACTACATTCCGGTATCCGGTATTCTTACTTGCGACAAAAAGATCCTCCCTAAATCAAAATTTTACTCCTTATATCACCTCGTAATCCCACTTCACAAACTTGCGCTGTAAAATCTTTGTAAAAGATAGAACACTAAACAAAGTAAATTAACAAAGATGAAAAATATTTTTACCACGTGCGTCCTAACATGTAGGTACTCGAAAAAAAGAAAATCTTCTCACAGAAAATGCTTACTCCGTTAAATTATCAGGTGGCTCGCAAATGAACTCAACATAAACAAAAGCATAGATACTAAGAAAATTGATCGAATTACATTCCAAAAAGGAAGTCGTAAATTAGATAGAGTTGTTATTCTACTGAGATAACCAAAAGTAAAGACACTAAATCAAAATCAAAACCACGGAACTTTATGCGTTTAAAAAAAACAAATAATAATTGTGAAATAACTATTAAATACAAATAAACTTAAATCAAACGTAATAAAATAACGAGTAGAACGTTTTCGATGCTAACATCGAACTAATCAATCGTTAAAAAAAAACAGATGTTCTAATTACGGGGTCTTACATAAAAGATTCACGACTAAGTTTCAACGCCGATTACATATTCAACATAAAAAAGCAGGTGCTTGTATCCCAAAGTTAAAAGATCATGTGACCAAAGTTGCTAGTGATAATATAGAAGAAATAAATTGCGTTGTAAAATGAAAATGTATCATTGCCTCGATGAATTCCTCATATCAACTACATACTAAATTGCCATTTACTGTTTAATATCAGCGTGAATAATTTAAGATATTTAAAAATGTTGAAACTCACGGGCTTGGCACTAGCACAATTTTTGTAACTTTCTTAAAAGACAAAATGGAAATAGCGTTTTTGTTATATCTCCAGTATCTAAAATGATGTAGCATGAAACAAAACTCCTACAGTACGAAAACCACAACAATATATTTTTAACATAATTAAGTGCTCCCGTTTAATGATGTGTGGAAATTTAGTTTTGTTTAACCTTACGTTAGTCACCTATCAGTATGTGTACATAGGCGCGTGGTCTACAATTGTAGACCATTTTAGTTTTTACAAATTATATTATTTAAAAACAAATAAACGAATTAATTGAACATAATATGTGTATATTGTATATTCTCTGAACTATTTCCAATGAAATAAAATGTTTTTGATATCTAACCAGTTTTATTTGGCACGGAGAAAGTAAATACCCACCTGCATGTTTTTTAAAGGATTTGTTGAACATTAACATGAGGTATTTGATTAAACAACAACTTTGGTGCAACTTTGGCAAAAAACACTTGTATTCTTTAAAAAAAGACATAAACGACATTCATTCAAAGTAACAAACTTTAAAGTTCATTAACAAAATTAACGTTTTAGAGAACACCAAAAATATCAAATTTTTACTCGTTCAAACAATCAGTACAAGTGTCTTTTATATGATTTTTGCAAGCAAACCTCCCGCAGTTCACACAGGATCTTATAGATAATTTGTTTACATTTCGAAGTCAAACATGGCAACGTCCGACATAATCGAGAGGTCGTTGATATAGTGGAGGGGGTATATTTATGGTGCCCAGCGCATTGAGCACGTTGTCATATTCGTTTTGGTAATTGGATGATTCTTGATCTGACCTCAATTTGCGGTCTGATTAGTTCCCAAGCACACTTTTCAAGAAATTCGATGCCTTATGGACGTAAAGAACATTTATGCCAGAAATATTTAGTAGATTAAAAAACACCACCATTGGCCATCGACGTGTATTCCTTGCTACATCACAATTCTGGCATAACTGATCCACCAGATCTACATCAATTTTGGTGCGGTTGTAGTCAGTTATCATTTCTGGCTTCATGACATCTCCTGTTGTTTCATCTATTGCATCATCATTTTGCATCGAGGATATCAATACCACTGACTTGTTTTTCTTTGGGCAGTATGACACCAGGGTACAATCTTCTTGGAAACAAAAAAGGGAAGACTTCTCTTCGCGAGTCTTATGAGGTAAAAAATCTTGAAGGAAATTTTTGACCAGCGATTGACTACTAAACCAATTGTCCCCAGTAATATTGCGATTGGTACCTGCAACTGGCTCTACCAATCAAAGAATTATTTCTTCGGCGCTGTTACCTTGTTTGTATGGGCCTTCGGGCTGTGTTCCCACATATGTTTCCAAATTCAGGGTATAGGACGTTTTAGCATCTACTAGTGCAAACATTTTCATGCTATAATTAGCTGGCTTACTTGGGATGTATTGTTTAAATGCACAACGTCCTCCAAAAGATAATAATTGTTCATCTACAGTAAGACACTCACAATAAAATTGTTTTGAAAATTACTTAGAAAAATTTCGAAAAGTTCTCTAATTGTGGCTAATTTATCAATCTCTTTCCGCTCATCTCTTGTACGCACGTCATCGAACCTTAGACATCTCATAAGAAACCGAAATCGCTTCTCACTCATTGCCAAGTAGCACGACTCAATTCCGCTTCCTTTGGAGTTATCCCAAATTCTGTGTAAATTTTTTCTTGAGCTTCTGAGAGTGCCAATCAGAAACAAAATACCAATGGAAACTCCTATTTCAGTCTCATTAGTTTGCCTAGCATCTTGGTTTCTTTGGTATTGACTTTGTAGCTTTTAAATATACACGTTTGTTGAAACTTTTATCATCCTAATAACAGTTTCATTCACAAATAACTTTAGGCATTCAATTTCTGTTGCCACATCGCGTGCCCTTCCTTTTGTACCGGGAGAAAACTTAACAATATTATGAGAACGCACACGAACTTGTCTATTAGGTCTAGTCTTTTTCCATTTAGTGATTTTGTCTTTCCCAATATAACAATTTGAGAACGGGGCTTCACTTGAATCGTCTGATAATGCTTCTTGATCCGAGACTTCTAGTTCAGATTCTGTGTCGTGGTCACTCCTTTGAATTGCATCGACTTCATTTTCATCCGACTCGCCAATAATAGAGCTATCTTCATCACTAGACATGTCGTCGAACCACCTTAACCATACTTCCGGATCCTTTGATCTTTCGACGCGTCTTTTTTTAGGGAGAAAGCGTCATCAGTCGACTTAGATTCCTTACACAGCTGCGCGTCCGTTACTTCATAAGTACAGTTAACGACTTCAGCACTTTGTAAGAAGCAAAACAGAAAACAACCCCAAAAAAAAGCTAAAACAGCGAACATTAGTTGGTACGTCTTTACCATCAACCACGTGCGAATACTAACCTACTCTATGACTTTGGTTAGAAATATGTAGATATTTTGTTCTACGAATGCGACATTCGAGCGGATTTATTACGAATTTCTAAAATAAAGCGTCGTTACGTTAGATGATGATTGATGAGAGAAAACCTCATTTTCTCACCAATCCGTCTCCGCCACATCCATCACAAACGCGTACCACCAAATAAAAGGAAATCCGTAGATGGCCAACTACTCTCGCGTGCCCTCTACGTGCATAAATCGAAGAATATAGTTTGAGGTCAGATATCTCACACAGGTAAAGGAAAGGTTACCTAACCATCAGGCGAATTAATGCCCATTTACACGTTACACTGGGTCCCAGTTTACTCACAGTTATCATTACAAAGCAAAATTCATCAAAGTATTTATAGTTTACTTATTTTGCAAATGTCTCATTTTGATTTATTTTGCATCAAATCAATTTTATGATAATTTTTTGAATTTAACATGTAACCCAAGTCTTTTAATTAAATCGCGTGTACGTTGCGCTTAAACATGTTTGAGATTTGTGACATTACACTGCAAAGGTAAGTTTACTAAGAATTGTAACCAACCTGATGAGTTTCTGGGTGAGCATATATCTAGGAGCTAATTGCATCGTGTCCTTATTTAGCGTCCACAACAATTTTTGAGTATCATACTTCCGTTTTTGAGATCAAATATTTACAAAATTCTACTTTTATTTTAACTCATTTTCTTTTCCACAAGGAAACCAAAGAATAAAATTAATTATGTTATAGATGAACAAAGTAATTTGTTTATATCTTTGGCAAGTAACAAAGTGCGTGTTTTCAGTATATCAGAATTGTTATTACGGAGTATACTTAAAATGCAATGAAGCTTTGAACTGAGAATTGTAAGTAAAAAACAGTCTTCTTGATTCAATCTAGCAACAACTTTTACAAATGTTATAATTTTTGGCCTAGTGCAAACGTTTTTCCTTCCGGTTTTTGCTATTGTAAAGTCTGTCTCATCTGCTTTAAAAACAATACTTTAAAGATACAACCTTAAGACAAATTTGTTTTCGCAAAAATTGTCAACGGTGTTGTTAGATTATGAATTTGCGTCAGTGTTTGCCTTGTAAGTGGATCGTGTGTTAAAGGGTTCATTCAAGATTGGAACCGCAGTAGATTTTGATGAGTCGTCGTTTGGCGCCGGTTGCATTTTGGCCTTGTCAAGAGTAATTTCTCAAACCTTTCTTTCAGTAATGTAAATAAAAGAACACGTCCTCTATTTCCAGTTGTACTTGTTTGATCTCTTGTAGTTTTTAGATGACCAACAAATGCAGTTTTAGAAATTTAGTACATTTTGAATGCTTTGTACAACGTTTGAGTACCGTAAGTACATTCTTGCACTGCCTCTTTCAAATTTTCATGCTGTAAGTACGCGGAGAATGACATTTGGGAGAAACGTGACATAGCGTAGACCACATTTGTCCCTACGGTCAATTTTTAGCTGACAGGTGTTATTTTACTTCGAAACATTAACAGACAACGTACTTACCACAATAACTCACAAACAACACCAGAAATTATCATTAAGTGGTTGGTTTACTGGAACAATACGAACTCCAAACTTCCCCAAAATTCTTTTTATGATTTTAATTTTGTTCATTTTTTATTTATTCACCAACTTTACGTTTCTTTTAATACTTATTATCTCTTGTTTATTTGTAAATATTTTTTTTCAAATTTACTTTTTGATGCTTCTGTTCATCTTTCTTCCTACATTTACTTTAAATAATTTTATGGTTAAGGCTTTTGCACCCACGATTTCTTAAAGTAGAAAAAGTTTTGGGTTTTGAACCGCGTCCGTAATGGAGATAATTCACTAGTCTTCTGGAACATGTTTTTTCATACTGGGGCGAAGTCGATGCTATTACCTTTTTTGAAATTATTGTACCTTTTGATTTCAATAATTGATTCGTAGAGTCTGGGCAAAAAATTCCGAGATTTGGCTAAAATTTATGTCTTTTCAAATTTTATTGCCCGTTCGGTATTTCGGATTCCTCAAGTAGTGTTGTTGTCTCTTTCAATTTTGAAAAATTCGCGGCTAAACTTATTTGTTGCATTAAAGATTACTTTGATGTTTTTAGCTTTAAGTATACTGTATATTTTGTCAGTGTGGTACACCAGTTGTGTGTATATAGGACCCTTCCCTCATCCAGTAATCCATGACCACCCTCTCAACCATACTGCTTTCTGAATCTGTTGTTTTTCTTGAATACACCATCGGATTCCATGTGTATCCTCGATCTGCACACAATTTAAAAAGTTTCATTTCATACTCATGGCGTTTATTCGGGATATATTGCCTACACAATAGGCGACCACGCCGCGGTATCAGGCTTTCGTCTATGCAAATTCTCTTGCTAGGAATGGAAGCCATTATATAATTGTGAGTGAATTTTTTTATTACATTGCAAAGTTTGAACAAAGCGGTCATCTGGAGGGGCTATTTCGTTATCGACACAGTGTATACATTTGAGAAGTAGCTCAAATCTGTTTTTAAGCATAACAGACCTTGCTATATGAATCTCATAGAGTTCATCGGTACGCCGGTAATCCCAAAAATATAGTACCTTCCAACCTATGAGAGATAGAGACTTCATAATTTCTGAGCACTCAAGCATGTACTTTTTGGAACGTTTGTACTCAAAAGATATTGAGTGGCATATATATATATATATATATATTTGTCCGATCGACGGTCAAAGTAACTATATCATTACTCAAGAACATTTGAAAATAATCGAGTGGATTTCTAGTTGCAAATATTTCTTGATATATATTATCTTTATACTACTTATACAGGGTGTCCCACGAGGTACTGTACATACTAAAATGGTATGTTCCTTAGGTCAGTTTAAGTAAAAAACGTCCTATAAACATAGGTCCAATTTGCCATAGTTACATAGATACAAGCAAGTTTATAAATGCTCACACATTTTTTTAAAATTATTATTATTGAAAATAGAAAATCGAACTACCAAACAAACATTAAAAAAACAAACAAAAAAAACACATCAAGTGCTCAAAATGACCTCCTTCGGCATTAATACTACAACGGCTGCGATCTAAAATGGACCGAGTAGCCGCTCGAAGCATCTCCTGGTTGTTCCGTGTTTGTTGACACACATCCAGGATACGCTATATTAGTAAAGCTCTGGTATTAACTTTTACCTCGTATACTAAACTTTTCACATGACCCCACAGATAGAAGTCCAAAGGTGTGAGATCGGGCGATCTCGGTGGCCAAACATGCGGGCCTCCACGCCCAATCCACCTATTGGGGTAAGCAACATTTAGATATTCGGTCACATGCCGACTAAAATGTGGAGGAGCTCCATCATGTTGCAGAAACATTTGTTGTCTTTTTAGTAAAGGTACTTCTTCCAAAAGCGCTAACAATTCATTCCGCAAAAAGTTACCATATGCTTCTCCTGTCAGACGTTCCTCAAAGAAAAAAAGTCCAATAAGTTGATCCTCAATCATTCCACACTATACGTTAACAGAAAATCTGCGCTGAAAGTTAGTTTCTGTTGTGCCATGTGGATTTTGATATTACCACAAATGAGAATTACGTGTATTGTTCACTCCATCTCTAGTAAATTGCGCCTCGTCGCTAAATAAAATGAATGGAACTAATTGTAGATTTACCTGTAGCCAGTGGCAGAAATTCAATCAGGCAGCAAAATCTCTAGGTTCCAGATGCTGAACCTGTTGTATGTGATAGGGATACAAAAGCCCATCATGTAATGTTCGCCATACTGACATACGGGGGAGTCCCGTTTGAGAAGAAATTCTTCTAGTATTCAACCCTGGACTCCGATCAACCATCTGCAGAATGTTTTCCTGCTCATTCACATTTAACTGCACAGGACGGTCAGATCTTGTTGAAACTGATGGAAATGAACCATAAGTCCGTACTGTTGAAACACAGAAGAAAAGGTTTGGTGATTTGGCACCCTCCTGTTGGGAAATTTTCGTTCATATTCCCTAACGGCAGATCTCGCATTTCCATCACAAAATCCATAAATGTAAATTATATCAGCATACTCTTCGTTAAAAAAATGAGAAGGCATTTTGCATTTAAATTACACTTCATTTAATAAAATCGACTGTGACATTAGTAGAAAAGAAAGCAATAAATGACATATTGCTCGGTTTTTGTTTCCCAGTTGACTAAGAATAATTAATTTTCAAAAAATGTGTGATCAGTTATAAACTTTGAACGCTTGTATCTGTGTAACTATGGCGAATTGGACCTATGTTTATAAGACGTTTTCTACTTAAATTGACCTTAGGAACATACCATTTTAGTATGTACAGTACCTCGTGGGACACCCTGTATATTGAGATGTGAATTCAAATTTTGAGTAGTGTTGTGGTTTTCAAGTTTCCAATGTTGGCAACTTTTTGGTTCCCATTTGAAGTTTGAGCTGTTAGAACAGTAGTCTGGGTCTACTATCTAAATCCAGTTATGCGCCCTCAACCAGCTTTAAGTGGGCGAACTCTTTATCTTAATCATAGTCAGATGCATCAAAAAACTTTGACAGAGACATATTATCAAGGGAAAAATCGAGGTCCATCTGTGAGTCATCGCTGGAGTAATCTATCTACAAAGACTATTACAGTTCGTTTTTGTCACTATGTAAAAGTTTAAATTTATTGATTGCAAACGCATCACATCACATTATCTTGAAACGCTCATAACTATGATTGCTTGGAGCAACTGCAAGACACTTACAAATTCTTATGTGTGTATATAAAGATGCACGTGGCTTATAAACAAAATTGCAGCATCAAAAATGACTCAGAGGCCGCGTGTGTTGTCGGCGCACACACTGCAAACTGGTGAAGTTTGATCTTGGATCACGTTTGTATCATTAGAATTACTTTAAAACAGCACACTGCAAAAAAATTAAT
The DNA here is from genome assembly GCA_035610365.1 of Aquatica leii. Taxonomy (NCBI): domain Eukaryota; kingdom Metazoa; phylum Arthropoda; class Insecta; order Coleoptera; family Lampyridae; genus Aquatica; species Aquatica leii. Next base: position 17,475,631 of record CM069432.1, read on the forward strand.
TTATAATAACAAAACAAAAAAATCTATGCTCTACCTCGGATTTTAACTCGTGGGATTCAGTGATGGTCTTGGCTTTGTACTAAATTTTTTAGCACTGAAAGCTTCTAAGCTGGATGATAATGTGATTCGGCATTGAGGCATTTGTCGGTGTGTGTCAGTTTTCTGTATCATGACCAGTAGGTCCATGAAGTTGAAGTGGTCCAGGAAGCTGTTTTGTGTTTCTATTTTGTAAGGTTATGAAAGTATCAGCCACGCAACGTACCTAGTATTTTGGTTTGTGGGTAGCATGTAAGTACATTGGTGATGACTGGAAAACGTAGTAATCCTATGGCTGCATTTTCAATTTGTTCATATAGAACGTTGTTGAAAGAAAAATACGTGGATTTTAAGCATAGTTCAATTACTTTCTTAATCTTCTCATCCAATTCTGTTTTTCACAATTTGGTCTTGATATTGTTTATAGTGGCACATTTGTGTTGAGAGAAGTCACATTAAAATTGATAAAAATATGATGTGCTTCCAATGTAAGCATATATAAATGTGATCAAATCACAAAAACATAATTGTGCTAGGACTGGATGGCATGAACCTTTGCTATTTAGTAATAACAACTATTTTTGTATATAGTTCCTAAATTTTTGCACAAGCAGTTAAAACCATCTCGTGGTTAACGAGCCCACGTATAAAATGTAAACAAATTGGTGCTATAGTGATCTTAGCATGTTGGTAGTTGGATTTGCTAACCGCAAAAACTCGAACAACTTATCGAATAATGACACGATTGCAATCCACCAACAAATACAGTAAAAAGTAACTATATCAGTAAAATTGCAAAAATTACCACCAAGGAGAACCAGTGTACGACCGTTTCACCCTGTTGGGGATCATCAGCACAGGAAAATACTCTCTGATGTATTTCCACAGTTATACTAATATATTTCTATAGCTTATATTAATGTTTCGTTCTAATAACATATAAAAGTATTGTGGCTGGCGCCATCTCGTGGTTAACGAGCCCACGTATAAAATATAAACAAATTCGTGCTATAGTGATCTTAGCATGTTGGTAGTTAGATTTGCTAACCGCGAAAATTCGAAAACCTTATCTAATTACAATCCACCAACGAAAATAGTGAAAAGTAACTATATCAATAAAATTCATTGCTGTGTGTAAAATCAACTCACGTTTTCCCTTTTAAACAATTACATTACTGATAATTAAAAAAAGTTCAAATTTAGCAAATGTTTAAACGCTATTTCCTAATTCAATACCAAATTAAAATTGCTTGTTAAAGTAATTGATCAAACTCTAAAACTCGAAATGTTGTTTAATTGGTACATAGCTTGGGATATGATATTTTTATTAAAAGTTTTCATACAACTAAGTAATTAGATTTAACGACTCAAAGTTTTCTTTAATATTTGTTGCCTAACTAGTTAAGCAAACGATTAAATTTTTTATTATAAAATACAATAAGTATATACTCAATTAAAACAATATTTAAAACACGATAGACAGGGTGTTATAGTAACTCTTGTTGCAAAATTGTTTTTAGTAAATAGCATAACTGTAAATCAATTAAATAAATTTAATTTTAGAGTGTAGAAATTTTTCCATTTCTGTCTAGTAATTATACATTTTTTAAATTTAAAATTTTTTGATTAAATATTTGACAATGCTTAAAAAACTGTTTAACTACCCTTATAAATTAAAGGAAAACTTTAATTAAAAGCTTAAGTAAACAAAACTTTCTACTAATGAACAAACATTATTTTACAAAAACAGTTTAAGTTTATCTGTTTAGAAAAGAAAACTTTTGTTTCTATGAGTTTTTATACAACAAATGTAACGTTAATAATTCGTTGACAACAAATCGTTTAGACTTAATGAGTCGTGTGTAATAAGTTTGTCTGCTATAAATGTTTTTTTCGAAATACGATAAACTTAATTAAAACTATATAAAAAAAATAGAAAAAGGTATATGCTTTGAAGATTATAAAGAAAACGTAGAAAAGCTCTTATACTTATTGTTTTTGTATCGTATATTGTAGTTTGGAGAGTAATAAAATGATTTTTTTATACTAAAAGCACTAAGATAGAATCAATAATTTTTGAACACTAAAAGTTTTCTTTAAATACTTAAAATTCTATAATTTTTGTATGTACATACAAATACGAATAAATACAATAAATCGTTATTATTTATAAATGTTTGCAAATCAGTTTACACCTAGTTTTAAACAAAAGTTTTATAAAATAAAATATGATGTATATACAAAAATATTATATTAATTACACAGCCCAACAAAATAAAATTTTTGTCTTGGTGCCGGAAAAGTAAGATCTGATTTTGAATATTTGTGATGTGCTGATTCCAAAAATACCTGGCTTTTTTTTGTAGCAGCTCCAGTTTTTGAGATATGGGGTAATTGGTATTAGTTCTGATAAAACGCAAAAATATTGAAATAGTGATATCTTTAGAGGCCAAAAGTGAAATTTCCTACCTAAATAATTAAAATCTAATGAGCTAGTTTGAGTTACTTGGTATTATTCATTACTGTAAAACCCGACATTCCTATACCCTTATCAAAAACTAATTAATTCGTCGTATTACCTCGCAAATATATGTGCTTTACAAGGTACAGTTTATATAAAGAAATTAGAATTTAATTAGCCAGTTTGAGTTATTTGGTAATTATTCATTTGTGTAAAACCCAACATTCTTATAATTACTTCCATCAAAACCTAATTAACACACTGCTATATTAACTCGTGTCTTTGCTTTACGAAGTACATTTAACTATTTAGTTTACGTAGCTGAGAAGTTGTGGTATCATTTGGTGTTATTCAGTGATAAAACATACATTTAATTAAAACCATGGCATTCAGAAGCAAACGTAGTTGTGTGAATCATCCAGACGTTTTTTGCTATGTTTGTGGCGAGTACACTTTTAAAGAAAGTAGAAAGCCTATTTCTGATTGTGCGAGAAGAAGCTATCTGGCCTATTTTGGCGTTCCCTTGGGTGACCAGGATAAATCTTGGGCTCCACATTTCTTATGTAAAACGTGTATTGAACATCTGGGTCAGTAGACAGTTGGAAAGAGAAAGTGTCTAAAATTTGGAGTACCAATGGTTTGGAGAGAACCAAGAAACCACCACGATGACTGCTATTTTTGTCTCGTGAATATCAAAGGAATCAAGCGGAACAATAGACAGAAATGGTCATATCTTGATCTAGATTCAGCAAAGAGGGCTGTACTGCATAGTGAAGAAATACCCATTCCATCATTCAGCAGTCTGCCTTTGCTCCCGGAAGATGATACAGAACTACCCACGTTCGATGAAATTCAGTGTATGGAATCAGAAAACGACAATAATTTTGAAGCAGATTTATCAAGTCCGCAACGTTTCAATCAACAAGAACTGAACGATCTCATTAAAGACCTGAATCTTTCAAAGGAATCTCCTGAATTACTCGCTTCCAGATTAAATGAGAAGAATCTACTGCAGCCAGATACCAATATTACATTTTATCGTAAAAGAGATAAGGATCTGCTGCCTTTTTACTCTGAGGAAAATAACCTGGTATTCTGTAACGATATAAGAGGACTCTTACAAAAAATGGGTTTGTCGGAATACACACCAGACGAATGGCGCCTTTTTATAGACAGTTCCAGAAGTTTGAAATGTGTGCTTTTACACAACGGTAATAAATATGGCTCAATACCCATTGGTCATTCTACCAGCATGAAGGAGTAATACGAGGCAATATCACTAGTCCTGAAAAAAATTAAGTATAAAGAACATCAGTGGGTGATTTGTGTCGACCTAAAAATGGTGAACTTCCTCCTTGGACAGCAAAGTGGATATACAAAATATCCTTGTTTTTTATGTCTTTGGGACAGCAGAGCTAAGGATCAGCACTAGTCTAACAGAAATTGGCCTTTAAGAAATGTTATGACTCAAGGAAAGCAAAATGTAATCAACGAACGTTTGATTGCGAGAGACAAAATCGTATTTTCACCCTTGCATATCAAGTTGGGGCTTATGAAGCAATTTGTGAAGGCTTTAAATCGCGATGGACTTTGTTTTGGCTACTGGATTCGTAAATTTCCTGGGATTAGCACGGAAAAACTGAAAGCCGGAATATTCGATGTCCCTCAGATAAGGCAACTTATTAAAGATCCACAATTTACCGCATCAATGAATGAAATTGAATCTAACGCTTGGTGTTCATTTGTTCAAGTTGTACAAAATTTTCTGGGAAATTATAGGGCAAAAAATTATATAGAATTAGTGGAAAATATGCTTTCAAACTTTAATATACTCGACTGCAACATGAGCATAAAAGTTCACTACCTCTACAGCCACTTAGATCGGTTTCCAGAAAACCTAGGTGATTTGAGTAAAGAACAAAGGGAAAGATTCCATCAGGACATTAAAACTATGGAAGATCGATATCAAGAAAGATGGGGTACCCACATGATGGCCGACTACTGCTGGAGCCTTCAGCGAGACTGTCCTAATAACTACCATGCTAGAAAATCATATAAAAAAAAATTTTTAAATGATATGTAAATATAATTTATAAACTTATTTGTTTATTTTGTGAAATAAATACATTACTTTGGGTTTTATGTGTTTTTTTACTAGCACTTGAAGCAGATAGTATTAGTAATAACGTAAAAAGTATAAAACTTAAAAAACTAGACTATTTCTTTCTAAAAAAAAGGTCAAAATACAATATCTCAAAAACTAGACCTTATAGACCAAATCTGAAGACATTTTTGGATTCTGCACCCAAAACTTAAAAAAAAGTCACAAAAACCCTGGCACAAAAATGTGTGTTGGGCTGTGTTATTTATTATTACACGGGTTTCGACAATATAAGTCGTCGTTTTCAGTAAGTCTAAAACGCAATTAAATTACGAATGCTTCTACAAAAGAGCTTAGAAAATTGAAAAAGTTATTAAAATTAAAAATTGAAATTGACATTACGCCCACATCTATAAGTAATAAATAAAAAAAAGAAATAAGTAAAAAATTTATTATTAACAAGAGAAGAAACATTCAAATCAAGAATTTTGTAAAAACAATTACATGATTTTTTATTATAAAAACAATGAATTTTAAGATGATTAACCCTTAAACGGGCAAGGGGTTTAGGAGGAATAAGGAACACAAAATTTCATAAATTCTTTATTATATAGGTGTTAAAAATCATAAAAAAAATATTTGTTGAATTCTTTAATTTACTGCAAAAAAGATACAGTTAGTATCTCTTAACTGCCCGTTCAGAGGTCCTTCATATGGTAAATTGTAAAGCAGTTTCGTGAATTATTTCCGGTTACAATACATAACCGCAAGTTACACTTCTTACAGAAAACCGTCGTTTGGCCATTTGTGTCTTTGTTAAAATATAAGATTCGCGTAAATGAGTAAAAAAGCAAACACGTGTAACTCTGTTGAATCTCGCGTAACTACTACTACGCTTTTCTTTATTTTTAAAAAGAAGGAACGAAAAACAATTCTTTAATACACTACATGCTACTAGAGGGCGCAGTATATACTTTTGAGATAATTATATTCAACACCCCCACTATCTCAAAAATTTATTATTGAGCTAAGCTTAATTTCTGAACAAAAGCTTTATGCTTTTCTGTTGATAGGCTTTTGGTAAGGATATCAGCTGTCATTTAATCAGTGGGCAGGTATACAACATTTATCAAATTTTCTGAAATTGCTTCCCTGATAAAGTGATGCCTAACATCAATGTGTTTGGGTCTCTTATAAAATACTGGGTTCAAGGACAACTTATTAGCACTTTGGTTGTCGTTGAATACAGTAACAGGGCCATCATAATTTATTAATTCCAATAAAACATTTCTTAAATATATAGCTTCCTTAGATCCTTCAGCCAAGGCCATGTACTCGGCTTCTGTGCTTGAAAAGACTACCGTTTTTTTGTTACTTTCCCAAGAAACAGCCCCCCCTGAAAGTTTAAAAAATTTTCTGTCCTTTTTATTGCTAGCCTAATCAGCATCAGAATAACCTTGTAATTTATAATCATTTTTATAAAATTTCAATTTGTGCCTTTTTGTGCCTTGTAAATAACTGAGTACCCTTTTGGCACACTTCCAATGCAATTCATTGTAACAATTATTGAATTGACTAAGAAAACTTACTGTATAAGCAACATCAGGTCGAATTCAAACTGCAAGATACATAAGACTTCCAATTAGTCTTTGATAAGGCAAACTTTTGTCACAAATACCTTCAAAATTATCGAGACAAATACTATTGTCCATAGGCGTAATTACACTTTTACAATTGAACATATTATATTTTTTTAAAATCCGATCAATGTAATTTTCTTGATCTAAGGTAATGCAATCGTTATTGTAATCTTTTGCAATTCTAACACACAAACATTGCTTTGCTTCGCCAAGATTTTTAATCATAAATTTCGAGCTTAATTGTTGTTCTAAAAAACACAATTTTTTTGTATTATTTGAAAATATGAAGAAATCGTCTACATATAAGGCCACCACTGTCAACAAGTTGTTTTCCTTTTTAATATATAAGCAAGGTTCAAGTTTAGATTTGTTGTAATCCGAATTTAACAAAACCTCATCTACGCTTTTATTCCAGGCCTTGCTTGATTACTTCAAGCAATTGCCTTTTTTAATCAATACACTTTGTTTTTACTATTTTTTAAAATAAAACCCTCTGGTTGCCTCATGTAGACGCTTTCTTCCAAAAAACCATTTAAAAAGGCGGTTTTTACATGTAAATGAGTCTAATTTTACAGCTAAAGCTATAAGTAGTCTTAAGGTAGAATGTCGGAAACTGGGGCAAACGTTTCGTTGTAATCTACGCATTCCCTTTGTGTAAAGCCTTTGGCAACCAACCTAGCTCTATAGCTTACTTCACTTTCACTGTTGCACTTCAACTTATACACTCACTTGCATTCAACTATTGTTCCCTTTTCAGGTGGATCCACTAACTCCCATGTCTCATTCTCCTCGAATGAATTGATCTCTTCCACATTGACTGTTTCCACTTGTATCCTTCAGGTCTCGAAAAAGCTTCGGACACAGTCACTGGAACCGCCTCTACGTTGGTTTCATTAGCTGCAGGCGTGCTCAAGTAACTTACGAAATCATCGAAGGTCTTTTCTTTTCTCTGTCGCTCTGATCTTCTCGGAATAATCATTACTTCGTTGTCAGGCTCTCTTTCAGGAATGTAGTCGCTGTCTTCGTCTTCTGCTTCTGTTATTTCTTCTTCGACATCAATACTTCTTTCTTCAGTTAAAGAAATAGACTCCCACACTAAATCCGATAATTCTGCATTTTCCACCTCGTCTTCTATGACTATACTTGTTTTCCATCACAGTTACATCTCGGCTAGTTATAGTTTTTTTTTGTATTTGGATTGTAACATCTGTAACCTTTGGTAGTTTCATCATAACTTACTAAAATATATTTTATAGCCTTTTTATCCCATTTTAGTCTACCTGCTTTTAGAATATGCACCATGGCTCTGCTGCCAAGTATTCTCAAGTGACTAACATCAGGCTTCTTTTGTGTCCAAAGTTCAATTGGGTAATACCTGATGCTACAGAACGATTTTTAAGGTAACATGCAGTATTACAGGCCTCTGCCCAGAAAACTTTATCTATATTTTTATCGAACAACAAGCATTTGGACTTTTCAACAATGGTACGATTAAACCTTTCAGACATACCATTTTGTTCCGGTGTGTGATTATTTGTTTTCTGATGAACAATACCGTTATCTATCAAGAATTCCTTACTGCAGTATTCTCCTCCGTTTTCTGTTCTCAGTATCTTAATTTGTTTATTCTGTTGCTTCTCAACTAAACATTTAAAGTCCTTAAATTTTTTCAAGGATTCATCTTTCGTCTTTATAAAGTATATGAAGCACATTCTGCTGTAGTCATCATTGAAGGTCAAAAAATATTTTGATTCTCCTAATGATGTTATTTCCATTGGACCACAAACATCACTGTGATCAACCTCCAATAACCCTGCTGCTCTACTACCTTTGCTTGGAAATGGTAAGCGAACTTGTTTTGCTTCACAGCACACTTCATAAATTTGCATTTTAAAAACCGCTTGTCCTTTGTAAATAAGCCCGTCCACTAATTCACGCATTTTGTTTAAATACCCACTGTTTATGTGACCTAAACGTCGATGCCAAGTTTTAGTCGCAATAGGTGCTACAAAGAAACTCACATCTTGTCCTTAATTGTTTAGTCTGTAAACATTGTTGTTTAAGTTTGCTGTTGCCACTAAAGCATTGCTATTATTGTAGATCTTGCAACCTTTTTCATCAAAAACAACTTCATTGCCATTACTGATTAGCTTGCCAACCGACAATAAGTTTGTAGTTAAGTCGGGAACATACTGCACATCACTTAAAAGAACACTAAAAGTTTCAGTGTCTATTACTGTCTTTATTTGTACATCACCCACGCATTCCACTGGTATTTTTGTTTTGTTTGCTACCATAATCTCTGATAGGTCCGGTTTTCGTTCATTTGTTAACCAATCCATTTTTGCAGTTAAACGAATCGATGTACCAATCTGTGTTTTTAAACTGTCCTGTTGTAAACGCGGCACTCAATCCGGCGTCTTGTTTATTACTTGGGCATTTGGACATATAATGTCCTGGCTGTTTACATTTAAAGCAAATAATGCTGTTTTTATCTTTGTGCGTTTTGTTTACACGAATGTCAGGGTTCGTAAACTTACTGGTGCTGCCACCTCTAGGTGTCTTCTTAAACGATTTATTTCTATGACTATAGTTCGCAAAAGCACCTGCATTACTACTGTTGCCATCTGTTTGCATATCTAACAACGTTTTTATGAAACCTGTTGTTATGCTCATTTCCGAGTGCTCCACCGCCATTATCATTGGTGCAAACCTGTCGGGAAGTCCCGCTAATAACAAAGAACCCATCCATTCTCCGTCTATTTTAAAGCCTGTTCTATGTAGCTTTTGCGATGTTTCGACGATTTGGTTTACGTACGATTCCATGGACTCATGATTTTCTAATCGTGCAGATATCAGGGTGCGCAATAACTCAATCTTTCTTGTGAAGCCACTATCATCGTATAAATTCTTTAACTTGATCCAAACTTCCTTAGCCGTTGTCGCATCTTTCACGTGCGAAAACAAGAATGAGCCAATGGTCAAAACTAATTTGGCTTTTGCCTTCGCTACTAAAACGGTATTTTCTTCATTGCCTTCGATGCACTCAGTTAAACCTTCAAGCACGAGAACGTTTTCGACGGCAAACGACCACTCGTCGTAGTTTTTGCGGCCTAATAGCTTGGGTACGCTAGCTAAATAGTTTACTGTCTTTATGAATTTGAACATATTCAACAACTACACAAACTATGTTTATTTCTTTTACTGTCCTTTTACACCTATTTCACGAGGTTCGCGGTATCTGAGCCCAGAACCTGTTAAAATATAAGATTCGGGTAAATGAGAAAAAAAACATAAACGAAACGAAAAACAATTTTTTAATACACTACATGCTACTAGAGGGCGCAGTATATACTTTTGAGATAATTACATTCAACACTCTTATCCGCAAAAGTTGGAAAATGTCCCACTTGATCAAACTGTATGTTATTAGTGGATCTAACACTCAAAGAAAGTTTAACTTTTTTGGATGGTTGTTCTATTGCAAAATCCGATTTTCTTATTACTTTTGTAAGGCTTTCAGTTTTTATAACGGACGAGGCTAAATGAATGCCAAATGTGTTCAGGTTTTCATGTTCTTTGTTTCCAAATGCATTCATGTCTCTTCTATACAGAAACCAAGCATTATTTATGGATATGTCAATTAATTAGCTAAATACACCCAAATACCATCTCTTTGACTTGTATGGCGTTTTATATAGGGCAATGAACATGTCGGCCAAATCAACGCCGCCCATGTGAGTATTATATTGTTTTATAATTTGAGGACAATCAACGTCAACCTTTCTTTTTTCCTCTTTACTGTAACGTTTCACTTAAACCACAGGTTTGTGCGATACACAGGAGCTGGCGAGGGTAACACATTTTGTGTCTGCCCATTGCAAAGATGAACAACAAATTTTACCACCTGAACCAAGTTCGGATTCTTTTAGGGAAAATGTCATGTTGTCAAATGTTGTAGATCCTGTGTAAATGAAAAAGTCATACACAATACCAGATACTCCGGCCTGCACGAACATCTTGAATCCCCACTTTTTTGGTTTTTTTGGCATGTATTAGCGAAGATTTCTTGCTTTAGTTCCCTTATACAAAATCTTCATTTCATCTATGGAGAATGATCAATGTGAGTACAATTCAGTCTAATCTTATTTTGAATAAACGGTTTCCACTTGCTCCTGTAGTGTTGTCCTGGAAGTGTATTAACCTTCGCAGTGTTTTAAATTTTTTCACAGTCATTACGTCTGCCATAAGACTATATCGAGTATGCAATGCCCAGTAATCTTCAAATGACGGCATTCGAATGATGCCCATTAGAATTTCAATACCAATAAATGCTTTTATCTCAGATAAAGATGTCTTGATCGAAGATCCAGTTGTCAAGGCAGAGTATAAATTTTTTTGGTCTGTTATGTATTGAATAATCGAATTATCAAAAATTTTTTGGAAATATTGATGAGGTGTAGGTACAGCATGGGGCTCATTGTATTCGATGTGGATGGGAGGTTTATTACGTTCAAAATCTTCTTTAGCCCATTTATAGTTGGGTACTTCTCTCTGTTTTTTGTCTTCTTCCATCTGATGTTCGTTGTTTGCGAAAAAATTGAAGCAATATTTGAAAGTGGTATCTCATCGTCGCTACACCAGTTATCATTAGAAGAATCATTTTCAACTACTTCTAGGGGAGGTAAACTCTCTGGTTCTAAGCGAGAATCTAAATCCATCTCGTCATCCTCCAAAGACGATCCAATATCAGATACATTTCCAGGCGGTAGCAATACTACGTACCGTTCTTCTCTAATTTTTCGGCCGTAGAAACTTGTAGTGCTAATTTCGGCGAGCTGGGAAACACATTGCATTGCAGAGATATATAAATGACACAAAATTTAAAAATTCATATTTTCCGTTATTGGGCTTTTACCGGTGGCCCCGCCTTGACAACCCGCCTCTTTGCTTATGTATTTCGTGAGATACGTAACCCGATTTGATTCAACTTGCAAAGGTTTAGTGTAGAAAATTTCCTATGTTAATGTATCTCCTGAGATACATCGGCCGTTTAAGGGTTAAGAAAAAAACTTTTAGTACAAAAATGAAGAAATTCAACGTTAAGGTCGGAAGGTAAAGAATAACCAGTAGACAAAGTATGACTAGCAAAGGAAAACAAGTGTTTCATACAACCATAAATTAAATACTTTTTAATAAAATAGATATGTTCTCTTAATCTAGTTTTGAACTTGCTACCAGTTTGTTCTAGCTGCAAGAAGAACAAAAAATGTATACACGCCAGATTTGTTCAAAGAGAAAATAGAATTTTTATTATTAACAATAAAATCTTCTAAATTATGGTTAGCAAAAAAAGAAATTGAAATATTAACTTAAAGAAAAATTAGTAAAGAGAGAACAATTATTAACTAAAGACATAGACCGATGGATAGCATTATCCAATACTTAAAGAAATGACAAGAACGTTATTTTTTGTTAAATAAATAAAATTTAAAAGTATCATAGATTTACTACGACCCTGCCTATAAATCGGTATATAAATTCTTCATGTTGTATACTTTATATTTATTTCTTTTAATTATTAATAAACTATGCGAGCTAACCTGGTGCAATCAAAATTAAATAAAGAATTTGATATTAATAACAAGTTAGCTTATAGTAATAGTTGTCCGTTAATATTTTGTGTACTAGTCATCCTTTTTCTTTTGACCTTAATGTGAAGTTTCTTCATTTTTGTAATAAAAGCTAGTTTTTTATTTCTTATAATGAAAATTCATCAAATTAGCTTAAGGAATTTTTTGATTTGAACATTTATCTTATTATAATAATAAATATTAATTTTTCTCCTTTTTTCGTTTTTCATTTTTATCTTTGCGTCAGTTTCAATATCAATTTTTAATTTTTGATATTTGTCAATAAGTTCTTTTATATATTTTTAAACAACTTTGTTAAATTAAATCTTTTTTAGATTGATTGAAAATGACAATTTATATTGTCGAAACATGTTTCGTTTAGTAATAAATAATCAATATACTATTTTTGCAGATTTATTTTGTGTATTCATCATATTTTATTTTGAATTACTTCACTATGAGAATGGATTACTTTAACTATATTAAAAGTTTTATACTAAGATCTAGAAAATACATTTAGTTTCTGTTTAATTTTGTGTTTTTGAAAATATTTGCATTACATGGTTTTGGTTTAAAAAATTCTACAGCAAAATAAATCTAATGCTTGTCCACTAAATTATCTACACTTTATTGTTTATAATATTTATTACTTACTATTGTTAATATTTATAGACATAAATAATTTGGTGTTATATTGGTTACGCTGTGCATTGTAAAGCATGTACGTGTTTAAGCACTTTTTTTGCATACTCAATTATTTACAATTCTTTTGGTATTATATATTTACGTTTGTGTAAATGCACTAACCAAAAAATAATAAATAAATAATTTTTTTTTAAATCTTGTTTAAATTCACAATTTATTGTATTATTTATACTGTAAACATTAGAATATAATTTCTTATTTAAGCTTAAAAATTAAATCATGTTTATTAGTTTAAACTAGCTACAACTAATCGAGATTTATCTAAATGAAATACAAAAATGCAAAACACAAGAATTAAAAAAAACTGCCCTACAATGGAAAAAAATATTGTAAAAAATTAGAGGTGTATGTAACAAAAAAAATATTTCCCTACTCATCACTGCATATTTTACATTGTTCACGGATTAACAAATTTGACCTTTTACACGCATACTACAAAGTAAATAAATGTAACTTAATGCTCAGCTGGGCTTTATAAATCAATAATCATCCAATCGGTTTATAGTAAAATTAACCGATGCTTATAAAAAGAATTTCTGAGGTATGATGCACCTATACGTTTTGCAGTTAACTTTGATTATTAGTCTTGTTTCAAGCGTGATAACAATTTGAAAAATTATATTGGTTTTTTTAGTTCCTTTTTGTTACCCCCATGCCCATCTAATGGCCATTGGCGTTAGTAATCATTTAAAACGTAACTACCTGAAAAAATCGGTGATCGTGAAGTAAAAGAAGGATGCTATCACCAAAGAATGCTTTACGGCGTAATACTCTACTATAAGGTACTTATTACCTACTGTTAACATTATGGTGAATTGAATAAGGACACGCCTGGATGTATATCGATACGACGGCAGGCTGTAGTGTGGCTCTATCAGACCTCGTTTGCTCAGTGAATGAACATTTTTTGTGCGAGTATTAATTTAACTACTTAAATTTCGAATATCGGTAACATCTAAATTGTCTTTGTCCGTGTTCAAAGGGTAATTATAATTCTAAAGTATTAAATCACACTCGTACATTTGACGTCAAGCGGCCCGGAGAAGACTTTTGATTTATAATCATACTATAATGCAAACGCGCTTAGCTTTGGCTATTACTTTTCCTTTAATGCGTTAGATAAAAGTAAGTATCAGTGCTTCCAGATCAACAATAATTTTAAATCAATCCGATGATACTACGCGCAATTTACAGTATATGCAGTCGTCGTGTAATTAATAGTTAATAGAATATTTCTGTGTAGCGACTACTGATTATTCGCAGTGGCGTTGCCACAAGCTTACTTTAGGAATGTACCGACGACTAAATTTTTAATCAAAATTTTACAGTTGATATCTGCTTGTCTTTGTCTCTCTTTCTTTTTTCTGTGATCAATTGTTTAGATATAACAGTCAGTAATAAAAGAAATTTTCAGTTTGTGATAACTGCAGATTGTTTTAGTTCTTTACACACAATAGCATTGCGAGTTTTGAGGTTTTCTCTGCCACAGACTGGTTTATTTTTCTACACGCAAAGTAAGATGGCGCAGAGCACTAACCTACTAAAATAATTGGGATACTACAATCTGACTCACGATCATCTACGATCAAAACTAGCCAAAACAATTTGTAAGTTACAAAAGATTTTGGTGATTGCGGTATTGACATTAAAAAATCACCACACTAAACAAACGTTACTGGAGTGCAACAGAACTCGAACAAATATAATTATAGTTAAATTACAAAACAAAGAAAGAAAATCATACACAAGTTAATAGTGTACAAAAGTAAAATGTTTTAGTAAAGGTAATAAAAATCAAAATATAATTAGAAGAAAAAAAATGACAAATCTTACAAAAATGTACGGACCAAATAAAGACAAATCTACAAAAAAACATTTTTGCTCTAAATAATTTAAAAAATAGAATAGTATTGTACTAAGCAAACCAAAACTATAAACAGTAAAAAAATATTTTTAAAAAAACGATAAGAGAAGCTGTAACGCACTAATTGCAAAAGTTAAAAAATTAGTTCGTTGACTCACCGGGTTTAGCTAGTGTTAAATTGGAGATGGACGTAGGATGAGATGATAGCACCTAAAGTAAATTAGTAAATTGATACCCTGCGCACCTTTTCTTGCTAGTAGAGAGAAGCAAGTCTGGGGCAAGAAAAAGGGCTTTCAAAAGTACAACACGATCGTGCATTACAAATCAAATTTAACATTATACCGCAATTATTACTACAATTTATTTAAATTAGTGTTGCAAGACGTGATACGCTATCACAGCAAATTCTAAACTTATAAACTATTCATAGGTACACATCTACATACAATTACATAAATCCTTTGTAATTAATCGACACACAAATGATAACGAAGTTAAACAAACAAAATGGGATAGAATCACAATTATCATCAAGTAATAATTATTTAAATATTATTGTAGTAATAACGGAAGTAATAAAAATGATTCTATAGTAAAATAGGAAAAAAACCACACAGGTTCCCGCCGGGTTGGGCGACGTCATCCGCACAAGCAGCATGAAACTTGGTTTAATAACAACACTGTTAACGTAACGTGTTTCAAATATTCCCGGATCTCGTTACAGAAAATCATGCAAATTGGCAATTATATATTAAGTTACACAATACACATTGATAGTTATCAGAATTATTAAATTAACATTTAAATGGTTTGTACACCTTATAGTAATATAATTATTTTTAAACGACACCCTAAAGTACCAGTCAATGTCGTCTACACACTATACCACCTTATTTTATCGCTTGCCCCCAAATGAATCCATGTTTAAATAATACAGTATAAATACTTTGAATTACAAGTGTAAAAAATAGTATACTCGAGATAAACTTTCCTCCTTGCTCACCACAAAAATACCCAATTTGGTAGCATCAGTACAACCACAGTACAAAGTTATACAGTAATCCCACTCCTTGTCGGTACCTTTGATCTTTGTGAACATACAAGTTGAACGAGTGCCCATAGCCCAGGCGCATAGAGTGCTACATTACAACCGCCGTGGTATAAAAATTTAAACTGTTTAACATACAACAGCGATGAAAGCCGGCCATATTTATAGAAAACGCCATTCAACGTTTGCGTTTGCTAAATTAAATTATGCTCGTTTTACTACTACGCATAGCCCACTTGCAGAGGTTTATGTCCACAAAAAACATATAAGTGAAGTTACTGTTACGGACCAAAACCTTTTACGTGTTTTTAGTAACGATTAAGCATTACAGTAGTAAGCAGAAAACTAAAGTAAATATTTGTTTTAAATACATAAAAATTGACAGCGGTCAGACTTTTTAGAGAATTAAACTTTTTTTTTTAGCCGCAGTTAGCGTGGTAGGCGATTTTTGAGTAGCCTAATGTTTAGGTATGGCTCCGTCAGTTCCCTAGCAAGACATTTTACAAAGTCGATTCTTTTCTGGGCAGGATTTTCAGGGAAGCTTGAGAATATCACGAAAGCATTGACAAGCCCAATATTGAGCAAAATGTAGAAAATTACAAGTGGCCAACGATTAGTCTGCCGACTTGTGGAATACACGGTGCACTTTTCGTCTAGAGCATCCACACCCCCTTTTGTTTTGTTGTAAAACATAATAATCTCAGGTTTACCAGTTTGTGGATTAATGCGGTCATTGAGGAAACCAAAAGAACGACTTTGTTTTTTTTTGGAACGAAGGACACTAAGGTGAGATCATTGGTGAATTCAAATAGCGCTGACTTTTCTTTCATTGCTCTAGGAGGTCGGAATTCTTCCGGTACTTCTCCCTTGTTCTTTCTCAAGGTCTCTACATATGCAACTCTCTTTTCTTCAGAACTGAAACAAGTTGGATAGAGGAGAACCAGTTGTCCGCCGTTACGTTTTGATTTGTTCTATTTATGGGAGCAGCTAGACGCAAGACAGACTGTGTGAGTTTACCCAGTTTTTTTTTGTTTTCAGAAAGGGTTTTGCCATTGCTATCTTTGCCGGAATATATATAGGGGTTTAAGAGGTAATGAGTCTTTGCATCATTTAGTACCATGATCTTAATACCATACTTTCGGGGCTTGTTTGGTATGTACATTCGGAATTTGCAACGGCCTCTAAATCCCACAAGCATTTCGTCAATGCAAGCGTATTCTCTAATGAAATAACATGCCTGGCAGTTATTCACAAACCTCTCAAACACCCAGGAGATTGCAGCTGAGGCATCAGTCTTAGTTCTCTGTGCCCTATCCAAAGCATTATCAAAGTGGAGGCATGCTAATATAATCAAAAGACGCTTCAATGATATAATGCAACGGAATAACGCTTCAAGGTCCTCGTGATTAGACTTGAAAATTGATGAATATATCAAAACACCCAACACAGCTTTGAACTCAACAATGCACATCTCTTTGTAATCTTGTCTATTGGGTTCGGAAAGCCGCTGACGAACCTGAGATAATTTTTCATTTGTACGAAGCAGAATTTCTTCAAGTATCTCCTCAGTGAACATGAGATTTCAAGCCGAAGAATGAGTACAATACTGCCCAATTCCTTTCGCAAGGCCGATTATCCCCGAAAGATGAGTAATAATGTTATGGCATCTTGTACGAACATTTTGATTTGGAGCATCCGCCGACCATTTAAACTTGTTCTTGCCGTAATAGCTTTTAGGGATTTTTTTCTTCCTCTTTGTAATAGGCAATTCCTCATCATCATCCATAGATGAATTATGTGGTTTCGATTGAGCAGTAACACTCACGTCTTTATTACTGAACAGCTGTTCTTCCGAACTACTTTCGTGAACACTTTGAAAATCGGGCGTATCATCTTCATTTCCGCTAAAATCACTTTCAAGGTCGTCCAAAGCACCTTTAGCCCACTATTCAAAACGCACCAAATAAAGACCAAAAAACTTGCCTAGTAGCTTCAATCCTCATGTGACTTACATTTAAGAATGAACGACATAAAATCTAATACCATACTTATATATACAAAAATGAACTCATAATCATCATTCTAACATAAATTTGGTTTTCAAAACCTTTTGGTCACACTTCCAGTAAACGTTATACTACAAATCGCCTGACTTACGAAAGACTGCTGCTAAAATATTTTATAACTGGTGTCTATTTAGCGTGCGGTTTAGGTAATAAAAGCTAAGTAGACGCAGAAAATCGTCGGTAATCGAAAAGCGGACAGTTTTGTAAGCCGCAAAATGAAAAATTGGGTTATGCAACAATACCAGATATAACACAACACATACAAAATTGCTTGAATCGTAAACTTTACAAAACCGTAAAGCCTATGAGTTCTCTTTGTACAATTTCACATTTCAGTAGTTTAAAACGTAAGACCGCGGTCAAGATGGCATACACTCTTGCCAGAACTCTGCTAGCAAACTCATTTTTTCCCAATATTTATTAAAGTTTGTTAAAATTACCAAGACAAATTCCTAAAGTATAAAATTTAAACAAACGAAACAGAAATATAATAAACCAAACAAAGATGCACAAGAAAGTATGACGTAACTGAACACGCATGAACTACTAATTTTTCTAAAAACTGCGCTAACTTTTGCAAAGTATAGGATAGTTCTGAAATTACAGAATGAAAATACTTAACACAAGTACCTCAACTATATAAAGCTCAAAAACTAATAATGCCGAAATTTCGACCTAGTATAAATCGGATATTTATTTTTGTGCAGCCCTAAAATTTTGCATAATTATACATATTTTTTTCGTTTTTTACACACAATTATGAGTAATATTAGAGGCTATTTTATGCATAGTTACTTATTTTTTCTGATATATTATTTGATAATAATCAATACATTTTTGGAGAGTGTAAATTTGTTATCATTCCAAATACTGTAGGTGAATTTTCTGTATAATCCAAAACGAAATGTGGTCGAAATTGATACATTACTATTGTATGGGCCCAAATTTAGACAACGCAGTCAAAATTAGGAAATTACAATATAATGCTATATATTTAACTTCGACCTCCTTAGATAGCACTATCCTTTTTTTTGCAGTAAATGAATCAGCAAGAATACATGAAATATACCAAAGAAAGTTAGAATTTAGAGCTACAGTCAGTGAACGATGGCGTACTGAGTATTAGAAAAACTTCTATTACATATAAAATCCCAAAAACAACACTTATTGACAAAATAAAAAATAGACATCCTAAAAAAGTGGGCTCTCCAACCGTACTTTCTTTAGAAGAGGAACAAATCCTGGTAAAATGAATACAGGAACTAGGGGCTCTTGGTTTTCTAGTCACCAGAAGGCAGCACTTAGAATCTGTTAGAAAATTTAGTAAAAAATTAAATCGACAAAATCCATTTACATCTGGAATTCCAGGTAGAAAATCGTTTAAGTTGTTTTTGCAGCGACACCCAGAAATTTCTAAAAGGGTGCCACAATTTCTAACAGCAAGTAGAGCCCAAGTTTCTGAAAAAGATATTAGAAACTGGTTTTCGAGAGTTTATAACTATTTTGAAGGTAAGGATCTTTTGGAAGTACTGCGAGATCCACGTCGAATCTTTAACTGCGACGAATCTGTTTTTTTGGCACCCATAGAAAAACAAATTTTCGTTAAGAAAGGATCAACTCAAGTATACTCTAAAACTGCCAATGATAAAAAATAATGCTTGACAGTATTAGTTACTATATGTGCTAATGGTAGCTGGCAACCGCCTTTAATTTTATATCCATTCAAAAAAACAATTCCACCTTCTATAGTGAAGAAAAAGTTAAAAAAAAATGGAGCTTGGGAAAATCTGAATCCGGCTGGATGACGGAAGAAAATTTTTACGAATACATAACTAACGTTTTTTATACGTGGTTTGTAGTTAACGAAATTTATTTTTCCGTTGTATTATTCCTAGATGGCCACGCTTCTCATATTAACCTTCCTCTGACTAAATTCTGCAAAAAAAAAAACAAATCATTTTAACGGCACTTTTACCCAATTCAACAAGAAGACTACAGCCACTAGATTTTGGCTTGTTTTAACCAATAAAAAATGTATGGCGCAAAGTAATACAAGACTGGCGTATAGATAATGTAGGAAGAAAACTACAGAGAGAAGATTTTGCTTACTTAATCAATAAGAGTGTACGAGAAGCTGGTACACAATCAAATATTGCCAACGCATTTCATTCCTGTGGAATATTTCCTTTTAATCTGAACAACTTAGACTACTCAAAAATAGTTAAACAAATTCCCCACAAAGTCAATGAACAAATACCACAGCCGCATGTGAACACAGAAGTAGTAGACAATGAGTTTGTGATAAAATGTACACAAAATTAAATCCCAGACTTCTAAACAAATTTAAAAGTTGCCATGGAAATTAGAATGAGAATTTAAAATGTGAAAGGCTTTTTGAGTTTTGGCAAAAAATTCAACTATCACCGCTAGAACACAACGATGTCTGTATTGTCAATGGCAAACTTGTAGTTCCTGTTTTAATGAAAATTGGGTTAGATGATACAATATGGTTAGAAAACAATGGTGTTATTGACGCAAAAGTACAACATGATGGAACTCTTGTAATATCTAATTCAAGTACACCTAAAAACGTCCCAACCCAGTATCAACAAAACATTGCCAACTATTTTAGAGGAAAAACTAGCAAAACCTGGCACAAGTCACGAGATTCAAGAAATTAGTCTACTTACAGAGGTACAAAGTAAAAAACTTCAAACTCCAATAAAACAAATTGAAAACGCAAATACTCAGTATCCAACGCCATTTAAATCAGCTTTGTTTTGGCCAAATCGTACAGAACGTGTCAAAAGAATTCTTCAAACAAAAAATTACCAAAGTTACAACCAACAGTAGCTATTAGTAACGATTTTATGGAGTACGAAAGACGGCTCAAGGAAGAAAAACAAAAAAGCAAGAAAAAAAGAACAGAAAAAGAAAGAAAAAAATTGAGGAGAAAGAAAAAATCCAAGAAGAGAAAAAAAATCAGAAAAGAAATTACGATAGAGAGCAGACATTCAGAGAAAACATGAAAAGAGGGACCAGGAGAAAAACACTACAAGAAATATTGAGGAAAATAGTGATAAAGATAAACATGAACCTGACAACAAAACGAATCAAAGGCTGAATCATAACTTAGTTGGGAACAAAGAAAATGTAGAATATATACCTAATATATATGTAATCGTTAATTACGTCGGTCAGTTGTATCCAGGTAAAATTGTGGAAGTATTGGAGGAATCGATAAAAGTTACAGCCATGGCTGGAAGTAGATGTTTATTTAAATAGTCTGAGAAAGAAGATATACTTGACTACTCTATGGTGATATTATATTTAAAATAAATCCCCCCAATTTTAGTTGAGAGTTTAGTTAGAAAGCTTCTTGTAAAATGCTGATTTTACTCAAAAGTATATTAATAAAATATATAATGCTAATGAAATATTCATTAGAAATTTATGCTGATAATAAAAAAAATTTTTATCTAGTAGAAACTTGACTTAATTCCTATAAAATTGTATTTAAACACAAAAATAGGTTTCAGTGGTCGAAGTTTCGTACATTTACGTTAGATAACTTTGTATAAAATTTGTATTTCTAAAAACGCTATATAAAGTGTACACAAACATAACAAAACCCACGTAAGAATACATCACATTGATTCTAGAGTCTAAAGAAGCCTACTGCCACGTCCGACAAAAGCTCGGTTAACACATGAAATTTATCCAGAATAGAAGATTACAATAATAACATAAATTGTCATCTGCTAAGATTCCTTTAAAAAAATGTATAATTGATAATCAAATAATTTTTTTTATAAGAGAAAGTTATAAATATAATTCTTCAATAAATGGTTTCCACCTTTAAAACGTTGTTGTTATATAAAACTTTTGGTGTCTATCTAAGTTGTTACTTGAAGATCAAATTAAATGTAATAGAGTGTACACAATGATTTCCCCAGCGTAATATTATATTACACTCACCCCGTTAAAAACCTGTTCAAACAAGCATCGCGTATTAGATTACAAGCGAAAATTTGCAAAAATATCTTAATTTTGTTTTTATTTTAGTTTGTTAAAAATCAAAAACATTATTCTTACCTTAATTTGAAGATGAGAATTTTAAGTTGATTTTTGAAATATTATTCACTTTATTAAGTAAAGTCTCCTTCACGTATCTGTAACAAAAATTGTATGTTAAAAATAATAAAATACAAACAGTACATTAGATGTTTTAGTACAAATAGATTATTTAATAATACAGTTTAATAACTTTGTTACAAAAATAAACACAAACGTAGTTGCTTACACAAAAAAATTATAATTTGTGCAACAAAGACAGATTATGTTTGTTGAAATTACACAATTGTTTTTCTGTCGTTTTACAAATGACTTTTTTACTTTCTGCACGTTTCCATTAGCAACCTGCGTGTTGATCGAAAAACGTCAACTTTCTGACAGAAGACAACTTGAAAAGTAAAGACTGAAAAAAAATGTAATGCTTTATCAACATTTAGGTTTTAGTACATCTTATGTTCAAATTCAAACATAATTTTTTTAAGCACAGCAGTCTTAATTAAAACACAGTTTTTATCTATAATAACTTCATAATCAATTTTAAAATTGTCAACTGTTGTACACGATGTTTATTAGTTTGCTTTCACTTCATTCAATTTAAAAATTTTCAAATTATGTTTTATTTATAGTTTTTGCAAAATTAATTAAAAATAGAAAAACAAAAATTGTAAAAGTTGTAACGTTAAAATAAGAAATTAGTAGTTCAATTCGCGAGTAGGGAAAATGTCTCGGTAGGTATTATGAAACTTGTCAGGACCTTTCTGCTCTTGCGCCAGACTGTCACAATTGCGACAGCATATTCGCAGTTCACTTCAAGTTCACTTTACATTAACCTTCACCGTTAAATTGTGTCACGCTGCAAATTTATAATGCGTTTATTTGTGGAAGGTTGAAACGGGCGGATTTTGGTAGTCACCAATTGTTCTGCGTTATCAGTCAAGATAACCAACAGGTGGTCTTATTCGGAATATTCCATGACGTCGAAGTATTGATACGTCCTTATCACATCCACCGACAAAGGTTGATAACCGCCAGGACAATCCTTTCTTTTACGAAGACAAATATGGAAACTTTAATGGATTAAGTCACAGGGAAACGCTGCGCACTTACGTTCGTAATAATTGGATGCTAAACAAACCTTTTTATTTGTGTTAAACGTATATGCTCGTTCCGATCTGGGTTTAATCGTATTTTTTAGGCACATCAAGTACGGAGGTTAGCTAACAGTCCGACTGAGGTGGGGTCTACCTGTAAGTATTACTACTCTCAATTTTTTATTTGTGTTTTGGGGACTAGGTCGTTTAGGACCGTACGTGCATGTTAACTTAACACAATTAATTGTATCTTTTTTGCTTCGCGAATTTATCAGTTGTGCACATCGAATCTCGAAAGCTTAATCTGTTTGATTTGTCTACAATTTAAATATATGTACTTATAAATTCATACGCTATGTGTACGTAACTTATCTAGTCCGACATTTTTAGATTCACGTTATAATCACACATAACAAAGCCTACGATCCCTCTCCGAAAAAGCTGTGCTAGCCGTTGCTTTGTTTGGTTATGAGAAGACCGGTGGGACTTTTTATTTTGACAGCTCAACTCTAGAAACCCGAGTTTCTTGTAACAAAGTATTAAATTAGCATTCGTCTATCATAAATTGTTTACCTAACACGTTGCTAGCATAAAACTCATAGTAAACTTTAAAATTAGTTTGTTTCTTTAAAAAAAATAACAAAATTAACTTTGTTTAGAAATTAAGAAACTTAATTATATTATTAATTAATTCTAAACTAATAAATTGGGGTCAAGGGGCAATGAGGTATCTCCCTAGATGGTACTGAGCCTCAGGCAGTTGAGGTAACCCCAGGTTTCCATATGACGCTTGCTGTAAGACCGTCCGTGCACGGTGAAAAGCTGCATCCTGCTCGAGATGACCTTTACCAAATACTCCGGATCTAGACTAGGAAGTCAATAAACATCCTCCAATCCACAGTAGATTTCTTATCCAGTAAGAGGCTCTGCTGGATGTATAGTCTTATCCTCAATTACTCGTGGGAACAATATGAAAACAAAATGGAGAAGGAAAACTCTTCCAACCCAAACATAAAACAAAGGAGGCTGGCAAAAACAGCGCCTTAGAGCCAGAAGGTGGGGTAGAGAAACTGGTCAAAAAGACCATGAGACAAGGAAGTGTGGCGCAGCTGTCAAAAGTTACTAGTACTTACTGAATGCGGAATTCTCCAAAACCAAAGCTAGGAAAATTGCCCTCCTAAAGAAGGAAAAATTCATCGTTCCTAACCCGGGAGGCAGAGGTACCCAACCTCTGGTAGAAAAAAAAACCAAGGTCACAGGACGAAAAAAACCGAAGGCTAAGAGACAGAAAGACCTTTCATATAATTGTGCCTTAGTAGGTATCAAAATAGCGGTGATGTCCAAGAGATTTCCAACGCAACTCCTCGCCACTGCCCAGATAGACCAAATCTGCTCAGCCATAATGAACCCAATGGAGGAAAAGTACAATGAAACCATTAAACCCAAGTTCCTCACCTCTGTGTTTAAGGCGGACTAACTAATGCTTTCATGCAAGGACAACGCCACAGTTAAATGGCTCAAGCCGGTGGCAATTAATCTACACCGTTGGGAAAGTTCAGAGGCAAATATACCTCAGGGTAGTACCTTACTGGAATTCTTCCCCAACTCCTCTGAGATGTTGGTGGAAAAGATATTACATCGGATTCAAGGACGGAACGGTGGAGTCAACACCTCAACTTGTATGGTAATAAAAAAGGAGGCGAGGGGTACATCAGCACATTTAATCCTCTCAAACGATTAAGATTCAGGTCAAACAGTAGAATCCTTAAGAAATAAAGTATTCAACGGATTTAAAGAAGTACCTATCAAAGTAAAGAAACGTCATGAACCACAACTGGAGGAAGTATCAGTAGATCCTCAGGATGCAACTGCCATAGCGGTAACGGAAGAGAGTGGTACACTACCTCCTTCGTCCACAACTTAACCATGGAGTGCGTGCAGGTGAACCATCACCACGAAAAGGCTGCTTCGGCCGCCTTATGCCATAGGTTTGCCCAAGGCACTAAAATGGTGGGTTTAGTCTAGAAGCTCTGGATAAATGTGGGACGAGTTTGTGGACTAAGTACCAAAAACGGTTACCTGATTTATAATAGATTTGCTCTGGTAGAGAGAGCGGCCATTCTGATCAATAAAATCATAATACACTGACTCAATCAAAATTCACGGATGCTGATGCAGCCACCATAATGGCAAAGCTAAGTGTCTCTAGAGGAAAGAAGGATGTAATATTGACGTCCGCATATTTTCCTGGAGAGGAACAGGAAGCGCTACCAGACATGGTAAAACGACTCATTAGCTACTGCGAAGCCAACAGGAAGCATCCTTAGGGTGGACGCCAATACCCACAACACACGACTACTCGTTGGCAGGACTTTAGTACGAGTGAAAAACACGATGCCAGTAAAGATCTTAAATATCGACTCAGATCCCGCAACGTTGAAAAGGAAGACCGTGGTAAGGTGTACGCCAGTATCTCAGATTGTGAGATGCGTGAAATCTATAGAAGATACGTCGTCGAAAAAGTGCCCACAACATCTATTGGACATTCTTACCTCCAAATGCCATAACCTCAGCCAAGACTAGCTGGCTAAAGTTAAAGTGTTGATTCAAGAGTATCAAGATGTGTTCGCGCTGGAGAGTGGTTCCAAAGGAAGAACTAACGTGATGAAACATAAAATTAATACCGGAGACGCTAGGCCGATACGACAACGTCCACGCAGATTTCCTTTGGCGAAAAGAGAAGAAGCCGAACAAATTATTACGGATATGGAAGAGAGAAGGCCTGATTGAACCTTCAAATAGCCCGTGGGCATCCCCAGTGGTACTCGTAAAGAAGAAAGATGGATCAACGAGGTTTTACGTAAACTACAGACAGCTAAACGACGTGACAAAAAGGACAGTTGCCCTTTATCCAGAATTGACGATACGTTAGATACCCTGTCAGGATCCCAGTGGTTTTTTACGTTAAACTTAAAGAGTAGTTACTGACAGGTAGAATTGGAACCCAAGGATCGTGAAAAAACAGCTGTTACGATTGGAACTGGTTTATGGCAGTTTACTGTGATGCCCTTCGGTTTATGTAACGCTCCTGCAACGTTAGAGCGTTTGATAGAGACCATCTTGCGCGGACTGTCTTGAAAAACATGCTTGGTTTACCTAGACGATGTAATCGTAGCTGGAAAGTCGGTGGAAGAACACTGGAACAATTTGAAAAAAGTGTTCCTGCGACTACGTGTGGAAACTTCAAACTGAGCCCAAAGAAGTGTCACGTATTTAAGAAAGAAATGCAATACCTTGGTCACATCGTATCTAGAGATGGAGTAAAGGCTAACCCAGACAAAATTCGAGTAGTGCAATTATGGCCAAGATTAACCGACAAACATCAGGTCCAAAGTTTTTCTAGGTTGTGCACCTCTTATAGACGATTTATACCCGGATTTGCCAATATTGCCAAACCTTTAATGAAATAGACTGAAGAAAAAGCAACATTTAGATGGAAAAAAGTCTGCAAAAATGCTTTCTATCAACTAAAACAAGCCCTAGTCACTTTGCCAATTTTGAGTTATCCAAGAAAACACGCCGCTATTGTAGTTCCGTAACCCAGAAAGACAAGTGGCAAGATGGATCGAGAGACTGCAAGAATATGACTATGACACAAAACACCGTGCCGAAAGTAGTCATCTGTACGCTAATGCTTTGTCCAGAAGACCATGTCTAGCGGACTGCAGCCATAGTTCAGGACTTGAAAAAAAGTCAAATGCCTCCGGAGAACTGCTATAGCCGATGATAAGTGGGAACCTGAGCAGTTGCGTCGCGAACTAGAAAACGATCCTAAAATAAGACTACTCCTGGACTGGAAAGAACTCGGCTAACGACCAACCTGCGAAGAAGTGAGTGCTTTGGGCAGAAACATCAAAGGTTACTGGGCGCAGTGGGACTCTTTGATAGTAGAAGACGGTCTTTTTAAGCGATCCCTAGATAGTGTCAAGTTCACAGAAAACAGACTACAGTTGGTAGTGCCAAAGAGCCGAGTGTCGAAAGTGTTAAGCATCTCCATAATAATACATCAGGAAGACACTTTGGCATTAAGAAAACATTAGGAAAAGTTCGAAAACAATTCTACTGGGAAAACTGCATGGACGTCATGAAATGGTGTCGTAAGTGCACGGTCTGCACATCAGAAAATGGTCTAGCGAGAAAGCGCAATACATCGTAGGAAGCCTTTCGGAAAGAGTAGCGATTGACATCGCAGGGCCGTTCCCAGAATTCGATTCAGGAAATAAATACATCCAGGTGGCGATGAATTATTTCACGAAATGGACGGAGGCTTACGCCATACTCAACCAAGAAGCAGCTGCAGTTGTAAACGTGTTAGTAAAAGAGTTTTTATGTCGGTTTGGTGTTCCGTTGGAATTACACTCCGATCAAGGCCGCAACTTTGAGTCTGAGCTGTTTTAATAAGTTTGCCGACTGTTGGGAATTAAGAAAACTAGGACGACGCCTTTCCATCCTCAATCTGATGGCATGTTTGAGTGGATGAATCAAACAATGGGTAAATACTTAGCCAAATTAGTGTCCGAACACCAAAGAGACTGGGATTAGTATTTTCACCTTTTCTTAATGACATACCGATCATCCGTTCACGAAAATACAGGCCAAACACCATCTTGTGTGATGCTCGATCGCGAAATACAACTGCCATGCGACCTCCAATTTGGACGAAAACCGGAAGAAGAAGTAGCTGGAGAAGACTACGTCAGCAAGCTGACCAAGAAGCTAGACGAAATACACGAGAAGGTCCGTAAAAACACAAATAGTTAGCGACAGAATGAAAACTAGATATGACGTCAAGGCACAAAACGGTGAGTTTCAACCTGGCGACATAGTGTGGTTGTATAATCCCTAAAAAAGACGTGGTTTGTCGCTGAAGCTGCAAAGACAATGGGAGGGCCCCTATGAAGTCGTGCAGCGTAATAATGACGTCATATATCGCATCCGAAAACCACCCAGAGGCAAACCAAAAGTGGTCCACGTCGATCGTCTAGTCCCGTTTGCTGGCGATAACCACAATACACAAGTTCAGGTCTGAACCAGAGTAATAAGCAGCAGAACCAAATCTAAAATCTAAGGAATGCTGTTCGATAAGTTTATGAGCTTTATCACGCTTTACTCCCTGCTGCGTGGTGCGGTAAAGAAGAAGAGGGTGGTAAATAGCTGCTTCGCCCAGCTATCCAATTGAACTGTACTGCTGGTGGATACAGTTTCCGGGCGCCAGGGTTCAGCGATCCACTGAACGAAGCAGCCACACGTCCTACAAACTCCACAGAAACTAAGTGGAGTGGTAAACCTTAGGTTTTTCTTCCGAATCACTAACATAAATGGTCATCACACGAAAGACGGAATCAATAATAAAAATCTAGGATAAAGAAACAAAATATTTTATTTTCTTTATACGACGCAAACTACGCCTGAATAAAACAACAGGAAATCAAAACCCTCACACCAATAATAATTACTTAATTATAATGAAACGAATGCTAAACCATGTAACTTGCAGGTCGATCTTGCCCAACGCTTCTAGGTGTTGAAGCAGGTTCTCTCGATGCATGCGACAGATAATTCCAGTAAGTAAAACAATGCGATTTACTTTATACAGAATTCCCATCTGATGAATTATACATGGAAGGGCCCAAAATCGCAACAAGGTTATAGCGAAACAACGTAATCACGAAACATTGACACATTGAAGTAAGGAAACGATAAACCAAGGAAACGATAAAGCCTAAAATACCTGTGATTAACTATGGTAATTTAAAAGGAAATCGAATGTGCTTACTTAAAGTGTTGTGTGGCTTGAATGTACTTGAGGTATTTTTTTATGCCGTTAATTATGGTAAATTCTCTAATCTAATTATGATTTAACAAAATATACATAATCACCCAATATATATATATTGAGAATATTAATTGCTGTAATTCTAGAATTAATCCGGAAATTTTCCGTGCGCCCTATGCACGAGCTCTGGAGTACAGCCTACCTCGTATCAGAGTGATAAGAACAAAAATGGCATAAATTTCGGTTTTAGCGTCTTATCCTAATCTACATTCGATTCAAAAAAAAAAAAAAATTATATAGAAATCAATTTTCTTTTTCTAGGGCGGGATTTTCGACGTTATTTTATGATGCCTAACTTGCATAGGACCTAATTGTTATTTAAAATTTATCCTGTTACAGCTTATACGGAGGTTCTAGAAAAACTAGGTTATCGCCGAGGAATAACAAGACCTGTTCCAAACACAAAAAGATTACGCCATCACACATTGCGTGAGCGACAATTTTGACATGTCCAGAGGGGTTGCAGTCGTATTTAAAAACGAAGTTTGGACAGCTCGATGAACTGCAAAAACAGCAACCGGCAGTCGGAAAAGTTTTAAAACTATGTGGTTACAGACGCTTTATTTTCTATCTGGTCACCAAGAAATACTCAAGTATCAAGCCGTTATACAAAAATCTGTGGCGGACATTATGGAATCTCAAGAGAGAAATGGAGTTCCACCATGTTAAAAACTTATCAGTACCGAAGCTTGGTTGTAGCTTAGATCAACTGAATTCGAGGACAGTTCGAAACATATTGAGAGTCATCTTCCGAGGAACAGGGTTCAAGTGTTGGTCTGTAGTTATCAACCAAGGAGAATATCGGGTCAGGAATAGTATGTTACTGTTATGGTCACGGAAGTTGCCGAAATGGAGAGAACTGCCGCTATCGCCACGATCCTTTCTACCGGTGTCGCATCCAGTTTTCTGTTCTAGGATAGAACAGTCCTAAGAAGAGAGTAGTGAAACGATCGAGAAGTTATTCTCAAGGTTGAGACCTTTTGCAAGGTTTTAGTACATTTCCAGAACGTTCACCGAAAGATATAGAAAATTCTCGAACGTTTGGTCAAAATGTATAGATGTGGAACAAACAAATCATAGGGGAGTTATTTCAGCAATTCGAAGACGGCAGTGTCAAGAAGATTATTCAAGTTTAAATAAATAAGCGATAAACGCGTGTGTTCGAGATAAATATACGGAGTATAACCTTGTACGTGACTTTAAAGTAAACAATAAGTGTTAAACTAAAGTTATCCGCGGACTTTATCTATCGGTGAGTTTACTATATAAAATTAGCGTAAGTATTTGTATTAAATATCCTTAGATTTAATTATTTCGGTTAGTTATAATATATAATAAGTTAATTAGATTTAATAAACGTTACATTATTAATTTGTTCAATGCGCCACCGCTTACATTAACCATTTTAATGCCTCCCTATTTGCACCTGGACTTACTATCTCCTCTTCTGGGAACCTACAAACTTTATCCAAATACTAAATATTTAAGTTAATTAAACATTCATTGCATATACTCAAACAGTATCGCTATACCCATCTATCCGTTGCATTTGACTGGTAAAATAACTCATTTTTTTAAACAAAATTTATGTGTTTATGTTTTAAACTAATAATCTAATGCAAATTAGATAGAAAGTAAAATGTTATCACTAGTCATTCTTTACGAAGATTGCATCTAATTAGTGTATAAAACAACGTAGGTACTTAAATTAAAGCATCTACAAATAAATCTTTATCCTCGATAAAAATGTTACTTAAACTTTTTATAAATTACTCTGCTTACACGGCTGAAAATAAATTGCCTCGAGTAATTTATGCAATTAATTCTACTTTGGTCGATTAAAAAAGGTGCGTTTTTTGTTGTTATTAACAAAGAATAGTTTATATTTATACATACGAGTTTTTCCAATTAAAATTTTAGTGCTTCATCAAAATTATTTCGACGTAAAATGATAGTACAGAACTTTTTCATCAAGATTTTTATACGCTTTTTGAAAGTACAAGCCCAATATGCTTGCAACCTTTTTGTTCAAAGTTTCAACATACTTTTAAAGTAGAAAGTTTAGGCATAGATAAAGCTCTGAGGAATCTATAGATTAAGGTTAATTTTTCTAAATAAATTTATTTGTTTTTTTTTGGAATTATTTAATTTTGAATACAAAGAAGGTCGTCAAATACAAATCAACAAAAGCGTGTCAGCTCAATAAAGAAGATACATCGATGGATAAACAAGGGTTTGCGTTTGACGAAATGGGTTATTTGCTTATTCTCTGAAAAGCATTGCAAAATTTACTTAGAAAGTTTTTTCGGTTTTGCTTTCATCACATTCAAGATGATACTTTTAAAGTTTTCTAATGGTATTCAAAATTCTAAATTTATTGATTTAAAGACCAGGATAAAAGTTTTGTTTGGATGAGATACTTGTAAGTTTTCCAATTGGTAACCGAGATACAATGACTTTAGTTTGGTTTAGTGAAAAACGTAATGTAAAGTGTGTTAATTTTTACTTTTAGTTTTTTAGTGTGTAAATTAAATTCGTCGTCAACAAATTATTTAATTTAAATTGTATACTCATCGCCCAAAATAAATTGTTAAATAGATTATATAGTGTAAATAGATTAAAAACAAAACAAAAAATGATAAAAGTTCTCTAATATTATTTAGGTATATTTTTGTAGCATCTGAAACTTGAAAAGCATATTAGAGATGACAACTTTATTTATTTATGCAAAGATTTTTTTATTAAGTTTTTAAGCATAACTGACAAGTTTCAAATGTTAAAAAATGCATAACTTTTTTTATTCTATTTTGAATAAAACTTATTGTATTGTAAAATATTGTAAAAATAATATAATTGTCTGTTTTAAAATTAAAAAAATATATTATTCACCTAAACTCGAAGAATAGTAATAAAAAAATCATTGTTTTTTACTTTTTATTTTTATTATTTATTCTGCACCTACAATAAGGATTTTTTATGCATTTTATAAACTTCTGATTGTTTTTCTTTTATTGATAGTTAAAAAACAATTTAAATAACATATATATATATATATATGTAGAAAAAATAATATCAATAAACATTGATCAAATGTAGGAAAACACAAAAAGACTTTAAAATTGAAGTGAATTCTAAAAAACAAATAATGTAATAAAAAATTGAAACAATAAATTTTCTTACTATTTTTTGCTTTAATAATAATTTACTTCATTGTAAAACATTATATAACAGTTAACTATTTTTAATTCAATGTAAAGATAAACAATTCAAGATCTACCGACATTAAACGCTCGAAATAGAAACTTTACCTATTTAGCAAACGTTAATGTATTTATATATGTAGGATTGGGTTTTGTTTGAGGGTTTACCAATCGTTATACATGCTGGTGTACGCTACATATCATTAACAATTCAAAATCTCAATAATATAAACATTGTTAATTAAAATTAATTTAAAAACTTATTTTACTTATTTTTAATTATTTGTGGTACTCAATTTTAATGTTTGCTTTCATTCTGAAACTTTAAACGTAAAAAAATAATTTCGTTAAGTTTACTTGTTTTTATATTTAATGTGTTGACATACAAAAGAATAAGTGTCAAAAACATACTGTGCACGCCGCTTATTAAAATCACCGATAAGGGGTATCAGTCGGGTAATGTTATCACTTAAAGTGTCCGGAAAGTCATCAATTATAGTAATCATAATTTCGGTTTACTTCACAATTTTATACTCACGTTTGTTTCTATACATGAACAATAACTTATTTCACGTTAATTTTTTAGCTTAATTTTCACAACCACGTTTTCAGTGAAAAATTTAATGATTATACTCTAAAAACACTTCTTTTGCATATTTACCTTTATTTTTGCAGTGTTATTTGTTTATTTAAGTATTTTGACTGACCTGCGTAACATTACCTCATTTAAACATCTGCAAATATGTTATCTTTGAGTTACTTTGAATTTTCAGTGTGAGGTTCTTAAAAAAACAATTTAATTTAACTTCGTCTAAGTCAGTGATTCCCAAAGTGATCTATATCTATCCCCAGGGGTCAATGACAACCTGCAAGGGGTCTACGTCAGCGAAAAAAAAATTTGGAAGGCCACGAAATGACAAGAGGGGTCCACGATAATGGATCTCAACACTGATAGTACCTATTTATTTACATTATACTATCTTATAATATAAAAACATATACATTATTTATTAAAGTACCTATAAAGTAAAAAAATTATTATATATCGGTGTGGAACGATTCTATAAGGAAAAAAATATTTTTCGTTTTTTATTTGTCCTGGAGGTGGAAAATGTGCTTTTTGCTTTATCACTGAGATGTGTAAAATTTGAGTACGATAAAATAATATCTTAAGGTTCCTCTCCACTTGAATTCATGGTAGATAGTTCTATAATAGTGTATAATAGAAAAAAAATTCCTAGAAATCACAAATCTCATATTTAAAGAATTTGGTACCTTTGAATTTATGGTAGATAGTGGTAAGTATGATGGCTAGAAAAATTGTTAGCAATCACAAATCTTTATTTAAAAACTTTGGCACATTTTTGTACAGAGTAGTGATTACTTCAACACATTAATGAATTGTTTTTTGGTTTTAAACTTTGGTAACTCACTTCGAGATGCAAGTTTAGCACGAATAAGTCCGTCTTTTGCTTCGTTGCCACATACTGAAGAAGAAACTTCCGTTACCAGCTTTATGCATTGTTCAACCGCCTGAGTGTGGCAAGGTAACTTCAAAATGTTATCAGGAACGTCTAAAATCATATTTTCCAAATCCTCAGTCAAAATGTGTCTTATTAATGGTGGTTCGGTAACTTCAGAGAACTGCCAATCAATCATATCGATGTACTCTTTGGCTTTGAAATTAAGTTTGAGCACTTGAAACACCCGAATAGTGCCCTGATTACGACTTGATTCTCTACGTCTACACTTAAGAATCCGCCGTAAACCTAATTCCCGAACGTATTTTCGTTCATCAGTTAACATCGCCAACAGAATGTTTTCAGTATGGCCAAAATACGCGTTTCTTTATAATATTGGATCCACTATATTCTTAAGTTTGTCAGATAGGTAACGAGACTTCTTGATAAGAAATGTTTAAATCCGTCCTTACAAGTAGATTTGGTTTTAATCTCAAACCAGCTAGAAGAGTATACCTTGATCACATATTTAGCTAAAGTTTTCAGTTCCATTGATGGTTTTATTGTAGCTACATATAACCTAAGAATTCGGTTTGCGGTTGTTAACCAGCGCGAGTGTGACATCTTCCCAGGATCCCGCAGGGATAAAGACGATGATATATCACCTTTAGAAATTCCTTTACATATGTATATCGAAGAGATATTTCTGATCCGTACTTAGTTCATTTAGATCCATAATCGGCAATTCTGCTTCAATTGGCTCAAATGCGACGACGGACAACTTCGCGCAATTTTCTAGCATCTTTCCAATTCCAGAGAATCCTTTAGGATCATTTGTCTTTCCATCTAGGTGTTGCATTAAGTGGCGGATAGGTAACTCATTAGTGTGTAATAAACATACCTGCCATTGTAATGAACGACCTATAGACTTTTCTAGTTGTCAGATAACACCATTTTTTTAACCTGTATTTATGACAGTACCGTCGCATCCAACTGCTTGCAATTCATCCACATTGCAATTTGCATGAAAACCCTTTAAGAATGTCATGATACTTAATGCGATATTTGTAGCACTTTCAGATGTTGGTGTGATATGGCCGAGGTATTTACAATTAGGCTCTGAAATTAACACAATATGTTCTTCTGGGACAGTTTACTTGTAATATTTCGTGCCTATTTTTTCTTACTGAATTGTCTTGTCTTTCCTACCGTCGAAATAAAGTCCTTTAACTGTTGATTATTTTTTTCCTGATTTTTCTGTCCGACTGTTCTTCCGTTCTCGCTTTATTTTACTTCTATCCACTATTTTTGACGGATTTTCCTTTGATATAACTTGAAAATCCTGGGGAACGGCGCTTACTAGTATTGAGGCTGATCGATCCGATATCCCTGTTCGATCGCACGCTTGGGCTACATTGCGTAATTTAATTCGTTTTCTAAAACCCGAAAAAAATAGTGTTTGAGATGCGGTTCTGAAATTTCTGAAATAGCAAGCTTTTCTACAGAAGTTGTAATACCTGAGATTACAGGTGTAAATGTTTCTTTAAGTGTTTTTGTTGTAATGTCCGGAACCTTAGATGCTAATAATTGAGATACTTCTTTAGCTTTCTTTGCAAAACTCTTTTGAAGAATTTGGCTAGTTTTCTTATCAATATTACCAATAGCCATCTTACGAGCTGTTCGTTGGTCCACTAGAAAATATCTTTCTCGTTTAGGCACTTTAATTTTGCACTGACAATTACAGAAGTCCTTAGATTTGCAGACGGATATATATCAAATAGCGTTTTTTCACTGAGCTCTCTGAATGTTATCACTTTTTCTTGAGTATTCTTTTTGTTCTTTTTTATAGCTTTATATTAAGGTTCTCTATCAGGCTCAAAATTCTTTGATCAGAAAGCTTTCCATTCCCTGTTAGTCGGTCATCAGACTTACAAAGCCCATTCACGGTACGAATAGAAATGTGACTGCTGACAACTGGTTTTCATCTATTCCAGTAGTTGAAGAACTACGTAAAAGAAATCTGACATATGTCGGTACGCTGAAAAAAAAACAAAGTGGCAATCCCTGCGAAATTCTTACCCAGTAGGAAACGAGAAGTGCAATCGAGTTTATTCGGATTCAATGAAACTAAAATTACTAAAATTATTTTTTGTTCCGGCAGTGGTCTTGGTATCTTCTATGCATCACTCTAAAGAAATTGATGAGACCTCTAAGAAACCAGAGATGATCCTATTTTATAACATGACAAAAGGGGGCGTTGATACAATGTACCAAAAGATTGCTAATTATAGTTCAAACAGAAGATCTCGTCGTTGGCCAATGAATTTTTTTTTCTATTTTTGATATTAGCGGAGTAAATAGTTTCATCTTATTTCATTCGTACACTGATACTGACAAATCGATGGATCGATTGAAGTATATAAAAAAATTGGCTCATTCTTTGATAGAGCCATTTTTGAAAGAGAGGCTTCTGAAGTCGCATATTCCTGTATCAATAAGACTTTGAATTTGTGACATGCTGCAAGTTCCATTTGAACAGCATGAAACGGTTCGCTTTTAGTGTTAATTATAATGCCCCACGCTTGAGTGCTACTTGAAATGGTTCGCGTTACTATCCCACGTTTGGGTGTCAATTGTAATGTTTCGTGCGCTTGTACGCTAATTGTAAATGCCCGTTTTGACTTATGTCTTCCCTGCTAGCTCAGCATGAAATCTTTCTCTACAAGACTACTGGGAAATAGTACACCAAATCAAATACAACGTCATATAAACGCATTTAATAATATTCAAACGAAATAAACGTACATGCTTTACCAATAAACTTAACGGCTAACCTTAACTACAGCTTTTAATTGTTGGGCGCCACCTTCTTAAGGGTTGATTTCTCTCTTCGCTAGCACTTCGTGGTTGTGTCGATTCTCCTATTTGATCTCTTTGCGGCTAAGCTACGATTTCGTGGAATCGTACTACACTTCGATTGCTGCTGGCGGATGCTCACGTACCGATCACGTGTGGTTTCGACTCCTGGCGTTGCTTTAACACGTGCTCACTTCTTTATCTGCTTATAGCACAATTTCTAACGTTTCGCCCTCTTCTGTATGAGGTTAAACACTACTTTGGTGGTTCTATTGAACCTAATACGCTTTTAATTGCGTATTAACGCTTAAAACGTGGCTCCTTTCGGTATTACCACAAACATCAACCGCTCTCTTACCGCGTTCACTTCACGCTTGCTTCTGCCTACTGTTGCTTCCTGTCATGCGCGCACTTTACGCACTTGCACCAACTTAAACTTAATAATATACAGGTTAATTCAAAATAATATTACATACACAAGAGATGTACCATTACAAGCATCCTACATAAAATGCATTAGAGAAGCTTACTGTAAGAAAATATTGCAACTTATGTCCTCCAAAAATAAGAAGAAAGACAGCATATGCATGTAGTGTTTGTAGGAACGCCATTTGTTTAAGCCATGCGAAAAAAATATGTGAAGACTGCTACAGAAATAACTTTTAAGTTAACCTTTGTTACTTATTTTTATACTAATTTAATCCACATTTTTGTAAAGTAGTTTAGAATTACATTTTATTTGCCTGTTTTATACTATTTTTAGAATAAATGTCTATTTTAAATGTGTAATTTACATGGAGTCTCTTAGACTCATTGTGCCGGTTAATGCTACTAAAGTTGGACATGCCAGGTTGAGGGTTAAATTATTGTTTACTCATGTT
Source organism: Aquatica leii (assembly GCA_035610365.1). Taxonomy (NCBI): domain Eukaryota; kingdom Metazoa; phylum Arthropoda; class Insecta; order Coleoptera; family Lampyridae; genus Aquatica; species Aquatica leii. The sequence goes on from CM069432.1 coordinate 17,512,643, forward strand.
GTGACCTCGACATTTTTGTAATTTTATTTAATGTTTTTGTTTTTACTGAATACATAATCTAAATCAAATTTTTAACATGGTACAAGAGTCGTTCAATAAATATTATATAACCAAGTTATAAGAATGTATTACTCAGATCTTGACCTTCTATTTTCTTACCGGCATTGAGGGCGCTTGCTTGTCTTCTAGTCAGGGACACACCGTTACATTTAATGCGCCGAACGTAAGCTTTGATAATTAGCTTGGTATGAACAAAGCTGCTTGTCGGCGACAGGGAGAAAAAAACTAAACGTCTCGCCTCTAACAGGAGAAATGTACACGTATAAAACCAAGAGTATTATGTAAGACAAGCTACTTAAACTAATTGCTGTTATTAACAAAGAAACAAAAACCTCGTTCAACATAACTAAAGGATGTCAGTAAAGGGGAAACAAGCAAAAATAATAAACAGGGAAATAAACTTAGCACTGGTTTTTGCTTAAGATGTCACAATGAAATAAAGGCTAAAGAAAGAAGGATAGCCAAGTTAGAGGCAATTATTATTATTATGCGGTTTCACTAAAGAACTTTATGCCGGCAATAGACGAGGAATGGCTTCAATCTTTGTTCCTAAGTAACCAAATCAGGCGAATCAATGACTAAAGGCAAACTGTACCTGGTGAATGGCCAGGAAGAAAATCTTTAATCTACATTTAGAGACTACGAAAATCTTCAAAAAATTTTAAAAGAAAGAACGATTGAACCAAAGAAAATTATAACTTTAAAAAGTACCTATACAATCTAAAATGGAAATTAAATCAATAATGTCATTAAATACACAATCGTAAAAAGAGTGTCAAACAATGATATGCAATTCTGGGCCAAACCGGTTCACGCAGTATTTACTAACCCAAAGATAGGGCACAAGCAACAGATGTTCCAGAGCTTAAGCTGAGGGTTGTAGCATTAGAAAATGCGCCTTCAAAAACTTCCAAATTAAGTATTGACCAGGTAAAATCCAACAAAAAGGAGACAACTGAAACGGGAGTACCGATACCTTGGGGGAAAACGACCATTATGCAATGGGGGAAATGTTTCATCAAGGGTCAATGGAAAACATTGCATATACACAATCTCAACGAGGTCTCCACTAGTGAAGAAGTAAAGGATGCTTTAACTGGAATCGTGGGAATAAAGAAGCAAATAATATCCGTTTAGAAAAAATCAGAGCGGCCAGAAGAGACATACAAACTATAACGGTTTTAGCGCCACACGATATAACGGACAGTATCATAAAAATCGGCGATATTAGAGTTGGGTTAAACACATGTAAAGTAGTAGAACGGGTACAGTTAACAAAGTGTCGAAATGTAACGGTGTACTGTGGCAAGGAAGGCTACACTAGGTCGGCCTACGTCCTAAATTTAAAAGACAAATTGACATAAAAAGAAGTGCGATTAAATACTGTCATTAATTTATGGATCACAAAAACAACAGTTATAATTTCTTGTAAATTAAAGTTGTACGTAGACGGGAAGTTCAGTGCTTAATACCAATTATAGCAAAAAAAATGAAGATAGACATTGTTCTACTAAATAAACCGAATATAAATATAGCAAACAAGGCTGGCTTCATAATGGATTTGAAGTTCAGAACGGCCATCTACACGCGACATGACAGCCATGAATTGTGAATATAGATCTTTTTATACTATACTGACTTCCAGAAAAAATGCAACACATAGAAGTTGTTGAACGATTTTATTGAATTTTTCAGGAAACGTTTATTTTCATGAAACAGAGTGATGATTAAAATTTAAAAACAAAAAAACGAAAGCTTAAAATTTTTTTCAATAATAAGTTGCTCTGCCACGATTTGTAATGCACTCATTTAGATGTCTTGGCATGCCATCAATCAAGTGATCTATAGCTGCTTGTGGTATATTGTTCCAAGCTTCTTGAATCCGTAGCTGGAGATTGTGAAAGTTATCTGGAGGGTGTGCTAATTACACAGTCGCCTACCAATCATATCCCATACATGTTCAACGGGCGACAAATCAGGCAACCGAGCAGGCCATAGGAGGACGGCAATGTTAGTTTCTTTTAAAAACCGTGTTGTAGCCCTTGCCGTATGAGGGCGCGCATTATCCTGCTGGAAAATGAGATCTTGCAGCCACTGAAGATATGGAAGCCAAACTGGTTGTAGCACATTAGCAATGTAACCAGCTGCGTTTAGGTTGCCGTCAATAAAGACGAAGGGTGATCTGCTACCATAACATATTGCACCCCATATCATAACTTCTTGAGTGAGGGCTGTGTTACGTTCCACAAATGTTAGATTTTTACGCTCTCCACGCATCCGTCTGACCATCCTACGACCATCGTGGGCCCACAAGCAAAATCGGGACTCGTCACTAAACACAATTTGATGCCATTCTTGCGCCCAATTAACCCTTTCGTTGGTCCACTCTAGTCTGCGTAGACGGTGAAGTAGTGTAAGAGGAAGACATAAAAATAGACGAAATGAACGCAACTGTCTCTTGTGGCTAAAACTCTTAAGCGATGTTCTTCGCGATCTGTAGTCCTCCGAGGACGTCCAGATCCACAGCGACGATGTTGAATCCCTTTCTCAGACCATTTGGACCAACATCTCAATACCGATCAAACATTTCGGTTTACACGACGAGCAATTTCTTTTAGCGAAAGTCCGGCATCTCTCATACCAATAATACGGCCACGTTCAAAATCACTTAATTAGACAAAATGTTGATGACGTACTCTCGGCATTGTTATCAAGTTCAGACTAAAATTGTGAACAAACAACAACAATTTGCAAACTTGAGAATTACTACATGGACTTTAAATTTATTGTTACTATGGAAACAACAGCAAAAAAACAAAAAACTACTGGCTATATTTTATTCAAATTTTAATCATCACTTTGTTTCATAAAAATAGACGTTTCAAAAAAAATTCAATAAAACCGTTCAACAAGTTCTAGGTGTTGCAATTTTTCTGGAAGTCAGTATATAATTAAATTAAATAATATAGTTATTTTTAACAGTTATGTATCGCCAAACATCTACAATTTAAATTTTTAGGCAGCAGTGAAAGAAATTTTTAAGCATAGGAAACGGTGCGATGTCTGAACGATTGTTGTCAGTGATTTTAATGCAAAAGCTGTAGAATAAAAATCTAATAAAACAAGCAAAAGAGGCAAGTTGTTACTAGACTGCGTGGAACGGATGATCTGGTAATTCTTAAGTAACCACACCACTTACAAGTGTGCAGGGAAAACGTCATATATAGATATCACGTTGTGTTCAAAAGAAATTGTCCAAACGGTTAAAGTATGGAAGGTCCTAAACCAGAACAGGCTAAGCGATCATAATTTCATATTTTTTGAAATAGAGAAGCAGAGAAATAAGGAAGAGAAACAATACAAGCACCTCCCGGATAGACGGAACTTAAACAAAATAAACAGCAAAAAATTTAATGAAACCTTGAGGGATGTGATATCCAATACGGTGGCTTCAAACCTTAAGCTAGTTACGACAGCAATTAATACTGCCTGCGACAATAGTATGCCGCGCGTCGGAGGACCTTAACAAAGTGCTGTAGGTTACGTCCTCCTTTTATATTTAATTAATGAATCGGTTAAGAATACTCTTCACTAGGAGGGGCAAACACTTTAGATTTTTTATATGGCGACGTTTCGTTAACAAACTTCGACAAATATGTAACAAAGCCCTTAGGAAATATCAACGGCTAGTTAAATACAAGGCAAAAAATATAACTCGGCAAATATTTTTAGAAGCTAGAAATAATTACAAATCTGCGATTTGCACGGATAAAAAAAAGCTTGGGAAGATGTATGTGCAGAGTTAGACTTAAACCCATGGGGTTTTGCGTACAACGTTGTATCCAAAAATTCAAATTAGGTGCGAAAACAAGTTCTCCGAAGACAAGTTCTCCGAAGATTTAAGAAGCGAAAGAAATTGTGGATAAACTTTTTTCTACACATAGTACAACTAAATGGGCGGTTAGATTTATCGATCATAGGAAAACCTCGGGTCTGGATGGTATCTCCATTGAATGCATTAAGATGGCGGCTAGGAAACTTTCGGAGGCGTTTCTAGACATGTATTTATGTAAGTCTAGAAGGAGATTAATCTAACCCTAATACCAAAGTTTAATAAAGACGACAAGCAGGGGTTATCTTTTCGCCCTATTTGCTTAATAAATTAAAGGGGAAAAGCTTATGAACGTCTTATTTTGGGCACACTACATAAAGAAATAATAATACGAGAAATTTTTTCTACGCCATTCGGCTTTAGAAAGTTAAGTCGATTATAGACTAACTAATGCTAATGCTAAGAAAGGTAGCTGGATGACACGTAACATTGGTGCACTAGTTTTACTAAACATCCATCTTTTAACGTAGTTCTGTGGGAACTGGTTATTGAAAAGATGAGGAAAAAAAACTTTAACTCACACTGAATGAAAATAATTGCCAGCTACTTGTCAGGACGGGAGTGTAACTTACACCGACACAGGTAATCTCAGATTACAACACATAGTAACTTATGGTGTCCCTCAAGGTTCTATCCTGGGACTCAAAATTTGAAATTTGTTTGACGACAACCTTTTGTCGGTCTCACTTCCGATACAAATAAAACTTATGGCATACGTGGACGACTTAGCGATTTTCGGGCTGGATGACGCGTCGCCAAATTAAGAGGGTAATATGAATAGCGTTTTGAATACGGTGGATAAGTGGCTAAGAACCAACAAGTTTAAAGTAGCAAAAAAAAGACGGTAGCAATCGCATTCACAAAAAAAATCAGATTCATACTCTGGTCTTCTTGTAACAAAACAAAACAACGGCTAGCACAGCTTCTCCGAAGAGGTATAATCCTGAAAGTTTTTCAATTTCTGACGTTGTATAAAAAATAACGTTTTCAATAACGTGACGTCATGGAAGTTTTCCAACTAAACCACCTGCTAGTTATCTCCAGCGATAATGGTAAACATGTGGTGGGTACCAAAATTCGCTACAGACAATTAGAACAGAATTAAAAATTAAACCCCCAATAAAAAAAATTACACCACTTACCCGGATTCAGCCTTGCAAATGTAATTGCATATTTGCGTGAAACGATCTAAAGGTGAAGGTTGCACCGGGCGTAAAAATACAGAGCTCGCCGATTGTTTTACAGGAAGTGAAGTTAAATATGCTGTCTAAAATTTGGCATTTTAATGAAAAAGTAGGGAGTTCTAAAGACAAATTTCATAGTTGAAGAGAAATTTTTATACTCGCGAATTGAACTACTAACTTTTACCATAACAAATTCCCCCCCAATAACATATAAACCTGGGAAGTGGACACTAGCTAAAGTCAAGAATAGAAATTTAGACGTACGCCAAGGACAGAACCCTAAAATCCAAAACCAACACAACTACAATAACACCCAACCCAAGAAGAAACGTAGATGAAAAAGGTTTTCCCAATTTGCTAAACATCACCAACCAGATGTCCAAAAGTCGCATGAAGTTCAAAGTATACTCCAAAGAATCAAAAACTCCAACCAACAGAAGAGAAGTATCAGAACAGGTACTCGCTGAAATTCAACATCAGTCGTTACACTATAAAGCAAGAGAACAACGCAGTTCCATAGACCTTACTGGCAAACAATACTAAGCAAACCAAGCGAAAAAGAAGAAGTACAGAGAAGAAAAGAAGTTTAGACCACGGTCAAGGACAACGCCCTAAAATCCCGTAAAACCCAAACTCACAAATGCAAATCCAACCCTAAATATAAGTCCTCAAAGCTAACTATACTAAAGAAGTAAAAAGAAAACAAAGTATTTAACAAATCTTGAATTGTGATACGCGTTTTAGAAGAAAAGGCAAAAAAGAAAACTAAGACAGTTGTGCTCAACAGTCGATATGAGATTCTTCCACCGAAAAAACCAAATAGACTCTAAAGCTCTAAGCAAAGAAAACCAACGGAGAAATTTCAATCAAAAAGAAGATTCTGATAAAAAGTCGACATAAATTGGACTACCAAAAAGGCAGAGAAAAAAATCGGTAATCCAACAGTCACAACAACAAAGTCAACAAAAGCTTAAAACTAAATAAGTGCCAATCCAAGAGAAATCTAAACCGCAAAATTCAAAACAAAACCAAAAGAAAAAAAATTAGAGTCAATAAAAAACAGAAAGCTTCACTTGCTAATTGAGCATCATGAGTCAGTGCTCGTCGTGTTGGAATGTCACATTGGAACGTAAATGCCGAAGAACGGATTCAAATATTCCAAGAGCAAAAGAAACCCACAGAAGGAAAATATCCTAACGGTGTCTGACAACATCAAAAATGCCGACTAAGCGGAAGTACAGAGTACAAGGAGCGACATTGCAGTCTATTCTAAGCTCCAAAACAGACACAATAAAACAAAAAGCAAAAGAAAAGAAACATAGTTGCGTGAACAATAAAGACACAAGACTAAAAAGAAAAAAGAAAGTGTTTAAGCAAAAAAACCAAGATAAAAAATAGCAGAAGAGATAATTGCCCTAAAACCAACCTTCAAAAGCAAAAGAAAATGAAAAGTAAGAAAGACAAGGAAGAAAAAAGACAGACCAAGAAAGATAAGACTAGATATTTCTATGTCCAACTAACCACCCAAGAGGTGAACCTTAAAGAATATCAAAAAGGAAAAAAAATTGTTGACACATAGAAAGTGCCTAAGACTAAAAAGAAAGAAATGAGAAGTAGGAGAGATAAGAGATAAACGGATAAGGCTTGATGTTAATGTCGAATTCGTTCTTCACCCCGTAAAAGAACGAAACCGCCCAAATGGGTAGACTTCAGGAGGAAGAAGAAAGAAGAAAGAGAAAAGATATCAGTTAGTTATAGAACAAGAGTGTACCAATTGCTGTCCCCAAATTGGAAAGTTTACTCCAAGACTTAAATGCCGACAAGCGGAATAAGAAACCCAACAAAGAAAAAAAACTAAACTAAAACCGAAGTGACAGTCCTACTAGTGACTTACCAATCTCAAAATGGCCGACTAAGCGAATGTAACTATTTACAAATAGAAAAGTAGTCCGTCCCAAAGTAAGATGGTTAAGAAAAAAACCCAATGAAATTGATTAAAAACTTAAGAGAAAGAAGTTTAGTACAGCAGGAATTGGGTAGTATCCCAGCTATAACCAACAAAACACAGTCAGCATAATTAAAGAACCAAATCAAGAAGTCTACAAACGAAAATTACAAGAATAGCCAAAAGTCGAAATCCAAAAAAATGTTGACGAGAGAGAACTAGCTTTCGCATCCGTAGAACATCTACGACCTTTAGAAAGATTCGCAAAAGTTTGTCGAGCTAGTCCAAAAGGACTACACGATGTCGAGCCAGCAGTAACCCGATCCCATCGTTGATCTAAAATAAGCGCTTTCTGCTACTGATAAACCGGACAATAGCGAACGTACTCTGCCACTTTAGGTCTCATATGGGGCCAATAAAAACGACGCCGAAGAAAAATTAACGTCTTTGCAACATCACGATGCCCAGAGGTGGAGTGGACGTGATGATCGTGAATGATTGGCTTACGTTAGTCGTTTGGAACGACCAGCTTCCACAAATGCTTATCGTCAGGAGAAACCCGTATTCGTTTTTACAAAAAACCTTGAACCACTAACCAACGAGAATATCGACGAGGAGACGCTGACACCTTACTCACTAAGTGGTTGTACCATTGGTCTTTAGTAGGTCAGGTAATGCCCGAAACCAAAAACGAACCGGTCGACAGAAAGAGAAAAAACAAAACATAAAGGTATAGCATCTTTAGAAGTACAACGAACACGATTATTAGGTTTAGACGTAGATATCGAAGGAGAAAGTGAAGAAATATCGAGAAAACAGGTAACCGGAGTAGACAACGTCGGACTATCATAGTGCTCACATGAGTTAATCAAAGTTGTCTCAAAAGATGTAACTTGACAAGATGTAGGTGGTTTATTCTCGTTTATGGAAGCCTTAGATTGAGTGAGCTGTCTTCCATATGTCAATAATTCTTCTAAAGTAGAAATCGACATTCAAGCAAGCCCTGCCTGATAAAACGGAGTTAAATTACAACGCACGATCTTGAGTTGTGTAGGATAAGAGACCGGTTCTAACAGTTATAAGAAGAGGTACTGGATGGTGGTAACGTACATCCCAAAAGATTCGTTTTCTCCCATAGTACTGTGACCTGCGTTTGAAAGTCAGCAGTTTTCTTTTATGACAGACCCCATAAATAAATTCAGCTGGCTGGATTTGCGTTTTCTTTTTTTTTCTTTCTCGATTTGTTAGTTCGGCGTAACCATCGTTTAAAATCGATTGGTTGTTTAAGTAATCTTTGGTAATGGACACAGTATTCTGAATTTGTTTTAATGTAATTTTAGATTGAGTTTAATAAGTTATTTTACGATTTTAAATTCAAAGTACAATGTAAATTGTTGATAAAGTTTTGTATTTTGTTACGCCGTGAACCATCTGATTTCGCGATTTTGTTTATTAAGTATTTCACTTGGTTTGTTGAGAATTCCAGTTGTAATTTATGTTTCCTTTCTGAGTTATAATCGTAATTAATTATATTTTCGTCGTTTGTTTATTTTAAGTTGGTTCAAAAGTTCTTTGTTCAAGTGCATTCTCAGTACAGTCGTACTTTGATTTCTTTGTGTCAATCGTTTAGATTACGTGGAAAAATTAAGTCATTATCTTCATTTATTAGGCAGTTTAAATTCTTGTAATATAATATTTTGTCAATTTGACATTTTCACGTACAAGCGAAATGCTGTGTCCTAATGCTATAAATATGACGTAATGGGGACTGATTGCCTCTTTATCACACTTCTTAATAAGAGTGTTTTCGTTCTTGAAATTTCGAACACAGCCTTTGTGGAAAGGGTATTCGAGAAAAGTTGATATATGGATGAGGATTCGATCGTACAGGAGAAATAGAAATACCGGGGATCGTGAGATGTAGTAGAGTGAGCCGGGTACTTTGCCCTATCGTTATGCCTTACCGCGGAAGTCAATTGGTACCGTGAAAATTAAGTGTGGTGATGAAAATGTTAATTTGTTTTCAAATTTCGTAATGTACGGTTTATTTAGACGTCACGGTATCCAAAAATAAACAATCACGCTTGAGGGATTTAGTTTCGATGTTTTAAGTAGAAAAATCCCTTTTCTTCGCCATTGTGCGGTTTAAAATTGTGAAATAAATCTTCCGCTGGTGACCTATTGTTTGGGGGTTCCACGGATCCCACATTCGACTACGATACTTTTGGGGGAGCGACCGAAGTCCATCTGAGGTTGTAGCTTTGAAAACCACTGTGACCCGCCGCTTATCTGGTATCTCCAATTAAGGAAAAAAAAAGGTATTTATCGATTTTGGTTATTATCGTGTAGTGACCCGCGATTATAATGCAGTAAAAGCTTTGAATTTGAGCCAATTGAATTACGACTAACGTTACATTTATTTATTTCAATGAACGCTTAAAGTGTTTGCGCGAAATTAAAATAAATTAACTTTGTTTTGGTGCGTTCGAAAAGTAAATCGTATTCCCGATTATATGATAATGTAACGACTTATAAACTCTATTTTGTTTAGTTCGAATTAAAGTTCGGACATATATTTTATAATCTGTATTGTTCTTAGTTATTTGAATTATTTAATTTCTTATGCGGTCAAGGCCTTGAAATTTATTTGCGTTATGTTTTATTTGAAAACGTCGAGTTAACGCTATTATTGTAGCATTTTCTTTTTATAAATTTGGATTTAATGTTTTGTGTGTAGATTGTTCATTTTTGTTTGGTTTTGCTTAAGATTATTAATTTTTTTATTTTATTAAAATTTGTTTACTAATCATTATTTTTTTTGTTGTTTAATATTCAATCAATAAATGTTAAATTGTTAAATGTAAAGAGCTTTTATTCATTTAGCTACCGCATACGTAAATTTTTGTTTTTAAGTGTATTTCAGTAAAGTTACAACTCAAGGTAAGTTCTGGGGTTGTAACCAACCAGATGAGCTTTCGGATAATCAGGGGTTTAAAAGCTACCCTCATCGTGACCTTGATTGGCGCCCTTACCGATTTTTGACTATTTTACCGTTTTAGTTCAATTTTACGTCGATCGCGTTTCCAATTTTTCACGGAATTTTAAATTACAACCCACCCCCTTCTCCATTGAGCTAGTGGCACAACCCCGTTTATGTTACCGCATTTCAGGCAGTGACTTTGTGTTAATTTTGGCATGTAACAGTACGCTTCCAAATTGTCTCTATTAAGCGATCGTCGTAATCTACCGGAAGAAATTCCGATTTTAACAGCGCAGAAACATCTTTCCAAGCACGCAAAGATGTTCTGTTCGTCTTAAAAGAAAGAAAAGCTTTGCCAGACAAAACCTCGAAAGCTGAGAGAAAAAGTTGATGTTGTGAAACACCACGAGACAGGCACAATTCGTCAATCCGCAGAAGAAATTCAATAAGCAAAGAAGGATCTTTACCAGAAAAAGTAACATTCCAATCCGTCAAGTTAATTTCCGAATTAGAGTCCGATGAAGTAAGAAGTGGTGGTTCTTTGTCTGAGCAATACATATCAAAAATAATAAAAATTAAAACAAGAAACTAACCAAAGCCGTAAACCAAAGCAGAAATCTGCTAACACATGACTGACTAAAACTCAAAATAACAGTAAGTACAAGTAGTATCACTGATAGTTAATCTAATAAGCAGAAGGTGTTAACTAAAGTAGTCTAGTTAATCCAAAATTTAAAGCAGAAGTCCAACATCACGTGTATGACCAGAAGTCTAACTAAAAAAAAGTAAGTAAACTATTAATATAAATTCAAACCGCAGCACCAAAAATCAAGAAGCTAGTGAAGTAACTCCAACGTCGAGCCTAGCAGCAATAACTAAAGAAGCGCAGTAAACTTCAAGTACATTGAACCCACGAAAAACTAAAAGGAGATAAAATCAATAAAACTTGAAGCAATTACAATTGCACACACAAAAATCGAGCCCAGACAGTTGGGTACCAAAATTTGTTATGATAAAATTAGATCCTTTAAATTGGGCAGCCAATATTAAATTGTTACGCTGGTCTTCTTGTAACAAAACAAAGCAACGACTAGCACAGCTGCTCCGGAGGGGGATAATCCTGAAGGTTTCCAACCCTTGACGGTGTATAAGAAATAACGTTATCAATAACGTGACGTCATGAAAGTTTTCCAACTAGGCCACCTGCCTTCAGCGATAACGGTAAAAATGTGGTGGGTACCAAAACCCGCTACAGACAATTAGCACAGGATCAAATTAAACCCCCAATAGAGAAAAATTTACATCATTTACCGCGATTCAGCCTTACAAATGTAATTGCATATTTGCGTGAAACGATCCCAAGATGAAGGTTGCACCGGGCGTAAAAATAAAGAACTCGCCGATGGTCTTACCGGAAGTGAAGTTAAATATGCTGTCTAAAATTTGACATTTCGACGAAAGAGTAGGGAGTTCTAAGGACAAATTCCATACTTGAAGAAAACTTTCTATACTCACGAATTGAACTACTAACTTTTAACATAAACGATAACATAAAAAAGAGACCACTATGCAAAAACGGCAATACATATAGACGCTGTATCAAAAAGCAGAATGGACTAAAGTACTAATCCCTAACTTAACAAAGTGGCAGAAACGAACATTTGGTAACATCACCTAGCCGGTAGTAAAAACAACTGACCTTTCATGCCTTTTGTGTGAGGAAGAATTTGATGATGCAAACCATACTATCTTCAACTGCAAATGGAGGCACAAGGGAAAACTGAGCTAAGAAAGAAATTCCGAATAGATAAAAACAACCGGAAGCGTGGTCAAAGATAAATAATTTTCTCGCAGACACTATAAGAGATAAAAGAGTAGCGTGGCAAACTTGGTACGAAGAAAACTGTTCACAACTGAACATCTATTAAGAATTTTTTCACCTTGACATTCTATTTTCTTCCAATGTCATATGGGTTCCCACTCTTGTCGCTATATTAAGTGTTACTAGTAGTTAAGATACGAATGTGACCTTTTCCGGTTTTTTATTAGTATTTGTTTAGTTTCCTTCTTTTAAGATCCCTCTTTTCTTGTTTTCTCACATGGTTTTAAGAAAATTTTATTGAAATTAAACGAACTGCTATACATCTTTTGTTTATCGAGGTTATGCAAGGTTAAAGAAAGCTGCTCAGTGTTTTACCTTGCATGGCTGACCGGGTACATGGCTTTTTGAGCCTAGATAATAAACATAGAATATTATCTTTACAATTAGCACAAAAATTAAAGATAACTCTTCTAAATAATACACAAAAGTTCATCTGTGGAAATATTCTAAATTTTGAAAACGATTAGAAAGCTATCAAATGATAAAAAAATAACCAATTCTGTAAAATCATAAGTTTAAAAAAGATTAAATTTAAAGTGTATTTCTTACAAATTTTTACTAAATTTACGAGTTTTTATAAAAAATAATTTTATATTAATTTTATCTAAAGTAATTTCTTTTAATTTTTTAAACAATGAAATTTTGTATTAAATTTAAACGGAGTTATAATATATTCACTTTTTTATTTATTAAAAAAAATGTTTCTAGTTTTATCAAACAAATACGTACTATGCTTTAAATTATTTTATAAAAGACGTGTTCAATAATAAATTGCATTTTAAAAAACCCTTTCAGCAAATAAAAATCTTTTTCAGTAAACAAAACCAAACTCCTAAAAATTCTAGTTTAATTTACATTTTGCAAGGCCTAAAATTTCTGTAATTTATTTTTAGCAGTGTTTTTGTTAGCGTTCTCAATTTAACATTTTTTTGTTTTATTTTTTAAACAAAATCCAAATTTTCAATTTGATTCCATAAATAAACCAAGGAAATTGGTTTTTTCATTAGAATATTAAATGTCTTGCGTGTTGTACTTCTAATATTTTACAGGCCATTAAAAGGGGCAACCTTTCATGAGTCATTGAAAAGAGATTTAAACCCCTTCGTAAGTTTTCAGTTAACGATTTTCTATTAATTCTCGGTTTTAAATACCATTTTATACGTACTATAACAAAAAAAAACTGTTACAAAATGAAAACCTGTAAATTCCGCAATTGTATGTCTGTTGCATAATACAGGTGCTGGAAATTCGGCATCAAAGATTAATTCTCAAATGCACAGGAAATTAGTTTCCCTTAATTAGTAGGAATTATCTTAATCTAGGTAATGACATTTATGTTGGAGCAATGTGTAATTGCACTACAGCTTTTTATTTTATGCTTAAAAAGTTTTACCATTATTTTACTTTTGTATATAAATTTACAATAAACGTTAAGGTATTCGCAATAGTAAATAAGAGTCAAATATAAACATTAAAAACACACCTAAACAACGCTTAATGAAAAGGTATAACAGTTATGTCTGTTATTTCCTGAACAATCGATCCTCCCTCTAGCGTGCTTACAACGATATCGCAATCATTCTATTCTACACGTTAACTAATAAATTTCCTACTTAAAAGTCAACAAGTACATTAGTATATTTAAAAGTAACAAAGATTTAACATTGTTATCAAATAAAAAAAATTAAATTTTGAATAAAAAATGCTCATTAAAATTCAAATCTAAGTCGAACTAAAATTTTATATCATAATTCATAGAGACGCTGACATTTTTATATAGGACTTCATGGGTTTCCAACATGGATGTTAAACTCTCAAATTGCGTGATTCTGTTCCGTTAGTAATAAAATTAAATTTTTATGTGAACTTTTACTAACTTAAAACATCATTTATTTTATGGTTAGCAAAACAAGAAAATATTTAAATCTATATGCCTACTTGTCTTCGTTTTTTATAACTGGCCAAATTACGACATAAAACTATTATATTTTATCGTATAGTTTAATTTTATTTCGCCTGAACATAAATGCCATAAAAATTAAACACACTTGTATAAATTCGTATTAGAATTCTTTCAAGCTTAAAAACAACAGACAAGTATGTCAAGGACTAAGTTTTTTTCTAATTGATTCATTAAGAAGAGCAGTTTTTTGCAATAAAAACTATAATGCTCGCAGTTTATGGCTAGTAAAATAAAGAACAATAAATTATATGGGCTTAGATTATGGTTACCTTAACAGTATACACGCTAAAGATTTACATAAACGATTTCATTCTAAAACTTAGAAACGTTAGAATTACACGCAGGGCTGAAATTATACTTTTTAACATCACTTATCTATAATTATTAAACAGGTGATACAATAATTTTAAACATGCAAAAATAAACTTAATGTAACTAAAAGACTAAATACATTATAGTGATATAAATTTAAGAAAATTATTTGTAACAATCCAGTGTCTGTTACATTAATTTGTTTAAGTGAAACTTTTATTAAATTAGTATTGCTTTTAATATAGGTTTTATTTATCTCATTATTAACTTTACCCACGACCATAATCGCCAAGGTTCTAAGTTAATCTGGACCTCGCACAATTGCATCTCCGCAGGTAATACACAAATGGCGCCCAACGTGGGGCCCGATGCATTTGAGTAATTATTAATCAGTATCTAGTTTGTTATTAAAATTTGGAATCGAGCAAACTTTATTTGTTGTAGTCTACAATTATTGTCATCGATAAAATGGATAAAGTTAATTGTTTAGTGTCGGACAAATTAGATTGGGAGCTTTTTACGCGCAATATAAATGCGGAAAATTTTAAGGTTGAGGAAAAACGGAAGTTGCTGTGCATGCAACTAAATATTGAAAAATGCGATCCTACTAAACTTTCTATGTATACTCGCGTTGATTTGAATGTTAAATCGGAATTAGAATTTTGTAGTAATCGATTGTTAGATCTTACTGGTCATGTTAGGCTGTTTGAAAAAAAACCTGTAACTTTAGAATATTAACGATTAGAAACTAAGATTAAACATTTGTATCGACGATTAAATTATTTTTCTACCGCGGCTGAAAAGGAAGATCAGTCCCAATTGCGAGTAATAAAAAATAATTGCTTAACAATGTTAGATCCGTTAACAGAGGTAGAAGAAAGTGATGTTATGCGTCAAAACGACCTAATATCAGTTTTAGAAACTCAGTTTGGAAAAAGTAATGTTGCTGACGAATCAGTAAATTTACCGACAACTTTATCCCAAAATGTGGTTGTTAGTCAATCTTCAGTATTTACGACACAGACTATTGATTCTAATTATGCTTCTTCAACAAGTTCGAATTTGATTCAAAATCCTTCTGCATCAAATGCACTCGCATTCATGTCAGCAGGAAATTATCTTAATCAATCTACGTCGGGCTGTCACGGTAATCTCGTCGATTCTCCAATCGATTTGCAGTTTGGCACGGCCAGTGCATAGCTCGCCCCAATTCCATAGCAGGCGTGTTGATTTTAATTCCACAGTAACAGTTGATCAAATAGCAAATCAAGTTCGCGGTTTAGTGCTAATTGAACCTTGTTGTTCAAATAATTATTTCTCAGACCGGTTAGTGTTGCAAAATGGAATCTTAAATTTAGTGGTAATACTGTTACACAAGGTGTTAACTCATTTTTAGAAAGAGTCGAGTAGTTGCGCGTAGCTCGAAATATATCTGAAAGACAACTTTTTAATGAGGCGGTAGACCAAGCTCTCATTTGGTTTAGGTCAATTCGTAACAGAGTGCGTTGTTGGAATGATATTGTGGAATTGCTTAAAAGTCATTATCTACCTAGTGATTACGATGATGCATTATGGGTAAAAAATCGTGCACGCATTTAAGGGAGTGATGAGCGTCCCCATATTTATATCGCAATTATGACCAATTTATTCAATCGTCTAAGTATTATTCCTGCTGAATGCATTCAACTGAAATACATTCGTCAAAATTTACAACCATATTATTCAATCCACTTGACGTTAGTAAATGTCCCTAGTGTCAATATTTTAATCAAATGTTGTCGTCAACTAGAAGAAACACGTGATCACAACAAAAAATTTTGATCTCATTATTCTGTAGTTAATACGCCACTAGAACCTGATTTAACCTATCGTCAAAAAAAAGACAACTTCAAAGTCTCGCTAATCAAAATAATTTTACACCAGTCACTGTTTAACACAAAAACCAAGTTTATAAATCTAAAAGTTTTGTACAAGATTCTCAATTTGTAACTTGATGGAACTGTCAGGAAAAAGGACATACTTATCATCGATGTACCAAAGATCATAAGTTATTCTGTTATACATGTGGAACTTCTAATGTTAGCTACTCCACATGTACAAAATGTAATAAAAGTAACCAAAAAAACTAAACAGAACAGGTTTCGCTTTCAGTCCACGGACCTTAAATCCTGAAATTTTAGCGACTGAGAAATTACAGTGGAAAAAATGGCTTTCC
Organism: Aquatica leii; assembly: GCA_035610365.1. Lineage (NCBI taxonomy): Eukaryota > Metazoa > Arthropoda > Insecta > Coleoptera > Lampyridae > Aquatica > Aquatica leii. Next base: position 17,529,076 of record CM069432.1, read on the forward strand.
AAAGTAAATTAGTTTTATAAAACTCCGCAGCTAAATTCTTTATTTTCTCATCCCAAATATGATCAAAGACCTTTTCTTCACGTTTATATTTATGATACTCCAATATTGGCTTTACTGGATTCTGGTGCCAATCAGTCAGTTATTGGACAGCAAGGACTTTTTTTGTTAAAAATGTTTTGTTTGCCGGTGCAAAAATCGGCTTCTTCCATTCAGTTGCAAACTGCTGATAGAACTTATCAGTCAATTTTAGCTATTGTAAATCTTCCGTTAACTGTTGATGGTGTTACGAAAATTAGTCTCTGACACTATCTCAACTTCACTTACCCTAAGTGTTGATTGCTGCTATTTGTTTGGTATAAAAGCTAATTTTAAATCAGATAGTATTACAGCATCGAGTTTGGCAAATTCACGAAAATTACCGTATGTAAGTGATATTTTGATGGTCTTCGTGATTCGCGTTTTTTAAGCTCTATTGATTTAAATAAAGCTTTTTGGCAAATTCCTCTAACCCCAAAAAGTTGTGAAAAAACCGCATTGACTGTACCTGCCCGAGGATTGTTGGACTTTACGGTACTAGCATTTGGTCCTAACAATAGTTCTCAAACGCTTCAGCGCTTGATGATTAACATTTTTGGTCCAGAATTTCGTAATGTCTTTGTTTATATGGATGACATTGTTATCGCTTCCTGTAGTTTTTCTGACCATATTATCGATTCATTCCCAATTTTTCAACAATAGTTGCTCCTATGTTAGATCTTACAAAAGGTAAAAAGAAGAAAACTATCAGATCGAATAATCAAGCCGAATCATCTTTTCAAGCCTTAAAAAAGTTATTAGTGTCGGCTCCTATTTTAGCCAGCCCCGACTTTACTAAACCTTTTATCATTTAGTGTGACGCCAGTGATGTGAACAAAAAAAAGTTATTGCTTATACTAGTCTTGCAAGAAAAATTACTCAGTTACTGAAAAAGAATGTTTAGCTTGTCTCTTTGGTATCGAAAAGTATCGACCGTATGTAGAACTCACCAAATTAAAAATCATTACGGATCATCGTGCGTTATTGTAGCTTCGTAAATTACAGTCACCTATTGGTAGATTAGCAAGATGGTTTGCCAGATTGTCGCAGTATAGTTTCGATATCGAACATCGGAAAGGAAGATTTAACGTTGTTGCTGATGCTCTATCACGCGCTCCTTTGTCAAGTCTACAAATATGCTCGATAAATTTTGGTTTACCAGATTATTGTAATTGGTATACGCAAATGATTAATGTCGTGAGTAACCATCCAGAAAACAACCCGTTTTGGAAAGTCGATGAGGGAATTCTTTTTAACTATGTTCCAAATAAACATAACCTGGTATCTAATCTAGTCGAATGGAAAATTGTAGTGCCACAGTCGCAAAGATACAACTTAATTAAACAATTTCATGATGAACCAACTTCTAGTCATCTAGGTTCCTATATAACTCTTCAGAAAGTTTTAGAAGTTTATTATTAGCCACGAATAAAAAATGATATAGCTAAATACGTAAGAAGCTGTAATATTTGTGTCGCGGGTAAATCGTCTTCTCATTTACGTCCAGGATTTATGGGTCGTCAAAAGAATATTAGATATCCATTCCGATTAACTTCTATCGATTTGATTGGACCTTTACCAAAATCTACTAACGGTTATACTTCAAGACTTGTATCAGAATGGTTTACAAAATTCGTCTAAGTGTAACCAGTGAGACAAGCTACCGCATCGGCTATTGTAAGATTTCTTGAAAATTATGTATTCTTAATTTTTGGTGTGCTACAAATTATTATGTGCGACAACGGTCCTCAATTCATTGGTGGTGTTTTTCAAAAATTAATTGATCGTTATAAAGTACAGAAGGTCTGGTACAATGCGGCTTATCACCCCTAAGTGAACCCCGTTGAAAGGTGTAATGTAGGGTAAAAAGGCCAATTTCGGGTTGGATTCGGGAGTAGAAATGTCCTTAGGTAATCGAGTACGTGGATGTAGACGACGATTAATTACTTTATGAATATCTCGCTTTACATAACCATTGTTCACTAAGGTTCTAGTAAGATGACGAAGTTCCGAGTCTAGATTCTCAGGTTGACAAATAGAAAAAGCACGATGAACCAAAGATTCAATAACAGAACGTTTCTGTGCAGGATGATGATGAGACGAAGCATGAAGGTATCTGTCCGTATGGGGGGGTTTGCGATACTTTGGTAATACCTACATTAATTTTGAATATTTTAATAGGCGATTTTTGGGGAACGGCTTGCATTGCAGTAGACTACTGAATTTCCAGTATCTAATATCATCATTACGATTTAAGTGGTTAACTTGTTTGATGAAGTATTTATTAAAGAAAGGTGAGTCCGTTCAATTAGGTTTGGGTATCATAAGACATTCTTTCATTTGACGAAATATGCCCGTTCATATTAACACCTAGAAGAAAAGCAGTAATAATTATTTTTTAATTATCATATTATGTTTATTTTCGATTATAATCGTTGTACGTTGTGCGGTTTATATTTAATTTAATTTTTATTATCTAAGTTTAATTACAATATAAAAATTATTTATCAACGTGTGAGAGTCACGGAAGCTTCCATCCCGTCGTTACATGTTGTGTACAATAAATATTATAATTAAGATACCGCTAGGGTACAAAGAAAAACGTTTAGAGTGTTGTCTACGGACAGTTTTATTAAATTATTTTTAATATAGATTTTATTCATCTCATTATCAACCTTACCCATGACCATAATCGCCGAGGTTTTGAGTTAGTCTGGGCTGTGCACCGCCTCGCACAATTGCATCTCCGCAGGTGGTACATATGTAAGGTTTTGGTTTGAGAAACGTATAATACTAAAGTGTCGCGCAGTTTTTATTTGATAATTGCAACGAAATTCACTCTGTTATGTTAGAAATTTGTTATGTTAAAAATTTAGTATATTAAAAATTTTCTAGTATAAAATTTGTCCTCGACACGCCGACTTTTCGTGGTTGACTGTCAAATTTTAAAAGCGCAAATTCATTTTTCTTTTGGTAACGTTTTGTGCAACACAAACCTCCGTTTAGCGGTATCTACGCCCAACAAAATTTTCATCATTAAGTTGTTTCACGGAATTCCACGTGAATATGCGGTCGAATTTTATGTCGTTTTGATTGAAAGCTTATTTGGGCAGGTTTCTACAACCCCACCTGTGTTCCATATCTGTGGAGCTGACAAACACCTGTTACAATTAAAAAATTTTCATGATGTCACGTTGCTGAAGTTCAAGAGGTTGAATAAAATCTTATTGGAGGAAATAATTACCCAAGCTGCAAAGTTAATTAGAGGAAAGCTCGGCGCATTCGCTTATTTCAATGATCGTATGAATTAAAGATAGGATTTACTTGTGATAACGCCGTATGTACGTTTTCTTTTGTGTCAGATTTTAATGAAATTTTAGATAATATTGTTACAGAATTAGCTCATCCCCTACTGGATAAAACATAGCTGTAAATATTACATTTTTTAACTTAATTCTTAATAGTTTGCTGGTTAATCGACCATACGTACATACTAAGTTGTAATCACAATTAATAATAATTTTTTTTTGTGTGTTATCATTTGGTGCGCTTTGATTCCCGAGACCTTCGATTTTCGTACTCTTGTAATTTAATTATAGAATGTAAAGTCACTTCTACTCTAAGTGTAAAAGCTAGACCAACTAGGTCACTTTGCTGTACGACGTGTTGTTCAGTCTTATATAATAAACTTATATAATTATACTTATGTACCTTCTACGTCCTCTTTAACTACTGTCTATGATAAGAATAATATATATTCTATGTTATCACTTCTTTTGTGTTATTTCTTCTTTTTGAGCTGCGGGTAGATTTAAACAATATCTCCCTAATTTAGCCTTTCGTCGTTTTGGCGCCTTTTTAGATGAGAACAACTGTAAAAACCGTTACCTTTTTTTTGTTACACAAAAACCAGCGTAACAACTCTGTAAAAGTGCAAGAAAATTGACTTTTTTAAAAATATTTAATTTTCATAATATTGTAACATCAAAAGGCAAGCTTCCATATTTGGTCTTCTTTGAGCCCGATTAGAAAATTATAGGATTACAAATAACCAAAGAATCAAAAATGAGAGCATTTAAAGTTCCATTTATATTGAAACCTGGATACCAGATTTAATGATATCGTCAGATCTCAATGCATTTCCATTAAGCACCACGAAAATTCTAAGTAAACCTCCTTTCAATTGTCCTAATCATTAAGGATATCGCTAATAACAATAATTACTCCGACAAGGGCTCCAGCAATAACGGTCCTAAGCCCGGCTGGAAAAGGAAAAGGTGGTCATCCTGCGAAGATAGCCAAAATCGAGAAACCCGGAAAAAGAAGAAAAAACCAATTGAAATGGAATCAAGTTCTACGATTCATGCTACCACAGCCGGGGCAGCCAATACGCCAGCGTCAGGCGCTGGTGAGAAGTGGGCTACTGGCCAAAAAAGAAAGTTTTTCTCCGAAATTGGAAACTCGAATTGCAGCGTAAAACGTCCGAACTGGTTACCACGTCGGCCAAAAGAAAATCATCGCCAAGGAGCTGCTAAACTGCAAAATCTCTATTGCAGCAGTATCTGAACTACGACTTACAGGCTCAAGAACTGTAGTCGTACAACTACCATCCATCAATGACGCAATGCCATTGTATTATTCTGGCGTAGCAAAACGCGAATATGGCGTTGAATTTATGGTTACCAGTCATGCGGTCAAAAGTATGGTTGCGTTTCAACCGATACCGCCTGGCAGTCCTCAACGTCAATGGTACCATCCGGACCCACATGGTCTCCATTTACGCATCATCTCAAGCCAGCCCCAACATGGTCAAGGACAAATTCTAAAACCAACCCCAACAAATGCTGAACACAGTCCCACAGACCGATGTCGTTGTGTTGGCCGGCGACTTTAATGCTCACATTGGTACAGATCGAACTAAACGGGAAAGCACGATGAGTCGTTTTGGACATGGCAAGATCAACGATAACGGACTGCGTTTCTTATATTTCGCCGCCGCAAACATTCTCATCATTGAGAATAGCAACTTCCAACATCCTGCAAAACATCAAATTACGTGGAGAAATCCTGCAGGCATTGACTCAGCAGTATTGGATTACGTTTTGATAAACTCTCGCTTCCGATTATCGCTCCAGGATGTTCGTTCAATGCGTGGCCCAAATTACAAATCGTACTATTATCAAACTTCGACTACAAACGGCTTAAACGTAATTCATAACCATTGACCAAGTTAGACTGGACGCGTCTTTTGGATCCCGCTCGCAAGACAGAATTCCAACTTGCACTATCCAACCGTTTCGCAGTGCTAGCCGAACAACAGGACGTCGATGTTGAAGAGCACCAAATCACAAGTGCCATTATGAAATGCGCCAAACAAATCTGCGCACAAACCGCCACCAAACACAACCATAGATATCCAACGAAAGTCTGGACATGGTAGAAGCGCAGACACAAGTCAAGCTAACCAGTCATAAACGATATCGGCAATTCAATCTGAGGTAAAAACAGCTGTCCGATCCATAAAAAATGGCAAGGCACCAGGAACCGACGAAGTCACTGCAGAAGCAATCAAAGCTGGAGGAAACATTTATTCGGATTCAAAATGAGCTGTCCAACCGGTTTACCATTCAAACAAGAGTTCGCCAATGTGACGTCGTTTTGCCACAACCAACATTGTGGTAGACGCAATAATGAGGAAAGTCTTCAAAGACAAACGTGGTGTCCAGTTCGACAAAGATCATTTGCTGACAGACTCGATGTTTACCGACGACAGCGCAGTATTGGCTGACGACGATGCTAAAGCCAAGAACACCCTCTACGATATCGCCTGCACTGCCCAGATGTACGCTTTTAAAATCAACACATAGAAGACGAAGGTGCGGACAACGGATGGATCACCAACCATAGTGCAACTCGATGGCGTCCCTATAGAACAAGTTCAAGAATTTAAGTACCTGGGGTCGATAATACAAGAGAAAAAAGTAGCGTCCACAGCAGAGATCCACGCGCGAATTGGTCAAGTTTCGGCGGCTTTTGCTTCACTAAAGTGGTGACTGTGGAAGCAAACCAGGATCACCACCAAGACCAAGATCCGCCTCTTCCGGACCCTAATCTTGCCAATTCTTCTCTATGCATCGGAAACTTGGACAATGCTAAAGTTTGATCTAAAGAAACTTGAGGTATTCCAAATGCGATGCTTACACTAAATCCGAAACGAGGATTTTCGACGTGGCGATGTGGCGAATAGCCGACGATCGATGAACAGATCCAGAAAAGACGATTACAATGGGTCGGACACGTATGCAGAATGGATGACAGCCGCCTACCACACAAACTCTTTTGGCAAAATCGACCCGCCTACTAGAGAGTCCAACAAACAGCGCCAATGAAGACCTGGATTAGGCAGGTCAAAGGAGATGTGAGAAATGGACGGCTAAACCTCAAAGAGGCTAGGACCACAATTATGGACCGTCAAGCATGGAAAACCATTGACACCCACAGCAGCGTACGGGCTTAGGAGCCGATTCAAACCAAACGCCGACTAAAGACCAAAAAGAAGAAGAAGAAGAAGAAGAATCATAAAAGAATACAAGTTTTTGAGATAATTCGTGTACATACATCTGCTCTTTTACGTTTATCGCTTATTTTTTGCACATACTTCTTGTACATTTCGATTACATTGCTTTGAAACAAATATTCTGTTTTTCTTATTTTTAAACGCATTTAATTAATTTGTATTTATTTTTAATTGCATTTATGGATTATACGATTATTTAAGATAGCAAAATCTAGAAAAGAGTGTCAAACTAATAAATTATTTGCTCATTTAGAAGGTTTGTGTCAATTCCTTAAAAAATTTTACGAAATGAACTTTTTGAAAGGAAACTTATCTTCAAACTGCGTGCGTGCAGGCCTGCAGACGTGCGCAAGAAAGCACGCGAGTGTGTGTGTTAGTTCCTGTGCACTTTATCCTGTTGTTCCGTCAGTTTGTTTACTATTTTTGCACGACAAACATATCCGGCTACTGCAGGAAGAAGTAAAAAATCGTGTATCCGGATTGTCAGTCTGCTCTAAAGCCTGTAGTGCAAAGTACAGATTACCCAGTACCAAATCCTCCTTCATCAGATGCAATGGACAACAAAGAAAGTAATAAAGAAGATAATGATAATGATATTTAATCAACCAAGCCGAACTGAACGACCTGGTTTGCGATTTGTTTGTTCAGACTAAAGTAATACAACTTACTCAGAGAGGTGTTACAATTGCGCATTTGTGTTTGCTACATGAAATTCGCAGCATATTATGCTGTTGAACACGGTGTCTGTTTCTGTCATGAAGTTAGAGGACCCATGAAAGGACTAGGCCAAAAACTATTAATTCCTACAGCTCATGCCGTGGAAATAAAAGAAACCTACAAAACAATAAACACTTTCTTAAATCTAAGTAAGTATTCGGAGCATCATTAAAATAACTTTTGGTGGTTTTAAGGTGGTAACGTTTCTGCAAGGAATAGTCACGATGATAAGAATTACTACATAGTGAAAAATTTCCCACCCAGAAATTTACCTGTGGTCGGACAGCGCAACGTTTAACATGTATCTCTTGTGGATCACAATAAGATTTACCTACCTCCACCCCACATCAAACTGGATCTTATGAAACAGTTCGTTGAAACGATGTATCAAACAAATTGTGATTTTCAGTACCTAAAATACAAGTTTGAAAAGATGAAAACTGACGCAAAATTGAAAGCAAACAAATACAAGTTGATTCGATTTCCATTGTTCAGATTCAAGCTCATGGAACAAAACGAGCAGGTTGAGACGCATTTGTGCTTGTGCTCCACAATTTCTTTAGGAATTATAAAGAAGACAACCACGCAGAACTTTCATTTCGCAGGTAAATAAACGTTTATAATTCATTTCTTAATTACAATATTTAGTGTTTTTATTCCAAATTTTTTTGACGTGCCAGAGCTTAGAAAAATTTAAATGTTTCTAACGATAATTATATCATACATAATCGATAAAAAACTCGACGTCAAAACTAAGTAAAATTAAAAATTTATAAACCATCACAAATATCAACTGTAACGACTTAAAATACATTTTAGTACATTTCTGACTGAAAGATATGGAACTTTCCACTCACAGTCGCGCGTTGGTTAGAAATTTTATTAATTAGTTTTTCTATTGTAAAGAGGCAGCACAGGCTAGAAATACGGATGTGGCCTAAATGTCATTTTAACGTTGAATTTTTTGTATGTTGGAGAAAGATTTTAGCGCAATCTCTGGAGAAACCGTTTTAACTAAACGTAATGGCGTACCGCTTATTTGGTTTATCTTATTCAGCAATTAAGTGTCTTTATAGCTTAAGTCAAATGTATTAAAAAATATATCCCAAAACATTATCAATTCAGTAATTAAAGACAAAACTATTGAAAAAAAGGTTACACAAATTTGTGCTCTAGGTGGACTTTCTCTCAGAAAACTTTTATCAATACATTCTACTGTTTTCCACAACTTTGCAACTCAAAATTTAAAAAACTTAAATTTTGATAGCGCAAAAACAAATTTTTAAGAACTTGATGGAACTCCAATTGCGATTGTTTTACTCACAATTTAAAACACGCTGTAGATGTCAACACTAACACCAAAGAAACATATGATCTGCTTTTACTGAATTATTTGATGCTCTCGACGTGTTATCTCATGTTATCATCAAGAAAAAGTTAATTATGAAAACTTTTTGGAAATTACAATTGAAATTGAGCCGAGCGAGTACAATAATTTTAAATTGAAGTTGAGTGAAATACAAAATAATTGTTACCAACTGCTACCTTCCTTAAGATAAATTGTAGTTAGGCCAAGAGTCCGCGGTGTTCATCTAGATAATATTTAATGTAAAAGTAATCTCAACGCAGACACTTCGTTCTAATTTTTCTAATAAACATTTGATGCGGACTTTTATTAATTTCGAATTGAATGTTAGTTGCGGATTTTTAGTGTTAATTTTTTATCAGATGTTCGTTGCGGATTTTAAGTGTTAATTGTAATACGATCTCGTTCCGGACTAAGTAACTCAAATATTTTGTTTTCATCAAAATTTTTTATAAATAATTATAGGTATTTTTCTTGTATATCATTTTTATGGTTACATATATAAAATGTAATGTAATCATTAATGTATATTGAAACTTATTTTTTTTGCTACGTTGTGGTACAAAATTTAAAATCATGTTCAGCAATAACTATTGTTTCATTTTGTTAGTTGAGAAATCAATATTTTAACACGTTTGTTAAACTGTTGCTGATTTTAGAATATTATAAATAATTTTAATTTAAAATTTGGTTGTTTGGTTACAGAGCTTACAAAGTTTGCCACTACGTTCAATTTATTTCTGGTTAAATTATTGTGGGTTAAAGGTCGGGTAGTCTCTTTTTAACCTATTACTTTACCACAGCTTGAACTTTTAGCAATTACACTATTGACTAGACTTAGAAAAAAAATCTTTAGAATCAGTTGATGGAAAATCGATTAAATTTATTCCAGCGAAGAAAGCCACTTTTCCAACATTTTTGAAAACGGTGGTCCAGAAAAGTTTAACTTGAATGAAAACGACGCATCAACCTAACAACTACAAATAGATTCCTTAGTTTCCTTGTCTGAATCGACTGCTGCTCCTTTTTAATAGCCAACCTCTACACCCCAGAGAGGATGGTATAGTTAAGGGCGTCATATCAAAACAAACTATTAACAAAATGAACCTAATTCCGTCGTGCATTTTTAATTGTCTTAATTAAGTTACTATTGTGTATTAGCTATATATGTACCAAAGGCGTTATCACGATGATTACGCCCGGAGAGCAACGTATATAATACGAGAGTCTCTTACTCGAGAGATGTATGTTGCTCTATAGACATAATCATCCCGTAACGCCAATAGTGCATAAAAAATTTTATTTTTTACTTTATATAAAATAAAAACTAAAATCGAAAGTTAAGTTTCTACTACAATTATATTTAGTAGTAACACAATAAATAGTTTGTTTACTTGTCAAATTGAGTTTACAATCACAATGAATTTGCAAGTACTGCTTAAATATGTTGAGAAAAAACGCACAGAGGCGAATAGAAAACTTGTTACCATCGAAATCTAAACAAAAATATGAAAATAAGCATCATAACCAGGCGTTATGAATACATAACGCACTCTAAATTCATAACGTTCTAATCGTTATGTATATGTTTACGTATCTCGTATCCTAAGCATTATGAGTAAAATAAAACGAAGTAAAAAATAAATATTCTTTACATTATATTTTACAATGTATTAGCACTTCAAGGCAAGCGGTATGGTTACGCCAACGATTTATATTCATTTTTTAAATTTCTACAGAACAAGTTACCTTATTCTAAATTCGTATATTTAATTTGCATAAGATTGTCACATCAAAAGGCAATCTCTCCAGTTAGGTTTGTTTGTGTCTTTCCATTAAATGCATACTAAAATTTCATAATTAATTTATTTTATATTAAAAACGTAATCAGTTCTGTGAATTAACATCAACTCATTTATTAGGTTTTGTTATTGCATTATATAATGTAAAAAAATAGTAAAATAAAGAAATACATTAGAAAAATATGAGTTTAAGTGAAGGCAACAAACGGTTTAATGTTGTAGACGGTAAAAAATGGATACAAAACTCAAAATTACACAGTACATCTGTTGCAACAGTTAGTCTTCCGTTTAAGTCAGGATTTAATAAAACGAGGTTGTCTTTAAGAATTATGTTTCTATATTTATTTAATTTATTAGTTTTTATGTTTTTAGTATGCGTTTGCCTTGATTGCATAAATAAGATAATAGTATTTATATTTAGTAACAAAAGGAATAAATCTTGTAAAATAATATCCACTAAAGTGGTTTATTCTTTTTTGAATTAAAAAAGTTTAATCTTCCAGTCGTAGAAACAATACGAATAATAGAAAAAATAATCTCAGAAAAGGAAGGCGTGCCACATAATACCCCTTTTTTACAATATATACGAATTATTAACACCCTGTTTTATACAGCCTGTTGCATTTTATGTTTTGTAGGAAAAGAAAACTTTTATACAAATATCTAAAACTTCAGTAAATATTTTTAAATTAAATACTATGATAACATAAAATTTAAATGGCATTGAACTATAGTTCTGTAGATTTTATTACTAACTAACTAAAAAAACAATATATCTATATTTTAAAAATTATAAATATTATTAAATCAACATTAAATGACTTGTTAGGTTATGCCAATTAGAACAACTTTAGAAAATCTTGCCAAGCACGCAATGAACCACGTTTATTAACCTTGTGTTAGACAGCTTTAATAGCACCATTAATATTACGTATAAGGTCTCACTTTCATGTGGTTCTTGGATGTCAATGCTTATTCCCAATACCTACTACGTTATTGGAAAAACTGAAAAAAACCTAACTAAACGATAAATCAATGCAACACTACTTAGGATAACATTTGTAAAATTAAAATCCGATTTTTTAATTAAATTTTATCTCAGCAAACACATTTGTGTCGAAATATTTATTTGAGATATTTGTTTGTTACATTTTGTTTCAGTTTTTAGGTATGAGATGATTTCAAGCCAGTAGATATAAACGACGCGAGTATTAACTGAAGTAAGTTGATCTACAAACTCATCTGTTCAGTGCTAGAAATATACTGTAACCCTCTAGGTTGTCGTCTTTTGATAAGTACTAAGCTGCTACCACGTACGTCTATAATATTGATGAAAAATGCAAACAGCCAACAATTTGTTTTGCGTTTACACATTTATGTAAGAACCAGGTCTAATGTATCCTTTCTACAATTGATTTGGTTGTCATATTGCCATGTTTCTGTGCGGGGTTGCTAGTCCCCCATCGGACGCCTCCCTAGATGGCGGATAGTTCCGCCTCCCAAAAATCAATTACTTGAGGCGGACCAAAACTAGCACTGACTCAGAGTGGACGGCTGCAAACAGCGTCTGACCCAGAATGGGCGGCTGGAAATTACACTCGCCAACACGCTCGGCAATTAATACCAAAGGTGAGTACTGCCGAAAGCACGGAATCTCACATTGATGATAAGTTAGTCTGCTTTATATCGGATTCTGAGGGAGGCAAAAATTCGATGAATCGGAACAAATTATGTACCACAAAAGTCTATATAGCAACAATATTAGAGCAATGAGTACTCCAGAACATCTCGTCAAGCTAGAAGAAAAACTTAAGTGTATAAAATGGGATGTGAGCAGACCCTGCGAAACGCGGTTTCCAGGAGAGAAAACCACTGTTCTGAGATCAGGTTACTGGTTATATCAAAACAACTCCATCAAAAAAAAAAGACAAGAGAGTGTAGCATTTCTTATAAACAAAAAAACTAAAGCATTTGGTACCGGAAATAAATTCAATCTCTGAGAGATACTCAAACTAAATAAGAGGTACAATATCTAATTCATTTACGGGTACGCACCAACAAATCAAGCAGAAGATGAAAAGATCGAAGCAGCCCTCGAAGATTAATCCAAAGCCATGGATCTTCACAAGACTATGTAAAAAATTATAAGTGGAGATTTTAATGCGAAAATTGGGCAAAAGAACGCAATCGATTCAAATAGTATTGGAAATTTTGGGTTTGGCACTAGAAATCAAAGAGGGGATATGTTAATGAGCTACTTAAATAGAGAAAACTTATATTGCCTGAACACCGTTTTCAAGAAACTTAAACAGAGAAAATGGACATGGAGAAGCCCCGACGGAAAAACTAAAAACGAAATTGATTTCATACTCTATAACAACAGAAATATATACACAAACGTATCAGTATTAAATCAATTTGACACCAATAGCGACCATAGGATGGTGAAAGCAACCCTCAAATTTAACGTCAGAATCGAAAGAAACAAACTCATGTATACGGATAAGTTTCCTACTTTAGAAGAACTCAAACAAAGAATATATATAAATTAGCTTAATCATAAAACCGCGACTGCTATCTCTATGGCTACTAAGAAGATTTGCACGAAACCAGGCAACAAAAAGGATCCGAAATTACAACCAGTTACAATACCACTTATAGAACAAAGGAAAAGGACGCCCAGAAATACAGTAAAATACCGAAAATTAAACAAAAAGATTCATAAAGAAGTAAGAAAAGACGTTAGAAAATATAATACTAAACTAATCGAAAACACAATAGAACTAAATGCAAGTATGAAGATTTTCAGATCAAAACTATCCCCAAGAACTACAAACATTACCAAAATGAAAAATCATCAGATAATATAAATATTGCCGGGCACATTAGAGTTTTTTACACCTGACGTTATACCTCTATTAGCCCTGATTCAAGAACTACGAGCTCGGTTATCTGTAACGTGAGCTTTGGGGACGTTCCAGAAATATCAAAGCAAGAAATACAGGCTGTCCTCAGACAAATGAAAAATAGGAGAAGTCCAGGAGAAGATAAAATCACATTAGAGAACCTCTTTAAGTCACTACAGTGGAAAACAAAAAGCATAAACATCGACGGATCCTTTTTAAACTATCTCTGATTTGGTGATGACATTGTCCTGATAAGTAGTAACGCCCAGGAATTGAGCGACATGTTACACTAACTAGATGACGCATCCAATAAGGTTAGCCTGAAAATGAACATCTCAAAGACCAAAACAATCAGTAACACAAATGCACATAATACATACTCAAAAACAATAAAATCCCTATAGATCTAAAAAGAAAAGTGTTTGATACCTGCGTTCTACATGTTGCAACTTATGGGTTACAAACGACGCCCATAACGGAAAAGACTGCCAATGAGTTAAGACCAATGCAAAGGGCGATGAAACGGGCGATGCTGGGCATTAGTCTCAAGGATAGAATACAAAATATAGAAATCCGACAGAAGACTATAGTCGTTGATAATATGAAACGCGTCGCCAAACTAAAGTGGCAATGGGCAGGACACGTCGCTCGGCAGGAGCCAACCAAATGTACTAATAAAGTAACAGACTGGCGTCCGAGGCAAAACGTAGCGTGAGACGACCGCAAAGAAGATGGCTCGACGACATAAATATACAAGTGGGAAAAAAGCGGTTCCAAGTGGCAGCGTGGAAAAATATGGAAGAGGCCTACGTTCAGGAGTGGACAAATAAGGGCTGACGAAAGAAAAGAAGAAAAACATTGCCAGTTTGTTTTTAAAATGGCCATTGAGTCCCTTAGTGTGATGCATAGTCGGCCATATTATCACACTTTTGTTCTTTTTTGGCTGCTCAACTACACTACTTGCGAGATTCTTCTCGACTTGATTTTTTTTTCCTAATATAAGAAACACCATTTAGGGAATAATACGTTTGAGAATCACATGCACATCAGATCTTTATTCCATATTTGTCAGATTTTGAGGGTATGTATTGACGGAATGAGCAACGTCCACGAAAAAGTACAAATTGTTTATTCAACCAAATTTTTGTTGTCTCTCAGGAGTACACGTACCTCACTTTAAAAACACTTTAGTGATAAAATCTAGTACGAAGCAGGCAATGGATTGATAAAAAAAAGCTAAGAAAAGAGAGAGAATATATAGTTCAAACAACAATAAAATTGAAAATAATAAACAAAAAATACGCAAAAGCTTGCCCAACAGATTATGAAAATTGTGATTCCAAAAACGTTTCAAAGACAAATTAATCTAAAAGAGAAACCACAATAGAATATAAGGACAACTAACGTACAAAAATCAAGAGTAATATAGAAAAGTTTTTCAAATTTTTCTGCTTTACGAAACAGTTTTAGTTTAACGGGTAACAACTATATAAAAACATGATAAAAAAAACAAATATTTTAATTAAACTTGATATCGATAAATATTTACAATTTAGTTTCGTACACAAATACAAAATTAGATATTACAGAAATAATTTCTAACGATTTAAATTTCAATTTGGTACACTTAAAACTGGCGTGTAGACAACTTTCAACACACAGTTGTGTTAAAAGTCAAATTTAAACTTTTTAGTAAATCTTTTAGCACAAAGAGAGAATAGGTATGTATTTAGACTCCATTTTCCGTCTGAACGTTGTTTGCTTGGAGTGCCCAGTTAACACTTCGTTCGGTAAGTGCAGATTTTTCTTCTACAAACATCCACCTTATTTGAATCTTTTTAGGAAAAAAATTTCTAGGTCAACATCTAGGAAATTATCTCGATGTCGATTTCTATTAGAAACGGATATATATTAAAGACTTGCGTGCCACACATTTCATAATTTTAGCTTCCGGTTTGTGTACCTTTGTTTTTGTCTTAGCTTACATTTTAGTTATGCTATCGAGTTTTTGTTAATAATATTAATTAACTGTCTTATTTATAACGAGAATTGTAATAATTGGGCTACCGTTGGCTTTCGTGAAGATTATCAGTAGCGGACAACTCACCAGATTTTTACTTCAAGTAAATTACTCCCGAGGACAATTTTCTTTATTAGAAATCAAGGTATTTATGCCGCTTTACTTAATCACCGATTTACAAACAAAAATGATTTTGTTGATCGTCGAGTCTTTTGACTAATTTTTGTTGTAGATGGTCGTAAGTCAAATTGTAGATATTCTATTTGTCCTAATCAGTACCTTCCGCCATCTTCCGTTGCGTGTAGAAAAAGAATTGTGATAAGTGTATGTAAAAAGACAATCCACAGTTAAATTTCTCCTAAATCGTAATCCTATCGTATCAATTTTGCGCTATCGTAGAGCTGGAAACCTTAAATTAATACATAAAAATAGTAGCAAAAGCTAAACGCATTCGCGTTACAGTATGATTATACCTCAAAATACTTTTCCGGGCTGCTTGACATTAAGTATATGAGTGAGATTCATTAATTTTTACTTACTTTTTGAACACCCACAAACGCCGCGCCACCTTTCACTTCTATTACAAACCGCAGTTACCGCAGTAATCAACTAAAATTAGTTAATATTTTTAGGTGTAATCAAACACTAATGAACATTTCAAAATTTACAGAATATTACCAATACGGAAAAATTGAGGTAGATAAATTAGAAGTCGTGTAACCTGCGAATGAGTATTTCCTTAAGTAGTTTCTGGCCGAACAGGTATTTATCTATCAAATAAGTTCCGCCGGCATAAAGCAGGGAATACGGCACTACCTCGACCTTCATCCGTTCACGCACTTCGGGGTATCGACTTACGATCGCGTGAAACTGCAATGTGTAAAAATTTGTGTAAACAACGTTACAGTTTAAGTCAAATGTATTAAGAACTGACTTCGCAATATCTGTGTAATGTCTTACTAAAACTTGTTCTCTCGTTAATACTCTACACCTAATCAATATAATTTTTTTTGTTTATTCACTATCAATGTCAAAATTTTGAATCATTAATGTGCGGAAATCTGTAACTATCAGAGATTTGGAAGCTCGAGTCGGATTGTGTTTCTGTCGTAAAATAAATTTTGACTAATTTATACCGGTCGTAAGCATGACATCAAGAACTACGGGCGGTTTTAAAATTTTACTTGCGGTATCGTATGTAACTTGCTACCGTTTATTGTAATTGCGGCAGCGTAATTAATTTAGTAAAAGCATATCTGCTTCTAGAGTCTATATTAGACCTGCTTTAACACTGTGATTTAATTTTATTATTTATGTATATGTTAATTTGTACCAGTCAATACTCATCTTTTCTTCGAGGAACTTCTCTTAATAAATTAATTCTGGGTGTCTTTAATTTGGGAACGTACTTTGGGGGACCTCGGGTTTAGGATCTTGTAACGTCCCGTTTGAATTCATTACATTAAAATTCAATTTTACATTCATTTATTTTTTGCAACTAATATTGCACTTAAATTTATTCAGTTTGACAACGTCGCGTTGTATTTCGGAAGCGTCTGCGTAGTTGACTTTAGTAGAAGGTTAAGCTTCCATCTTGCGCGTGTCGTAGTGATGCGAGGAAGTCAAATTTTCTTGATTATGGCGTAAAAACCCATGTAATTTAATTTTTATTCATTCCATCTAATTATTGGTGAGTTTACCTTTATTTTGATATAATTTTTCTATTGAATTCAACATTTTTAGTGACTTCGCAATATTGCGCAATCGTTAGACAAAGGAAATTATTTCGAAGACCGTTACATTGAAGGTGTGACGTAAGTACATGATGTCATTTAAAAAACCATTCTAATTGTTTATATTTAGGGTCTTTTATTTTTATTGGATCTTTCTTTTTATTCTGGATCTTTTCGTTTATTGGATTTTTATGCTGGATCATTTCTTTTGGTTTTGTCATTTAATTAATGGATTATCGGTTATTGAAGTTTATTATACACTGGGTTTATTCCTGTTGAAGAATTTTATCACGTTAACCAAGATGTGCTAAAAATAGAAGATATCCGATAACGTTATATTAAACATGGTGAGTCAATTGGAATTAAGTTACATTTTAGATTTAAGCAGTTAAATTGTGTTGTTTAAAACCTTTCGGGAAACATACTCGATAACAAATTTACCGTTTACTATTTTTTTGCATTTAATATTAATTACTTATTAGGTGTAAGATTTTACGCTTTTTATTCATCACTTAATGTGGTTGGCGTCCAAATATTTTATTTTAAATACTGTTTTATTCTAAATATGTTTAATTCAAATATTGTTCATTGTTCTCTAATGTAAATAGTTAGTTAAGTATAGTTAATAAATTAACGGAGTTCACGTCTTTGTAGTTATTATCATTCAAACCCATCACCTTGAGGTCTGTGCTTACGATTGCTTGCCGTGGTCAAATTATTTTGCATTTATTAAATGTATTTTTACTTTTATTATACGTTCTTTATTCCGTCTGTATTTTTTATTTACAATCTCCTTTTCTCTCGCCTAGACATCCTACGTTCTACTAAATTTCGAGAAAAGGTAGCGCAATCGGGCATTTAGCTTACCTAAGAGTATTTTCTTTACTTCGATCTTTACCCTAGGACCATCTGCGGTAAGGCTAGCCGAAAGGTAAGCTTAACATCTTAGTAGTATAATTTTTTTCTTTTTCTCCACCTCTCCCCTTCAAACGTGGCACTTTGTGGCAAATTTCTACTTATAATAATAAAAATTGAATGCTTATAACTTAAATGGAATCAAAGACCGTTTTATTAGGAGTTTGTTTCATGCAATTTGGAATTTCTTTAATAACAGCTGCAGTGAGTAGAGTAGGCCTTTCCGTTTACTCTTGCAAATGCATTTTCATTTAAAAATTTATTAAATAAAACTGTTTTACGTCGTCGGAAAGTATCGTAAGTAAAGTTTCCTTCTGCAATCTATGCAGCTTTGAAGAGAATACGACCAAGTTTCATCAGGATTGCGAGTATTACTTCTCAGTTTGAAAATGCGTCATTACAATGACGGTGAGTTGTTGAATAGTAAACATCGTCAAATGTAATTACCTAATATAAAATTACATAAATTAGACCTCAAAATTACAGCTGTTATTCAGTACTTACCAACAGAAACACAAAGTGCTGAATAGTTATGATTATAACTATTTTAGAATATAATAAGTAGAGAATAAGAAAAACGACGAAAAATAATACCGGATGTCAACAAAACGTCAAACGAGAATGTCAAAAAATGTTACTAAACGGTAACACCTGTGGTAACACTACCAACCTAAAGCAATGTTGATGCTCAACTCATAGATCATGTGGGAAATGGGTTTTAATAAAGGCCTTGTACATATGTATTACTGATAACGTTTTTCTAAAATTATAATTTGACGATAGTACCAAAGAAAGATCAGATAACCGAATTCTAAGAAGTTCGCTAAACTAATATTTACTAAAACTTGCAATAGGTATACCATTAAATAGTTAAAATTTTACTTTGAATCAAAGCACGTTATACAAATATTAAAAAGATTGATTATAAAATCTTTTTTTAATTATTCTAAATTTTGGTTTATGTTATTTCATTTTAACTGTACAATTTTGTAATTTTTTTTTTAAATTATTAATTAAAACGTGTCTCCGTGATCTATCTGTAACTTTCAAAATCCTCAATTAATTACTAGTGGTTCTGTACTCACGCGCTCACTCACGCATACATTTGTAAAAAAAATAGTAAACTTAATTATTTCACTTCGTTCGATTTAAAGAGTTGTTCATAATAATTACTGCAGTAAATTAATTGGTGTTTGCTGCATTCCCTGTTTTATTTTGTTTTTAATATAAAGGAGTTGTTTCTTTAAAAATAATTTAGATACAACTTAAAGCTTAAACGTGCTCTCACATAAAGATTTTTAGAGCTTAAACATTAGAAACTCAACAAAGTTCAAATATTTTATAAAACTTTTTCATATTAATTACTTTATTGCATTAGACAATCAAATAATTATCAAATGCCAAATCAATAGTTTTATTTTTAATTTTTTTGTATTCTCATCAAAAGTGTTGGTACATGTTGTGTCTTTAGAGTTTAAATAGAGGAAAAGCAAGTAATACAAACATACACAAGATGCTGGATTGATAGCTAACGAAGATATAATTATTTAGAAAGCGGAAACAAATATTTCGTATCACAACAGTGAGTAAATTATTAGTTTTATGAAACTATTTTAAGGTTAAAAAACATCAATAAGAAAAAGAATTGCATGTTGCAAAAACCAAATAAGAGATAAAAAAAATATAAAATACTAAATAAAAACTGTACAGAAAATTATCAAATAGGAAACACACCAAAATTTAAAGATTACAAATCTTATTTACTAAATAATTTAAACGAATCTAATGTTGAATAATATCAATATAAAATCGATATAAAAGTAACAGAAAGGAAATAAAAGTTCGACGGGTTGATTGGCCCTTAATCTCGGTGTGAAATTAAACCAAAAAACTTTTTCAAAAATATGAGTTCAGTTGTAATAGCGAAGGCTTTCACGGCCGGAGTCTATACTAAGATAAGAACGTCTTCCGGGTTTGGACCGTGTCATTGTTGTTGCAACCGAAGCTGCCAACGTTTCGCCCACTTCTATGGAGTTTAGAATCTGGCTTGGTTCACAAGTTGATTACCTAACTTTGTAGTGGTTCTGTGTTAGATTTTCGTTTGCTTTTTCAAGTTTATCGTTTTCTTTCTTACCTTTTCTGAGTTTAGAATCTGGCTTGGTTCACAAGTTGATTACCTAACTTTTGAGAAGTGTTTAGTTAGATTTCGGTTGCTTGTTTGAGTTCTTCAATTTATCTCACGCCCTGATGTAGCTTCTTACGGAAGTGGGCAAAACGTTGGCAACTTTGGTTACAACATTGACACGGTCCAAACCCGGAAGACGTTCTTATCTTAGTATGAGTTTAGTTTCTTGCAAAACTTGTATAAAAGCTGTCGGGTAATCTGATCGTGGCATACAATGTGATGGGCCCCGTCTGCGCTGGTTTCATGCCGATTGTGTAAAACTTTATGCCAGAGAATATAAACAACTATAAAGCAATGTGGATTTGAAGTGGAGATGTGAGAGAGTAGACTGTATTGTACCTAGTGCATATTCAGTGGAGAGCAAGCTTGATACTGTAATGGCGAATCTGTCTGAACTGATAAAGGAAGTTGGCCAAATAGTTACAGCAGACGCTGGAATTAAAACTTCTTTGAACACGATAAATGATACTTTAAATAAAATGAAAGATGACTTGAATGAGGTAAGCAATAGGATTAAAGCAGTAGAGGAGAAGAGTAAATCTAATGATAAGAAAATTAGTAAGATTGAAGCAAAAGTTAATAATAATCATGTTACGCCTTTAGAAAGTAAATCTAATGTAATGTTATTTGGAGTAATTGAGTCTACGACAAATGTGGTTGTGGATAGTATCAAGCATGATAAATCAAACGTTACTGAAATATTTCCTAGGAAAATTATACGAATTAGTAAGCCAATGGTAACAAATATGCGCCCTATTAAGTTAAATTTTGAATATCTAATATCCAGAAGTTTGAAGATGAAAACCGTGAAACATGATCTGACAATGATGCTAAGAGAAGAGTTAAAGAGGTGTTTAAAAGAATTGTATGTGATAGGAAAGGCAGAGGTGATTTGAATTTGAAATATATTAATGGAGTACTTCAATCGAATCCTGCAACTGGAGCCTAGCAATCAAAATCACTATCTCTCTGTTATCAAAATGTTAGATGTGTGGTGGGTAAAATGGACAGTTTACGGGAAAATATATGTTTACCTTATTTCGAAATTATTGTTTTTACAGAAACTTGGTTACACTGTGGAGTTCACACTGCTGAAATGGGCTTAGATAATTTTATAGTTTATAGAAAAGATTGTGATTCTGCTTTCAGTTCAAAATGCTCAGGAGGAGGTGTTCATGTTGCGGTAAGAAAACATATATCCTCTAACATATTAAATCAGTGTTTCTCAAACTTTTTTGTCTGGAGGCACACTAAAATTAATAAACAAAATTCACGGCGCCCCTTTATTATTATTTTTTTTGCTATTTTATAGTTAATAAAGATATAAACTATAAAAGATGAGAAGTCTTCAAAAAAAAATTAATGTTCTTTAAAGTAAGTTTATTTCCAAACAACACAAAAACATTCAAAACAAAAGTTACTTGTGTACTTAATGTGAAGTATGCGCCTGATGATGTTTGCATATTTCTTTGATATTAGGTCGTGTTTTTGAAAGACACACCCTCATCTCATTTTCAAGGGTCTTTAGTCTTTCTCTCTTTTTTGTTTTAATATTCACGAGTGCAGAGAATCCCACTTCACAGAGATACGATGTGGAAAACTGCAATAAAATATTAAGTGCTTTGGCCCCTATTTTAGGATATTCCTTCATAATCGTTATCCAAAATGAATTCAGATTGGTTTCTGAATGCTTCAATCTTAACGTGCGATCGTTGCGTATGTCAATTAATTCTTCGGCTTCTGCAAGACTAAACTCACTTATTTCTGTTGTTGTCTCTACAAAAGGATTTCGAATCCAGTCGTACAAATCAACTGATATGTCAGGGAAATAATGGTTAATTTTTTCTTCTAATGACGTTAAATGACTGTAAATAAGTTTTTAAAAATCTGTAGTATTATATTTTCCTTTGGCAACTTGATTAAACATTTCTACATTATTTGCATTTACTTTTATCTTCCACATTTTTATTTTATCTTTAAAAGCTGTAATTTTATCTACAGATGTTAAAATATTTTCATTTTTTCCTTGCATGCTTGAGTTTAACTTGTTCAGGTAATCAAATATGTTTGTTAAATAAGCTAGTTTGGAACACCAAGAATCATTTTGCAATAATACACAAAATTGTGGTTTGTTTTCATGTTGAAAAAATATTAGTATTTCTTCTTTAAGTTCAAAAACACGGTTTAATACGCGACCTTTCGAAAGCCATCTCACTTCGGTATGAAGAAGCAGATTATTGTGATAAGATTGCATCTCTTTACATAATTTTGCAAATATACGCGATTTTAATGGTCTCGCTTTGATATAATTAACCATTTTAACGATTTCTTCTAATATTATTTTGAGTTCAAGGCCTATTGTCTTTGTTACCAATGATTCACGATGAATGAAGCAGTGAGTTGTTACAATGTTTTTGTTTTCCTTTTTAGCGTATGGAACAAATCCTTTTATAGTTCCAATCATTGAAGGAGCACCATCTGTGCATACACCTACGCAAGATTTCCAAGATAGACCATTTGTATTAAAATACGTGTTCATCATATCAAAAACATCTTTTCCCGTCGTAGTTCTTTCGAATTCCTTGCAGCATAAAAATTCTTCCAAAATTTCATCATTTTCAATAAATCGAGTGAAGACAAGTAATTCAACTGCAAACTAAATAATTTCGACTCGATTATTTTCTTTATAACTGATTTTTCAATATCAACTGATAGATCACAAATACGTCTACTAATAGTGTCATTTGACAAAGGAATCTTTTTTATTTCTTCTTCTGCTTCAGCACCAAAAATTGTTTTCACAATTGCTGTGCAGGCCGGGCTAATCAAAGTTTCACCGATAGTATGAGACTTCATTTCTTTCGCGATTATTTCGGCGACTAAATAACTGGCCTCTTAAACACGGTCAGCAATTGTATATTTTTTTACAAAACTTTCACTTTGTTTTTCTTGTAATTTTTTCAGATCTTTGAAATATTCAAGAGGTTTCTTAGACAAGTGATCATGTTTTGTGGAGAAGTGTCGCACTAGTTTAATGGAAACTATAGCTTCATTTGATAAAACCAAACCACACACAATACATTTAGGTCTGGGAATTAATTTATCACCACACCAGGTAAATCCCATTTTTAGGTAACTGTCATGATATAAGCTAGTTTTTACATTCTTTTTTAATGCAATTTTTTTACGAGAACTTATTGTTTCTGTTTCTGGTGTTTCAGTAGTGCTTGTTTGTTGCTCAACGTTAAAAATACTCAAATCTTCACTATTAGAGCTCTCAATTTTTGATGATATACTAGTGCTAATTGATTCCCTAGATTTGCTACAAGTAGCCATTTCTTGATCATTAGATTCTTCACATTTTCTTTTTTTAATGAAAAAATTATTCATGATATTGAACGACATAATTAACGTCAATAGTTTATGATAAAATTCAAGTACAAATTATTAATTTATTTTTTCTTGCTGTAAAGAAAAAAAATATTTGTATATGATGCTTTTTCATATAACAATAATAAAAACAGCTACTGACCTACTGCATTCAACGTGTTTAGTATTGCACTTCTACTCGTTGCACGGAACAGAAGAACTAGTAACTAGCTCGTTTTTTTTCTTAGTATTTACGTGTCGCTACTTAATGAGTCACTGGGACAAGTGGCAGTAACAAGATTAGTACAAAAGACATATTTAGAGTGGGAGTTATAAAAGAGCAGAAAAATGAAACGTAGTGCAATTCCAAGGATAAACCATAGAAGTAAATAAAATAGAAACAGAATTGTAATGAATGTAATTAATACCTATGTTCATTTTTTATAATTGTTTTGGTTATTTATTTAATTTAATATTTATAAGTAATTTTAATTATTTAAAAACTCTGCGGCACCCTTGTGGCGTACTCGGGGCACCCTAAGGTGCCGCGGCACCCGCTTTGAGAACCACTGTATTAAATAGTTCATCTTTACTTGAAGTAATGTTACTGAAACCTAAATAAAAAATATTGTCATAATAATCAGTGTATATATCTTCAAATTCGGGAATTAATGTATATGAGTTATCTGAACTTGATAGAATTACCTGTGAGCACCCAAACTGTGATGCAGTTGTTGTTGGCAATTTTAACTTACCTAAAATAAATTGGAGCATGGACATAGGCCTACCTGATTCTACTAAAGATGTTGACCGTACTAATAACGCATTTACATGTGGCATGGCTGGTCTGGGTTTACAGCAAATACATTTTGTCAGGAATATTGAAAGAATTTTATTAGGTCTTTGCTTTGCTCTTGGAGATATTGGTCAGTCACACAAAGGTTGGCCCAGTTGAGTCTACTTTCAAGACTACAAAATGTTAAACTATTATTTTGAACAAATAAGTCAATTTTTAGTAATAAAATGTTATCTGACAATTTGAAAAAGGCGGTAGAGACGTTCTATGCAGTTCTCAAAAAATCTTTTAAAAGATAGCACATAAATGTTTCAAATTATTTGGGAAGATTACAACAATTTTTCTATTCTACGAGCTAAATGTAAAGCATTAGCAAAATCAGATCTTTCCAATTATAAAAATTCTGTTGAGCAGTCTTTGAAGGCAAATCTAAATTCATTCTGGACCAGTCTTAAATCTCTTAGCAAGGATAAAAGTGTACTAGTGCAAATGCTATTTGATGGCGAAGAAAGCTCGGATGGTTGCGTCATTGCCAACATGTTTGCTAAATTCTTTTTTTCTGTATTTATGAAGGATAATGCTGTTTAGCCAAGGGTGGAAGAGAGATCTATGTCTGAAGTCAACATCTCACTTATTCAGTTTACTCAGTTTAAAATATAGCAAGCGTTGGAAAAATTAACTAATAAGAAGTCAATGCACTGTGATTTAAAATCAGAAAAAGACGATCGAAATTCATATCTTTAAAAATATCTGTCCAATATACCTCAAAATTTATATACGGGGACTTCTTGTTCTCAGGTCTCAGAAGAGGGTAAGTTTAATGACAGTAAAGCAAAGTAAAAAAAATAAAAATGCAATTTATTATTATAATATTTCAAATTAATAATCAGATTGTTCTTCGTCGTCTTCTTCTCTTTCTTCGTCTTCTTTTTCATGATCTTAGAAAAGAGTATATTGTCCTTGATTTTTTAAAATTAATTTTATCATATCAGCATCTACTTTCCTACGTTTTTTGGGTCGATGACAAATGAGCTTAGGTATGGATCGGAACTAAGAATTAACCTGTGAAACAAATCTTCATTATATTTTTCTGGACTAATCCTACGTGTATGATGTTGACGATATGCTCTTATATCTTTGTTCTTTATATCTTGTGCTTCTTCGGAAAGTTCACTAATTGAAAATATTTGTGGCTCTCGATAAATGTACCCGAGTTCCCGTTTCACTTTTGTGTTATTATATTTTAAAAAATTATTATCGTTCCGTGTGTGTTTAAAAATGTCTTTTTAAATACGTATTCAATTGGAGCTCGTAGAACATATCAAATTTTGAAAAATGGTTCGGACTATCAAAGAGCTTGGCCGCCCCTGTTATATACAGAACACAGCATATAGCACCAGTTGTACAGCAAGACATACTTTTGAGCTGTTTTTAAGCTGTACTGCTCGAAGTTCTCATTGTCTATTTCATAACCACTGTTAACTGTCCTCAAAATTACTCCAAACCGTTTAATTAAATCTTCATCTATCTCCGTTATTTTTGCTGATAAAACTGGGTTTGAAAAAAACGCTTTGCGGTGTTGCCATTATTTGTGTTTCCAAAGCCCGATTTTGCAATGTCTACTAGAAGTCCCATTTTCTGCCGGAACTGGGTTTGTAAAAGTCGTTTTCGTCTCTCAAATTTTTCTCTGTTATCTTTTAACACTTTCCAAGTTTTCGAATCAAGTCTGGTCATTGACGAAGACTTACTATATCATTCATTTGTGATACTTTGGCATTGCAAATATAACAACTCATACTTGACGTATTTGTTAATGCGTTACACACTTTACCATCAACCATGGTTACAGATAAATTAAAGTTTATAAGTCCAATGTTGTTTTGTACGGCATTAAAAGTTTAATTTTACTGATAACCCTCGCTTCTTCTATAGTTGATGTCTCTGATGTCTCAAGCAAGCATTGTAGCCTTAATGGTCTACAGTATCTCCTAGACGCAGGTCGAAAATTTTTACGCAAAGTTTTTTGAATCTATGTTAAGCAGTTTCAGCGCTACCGGGGAAGTGGTGAAAAGACTGTCCTCTGCTTTTGGTGTATCTTGATTTATGTATTTTTATGTGGCATAATCCGAGCTTCCATCGAATCCCCACTTACACATTAAAAATAATTTTCTAGTGTCACTTCACAATTTTTTTCAGATATTGATATTTCTGATGGATACAATCTACGTAACATTTTTTTAACTCGTGTAGGTGTGCTTGTAGTTGCTTCCACAAGTAATTTCACTGCTGCTTCATCACCAGTTTCTCTCAGTTTCATTGCTGTAGCAAATGATAATTCGACGACAGATGTATCCCTTCGCAATTGTTCTGCCTTTCGCCGTTTAATTATATAAGAGCATTTTCTAAAGTCCTTGAAAGGTCTGCCAATTCCACTTAATGTTGAACGAGAGGAATGCGGAACACATGGAAGAGCTTCATCAGGAAATTTAATTTCCTCTCTCAGCCAGACATCAAATTTTGCCACAAAACGATCACTTTTGCGGTTAACACTATTCAAATTGCGATAATAGTGTGCAAAAACGATTCTCTGATAAACTGTACAAGAGTTTTTGTAGCAAATTCGTCACTATTTGTTTGAAAATGGTCCTTCAAGAAATCTAAAACTCGGACTTTTCGACTTTTAATCGATTCACGACGACATTTTGTTGTGTAAGTCCATATATGTGATTGATTTTTTCTCCATGTTAAAATGCCACTAACACAAACAAAAATTACAAACACAAGATAAAGTTACCTCAAACTGCAGCGGGTACCGATTATAATAAAAATACCAAGCAGTGGCGTATCATATTTGTTTGTTTAACTTTATGTATATTGGAAGAATGCGTCTTAAGATGAATAATTTCATTTCAATTTGGTGACCCGTTTTTTAACAATTAGTTTTTCATGTTTGCATAATAGACATCTGACCCTGAACGTAAGTATGTAAGCATGCCCCCCATTTGTCTAATAGGTAATTTTGAATGTATTTTTAACGTGCACTCATAAAAAAGCTCGATTTTATACCTTTGTTGCTTGTTCCGACTTTTGCCAAGGATGCCGATCAAAAATTTTCTAATATTATAATGTTTAATGTGCAAGGAATAATTTGAAATCAAATTCAATCAGGCCTGAGTTGGTTTACAAAGCGAATCCGAGTTAATTCAAATATTTCGAAGAAAAATCCTTTACTATTAATACGGATTTTAAGGGCAGAAGTATTACTTATCTAATCCTTCTAAGTACGTAAAGCTGTTGTATGCAACTTTCAAATTCAATTACATTTTACATAAATTTGCTGGTACGTCTTTACACAACACCGACAAAATTACCTAATTTTATGATTACCTCCTACAATCTAAAAATACCAAATATTCCTAATTGGGATTATAGAATATACAAAATTCTGTATTTAAAATTTGTAGTAGCATTAGCAAGAGAAACTACCATAATTTCACTCTTATCAGTAGAATTTGAAAATTTGGATTTCCATCGGGATTTTCCAAGTTTAAACCACAGTGCGATGGGTCCTGATGAAATACCCCCAATTGTGCTAACAAACTGCAGAACGGTTATAAGTTATCTACTCCAAATACTCTTTAACTGGTCCTTAAAATCGGAAGTCTTCCTGAGTGTTGGAAATCAGCCTTCATTTGACCAATTCACAAGGGTGGTAATAAAAATGTTGTAAGAAACCACCGTACCCATTACTATACTTTCTGCCATACTTACTTAAACTTCTTGAAAAGTTACTACAAGAGTTGATTATGATATATTTCACGCTCTTCCACCAAAAAGTTTCTACTTAGATTCATTTTCCATAAATCATTGTCTTTTTTGCTTGTTTATTGTTGTAACGTCAAATTTTGGTATTTGGTCATTATTTCATCTAATGGATAGGCAACTTTGCCATCACCCGTGTGAGACATCCGACCTCGAATAATATTTGTCGACTTCATTGCACGCAGAGGGCGCAATAGTAGTTGACCTTCTAGGGACGTTTCCGGTTCATTTTGTCTTACGAGTTTGTTATGGATGTGGCGGAAACGGATTGGAAAGAAAATGAGGTTTTCCCTCATCAATCATCATCTAACGTAAAAACGTTTTTATTTTAGAAATCTCTAATAAATAAATAATAATAATAAATAAAATAAAGTCATAGAGGTTAGTATTTACATCTGGTGTATGGTTGCGACGTACAAACTATTTTTGATTGTTTTAGCTTCCTTTCTTCTCATGGATTAACGAAGTCGTAAGTTGCTTATGAATTAACGAAGGCACAATTTCTTTTGTGTGATGTAATTTTACTGATGACGTCCTATTGTGTAGTTTGAGTTTGCCGAGGATCAGTGTGAAGTGGTGCCACGTGCCAATGAATATTCCTTAGGTAGTTTCTGGCCAAAAATGTATTTATGTATAATATAAGTTTTCGCCGGCATAATCAAGCGGGGAATACGGCACTACCTCGACCCTCGTCGGGTCAAGCACTTCGGAATTCCCGACTTACGATCGCGCTAGGTTGCGTTGTGTCAAAATTTTAAACAACGTTACAATTTAATTTAAATTAATTAAGGACTGATTACGTAACTGTGTATTTGCTAAATTGGTTCTCTCGTAACTACGTTTAGCCTAATCAATGTCAATTTTGTTTATTCACTATAAATAACTTTAATCATTAATGTGCGAAAATGTAACTATCAAAGATTTGGAAGTACGCGTCGGATTGTGATTTTGCCGTAAAATGAATTTTGACTAATTTATACCGGTCGTAAGCTTGACGTCAAGATCTACGGGCGGTTTTAAAATTTCATTTGCGGTAACGCATTTATTTTGCTACCGTTTATTGTATTTCGGCGGCGTATTTTAATCTAGTAAAAGCGTATCTGCTTCCAGAGTCTATTTTAGACCTGCTTCAGCACTGTGATTTATTTTTTCTGTTATTATGTGTATGTAAGTTGTACCAATGTCGTAACAGTCGATACTTTTATCTTCAATAAAATTTCTCTTAATAAAGTTGTTATTAATTGACATCTTACCAACGGCGGATCCATATTAAAATATATGTATAAGCTTCTGTTTTTTACGTTACAGAGGATTAATTAAAATTAATAATTTTTCACTCCGCCTTAGCATCAATCTTGATCAATCTCATTATTTTACTTTTATGTACCATGCGTTATACGTGCGGTCATCGTCGGCACTGCGGCCGCGCTGGCTTGTGAGGTCCGTTTTTAAATTTCTCCGTTAAGAGCAGTACAAGCGCACCTGCGCAATGGAAACCAATTACCCAGGGGGCGCCATCTTAAGACCTCCGCATCATAGTAGTCATAGTTGTGCAAAATGAGTGGCAGTGCAAGTAAAAAAAGGCAAACAAGCCTACAATCATTCTTTTGCAAGAAATCCAAGATAAGAAATGTGTGTTGTTTTGTTTTGTTGCTAAGTAAAGATGGCAGAACAGTATTAAACTGTGCACGACTTTAATTGCTTATAAAAAAGTGAAAATGGTATATTTTTAATAAAACTAAAATCTAAACATAAATTATGTTAATTAAGACATCACTCATCAGATATTGCTTATTACATAGGCTTTTCTATAATACAAAAAACAGTACACAAGTTTTGTTGCCTAAAACGATAGTTTTTGGAAGCTTTTTATTAATAAATTGCAAGTAATGCATACGCGCAAACACCACCATCTACTTATATCTTATATGGTACTGTCACCCATGCATCTGTTATCCGGGTTTTAAATTGACGCTTTGTTCAGATTAAAATACAATGATTGCAAACATTGATTAAAGTCTGGGCCATTAAATTAGGCGGGTCATATTTGTTTATTGAACGCCGATTATAAATATTATATGGCTCAATGGCTCAAAAAACCTTGAGTACCCCCTCTAAACTACAAACTCCCTGTGGTTCGAGAAGGAAATAATAATCTCTATTTTCAGCACAGTTGGCTACAAACATATGAATGGTTGACGTACACCAAAAAATTAAATGGAGGTTTGTGTAAATTTTGTGTAATGTTTGACCGTCGAGAAAGTGGAAATAACGAAATGATACTTGGAAAATTGGTTGTTGAGCCAATGGTGACTTATAGGAAAACTGTAAAAATTTTAAAACATTATTGCAATACGAAATATCATAAAAGAAATACGGTGCTCTATCACAACTTTTGTATGACTCACGAGGGCAAGGCAAACAGTGTAGTAGTTAGTATAAATGCAGCAGACAAAAAGGCAATTGAAAAGAACCGTAGGAAGCTTATTCCAATCATTAAAACAATCATTTTATGTGGTGCCCAAAACATACCCTTAAGAGGACACAGAGATGATGGTATTATTGATACAACTGGGAGCTGTTTTGGCAAAGGAAATTTTAGAGCATTGATAAAACTCAGAGTTGACGCTGGTGATGAAGTTCTAGCCTCACACATAAAAAATTGTGGAAATGATGCCAGTTACATCAGCAAAACCACCCACAATGAAATAATTGCATGCTGTGGCAAAGTCATCACTGACAACATTATAAATAAAATAAAAGAGTCTAAGTTTTTCACAATAATGGCAGATGAGACAACATATTTATCCGTTAAAGAACAATTTACCATTTGCATAAGGTATTTTAATACCAAGGAATACAAGATTGAAGAAGATTTCATCAAGTTTGTTGATGTGGTGGATCTCACTGGTGAAAACTTAGCTCGCTCAATTTTGCAAGAACTCGGTAAGCCTGACCTTGATTTCGCTAACTGCAGAGGACAAGCTTTCGATGGAGCCTCCAATATGAGTGGAATATTTAAGGGTGTGCAAGCCCGCATTTCCCAGATTCAACCTCTTGCAATCTACAGTCACTTTGCGAACCACAGGCTGAACTTGGATATAAGCAAAGCTTGCTCTGTTTCTAGCATCAGAAATGCCATGGGAGTAATATCTTTGCTGGCAATTTTTTTCCGCGACTCCGCTGCAAAATTTAAAGCTTTGGAAGAAGAGATGCAAAAAAATCATGACCTTAAGCCAGGAAAACATGGTTTAAAGAACTGTGTAAAACAAGATGGTTAGAAAGACATGAAGCCGTGTTGACGTTTGTAGAACACCTTCCTGCACTCCCCACGCATCTAGAAGCTATTGCTAGTTCACCGAAAGGTAGAGGATGTAATGCATTTTCTTTTCTGCACTCTATTTTGTCATCAAAATTTTTAATTAGTGTAGTAGTATTGGCTGAGGTACTTGGGGTAACTTTAGCATTATCTCGCAAACTCCAAGCAGAGTGCATAGAAATGCTGAATTCTTTGCAGTTTGTAGAAGCGACAATACATGGCATTCAGGAAAAACGAGACAACAACACGGAGCTTTATAACAATGCGGCTAAGTTGGCGGAAGAAATGGGCACAGACATTCAAATTCCTAGGACAACAGCCCGACCAAAAAAAGATCTAATGTAGAGACAGAGTCAGCTGAGGACTACTATCGCATGACAGTGTACATACCGTTTCTTGATTTTATTATAAATAAACTGACGGCTGGGTTCTCCAAGAAGGAGATGGAATGCGTAGGAAATGTGGAAGTCAAATCCCGAAAATAAGATTCCTAAACACCCGGCGCAAGCTTACAAGTTTGCCAATGCTCTCCTAAACATTAGGGTATTACTGTAGCTGTTGTGCACTCTTCCTGTAACTACCTGTACAGCAAAGCAAACTTTTTCAGCTTTGCGCCGTTTAAAAACATATCTACGCAGCACAATGACAGAAGAGAGACTAAATGGCTTGGCTTTACTGCATGTACACTTGGATATTTTGAACATGATGAAGGCTGAAAAAGTCTTGGACGTTGACGTGCAAAAGCATAAGAGGAAATTATCTCTGAAGGTCCTGTAAAGAATAGACAATTATACATGTCAAAAATATTATAGGTATTAGATATTTAATAAGTTTGATTAATAAAAATTCATCATCATGAACGTTTTAATTTATTATTCCTGTACCTAAACAACTCTTCACGTAATGGTACCTAATTATGGTTGGTAAGGGTCATTTTTAACTCAGATATACCTGATGTACTATAAATAGTACAACGTTTTCCAGGCGTAACCTGCATGGAGGAGGGGATGAATAAGGGTACTTTATGTGTAGACCGCTTCAGTGTGCTCTAGACTTTATGAGGAATGTGCCTTACGCAAATTTTTAAGAACCGTGTAGTGAAATTTGAGTGGAAATAGTGTTAAGTTACAAAAATGGACGACTACGGTGTTACGTTTGAAAGGTAGGAATTTTTGTAGGTTAAAACAATTAGAAAAAAAATTGCTTGCGTTATAACCCCAAAGACTAATAAATACTGCTTTTGGTAAGATCGTAAAATTTGCATAAAATAACTGATTATAAGCATTTTTGGGGGTTGAAATAGTGCTGTACTATAAATAGTACATCAGGAGAACACATGTCTATTAGTTACATATTTTTAGGGGCTTTTCTTTGAACGAAGCTCTTGCAATGCTGGAAGATGATGAGCAATTAGTTGAAAATGTAAAAGACGTTACAATATTTCCTCCTGAAAATGCAGCATCATCTCTAACTGACGAAGACTCTGGGGATGAAGAAACTTTTACACTTAGTAACCTCCCAGGATCTCAGTTGCGTGCTCCAGCGGAAATACATTTCCAAATATTCGACAATAATAGCAATTTTTCTTCCGAAGACGATATGCCATTAGATGAACTGAAAAGAATGTTGCCATCAACTAGTAAAGCTTCAGTAAAAAGATCATCAACAGCAAGTAAGTCCACAAAAAAAAGGCAAAAAGACAAAAAGTTTACGACTGGACTAAAGATGATTTGAATTTTGTTCCATGTACTGACTTTGGAGAACCTAGTAATTTACAAAATCTAGATAGTCCGTTAGAAACGTTTTCGTATTTTTTTGACGAACGATTGATAGATTTGATACGTATAGAAAGTAATAGGTACGCTAGTCAAAAAAATCCAGTCTTTCGATCAATTGAAAACTTTGAAATAAAAAGTTTTATTGGCGTTCTCATTCTAAGTGGCTACGTTAGATTGTCTAGAAGGAGAATGTATTGGGAACGCAAATCCGATACCCATAATCACTCAGTCTCTGAAGCGATTTCTAGAGACAGATTCGAATTTATACTATCTAACTTTCATTTCGTTGACAACGAAAATTTACCAACTGGTGACAAATTTATCAAATTGAGGCCACTGTTCGATCACTTACAAAAAAAATTTATACAGCATGCGTTTATAGAAGAAACACACTCAGTCGATGAAGCCATGGTACCCTATTTTGGGCGACATGGCTGCAAGCAATATATACACGGAAAACCCATTCGATATGGGTATAAACTGTGGGTTGGAACCACACATTTGGGCTACATCAATTGGTTTGAGCCGTATCAAGGTGCATCGACAAATATCAGCGAAAAAAATGCTGAATATGGAGTAGGTGCAGCAGTTGTGTTAGAATACGCCGACGTGTTACAACAAAAATGGCCCAACCAAGAATTTCATCTATTTTTCGACAACTTTTTTTCTACTATTTCTCTCTTTGAACAACTAGACAGTAAAAATCTGCGAGGCACTGGCACCATCAGAGAAAATCGAGTTATTGGAAATCCCCTTCTGGATTCTAAAGCAATGAAAAAACAAAAGCGCGGCAGTTATGACTATTACAGACAAAAATATAATTGCAGTCAAATGGCACGATAACAACATTGTATGTTTATGTTCCAACTGTGCCGGAGTTCAGCCTATACATTTTGTAAAGCGTTATTCACAGAAGGAAAAAAAGAACATACAGGTAGGTGCTTACGATTTTCCAAAATGTTGATACTCACTATTTACGTTATTGTAGGTTGATCAGCCCCATGTTGTAAATATGTATAACGCTAATATGGGAGGCGTTGATCGTTCTGATCAGAATATTAGCTTGTATCGTATCTCCATCAAGGGGAAGAAATGGTACTTTCCGCTGATAACCCATGCGATAGACATGGCGGTTACAAATGCCTGGCAGATAATTAGAAAAAATGGAGGATCTCTGGATCAGCTAGGTTTTAGAAGACGAATTGCGACAACGTTACTGTCTCAAAATAAAAAGGTAACAACGTACCAGAAAGAACGACCGTCTGCATCTACAGGAGCGGATATTAGATACGACCGGATGGACCATCTGATCATAACCCAAGAAAAGCAAACCCGGTGTGGTTATTGCCACGAAAGGGCTAAAGCTCGATGTTCCAAATGTGATATTGGACTTCACACAAAATGTTTTGCACAATATCACACTAAAAGTTGAATTGATCTAATGTAATGCTCATGCCTAATGTACTAATTATAGTACAGCATTTTTTTTAATGATTAGTGTAAAATAAAATTCTAAAAAAAATTGAATAACTTAATTTTAACCTTCTTAGAAGGAATTAGCAAAAAAATTGTGAAAAAAGTTATGGGTAATCTTTTAGGCATATCTGGGTTAATAGGTAGGTATAATTTTTTACTTAGTTGTTTTACAATATTTAAAACAGCAAATTTTCATTTCTTTAAATTTTTTTTCCTGAAACTTTCCATCAAATAAGAAGTCTCCGTGGACTTGGTGCTTTATGGAGTGGAATTTTGGTATAACATACCCCTAGATGACCAGAGCCTCGGTTGTAAACTGGGCTCTCTCCCGAAACTCTTTTCTAAATTCGCCCCTGCATCTTACGTTATATTAAGTTGCGAGAAAAGGTGGCGCAATCGGGCATTTAGCTTACTTAAAAATATTCTTTTTACTTCGATCTTTAACCTACGACCATCTGCAGTAAGGCTAGCCGGAAGGTAAGCGAAACATTTCAGTATAATAAATTCTTTTTTTTCTTCTTTTTCTCCACCTTCCCCATTGGAACGTGGCATTGTCGTATGATGTAAGACTTTTTTCAAATTTGAGTTTTTTTTAATTTATTATGTATCTTTATGTCTGTAGTACGCAATGAATTATCTGTAGTTAATGATTAATTAATAATTAATTATCTGACTTACACTTTATTAAATTATTAAGTTCAATATTATTGTAAATTTGGCGACAACAAGAAAATCGAAATAAATATAACGATTTAAAAAATTATTTAAACTAGGCAGCGTGGAATGAATCGACGTTGGATGAGATTACAACTCGAACTGTAAGACGAATTTAATAATTTGAAAAGTGGCGATAATGAATTTTTCTCTAGATAATAAGTTTTTGCAAACCACCGCATACTTTACGCCTAAATCTAAAATCTTTTTAGTTCCAATAAATCTAATTTATCGAGTTTAGATAAAAGATTGTTCTACAAACGGTTGCTATAAATTTTGTTTGTGTCTGAAAATAAGAAAAGAAGTTGCGTTGTTTTAGTATTAAAAAAATAATCCGCTGTATTTTGTCATTTAACTGAAACGTATCTTTGCATGTCTCGAAACGTCACAGACAAAGACAAAATTCGAAATTAGATTTGAAGCGCATCTGAGTTTTGTATATTGCGGAAGTGATGCATTTATTTACTGTAAATAATGTAGACGCTTTGTTCAATCAACATTGCATCACAAGTAGAAGCGTTTGCAAAGCTCTTTCATAAACAGCTATTTTATCTTACAAACGTAATTGTGCAAGTAACTTCAATTTAACGTTTCTTAAAGTTTTCCATTCAAAACTGTTTTTAAAGATACCAACCGTATGATTAAAAACCTTCTTAGAAACCTTTTATTTACCGAATTCTTTTCTATGAAAAGTCTATAAAATGCAGATCTGAGAAATGAAACATATCAAATTGTGTAATTAATTTTTGTTGGCGTGAATACAACTTTCGTATAAATAAAACCACAAATAATAGGATGGAATAAATAAAATATAAACGCATAAGATATTAATAAAAGTTTAATCTTGATTACGTGAAATTTGAATCAGATTTTTGTGGTTTATTTGAGTATTATTGATTATTTTGAAACTGGCACGATATTCAACCGTAATTTAGTCGGAAAAAGTTAAATAAATTAGAACAAAATATGAAAATATAATGAGTTACTTGTATTGAATTTATAGGTTTAGTTATTTTCGAATGCTAAATTTTTTATATTTTAACACAATACTTGTTTCAATAATATATTATTTTGATCAAGCTAAAACCACATTCAATTAATTATTTACATAATAACGAGTAATGTAATCAACGTTACTAGGTTTTCTCGGATATAGTAATTATAAATTTGACAGCGTGTTAAATTACAAAAATAATATTGTAATCATAATTATTTGTTTTAAAATCAACATATTTTAAAAACTAGGCTATTGTGTTAAAAAAAATTAAAACCGTAAGAATATTTTTTTTTATTGCGTCATACATCAAATTATAAAAACAAACTTCTAACAATTTCAATTACAAGCGCAAACGGTTTAATTACTCATTTCAATTTTAAATGTTTCATATCCATTAAGTTTTAAGAAATATTCCAGTTAACCTCTTTAATTTAAACAATTACTACGATTAATGTGCTATTGTTTTGGTACTTTTACTTTAAAAAATTGTAGTTTTATTAAGTTTGCATTTATTAATTAACTAAATCATAACGTTGAGGGTAAGATAAATGAACAAACGTAATCTCGAAAAACATTTTTAGTGTAGAAAATTAGTAAACCAATTTAAAATAAGTCGAAGACTAAGTAAACTTAATTAAGAAAATAAGCCTAAAGTTAACCGTTTATGAACTTATGTAGGGGAAACAATCCTCGTATTTATTAAAGAGGGTCGTCATGCTTTATCGCGTTTGTGGCATAGTAAAATACTCACACTAACAATATATCAAATTTTGAATATATGAGGTAACAGCCATTGTAACAACCATGCTATAAACTACAAACTAAAAAAAAAATTTAGAAATGTTTTAGTAAAAAATGTTTTGTAAATTACAATCGATTCATTGCATTAATTAAAAACAAAATTTTGACCTAATTGTTTATGTTAATAAAATTTAAAAAAATCAATTATAAAAATTCTGAGGCATACTACTAGTCGAGTTACTGATTTTTAACCCTGAGTGAATTCAAGTTATTACTCTTTGCTTAAATACATAATTAATTATGCATATTTATTATGGATAAAACATAAACATTAGCTAACATCATTATCTCTTATAAATTCTATTTACTAATTCCAAGATGTTGTTATTCTATTTTTTTATAATTTTGAGACGTTTTGTTCAAATCAAAACCAGTTTAATTAATTTTTTAATTAATACAACTTTGTGTTCTTAAAAAATAAAACATAGACATACGACGTGTTTTGCTACATATTGTAACAAATTTTAAAACTAATTTATTTATACACGAAATATTTACACGTTTATAACTACACAAACTAATTAAATCTAGCTATATTTGAGAAAAACATTTACACTAATTTATATATTACAACACTCAAAAAATAATATCTGCGGATAACTTCTGTTTATCTAAAACTGACACTTGTTTACATTAAAGGAACGTACTTTAGAACTCAGTTATATTTATCTCGAACACACGCGTCAATCATTTATTTATTTAAACATCTTCTTAATACTTTCGACTTCGAATAATTGACCTACGAATTCTTTAACCCGTTTTTATAGATTTCTGTTATCTTTTCGAGAATTTTCTACCTCCTTCCCAAACGTTCTGGAAGAAAGTGAACGCTCTTTGCGAACGTTTCAATATGTATGTATAGCTACAATTTGTCATTAAAAAGGTTCTAGTAAAGTTTTTGATTATTTTTGTGGTAAGAAAACAGTATTTTAAAGATTTTATATAGTCTGTGGAATGAAATCTTTTTTTATTTTTTTTAAATTATATACATTACTAATGCAAACATTGTTCTGTGGTTAATTAAAATAACAAAAGTTTTATCACCAACGTGATTTCAAGTACGCATACTTTGCTATATTAAGCTAGTTGCACAAAAAAATACGCGCTTTTTACTAGGCAACACACATTCCTTTTACATAACAGCGGTCACCTTGAAATGACCTAGAGGCGTTTCAACTAAAGCTAATACAATTACATAAGCTACATAATACAAAAAAATGATGAAAAATACAAATGGCAACAAACAACAAAAAACTAAAAGTAGGGTAGATTCGCCGGTTCTACGCCACTCCCCCTCTCTTACTTTTCTTATGGGAAATTAACATGTAGACTCCCCCCTCCATTTCTCCTGTTTTAAATCAATCAGAATTGATTACGCCACACTGGCACCATCTCTAATTATTATCAATCAACGTGATTGGTCGAAACCACTCCTACTTATTTTCAGTCACACCCATCAACCGATTTGAATGCGTTCGGGTAAGATCGGGTTTTTATTTTCCCGCGTTTTTTTAAATTTGCATTTTGTGTAAGATCGGGTTTTCATTACGGCGGGCATTTTACAAATTTGAATTTCGTGTAAGTTCGGGTGCGCGCGCAATTTGAATTTCGTGCAAGTTCGGGTAAGATCCGGTTTTTATTTTCCCGCGTTTTTTTAAAATTTGAATTTTGTGTAAGTTCGGGTGCGCGCGCAATTTTTCAAATTTTAAGATCGGGGTTTTTTTGGTTGTGTTCGAGGATCGAGTTTTGCATTCGGGTAAAATGAATAAAACAATTATTGCAATTACAGTAAATACTATATTTACAATATATGGTAGTGTGATTAAACTATTTATATAATAAGGTGAAATACATTGATTAACAGATGTATAATATATTACTCAGTCTGTTTCTGTTGTATAATTTTTATATACATATTCTATATTTTACATAATACTATATTAACTTAAACCTTCACATTTGAATATACGAATTCCGTCAATAAATTCCGTTTTCATTTAATTCTACATGGTTTCATTTCTTACATCTAATCGAAAAACCACATAAACAAAATATGATGCAGGTGGAAAGGCAACATATAGTATGTCACTAAACACACTATAACCACCAAACTTGAATTTATACGTTATAGTAGAGAATAAAATACCAATTTATGTTTCCTCTATGTTTATATATTTGTTCGGTATATCTTTATGTCCCAAGCTAATGCACTAACTGAATTATTACATAAAAATCTTTTATCGTCAAAAAACGATAATGCAACCTTATTTTTTAGTTCTGTATATATAGTATGTAAATACGATCTAAAACCACTAAATTTTCTGTAAATATTTTCTCTATGTATTAAAGAAGCTTTTCTGTATTCATCTATTGTCAAATTTTTTGAAGCGTGATAAGGAACACAATTTACAATATATGCCTTAGAACCGGTTCCTAAAAATTCCCATAATATTCTACCTCCATATTCGTCCTTCATTCTTCCTACCACAGAGATCGATATTGGAATCTGGTGTGTATTATTTAACGTAAAATTTGATGTGTCAAATTTATCTAAATCCTGTTTCATATCACTATAAAAATTATTGGTTTGAACTTCTAAAATAAAAGAATCGGTATCTGTATATAAAAGACAAACCCTATCACCGTATTTAACCTTTAGGTGATTATAATAAAAATTATACATGATTAATTTAGATATTTTAAAACGCAAAAACCTACATTTATAGGTTTATTATATTCAATGTTTAACCTATCCATCTGTATAGCAACTAAAGTCTAATTTTTTAGGTTTGAAAATACTAGACAGTTTTTAAAATTTGGTTTTTATACAAGCGTTTCTACACCTACTTTCTTACCAATGTTTTTCCAATGTGTCAATAGCCGAACATCTACCCGTTTATCAACATTTTCCATTGTCTTGCCAAAAACAGAGTTGTTCATTAATTTAAAAAAATCTTTTTCAAATTTGTTTTTAGATTTATTTCGCACCTGAGTGTTAAGATCAATATATGGTTTTAACCAAGCAGATTGTTTAAATTTTAGTATTTATAAATTTTTGTTAATATCAGACCGTTAGCGATTGCTTGCCCTGACCAATTCGTTTATGTAACAAAATATTTTTCCGATGTTAATAAATTTAATCTTATCAGGCCAAAAGGTGTTTTTCCGTATTCTTATATAGATTCGTATGCAAGGCTAAAAGAAACTCGACTGACTTCATATAATGAATTTTATGATCAATTGCGCGATTCTAATATATCAGAAAATGACTATATGAGAGCTCACGAGGTATGGAATTCATTTGAATGTAAAAATTTGGGAGAATATTCAGATTTATATCTCAAATCAGATGTTTTGTTATTGACCGATGTTTACGAAAATTTTCGAGATATATGTTTAAATATTTATGAGTTGGATCCAGCACAGTACCTTACAGCACTGGGTCTGGCTTGGGATGCGGCGCTAAAACTCACTGGTGTTGAGTTAGAATTATTTACAGATGTCGATATGATACATTTTATAAAAAAAGGTATTCGAGGGGGGATAAGTATGTGTAGTAAGAGACAAGCGGTTGCCAATAATGTATTTATTCCAAATTATGATGCAAACAAACCATCTTCTTTTATAATATACATCGATGCTACGAATTTATATGGCGCGTCAATGTCGGAGGTTATGCCTATCAAAAACTTTGAATGGTTGTCGGTAGAAGATGTTGAAAGCTTTAGTTTAAATAAAAATTATGTTAATTCTGAAATTGGATATATTTTAGAAGTTGATTTAAAGTATCCACACACATTACATGATTTACACAATGACTTGCCTTTTTGTGTAGGGTCTATTATTCCTCCAAACTCTAAAACTAAAATAAAAAAATTGATTCCAAATTTGAGGAATAAGGAAAAATATGTAATACACATTCGCAATTTACAACAAGCAATCGCTAACGGTCTGATATTAACAAAAATTTATAGAATACTAAAATTTAAACAATCTGCTTGGTTAAAACCATATATTGATCTTAACACTCAGATGCGAAATAAATCTAAAAACAAATTTGAAAAAGATTTTTTTAAATTAATGAACAACTCTGTTTTTGGCAAGACAATGGAAAATGTTGATAAACGGGTTATTAGGAACCGGTTCTAAGACATATATTGTAAATTCTGCGGGCGAATTAACTCCTAAAGCAAAGGGTGTTCCTTATCACGCTTCAAAAAATTTGACAATAGATGAATACAGAAAAGCTACTTTAATACATAGAGAAAATATTTACAGAAAGTTTAGTGGCTTTAGATCGTATTTACATACTATATATACAGAACTAAAAAATAAGGTTGCATTATCGTTTTTTGACGATAAAAGGTTTTTATGTAATAATTCAGTTAGTACATTAGCTTGGGGACATAAAGATATACCGAACAAATGTATAAAGATAGAGGAAACATAAATTGCTATTTTGTTCTCTACTATAACGTATAAGTTCAAGTTTGGTGGTTACAGTGTGTTTAGTGACATACTATATGTTGCCTTTTCACCTGCAGCATATTTTGTTTATGTGGTTTTTCGATTAGATGTAAGAAATGAAACCATGTAGAATGAAATGAAAACGGAATTTATTGACGGAATTCGAACATTCAAATGTGACGGTTTAAGTTAATATAGTATTATGTAAAATATAAAATATGTATATAAAAATTATACAACAGAAACAGACTGAGTAACATATTATACATCTGTTAATCAATGTATTTCACCTTATTATATAAATAGTTTAATCACACTACCATATATTGTAAATATAGTATTTACTGTAATTGCAATAATTGTTTTATTCATTTTACCCGAATGCAAAACTCGATTCTCGAACACAGCCGAGAAAAACCCGATCTTAAAATTTGAAAAATTGCGCGCGCACCCGAACATACACGAAATTCAAATTTAAAAAAAACGCGGGAAAATAAAAACCAGATCTTATCCGAACTTGCACGAAATTCAAATTGTGCGCGCACCAGAACTTACACGAAATTCAAATTTGTAAAATGCCCGCCGTAATGAAAACCCGATCTTACACGAAATTCAAATTTAAAAAAACGCGGGAAAATGAAAACCCGATCTTACCCGAACGCATTCAAATCGGTTGATGGGTGTGGCTGAAAATAAGTAGGAGTGGTTTCGACCAATCACGTTGATTGGTAATAATTAGAGATGGTGCCAGTAAGGCGTAATCAATTCTGATTGGTTTAAAACAGGAGAAATAGAGGGGGAAGTCTACATGTTAATTTCCCATAAGAAAAGTAAGAGATGGGGGAGTAGCGCAGAACCGGCGAATCTACGCTACTACTAAAGTATTACATTCAACTACAAAATAAACAAGAATGGTTTACAACTCTCAATTTGAATCATCGGGTAAAATACACGTACGATGTATTGATCGTTTGATTTCTCGTCCGTTACTTAATTTGATTGTTAAAGAACGAATAACATTGTCATCTCCTTGATGAGTTTTCACGATAAGACTCAATAGCCATTGCAAAGGAGATAGATTATATTCTGGTATGAGTACAACATGTCCAACTAGTCCAAAATTAGGTAGACGCTCAAACCATTTTACACGGCGTTGATATTCGGACACAACCTTGCGTGACCATCTTGACCAAAAATGTTGTACTATTTGTTGCTTTCGGTTAAACAAACGATTGAACGTACGTAAGATAAGGAAGTGTCCTAGGGTCAATGGACTTGGATCTTGGCTATCATTAGGTAACGTTGATTAAAGTTTGCTATATAAAACACTTTCAATTTTTGTTAAAATTGTATATAAGTCCTCGTAATCAACATGAGTGTTATTTAAAACTCTATATAAATAAAATCACAATCACATAAAGGATTTAAACAAAAAAAGTCATTCCCTTGAAGACCGCAAGACCAATGTAACTCTATCACCTTACGTTGAAACTCATAAAGTAAGCGCAAATAAACAGCAAAAAGTACCTAAACTATATTCGGAAGTAAGCAAGCATCAATCACAACCAAAGAAAGGGCAGGTAAGCACTAATGCTAGAAACGTTCAAATTCAAGAACCAGTGGTTATCTCGCCCACACCTGAGG
Organism: Aquatica leii; assembly: GCA_035610365.1. Taxonomy (NCBI): domain Eukaryota; kingdom Metazoa; phylum Arthropoda; class Insecta; order Coleoptera; family Lampyridae; genus Aquatica; species Aquatica leii. Next base: position 17,572,555 of record CM069432.1, read on the forward strand.
AAATTGATAGCAAAAATTATTTACAAACAATTATAAATTTAAACAGCAACATTAATACAAATTCAGTTCATAAATCTAACAAAGATGACGATGACTTCAAATTGGTCACCTACCAAACGCCTCAAAAGAAATTGGTCAACACATATAAAACAAAACCCATTATCGGTACGAATTCTAGCAATACATTTAGTATTACGGCAGCACTAAAGAAAGCATGGGCTTTTATTGGAAGAATTTATTACAAAGTAAAGGACGAAACTTGTGTTTTCGAGTTGCAGCCAATATTAAGCACGCCAATACTCTACTGGATCCCAATAACTGGCCGGAACACGTTAGAGCGAGCCGCTACAATTTTTGATTCGTTCAACATAAAGGATCTAACGATTAAACCAGTTCGTAAACCCATAGTAATATACAAAGCATTTGCAATAAATTATTGGAACTGGAATCATTTTTAAACTATAATTCTACAAAATTTAACATGGTCTGTATCAGCGAACATTGGCTCGACAGCCAAAGAATCCAGCAACACGCAATTACTCGATCAAGACCTAATGAAGAAGTTAGCAGACCTGCCAACCAAGCACGCCACTACCACGGACCAGCTACCAACCTTTTCGGGCGATGCATTGGAAGACCCGGAAGAATTCTTCCAAGTCTTACAAAACCACTTTGAAGAACGTAACGTAACGTAAAACTATTCCGTTTTTGAACCCACCTACAAAGAAATGCGGCAAATTGTCATACAAAAATACGACAATGCCACGTTACGAGCTAAAATGCAAGGCAAATTTTACACTAAGGAACAAAAGTCCGAAAGTAATTCCAAATTCTTGAACAGGAAGCAACGACTGGCGAAACGATTCAAGATCCCGATTTAAGACTGCTTCCCTTTAATTAAGGGATTAGTACATTCACGCTTCAGAACGTTTATCATGGACCGCGAAGCAACCTGCATGATGGAATTCTCAATATACCTAGACGAACCTGAGCCAAAGGTAAAATCGGTTTTGAGTCCGAATTGCAACCGACAATACAAGGCAGCTAACAATTCGCCACAGCCACCGTCGACCAATAGCTCAACGCTACCACAGTGCCGTTATTGCTCCAAACGCCTTTTTTACCAAGACTGTCTAATACTAAAAGCCTGTCACGCACCCGTTTCGAGCAACGCCCAGGCGGCAGGAGTCAAGCCCCGTCCGTAAAAACGCAGATCACCGTCGTTCAGGCCAACCACACGGAAGACGGTCTGCCAAAAATAAACATTCGATTTAGTGGACAGACGTACGCAGCTCGGACTCAACACACAATTTCATACGGATCGATCTAATGGATGAACTTGAACAACATCCTATTACTCACGCTAACCACGCCGACCGGACGATGAAACTGAACATCACCAATACTACTTGGGAAAACAACCATACAAGGACAAAGTGTTGGCAACACCTGACTTAGTGGCGCCGGTCATCTTTGATCAACAATAGTTAAAAACGCTAAAAACTGTCATGGACTACGGCCGCGGATGTATCCACTTGGGAGAACAAACCAGACAGACCATTCACTGAGCAAAACCTTTGGCAGCGGTTACATCACAACCTTCTGACTACAAAAACCTTAATCACGGGTTGCCGGAGGAACTATTACACCGGTTGAAAAACATTTTAGACGACTTCCATGGTACCTTAGGACAACAAATCTTACCCACCACCATCTTATCCACCATTTAGACTGCCACCGTACCGCTACTCACCAGCCAAAAAGAGTCTAGCCGACCACATTATCGAACCGAGCACGTTCGACTACAGATCACCTATCGTTGTAGTAACCAAAAAGGATGGGCAACCAAATTCTTGCATCGACTACCGTCGCCTGAATTCGGTCACAAAAGACGAAAGTTTGATCTTGCCGGTGATCAACGAAACTTTACGCGATCTCGGTCGGTACTGGGAAGTCCCCATGAACGAAGACTCTAAGAAACTCAACCACTCCAGATAGAGCCGCTTATCAATTACGCGTCAGGTCTTTTAGCTTGAAAAACGCCCTGTCTAAATTCCAAAAACTGATGACGCAAGAAGTGTTTTCCGGCTATCTTTAAAGCTTTGTTTTGGTGTACTTAGACGACATTATAATCTATAGCAATAGTTGGGAAAAACACTTACAACACTTGCAGATAGTCATGGAGCATCTACAGAACCATCAACTACGTCTGCTGCTAGACAAATGCTACTTCGGGTTGACCAGGTTAATGTACTTGGGACACACAATAACCCCGACGGTAACAAACCCCGACCAGAACACATAAAAACTTTGCAAACTGCGAAAACGATCAAAAACAACCAAGAAGCTTTTTGGAGCTAAGTAATTAGGTGCAAAATTACGCGCCTAATTGTACCCAGATGCAAGCACTCTTAAACGACTGGCTGAAAATCAATAAACGTTTCGTATGGACTAGAGATGTTCAAGATGCCTTCGAACGGTTAAAAACCGCTATCAGCCAACCGCTAAAGCTTCACCGACTAAATTTTGACTTACCGTTTGTGTTTCAAACCGACGCCAGCGGTAGAAGCATCACCGCCGAGCTGTACCAAAAACAAACAAGAATGCGTCGCCGTCACATGGGTCATAAAGAAATACCGTCTATATTTGGAAGACAAACCTTTTACGCTCCGCACCGACAGCAGAGCTTTGACATGGCTCAATCGAATTAAAGACGAGAAGAGTAAGCTCGCTGGGCTTTGATGTTGCAAGAGTATTTTCAAGGTTAAACATTGCCCTGGAGTCTCCCACGAGTGACCAGATCCCTTATCGCAACATCCTGCGCCTGTACACGTCCACAACAAACACTTAGACGTTGAACGTTTTTTCTCACCTGAGTAAAACACCAAACAAACGCCAACGCTACAACCCACCATTGCGCATACTAAAATGGCAGGCCTAATTCAACGCGCCACTGAACGCCAACAAGCCATGCTACTAACTTACTACAGACCTGAGAAGAAATCTAACGAGGGAATACATGGTCGACAACGGCCACCTGTACCGCCAAAGCAACCGAGGCAACTTACTAGTAGTTCCGGCCGACGTACAAGAGGAGGTCATACGAGCGTATCATGATTCACCAACCGCTGGGCACCCCGGAGCCGAAGAGCCATCAGCAACCCTTACTACTGGCCGAGACTAGAGGTGGATGTCAAAGAATACGTCCGGGCGTGCTGGGTCTGCGCAAAGATAAAACGAGACCCAATACTAGATGCAACGGTCCGACCCCGACAACCTACCAGACCGTGGGAAGTAATTTCGGTCAACCTTATGGGACACTACACGCCTACCAGAGACACAAACTTTCGACAACTTTTGGTGGTAACCAACCTTTTCAGTATGTAGGTAGAAGGCTTCCCATTAGTCACCGCACCAACTTTAGCCGTACGGGAAAAGCTAGAAAACGAAGTGTTTAAAAGATACGGATTCGCAAAAGCAATTATTAGCGACAACGGACCGCAACTCACTTCGGCAGAATGGGACGCCGCGTTAACTCATTAGTGTTGCATGCACTGGACCACGCACGTCGCGCACCCGTAAGCGAACCCTGTGGAAAGAAATCAAGAAAAGACTACGAATTCACCTGAAAGGGAGATCTCCTGACATTTGGGATCGCGTGTTACCAATTATACTGTTCACCCTAAGAACGCGAAGGAACGCCGCCACCGACACAACACCTAGCCACGCTCTTCTTGGTTACGAGTTAGTACCACAGGAGATGAAGGAAACCAAACACAACCCTAAGCAAACAATCAAGGCGAACCGCGAAAAGAGCGAATTCGTATGGTACCCTAAATCAGCACCGATTTCGGGACCTGCACGAGTTCAGTATCAAGACGGTCAACTCGTGCTGGAACGCTCCAGGCTACAAACAGCATGCGATTTTCACGAGAAATGGACAGGACCACACGTGGTAACAGCAAAGGCAGACACTAACGCTCTTGTATCCGAAGACGAGATGGGGAACTGGCTAAAGTTCACGTGCACGACCTCCGGTGAGCGCTAGGAAGACGGAATGAAAACACCCAGCGGCACCAGTAGAGGACCACCCGTTACTTCGGAGAATTCTTCTACGCTCACATCGCGGATAACGGCCTCGCGGACGACAACAAGCAGAACCGGCCGCTAATCCTTGTGAACAGGGGGGAAGTGTCACCGCGGCTTTGCGCAGTCAGGGGGCGGAGACTCCTGGCAACCAAACTTCATTTCTGTCTAGAAGTCTAGCTGTACAAGTCACCTACACTTAATGGGTAAAAGTAAACTAGCAATTCTTGATAAAAACGTTTGGTTAAAATGCTATGTTCAAGAGAATTTAAATAATATTTTACCATTGATAACCGAAACTAATATTGATCAAGTCACAGTGAGTGATTAGTGGAATTTGCAAAAAAATGGAAATAACATAACAATTTTGTAATTGAGATAAAATGCACAACATGTCTTAGAACTACTTTTAAACGCTATTTAATTTTTATTTAACTCAGATACGAATATGACTTAACATTTTTCTTTTCTGACAACTGCTATACTTTAATTATACTTTTAATTCTTGACGTTTGACAAAAGCGTTAGCCTAATAAATTCTTTTGCATTGTTTATATAACGTTTATTTTAATTGCTATACTCAAGATGTATGTATCTTATAAGTTTAGAAACACAATACCAGTTTTAGGTAATGAAAATTAAATGAAGGCAAACTGTGGTATTTAGCGAAGAGCATTTGTGGTTATTGGATAAGGGATTATAGTAGATAGTTGCTTAGAATATCAAGTACCATGCCCTAATCTCTCTCAAAATTCTTAAACCGGAGAACACAAAGAAAACAACAAAATTAAATTTAAGACAAATCGACACGTTTGATTTCAAAGACTTTGATATTCTAATAGTAAAATAAAGCAAATTTTATGTGTTATTATTTTTGTTATAAATAACAGCGTGCACTTAAAAATTAAGATTATTTTGTAACAGAAAACATCTACAGTGCAAAATACTTTCAACGATATATCGATAAATGAGGTGACGACAATACGACAGCGGAAAATGTTAAAATTAATGACACCGTTTTTTACAAGAACAGCTTAATAACCTTTCATTGTATAAATTGAAATCAGATAAACAGCTTCAAGTTAAATTGCCAATCACAACTTGTCTTTGATTGATACAAAAATATTAATGGATTTTTACTTTCTTTACTTGTCTACTAACGATAGAATGTTAGGTAATGACAACTAACAAAAAAATTCTATAACAGTTTTTTAAATTAGATTTTTACACTACAAAAATTATACTAACATTAACTATTTTGTTTGCATTTGCAATTAGACAACTAATAATTACATTTTAACAGCAATCAATAACGACAATCAGCAAGAATTTGCTCAAAATTATGACAAGAAGCTCAGTATGAAAAATAAACAGTATTGAATAAGTACGATTGTAAAAAAAGTTATGCAGAAAGGGAAAGTAGTAGGTTGTACACTTTAAATAAACGACAAGTGGTTAATGTTATAAAGTAATAAAATTAGACCAAAAGCGTTTAATTTACTTTATGAATTATGGCGTAAAAAACGATGTAAAGATGTGTATTTTTAATAAAGCAAAAGCAATATTTAAATACAAATGCATTTAAGTTCTTTTGCATCTATTGCTGTCGTTATAAACTAAGATTGCATTATAATTTACTAGTTGCGTCAATCATAAATATTTCGTTTCAATCGATTTGGATTGTAATTCAATATTGTTTTAATTACAAGCAAGCTCGCTTTATTTTAGTTATTTAGAATTGGGCAAATTGTGCAGAGTTCACAATTTTTTTACCACGAACCGTTTTTAAAGCTCATTATTCTCCCGTGTATAATTGGATTACGTCTTTTATTGCATCTTTGATTGTTGGGTATCCGTTTTAGAACATTTTACGCCATGGTTTTGGGAATGCATTAGGAAAACCAAAAAATTATGTGCTTCAGAATTTGTTTTAGAACAGGGCTTCTTAATCAAACTTGGCAACTAAATGTAGTAGTATACATCAAATATTTTGTTTTAACAACTGAAATCAAAAACTTTAAACTAAACTTATCGGGTGTATTATTCGTATATTAGGTGAATGGGCATCTGGTTATATCACCTAATACAATTACTTATAAATTTATTTCGATCTCAACAAGTTGATTTTAAGTCAAATCGAATGAATCACTTTATTTTGTCGAATTAATCTTTGGGAATGGTATCAAAAAAAAAAATTAGTTAACTGTTAACATAGTAACTTATGTTATAATATGGCTCTAATTATTTAAAAAAAATTGTTTGTGGACTGCAACACTATTGGTCTACTTGTTTATTAATATAAAAGTTTAGACATTTATCAAAGCATTTAAAGTAATTATGATAAGAGAAGCAATTACATACACAATACAAACAAAGATGTTAAGAAATTGGTTATAGATAATTTTTTTTCTTCAATCAAAAATGATTTTATTTCGTTTATTCTTGTAGTATATCTAAGTATCTCAATTTTTGGTTTTTGTGGTGCCTGGTTCTATCTGTCGTTGGCTTTTCCTCGCAAATTCAAATTGGTAACAGAATTGTCTGAAGTGGAACCTCATGGTCGGGCAAGTTATTTTTTATTTAATTGAATTGAAATGAAGAGGATCCAAAAATCCAGAAAACTTTTATGCTATATTTGGCAGGTTTTACAGGCAGGTTTTAATTTGATTTGTTATTGGACTAAGGATATATATTATTAACGGTATGGTTTGTTATCCAGATATATTATTTCAGACGTAACTAGCGCACTGAAAGTGTCTTTGAGTGTATAACAAATAGTTAATTTATTAAGTTGGCCTAAAACAATAACTTACATAAAATATTGAAATAAAATTGGAGAACCAAACGCTTATTACCTGATTTTCAAATAATGTAAGATCGGGTTTAAGACGAGGATAATGGGATCTTGCTCCAGATCACTACTGTGATAAACTTCAGAAGTATAGTAGCCAGCGTGTCCTCTTGGTCACACGTCTCCTGTATCTGACTCTTTTTCATTGGTTTTTGGCATATAATCATTGTCGTGATCATCTTAAAAGGAATCGTTGCATCCTTCTTCAGACGTTAATCACAAATTTTCCGACATCTTTAACAATCATTCTATATAAAAACAATGTAATTTATAATAAATACGAATTGCTAACACAAAAACTCAGCTGCGAATTTATCGAAGTCAAGGTATTCTCTAGAATTGCATGGTAGCTCATAATCCTTACTAAAACACCTAACACTAGTTTTAATAGCACTTTTAGGGCAAGTATTAAACATACTTTTTCATAATAGAAGTAATGCAATCACAGTTCTGACAGACTGGACAGCAAGAAACAAAAAACTATAATGGGCACGAATGACGCAGTAGAATTTGCAAAATGTTTAATTTTGTAGAAGCAACCGCTGTTGTAAGAAAAATTTAATAAATCCTTATCATGCTTTTTATTGCATTGGTTTAATATGTTTTTGTTTTGTTATTTTAAAAACGTTGCGGTTCTGAGGTGTTGTTAATTCTGAAAGGTAAGTTCCATGAGATAAACAAAAATCTAAAAACATATCAGACGTTGTGTCTCTGTTTGACGCCCTACCAATTATATATGTTTATGTTATTATTTTTGATAACGTTTTTCTTTTTGACGTTCACTTCTTACCAATTGTATTACTTACACCTACTTCACTGAACAAGCCAAAGGAACAACGTTATTTGTATTCTAGTTAATTTGATTTTTTTACCATTTATTTTTGTGTTTTACGTTTTTTGTTTTTTAGGTATAAAAATGATTTTTTTTCCATTATAATTGTTTTTGTTTTATTTCTCTTCTTACAGTTTAATTTTTATTTATAACTCAAAAAATATATAGATAAATATAATATTTACAATAAAACATAACTTTTACTTTTAAATTTGCAAAATTTGTTACATGCCAAAATTAACACAAAGTCACTGCCTGCAATGTAGTAACATAAACGGGGGTTGTGCCACTAGCTCAATGGAGACGGGGTGGGTTTTATTTAAAATTCCGTGAAAAATTGGAAACGCGATCGTCGTAAAAATGGAACTAGAACGGTAAAATAGTCAAATAATCGGTAAGGGCGCCAATCAAGGATTTCTATAAGGGTAGCTTTCAAACCCCTGATTACCTGAAAGCTCATCCGGTTGGTTACAACCCCAGAACTTACCTTGGGTTGTAACAATTCTGAAAAAAACACTTAAACAAAAATTTACGTATGCGGCGGCTAAATGAATAAAAGCTCTTTACATTTAACAATTTAACATTTATTGATTGAATATTTAAAACCAAAACAAAATAAAATAACCAGTACTAATTGATATCAAATAAATTTGAATAAAAGAAATGAAATAATCTTAAGCAAACAAGAATGAACAATTTACACACAAAACATTACATTAAAATTTATAAAAAGAAATGCTACTACAATAGCGTTTTCAAATATAATTAAATCTCAAGATCTTGACCGCATATTTATAACAAACAAATTAAATAACACAAAAAAACAATACAGTTTATAACATAAATATGTCCGAACTTTAATTCGAACTAAACAAAATATAGTTTATAAGTCGTTACATTATCATATACTCGAAATACGAATCACTTCTCAAACGCAACAAAACAAAGTTAATTGATTTTTAATTTCGCGCAAACACTATACGTGTTCATTGAAATAATTAAATTCAACGTTAGTCGTAATTTCAATTGACTCAAAATTGAAAGCTTTTACTGCATTTTTATTCGCGGGTCACTGGACGAACAAACAACAAAATCGATAAATACCTTAATTCTTAATTGGTGACACCGTTTGAACTTTGGTTCCCAGTGGTTTTGAAAGCTAACACCTTGGATGGACTTCGGCTGCTTCCCAAACAAAAGAACGACGACGGAAGATATAACTCACAATCTAATTTTATAACCGCCACAGGCGAATTTAGGATTTAATCATATACCACCACAACATTAAACCCCACAAACGTAACAGTTTATGTTTCAGAAATCACGAATTTTACACAAGCCGTACTATACGAAATTTGAAGAAAATTAACATTTTTCTCCACCACACTTAATTTTCACGATTTCTGCCTAACTTCCGCGGTTCTACATAACGTCAGAGGGTAAATTACCCTATATCTCCACTACATCTCACGGTTACCGGTATTTGTCATTCCGACCCATGATCGAATGATGCCAAAAAATCAAACTTTTCAAAAAAACTCCTATCCCCTACTTAATTACTTAAATGTGCGCAGTAAATTTGTGGTAAAAGAAAGAACATTGAACAAACGAGAAAAACAAAGACGGCAATTATAATTAGTCGCGTGAATTTTCGCACGTAGACCATGATTCACACAAGAACGCTGAGACTTGCATTTTTGCAGGTGGCTTAAGATAGCGCTCAATCAAATAAGATTCAGCCTAAACAAGAAAAATGTATCAACTTACATTCCACAAAGGAAGTCGTAAATTATATTGAATTGGTATTCTACGAAGATAACTAAATAAAGTACTAAATCAAAAACAAAACTACGGATCTGTATGCATTTAAAAGAAAATTTCAATAATGATTGAAAACAACTTGAAATATCATTAAACTCAAACCACACAAACAATAAACAAAACGTTCTCGATGCTAATACTAAAATAATCAATCGAAACACACAAAAAGAAAACTTACGGTGTCTTTCACAACAGAAATTCAAACGCAGGTAACACCTCCTAATTAAAGAGGGATTTCTTAAATCACTCTAAAAATAGACAAAACAAAAAAAAAACAAACGAAAACCCATAACCCAAAAAAAAACTACAAACGATAATGTAACAACAAACGTAAAAATAAAACGAAACTAAACCTATGGCTCTCGCGATCTCGCAATCATCGAGAACCCCTAACGAAATTAAAACGGAACGAGAACTAAACGATAAGAAGGGTAGCATATGTTTGGGTTCGACACAGATCACTCGATGCTGCACAATAGAAGAGGGCGCGCTGCGCTTCACGAGATCCGCGCATTGCGTTTTTCCCACAACTACTGCCCTCACCGAGCGATGGCACCTAGCCGCAAACACTACAGAAATAAAAGATAAGAACAGACAAGATAGCAGAAGAAAGAAAAATGGAAATAAAAGAACCGTTGTTTAGTCGCCTCTTACGACAAGTGGTGTCCCCACTGTAGAGAAATATTCTTAGTCCGTCTCTACACGGAACCCAAAAACGAAACTAACTAACCTAAAAAAAACGAAAAAGAAACTAAAACAAAAGAAAAATACTCAAACGATAAAACCTATTTATCCCCAGTCGGGTTTAACTTTAAGTCCTTGGCGTTCCATATGCCTTTTGATGCTCCCGTGTCATCAGACAACTCATAGGTCTGATACGAAACTTTCCGTTTCACGTAGAACGGACCGATAAACTTAGGTGCCAGTTTGGCCGAGAAATATCGAGATGCATCAGAAAGGACATAATTCTTTCGCCACACTGTGTCTCCCACCTCAAAAGGTGCTGGACGACGACGTAAATCGTAATAATGTTTAGCGCGGACATAAGCGGCATTCAAACGATTCTTAATGTCGACGTAAACTTCTCTAAACGCTGGGCCTCTTTCGGCCAAAAAGGTACGATCAGCAAAAGCTAGATCGTCGATAGTGTCTGAATCGGTAGTTTTTCCATGACGTGATCCGTCGAGACAGATTTCACGTCCAAAATTGGCGAAAAACGGCGTTAAGCCGGTGACTTCATGTACAGCGGTACGAATAGCACATGCTACTTTAGCAAGATACTTATCCCAATGTCGATGGTTGTCTTCGATATATGACGATAGCATTGTCTTCATGACTCTGTTGACTCTTTCTGTTGGATTCGCTTGTGGATGATAATTAGCGTTAAAAATAATTTTGGACTTATATGACGAAACCATTTTCGTAAATTCTGAACTACGAAACTGTGTGCCGTTATCACACAAAAGATATTGAGGAACTCCAAACATTAAAAAGACATCTTCTTCAAGACGTTTAGTAACTGCTGCTGCAGTAGCGGAACGTAACGGGAAAAATAGAACAAATTTCGAAAAATAATCGGCAACCACAAGGATGTACGAATAACCACTCTTAGATCGCGGTAGCGGTCCAACAAGATCGGTAGAGATCAACTGCCAAGGTTTGTCCACAACAGGATGTCGGGTCATAAGGCCAGCAGGACGTTTCTGTTCTGGCTTATGCGTGATACAAACTTTACAACCATTGATGTAACGAATAACGTCAGCCTTCATCTTAGGCCAGTAATAAAGCGGAACTATTCGTTCGAGAGTCTTAAAAATACCAAGGTGTCCAGCGGTAGGCTCATCGTGAAACTTAGACAATATTTCAAGTCGTTTAGACTTAGGCACAACTTCTCTCCAATTGTCATTCTCAGAACGAAGATCGGGATAGTCTACGGTAACATGCTTAAATAGCTTTCCGTTACTAATTTTCCACTGTGGAAAAGCGTTAGGTTTTGAACGTACACGTTCCATAAGTTTCGTTAACCATTTGTCCGAAGACTTAGGTTCGGTAGTGTCACAATCGGTAGTAATGTTGTCGATAGCTGGTACTGAACAAGATAATGCGTCAGGTACGACATGATCCTTTCCTTTATGATGAATGATCGTAAAATCAAATTGCTGCAGTCTAACAGCCCATCGTGCTAGACGACCGGTAGGTTCCTTTAAATTGTGTAACCAGACTAATGATGCGTGATCGGTAACTACAGTGAAAGTTGTTCCTTCAAGATAAGGGCGTAATTTTTCAATAGACCACAGGACAGCCAAACATTCCTTTTCGGTAGTTGAATACTTGCGTTCACATTTTGTGAGCGACCTACTATTATAACAAATAACACGTTCTTCACCGTCGATAAACTGTGTAAGAACTGAACCGAGACCAAAATCAGAAGCGTCAGTTTGAACTGTAAACGGAACATTGAAATCAGGGCAAGACAAAATAGGTGCGGAAACTAAACAATTCTTAATGATCTGAAAGGCTTCATCACAATCACTAGTCCAATTAAAGCTGGAATTCTTCTTTAACAGAGACGTCAATGGAGCGATAATTGTCGAAAAATTTGGTACAAATCGGCGATACCACGAGGCCATGCCTATAATTCTTCTCACTTCAGCGACACCAGTGGGAACTGGAATACGCAAAATTGCATCGACCTTTTCCGGGTCAACCGACAAACCGGTAGAATTTACGATAAAACCAAGATACTTAAGTTCAGGTTTACAAAAATGACATTTGTCTTTACTTAGCTTCAAATTAGCCTCTCTAAGGCGACGAAGAACTTCAGTTAACACTTCCATGTGTTTCTCGAAGGAAGGAGCGCAAATAATGACGTCATCTAAATAAACAAAAACGTAAGGCTCTAATTCGGGACCTAAAACTCGATCAATCAACCTCTGCCAAGAAGCTGGTGCGTTAGCTAAACCAAACGGTAAACGCGTGAATTGGAATAACCCACGGTTCGGAACTGTAAAAGCGGTATACTGCTTAGACTCTTCGCTTAAAGGAATCTGCCAATAAGCGGACTTAATGTCGAGAGATGTAATAAACTTAGCGTCACGAAGACGATCCAAAATAGACGAAACGTAAGGTAAAGGATAAGCGTCCTTTTCGGTAACTTTGTTGACTTTTCTAAAGTCCACGCAAAAACGATAAGAGTTGTCCTTCTTCTTCACCAATAAGATCGGGCTCGACCAAGCGCTGTTTGATTTTTCTACAACGCCTAACTTCAACATTTTCTCTAACTCCAGATCGATTTGTTTCTGGATAAACGGCGAAACTCGGTAATACCGTTGCTTAATTGGTTCGGAAGTAGTCTTGATCTGATGTTCGATCAAGTTGGTACATCCAAAATTTTCATTCGTAGAAGAAAAATGATTACTAACTAAATTGTCTAACTGATTGAGCTGTTCTGAAGAAAGATCGAGACGAGACTTAATAACTGAATCTTTATCTTCCAATTGTGAAATGGTGTCCATATTTTCGAAACGCCACTCACCTTTTCTAAGATCAGGAACGATACCTGCTTGTTTCCAAAAATCAACGCCTAAAATTAAATTATGCGGAACGTCAGGAACAACTAAAACTTCTAAAACAATAATTTTTCCTTTAATTTCGATTGGGACGAGAAGTGAACCTAAACTTTGTACTGATTTACCATTAGCGACAATACAATTAACTTTAACTGACTTATTTAACTTTAAACCTAACTGACTAAAAATTTCCCAACCCTTAGAACCAACAATAGTGCGAGAAGCGCCACTATCTAATAAACTTAAAATTTCGTGACCAAAAACTTTAACGTAGACAAAAGGTCTTTCGTCAGACTCAGCAGACTCTAAAACATAATCTAACACAACTTTATTCTTAACAAAACTCTTTTTCTTCGAAGAATGTAAACTATTAAAATAGACAGCCGATTTAACTTTAACCTCTGACGTCACTAAACGGCTTCTTAGTACGTCCTTTACTCGTTTCCCGAACACTTAGAACAAGTGCGGACCGTAACGTTAGATTTTCCACAACGATAACAAAATAAACCTTTCTTAGGTTCTTTGCAAGAAGCAGCTCGATGGTTAGGCTTCCTACAATTCCAACACAATTGCGGACTACTTCGATTAGAAGAAGCAGGCGCATTAACAATAGCTAACCTTCTTGAAGAAGGTGCGATACTAGAAGACGGTAGTCGTGAATTTTGTCTAACAGGTGGTGTAGATTTTTCACCACTACTAACGTTATTTGAAGAACGAGAAACGGCAATGTCCTTAACTTGAGATGTAACATAAGCGAGATCAGGCTCCATGTCCTGCTTTCTACGAGATGGAGGCGTGTAAGCTTCAATAGCTTGCATGCGGTCCTCGATAATACGACCAAATTTAATTAATTCCTCAATTGAAGTAACCGACGACAAACCAAGCTGAGTTTGATAAACGGGAGAAATATTTCTTAATAAAATCTTTAACTGCTTTTCTTCAGAAAAAGGTTCATCGAGACGTGAAAACATGTTGCGAATAATTGCAACGTAAATACCCATAGGTTCATCATTAGCTTGAGTACGACGCTTAATTTCTTCAATAAGACGTTCGTCATAATCGGTAGGCTGAAATTGTTCACGTAAAAACTTAACTAAATCTTCCCAAGAATTAACTGAATTACGAATGGATCTAACAAAAATCAATGCATGACCTGTAAAAAGATCAGTACACTCCAAAAATAACTGATGGCTAGAAACGTTACGCGATAATTGAAGTTCGGCAACTCGTTCTAAAAATGCATTCAATGAAATTGATTTTGCATCACCAGAAAACTTTAAATTCCATTTCGAAACTGAAACACTCTTAACATGACTAATAAAATTTGGACTAACAGCAGAAGACGTCGGTAAAGCGTTATCAACTACAGAAGGTTGAACGACAGGTTCGATGACTTCATCGGCGGAAGTAGACGGATTTGAAACAACAATTTGCTTATCCAAAAGTTCGTACTGCGAAATTAAAACAACTAAGTCTTTTAAAAACTCATCTTTAACTTGAGAATCGTCACCTTGAATAGGAATTGAATTGCCAATACGGTTTAACAAATATTTAATTTTGGTTTCAATTGTAGAAGAAATTTTTGTAGTCGGAGTAATTTTTAATGAATCTATTAATTTTCTAAGCTCATCGATACCTTCACGAATCGCTAATTTATCTGCATTAAAATCGAAAGGATACACGGGACGAGATATTTTTCCGGTAGCTCTTCAATAAGAAAATTCTTGAGTAAACCTCGTAATACGACAACACCTAAAGATGCATCACCACCTCTAATCAAAATTTCATAACGTAATTCGTTATGCCATAAACGATCAACAATCAATTTGTAACCCATTTTAAAATGTAATTACAAAACGGTAAAATCTTCCAAAAATCACGAAACTTAACAGGCAAACTAAAATTCGAAAAAGGCCACACGCTGGAGACGCCAAATTATTTATGTTACATGCCAAAATTAACACAAAGTCATTGCCTGCAATGTAGTAACATAAACGGGGGTTGTGCCACTAGCTCAATGGAGACGGGGTGGGTTTTATTTAAAATTCCGTGAAAAATTGGAAACGCGATCGTCGTAAAAATGGAACTAGAACGGTAAAATAGTCAAATAATCGGTAAGGGCGCCAATCAAGGATTTCTATAAGGGTAGCTTTCAAACCCCTGATTACCTGAAAGCTCATCCGGTTGGTTACAACCCCAGAACTTACCTTGGGTTGTAACAATTCTGAAAAACACTTAAACAAAAATTTACGTATGCGGCGGCTAAATGAATAAAAGCTCTTTACATTTAACAATTTAACATTTATTGATTGAATATTTAAAACCAAAACAAAATAAAATAACCAGTACTAATTGATATCAAATAAATTTGAATAAAAGAAATGAAATAATCTTAAGCAAACAAGAATGAACAATTTACACACAAAACATTACATTAAAATTTATAAAAAGAAATGCTACTACAATAGCGTTTTCAAATATAATTAAATCTCAAGATCTTGACCGCATATTTATAACAAACAAATTAAATAACACAAAAAAAAACAATACAGTTTATAACATAAATATGTCCGAACTTTAATTCGAACTAAACAAAATATAGTTTATAAGTCGTTACATTATCATATACTCGAAATACGAATCACTTCTCAAACGCAACAAAACAAAGTTAATTGATTTTTAATTTCGCGCAAACACTATACGTGTTCATTGAAATAATTAAATTCAACGTTAGTCGTAATTTCAATTGACTCAAAATTGAAAGCTTTTACTGCATTTTTATTCGCGGGTCACTGCACGAACAAACAACAAAATCGATAAATACCTTAATTCTTAATTGGTGACACCGTTTGAACTTTGGTTCCCAGTGGTTTTGAAAGCTAACACCTTGGATGGACTTCGGCTGCTTCCCAAACAAAAGAACGACGACGGAAGATATAACTCACAATCTAATTTTATAACCGCCACAGGCGAATTTAGGATTTAATCATATACCACCACAACATTAAACCCCACAAACGTAACAGTTTATGTTTCAGAAATCACGAATTTTACACAAGCCGTACTATACGAAATTTGAAGAAAATTAACATTTTTCTCCACCACACTTAATTTTCACGATTTCTGCCTAACTTCCGCGGTTCTACATAACGTCAGAGGGTAAATTACCCTATATCTCCACTACATCTCACGGTTACCGGTATTTGTCATTCCGACCCATGATCGAATGATGCCAAAAAATCAAACTTTTCAAAAAAACTCCTATCCCCTACTTAATTACTTAAATGTGCGCAGTAAATTTGTGGTAAAAGAAAGAACATTGAACAAACGAGAAAAACAAAGACGGCAATTATAATTAGTCGCGTGAATTTTCGCACGTAGACCATGATTCACACAAGAACGCTGAGACTTGCATTTTTGCAGGTGGCTTAAGATAGCGCTCAATCAAATAAGATTCAGCCTAAACAAGAAAAATGTATCAACTTACATTCCACAAAGGAAGTCGTAAATTATATTGAATTGGTATTCTACGAAGATAACTAAATAAAGTACTAAATCAAAAACAAAACTACGGATCTGTATGCATTTAAAAGAAAATTTCAATAATGATTGAAAACAACTTGAAATATCATTAAACTCAAACCACACAAACAATAAACAAAACGTTCTCGATGCTAATACTAAAATAATCAATCGAAACACACAAAAAAGAAAACTTACGGTGTCTTTCACAACGAAATTCAAACGCAGGTAACAAATTATTTCTAAATTTATTATGTGACAAAAGTAATTTTTTTTTATTTTCTTTTTTCTTTCTACTCACCTACTTATATTCTTATATCTTAAGTTCCATGAGATAAACAAGAATCTAAAAACTTATCAGACGTTGTGTCTCTGTTTGTCGTCCTACCGATTTTACATGTTTATTTTATTATTTTTGATAACGTTTTTCTTTTTGACGTTCACTTCTTACGAATTGTATTACTTAGACCTCCTTCACTAAGCAAGCCAAAAGAACAACGTTATTTGTATTGTAGGTAATTTAATTTTTGATTAATTTTTTTACCACTTATTTTTGTGTTTTACGTTTTTGTTTTTAGGTATAAAATGATCTTTTTCCATTGTAATTGTTTTTATTTTATTTCTCTTCTTACAGTTTTTATTAATAGCCCAAAACATATCTATATAAATATTATATTTACAATAAAACATAACTTTTAAATTTGCAATATTATTTATGAATGTATTTTGTGACAAAAGTGAAATTTATTTTTCTACTCACCTGCAGTCTTATAACTTTTCCTTTTTATTAATTTTTGGATCGCGCATATGTTTTCAATAGAGCTTTATTATGTTCTAATTTTTTGACATTCTAAATTGCTTATGGGTTTTTTTCCTATTTTCGTTTGCTTTGCGTGTTCTCGTAATTGTCGTCATCGATGTATATTATCTCAGTAATAATTTCTTTTACGGTGATTAAATTACTAGTCTTAGCTATCAATCCTTTTATTTTATTCGGGTTTAGTAGCGGCAGTAACTGTCACCGAGCTACTCGATCCATTCAATGATTGACCAGAGGAATGCCTAAAAGTTCATAGCAATAAAATTTTCTCTTATTAGAGTATTTTCTAAACGCAAATATTCTCTATAATAAATTTCTTTACAATTTTAGTTAAAATAATTTAAATACATTTTTATTTAATCATAATTATTTAAAATTGTTTCTGTAAAACTAAATTAATCAATAAAAAAATATCAATCTAAATTAGCAAAAAACTATAATTTCATTAACCATAAGTGAAATGTGATTGATAAAAAAATTTTAAAATTTCCAATACAATTGGAGAATGCAGAAGTAATATTACAATCATCTAGCTATTACAATTGCATTATTCGTTTCAAATTGCCAAAAAACGAATACGTCAATCATAATTTTTTCAATTGGGTGATTAACATTGGTACAATCAGATTGAATCTCACAAAAAATTTACATATAAGTATAGAACAAGTTTATTTTGTCTAGGTCAAATGAAACCAGTTAGTCTAAGTTAATAAAGGTTAATTTATAACTGATGCACATTTTGCGTGTATGTATTACGTAAAATAGTAACCGAAATTGGATAATGTATGTATTTTCAAAAAAATTCTTATATATGTAGTAGACGAAACTATAATATTGTGATACAATCTGTTAAAATCATACAAACAATTAAAATGTTTTTTCTTAAATTAAGACACAAGCTTTATATAGATTTTTTGTGTGTTATACTTGAAAAATTTATTTAAAATTGACATACGTTTTTTACGAGACAATGCTTTAAATGTAAAATAATTTCTCTATTTCGACATGAGAATTAGCCATTCTTACACTAAAATCCGTGTAAGAATAAGCAAATTCTTACACGAATTTTAGTAATGTTAGTTTTTTCAAAGTTGGTATCTCTGCATCGTAAGTTGACGTTACATGAAAAAGAAATCAAAATTATTGGAATTGAACAATTGAAATTCCAATTTTGACGCCAAAATAAAATAAACACGTTTTATTAATTCAAATTTATTTACTTATAAAGGTATAAAGAGATAATTTCGTATGATTTGAGGTTAACACATAAATTTCAATATGTCAAAGTGTAAGTGTTGCCAATTTAATAAAATAATAAAGTTTCCCAATGTTGTTTTAAAATTAAAATTATACGAAAAATATTAATTATTGTATCAAAATAGAGAAAATAGTATAAAACACACGTCATAGAATACGTTTTAATCACTCGACCGCTTCATAAACTCACCGCTGCGCGGCTCGTGTATGAAACCCGGTCTCGTGCTTGAAGCGCGTTCATTCTGTAACTTGTGTTTTAATATACTATACTGAATTCCAAAATAAATATAGTGATATAGAACCAGGTATAGAAAAGTAAAGTGATAAAAAGGTAACTTGTATCTACCACGCGTTGTAACTCTGGGGATTACATAATATAAAATAATAAAAAAATCTTATATTCAGAAATAGTCGTTTTATTTGAGAAAGGAAGTCGGTTTATATTACCAAATATACGTGAAAACGTATTAAAAAAATAATTGTAAAAAATATTGTCTTAGAAACAAAATTATTTACACTACGTTAAAACATCAATTGCTTTTTAAATAAGAAATTAAATAAATAAATTAACAATAAAATTTTAAAAAAATTTACGTAGTAACACAGTACAGTAATGTTAGTTAACGGTTTTATAAAAATAAAAGTTGTTATAATTGATTAAAATTAATAAAAAAAATTAATAGATTTTGTTGCATTTTATTAATTAGTTTTTATTCTGTAATCATTTGTTTTACTGATTTTAACTCCGTGAGCGAGTGTAGCGAGCGAACGCGTTAATACCGTCAAGATTATTTGTCGCCAATTAACAAACGAGTTCATTCATTAGTTCAAATTTGTTGATTAATAGAGGTCATTAACGATCTATTTCTGATACATTATTATACGTTAATATTGCTATTAATAGACAATCGACGGAATAAAAAGTTTTTTATAATTTAATATTTTGATAATACATGCATAATAATTATCTGATTAACAAACTTTTAAAACAAATTCATATGCTAATTCTCGTGAGTATAAACTACACACTACAGTGTTTTTGTCTTACTGTGTCACTATTTTTGTTAACCTTCCACTGTAGTGTCATTTTTGTTTTATATTGTTGTAAGTTCTTATTGGAAATTCTTTTAAACAAGACAAATTCTGTCTCTATTCAGCCCTTGGATTTCGGTCTCCTCTAGCTCAGAAACACATTTAATATTTTTGGATATTTTTTTACAAAACCTAAAAAACTATATCCGGTTGTAGAGTCGGATAACCCCCAAACCTTGTAGCTACGTTTCACCAGTTTTATCGGTACATATTGTTTTAGGGAAAATCTTTCCTTGAAAAGAATCATTAATTAATTCACAGAAATAACTTCTTTGGAATCTTGGGTTTAATTTTTCAATTTAGCCAGTTTATCATAGTTTAACCAATGAATTTTTATTCAAATGCAAGTTTTCCATAATTTGTTTGATCCGTTTGAATGCCATTACCTAAGACCCTGCTGGTACATTAAGAAAAAGTTCATCAGACTAATAATTTTAGAACTTAAAGAGAATAAAACTTGGATGCCCATAATAATTAGGACGCCAAGAAACGCTTTTATTTTATTAACCCTTACATTAATTACCGACTTTATTGAGGTCTTTTAGCGACCGGGTACTCAGGTACCCACGGATCTTAATATTAAAAATTTTGTTAATTGTATTAAAACAAAATTAGATTTTTCAAATACAGTTACTATTTTCACAAAAAAGAAAAAAAATACTATAGAATTGTGAATGACATCTAAAACTAGTTTAGTACACCCCAGGTAGTAGAACAGCTGTCGGTTTAGTGAGGAAGAATCTCAAGGTTATTTATTTGTTTCCTTATTTCAAGTTTTTGGTGGGATTAGACGTGTTTTATTTATGGTGCTCTCTGTGCAGTGAAAAATAAAGCTATGAAGCAACTGTCGAGAGCTGAATTTGAATTATAATTTTATGTAATCATATTATTAACACATTAAATAATATAACAATTAATTTTTTAGGAAGAGCGTGGCAGAAAGGAATGTGTATTTGACAGCATTTATTGAGGCAAGTGACAGTGATTCATACGGACTGTCTGACAGTAATGACGAAGACTGGGTTCCAGCGAATATTTCTAGACATTCAGTCGCAGATCAAGAAGACCATTCAGAGCATAATGAACCAGAAGACTCTGGAAATACAGGAGAGAATTATAAAGAAACTTCAGAAGAAGGACAAGAGGTTGAGAATAGCGAGAGTTGTTTCTAACAATAATTAAAATAACAGTATTTGTTTTTAAATAATGAATTTATATTGTTATTAATACTTATTTTAGAACGAGTTCATGAACCATCTGGGAGTTTTATTGCAAAGGATGAAACAGTGTGGAATAAAACGCCACCAACTCAACGTCAGACTGCCGCTCATAATGTTTTACGTCAGCGAAATGGGCGTCATCGTAATACAGAATGGTTGTCAATAAGCAAAACTTTTAAATAAATTTTTACTTATGACTCGTCCGTCACACTAACAAGAAAACTGAAGGTTTTTATCAAAATTGTAATGCAAATTATCCAGCATCCCAGCGCCAATGGAAGCCCGTTACGATACCAGAAATTTATTCGTTCTTCCGTGTCTTGATTTGTGCTGACGCAAATAATTCAAATACTGATCATTCTTTTGTTATGTGGCATTCCAATTATTATCCACTGTATCGCGCGACAAGAGGACTAAATAGATTCCATAATATTATACGTTTTTTTGAGATTTGATGACAGCAACTTTCGAAATCAACGTAAAAAAGAAGATAAGGTAGCTCCAATTTGTGATTTGTGGACAATGCTCAATTCAAATCTAGCCCAGATGTACAAACCTACTGGAAACTTGACATACCTGAACAGCTTCATCCGTACCGTGGCCTTACTAGATATACTCAATATGTACCGTCAAAACCAACTAAGTATGGTATACAAATTTGATGAACTTGTGATGCAAAAAACGCATATCTTTTGAACGGTATTATGTACACTGGTAAAACAGATAACACTTGCGCAAAAAATCAGTGTGGAAGAGTAGTGAAACAATTGACGGCTCCGTACCAAGAAAGTGGTAGGAACATCTGTAAGAATAACTTTTTTACTACTCTTACTATTGTTAGAACAGTAAAAAAAAATCGTACGTCCCTAGTGTTATGGGAGCAAATACTGTCTTTGGATTTTACGAAAAGGAGACCATGTGTTTTTAAGTACTTAAAAAAACAAAGCTGTCATTCTGTTGACAATGCCCTCAGGTGCATTAGTTATGATACAAAACGGAAACCAGATATTATAAGTTATTATAATAAATATAAAACTGACGTTAATACTATGGATCAAATGGTTCGGAGGTACACAAGTCAACGACGATCTTTGAGACGGCCAGTGACAATGTTCTTTAACATGCTAGACATTTCTTCACTTACATCATATCATATCACTTTACTACAAACATTGCCATTGAAAGCATTTTAGGTCGTGCAGTAGAAACTGTCGAACCAAATCCTGGTCTAGTGGTTCAGATAGATAAAACTGGAAGAAAAAAAGTCACAGAATCTTGCCATATGTACATTGCATTTCAATGAAAAGACTACAAAGGACTCGCAAAATCTGCGACAATTTGTTACAAGCTTATAGGTCTTACAAACCTTGCACGGCCAACTCACACAGTCGGAGATAGGGGAGGTTCAAGTGAATAATAATTAAGGGCGCCAGATCTTTTATAATTAACACTTCTGCCTCGATCAAGACACACGGTCCAAGCTTGTAACAAATTTTTAGGTTCGTAATCCTTGTTACTCTGATGTTCGGGTAACCACAATAAAAGAGAAAATTATGTTACCATAAAAGAAAGATTAAACAGGTATAAAAACTTTAATTTAGTAACGTAGATACATAATTTGAATCGAAGTGAATAGCGAAGAAAATATCGAAATAGATATCGTTTGTACACAGCATGCGATAGACACAAAATAATTAATGAAACTACCTTAATGGTATTGAACCAATGATCGTAATTACGAAAATTAACATTAGCAAAAATTCCGTGAGTGACTTTTCTGACAGCGACAAAATAATTAAATAAACTTACCCACAATCCAGTACCTACTTGATCGTAGAAAACGTTTTCCTCAGCGAGTGAGCTTGGAATAGATATGAATAGCAAATCGTGTCAATACAATAACTCACGAAGATAGGAAGCTACAAAATCGATAATAATAAAAGAAATTAGATATAAAAAGCCGTTGTATCGAATGCTGTTATTCGCAATTATGAAAAGTTGGGTATCGCAATCGACTGACGTATAAGAAATAACATCTTAAAGGGAAATGCTGGTCAAGACTTCGTTTTCGTTGTGGATAATATGCCTTCCAGAATCCTAAGCGTTCAGTGATGGTATTTATCAATATTAATTTTTCATTGTTCTTTTATTAAATCGAACATGTGGCCAAAGCGTGGCGGAACGGCTATCAAATTAAGAAAGAAATTACAAAAGAATCCTAACAAAACGGATGTAAATATCTTACCCTGTGACGAATAAATTACTGTAAACACGAAATGAATTCACAATTTGATGTCCATTACAGAGGATGTTATTAGAAAACTTGCAGTCTCTACACAAAACAGGCCATTTTATGCAGTTGTCAACTTAACGACTTCGTCGTAAAATGACAGTCACAAGAAAAGATTGGCAGAGGGCGTCAAAACCGGAATCTAATTTTAATTCAATTTTTTTATCGAAAAATAATTATTCTTTTAGACTGATTACTAAATTCACTATTAACATTTGGATTTCTATCAAAAAATAAATTTAAATTATTAAAATAGTCACTGTCTTGAACACCATTATCATTATTGTTGTCAAGATCGTCTTCATAGACGAAGGCAAAAAAACTCTATCATCAAATTTAACACAATTGGTTTCGTTTTTAGGTGTGCTTGAACCAGAGGAGCTACGCCGAGAAGTATCTAAAACTTTCAAATTTTGGTGTTTTTTTATGTCACCTTCATCTGCATATTTTAATTTTTTGGAGACAAGTACAAAAAACCGTATACATTTTTTGTTCGCACATATTTAGTTTTGCAATTATCATTTTGGGTTCTTATTTTCTTACCTGTAAGTCGTTTCTACTTTAATTTTAGTCTTCGTTTCTTTTTTAATTAACTTTTATACCTATTTTTTTAGTCTTGTGCCGTAGTCCTTTGTCCTTCTTGCCAGTTTTTTTGCGATACTAATCTATTCTTTTATTCTATTACTTTAATTTTCTGTTGTAGTTCCTTCTTTTTCATTTGCTACTGTTTATCCTGTTTTTTAATTTTTGTCTGAGAGCTTTTACTTCTTTTTGTTTTTTCATTTCCTCGTTTGTACCTCTTATGTCCATTATAGTTCTTTTAACTTCATTTTTGATGTACTTCATTGGTAGAGCGATTTTTTCCATTACCTGTTCTAACCTTGCCATGTTGTATTCTCTTTTACTCATTGTCAACTTTTTGTTATCTGTACTTGTATGTGGTGAGCTTTTTTGCACATTATTTTGGTTAACTCACTTTGATTTCCTAGGGATCCTATTTTCTCACTATATTTTTTGTTTTCTTCCCTTTTCCGTTTAGATAAATATTCTTTTATAGATCCGACACTGAGTTTTTTCGTATTATCGTTGCTATTACTCATTTGCCGAAATTTATTTTATTTTGTAAGTATGTATTTTTTTTTATTAATGCGAACAAGGCCGTGCGATATATTTTTTTAAAATTGTAATTGAAAGATTTTTTTATTTTTTTTATAACTTCAGTATAACCATCTAATTCTTTTCATTCAATTTTTATTTTAATTTCTAATTTTATTTGCCTTTATTTTAATCAAATTTAATTTAATTCCTGTTTTGTTTGCTTGCTATGTAACAAAGCTTTTATTCATTCGGCCATCGCGTAGGCGAATTTTAAGATTTGAAATTTTTGTGTGATACACTCGGATAAGCTAAGTCCCATTTTAGTGTATATAATTGGAGCGGATTCGTGGTTTAATAAACTGTTATTTAGTTTTTCGAAAACAAATTTTGCTTGTACACGTAAAGATAGATGAACGCAAACTGGTCGTTGATTAATGGGAAATAAATTTTAAATGTGGAAATGATAAAAAATAGTGTTCTAAGATAACGTTTGCGACTTATAATTTATAAGATAAAATTATAATTTATGGTAAAACACTAATTGCCAAGATTAGAGAAGAATTAATCATAATAAAATTTTGTTAGAAGTAAACTAATAATTAAATAAAATTTTGATTTTTAGAAATTCAAATTATTTGTAGAATAAATGTTTTAATAACTCTAAAATTAAGTTGTCAACTAAGATATTACAAAACTTAATGGACTACTTTTTGTTTAAAATTATAAAAGCAGACAGTTTATTGGTTATTGAAAAAAACTGGAAATAATAGTCATTGGTACAATACAGAATTTTTCAGTTTATCCATTTCAGTAAAAAACTGTTGTTTTCTGATTAAATTACAAACTGGCAAATTTACAAAAAAAGTTGAAACGTTATTGTAATATTGCCGTATGTTCAAATTGCTTAAAAAACGTTACATTTAAATTGGATCTTGTATTGACAAAAACACTCGCACAATAAATACCCAACAAAAAACATCTTGTAGTAGTAGTAGATATTTGTTTTCAGTTTGTAACAAATAAAATTTAACAATCTAATTTATTTGTTGTTTGTAACAGCTTACTAAATTTAAACTAAACGAGAAAAGTTTTGCTACAAACGTGTTTAACATGTTTTCAATATTAATAATTTTTACCATTTTAAAAAAGTAAAAATGAATTCAGTACGCAATAAATCTGTATTCAAATATTCCCAGTAATTAATACAAGCGATTCCATATTTATTTCTTGCTAATGTTGATTTATGGTTTAATTCTGTATAAGATAATCTTACATCTCCTATTTGATTAGAATCTATGGCTCTCCAGATACACGAGTTTAGTCGTCTGATCACGTATACTTATGCTGCAGATAGAATATGTAGTGAAAACACTGCGACAGTAATTTATCTTTTATTTTTTTTAAGAGTATTTGGCATTATTTATTATACTTTTAATTAAAGACATAAATTTTGCATTTTGTTTTGTTAAGACTCAGAATCTTTCTGTTCTAAAAAAATTATGCTAATTTGAAAATACTTTTTTATTATAAGACATTTTTATTTTGATGGTAATTTTAATAGACAATGTCCTGATTTCATAATGAATACATTAAAGTCGCTTTAACTAAAATCCACTTTAATAACTTTCATAAACATTTATAACCAAAACCTTCGTAACATAAGGCATCGGAAAACATCGAATGCGTATATAGACTAACAACTTGCGTACAAATTGTAATTGTAAACATAAGCGAAACTCAATGGACATGTGACGTTGTTACGTGCTCTAAATTTAAATTGTGCTGCTCTGTATATTCTTGTTTGAATTGAAGTTAGTTTTCCATTTCTCGGCGCCATCTATCGAGCATCGTTGGTCCCTTCCTTTCGAGTAAACGAAAAATAGTCACTTTTACTTTCACGTTGTGGTACATAAAAGATGCCTGCTTGAATAAAACTTGATTTCTTAAAGCATCCACGTGTTGTAACACGATGTATTGTAACGTTTTCGTTACTGTTATTATTTGATTTTAAATTATCTGTATTAATTTAACTGAATGTTGTGTGTAAACCTTCCTTTATTTTTATTTTTGTGGAGTCGCTACTTTTTAGGGCGAGGTCAACATTGAAATTCATTCGGTACTTAGCTTTTGAGTAGTGCGCTTGTGGGGCTTAATTTAAAAGCCATGTAGCTTTTATTTTACCTTATATCTACAATATCTTTATTTAAAAAGTCTGTGTTAATAATACAGGTATCTCTTCAATTTCTATTTTGTTAATTATCTGAATTGATTTTTGCTATCTCGTATCGTACCTTGATTGTATTTTGTCTTCTATATTTATCTAAAAATGTCTTATCTATGCCTTACATTCTGAAGAAATTATTTATAAAATTTCTATCAGATGACAAACTCCTTTGTTTATTCAGGATCAACGTCGTAGACAGTTACGTTTTATCTTAAATGGTCTACTTATGCTTTTGAGGAAGATGTCTCTGAAGTATCTACCTCTTTAAAAGATTTAATTTCGAAAATTATTGGTCTTTGTGATTTTACCTCTGGAAGTCCTGAAGTTTCATTCCAAGAATTATTTGACTATGCCGTTGATCTTTTTGAAGATCAATCTCTTATCTGGTATGGTTCTGTTTGAAATACCGTAAACAACTGGCAAGATTTGGAAAAACTTTTGAAACAAACTTTTCTTCCACTTTCTTATGATGACGACATTTTATCCCAAATTAAGCAGCGTAATCAAGGAGAAAACGAGAGTGTTGATACCTTTATTACTATAATGCAAGTCATGTTTAATAGATTGTCTACGCCTGCCTCGGTTGAAGATCAACTTCGTATAGTAAAAAGAAATCTTCATCCTTCCTTTATCTCACATTTGGTCTTACAGGATACTCCAACGTTTTATATTCTCTTAGATATATGTCATAAGTTGGAAAATAGTTGCCAACAAATTAAAAAATATCATCAGCCACCTCAAGGAAAGTGAATATTCTCTTAGCTTCTGACTTTGCCTATACTGATGATGTCAATATGACTAGTTCAATCCCGAAATTATCTTTGTCTGTCGTTACGTTTTAAAATTATCAAATTAATGGACATATCTATTCTAACTGTAAATTACCTAGGAATTTTTTTTTGTTATGGATGTGGAACTTCTAACATAGTTAAGTCAAATTGTACTTCCTGTTCTTCTAAACGTAATATGGTTTCTGGAATTCCTGCTGGTCAACCAACAGTTTCTCTTAAAAACAACGATTTTGGCGCACAAAGAGGTGCAGTGTGTCTCGAAAGTCCAAGTCATCTTAACATAAATATTTCCTGTACAATCCGAAAGAAAGAGTAAGATCATCTAAAACCTACTTTTTTAAAGATGAATGGTTTGCTTGGTTCAAAACCATTTCTAAGTTTTATCGCAACTCTACCTTACAGTGTTTACCTGAATTATCTCCTCTCTTTGTCTCTATGCCTAATGACAACCGTCATTATATTAAGTTTTTCTTGAATAGTCAAAAACATACAGCCCTTTTAGATACGGGTGCAAAGATCTCTGTTTTAGGTAAAGATGCTTTACATGTCGTCTCTTCTTTCTCTACAGTTTTTATAGATCCATTTATTCTAATATTTACTGCCGATGGAAAACCTCAAACGGTATCTCATGTTGTTGAAATCTCTATTAGTATTAATAATATCACCAAGAATGTGAAATTTCATGTCGTGCCTACTATTTTTACTAGCTTTATTTTTCGAATAGATTTCTGTCATCTTATTAATGTATCTATGGATTTTCTTTCTTTTTCGTTTTCTATTTCTAAAGAAATTTCTGTTTGTAGTGTAAATAAAGTTAAGGGACTCTCTGATCAAGTTCCTGAAAATATCAGTAAATTTGAATATATTGTTAAAAAATTTGAGTCGTTATCTCCTGATACTTTTTTACCTGAAACGCATTTATTTTCTCACTTAATCGATACTGGTAATGCTAGGTCAATTAAGCAACGTCAATATCCTCTCTCTCCTGCCTTGAAAACTTATCTTGATAGTAAAATAAATCGTCTTCTTGAACAAGGTGTTATCGAAAAATCTAATAGTCCTTAGAACTTTCCTGTTTTACTTGTACAGAAAAACGATAACTCTTATCGCATGTGCTTTGATGGTCGTAAGTTAAATGAGGTAACTATTTGTAATTCTAACCCGTTGCCTAGGATTTATTCTATCTTAAATAAACTTTGTGATAGTCAATTTCATTCCTCAATTGATTTAAAACAAGCATTCTTTCAAATTTCTCTTGATATCGATTCTTGTCCTCAGACGGGGTTTACTGTTCATGGTAAAGGTCTTTTTTCAATTCAAACAAATGTCTTTTGGTTTGTGTAATAGTGCTCAGTCAATGCAAAGACTTATGGATGTATTATTGGATATGAATATGGATGTATTATTTCTCAATGACATGATGAACTTACTTCTGGTCATTTTGGTGTTTTTAAAACTGTCTCTCGTATTACTGAATTTTATTCTTAGCCAAAATTGTTATCTTCTGTTAATAAATATGTGTCCAATTGTCTAGTTTGATAAGTATTTATTTTGACATTTTCATTTTCTTTTTCGCCTAGATCCTATTGTGCCTCGGTGTCGGTAGGTCTCTTGGGATAGTTGTTTGTGGGATAACGTTATTTGCCGACCTCGCAAAGACACGTCCTTTTGCATTTGCTTCAGTATTATTTAGCTGTCGAAATCAAGTTTCAAGATTTTTCCCTTCTTTTCCCCTACTTTGTTTTATATAGTTTTAGGTTAGTAATAGGTTAGAGTAAGCGATACATGGTCCATCATACGGCTAGAGTTACATTTGCGTTAATATCTTGCTTTTGTGTTGTTGCTGCCTTTGCGTTGTATCTTGTCTTGTAATTGCTATTTTACGTTTAGTGTTGTAGGACCACCGTAATGTTTCTTGTACTGCATTCGATAGTACCTATCATTATTTTTTTCTGGTCGAACGGGGTGTGTAACGTTTTCGTTACCGTTATTATTTGATTTTAAATTATCTGTATTAATTTAACTAAATGTTGTGTGTAAACCTTTCTTTATTTTTATTTTTGTGGAGTCGCTACTTTTTAGTGCGAGGTCAGCCTTGAAATTTATTCGATACTTAGCCTTTGAGTAGTGCGTTTGTGGGGCTTAATTTTAAAGCCATGTAGCTTTTATTTTACCGTATATCTACAATGTCTTTATTTAAAAAGTTTGTGTTAATAACACAGGTATGTCTTCAATTTCCATTTTGTTAAGTTTATCTAATTCTCCGTTTTTATTTGTTTTAAACTTTTTTTGTGTGCTGATTTTACCTTTAATGAAATTATTATTATCTTTATAATTTACGTGGGTTTGGTATATGAGTAACACATAAATGCCAATGATCCAAATTAATTTTCTTAAAGAAAATATCTTCGTCATCGATTCTTGATGGGAAATCTCCAATGTTATCAACGTGAAATTTGATCCATATGCGGAGCTACATATATCTATCTACATTGCTTTCGTCAATTAAAAACTTTGCTTCATCAACGAACTTGGTTTTTCTTTTTACTAAATAACTTTACATTTGACCTTGACTTATTAGATATTAAATAGTAGTATTCTCTAATTAAATGTGCCATTCATAGTATATTGAAGTAACAGTACTGAATTTTAGCTTATTGTTTTGGTGCTTTTTTTTGAATATAGGATTATAACTATCTTTTTAGATTGAATCAATGAATTTTTTCTGTGCAACTTTTTATTGCAGATAAGACTTTAATAGTTTAGTCTTAAAATCAAACTACATATTTGGCATCCCTGGTTTCGGAAGTTAATTGACCAATTTTGGCCATTTTTCTGAATTTTTAATTAATTTCTTTGTATCTTCTGTTAACGCGCTCTCTATCTAAGAAACTAGCTGAGAGTTGACGTTACAGTATCATGAAAATCTCTATAATCAGTTAATTTATTCAAAGCAAGGTAAGTGTCTTGTATTCTTTTTCGGATTAAAGGTAATTTCCATGTCGTTTCCTTAGCGCCACGTGCTACCTCCCAAATGTGAGTTTCTTCGTCTGTAAAACTTTAAACATGGACGGTGGAAAAATTCTAAAAGGAAGCATCAGACCTACGAATACTGCTACAAAAAGGCAGATACGATTAATATTTTTAATCAGAGGCAATAGACGTTTAACTAAGATCACCTTGGACGAAAGTGCATATGTAACAGCATACGATACGCACATGTTTGCGCGACATGGCCAGTACCTTTTCTGAGCTTAAACCTAACTAAAAAAAGCTTAAAAATAATTATTCAACACTTTCAAATAATTAAAAAAAAAATTAAATCATCGACAAGTAAGCTCAGAGAGGCTTGAAGAATCATTAACTTGGACCATGGTAAGACTAAATTAAGTGAGTTAACGTCTTTAAAAGTAGGCGATTACCTGATCGATCATCCCGGTATTATGCCAAAAACCAGACTGAGACTTTTGCCTTGTTTTTTCCACTACTTTCCATCACTACAATTCCTCCTCCGCTTCTCTCAAACAAGTGTACAAGATAATTTAAAGTCTGCATAACACTGATGCATTTTCCATAAATGAAATTCCCACATTTCTTATAAAATCTAGCTCTCAACTTGTACCTCTCTTTCTGCCTTACAGTATACACCTGTTTTTAATATCTAGTTTTTTTTTTCATCACTGTGACGTCAAAAAATTTGGTCTACTTAAAAAACGATCCTATTTTTCCAAGCAACTACCGCTCTGTTAGAATACTTTCTTTCTTTCATAAAATGTTTTAACAAGGCATGTACTTTTATTAAACTAGGTTTTTAAGTGCTTATAACATTTTGACTTCAAGACAGTACGCCTCTTTTAAAGGTAAAATCACAGACACTTTTGTGTACAATTGTGTTGATTTCATCCTTAATTATTTAAAATACGACCAACCAGTGTTTGATATTTTGTTTGACTTCTCCAAAGTTTTTGATCGGGTTAACCATTTAATTCTCTTAAACAACGTAAAGCAAATGAGCATTTAAAGCCAGCACTTGAGTGGTTCAAATCATATCTTTCCGATAGGTTTTGCTTACTACTTTTAGTAGTGATACTGTTACTAGTTCGTTGGCAGTTAAGTATGGAGTCCCATAAAAAAGTATATTGGGCCCTATATTATTTTTAACTATGATTATTAATTTTCCAAGTTTCGTATAGTTACGTGATATCTTTTTAGATCTCTTAGCGGACGATCTTACTATTATAAGAAAAAGTCTTTTGTTGGAACGTTATATAGTAGCTGTAGCAGTTGTGTGTAGAAAAGGCCTTTTTTAAAACAAACACAACAAACTACAGATAAACTGCAACAAAACTAATGTTAGCTTGTTTCACTTTCAGTTTGACCCCAAACTTTGTTCTGATCATTGTCTAAAATTTCTCTTACCTGGATCTTTTCAAGATATCCTTGTCTAGTTCAGCGTTTAGACTATTGAAATCTACTTATGTATTATATAGTTTTTTATCCTGCACACAACACATAGACGGTTTTGTTTAAAAACTCAACTGCTCTATGATGAAAAGAGTAGTTTCTTCCAAGACTTTACTCACACTGCATGGTGCCTTATTTGTTTCTAGACTGAGGTGTAATATAATGTTTTGGGGTTTTTTAGCTGCTCCATTAAAAGTTTCCCGGCTTTTTCTACATAGGTAAGTTTAGGGACATGGAGCTCCTAACAGCTCCAGCTCTGTATGTGACTGATTGTCTCATGCTTATGAGAAACATGCCTCCCATGTTTAGTCTCGCCCGCCATTAGCATCAACACAACACAATAGAGCATAAGGTTACATCTTAGTATCAGATGTAAATAATTCAATTTATATTTGTAATGTGAAGATTTAATTGTCAGTTAATATATCTATCTTAATTTTACTGTTTTATTACATTAATTAATTTGTCATAATAATATTTGTTTTAACAAAGAATTTGTATTTTGAAACTAAACATGAAATTATCCTACTAGCTAACAAATAAAATCATAATCCTTCCACCGCTAACCAATTCTTTATATACAAATACATCCCAATGTCTATGTTTACACTACTTGTAATTTTCTTCTCCTTTTTAATACCCCTTCCATCCTTCCCGTTCCTTCTTCTCCTTTTCCCAAAATCTCCAACCTTCCTCTCTCCTCTTTTCTTAGTTTTATGCATTTTTTTAACTTGTGCTCTATATTTTCGCACCCTTCCCCACATAGTCTACATTTCCTATCTTTACCTTCCTTCCAATACTTATCCTCTTGTTCTTCATTTCCGCATCTAAACCTTGTTACCATTCTTTTTAATCTCAAACTTTTTTGCCTTTTATGTACCTTGGAATATTGTCTATCGCTATATTTGTATATCTCTCATTGTATTTCTCCTATCTTATTGCTTTTGTTTTTTTGTCTTAGTATATCCTTATCTCTTCTTATTATTTCATCTTTTATTTCCCTTCTAGTCTCTCTTATTTTCTCTATTTCTTCTCTGGTATATCCAACTCTTTCATAATACCTTATTTTTTCTTCTTGTTCATAATTAATTTTTTCATTCTTTGTCTCTTTCCAGCAGATTTGAAGCAATTTACATTCTCCTCTTCCTTTCATTTGTTTTTCGTAACATATTGCTCTTTTCCCCTCCTGTACTCTTATCTTGTCTAACTTCATTTTCTCCTCTACTATGTACCGTAGCGTCTCCCTTTTTCATCCTTACATCCATTTCCAGTATTTTTCTTGTACTCTCTCCAATTCCTCACATTCCTTCAACCCCCATATTTACGCCTTGTACATCATCTCACTCTTTATTAATTTGTTAAACAACTATCTTCTTGCCTCTATTTGCTTCTAAAACCCACTATCTCCTATACTCCACACCTAACCTACTATTCTCTTACATTTCTTTGCTAACCACTTTATATGAGTCTCATCTTTATTGTCGTATCTGATTTAATAAACTAAATAAGTCACTTCATTTACACTGTCTATTACCACGAATTCCCATTTCCACTCCACTCTTTTTTTACCCTCTCCTCCCTTTTTAAAACACGACTATCTTTGTTTTTCCCACATTTACACTTAAACATTTTTTTACTATCTTTATAATCTCGCTATAATCACAATGTCATCCGCATACGCCAACACCCACACTTTTAAGTTCTTCATTACTATTATGCCATTCTGTTACCCCATCAACTTTTCTCTAAATAACATATGCTTAGCGTTTCTAGGAAGTTTTTTGAAGCTTTTCGCGTTGATAATTTAAATCTGAAATAGCTTTAATGGGGGATGATGCAATGTCTTGAAAATCACAAAATTATCTTGTGTAGCACTACAGTACAGAAGCAAGTAGAAAAAGGGTTTATATTCTCTCAGAATTTTGTGAATTAGGAGACTATTCTTTTTTTTTAATTTACAAATTTCTTTACAAAAACCTTACACAAAGTAATAACGAAAGTTTCAACAAAAACGTTTGTCAATTCGCATTAAAGCACAAATTTTGCTATTACGATTTTTACACTAACAACACATAGACATCGTAAATACATCTTAAAGATGTCAAGCCAAGATATTCAAGACATCTCGCAGACATCTCATTACGTCTTAAGATATCTTTAAGACATACTGAAGACGTCAAATGTTAATAAATTCTTGAAGACATCTTATTTAGACATCTTTAACATAAAGAACCGGTTGACGACAAAAAATATTTTGGGTAAAACTGCTAATCTAATCTAATCTTCTTCTTTCACATGGGCCAGGAATTATTCCTTTTACCCCGTCATCTTGTAAGATATTGTCATATGGTGAAGTTGAATAGTGTTATTATAAGGCGTGGATAGGATACTTGGTTTAATAACGTTTGAGAAGAATAGTTGTTGGGCGTTTTGTTTTGTTGAGTGATTCGTCATAATTTGTAGAATTCTTTACAAGTGGGTTGTAGTGGATGTGTAGAATTTATGGATATTTGTAATTTAGATCTTGTTAAGATTTGATCTTTAATAAGAGGGAGGTTAGCATCTTGGTGGAGGTTTTTGTTTCTGAAAAACCAGGGTGCGTTGAAGGATAATCTCAAGAATTTATTTTGTACAATTTGAATTTTGTTAATTTGGGAATTAGCGGCTTGACTCCAGACAGTAGAAGCATATAGCATAATGGGATTTATAACAGATTTATACTGAAGAATTTTGTTTTTAGGATTTAATTTTCTCTTACGACAGAGTAGAGGAGCCAAAGAATTAAGAGAACCACGACCTTTATTGACGGCGGATTCGACGTGCGTGGAGAAGGCTAACCGTTTGTCTAATATCACGCCAAGGTATTTGGCGAAATTACACCAGGAAATTTGATTATTAGAAATTGTAAGTTGACCATGAGGATGATGTTTTAGTTTCCTAGAAAATATTATCGCCGTTTTTTTTTCGGCGTTGTAGGCGGTTAGTTATGTGTTTTGTTTGCCAGGAGCGGGCTAAGATGGTGGTGTCATCAGCATATAGCTCTATATTGGGGGGTTTGGGAATGTCGTGCGTGAACAGGTTATAAAGCGTTGGGGAAAGAACAGATCCTTGCGGAACTCCTGCTGCTAGGGGTCTGATCGAGGACGAAACATTATGTAGTTTAATGCGAAAGTGACGATGTGAGATAAAGGAATGAATGATGCGTATTAATTGAGGATGAAGTTTTATCAAAATTAATTTGTAAACAAGGCCGTCATGCCAAACTCGATCAAATGCTTTAGAAACGTCTAGGAAAACTGCTTCAGTCGCTTGATTGTTAGACATGTAATGGTAACAAAATTCTGTGACTCTGAGAAGTTGATTAGTTGTAGAGTGATTTGAGCGAAAACCAAATTGCTCGTCCGGAAAAATTTTTAAGCGGGAAATTTCTGAGTTTAAGCGAGAGAGAATGATTCTTTCAGCAATTTTGGAGATAGCAGGAAGGAGACCTATCGGACGGTAGTTTTGTGGGAATTTGTGATCTTTTAAAGGCTTTGGAAGAACTGTTACATCTGCTATCTTCCAATCACGTGGAAAATAGCCTAGTCTTAGTATACCATTGACGATAGCGGTGAGGTACATTATTGCTTTCTGAGGAAAGTTTTTGATAATTTTATTAGAAATTTTCTCATGACCAGGAGCTTTACGATCTCTGAGAAATCGTATAATTTTTGAGATTTCTAATGGAGAAGCTGGAGTAAGTGGTGGATCTGAATAATTTTTTGATAAAAATCTAACAACATTTGAATTTATTCTATCCATACGGTCAAGATCGGCGATTTGATTCTGCTTTTTTAACGTGGGAATAAACTAGACCGTTTGCAGAATGAATTGGTGTGTCAAGTTTAGTGGAAACGTTGCGCAAAATTTTTTGCATGCGCCAAAATGAGTTGTCACAATTTAGAGAATCTAGTTTAGACGACCAAGATTCGTTTTTGAAATTATTTAGAGCTAGACGAACTTTTAATTGTAGTTTGTTTAGCTCTCTTTTGTATTGGGGATTAACGGTGCGTTGATATTTGTGTTTAAAGCGGTTTTTGCGTCGAATTAATTCTTTGATATCACGAGGTAAAAAGTTTGAGTGTTTGAAGTAGTGGCAAGTTTGTAAAAATTTGTGACTGTTGTCAAGACAATTTTTCGAAGAAATAATTGGGATTGAACCAAGATTTTCAGTTAATAATTGGTTAAATCAGTATAAAATCGTAGACTAAGTGCAGACTCCGTTATTAATGTTGAAAAATGCATAATAACGGGATTGTATTCTGAATTAAGTTCAGGGATAGAATATATGTTAGGGAACAAAGGGATATTTTGAAGAACAGCTATATCTAGGACGCCCGGACGGTAAGTGTCGTGAAAGAAAGTGAGTTCAGTTGGTGCGATAACAGTTACTTAAGGATGATTGTCTATATAATTAACTAGTTTACGACCATTTAGGTTGCAAACACGACTATTCCAATCAGTATGTTTGAAATTGAAATCTCCCGCTGCGATAGAAGGTTGAAGGTTGGGAAATACACGGTCTAGGTCATCATCAGTGAGTGGAGATTTGGGTGGTTTGTAACAGGAGATATTACCAACGTCAGTTTCTAGTAATATTAACGTCGATTCTATGTGATCACAGGCAGGGTTAGAAAGTTGATGGTGCTGAAGGCATTGCAAGACAAGACTTAGCCGGTCCCTCAACCGAAAATCCGACAACCGTCCCTCTTCCAGTAGGTGCACAAATCTGCGATCGTGTACGAAAGTGGGGCTTACGTTTTGATGGCCGTAGCGACTCTATATCGTTCCTGGAACCTCTGGAAGAGCTACAACAATGCTATCAAATCAATGACCAAGAACTGCTCTTGACGCTGCCGGAACTTCTTAAAGATGGAGTGTTATTATGGTACTAAAATAACCAAAACAACTAGACGTCATAGGCCAACTTTATGAGCAGCTTTAAACGCCAATTTTTACCCCACCGCTACCAACATCAGCTCGAAGACACCATCCGGAACAAAACACAAAATGCCCGAG
Source organism: Aquatica leii (assembly GCA_035610365.1). Classification (NCBI taxonomy): domain Eukaryota; kingdom Metazoa; phylum Arthropoda; class Insecta; order Coleoptera; family Lampyridae; genus Aquatica; species Aquatica leii. The sequence continues at coordinate 17,609,550 of CM069432.1, forward strand.
AAAATGCGTCCGAATTCGTGACCGGGATGTTAACCCTAATGCGGCGACATGGACAAATGTCTCCCGAAAGTCAGTTGGAACGTATTTACGACAATCTTCGGACAGAATACAAGTTTTACATCCGAAGAAAAGACTTCTCCAACCTAGGAGAACTACTCAAGCTAGCCGGCCACTACGAAGCACTTCCAAAAGACAGACCGCCATATCACCATCTTCGTCAGGTGCATTTCTCCGAGCCTCGACCCATGGCGGCGATACAAGAAACAACCCCACCGTCGTCTTCTAGGTCGACTCCTACCGCTAATATTCCACCGTTAATCGAACCCCGGCGTACGACCCCCTCGACGGCCCGCCAAGAAGTTTGTTGGAAATGCGGCGAACCAGGACATTTTAAAGGAAACTGCAGAAACCGATTCAAAAAGTTTTGTTCCAGATGCGGGAGATCAGAAATACTTTCCCGAGACTGCCCTTGCAATCGTCAGCCTCAACGACCATCTCAAATAGCCACGCTAAACGAGCATTTAAGTACAAGCTCGCCGACCCCCACGTGTAAGACCTCTGCGAAGGACTGGTCCAATTAGTTGGAATTTATTAAGAAGTTTCTGGCCAAAACAGTCAACCGGATTTACCAGAAATACTACTGGCCTGGCATATTTCGCGATGCTGCTAAACACGTAAGAGGATGTAAAACATGCCTGGAACACAAATCATCCACCCAACCACCGCTACGGGAGATGTACTTTTCAAAAACGAATCTGCCATGGGAAACCGTAAGTACAGACATAATAGGCCTCTTTCCTAGGTCCTCCAAAGGAAATTGTTACATTTTGGTGTTCCAAGACAGATTTACCAAATGGATCGAACTACAACCCGAACTACAACCCCTCCGTAGAGCCACTGCGAGCGCGGTCACCAACGCGTTTAAAGAGAAAGTACTGTTTCGCTTTGGCAAGCCTAAAAGAGTAGTATCTGACAACGGAACTCTATTTGTAAACCAGGTTTTCCAAGGTCTCTTACGCGAGTGTGGAGCAGAACATAGATTAACCCCCCCTTACACCCGTCAAGACAATCCAGTCGAGCGAGCGAATAAAGTAGTAGGCACCATGGTAGCACAATTTACCCCGGACAACCAGCAGAAGTGGGATTTATGGTTACCCGAAATAGCTTTCGCTATGAATTCTGTTGTTCATAAATCCACAGGTTTCAGCCCTGCTATGCTGAACTTTGGGATAGAGTTAGAAGCACCCGGATCCGTATACCCTGAAACAAACCTCGTGAATCCTACTAACACCCTACTTCCCGAACAGCAGGCCCAGCACCTACAGAAATTAGAAGAACTACGATCTCTTGCCCGGACACATCTTGCGATGGCGTTCGTGACCCAGAAACACAACTACAATTTAAGAAGAAGGCCATATCGCCCCACGGTGGGAAAAATAGTGTATAAGAAAACCCACTACCTGTCGGACGCAGTAAAAAATTCTCTGCCAAACTAGCACCAAAGTTTTCTGGACAATACCAAATAAACAAAATCCTGTCTCCGACTATAGTAGAACTCATAGACCCCGAGAACCAGAAGAAGGTAAAGAGAGCACATGTGCAAGAATTAAAACTCCCCTCCCACGAACACGATCCTACCATCACCGAAGGGCCGGTGATGGGGGAACTAAAATATAAGAGAGCCTAAAACCAACCACCGGTCACCTCTCATCGACCATGGCTTTTTAATCTGAAACGCAAACGACCTGCCTTTAGAATCAGACTCTGGCAGCCCGAAGTGTACCGAACAAAAAGCGAGGATGAGTTGCATCCAGCAGAAACAACACGCCAGGAAGGAAAGTCCAGTTGCAACCGAACACCAGGTGACTGCATGCACGGAGAAGTTGGGCTCCCTCACTACCGACGAGAAAACGAGTTTGGATGACCTATTAATGTCCTCACCTATAAGCTTACCGGAGACTCCAGAAACTCCGGAACATTTGAAGAAACCGTCTCACCCACACCAACCTACTGCAACGACAAAAAATGTGAACATAAACATTTCTCCTCCCGTCTTTTCCCTAAAAGTAACTCCGCTGCAATGGAAAGACTCCCGACCCTTCTTCAGACATTTAGCAACCATGTCGGCAGCTAAAAGAAAGAAGCACAACACGGTCTATATTTCCATCAGTGAAAATCAAGCCATTAAGTTACAATACCGCAACGCCCGGGACCTAGGAATCATACCCTTATAAACTTACCAGCTCACAGCCTTTCATCCACGAAGGAGTGGTATGTAAGAAACCGCCTTTATTAATTAAATTATAGTGAACCCTGGCCAAGCTGAATACCCGATTTTGCACAGCGAATAAAAACAACGAAAATAAACACTCATACGATAGACAGGGTATTTACAGCATCTTTTAACAAAGATACCAGTGCCACCGCCTTTAGTATCACGGTCGGTACCATAAAAAGTATAATTTGTGATTTTGGGGTTGTTACAGACATTAAGGTGAATTTCCGATAGAAGAATAACATCGATTTCATATTGCTCAAGAAAATTTCGAAGTTCAGTAGTTTTATATTGAAGGCTATTGCAGTTTCAAAAAGATATCCTGAGGGAAGTGATATTAGGATTATTAGCCATAATTATTTATTGGAAAATAATTTTTAGCAGTTGTTGGGTTTGTTGTAGAAAGGCCGAGGTTGCTGCTTCAGTAGGATTTGACTGACAAAAAGTTGATAGCATGTCTCCTAAAATTCTAGCAATTTGGGCATGATTGTTAGGCTGAGTATCCTTCGATATATTATTAATTGGTATTTGATGGTTTGATAAGGACGCATCTTTGGGAGATTGAAGAGGTGGAAATAAAGAGGTCGAGGTGATTTCTGGGTTAACCCATGCAGGAGATTTTTACGTTATAGATGGTGTGCGCTTGGTAGCCGCAGGACATTGACTAAATTTTGCTGGGTGAGGTCCCCCACAATTAGCATCATAAACTTGTTTGAATTTATCTCAACTTGAAAATAGTTGTGCTTACATTCCATTTTTGATTAGTTTATTAATTTTCCTCTTTTTTCTTCTATCAGTAGCTGTATCAAGTTTCTTATTGTTTGTTTTATTTTTTGACCGTACACTGTTCTCACCGTATATTTACACTCATATTCCCTTAACATTTGCTTTACTACTATTCCTTGCTCTTGCTTTCTATTCTCCTCTTTTTCTACTACCCATTCGTCTATTACTCCCGATATTATACCTTCTTGTTCTCTTTTATTACATTATATGTTAGTATTCAAAATCTAAAACGTTTGACATATATCTTATAATATCAATCGTTCGGTAAAGTTGAAGTAGGGTTGATTAAAGTATTCTATATTTTGCGTCAACTTTAGTTCAAAAAATAAATAAAATATAGTAATAATAGACAGTCTGAGACATATTTAAAAATATACGTGTTTTATTATTCTTTTTAAACTTTAAAACTAATTACGTGTTTTGTTGAAATTGTTTAAACTGGTTGTAACTAAAACTCTAGTTAAAGATAAAGTTTGTTGAAATGTGAAGAGGCGTCGTTACGTTTTACATGAACAGATGTAACCTACAGCTAAGTAATGAAATACTATTATTATACATATTAACTTTAAATAATTATTAATACATATTTAATACAAACATTTGCAAATAAAATGAATCGTTATTGTTTCTAATTTCAACGTGATGAAATTGATAGTAACGTAAAAAATAAACAATAACGACATAAGCTCGTATTGCACACACTAAACTTGATTTATTTGAATTTGCTGTCAGCAAAATGTTACATCTGTATTGGTTAGAAACATATCCCACATTTCACTCAATGTACAACAAACCACATTTCAGTTCTAAAGTTAAGACGACAGCTTGACACAAAATAAATCCAAGTTTTGGAATACTTATTTATAGTTTATTTTTAATGCATAGTAATTTTACTACCTTTGTAAATATTTCAATATTATTTATTTATAAAAAAAGTTTAGAAAATTCTACTTATAATTTCTTACACTACAAATATCACATAAATTTAAGTTATAAAATAGCTTTGCGTGCTGTCGTTTCAACGCTAAGCCAGAAACGCAGCTGGCTTGTAACAATATTGCGGTAAAGACAAATTAATTGAAAATTCTGAGAAAGTTTGACTACATTGTAGTTTGTGCACAAGAAATAATGTACTAGTTAATTAATTAACTTTAATCATACCTAAGGAGTATCTTTGACAACAACGACAGACCATTTAATTATTGCTAGAATGTACTGCAATCCCATAACTTTCATACACAAAATTTATTTAGGTTAATTAAACAAGTCGAGCCGACAATACCATTAAAATTGTAAAAAAAATTATTTTTCAAAATTTAAATTGTTTATGATCGTTTTTATTATAATATTTATGACTTTAAACATAATACAATTATATTAAAGACAATATATTATCGAAGCATTATGCTTCTTGTTAAAATTGTTATTTGTTGAACTTTTGAACGTTCTTGTTACATTATACACAATACAACTTGTAACCAATTATAAAGTTTAATTACGCCATAATTGTAAAGTTTTGGACATAGTTGAGAGCCCGAAGTAATATAATCAATTATTATACATTGAAGCATTATAAAAGCGTATTACGTAAACTTAACGCAATTATTTAATTTTTTCTTTGGATTATTTATGCAATTAAAAAGGTAAAAACCAATTAAAGTAGGTATTTAATTTGAAGTGGGTGTAAATTATTAAAAGTACGCAGTAAAGTTGGTAAACATTTATTGTCATAAAATGACAATTACAATGACATATTTTAAAAACTTATTTTCAAAGTTTGTAAAACATAACTTAAATAACTTTACAGCGTTGCGATCGTTTTGTAATTAAAAGTACATAAAATTAATTGCGATAACTATGATTTAGCGTACAACGAACAAACTGAAAAATGTAAATGTGCGATTAAACAAACCAATACTTTTTTGCACAGAAAAAAATGCAAAATACTACGCTGTCACATTTAAGAACATTAAACACGGTCAATTATGTTAACGTTAACGCTTTAAAAAAAAAATTGTATGCGTTGTAGATAAAATACAAAAAAAAATTTGCTGTTATCTCAACTCAAAATAATAATAAATAAAAAAAACTTATTTGGCAGGACTATCCAATATTCCCACAGGATACAGTAAGTGTGAGACAAACTTCCCTTAGGATATTTTCTTCGACTACCACATCTGTTAACCCCGGGTTAATTTAACAAAATTGTTTTTATAACACCAACGTAAAGCCAATCGCCGGTAGATAGAAATGGTATTTACAATATTATTTAAAGTTTACCAAAAATTAATTTTTGCATAAATTGATTAATTTCTTTAATTAAAACATCAACATTAGTATGTAAAAGAATCTATTCAACTCGAAATTACGACAAAAATAATTTAGAAGCAGGATAAAAATTTATCTGATAAAAAATACACTTAAACATGTTAGAATTCACAAAGTTTACCAAAAAATAAAAGGAAATAAGAAACAAAATTTTGCAAATCAAATAAAATTTACCAAAACTTAAATTTCGCATACTTTAATTGATTTTTTAATTAATTTATTTATTTAAAAGATCAACATTAGTATGTAAAAGAATCTATCTAACTCCAAATTACGACAAAAATAATTTAGAAGAATGTTAAAAATCTGTATGATAAAAAAAGACATTTAAACATGTTAGAACTCACACAGTTTACCAAAAAATAAAAGGAAACAAAAAACAAAATTTTGCAAATAAAATAAAATTTACCAAAAATTAAACTTCGCATAAATGGATTGATTTTTTAGTTTATTTATTTAATTAAAAGATCAACATTGGTATGTATAGAAGATTGATAAAAATTTGTCTGATAAAAAAAGATACTTAAACATGTTAGAATTCACAAAGTTTACCATAAAATGAAAGGAAATATGAAACAAAATTTTGCAAATAAAATAAAATTTATCAAAAATTAAATTTTGCATAAATGGATTAATTTTTTAATATATTTATTTAATTAAAAGATCACAATTAGTATGCAAAAGAATCCATTCAACTCCAAATTACGACAAAAATAACTCAGAAGAAGGATAAAAATTTGTCTGATAAAAAAAAACACTTAAACATGTTAGAATTCACAAAGTTTACCAAAAGCTGAAAGGAAATAAGAAACAAAATTTTGCAAATAAAATGGAATTTACCAAAAATTAAATTTCGCATAAATTGATTGATGTTTTAATTAATTTATTTAATTAAAAGATCAACATTGGTATGTAAAAGAATCTATCTAACTCTAAATTACGACAAAAATAATTTAGAAGAATGTAAAAAATTTGTATGATAAAAAAAGACACTTAAACATGTTAGAATTCACAAAGTTTACCAAAAAATGAAAGGAAATAAGAAACAAAATTATGCACATAAAATAAAATTTACAAAAAATTAAATTGCGCATAAATTGATTGATTTTTTAATTAATTTATTTAATTAAAAGATCAACATTAGTATGTAAAAGAATCTATCTAACTCCAAATTACGACAAAAATAATTTAGAAGAATGTTAAAAATTTGTCTGATAAAAAAAGACACTTATACATGTTAGAATTCACAAAGTTTACAAAAAAATGAAAAGAAATAAGAAAAAAAATTTTGCACATAAAGTAAAATTTACCAAAAATTAAATTTTGCATAAATTGATTGGTTTTTTAATTAATTTATTTAATTAAAAGATCAACATTGGTGTGTTAAAAAATCTATCCAACTCCAAAGTACGACAAAAATAAATTAGAAGAAGGCTAAAAATTTTTTTGATAAAAAAAGACACTTAAACATGTTAGAAAGTTTACCAAAAAATGAAATGAAATAAGAAACAAAATTCTACACATAAAATAAAATTTACCAAAAATTAAATTTCGCATAAATTGATTGGTTTTTTAATTAATTTATTTAATTAAAAGATCAACATTGGTATGTAAAAGAATCTATCCAACCCCAAATTACGACAAAAATAACTTAGAAGATTGATAAAAATTTGTCTGATAAAAAAAGACAATTAAACATGTTAGAAAAACACAAAGTTTACCAAAAAATGAAAGGAAATAAAAAACAAAATTTTGCAAGTAAAATAAAATTTACCAAAAATTAAATTTCGCATAAATTGATTGATTTTTTAATTAATTTATTTAATTAAAAGATCAACATGGATATGTAAAAGAATCTATTCAACTCCAAATTACTACAAAAATAATCTAGAAAAATGATAAAAATTTGTCTGATAAAAAAAGACACTTATACATGTTAGAATTCACAAAGTTTAGGAAAAAATTAAAGGAAATAAGAAACAAAATTTTGCCCTTAAAATAAAATTGACCAAAAATTAAATTTTGCATAAATTGATTAGTTTTTTAATTAATTTATTTAATTAAAATATCATCATTAGTATGTAAAAGAATCTATTCAACTCCAAATTACGACAAAAATAACTTAGAAGATTGATACAATATTGTCTGATAAAAAAATACAATTAAACATGTTAGAAAAACTCAAAGTTTATCAAAAAATGAAAGGAAATAAAAAACAAAATTTTGCAAATAAAATAAAATTTACAAAAAATTAAATTGCGCATAAATTGATTGATTTTTTAATTAATTTATTTAATTAAAAGATCAACATGGGTATGTAAAAGAATCTATTCAACTTCAAATTACGACAAAAATAACTTAGAAAAATGATAAAAATTTGTCTGATAAAAAAGGACACTTAAACATGTTAGAATTCACAAAGTTTAGGAAAAAATTAAAGGAAATAAGAAACAAAATTTTGCCCTTAAAATAAAATTGACCAAAAATTAAATTGCGCATAAATTGATTGATTTTTTAATTAATTTATTCAATAAAAAGATCAACATTGGTGTGTTAAAAAATCTATCCAACTCCAAAGTACGACAAAAATAAATTAGAAGAAGGCTAAAAATTTTTTTGATAAAAAAAGACACTTAAACATGTTAGAAAGTTTACCAAAAAATGAAAGGAAATAAGAAACAATATTCTACACATAAAATAAAATTTACCAAAAATTAAATTTCGCATAAATTGATTGGTTTTTTAATTAATTTATTTAATTATAAGACCAACATTGGTATGTAAAAAAATCTATCACACTCCAATTTAAGACAAAAACAACTTAGAAGAGTGATAAAAATTTGTCTGATAAAAAAAGACATTTAAACATGTTAGAATTCACCAGTTTACCAAAAAATAAAAGAAAATAAGAAACAAAATTCTGCAAATAAAATAAAATTTACCAAAACTTAAATTTCGCATACTTTAATTGATTTTTTAATTAATTTATTTATTTAAAAGATCAACATTAGTATGTAAAAGAATCTATTTAACTCCAAATTACGACAAAAATAACTTAGAAGAAGGATAAAAATTTGTCTGGTAATAAAAGACATTTAAACATGTTAGAACTCACAAAGTTTACCAAAAAATAAAAGGAAATAAAAAACAAAATTTTGCAAATAAAAAACAATTTACCAAAAATTAATTTTCGCATAAATTGATTGATTTTTTATTTAATTTATTTAATTAAAAGATCAACATTGGTATGTAAAAAAATTTATCCAACTTCAAATTACGACAAAAATAACTTAGAAGAACGATAAAAATTTGTCTGATAAAAAAAGACACTTAAACATGTTAGAATTTACAAAGTTTACCAATAAATGAAAGGAAATAAGAAACAAAATTTTCAAATAAAATAAAATTTACCAAAAATTAAATTTCGCATAGATTAATTGATTTTTTAATTAATTTATTTAATTAAAAGATCAACATTAGCATGTAAAAAGATATATTCAACTCTAAATTACGACAAAAATAACTTAGAAGATTGATAAAAACTTGTCTGATAAAAAAAGACACTTAAACATGTTAGAATTCACAAAGTTTACCAAAAAATGAATGGAAACAAGAAACAAAATTTTTCACATAAAATAAAATTTACCAAAAATTAAAATTTGCATAAATTGATTGATTTTTTAATTAATTAATTTGATTAAAAGATCAACATTAGTATGTAAAAAAATCTATTCTACTTCAAATTACGACAAAAATAACTTAGAAGAATGATAAAAATTTGTCTGATAAAAAAAGACACTTAAACATGATAGAATTCACAAAGTTAACCAAAAAATGAAAGGAACTAAGAAACAAAATTTTTCACATAAAATAAAATTTACCAAAAATTAAAATTTGCATAAATTGATTGATTTTTTAATTAATTAATTTGATTAAAAGATCAACATTAGTATGTAAAAAAATCTATTCTACTTCAAATTACGACAAAAATAACTTAGAAGAATGATAAAAATTTGTCTGATAAAAAAAGACACTTAAACATGTTAGAATTTACAAAGATTACCAAAAAATAAAAGGAAATAAGAAACAAATATTGCACATCAAATAAAACTTACCAAAAATTAAATTTCGCATAAATTGATTGATTTTTTAATTAATTTATTTAATTAAAAGATCAACTTTGGTATGTAAAAGAATCTATCCAACGCCAAATTACGACAAAAATAACTTTGACGAATGATAAAAAATTGTCTGATAAAAAAAGACACTTCAACATGTTAGAATTCACAAAGTTTATCAAAAAAATGAAAGGAAATAAAAAACAAAATTTTGCAAATAAAATAAAATTTACCAAAACTTAAATTTCGCATAAATTGATTGAATTTTTAATTAATTTATTCAAATAAAAGATCAACATTGGTATGTAAAAGAATATATCCAACTCCAAATTACGACAAAAATAACTTAGAAGAAGGATACAAATTTGTCTGATAAAAAAAGGCAATTAAACATGTTAGAATTTACAAAGTTTACCAAAAAATGAAAGGAAATAAGAAACAAAATTTTGCACATAAAATAATTTTACCAAAAATTAAATTTTGCATAAATTGATTGATTTTTTAATTAATTTATTTAATTAAAAGATTAACATTGGTATTTAAAAGAATCTATCTAACTCCACATTACGACAAAAATAACTTAGAAGATTGATAAAAATTTGTCTAATAAAAAAAGACACTTAAACATGTTAGAATTCACAAAGTTTACCAAAAAATGAAAGGAAATAAGAAACAAAATTTTGCACATAAAATAATTTTACCAAAAATTAAATTTTGCATAAATTAATTGATTTTTTAATTAATTTATTTAATTAAAAGATTAACATTGGTATTTAAAAGAATCTATCTAACTCCAAATTACGACAAAAATAACTTAAAGGATTGATAAAAATTTGTCTGATAAAAAAAGACACTTAAACATGTTAGAATTCACAAAGTTTACCAAAAAATGAAAGGAAATAAGAAACAAAATTTTGCACATAAAATAATTTTACCAAAAATTAAATTTTGCATAAATTGATTGATTTTTTAATTAATTTATTTAATTAAAAGATCAACATTGATATTTAAAAGAATCTATTCAACTCCAAATTACGACAAAAATAACTTTGAAGAATGATAAAAATTTGTCTGATAAAAAAAGACACTTAAACAAGTTAGAATTTACAAAGTTTACCAAAAACTGAAAGGAAATAAGAAACAAAATTTTGTATATAAAATAAAATTTACCAAAAATTAAATTTTGTATAAATTGATTGATTTTTAAATTAATTTATTTAATTAAAAGATCAACATTGGTATTTAAAAGAATCTATCCAACTCCAAATTACGACAAAAATAACTTAGAAGATTGATAAAAATTTGTCTGATAAAAAAAGACACTTAAACATGTTAGAATTCACAAAGTTTACCAAAAAATGAAAGGAAATGAGAAACAAAATTTTGCACATAAAATAATTTTACCAAAAATTAAATTTTGCATAAATTGAATGATTTTTTAATTAATTTATTTAATTAAAAGATTAACATTGGTATTTAAAAGAATCTATCCAACTCCAAATTACGACAAAAATAACTTAGAAGATTGATAAAAATTTGTCTGATAAAAAAAGACACTTAAACATGTTAGAATTCACAAAGTTTACCAAAAAATGAAAGGAAATAAGAAACAAAATTTTGCACATAAAATAATTTTACCAAAAATTAAATTTTGCATAAATTGATTGATTTTTTAATTAATTTATTTAATTAAAAGATCAACATTGATATTTAAAAGAATCTATTCAACTCCAAATTACGACAAAAATAACTTAGAAGATTGATAAAAATTTGTCTGATAAAAAAAGACACTTAAACATGTTAGAATTCACAAAGTTTACCAAAAAATGAAAGGAAATAAGAAACAAAATTTTGCACATAAAATAATTTTACCAAAAATTAAATTTTGCATAAATTGAATGATTTTTTAATTAATTTATTTAATTAAAAGATTAACATTGGTATTTAAAAGAATCTATCCAACTCCAAATTACGACAAAAATAACTTAGAAGATTGATAAAAATTTGTCTGATAAAAAAAGACACTTAAACATGTTAGAATTCACAAAGTTTACCAAAAAATGAAAGGAAATAAGAAACAAAATTTTGCACATAAAATAATTTTACCAAAAATTAAATTTTGCATAAATTGAATGATTTTTTAATTAATTTATTTAATTAAAAGATTAACATTGGTATTTAAAAGAATCTATCCAACTCCAAATTACGACAAAAATAACTTAGAAGATTGATAAAAATTTGTCTGATAAAAAAAGACACTTAAACATGTTAGAATTCACAAAGTTTACCAAAAAATGAAAGGAAATAAGAAACAAAATTTTGCACATAAAATAATTTTACCAAAAATTAAATTTTGCATAAATTGATTGATTTTTTAATTAATTTATTTAATTAAAAGATCAACATTGATATTTAAAAGAATCTATTCAACTCCAAATTACGACAAAAATAACTTTGAAGAATGATAAAAATTTGTCTGATAAAAAAAGACACTTCAACATGTTAGAATTCACAAAGTTTACCAAAAAATTAAAGGAAATAAGATACAAAATTTTGCACATAACATAAAATTTACCAAAAATTAAATTTCGCATAAATTGATTGGTTTTTTAATTGATTTATTTAATTGATAGATCAACTTTGGTATGTAAAAGAATCTATCCAACTCGAAATTACGACAAAAATAACTTAGAAGATTGATAAAAATTTGTCTGATAAAAAAAGACACTTAAACATGTTAGAATTCACAAAGTTTACCAAAAAATGAAAGGAAATAAGAAACAAAATTTTGCACATAAAATAATTTTACCAAAAATTAAATTTTGCATAAATTGAATGATTTTTTAATTAATTTATTTAATTAAAAGATTAACATTGGTATTTAAAAGAATCTATCCAACTCCAAATTACGACAAAAATAACTTACAAGATTGATAAAAATTTGTGTGATAAAAAAAGACACTTAAACATGTTAGAATTCACAAAGTTTACCAAAAAATGAAAGGAAATAAGAAACAAAATTTTGCACATAAAATAATTTTACCAAAAATTAAATTTTGCATAAATTGAATGATTTTTTAATTAATTTATTTAATTAAAAGATTAACATTGGTATTTAAAAGAATCTATCCAACTCCAAATTACGACAAAAATAACTTAGAAGATTGATAAAAATTTGTCTGATAAAAAGACACTTAAACATGTTAGAATTCACAAAGTTTACCAAAAAATGAAAGGAAATAAGAAACAAAATTTTGCACATAAAATAATTTTACCAAAAATTAAATTTTGCATAAATTGATTGATTTTTTAATTAATTTATTTAATTAAAAGATCAACATTGATATTTAAAAGAATCTATTCAACTCCAAATTACGACAAAAATAACTTTGAAGAATGATAAAAATTTGTCTGATAAAAAAAGACACTTAAACATGTTAGAATTTGCAAAGTTTACCAAAAAATAAAAGGAAATAAAAAACAAAATTTTGCAAATAAAATAAAATTTACCAAAAATTAAATTTCGCATAAATTGATTGATTTTTTAATTAATTTATTTAATTAAAAGATCAACATTAGTATGTAAAAGAATCTATCCAACTCCAAATTACGACAAAAATAACTTAGAAGATTGATAAAAATTTGTCTGATAAGAAAAGACACTTAAACATGTTAGAATTCACAAAGTTTACCAAAAAATGAAAGGAAATAAAAAAAAAATTTTGCACATAAAATAAAATTTACCAAAAATTAAATTTTGTATAAATTGACTGGTTTTTAAATTAATTTATTTAATTAAAAGATCAACATTGCTATTTAACAGAATCTATTCAACTCCAAATTACGACAAAAATATGTAACTTAGAAAGATTGATAAAAATTTGTCTGATAAAAAAACACACTTAAACATGTTAGAATTCACAAAGTTTACCAAAAACTGAAAGTAAATAGGAAACAAAATTTTGCACATAAAATAAAATTTACTAAAAATTAAATTTCGCATAAATTGATTGATTTTTTAATTAATTTATTTAATTGAAAGATCAACATTGGTATGTAAAAGAATCTTTTCAACTCCAAATTACGACAAAAATAACTTAGAAGAAGGATAAAAATTTGTCTGATAAAAAAAGACACTTCAACATGTTAGAATTCACAAAGTTAACCAAAAAATGAAAGGAAATAAGATACAAAATTTTGCACATAACATAAAATTTACCAAAAGTTAAATTTCGCATAAATTGATTGGTTTTTTAATTGATTTATTTAATTGATAGATCAACTTTGGTATGTAAAAGAATCTATCCAACTCGAAATTACGACAAAAATAACTTAGAAGAATGACAAAAATTTGTCTGATAAAAAAAGACACTTAAACATGTTAGAATTTGCAAAGTTTACCAAAAAATGAAAGGAAATAAAAAACAAAATTTTGCAAATAAAATAAAATTTACCAAAAATTAAATTTCGCATAAATTGATTGATTTTTTAATTAATTTATTTAATTAAAAGATCAACATTGGTATGTAAAAGAATCTATCCAACCCAAATTAAGACAAAAATAACTTAGAAGAAGGATAAAAATTTGTCTGATAAAAAAAGATACTTAAACATGTTAGAATTCACAAAGTTTATCAAAAAATGAAAGGAATTAAGAAACAAAATTTTGCAAATAAAATAAAATTTACCAAAAATTAAATTTTGCATAAATTGATTGATTTTTTAATTAATTTATTTAATTAAAAGATCAACATTAGTATGTAAAAGAATCTATCCAACTCCAAATTACGACAAAAATAACTTAGAAGATTGATAAAAATTTGTCTGATAAGAAAAGACACTTAAACATGTTAGAATTCACAAAGTTTACCAAAAAATGAAAGGAAATAAAAAAAAAATTTTGCACATAAAATAAAATTTACCAAAAATTAAATTTTGTATAAATTGACTGGTTTTTAAATTAATTTATTTAATTAAAAGATCAACATTGCTATTTAACAGAATCTATTCAACTCCAAATTACGACAAAAATATGTAACTTAGAAAGATTGATAAAAATTTGTCTGATAAAAAAACACACTTAAACATGTTAGAATTCACAAAGTTTACCAAAAACTGAAAGTAAATAGGAAACAAAATTTTGCACATAAAATAAAATTTACTAAAAATTAAATTTCGCATAAATTGATTGATTTTTTAATTAATTTATTTAATTGAAAGATCAACATTGGTATGTAAAAGAATCTTTTCAACTCCAAATTACGACAAAAATAACTTAGAAGAAGGATAAAAATTTGTCTGATAAAAAAAGACACTTCAACATGTTAGAATTCACAAAGTTAACCAAAAAATGAAAGGAAATAAGAAACAAAATTTTGCAAATAAAATAAAATTTACCAAAAATTAAATTTCGCATGAATTGATTGATTTTTTAATTAATTTATTTAATTAAAAGATCAACATTGGTATGTAAAAGAATCTTTTCAACTCCAAATTACGACAAGAATAACTTAGAAGAAGGATAAAAGTTTGTCTGATAAAAAAAGACACTTAAACATGTTAGAATTCACAAAGTTTACCAAAAAATGAAAGGTAATAAGAAACAAAATTTTGCACATAAGATAAAATTTACCATAAATTAAATTTCGCATAAATTGATTGATTTTTTAATTAATTTATTTAATTAAAAGATCAACATTGGTAAAAGAATCTATCCAACTCCAAATTACGAAAAAAATTACTTAGAAGAATGATAAAAATTTGTCTGATAAAAAAAGACACTTAAACATGTAAGAATTTACGAAGTTTACAAAAAAATGAAAGGAAATAAAAAACAAAATTTTGCACATGAAATAAATTCGTAATTAATCAAAATTAATGGTACTAATATCCAATAAAAAACGAAGTAAAACTAAATTTAAAGAAAATAAGATTCAAAGGCGTTTGTTCATAAAATTAATTAAATAAAATAACAACTTAAGTGGATATAAATATATACAAAAAAAAACATACAAGATTTGACTTATCAATTGTTTTAATTTAATTGAGGGTACATTAATTAAAAAAAATTATATTAATATTAAATAGAAAAACAAACTGTAAAAATTACGGTAATTGTAACTTATAAATACTTGCTCTTAATTATGATGCATCGATGATGTGTTTATGGTTAGCCCTAGACGCGGTAATCGAAGACAAATTATGGAAATAAAAAAATAAGATTTCTATCACATAACCATACGAGAATTACAGTTGTATTTAATAAAAGATTAAATCTGTCAATAAAACGATAACAAAACATTAACTTCTAACTTAAAAATCTAGCTTACCCGAATAAAAAAACGCAAAACACCACATGTCTATATTTTCCAAAATTAAATCAAAGTTCAACTGACTAGTTAGCTATGAATCTTTTCTTTTATAAACGTTGCATGAACCGATTATAAAATTTTCAAAATGTTACCGTTCCCTCCACTAGAGACGTTTCCGCCACCTCAACAGCAACGTCCCACTTCCTGCGCAGAGCTGCCCTACTACTCTAGACTGCCTGAGGGTATCTGCAAGGGCTTAAAAGAAGCAGCCCGACAACTGCAAATCATTCCACTTTGGGAATCAGTGGTGGGTTAAGACACCTTTCTGTTAATGGGCGGCTTAGTCTTGCCGTCCGGCACTTATCCTTAGTGGAATGCTATGGAGAGCAGACTACCGGGAGTAGGCAGATTGAGGCTTGGTACCTGCAGCGCACCTCCGCTTTGCACCGCCGTTTGCCGCAACGCGTATTATACTCGTGCTAGTATCATTTATACATATTATTATTATTATTATTTTAGTTTTAATTGTATATACGTTTGTTGTTCATTCGTTTTTATTTTTAATATAATTTTATAAACTTATCGTTTATCATTATCGACTCGCCGTTTTGTCGTATCTAAACGCTGCCGAATCACACGCTACGGTCCAATTCCGCGTCGCCGCCGTTTTCGACAACACACGCAACGGTAACAATTGGGCCCTGAACGTGTGGCTCATTCGGAAGCAACGCGCACCGGCCCACACCTGAGTAGTCTCACCACATTCAACCAGCGTCCGCCGAGACGACATCTACCGCCTTCAACCAGCGTCCGCCGAGACGACAACTACCGCATCCAATCAACGTCTATTAAGACGACTACTACCGCATCTAGCTAACGTCCGCCGAAACGACATCTACTGCATTCAACCAGCGTCCGCCGAGACGACAGCTACCGCATCCAACCAGCGTCCATCAAGACGACAACTACGGCATCTAACTAACGTCCGCTCAGACGACATCTATCGCACCTAACTAGCGTCCGCTGAGACGACATCTACCGCATTCAACCAGCGTCCGCCGAGACGACAACCACCGCATCTAACCAGCGTTCATCAAGACGACAACTACGGCATCTAACCACCGTCCACCTAGACGACACACTAAATCCCGGCCTGGACCCGGTAAACTCCAGTAGCGCTCAACACAGTACCTTCATCACCAACGACTACAATGAATGTCAACCAAGTCGACAACTTACTGGCAACACTTCGCCAGTTGCTACTAACGCAAACCACTTACCGGCTATTGCCAACGTTTAGCGGAGACCTGACGAAAGACCTGATAGCGTTCATACGTCAACTTGAACTGCGATTTCAAGAAGAACCAACCACCGAGGAGCAGCGTTTTTTCTTAACGAGACGACCATTGAAAGGCCAAGCAGCAGAATGGTGAAACATTTACGCCGACTTTGCCACGCGTTTCCAGGAATCCAAAGATTTCTTTCTAAAAAAGTTTGCTGGATGTCAACCGACGCCAAATGCTGACGCTCTAAACCACCACCATTGCAAAACCACGGCCAAGACGATGCCGGAGTCCTTCGAGCATTCTCTAATTTAGCATCCGAAGACGAGCCTATACGGGAAAGCAACGCAGCAACCAAACTGCCTCTAATACTTGCCGCCAAAACACAAAAACCAGAACCTGCCATTACGTCACACGTTGCCGTGAACTCATCTTTGGCCTGCTTTGAGGAACCTCGCCCGCTCTGTATGCAGACAGTCTTAACGATACCGAATCTGCAACCAGTGGAAACAAACCCGACAGAAGGAGACCAACAAGAACTTCACCAATGTACAAAAGTGACCAGTTCGGAGAAGTTAGTGACGCTATTTACCGACGGGAGCTTACATCCCGTTTACTTTGAGGACGCACAACCATGCTGCTCAAAAATCGCCTTCACGACGCAGATTCTGCAGTCACTGGTAGCCGCTCCAGTAGAAGAAAACAAAGAGGATCCTCACGCTCCTCAAGTGAAGAAGCGGACCAATTACAAAACTTCAAAAACCCATACGGCTACTCAAAACTACAAACAACGGCAACCAATTCCGACGCCTCTAGAATTCGGGAAAGAAACTCCACAGCTGGTGAAAATGTCTTCGAAGCTGGGGGTCTGTTACCGTTCCCTCCACTAGAGACGTTTCCACCACCTCAACAGCAACGTCCCACTTCTTGCGCAGAGCTGCCCTACTACTCTAGACCGCCTGAGGGTATCTGCAAGGGTTTAAAAAAAACAGCTCGACAACGGCAAATCATTCCACTTTGAGAATTAGTGCTGGGTTAAGACACCTTTCCTTTAATGGGCGGCTGAGTCTGGCCGTCCGGCACTTATCCATAGTGGAAGTCTACCTGCAACGCACCTCCGCTTCGCACCGCCGTTTGCCGCAACGCGTATTATACTCGTGCTAGTAACATTTGTATTATTATTATTATTATTTTAGTTTTAATTGTATATACGTTTGTTGTTCATTCGTTCTTATTTTTAATATAATTTTATAAATTTATCGTTTATCATTATCGACTCGCCGTCTTGCGTCTTCGTCGTATCTAAACGCTGCCGAATCACACGCAACAGTCCAATTCCGCGTTGCTGCAACGGTAACAAAAAGAAATCCCATATAATCTAAATGCAACAGATAGAGATGCCAAAAATAAAAAGTTTAGGCGTAGAAAGTTTATGAAAAATCCATTTGAGATCGCTACTTAGATGAAAAAATATGCTTATTACCAAAAAAGAAATACTAATTGCCAAAACGAGTCGTTTATCTAAACACAGACAACCAAAAAATGCAAATTTAATAAAAATGCAATAAAGGAATCTTTTTAACAACGCAAAACCATAAATTAACTTAACTGAAAACAAAAGTTGCAACATTGATTTAAATTACGTCAAATGCAAACCTGAAATCATCGCAACGTCTAGAATTTGTGTTGTAATATTAAACATTTTTCTTTTACTTGTCCTCAGTATATTTCGCATTTTTTACCTTATATCTAGTTGGCAGCATTAGAGTGACGTAGCAACTTTTTTTACTAATTCTCATTTTTGACACTTTATTGCTTAATGCTTAATGGAGCTGCCTGAATTAATGGTCATCCAGTCAAATTACATTGAAATTTAAATGTGAAATTAACCGGTGCTTATGGAAAAAGTCGCTGAGGTATGATGCATTTATACCTTTTTGTAGTTGACTTTCATTTTTATTTTGTGTTTGCAGCATTAATGGTATCACGGTGATAGTAACACAGTTTGTACCTAATTTTGGATATTACGTTCATGTTAGATTAAATTACACATGGGAGAAATTCGCGGCGATAGTTTTAAGGAATTACTAATTTGGCTCGTTGAGTATTTTGTTAAATAGTTACAACAGCAATCAGTTTAATGTTTACGAAGTAATTTGACGCATTAAATGTATTTGTGATATCCGTTCGATTACATACTGTTTTAGTTTGATTACATACTGTTTTAGTTTTTAGGGATGTGTTTGACGGGCCATCCCAGATCTAGTAAAAACGTGGACCTATAAGTACTTTTATTTATTCTTATTTAATTACGTTATTGTTGGGTTGTTTACGGCCCGTTTATACCGGGTGTTATCACAAATTAGATACGTTTTTTTTTATTTGACTGACTATGTGCTGTACTTAATATCATTATGCTTTCCTATCTATAACGTTTGATATTACAGGGCACGCCGCTTATTAGATACACGGATAATGTTATCAATGGGCTAATGTTAACATTTCATTAAAGAACGAACTGGACGTGTGCTACTACATAGAAAAAAAATCGTTTATATAATTTTCTTCTCAGGTTTGTTACTATACATGAACAATAATTATATTTTTATAGTACATAATATGTTTGTGTACACAATTGTTGTATTTTAATTTAAGTAAATCGACTTTTTAGCAATTAAAATACAAAAAGAACTAAATGAGAATTAATGCTGGTGTTTCTCCTAAATAAAGTGCAATTATACATTAGGGACAACTTTCCTTAAACAAACAGCAAACAATTTAAGCAAAGAGATTTTATACTAATTACATTGAAAAGTTTCAGTTTTTAAATTGAAGATAATGCAATTGTGTTTTTTTTTCTTTGCTGTACACTTTATTCATTAACGTTAACAGCAACACTTATCTTCGACAAAGTAAATTACTTTAACAGTTAGCTTTCTAGCGCAAAAGCGTTTTCTTTTTTGTTCATGTGTTTTAAATTAATATAATACTAAAATCACATTATATGCTTTTATTATACATTAACATGAATGATTTATAATAGCATTGGTAAAAATTTTTCTTATTTGCAAGATCATATTTAATACTTTTTTCACGTTTCGTAATTTATCTAAGTTTATTCAATATTCACATGCGTGACTAAAATATAAAATACTTTTCTTGATTGGCAGCGCTTTTATCATAAATATTTTTTTTTGAATATTATGTTTTTATGTGTTTATTAGTTATACATTTTTTTAAATCCGATTTAATGACACAGTTAATGAGATTATTTATATACTTTATAAAGCAGCAATCAAACAGCCAGTTAGTAAAATTATTAAATTTTACATTACATACAAAATAAGAGTTTATCATTTATAAGATTATAGAATATTCGATAAGCTTATCCCCCTTTTCTAATGTATAAAAAGGTGATTGTCACGTTCTAAGCATATTTGGCAGTTTCATTGAATAGGTATTTTTTATAGCTCCATCTTTAAATAATTTTTACATTGCAACAACCAAGTTTACATTTTTACGTCACTGTCCAATTCTTAAATGGTAATTATTGTATAAATAACAAAAAATACTTTTATTATTCAAAATCAATAACTTTCGTTTAGGATATGCAGATTTTATTTATAAATAATTTATTCTAATGCTGTATAAATGAACTTTGATTTCTGAAATGTTATTGTTTTATTGTAAGGTGTTTTTATTTAAAAAAAATTATGAGATAATTACTTAAAAAACGCGGTAATTTAAATATGGTTTTTAAAATAAATAAAAAAATTAAACTTTGTCAATGCAAACAATGCATTAGTTTTGAAACAAGCAAGAAAATTAATAAGTAACGACAGTAGACATCTTGTCAGATCACATACTCAAACAGTGTAATTTAGCATTAGGAAAACTTTTGTCCTATTTCTTTTTATTCATATTTATTTACCACAAATTTAAAAAAAATTATTTATAACGGGCACGTAATACAGTAAAAAAAATCCCCCGGTACTCGTAGTTAAAAACTAAATCAATGTGCTTTTGATATTACAGTATTAATCTTAAACAAAAAATTAGTAAAAACATTTAAAAAAAAATATAGAATATAATTTATAGTTAATGATGTTATTACTATAAAAGCATAATAATAGTAAGACCCAAAATTATGTAATTTTTTAAGATTTAATAAATTATGAATTCTTTGAGTGGACTTTACTTACAAAGCATACAGCAACCGTCAAAGCAGAAAATCAAATGGGATTAATCATGATATGCAACAAAGTATACCAACCGTGAATATCAAATTACGTTACCGGTGTTGCCAAGGATCTTATTAAAATGTGAAATAACCTAATAATTAACGACACGTAACAAAATGTACATGCCAAATAAACCAACCAAGTATGGGGTCTAAATAATTACTGTTTGTGATTCCAACTCTAAATATATGATCAATCCTTTGCCCTATTTAGACAGGGGACTCTGTTGGTACCTACTATGTCAAAGAACTGACTGAAACTGTTTATAGATCCAATAAAAGCATCGCTATGAATAATTAGTTCACGTCTATAGTTTTGACTAAGACTGTGGTCTGTGATTCTTATAAATTAACAAATATAAGTACAGTAAGAAAAAACAAAAATGAAATTCTCTCAAAACTGTTAGATTTACGAAGGCAAATAAATCATCACAGTAACAGCACAAAAATATTGTTTTTTTTAATTTAAATAAAAAGTATAGCATTTGTTTGAAGCAAATGCAAAACGCAATTCTTTTTTGCTAAGCTTCCAACCAAATACGCAAAAATTGTTGCCGTGTTTTGTGTATAAACAACCGTCGATTTGTCCACGTGTGCAATGGTTCTTAGACCACGAATTAAATTTTTTAGGCGAGTGATTCTCCTCTATATCTATTGCACAATTTTTTTTTTACTTGGGAGGGCAAGAAAAACCACTATATACTATTTATAAGGCTACGTTTCGTGCTACAAGTAAGAACTTTATCAGTCCACTCAAATTTATTAAAAATTTGTAAGTCTGAGATAACACAAGATGAAACAACTAATGAATACGCTAACTTTCTAACATAAAAGAACTTACACAAAGAGGTTACAGTAGCACTATCCAACAATTCATGAACATGAGCAACTACGTTATAAACAAATTTACGAAATAATCACATAAAAATGAAACATGAAAATGTCAAACTATAAAATTTATAAATAATCAGGAACATGAATGTATAATAAAACTTATTGAATGTCAAGGCAAAAGAAGATAAGAATTGAGAGGATAAATTAGAATAATTGAACAGTGATTGAATTACCTACATTCTTATCTCACAATTATTGAAATTAAATTAGTAAATGTAGTGTATATAATAATGTTTAAAAAGGTTTTCTACCGGTACGTAAAAATTCTGATGTAAATTTTATTCTTGTTTCAAAACCAAGATTTTTCCGTATTTACCAACGTCCTGAGTTTGATTATTTCTAAATTGGTAGATGCAGGAGTTGCATCCACAAGTGTAATTACGTAAGATCGAAAAAAAAACCTTTAGAGTCTTAAGGTGATAAATCAAAATAACGTAAAACAATTTTTTCAATTTGATTATTACCTAAGTAGAAGAAAATAAAAATGCATTTAAAACTACATTTTTTTTATAATTAGAAAAAAAAACCTTTTAAAAAGTTAAGAAATTTAAATACTAGAATATTATATGTTTTGGAGTTTATAGTATTTCATACTGCGTCTAGTAATATAAACTAACTTAAAATTTTAAATTGATTGTCAAAGTACACAGTAATAGATGTAGTACAAAGATTAAGTTTGTCATGTCTTTAATTTCAAAATAAAAGATTTATTTTGCATGGTACAAAAAATAATGTATGCAACTCTCGTCAAAAGTCTCACGAAATTAAAAACATGTTTAGAAACTTTACCATTAACATCGAACTTGATAATATTTTCAGCTCTTCTAGTTGACGTAATGGATTTTAAAATTAAGAATTAATAACATTAACATTCATACAAAATTTAATCATTATGAATGACGTAAAGACGATATTTAAATGATTTTTTTTAATGATTCTGATTTGAAACCTGATAATTTATTTTAATTTTTAAATATCAAAAATAACAAAATTGTATTTATTTTAACAATTTAATTTTTTTCCTAGAAAACTACTAAATAAATAATTTAAATTTCAAATGTACAAAAAATGTATCAACACAGTTAATATTTATTTCTAGTCTAACTAATTTTATATAAATTTGTTTTTTTTTTAAATATTTATTTGATATATTTAAATTTTAATGAGAAAAACTAACTTTTTTAATTATTAATTAAACAAGATTTTGCCCAAATCCAATTGAATTATTGATTTTTAGTTATTTATTTAAAAAAATCAAGTTTGAAACGATATTTTTCACTAAACTCTTACTGAAGTTTCACTAAATAAAAACAATGTAAATATAAGTTAAGCTTTTACCAATCTACTCAAATACAAATAGACATAGACAAAAAATATTTAAATAAATATTTGAATCATATTTTTACAGATTTTCACTTTAATAAAAATTTATTTAATATAACCAACATTAAATTATTAAATACAAAAGAAGAATTATTACAAGTAGTCTTAAAATTTGTGCTTTTAACTCTATTAAAAAGAATCTTATTTAAAGATGTATGCAATACATTATATCTAAAAATCTATTTTTTTTAATTGAATGTATTTTTAATAATTTTGATAATTTTAATAATCAAGAAAATTTTACACATTGTGATAAATTAAACAAATAAAAATTAAAATCAAGAATAATTACTTCAGATCTACTAAATCAGATACCCGTAATTGCATTCTTGTTTTTACAGAAAATCTCTTAAATTTTGTCTTTTTCTAATAACTTTACACAAGATTTCAAAATCACGTTATGAAGCAATATTTTTTTTAATGAATTTATTATGACATTAAAAAACAACAGTAACGTATTATTATACTCTTTAATAAAAATTTCCATAAACTTAATCACAACTACAAACATTTAATATTTTAAGTGGTAGCATTTTTAGAAGTCTCTTTTTTTGTCAACAATCTATTTTCTTTCATACCGCCTTTAGAAACTTTGCCATCAAGCATCAAATTTATTAATATTTTCTAATCTTCTAGATTAAATTTAACAACAAAACGTACACACAATTTTTTTATGTGTTATCACCTAAACATAAATTATTCATAAAAAAATTTTACAAAAACCACAGTTAACTAAATTTAATTTTTATGAATGACAATGGGTTAAAAACGTTTTTTAAAATACAATAATTTTAAATGTAAAACAACCATATTTTATAATTTTTCCTAAATCAAAGTTAAATAATTTTTTTGTCATTAAATAAAAAATAAAATAATAAAAGAAATCAACAATGTAAATATGTTATTGTATTTTACGTTCTAGAATTTAGTTGGTTTAGAAATTTTAAAAACTACAAATATAAGTTAAGCTTTTACCAATCTACTAAATTTAATTATTCTATTTCTACATAAAAAAATGTCGTCAATCAACTTTTGAAAAGTGGTAGTTATAAAGTAAACTGTGTTAATCGTGCATCGATAAACAAAAACCGTTTTAAAAACTTTTTGTAAATTTAAGAAACATTAACAACACAAAAACACTTAAAGATGTTTTACATTAGTTAATTTAAAAATTTTGTCAATCGAAATTTAAAAATACAATAATTTTAGAGGTTTTTAACGTGCACTTTTCTTTGATTGAATACCTCTAATTTAAATTAACATTTTTTATTCACAATTTATGCAAATGATTTTGCGCAACGTAGTTATACAATGAACATGCGTTTTTAGCCATTGTTTAAGTCATTTTTTTGTTGCACTTTGGTGCAAACAGACCTCACAATTTTTTTTTAATTTTACATGACATCAGGTAAATATTTTAATTCTAGATACTTATTACAAGGTGTAGAAAATGTTATCTAGATGTTGTAAAACTAGATAAAAACAATATAAAAGTATGTACCTACAATATCGTTCGTGTATTCTAAAGTCACAAATGTTTTTCAAAGTTTAACTGACATAAAATTTATATTATAATTATATATAGAGCTAATATTTATGTTTAATCAGTATCTAAGCTTTTTTTGCTTACTTTTAACTGTATTTTTAAATTTACTTTTTTATAGATGTTAAACGTTTTTCTTAAACTTTTTTAAAATTTTTCCTAAAAACCCTAACACGATATTCTCACGATTTAAATATGCTTATTTTAAAAATTAATTTTATGTGCGCATATTTTAATAAATAATAATCCAAAATGTAGTATGTAATCTGTTCAAAATTGTATAAGAAAAGCAATTTAAATTAATTAAGAAAATTACACTAGGAGAATATAAAATTAAGACATCTGCGTTTGAATTGAATTGAAAAACCAATTGCGTTATAAATTTAAAAAAAATATAGCAATTTTACAATAATAAACTACATTTGCTGCAAAAAAATTTTATACAAGGTATTGTAATTCTGCTGTAAAATTACTAGTAATGCTTAGGTAGGTATTTATGATTTTAAAGGTCATCTTTTCCAAATATTTTTGTGGCATTCTAAACGGGTTTACACAAAATATTTTTTAATAAATTTTGTAGAATTCTTTCCAACATTGAATATCTAAAGAAATATATTATGTGTACTTATCTGCTTTTGGGTAGTGAGGTTAGAAACAGTTATATAGACCCTGAACAGTAATAAGAAAAGTTTTCTTTAGTAATATGCATTTGGATTTCGTGTAAGCAGTTTGCAAAACTTAAATTTTTATATCGAGTTTTAGTGCAACGTAATTGTATAATTAGGTAAGTGCCTATTAATTTCCTTATTTTTGATTTTTGCATCATGTTTTCTAAATATAGAAAAGCAAAGTTTACTAAATAATTTATTTTAACGCAGCAAATACACCTTTAATTCGATGTTTGCTTAGTTGACCGTTCAACGCTTACATAAAATAATTCAAAAAAATTTTAACTATCATCACTAATAAGAAACATAAATTAAAAAAATCCTTTTACTTACGTAACTATGGTCAATAACTAATAAACAACATATTTTAAAAGATATATAAGTAAATATATGCAAAAAACGTTTCTAAAACTAACCTAAAGTTCCCAGTAATAAATGTAGTGCAAAGATTAGGTTTGTCATGTATTTAATTCCAAAAAAAAAATTTAATTTTGCAAAAAAAAACACACAAAAATTAATAATTAATACAAATATGTTCAGAAACTTTATTATTAACATCGAACTTGATAATATTTTCTGCTCATCTAGTTGATGTAATAGATTTATAAATTAGGAATTAACAACATTAACATTCATACAATTTTTAAAAAAGAACGCAGTTAACAAAATTTAATCATTACGAATGATGTAAAGACGTTAATTAAATAATTTTTTTTTAATTTTTAATAATTCCGATTAGAAACCTGATAATTTATTTTAATTTTTAAATATCAAATATAACAAAATTGTATTTATTCTAACAATTCAACTTTTTTCCTAGAAAACTACTGAATAAATAATTTAAATTTCAAATGTACGAAAAATGTATCAACACAGTTAATATTCACTTCTAGTCTAACTAATTTTATATAAATTTTTTTTTTTAAATATTTATTTGATATATTTAAATTTTACTGAGAAAGACTAACTTCAAAATTAATGAAACAAGATTTTACCCAAATATAATTTGAATATTGGTTTTTTGTAATTATATAAAAAAAATCAAACTTGAAATGATATTTTTCACTAAACTGTAATTGCAGTTTCACTAAATAAAAACAATGTAAATATAAGTTAAGCTTTTACCAATCTACTTACTAAAACATGTTATGAAAAATTGGTATAAATTCAATATGAATGTAAATTTTGAAGACTGTAACAAAGACCTTATAAGCTATTATAACCTTAAAATATGATATTTTCTTAAAGTCAATCTACAGTTATATTTTATTATAAAACTAGTTTCAACAATTTAAATTGTCATCATCAGTTACACTAAAAAGCAAATGCATAGGTGATATGAAAAGGAAAATGAAAAATAAAAAAAGTAAGTTAAAATTTATTATTAAGAAGTGGAGAAATATTTTAATCAAGAATTTTATTAAGACAATTATCTGAATTTTTGTTATAAAGGCGATGAATTTCAAGAATTTCAAGATGATTAAGAAAATAAAGTTTTGTTACAAAAACGAGGAAATTTAACATTAAGATCAGAAGAAAAAGAATTACCAGTAGATACAATTTGATTAGCGAAAGAAAAACAAGTGTTTGATATACTAGAATTTAAATACCTTTTAATAAAACAAATATGTTTTTTTAATCTTGTTTTAAACGTTTACCAGTTTGTCCTACATAAGAACAATTGCAAAAGGAGCAAGAAATTTTATATACACCAGATTTATCTAAAGAAGAAACAGAATCTTTATTATTACCAATAAAATATTTTAAATTATGATTAGTAGAAAATTTTTAATTTGTTGACATTTGTCGTTCACTTTTATAATTTGATATAATGTGTAAGCTGTTTTAAATATTTAATTATTTTTGTTATTTTATTTGTTTTTTAGTGTAACTGATGATGACAATTTAAATTGTTGAAACTAGTTGTATAATAGAATATAACTGTGCATTGACTTTAAAAAAATATATGTTATTACAATTTCTAGACTTAGAAAGATGAATTACTTTAACTATATTATTATATCCCTAGTTTGAGTGCACAAATAACTTTGTTATAGACAAAAAATATTTAAATAAATATTTAAATCATATTTTTACAGATTTTAATATAACCAACATTAAATTATTAAATATAAAAGAAGATTTATTACAAGTAGTCTTAAAATTTGTGCTTTTAACTCTATTAAAAAAATCTTATTTAAAACATGTATGCAATTCATTATGTCTAAAAATTTATTTTTTTAATTTTAATTGATTGCATTTTTAATAATTTTAATAATTGTAATAATCAACAAAATTTTTCACATTTTGATAAATTAAACAAACAGAAATTAAAATCAAGAATTATTACTTCATTTCTACTAAATCATATACCTGTAATTGCATTGTTTTCACAGATAATCTCTTAAATTTTGCCTTTTTCTAATAATTCTACACAAGATTTCAAAATCACATTATGAAACAATATTTTTTGATTATATTTATTATGACATTAAAAAATAACAGTAACGTATGATTATACTCTTTAATAAAAATTTACATAAACTTAATGACAGCTACATTTAATATTTTAAATGGTAGCATTTTTAGAAGTCTCTTTTTTTGTCAATAATCTATTTTCTTTTAGACTGCCTTTAGAAACTTTGCCAACAATCATCAAATTTATTAATATTTTCTAATCTTCTAGATTAAATTTAACAACAAAACGTACATACAAATTCTTTTTATGCGTTATCACCTAAACATAAATTATTCATAAAGAATTTCAAAAAAACCACAGTTAACTCAATTTGATCTTGATGAATGACACAAAATGTTTTAAAAACGTTTTTTAAATGTATTATGATTGTAAATAGAATAATTTTAAATATGAAATAACAATATTTTACAATTACGTTTTCTTTCTAGAAACTATAAACTAACCTTAAGTTCGCGGTAATAAATGTAGTACAAAGATTAGGTTTGTCATGTATTTAATTTAAAAAAAAAGGTTTAATTTTGCAACAACTCTCGTCAAAAGTCTCACGGAATTACAAATATGTTTAAAAACTTTATCATTAACATCAAAATTGATAATATTTTCTGCTCTTCAAGTTGATGTAAGAGATTTTAAAATTAAGAATTAACAACATTAACATTCATATAAAATTTAAAAAAAAAACGCAGTTAACAAAATTTAATCATTCTGAATGACCTAAAGACGATATTTAAATGATTTTTTTTCTATTTTGAATGATTCCGATTTGAAACCTGATAATTTATTTCAATCTTTAAATATCAAAAATAACACAATTGTATTTATTTTAACAATTCAATTTTTTTCCTAGAAAACTACTGAAAAAATAATTTTAATTTAAAATGTACAAAAAATGTATCAACACAGTTAATATTCATTTCTAGTCTAACTAACTAATTTCACATACATTTGTTTTTTTTTAATATTTCTTTGATATTTTTAAATTTTACTGAGAAAGACTAACTTCAAAATTAATGAAACAAGATATTTTTCACTAAACTCTAATTGCAGTTTCACTAAATAAAATGATGTAAATATAAGTTAAGCTTCTAACAATTTACTTACGAAAACATGTTATTAAAAATTTAAAATTGGTATAAATTCAATATGAATGTAAATTCTGGACGATGTAATAAAGACGTTATGAGCTATTATAATCCTAGTTTGTTTGTTATAGACAAAAAATATTTAAATAAATAATTGAATCATACTTTTACAGAGTTTCACCTTAATAAAAATTGATTTAATATAACGAACATTAAATTATTCAATATAAAAATAGATTTATTACAAGTAGTCTTAAAATTTGTGCTTTTAACTCTATTTAAAAAAATCTTATTCAAAACATGTACAAATACATTATCTCTAAAAATCTATTTGTTAAATTTTAAAGGATTGCATTTTTAATAATTTTGATAATTTTAATAATCAAGAAAATTTTACACATCTGATAAATTAAACAAATAGAAATTAAAATCAAGAATAATTACTTCATTTCTGTTAAATCGGATACCCGTAATTGCATTCCCGTTTTTAGAGAAAATCTCTTAAATTTTGTGTTTTTCTAATAATTTTATACAAGATTTCCAAATCACGTTATGAAACAATATTTTGTTAATAAATTTATTTTGACATTAAAAAACAACAGTAACGTACTATTAGACTCTTTAATAACAATTTACATAAACTTAATCACAACTACAAACATTTAATATTTTAGCATTTAGAAGTCTCTTTTTATGTCAAAAATCTATTTAATTTCAGACTGCCTTGAGAAACTTTGCCATCAAGCATCAAATTTATTAATATTTTCTAATCTTCTAGATTAAATTTAACAACAAAACGCACACACATTTTTTTTTATGGGCTATCACCTAAACATAAATTATTCATAGAAAAATTTCAAAAAAACCACAGTTAGCTATATTTGATCTTTATGAATGACAATGTTTTAAAAACGTTTTTTAAATGAATTATGATTTTAAATACAATAATTTTAAATATAAAACAACAATGTTTTACAATTCTATTTTCTTTCTAGAAAACTTTAATGAAAAATTTTAAATCCACAACCAGTTAATAACATTCATTACTACTCTAACTAATCTTGCACGCTTTTGTTTTTTATAATAATTATTTAATAGTTTCTTCTTTTTTCTTAATTTTACTTAAAAAAACTAACTTCGAAGTTAATTAAACAACATTTTTCCCAAATCCAAATTAAATCATTTTTTTTGGTTATTAAATAAAAAATAAAATAATAAAAAAACAATGTAAATATTTTATTGTATTTCACGTTCTAGAATTTAGTTCATTAGAAAACTTAAAAACTACAAATATAAGTTAAGCTTTTACCAATCTACTAAATTTAAATATTCTATTTCTACATAAAAAAACGTCGTCAATTAACTTTTGAAAAATAGTAGTTAAAAATTAAACTGTGTTAATCGTGCATCGATTAATAAAAACCGTTTTAAAATTTTTATTTAAATTTAAGAAACATTAACAGCACAAAATTTACATTTGCAAAACAATCATTAAAAAAATAATTGCTTTGATATCTTATCGCTTCGTTTTACAGCATTTAAAGATGTTTTACATTAGTTTATTTAAAAATTTTGTCAATCGAAAATTAAAAATACAATAATTTTAGAGGTTTTTAACGTGCACCTTTCTTTGATTGACTACTTCTAATTTAAATTAACATTTTTTATTCACAATTTATGCAAATGATTTTGCGCAACGTAATTATGCAATAAACCTGCGTTCGTAGTCATTTTTTTGTTGCACTTTAGTGCAAACAGACCTCACAGTTTTTTTCAAGTTTTACATGACATCTGGTAAATATTTTAATTCTGGATACTTATTGCAAGGTGTAAAAAATGTAATCTAGATATTGTAAAACTAGATAAAAACAATATACAAATGTGTACCTACAATATCGTTCGAGTATTCTAAAGTCACAAATGTTTTTCAAAGTTTAACTGACATAAAATATATATTATAATTATATATAGAGCTAATATTTATGTTTAATCAGTATCTAAGATTTTTATGCTTATTTTTAACTGTCTAAATTTACTTTTTCATAGATGTTAAACGTTAATTGTATAGGAAAAGCAATTTAATTTAATTAAAAAAATTACACAAGGAGAATATAAAATTGAGACATCTGCGTTTGAATTGAATTGAAAAACTAATTGCTGTAAAATTTCTAGCTGTAAAATTACTAGTAATGCTAGTATGTATTTATGATTTTAATCTTTGCCAAATATTTTTGTGGCATTCTAAACGGGTTTGCACAAAATATTTTTTAGTAAATTTTGTAGAATTCTTGTCAACATTGAACATCTGAAGAAATATATTATGTACCTGCTTTTGGGTACTGAGGTCAGAAACAGTTATATAAACCCTGAACAAGAATAAGAAAAGTTTTATTTAGTAATATGCATTTGGATTTCGTGTTTGCAGTTTGCGAAATTTAAATTTTTATATCGAGTTTTAGTGCAATGTAATTGTATAATTAGGTAAGTGCCTATTAATTTTCTTATTTTTTATTTTTGCATCATGTTTTCTAAATATAGAAAAGCAAAGTTTTGTAAATAATTTATTTTAACGCAGCAAGTACACCATAAATTCTATGTTTGCTTAGTTGGCCGTTCAACGCTTACATAAAATAATGCAAAAAAAATTTAACGATCATCACTAATAAGAAACATAAATTAAAAAAATCCTTTTACTTACGTAACTATGGTCAATAACTAATAAACAACACATTTTAAAAAATATATAAGTAAATATATGCTAAAAACAGTTTCTAAAATTTATGTGAATATTGTCCTTAATTTTTGAATCACAAGAAAATGCTTTTGTGCACTTTTAAAACCAATCATGTTTTTTCTAATTTTATTAATTCATACTAGTCGGTAAAAACACAAACATTACAATATATAGTAGATGTTTTATTAAAGTGATTAAATAAATAGAAATAATAACGCTGTTGAAATTTCTGTAAGCCGTATTTAAAAAAATATTTATATCTTTATAGATCCTTTATTGAGAAATTCGAACTGAAACCATTTGCAGGTATATTTCATACCAATTAAAATAACTTTAATATATTTTAATGCATTTCATAATTATTATTATAAAATACATATTTTTTAATACAACTTGGTAGAGTAAATCTTAACAGTGTGTTTTTTTCCAGATGCCATCACAAAACGGCATCCTAATGTAACGAATTTTACATACGTAAATCCGTTGCGTTATATTTGGCAAACTTTAGAACATTTATATAGTACCTATGTAATATGTAATGATAGTAATAAGAAATTTTAAGATACAATTTTTTTTTGTGTGTTTATTTTTGAAGATGTTTGTAATGTATACAGATTTTATATTTATATTTTATTCTTCATTATTAATTTTATTTTGTTAGTGTCGTTTTTATAAATAAACGTGTTTTTACAAAACTTTTGCAGTGTTTCAATACGGTTTAATAAAAAGAGTACAATGCGTAGCAAAAGATAACAAGATTAAATATAATTTGCAAACATACACATATACAGTAGGTATATATTTTACAAATATCTCACAAATGTTAGTGAGATGCATCTAGAACAGATTAAAAAGTAATATTTAGCGTTTATTGGAAACAAATATTGAGACGACATTTACATCTAATGTCTGCCATATATTGAAAACATTTATTTAGAAGATATTTATAACTAATATTTAAAAAAGACTTATTTTATATAAATTATTGATATAACATTACAATATAAAGAAGTGTGACATTTAAATATTTACTAGATGTTATTTACTAATATATTACGAATATTTTGTGGTACTCAGTATTTGTTGTACAAAAAAATGCTCGTAATTTGTAGGGGTTAGTTTTCTTTTGTTTCTATGGCATAGTGTACACTTAAATTTGCGTTTTATTTTCTTTATTCCTACGTACGATATTATTTTTCGTAAGACGTTTATTCTTGTGCGTACAATTTTTTTTTATGCAAAATGTTGTGTTTACTTTTCTACAAATTTTGGACGCGTTTTGCGGTTCAAGTTCCAATAAGTTTACGATGTTTACGATTACGATTTTGATTTTTACGCAAGATGTTATTTAATTTACAAATCTGATAATTGATAAAGTTTAATTTAGTTTAGTACGTTTGGAATATACGCTATATTTATGTTTTACAATAGTGTTGGTTATAGATCTTGACGAATAAGAGTTCAATTAGATTAAGAATGTATAAATTTTAGAAGTTAAACAACGCAGTACGAAACTTCAAACTATTAGGTAGACTTAACCTTGTAAATACGTTTTTTTAATTAGATGTTACTATTATGCTATGAATCTTGAATCTTTTTTTAAGTTTGTTATAAAAATATTGTGGCGTCTATAATTAAATTTCAATGTTCGTTTTTAAATTAAAATGGCATCTTAAAGTACGATTAAATTTGTAAGGCGTACATAAATTATCTCCATGTTTGCTTGTTTTAGACTATAAAGTTCATTTACTTTTATTTTCTTTTTATTTCGTAAATTTTAATATGTGATTTGAGAAGTTTTTGACGTAATTTATGAGTTGCGTTGGTCATAAGACTTGTTTTGTTTCAGTCGTTAAGATTTGGTTTGTCATTTAATTTTGATTTAATTTTAAGTGTACTCTGTTTATTTTAAAGTCATTTAGATTAAACACAATTTGTGCCAAGTTTACATTTTTTTTGATATGCTGAACATTTGCTAATTATTACGTCATGATTTTGGTAGTAGTGGTACAAAGATTGGGTTCGTCATGTATTTAATTTCACAAAAAAGATTTAATTTTGCAACAAAACAGCACAAAAAATAAAACTCTCGTCAAAAGTCTCACGGAATTACAAATTTGTTTAGAAACTTTATCATTAACATCAAACTTGATAATATTTTCTGCTCTTCTAAGTGATGTAATGAATTTTTAAAATAAGAATTAACAACACTCACATTCATACAAAATTTAAAAAAGAACGCAGTTAACAAAATTTAATCATTACGAATGACGTAAAGACGTTTTTAAATGATTTTTTTTTATTTTTGATTCTGATCTAAAACCTAATAATTTATTTTAATTTTTAAATATAAAAATAACACAATTGTATTTATTTTAACAATACAATTTTTTCTAGAAAACTACTAAATAAATAATTTAAATTTAAAATGTACAAAAAATGTATCAACACAGTTAATATCCATTTCTAATCTAACTAATTTTATATAAATTTGTTTTTTTTTTATATATTTATTTGATATATTTAAATTTTACTGAGAAAGACTTCAAAATTAAAATAACAAGATTTTACCCAAACCCAATTTTAATATTGATTTTTAGTTATTTATATAAAAAAAATCAAATTAACGATATTTTTCACTAAACTCTAATTGCAGTTTCACTAAATAAAAACGATGTAAATATAAGTTAAGCTTTTAACAATTTAATTACGAAAACATGTTATTAAAAATTTAAAATTGGTATAAATTCAATATGAATGTAAATTCTGGACGCTGTAATAAAGACGTTATGAGCTATTATAACTCTAGTTTGTTTGTTATAGACAAAAAATATTTAAATAAATAATTGAATTATACTTTTACAGAGTTTCACCTTAATAAAAATTGATCTAATATAACGAACATTAAATTATTAAATATAAAAATAGATTTATTACAAGTAGTCTTAAAATTTGTGCTTTTAACTCTATTTAAAGAAATCTTATTCAAAACATGTACAAATACATTATGTCTAAAAATCTATTTGTTAAATTTTAAAGGATTGCATTTTTAATAATTTTGATAACTTTAATAATCAAGAAAATTTTACACATCTGATAAATTAAACAAATAGAAATTAAAATCAAGAATAATTACTTCATTTCTGTTAAATCAGATACCCGTAATTCCATTCTTGTTTTTAGAGAAAATCTCTTAAATTTTGTGTTTTTCTAATAGTTTTACACAAGATTTCCAAATCACGTTATCAAACAATATTTTGTTAATAAATTTATTTTGACATTAAAAAAAAACAGTAACGTATTATTATACTCTTTAATAAAAATTTACATAAACTTAATCACAACTACAAACATTTAATATTTTAGCATTTAGAAGTCTCTTTTTATGTCAAAAATCTATTTAATTTCAGACTGTCTTGAGAAACTTTGCCATCAAGCATCAAATTTATTAATATTTTTTAATCTTCCAGATTAAATTTAACAACAAAGCGCAACACAATTTTTTTTTATGGGCTATCACCTAAACATAAATTATTCATAGTAAGTTTTCAAAAAACCAGTTAACTAAATTTGATTTTTATGAATGACAATGTTTTAAAAACGTTTTTTAAATGAATTATGATTTTAAATACAATAATTTTAAATATAACACAACGTTTTACAATTCTATTTTCTTTCTAGAAAACTTTGTTGAAAAATTTTAAATCCACAACCAGTTAATACTGTTCATTTCTACTCTAATTTTGCACACCTTTGTTTTTTATAATATTTATTTAATAGTTTCTTCTTTTACTCTTAATTTTACTTAGAAAAACTAACTTCGAAGTTAATTAAACAACATTTTTACCCAAATCCAAGTTAAATCATTTTTTTTGGTTATTAGATAAAAAATAAAATAATAAAATAAATACACAATGTGAATATTTTATTGTATTTTACGTTCTAGAATTTAGTTAATTAGAAAACTTAAAAACTACAAATATAAGTTAAGCTTTTACCAATCTACTAAATTTAAATATTCTATTTCTACATAAAAAAATGTCGTCAATAAACTTTTGAAAAATGGTAGTTATTATTTATACTGTGTTAATCGTGCATCGATAAACAAGAACCATTTCAAAAACTTTTTTTGAAATTTAAGAAACGTTAACAATACAAAATTTACATTTGCAAAACATTCATTAAAAAAATAGTTGCTTGGATATCTTATCGCTTTGTTTTACAACATTTAAAAATGTTTTACATTAGTTTATTTAAAAAACTAAACTATGTTTAGAAACTTTATCATTAACATCGAACTTGATAATATTTACTGCTCTTCTAGTTGATGTAATGGATTTTTAAATTAAGAATTAACAACATTAACATTCATACAAAATTTTAAAAAAAAACGCAGTTAACAAAATTTAATCATTACGAATGACGTAAAGACGTTTTTAAATGATTTTTTTTATTTTTAATGATTCTGATTTGAAACCTAATAATTTATTTTAATTTTTAAATATAAAAATAACACAATTGTATTTATTTTAACAATACAATTTTTTCTAGAAAACTACTAAATACATAATTTAAATTTCAAATGTACAAAAAATCTATCAACACAGTTAATATCCATTTCTAATCTAACTAATTTTATATAAATTTGTTTTTTTTATATATATTTATTTGATATATTTAAATTTTACTGAGAAGGACTTCAAAATTAATATAACAAGATTTTACCCAAATCCAATTTTAATATTGATTTTTAGTTATTTATATAAAAAAAATCAAATTAACGATATTTTTCACTAAACTCTGATTGCAGTTTCACTAAATAAAAACGATTTAAATATAAGTTAAGCTTTTACCAATCGACTTACGAAAACATGTTATTAAAAATTTAAAATTAGTATAATTTCAATATGAATGTAAATTTTGGACGCTATTATAACCTTAGTTTGAGTGCACAAATAACTTTGTTATAGACAAAAAATATTTAAATAAATATTTGAAACATATTTTTACAGATTTTCACCTTAATAAAAATTTCCTTAATATAACCACTATTAAATTATTAAACATAAAAGAAGACTTATTACAATTTGTCTTAGAATTTGTGCTTTTAACTTTATTTAAAAAAATCTTATTTAAAACATGTATGCAAGTCATTATGCCTAAAAATTTATTTTTTTAATTTTAATTGATTGCATTTTTAATAATTTTGATAATTGTAATAATCAAGAAAATTTTACACATTCTGATAAATTAAACGAATAGAAATTAAAATCAAGAATAATTACATTTCTACTAAATCAGAAACCTGTAATTACATTTTTGTTTTTACAGAAAATCTCTTAAATTTTGTCTTTTTATAATAATTCAACACAAGATTTCAAAATCACGTTATGCAACAATATTTTTTTTAATAAATTTATTATGACATTAAAAAACAATAGTAACGTATTATTACACTCATTAATCAAAATTTACATAAACTTAATCACAACTTCAATATTTTAAATGGTAGCATTTTTAGAAGTGTTTTTTTATGTCAAAATCTATTTTCTTTCAGACTGCCTATAGAAACTTTGCCAACAAGCATCAAATTTAGTATTATTTTCTAATCTTATAGATTAAATTTAACAACAAAACGTACACACAATTTTTTTTATGGGTTATTGCCTAAACATAAATAATTCATAAAAAAATTTCAAAAAAACCACATTTAACTAAATTTGATCTTTATGAATGATACAATGTCTTAAAAACGTTTTTTAAATGAATTAAGATTTTAAATCCAATAATTTATTTTAACTTTTAAATATAAAACAGCAATATTTTACAATTCTATTTTCATTCTAGAAAACTTTACTGAAAAATTTTAAATCCACAACCAGTTAATACCATTCATTTTTACTCTAACTAATTTTGCACATCTCTGTTTTTTATAATATTTATTTAATAGGTTCTTATTTTTTTTTAATTTTACTTAGAAAAACTAACTTCGAAGTTAATTAAACAACATTTTTCCCAAATCCAAATTAAATCATTTTTTTTTGGTTATTAAATAAAAAATAAAATAATAAAAAAACAAGGTAAATATTTTATTGTATTTCACGTTCTAGAATTTAGTTAATTTAGAAAACTTAAAAACTACAAATATAAGTTTAGCTTTTATCAACCTACTAAATTTAAATATTCTATTTTTACATAAAAAAATGTCGTCAATAAACTTTTGAAAAATGGTAGTTAAAAATTAAACTGTGTTAATCGTGCATTGATTAATAAAAACCGTTTTAAAAACTTTATTTAAATTTAAGAAACATTAACAGCACAAAATTTACATTTGCAAAACAATCATTAAAAAAATAATTGCTTTGATATCTTATCGCTTCGTTTTACAGCATTTAAAGATGTTTTACATTAGTTAATTTAAAAATTTTGTCAATCGAAAATTAAAAATACAATAATTTTAGAGGTTTTTAACGTGCACCTTTCTTTGATTGACTACCTCTAATTTAAATTAACATTTTTTATTCATAATTTATGCAAATGATTTTGCGCAACGTAATTATGCAATAAACCTGCGTTCGTAGTCATTGTTTAAGTCATTTTTTTGTTGCACTTTGGTGCAAACAGACCTCACAGTTTTTTTCAAGTTTTACATGACATCTGGTAAATATTTTAATTCTGGATACTTATTGCAAGGTGTAAAAAATGTAATCTAGATATTGTAAAACTAGAAAAACAATATACAAATGTGTACCTACAATATCGTTCGAGTATTCTAAAGTCACAAATGTTTTTCAAAGTTTAACTGACATAAAATATATATTATAATTATATATAGAGCTAATATTTATGTTTAATCAGTATCTAAGATTTTCATGCTTATTTTTAACTGTCTAAATTTACTTTTTCATAGATGTTAAACGTTAAATTACACAAGGAGAATATAAAATTGAGACATCTGCGTTTGAATTGAATTGAAAAACTAATTGCTGTAAAATTTCTAGCTGTAAAATTACTAGTAATGCTAGTATGTATTTATGATTTTAATCTTTGCCAAATATTTTTGTGGCATTCTAAACGGGTTTACACAAAATATTTTTTAGTAAATTTTGTAGAATTCTTGTCAACATTGAACATCTGAAGAAATATATTATGTACCTGCTTTTGGGTACTGAGGTCAGAAACAGTTATATAAACCCTGAACAAGAATAAGAAAAGTTTTCTTTAATAATATGCATTTGGATTTCGTGTTTGCAGTTTGCGAAATTTAAATGTTTATATCGAGTTTTAGTGCAACGTAATTGTATAATTAGGTAAGTGCCTATTAATTTTCTTATTTTTTATTTTTGCATCATGTTTTCTAAATATAGAAAAGCAAAGTTTTGTAAATAATTTATTTTAACGCAGCAAATACACCATAAATTCGATGTTTGCTTAGTTGGCCGTTCAACGCTTACATAAAATAATTCAAAAAAATTTTAACGATCATCACTAATAAGAAACATAAATTAAAAAAATTCTTACTTTTCGAGCATTGGCGATTTATCAAATAAAAGCGATTAACTTACAATTGTAGTTAAATTTCATATTATTTGATCAGATGTACACACGGTTAATTTAAAGTATTCATTAAGTAAATTTTGGGTTTTATTTTATCATTACTTAAGTGCAATTTTGCGGTCAAAGTTTGTGTATTAAAAAAAAATTTGTAATTTCATTACTTATTTCCGGTTCATGTTTTGCCTCGGATTTGCATTTTAATTTTGTTAATTTTGTTAGTGCGCTATTTTAATTAATGATTATTTTTTATTAAATTCTGTAACTCAATTTAAATTATTAGTGATTTTGGTTTTGTTTTAAAACTTTTGTTGTATTAAGTTGGAACCAAAACTACTAAAATTATAAAATTTTTAATTTAACCCAACCCCAATAATGTTCAATATGGATCCATTCTACGATTCGAAAATTTTAATTTAGATAAATACTATGTACTTGTCATGCGTACTAATAACTAAGGATTTTCAACATTTAATATCCTTTATAATAAATAATAAAAATAATGAAAATATTAGCTAAATAAAAAAACAGTAAATTATGTAAAAGCGTATCACAAATTAAAAATACACATCAGTAAACATAAGAAAACAATAAATAAAAACAACTTTGTTTTTATCAATATATGTATATACAATGTCATACTTATCCACGGTTTATTATAGAAAATTTTGGTTTATTTACTTCATTATTTAGAAAGTATGAAAAACTCATGAATTTAAAATAATCAAAAACGTCTGAATTCAACATTAACAATAACTTTTTTAGCAATAAACTATTGAGTGCGTATACAAAAAACAAAAAAAATATACGACTTTAAGAAGCATAATGACAATAACAAGACGTGTCAACAAGTGCATTTTGCAAAAGCTCTTAAAATTGTAAACAATGTTATTAAATTTAAAAACAACAAGTCGATTTACATTCAGGTTACCTTAAAACAAACAAGTTTTTTTTTAAACCAAATTAGTTTGTTAAATCAAATGTATATCACAAATTTCTTAAATTATTGTTAAATGTTTTATAATTTAAAACCAACAACTGACACTTGTAAAATATAAAACAGTGATCAGTTGCATCTGACTTTTATATGGATTAATAGCTACCGAAAAGATTAAATCTTTATGTAAAAAACACATTTAAATAATACAATATTGTTAGTTTAGCCATCGGCAACTACAACTGTTTTAAACAATGCACGTAATAATTAATTTACGAAAGTTTTAATTGTAAATGTTTGAATTACAAACCTACACCTAAATTTTGCGAAAACAACTAACAAGAAGTAATTTAAACTTTAAATGTAGTTACTCACTTCTTTTTCTATGTGTGTTTTTAATATACAAACATGAAACAAGAAAAGTTTGTATAATAAATAAATCAATTGTTTAATCGACATTTTTTTAGAATTAGTCATAATTGCATGACTTTTAATTGAATACAACTTATATTTATTAAAACATATGTTAGAGTTTACACGTAAATTAGTCAATTACTATATGAAAAAAAAATCTGAGATAAAATTTTAATAATTAGAAAAGTTTAATTGTCTGTTCTAAAACAATTTTACCACAAAAAATTAAAGGGCAATTAATATTATAACGGTAAGTAACGCTAAAACTAAATTAAATAAAAACTTTAATTAAAATTTGCTAATGATAAGGTTAGTTTTCAAACACTAATTTAATTTCAATATTTTTTTGAAGAAACGTTTTGCGTTTAATTCTTTTTGTGTGAAGTAATAAATTTCTTATCATATGTAGTTTAATTAAACTAAAAAAATTATGTATCAAAGCATAAGTATAATTTGCTTATAATATTATAAAACAATGTGTAAATAAATAAAATCCGGGATAATAGTATTTTAATAAAAGTAAATAATACACACACATATATATATATACTCGTTTTTTCCATCCATAACTAGTATTTTATATTGAAAAACAATAATCAAAACTCACCCTTTCAATGATGAAAAAGGATGTTAGTTATCAAATAACTGTTATTTCATACCAATTATTATAAACACGAATAAATTATCGCACAACACTAATTTTTCAAATTCACTAACAACACTAATTAATTATCACTATACGTTAATTTACCATAATTAATATTTAAGTTAAATTGTACATTAATGTCTGGAAAAATTACTTTAAGTGGAATATAAAGCTCAACGCTCCTACCAAATTAGGCGGGATAGTAAGTCATTACGATTTCGCCGTTGTGGATACGGAGAAAAAGCTCCCGAACCGTCAAGTAAGCACAAGTTCCGCTCTCGACGGAAAAGCTACCGGTATTGACTGTAGCGCCTCAAAACGGCGTACGAACAATTACGAAATTAAACGAAGCAATACGACGTCTTGCAACTTATTGATGTGAATACCGGCCCTTTTTGACAGGGGTTTTCAAAATTTTAGGGTAGTTTGTAATTTGCTGCTGTTTTATTGAATTTTCAAGTTGAAAATTGTAATTTGCATGTTGTATTATTTTATGGCTTTACTCGAATCCGAACACCCAAAACTCTATAATTTAGTTAATAAAGGGTAGTTAATTTAGCATCTAATAATAATTTTTTTTTAGTTTAAGTAGAAATTAGTTTACCTGTTCAAATATTTTCGATTAAAACAGGTCAAGCGTCTATGAAAATGTTTAACGTTTAAGTAAAATATACAAATCTACTTTATAATAAATGTTTAATAAATATTAATTTTGTTTAATACAACATAAGAGTTACATTTATATAAGGATATTAATTGCATTAAAAAAATTATTTATAAAATAACTACATTTTTTTAAATAGCTTCTTGATACTAAATTAATAATCTTATTATGTGATGTCTTACGAATGAACTATTCTATTATCATAGAATAAATTAACTTAAGGCGATGCTGTGATA
This sequence comes from Aquatica leii, assembly GCA_035610365.1. Taxonomy (NCBI): domain Eukaryota; kingdom Metazoa; phylum Arthropoda; class Insecta; order Coleoptera; family Lampyridae; genus Aquatica; species Aquatica leii. The sequence continues at coordinate 17,652,125 of CM069432.1, forward strand.
ATTTAAAAATGTTTTTATACTTTAAAAAATCGTAACGTTAGCATGTATCAGCAAACATCGCATATTGAAAGATTACCATTAATAACAAAAGTAGCTTAAGTGTTTCTATTTTCTTTCAAGTGTAAACCTGCTTGATAATGCAAGAAGTATTGGACTTATTTATTCTTTTTATGTAACTTAAAAACTACATAAATACGTTGACCAGAATTTTTGGTAAGCAATTAGAAACTTTTGTTTGCACAAACTATCAAATTAATAACGATTAAATATACTTTGCTTTGAATATAAAATACAAAAAAAAAGTAAAATTTACATATCTTCTTTAGTGAAAGTGTATAGCTTTTCAGCAAAAACTAAGAAAATCTTTATCTAGACAATTACGGCAATTGCATTTCCTCTGGACATTTACAACAGCAATTGAGTATATTCCGGGCAAGGAAAATCTGGCAGCGGACGCTTGAATAATCACTGGTCTGCATGAAAATCGGCCCTGATACCATTCTTGACGATTCTTATGTAAAATGACTTCCTGAATCCAAAAATGAGCTCCGTTTTTACCCATCACCCACCTATTTTGGGGGGACCCCATTTTTATTTTATTTTTTGCATTTTTTTTAGAATTTTAACTTATAGCCGTTAAACATTCCAAAGCAGGTAATAAAATTTATACCAAAGTATATGGCAAAAGTTTTGCTATAAAATGTATATAGAAACAAGAATAAAATACAAATATATAAGAACAGTAAAAAAATATCAATAAACAGTTAGGAAGATTCACTGCACGACGCTGGCGATCTCAATACCACATGCAGGTTTGAACAGGAATTTTCGACAGGCTTCAACTTGCATTATTCTTCTCATTATACTATATTACATTGTTTGCTTAACTGCTTCGATCAGTACATTTATAGCTGTTGCAGAGTTAACTTGACGACGTTTTAGACGTGCTGGATTTTGTGTTTAATTTTTGTTCATTTGTGTAAAACAGTAAAACTACTTTTACTCCGGATTTTTTTAAGTGACTAAGTGTGATTTGTGGTTAATGTCGGGCGTTGAATTACTGTTTAACTATGCCACGCAAGTGTAAAAATCATCCCGATAGCTTCTGCTATGTCTGCAAAGATTTAACTTTAAAAGCGCAACGAAAACCCCTTTCTCCGCTTGTTAAAATAGCTTATAAATTGTACTTTGATTGTCAAGTTGGCGACCAGGACAAGTCTAGGGCTCCATCAGTTTGCTGTACGACTTGTTACAGTAGTTTGACCAAATGGCTCAAAGGTAACCGTAAATCAATGCCATTTGCTGTGCCCATGGTTTGGCGTGAACCTCGCTGTCATCTTACAGATTGTTATTTTTGTGACTTCCACCGTCGGGTTTTCGAGCAAAAGTAAGCATACAATTCAGTATCCTAATATTCCGTCAGCTCTAAGACCTGTTCCTCATAACGATACTTTGCCAATCCCAGAGCCCCCAAACAGTTATACTGTAGATCCGGAAATTGATTTAAAAGACTCTGAGCCGCAACCTGGGGCTTCGAATGATACGTTCAATGATGATGAAGAGTATTCCGCAGATTTAGTTTCTCGGCAACCTCACCTCCTCACTCAATCGGAATTAAATGATCTTGTCAGAGGTTTGCAGTACCCAAGACTAAATCTCAGCTCCTAGGATCGCGACTTCAACAGTGGAATCTCTTAGAAAAGGGAGTAAAAATATCTTCTTACAGGACCAGACAAGCAACCCTGAAATGTCTTTTCTCAGAAGATAAAGGTTTAGTGTTCCGCTCTAATGCAAATTTATTGATGACAGAGCTACAGATGCCATGTGACCCAGATAAATGGAGACTGTTTATAGACTCATCAAAAACAAGCTTAAAAGTTGTCCTGTTGGCAAATGGGAATGACTTCCCATCAGTTCCAGTTGCATACTCTGTCGATATGAAGGAAACGCACGAAAACATCTTCAGAATCCTTGATAAAATTAGTTATCATGATTATAAGTGGAAACTTTGCGCTGACTTAAAAGTTGTTGCTCTACTCACGGGCCTGCAATCAGGATTCACAAAATATTGCTGCTTCCTTTGTGAATGGAATAGCTGAACCCGAGATAAAAATTGCATCGTACGGGACTGGCCTCTGCGAGAAAATCTTATTCCTGGTCAGAAAAATGTCGCCCACAATCCTTTGGTTCCGAAGGAAAATATTTACTTACCACCTTTACACATCAAACTTGGATTGATCAAGCAGTTTGTGAAAGCAGTGGCGCATTTCAATTTTTGAAAACTACATTTTCTCGTCTTAGCGAAGCTAAAATCAAAGAAGGCGTTTTTGTTGGTCTCCAGATTAGACAACTCTTCCAAGATTCGATGTTTATTGAACACCTAAATCGAAAAGAAAACGAGCTTGGCTTGCATTTCAAAACGTTTGTAAGAACTTCCTAGGTAACCACAAAAGTGAAGATTATGTCGCTCACGTCGAGGAACTGCTTTTAGCGTACAAGGACATAGGATGTAACATGTCTCTTAAAGTTCACTTCCTTCACTCGCATCTGGATTTTTTTCCTGAAGATTTAGGAGCAGTCTCGGATGAACACGGGGAACGGTTCCATCAAGACATCGCTAAGCTGGAGAAGAGATTTTCAGGGAAGTGGAATGCAAGCATGTTAGCAGAGTACTGCTGGTTTTTGAAACGTGAGATGTAATGATGAATATCTTTTTATTCATTACTGTTTATAGCTAAAATAGTTCTTTTCCCATTTAAATTAAATTCATGTCCATATATTTATTATTATAATAATTATTATAACTATTATTATCGTTCGATAAATAAATTATAATTAATTTATCGAAAAGTGGTAAAATTAGAGATTTGTGGCTCCCTCGAAAATGGTGGGTGATGGAAGAAAACGGAAAACATATTTGGATTCAGGACGTCATCTTACATAAGAATCACCCGGAATAGTGTCAGGGCTCGATAAAAAAAATTTTTTTGCAGACCAGTGTAATTGGACAACATTCCCTAGCTTGTGTTGCCTGCCAACACGTCAAAATGGGCAAACACAAAGAAATACAGTTTGAATGTTCGTTGTTTCACAGCACAATTACTGGGCATTCACCAAATCAAAACCACCGCATATCATTCCTATGGGAATAGAAAAATTGAACGGTGGCATATAGATTTCAAATGTTCACTAAAAACATAGTTATAGTTAACAAAGAATTAGATCTGCATTGTTCTAGAGCAGAGGTTCCCAAACTTTTTTGTGTCGTAGACCCCTTGTCATGTTTTCCGGTTTTGCGTACACCCCCTACTTACCTGATATTGATTTTTTGTAAGTTTCTAACTGTAGTGAAGTTTAAAGTTAAAAACTTAAAATAAAATTACATGTTAAGTTTTATACATTTATTAATTAAATTTCAATTAAAACTACTCAAAATAAAATTTTGTATCTGTTATGTAAAATATACGTAACATAAAATAAACAAAAAATAAACTAAGCAATAAGTAAATGTTTTTAGTGAGAAGGATGAACCTGATGCTTTAAAATAAATTATCAACATTTGGCGTCAATTTTGTAAGGTTTAATCTTAAATCGCATCAACTAATGATATCCAGTCTGTTTCTTTTTTTCGTTAGAAGATTGGTAACAGCACTAAACCCCCTTTCCACTAGGAATGACAATGGAAAGAAAATTAAAAATTTCTTCGCTATATTCCATAATACAGGATAAGTAATAATTGCTGATATCCGTTTCTAAACTGAACCTTAAGTTCTTCGTTTATACTTAGTTCAGTCAGTTCCTCTTGTATTATGACTTTTCATTCTTTTATGTCACCATATGGGTTAATTATCCACGATGGTATTACCATAGTCAAAACATCCTCAAACCTAGTTTCAAAATCTGAATAGAGGACATTTAAATGTTGAACCTAGGTTGAAATGTCGTTTTCATGGTAGTTTGTCTGTGACAAATTGGGGAACTGGGAAAATTCACCCCGTCCGTCCGTAGTAACGCTGATAAAATGGACTGTTTTAATCAAACTTAGACTGTCGCCTTGTAACTGCAAATTAACCATATTAAATTTTTCTAAACAAATCTGTTTTTCGCTTCATTAAACTGTTTTTTAAAATTTTATCTTTAGTATCCAGAAACTCCAAAATATTCTCAAAAAGTGCAAAAAATCTTGTCAAACATAAGCCTTTTGACAGCCAGCGTATTTCAGTGTGAAGGAGTAATTGATGAATGTGTTCGTCATTTTCTTCGCACAACTGCGCAAATAACCGCGTATTCAACGCGTTGCTTCAGATTCGGTTTACTGAATCAATGACTAATTGAAGAGATTCATGCAATCTAACACTCAAATTTTTAGCAATTAAATGTTGTCGATGAATGACGCAATGTACTGCTAACACCCCTGACACATTTTGTTTTAAACAGCTTATAAATCCACGATAACGTCCAACCATGGCAAGTGCTCCATCTGTAGCTACTGATATTATAATTGATAAGGGGATTGCAGTTTCAATGAAGTAACTTTTCAAAACATAAAATATTGATTCATCTTTAGTGTTGGTTGTCAAAGTTCTTGCGAAGAGCAGTTCTTCGTAGATTTCTTGATTCATAATAAAACGAACATATGCCAATAATAAAACTGCATTACCAGGTAAAGTTGACTCGTCCAGTTGTATAGAGAAATGGGTCGTTTGCAAATAATTACACAAGAAGCTTTTAATAACAGAACTATCTCCGATAGTATGCGGTTTTGCGGATTTTGCTATAAGTAGCGAGATATTGTACGACGCTCGCAAACCATCATCGTTTCTTTGTGACGTCGAAGCAAACATTCTGTGCAGGGTGGGTCTCTTCTAAGGTTTTTCTTTGAGTGTTTGAAATTATTTCAAATCTTTATCTGTTTTATTAGGGTGACATCTTCTCAAATGATTCTGCAGCTTAGATGGTTTCATAGCGTCATTGCCCAAAACTTTTTTCCATAAAAGGCACATAGGCAATTGTTTGTCCGACAATGATGGAATGAAGCCAAATTTCAAATAATCAACACTGTACTGTCTACATATTTGCTTAGATTCGGACATGTCATCAGTCATCTGTAGGCAAAATTAATCTATTTAAATAAGACATAAAGTCCAGCAGCTGTATATTAAAAAATCAAAGTCAAATTAAATCGTATGGTCTTAGATTTTATGGCAAGCATAGGCGTACTGACATTATAAATGAAGGTGAGAAGGGGAATGTTATGAATGTTACTTAAGGTTTTGATATGATGGAACTTTAAGGAAATTTGAAAGTAACATGACAAAAAATGTTAAAATAAAATATTATACAACGAATAATAATAAATCGTTATGCAATTTATCTCTACGTACATTCGACTGTCATGTGTAAAAATTCATTGGTTCTACTTTAGCAATAATACAAAAATTTTAATTTTAATATAGGCAAGTATATACAGTGCAATATCCATAATCCGAATTTCCGTAATCCGAACATTCCAGTAATCCGAATATATGTATTTATAAAAAAATAATAAATGCCTAGCAAGGTCATAAATAAGTAAATATTGACACACATACATATTTATTTATGTAACCGGCCAAAATATGTGGTCTAATTCCAAAATAATTTTTTAAAAATATGTTTCCTATATGTAAACCTTTAAATTTTATGAAAAAAAAAACAAACAAATGAGAATGTGTATTGGAAATTCTTCAATAAACACGCAGGTGTACAGTAGTGGATTTCTTATTTTCTTAATTTATCTTTCAAAGCAGTATCATATTAAATGTTAATAATAAAATACATACGTAATATGTATGTACAGTTGTGTTTTTTTAGATTTTTCCGAAAACATTCCATAATCCGAACATCTCCTTGCAGCAATTAGTTCGGATTACGGAAATTGCACTGTAATTATAATAACGATTGCTAAAACTTTGAAAAAGAAACTATTAAGGAGTACTCGTGTAATTTTGCTTGATTTGAATATTAAACTACTAATAACTGAAGTTATGATTGGTGTAATTTATCTATCTTTGCTAACAACGAGTACAAAACTAAAATTTAATAAAAAATAATGTATTTACTTTTCTCCGGCACTCTCAAACAAAAGAACACTGATTCTCTATAATTTGTGTGATAAACTACCAGTTTACATTTTTTAAATATTTTCTTAGCACTTTCTTTTCCAGATTCAGGAAACGAATAAACGTATTTGTCTCACGTTCGTATTTATAGAGTGACGAATTGAACAAGTCACTGCAAGTTCGCGAAGCTCTGAGACTGTGCGTATCCTTCGACTTAACAACATAAATTTCCCCAGTGTTTGTCGTAGTTATTCTTTAAAAGAAGGATAATCCTGCAGGTTTCCAACCCTTGACGGTGTATAAGATAATAACGTTATCAATAATGTGACGTCATAGAAGTTTTCCAACGATGCTACCTGCTAGTTATCTTCGGTGATAACGGTAAACATGTGGTAGGTACCAATATTCGCTACAGACAATTAGCAAAATCAAAGTAAACCCGCAATAAAAAAAAATGTACACCACTTACCCCGTTTCAACCTTACAAAGGTACTTGAATATTTGCGTGAAACAATCTTAAGGTGAAGGTTGCCCCGGGCGTTAAAGTACAGAACTTGTAGATGGTCTTGCAGAAAGTGAAGTAAAAGTGTTGTCTAAAATTTGACAGTCTCGGCGAAAGAGTAGGGGAATTCTCCGGACAAATTTCATACTTAAAGAGAAATTTTCATACTCGCGAATTGAACTACTAATTTTTAACATAACAAGGTTCAAAATGTATTGCGACCACAACGCGAATGCCTACATCCTAGAACTTACACAATTTTATAAACACATATAATACATTTTTTACTTATAGGTACTATCAGTGTATGTTGAGATCCACTATCGTGGACCCCATTTTCATTTAATTAACCCCCAATTTTTTTTTCGTTGACGTAGACGCAGGTTCTCATAGATTCCTGGGGGTCGACATAGACCACTTTAGGAATCACTGTTCTAGAGTTTGATACAAGTTAGACCAAAGTTTTGTAAGGAACATATATTCGGCTACCTGCCAATTTTATTGTCCAGCAACCAAAGTTGACGCAACCGGACATGCCAATTTCCATTACTAAACTGCAAGAAGCAATAAAGCTCATTTGGCCCATAATAACTAAACACGATGCCAAACCAAAAATATTTGTTCTTCAAGAATAATGGCTAATAAAAACGTTTTTATTACGCATAATGTGGTGCGTAAGAGCATTTAATTTATTTGAAATGGATAATTTAACGTTATCAATAAACCACCAAATTTGTTTACTGTGCAAACAGCTCGTTGTGCAAAAAACTACAGCACTGGACCGAATTAAGCTGACCTACCGACCTCCAAATCCATTGAATACAAATGAGGTTAAACACCTTATACGTGTATTACTTAAAGGAACGGTTTGTTCAGACTCAGTCGGATAGACTAGGTAGCGGAAACGTGCTTAGAGAGCACGCGGTTTATTGAGACGCTTGCCTTATGGCTTATTTTTGCTTTTAGGCATCCAACCAAGTTGGTAGGAAAAGGATTTAGACGAACGGAAAGGAAACAAGAGAGGCAAAGTTAGTCCAAGCAGCATCGGCTAAAAAGAAACTAAAAAGGTTGCTTAATTAAAAATAATAAAAGTAAATTGATTTTAAAATAAATTTGTGCTATTAATAAATTAAAAACTAAATACCTACTTTGCCGGCGCATACTTGTAAAATATAAAACTAACACTATGCATATACGTTAGAACGGAGACTAAACTTATTTATTGATGGCTCTTGTATCTCTTTGAAAATTATTTCTAAACGTTAACATCAGGTATCAGTCTAAGGATGTTCTGAAGGGAATCGGAAAAGGCGTTGATAATAACTAGTAAGGCAGTACGATCATAATTGAATTTGTAACAAGGGAGAATCCGATGTGCCAGGGTATCAGAAACAACACACGACAAACAGCTGTAATCATCCAAAACGCTAATGTGTTAAATAATAAAATCCGCCGTGTGGAAAGAGGATTTGGACTACCTTTCTCACCATTTTGACACGTATAAAGATATTCGCAATTAGTAAATATGCGTTACGCCCTTTCTGGGTCTGTATCCCACATCCGCTGCCATTCACTCAAAATAAAGATCTTGAAATGGCGTCAGCAGTTGAAACAGACGGAAAATTGTTTAGCGAAATCTACCAGTCAAGGGAATTACACGTGTCAGCTTTGCCAAGAACTTTTGTGCAGTAAATTGTTTGCAAAAGATATGTAGGAAAAACTGCTTAGATATGACACAGAGGATATCTACGGGAACGGTACTATAAGCCATAAAGATAGTTGTTAAGAACAGGGATGAAAGCTAGTTTCCTAATCACGTGGAAATGTCAAATTCTATGATACGAAATGTTTGGGCCATAAAGGAGCATGGGAATGACTGCATTGTCAAAGATATTCGCAAGATGTTTAGAAAGTTTAATTTCAAGTACTGTAGTTACGTCCTCCTATTATATTTAATTAATGAATTGGTTAAGAACACTCTTCACTTAGGAGGGGCAAATTAAACCACTTTAGATTTTTTATATGGCGACGTTTCGTGCAGCCATGTGTGCACTTCTTCAGGCCACTGAAATATATTGTACGTAAGTTACAAATTTCTTATTACATAGTAAATAATACGTTTTAGGTACAAAACAAGAAACTTACACAAAAAGTTGGAGTGGAAACGTCCTCAAATCCAAACAACATGACAAATAATACACAATATAAATAACACGAATAAATTGTTAAAATATTATTAATAAGGTCAATAATTAAAATGGTGTATATGAACAATAACAAAGAATGACAAACAATTGACACGACATGTATAATCAAATTAAGAGGGAAAATTGTCAATGTGGTTACCAACTTCGTTAACAATAAAACTAACAAATGTCAGACACCACAAGACCTTTACATTAACAAACTAGTGACATCTACACAAAAGTTTATTAAAACACACAAAGACATTCTTATTACAAAATCGGACAAAGGCAATGCTACAGTTATTATTCATAAAGACGAATATAAAGAGAAAATGTTGACTTGACTAAATGACGAAAACATCTATAAAAAGACTAACGTAGATCCTACTAACAAATATCAAAATACAAACAACAGACTATGCAGACGACTATATGACAATGGACACATCGACTTTATTACTTATAAAAGACTTGTAACGTACACAAGTACACCTCCCAAGTTATACGGTTTAATAAAAATACATAAAGATGAACATCCGGCCAGACCTATTGTTTCTTGTATAGGAGCTCCCACGTATGAATTATCTAAATATGTTTCTAGTATAATTCAAAACATTTCTTACTTATTTGATCATAACATAAAGAACTCCTATGAACTTATTGAAAAAACCAAAAGTATTACTATACCGAGTAATTATAAAATCATATCGTTTGATGTTACATCTTTATTCACAAACATTACTAAAGATCTTATTGTGGAATTAATAAATAAATATTGGGATGATTTGAGGGGCCATACAACTTTAGAATTAGTTGATGTAGTCTGGATTATCGAACTTCTTTTGAGTCAAGTTATTTTACATTTGATGACAAGATGTATACTCAAAAATTTGGTACTGCCATGGGTAATCCTGCGTCACCTATATTGGCTAATCTTGCTATGCATGACCTACTTAAATACGTAAACAACAATTTATCATATACACCGGTCTTTTTATTTTGTTACGTTGATGATATTGTTGCATGTATATCCGAAACAGAAATCCATAACACTCTTAACACTTTTAATAGTTACAATCAACACTTGAAATTCACTTATGAAGTTGAACAAAAAGGTTCATTACCATATTTAGATGTTAGACTTAGTAAGGATACTAACACGGGTTGTATAGTTAGTGAATGGTATACTAAACCCATAGCCTCTAACAGAACGTTAAATTACTTTTCCAAACACCCACACCATCAAAAGATTAATACGATCAAGGCTATGAAAAATAAAATATTAAGTTTAAGCAGTCCACAGTTTGTTACGAAAAACCTTAACTGCTTAAAGAACATATTAAGGAAAAATACTACCCGAATAACATAATAAACAGAATACTCATACACACTAACACAACGAATAATAATAATACTCCACCACCAATAAACCCATCCATTACTAACCCTAATACTATCCCTAATACTAACGTTATTTACACAAAAATAATAAATGTTCCAAACCTTACAAAAAGAATAATTCCGATTATTAAAACCAATCACATTAAAATAACAACTTACAACACTAATACTATCTATAACATGCTGTACAGTAGAACTAAAGATAAAACTAACACAACTGAAAAACATGATGTAGTGTACAAGCTAGATTGTATGGGATGCCAAGCGTGTTACATAGGGCAAACGAAACAGAAAATAAAAAATCGGATAAATAATCACATGTATGATTGTAATAAGAAAAAGGGCGAAACTGCGTTAGCGTTACATCATATCAATACGGGACATAATTTTGACTTCAACAATCCTAAAATTTTAGACAGAGATTGTAACTATAAAAAGCGATTAGTTTCAGAGATGATATTCATCAACGTTTACAAAAACAACATTAACTTTAATACAGACACGAATAATTTAAGTAATGTATACAACAATTTAATATCAAAGATTGGTTATTAGCTTCATATAGGTGTATTAAATTCGCGGTATTTTTCGTTTCTTATCTTACTTGATTACCTTGACATTGCAAATATAATTTTTGATTATACATGTCGTGTCAATTGTTTGTCATTCTTTGTTATTGTTCATATACACCATTTTAATTATTGACCTTATTAATAATATTTTAACAATTTATTCATGTTATTTATATTGTGTATTATTTGTCATGTTGTTTGGATTTGAGGACGTTTCCACTCGAACTTTTTTGTGTAAGTTTCTTGTTTTGTACCTAAAACGTATTATTTACTATGTAATAAGAAATTTGTAACTTACGTACAATATATTTCAGTGGCCTGAAGAAGTGCACACATGGCTGCACGAAACGTCGCCATATAAAAAATCTAAAGTGGTTTAATTTGCCCCTCCTAAGTGAAGAGTGTTCTTAACCAATTCATTAATTTAATTTCAAGCTTGAGTATTTGTAGAACAAATGCAAGACTTTCTTATATCGTCTTAGTGTAAAGCAAAAAACCATAAATTTAATCTTGTTTGCAGAAGTAATTTTTTTATTACTGCCAGTCCAGCTATTTACAGCCATAAATTAGATTTTGCCTCTAACTAAGTCTCGTCGGAAATTAGTTGACACTATAACAGTAATGTCGTCCGCATAAACAACAATGTCGCAGTATGCTGGTAGGTTTTTGTCCAGGATATCGTTTACAACTAGATTCCACAAGCTCGACCCAAAAACCGAGTTTTCTGGGCAGCCCTTCGTCAGTCGTTTAGTAACAACTGAACATGAAACGTTCGCAGAATGTGTTGTTGATCTGTTTGATAAATAGCTATGACTGAAGCGCGTAGCATAGATAGGTACTCTCTTAACGACTTTAATTATAAAAATCCACTATATATTATTAAACGCTTTAGAAACGTCTACAGAAATATCTAGCCTGTACCTGGAAACATTTGATTGTACAACAGTCATTAATTGACGGGCGGCGTTTGTCGTCGTTTTGCCAGGAACAAAGCCATATTGACTAGGATAGATAAGCTGTTTGGCAGAATCTTGTAGTGTATCTTTTTAAAAAGTGAAGAAGTGCCCTTTCGAATAGTTAACAATGGTATCGGGCGATACCAGTTGGAGTTTATGAGATCTTTCTTTCGGGTTTATGAATAGTGATTAGCTTGCCATTTTTTAGATGGTAGAATAATAACCGTTTTCTATGCAAGAGTTGAACAGATCAATAATCATAGTTAACAGAAAATGCTCTCAAAACATTACAATGAATTCCGTCAGATCCAGGAAAGCTTTGCTCTGAGGAATTTTGCATGAATTGGGCATAACGGGAGTTGTCCGTCGATGTATCTTTGTCTGGGAATAATGTGGATATTATTATTTTAATTGTGTCTTGCTCCGAAATAGTGTATCTGTTGTCGTCTTTAACTAACCCCCACGGACTCGACGCCAGGCTCTTTTCTACAAAACTTTGCTAGGAGTTATACTTAGCTGTTTTTACTGGCAGTTTTTACCGGTAAAACGCGGCCTTATACAAGGCAAACCATTGATGTTTAATGTCTGTTGGTTTTTTTTTTATTGGTGTTTTCGCAAACAACCCACCGCCCGCTTTAACCTATTTAACTTAAGACTCTACACCAGCTCTAGAGCTTATAAATATTCTATTCAAGCCACGGTGGCAATAGTCAAGAATTATCTCGTTCAACTTATCACGGTGTCTACAGATTTAGGATCGTGGCACAGTGCACCAAGTGGAAGATAAAAAGGAATTGAACTTGCAATAGCAATATTTAGGCAAATAGGATCTATGCGCTTAGAATCATAGATTCTCTTAAGGATATGTGTAAGGTTAGGGACATTTACGATTAATTTAAACCGTTACTCGGTGGTCACTTTCAATCATATTAGATATGACTAGTTAGTCTATAATTTCTTTGTATAAACAAGGAGACGCTAAAGTAAAATCTATGTTTGCTGTACTTAAATGGCTAGCAAAACTAAACGGTTGGTGAGGTTTGTTGACCACACAGAGGTCACGTTTACCCACGAGGTTCATCACACATCGCCCCAGTTCGTAAATCACCGGAGAGTGCCAAAGCGGCGATTTCGAGTTAAGTTCACCTGCTATAATATTAACAAGAATGTCTCTTAGTTTATCAAAAATTTTGTCTAAGTGTTGGAGATGAATAGAAACATCTTCACTTGGCGGCCAATAAACGCCGACAATTGCCTAGGAGTTGTTTCCAACCGTACCCATGGTTACTGCATTGCCGTCATTTGTTAAATAGTTAAGTGTCGCCACTACAACGGGTCTTAAACTATTGAAAACAATAGCAGAGTAGTACCGCATAAAAAAGGATGCGGCAATCCTGTTGACGAGTTCAGCCGCACTAACAAACTTGTACTCTGAAGCTGAACTTAACAGGTATGGCGTATGTATGTATATTACTGTCAGATGAAACACTCACAGCTTTAATAGCCGCAACTCGAGCCTTTTTAGGTATGCTGGGCAAATGTTAGAGGACGCCATGTGTTTGACGATGTCTTTTTTGTGATTATTGCTAACTCAGTTAGCGTATGTAGGGTCTTGATCCAAATTAAAACATGTTTTTGATTCGTGTACAACATATAAACGACGCGATGCCAGTATCGTCAAACTTCAGGATAAGTTTCAAGTATCCAATCACAGTTTGTCCTATTTATCGGTAACACTAAAACAAAATGGAATTTCAGGATGCTCGTTAGCTAAATACAGCATTTCATCGGAAGCGTCGTGAGAGTTTTGCGAAATAGAGGCATCTTTTACCAGCTCAAAGGACTGGTTTAAAGGAACGTCCAGGATAAAATGTCTAGGTAACGACTTGCTTTGGAGTTTAACCACAAGCTTGTTCTAGGATGAGCAAAGATATTTTTCTTAAGTCCGTTTTTTTTCCGATTCTAGTCAAATTAAGGATTTGCCAGTTTTAGTCACTCGGTCTAGATTAAGGCCGTATTTTGTAATAAAAAATTACTCCGAATAAAAAACGTATAATAAAAAATTGAAAATACATTTAATAAAACTAAAAATAATATTAAATTAAATTGTAACGTTGGTCGAAAAGCCAATAATTCACAGTAAATCAAAAACATTTAATAACACAACATGTTTCGGCCGAATGACAATAACAAATACAATTAAATTATTATTGAGGCCATCATCAGGTGAACATCAAAAGGTTGTAACATTTTCAAAAATTTTTAAGTTATTAATTAAATTATTCCATAACAAACATTAATATTAAAATTGAATCATTAAGCTACATAATAAATTAAAAACAATTTTAAATTTTAAAATTTATAAAGATTTGAAAAACATGTGCCCAAAATGGCCATGTTGATTGAAATTTCAATGTTGTGTTATTAAATGTTTTTGATTTACTGTGAATTATTGGCTTTTCGACCAACGTTACAATTTAATTTAATATACTCACCAATAATATGGACCCGTTCAAGAATCTAAAAATAATAATTTAACCACGGCAGCAATCGAAAGCACAGACCTCTGGGTGTGAGCTGAATGCAAGTAAATACACAAACGTGAACTCCTTTAATTTATTAACTATAACATAATACACTATTTACATTAAAGAAAATGAACAATATTTGAATTAAACATATCAGAATTAAACATATTTGGAATAAAATATTAGGGCGCCTATCACCTTTAAATTGGTGATGAATAAAGAGCATAAAATCTTATACCTAATAAGCAATTGATATTAAATGCAAAAAATAGTAAACGGTTAATTTGTTATCGAGTATGATTCCCGAAAAGTTTTAATAACTGAATTTAATTGCTTGAATTCAAAATGTAACTATTAGTATTAATTCCAGTTGACTCACCACATGATATGACGTTATCGTATATCTTCTATTTTTAGCACGTTCTTGGTTGAAGTGATAAAATTCTTCAACAACAGCAGGAATAAAACCAATGTATAATAAACTCCAATAACGGAAAATGCATTAATAAATCCAAAATAAACGATCCAGTAAATCAAAAAACCGGAATAAAAGAAAAGATCTAGTAAAAGAAAAGATCCAGTAAAAGAAAAGATCCAGTAAAAGAAAAGATCCAGAAAAAAAAGACCCTAAATATAAATAATTAGAATGGTTTTTTAAATGACATGATGTACTCACGTTACACTTAGCAACGGCCTTGAAACAACTTCCTTTGTCTAATTATATTGCGTAACATTGCGAAATCACTAAAAATGTTGAATTCAATAGAAAAATTATATCAAAAGAAAGGTAAACTCACCAGCAATTAAATGGAATGTAGTAAAATTAAATTGCATGGGTTTTTACGCCATAATCAAGAAAATTTGTCTTCCTTGCATCACTCACGTGAACTACGCAAGATTGTTCAAACGGAAGTGCAAGCTTAAGCTATATCCCAGGTAGATTTGAAACAACGCGACGTTGCCAAACTGAATAAATTTACGTGCAATATTAGTTGCAGAAAATAAACGAATGTAAAATTGAATTTTAATTGTAATGAACTCTAACGGGACGTTACAATTTTTGTGAAACTATAACTTTTATTAGGGTTTTTGTTTTGCCGGTTGTTACGAAAAAATCAGGTTCCTTGAGTTGGGCAGTCAATATTTGTTACGCTAGTCTTTTTGTAACAAAACAGCTAGCAGTTTTCCCGGAAAGAGGTCGCAGGCTTTGTGATGCTAATTTATAACTTAAATCTAAAAAAAGGCACCAAGGCGATGAAAGATTGATTAGGGAGATACCGTCTAACTCTACCCGTAGCGGGAAAAGAACAAATAAAACGACAGAAGTTATAACAGAAGCTATATATATTTATTTTATCACAGACGATAATTCCAAAGAGGATGAGAAGGTACATAAATAAAAAATTTCCAAACGTTAATACGTGCGTCGAATCAAATATAAGTTGCGCTTTATACTGGGCAACACACCGTACAGAAACTGATCCTGTCGGTCTAAACTTTTACATACGCAGAAAGTATGAATTTATATTCGCAAATTTAAAATCGCCAAAGTATACAACAAAACAATTTAAGCCTTCGAGACTCAACGCGAACTGCATATCACTTTGTGAAGCACAAAATGATTTTATTATTAATTGTGTTAACCTAACATGCACGTACGGTCAACAATCGACATGACCACCTAAATACAAATCGCAAAATTTGAAATTGTAACACTCACAGTTAGGTTTTATCTATTAGGGGATTAGCTAATTCCGTACTTGAGTTACCTAAAACGTAATATTGAATTTAACACAAACGAACATACAATGTTAACACAAATAAGTTTCTACTTTAGCATCCAATCATTTGAGATCGCAAATGCGTAGTGTTTCTCTTCGACTTAACAGAATAATTTATAGTAGCAGTCAATCTCAGAAGAGGTACCATCCTGAAGGTTTCCAATCCTTGACGGTGTAAATAGTTACGTTTCGATAACGTCACGTCATGGAACTTACCCCGACTAAGGTGAAAGCCGCGTAAAAATACAGAATTCGATGATCTTACAGGAAATGAAATAAAAAATGATGTTTAAAGTTTGACATCTCCACGAAAGAGTAGGGGGTTCTAAGGACAAATTTTATACTTGATGAAATTTTTATACTCGAAAATTGAACTACCAACTTTTAACATAACAGATGGTTTTTTGAGAATCTGGATTAAGAATAATTACAATAGTCGACTTGAAGACAGGCGCGACTGATTTACTCGAAATCACTTCAATATTCTTAACAATTTGTTACGAAAATTTTCTCGTAATTTTTAAGTAGCGACTAACTCAGTTGAATGGACTAGCGGGTCGCAAGTCTCGGTGTGCTAATCCTGTAATAAATTAAAAATAACAATATAAATTAAAAATCTATCAATCAAGCAGTACACTTTATTAAAAATTCTAAAGGAATAATTTTAATCAAAATTAACTAGAATTCAAACAATTATTTCTTCTACCCTGCAGTTGCAAAACTAGTCGATTGTTTACAATTATGATACTAATTTCCAATACTAAATAAAAGCACAAAAACGGACCCAACCAAAAAATTCTTCCACACCAGTAGTAACGATTGTTACTTTTTTTTTTGTTTATTTACGAACAAAATATGCGTAGTATATAAGCTTATGTACGACGTTTCTATGCTTAATTTGGTCTTGATTGCGTTCTAATGATTTGCAGAACGTGGACGGATGTCACATAAATGTATTCATATGACAATACATAAAATTAGAGATGAGTTAAAGTTTGTGACTGAAAGTAAAGCTGAATCAGTGTAATTTACTTTATTATTATGACTTAAGATTGAAGGTTAATTGATGATATTGATACAATTAGGTAAAAAAAGGTATAACGTTAGTATTTTGAAATGCAAATAATAACTTACATTATGCTTTAGAGTTGTTCACTATTTTTTTATTTTAACTTTTTTAAAGCGAATACGTGCTTTAATTGAATGTAATAAATCCGACATTGATATACTTTTAAGTGCACTTTAGTTATTAACACAGAGGAGCGTGTACGTAAAAAAACGTAATTCTTTATAACATTAACATTATGTACTATTAATGGAACTTTTTAAAATACAAAAAGGAATTAATTCGTGCTTAGGATACCGTTAGATAAATTTACTTGCTCCAAACGCTCGTTTTTCTCTCCGACACAATTTTAACATAACATATTTTTCATTTTGTATATTAAACTTGATAAGAAGAAGCATGAAGCATTAATGCATCTTCCGTGTACTCATAAATTAAAACGTCTGACCTACAACAAGTTTTAACGTAATACCAAAAAGCAAAAATTGTGATACACATATAACTACAAAACTACTATTACATATTTTACTGTGCACATAATTAAGATATATAAATCTATTTATTGTTTTGTTTTAATATTTAGAGCAGGAAACTGTGTTTGACAAAATATTGCTTTGTATATACTATTATATGTACATCATATAACGCGATTCTTATCAATAAAAATGTTTATGTGTATTTATGTATCTTTATAAATTGTGATTTAAAACACAAATATTAATAATAATAGTAGCAATTTATTAAGTGCATTAAAGAAAGTTTATAGTAGATAACATTTATTTTCCATAATGTAAATAAAGTTCTATGTACAGCACAACTTACTTTGCAATAACAAATGCATAAACTCAAACACAATTTTATTTGTTTCCTTAACTTTAAATAATCAACCAGTTAATACAAAAATCTTAGTTTTAAATTAATTAAAGTAAAAGTTTTTTGTTGTTGACTTTTCTTTTATTTTATTGATGAAAATGTAAAATGTTCTTGGAACTCTGCCATTTTAAATTAAAAAATGGAAGGCAATCAAAATGATTAATACGCAAACGTATAATTGGTTGCATAAGTAATTAAAAATTTTGATTACTGTAGGAATATCTCATTTTAATTTAATCATTAATTACTATTCTGATAGATTAACTAGTACTGTTTTTTTAAAGAAAACCTTTACTGTAGGAATATCTCATTTTAATTTAATGATTAATTACTATTTTGATAGATTAACTAGTACTGTTTTTTAAAAAAAAACCTTTTATTATTTACAAAGCAAAAAAGGGAAAACTTACTCATTTTGGTACAAAATACAAAACATTGTATTTATATCTTATGTAAGTAGAGTAGCAATGTATGTTCTGGAACAGGAAGTGAACTGGATGGCCAGAAATGAAACCGCAAGTGTCCATTTTTCAGCACAGGAAGTGAGCTGGATGACCGGAAATGAAACAAGAAGTGCCCATACTTCAGCGCAGGAAGTGAATTTGATGACCGGAAGTGTTCATTCATGAGACCGAAAGTGTCCATTCTGTACCACCCGAAGAGTTTTGCATGAGTGTGGTGGTGGTAAGATCAATGTCTAGAGGGTTGTTACGGGTATGGTAAATGTGAGGGCCTATGTGTGTTAAGGGGTTGATTTTAAATTACACTTGTATGTTTACGGAGATGGCGTACGGGTGCATTCTTTTACAATTTATATTTCGTTCTGTGCGCATAACTCTGAGATAAACTTCACTTTCTTCACTTTTTCCGTTTTTGACTTCACGTGCTTACGCGCTTTAGTTTTCTTTGGTCGTTGGAATCTCCATAATTACTAAATAAAACTATATAATCGGCTTTTAGTGGATTTTTTTTCCAAATAATTGTTGATTGTGAGAATACTTCTGCTTATTTTCTTCACTTTCAACTACGTATCTTTACGAATTTTTGGACATAGAAGATTTAGCGTGTGCCGTTTGCTTTAGTTCTACATCAACGCTGTTAATTTTAACAGGTATGTTTACACATTTTCTATACTTAATATTACCTTTTCTCCCTTGATTCTCATCACTAATTTTGGACTATTGTCCTTAGCGTTTTCTACAAGTTTAATACAAGTTTTCTACGTGTTACTACCAGTTTTCCTACCAATTTTCTACGACGTATTTACATTCCGTACAAGATCCAGCCATTGAGACATCGTAAAAGACGCCCAGCGAGCTGCCATTTTGATTTTTATTGATTCCCGCTTCAACCAAAAAAAATAAATTTTCCAATCACTTAAATTATATTCTATTCAGCTCAAAATTACTTACTTACCTTTCTACTATTAATTAACTTGCCTCCAAAAAAAAATTCTCAATTTATCTGATTACGTCATACTTTCTGTAATTTTGCATTTGCATCACAGTTTGTTTATAATTCAACCTAACTGTTAGTTTTGCTATTCAGTTCAAATTCAAATTTTAGATTACAATTTAAATTGTCATTAGAATCCTGAATCTCATTTACCTATTTGTTTGTTTACCAAACTATAAATACTTTAATTAGACCTCAGTGTCCGATTTTGCTCGTAAATTGTAAGTAATTAACGTAGTTATTTCCTGGACCAAACCATTATTTTATGGTTCAATTTGTTTATAATTCTCTTGTTCTTCTAGCTCGTACTGCTTCGGCCAACTCTTTGCGCAAAAAAGGCACCGAAGAATAATTTTCCAGGTAAGATTTTTGATAATACCTAATTGCTTACTCGTCTCAAGTGAGTCATATGCTGAACATTCTTCTGTATTCTAACGTAATTGATGTTTCACATTTTGTCTGCATACTTTTATAAATTTTATACTACAATATACCCTTACGTGTACACATTTTATTTGACCAATTTATACATGTTTATGTTACTATTTATTCCACATTGTATTATAATTTAGTTAATCCTAATTTGTTTAACTACTTATTGCTTACCTCCTAGACTTTAGTCCCAGTCTAATTGGTAAAACTACAAGTGAAGTACGTGGCGCCCTCTATATTACTCATTCTGTACCAGATTCTTGCCTATAACATCTTACTCAAAACTACTAAATTCTCTACCCCACCCCCAACTATCGTCTACTTGTACTGAGCTACCGTGTTACGTGCAAAATTTTTATAACGTAATACCCTGTATATTGAATTAAAATTAGATTCCGGTTTTGACGCCTTCTGCCGATCTTTTCTTGTGACTGTCATTTTTACGACGAAGTTATTAAGCTCACAACTACATAAAATGGCCTGTTTCGCTTAAAGAAAATTTTCGAATATTATCCTCTGTAATTGAAATCAAATTATAACTTCATTACGTTTTTAAAATAATTTATTCGTCACAGGGTAAGATATTTACATCCGTTTTGTTAGAATTCCTTTGTAATTTCTTCTTGATTTGATAGCCGTTCCGCCACGGGTTGGCCACATGTTTCCATTCAATAAAGAATAATGAGGGATTAATATCGATAAATACCTTCATGGGACGAGTATAACTCTATAAGGCCTACGTTTAAAACTAAAAAAAAAAGCGAAGACAAGAACTTTTCTTTGAGATCCTACTCATGCGGCAAACACCTGCAAAACCAACTTTCATTGAATGTGTACAACAGCATTCGACAATCGGGTTATGTTATGTGTACTTTCTTTTAGCAGTAATTAACAACTTTGTAGATCTTGATTTGTGAGTCATTGTGTTGACACGATTTGCTACTCAAATTTATTCTAGGCTCACTTACCGGGGAAAACGTTTTCTTCGATCAAGTGGGTACTGGATTGTGGGTAAGTTTATTTAATTATTTTATCGCTGTCAGAAAAGTCACTCACGAAACTTTGGCTAATGTTTATTTCCGTAATTACGATCATTGTTTTAATACCATTAAGGTGGTTTCATTAATTATTTTTTGGGTATTGCATGCTGTGTACAAAGAATATTTACTACAAAATCTTCTTCGCTATTCGCTTTGACTTAACCTATGTATGCCTGTGTTGCCGATACTGTTGGCATTTAGGCACTGAGAATTAGATATACTCTTGTTAATAATCTACGTGACTAAATTAAAGTTTTTATACCTGTTAATCTTTCTTTTATGGTAACATACCTTTTTCTGTTATTGTGGTTACCCGAACATCAGAGTAACAAGGATAACGAACCTAAAAATTCGTTACAACCTTGGACCGTCTGTCTTGATCGAGGCAGAAGTATTAATTATAAATGATCTGGCGCCCTTACTTATTATTTTCTTGAACCTCCCCTATCTCCGACTGTGTGAGTTGGCCGTGCAAGGTTCGTAAGACCTAAAGCTTGTAACAAATTTTGGCTGCCCAACTTCAAAGGCCCGATTTTCTCATATCAAATTTTTCATTCTCTATATTTCTTTTAGCTATTTTCTTTAATTGTGATTAGCGTAGGAGTATTATCATTCAGTGGTAGGTTATTTCGTCGGTTTTCGTATAACAAATTTTCTTGAATTGGGATTACATCATTTAATGGTATCTTAGTTAATTAGGTTAGGAATAGGTAGCTTATATTGTTGGTTTTCTCTCGATTTTGTCTATTACTTATTAGTTTAACCAAATGGCTACTATTTGGAAATTTGATGTAAATCGTCTTCACAAATTTGAACTTGAATACGAATTAATCTCTAGAGGTATCGATACAGATATTAGTGTAGATCGTCTTAGGAAAATGGTACGAACAGCACATCAGGTGGAATTGAATAAATCCTTTACTTCAGTTAAACATTCTATACCGTATCGAAAAGACAAGGCAGCTTTCGAACAAACTCTTATCGAACTTACAGCATCGGTGAACAACTTTGATGGGGACATTTCTTCTTTGTTGTTTTCAAAATTAAGTACCCTTTGGCTTCATGCACAACGATGGTTCGAATTACTTAATGCAACCTCTGACTTTGAATTGGCTGAACGAAATAAGTTCTTAATAACACTACAGGGACTGAAAAATGACGTTGAATCAAGGATCCGCAAGGCAAGACCTTCTATTGCTTCTATTTCTTCTCCGGTTACTCATTCTGTACCTCAAGCTAATTCGACTAACTTACAACATGAAGAGGAACCTGACTTGATTTCTTCCGAATCAGAAAGAGAATTGACAACTCCTGTATCATCGGCTGAAGGCTATTCTAAGTCTACTACGGTAGCTAAATTTAATATTTCTTTCTCTGGCGATAACTCTTCGTCTGTATTAGACTTTCTTACTAGGATCGAAGAATTACGAGTACCTCGTAACGTTTCTAAACAACAGTTGTTCAACTGCACTCCTGAAATTCTTAATGGCAAGGCATTACTTCTTTTCCGTACTCGTCGTTTTCAGTTACGTTCGTGGAAAGATGTAGCCACATTTCTTAAAGAGGAATTTTTACCAATGGACTATGACGATAGATTGTTAGAAGATATTCGTTTTCGAACGATAGGACATACCAAAACTATCGCTATTTATGTCGCTATTATGCAAAGTTTATTTAATCGATTAGCGGAATCTTTGTCGGAAGCCCAACATCTAAAGATACGAAATCTCTCTCCTTTCTATCAAACTGCTCTCGTTCTTGTCGACATTACGTCGCTTTCGCAATTGTTAGCTATTGGCAAAAAATTAGAACACAATAAACAACTAGTGGATACCTTTAAACCGTCCTCCCAGTTGTAGAATCACCAAAGACTTCTACTACAGTTACTTTTGCTAATGCTTCTGCTCGCTCTCGTCCTTCTTATCCTTCTCCTAGTACTTCGTCTACTCCTGATAATCGAGCTTCTACTTCTCGAATTTCGTCTACTGCTACTCCTGTTAGAGAGACACGTTATTGGAACTGCAATCGGGTTGGTCACTTATCTCCGCAATGCTCCAGACCACAAACACTTCACTGTTATGGTTGTGGGAGACAGGGTGTAACTGGCACTTCTTGTCTACGTTGTAATTCGGGAAACTAACTTCGGAGTCTTCGGACCGAGTCGAGGATTCTTGTGAATTATTTGTAAACTCGGACACACCTTTTAATGGCTTAGAAGATAAACAACGATTTCTTTTGGACTTTGTTTTAGCAAGTGTTAGGGGTGACGAACGTCCTTTTCTAAATGTTACGGTTCTGGGAATTCCTTTTAAAGCACTAATAGATTCTGAAGCTTTACGCACTATTCTTGGCGGACCAGAATGGGAAAAACTACGCTCCTTAAACGTAAATTTTTAATTCTAAGACTTCCTTCTGCAAGTTAGCTAACGGGGTGACATGTACAGTATTAGGTTCTTTATCTCTTCCTTTTCGTCCAGAAGATAAAATAACGATATTGAATACTTTAATTATTCCTGAAATTTCTCAACCCTTAATTTTAGGTATTGACTTTTGGAAGGCTATGGATTTTCGAAAGGGATTATGGGGCTTTAATTTTTCTTTAGAATCTGCACCGAGTGTTGATGTTCTACACGTTCTCACTGACTTAACCTTGGAACAATATCTTACTTTGTCTAATTTACTTGACCAAGCATTTCTTTCTCAACCATCGTATGTAGGACAAACCAATTTAGTATATCATCGAATTTTGACTTCGGCCGAACCGATTAAGCAGCATTACTATCCTCTTTCTCCTACTCTACTCTCAATAGCTTATACCGAGTTAGACAAAATGCTACAAATGGGTGTAGTAGAACCTTCTTCAAGTCCTCGGTCTAGTCCGATCGTTCTAGTTAAAAAATCTGACAGTACCTATTGGTTTTGTGTGGACTTTAGGAAAATCAACGAGGTGACTCAAAAGGATGCATATCCGCTTTTCTACATATCTCCGACTGTGTGAGTTGGCCGTGCAAGGTTCGTAAGACCTAAAGCTTGTAACAACGGAGCCTTAGTTTTTTTCAAATTGTGTTAGTACAAAAGTTACCGTAACAATGTTTTTGATTGGTGGTGGTGATAGTGGTGGTGTTGAGCAAGCGCTGTGTTGTAAAAGTGGAAGAGATGAGATGTATGCACCGGTATGTAGACGGCTGCGTCGGTGGCGGCGGCGGCGTCGGCTTGAGCCTCGGGTGCGTGCATGCGTCTGAGCCTGAGTCTGGGTGCGTGCGCCTGTGCCTGCCCACCGCCCGCTGCCTGTTCCTGGACTCTGGCGCCCGGACTCCGGTGTCTGGCCTCCGGAGGCTGGGCCTGTGGCTGGGCGGTGCCCGAGCTGTACCTGCGCTTAAGCCCCGGGTGTGCGCCTGCGTCTGGGCTTCCGTGTTGCACTCGAGTTTAATGTGGATAATAGAACAGAAGTGTTAGAATGATAGACAATATGACCAAAGACAATAATTTCTTAATCGTTACCTTAAGAGTCACTTTCTTCGTCTGACTCACCATTATTCACTGTAAACGTCAAAAAATTTAGAAGCATATCAACTAAACAATCTGCTTTCTACATTTCTTTACAAAGATGTAACCCACGATTGTACTGTTTTTCACAATTTTTATTTCTTAAATCAGAAAATAAGTTTTTTATAGCAATACCGCGTTGTGGAATATTATTCAATGGAATTTTTCTTTTTACTAAGCTCCAGATAGATTCAATTGAATTTAGCTTACATATATTAAAGCATTTCTTCTGATGAAATACAAGTTTTAAAAGCTCAAGGATTGCTGTTGCAGCAGAAGAAAGTTCAAAATCGTTCTTAATTAAATATATTTCCATTGACAAGTTACTTCTTATTTATCAAAAAAAGCAGTGAGATTACGAACAATGTTCCGTGCTTCAGAATGAACAATTTTTTAGGTTTTGCTATCCATGGATTAAATTTGCGTTAACTTATAATTTACTGGTTTTGTACTATAACTGCAAGAAATAAATTAATTTGACATATCAAAACTCTTTTTGCCGCACTCGTTTATTTACAGGTCTCCTTTCAGTACGTCTACAAACTTGGTCTTCGTGCGGCAATAAGTCTCATTGTGACATTTGTTTTTCAGTATACTATTTTAGGTTTGGATTAAGTAAACTCAAAAATAGAACATGTAACAAAGTTAATTTTACGATAAATATATGATTAGTTTTTTTTTGTAAGAATGATCTAACACTAAAGTAAATAATAAATAAAAATTATATGTACATTAGACTTATAAACTTTTAACATTGGAATACGCTAATAAGTAATTAAAATATTTGTTTTCAAAGTTTTAAGCAAAAAGTTTTAGACATTATGTACTTACTAGATAAAATTTTAGTATACTAATATTTTAAATAATATAAAGCTTCCTGTTTTTCTTAAATTTTAGTAATGCTTAAACACAAGTTTTAAATTAAACAAGTTAACAAAACATAATTATGAAAATCTAATTCAAATAATTATTTAATTGATATAAGAAACGAACTAAAATTAAATAATAAATTTTGTCTTTCATAAATTCATTTGGATAAAATAACTTACGATATGAAATTGATAATTTATTTTTGTACGATTCCAATCGTGATAATCTTAGTGATAATAGCGTAGTGTCATTCTACGTTTTGGAAGATGCATTGTTGAGCACTAGTAGTGATAATGAAGAAGATGAGCATTTAAACAGTTTTCCAACATAAAACTCTAGTGTAGAGTATAAAGCTGTTGACAGTACTAAATGGAAAATTCTAAACGATTTGATTGATTGAGGTTGTGGATCTATACCTCGCTATATTATGATTTTTTGCTGCGTATTACTAAAAACAGTTTTGAAGCTGAAGCAAACAGACAATTGGGTGGCAGTCTATGAACAACTTCTCTAGAAGAGTTAACGCGTTTTTATATTGTTTGTACGCTCGTACGATGTATGCACCATTCATTTCTAGATCAATTGAGAAACAAAACGTGGATTTCTTTTGTGATACAATGCTCAGAAATGGATTTAACCAAATAAAGCAATTTATTCGATACGACTTAAAATAGGCTTGTCGAGATTGTCAACAATCTGATAAGTTTGTAACCGTCGTTCAAACTTGTACGTATTTCTTTTGTGAAAGACTCGGTATTTGAGTTGGTTTTATTCGTTTCGTGTACT
Organism: Aquatica leii; assembly: GCA_035610365.1. Taxonomy (NCBI): domain Eukaryota; kingdom Metazoa; phylum Arthropoda; class Insecta; order Coleoptera; family Lampyridae; genus Aquatica; species Aquatica leii. The sequence goes on from CM069432.1 coordinate 17,678,220, forward strand.
TTGGGATCATTTGAGTAATTTCACGTTAATTTAAGAAAGTTAATTCACATTTTTAAATTTGTTTTCTTGTTTGTCATTTCAAATTGTTAAGAAAATTTGGCAATCAATTAATTCAAAATTATTACGCTGCCTAAACATTCGTATTCTTCGTTTACGTTGATTTGGAATTTTCTTTGTCTTGGTAAAATTCCAGATGTATCTAATTTATGTTTCCATTTGAGATATTTGGAGTTCACCTATTTTATTACTTCTGATAGACAGTTTTACTATTCAGGTTCAACAAATTAATCTTTCTGAAGGTAGCTGAATTTTTTGATTTGGATAATTTTGTTCTGTTACCGTTGTGTTTTTTGCCATGAAAAAGGTAGTCTTTGAACACTGCTTTTACGTGTTATGTTAAATCTGTTTGAACCTTCTTTCCACGTCGTTGTTTTACTGGTTTCTTTCACAAAGATTTCAAAATGTATGCAGAATAGGCAAGGACAAATCAAAATCAACTAATATGTTATTAACTGAACACAAAACTAATAGAAGGCTTTCTAGAAAAGAAGACGAATGTAAGAATAGATAACTTTTTATATCCCAATTTGGTTAAAAGTTTGCAAAAAGAGTCACTAGTAGAAATGGTGAATCGAAGTACACGATATGACGACATTTCTTTAACAAGTTATCAAGCGAAAAGATTGAAAAATGTGTTCATTCTCAGTAGTATCTATAAATCTCGAACGATTTATAAAGAACTCAAGAAACCACCAGAATCCGTAAATCTTTACAACAATATTAAATATCGTGTAGATGTTTTGGACCAAAAGGCCAAAAATTATACAACCAAATCGTTTTCTAGAAGAACAAATTCCTTGATAATTTACATTTTAGCAATTATTACCCTGACCTCCAAGTTCGCCCCTACGCGTGTCCTTACTCCTCGTTGGTGATAGGATAAGCTAAAGTGTCGCTACCTCAAATAATTGCAGGCATGAAAACTAATCACAGTACCAATAGGTAACGAAGAAAAACCAAATGTAGAAAGAAAATAAAAACCACTAAAAAAATAATGGATTAGTATCACTGGGTACACCGTTTTTAAACCTATTAAAGGTGCTAATAAGTAGAAAACTTGTTAAACCATTGTGATTTTCAGCACTCTTAGATGGAAACGAGCATGAGAAGCCGAAACTATCCTATTTAACCGTCAAAATCTCCCATCCACCAACGTACGCTAATTTTTTGAAATCCAAGGAAACCAAATATGAGCATGAGATATTAGAATATATAGGATCAACGCAAAAATTGAAAACGTTATGTAAGTTGCCTATACAACAGGTTTTAGAATGTAAGTAAAAATCGGAAATTACATGTTGAAATCAACTAGTAGATTCAATGCAACTTTACATTACTAAAAATCCAAAACACTTAATCGTAAGTACAATCCAGGAACGTTTGGTTCGTGTGAAGATAATGAAACGGTGTTTCTTTTAATTTTAGTTATTGCCCTTTTTTTAAAGTCATCAAACAAATTTATTTAGTTTATACAATATTTCCTTTGCGTAACGTCAAATTTGGTAGCATCTGAATGCATTATTTGATAACTAGAATGTTTAAATCCCTGCTTTACAGTCCTGATGCTGTACAGTTTGCATGAATGTTTTAATTTTTACTTTTATTATAAAATCATATGCAGATCATATTTATTTTCTAGTGCTTGTATAAACTTTTGGTTTTTCACATTTTTCCAATTAAAAAAATGCTGATGGCATCCCACAAACAACCACTCGAGTAACAGGTAACTAAACACCACTCAAGTAAATCTGGCCTATTGTTATTTGTTACATCACCTCATTCTTAATGTAAATTAATTTGATGAGGTCAACGTTACAATTTGGCATCCCTGGAGGGGATTATAAAGGTTGAGTTTATCCTTTGGATTATCATTTTCTTTTAAAATGTCTTTATTTTAATATGGCTTTAGTACTTTCACTATTGAGTGAGAAAATTACTTACGAGATTGCTATCAGAAGTCAAACTCCTCTATCAACTCAAGATCAAAGGCGTCGATAACTCCGTTCTTTACTTCAACATGAAGATCCTTCTAAACCTCTTGTCTCAACATACACTTTCGATTAGGATGTAATAGAAAAAAATCACAGTATTAATAATCTCACACCAAAAATACAAAATTTTTCAAGTACTTCTACAACTGCTGAAGCCAAACGCTATCAATTCCGATTAATTCACGTAGCTTCGCAAATCTCTAGAATAAACCCTGAGGACGATCCTGAAAAAAAGGCTATTGTCTTGAAGTTATTAACTACCATTACTGAGTTAGAAGGCGACTTTCTTTTAAAACAAGACTAATTTTCTAGTTTACAAACTGAGACCCATAGTTTATCGACAAGACCTCCACCCTTGTACAGTCACCACCCCCCTGTTTGTAAGTGAAATTTAAAGTTTTCTGGTACAGCTTCTAAGCTAAATTTGATTCAATTTTTAGAAAGGGTACATGAACTACGCCTGGCGCGTAACATTTCTCTACAAGATTTATTTGATTCTGCAGTCGGTCTTTTTGACGGTCAAGCCTTCATTTGATACCGTTCTATCAGACATACGGTTACTGATTATCTTGTTTTGGAAGTTCTTCTAAAAGAAACTTTTCTATCATTCTCTTACGATGACGATCTTTTGTCAGAAATTAAGCAAAGAACGCAAGGTGATAACGAAAACGCTACAATATACATTGCAGTCATGCAAGGTTTGTTTAAAAAGTTAACAATTCCACCGTCTCTTGATAAACAACTTAAATTGATTCAACGTAACCTACATCTTTATTTTTTATCTCATCTAGCTTTGCATGAGGTCACTTCCTTTACGTCATTATTAGAAGTTTGCAAAAAGTCGTCAGCAAGTAAAAAAATACCATATGCTGAAGAAATCAACAGACCTGATTGTTTTGAATCCAAAACCACTATCTTTATCTAAAATTACTTGCTGGAATTGCCGTAATGATGGTCATCCGTATAACGAGTGTAAACTTCTTTGAAAATTTTTCTGTTATGGATGTGGTCGATCCGACATCTTTAAACCACAATGTAATTTATGCAACCCCCGCAGTAACCAAACTCGCAGTAATATGTCATTCTTAAAAAACGAGGTACGCACGTCGAGGGATGCAGCGTGTCTACTTCCTACAAGTTATCCCAGTTCTCAAACCCAACAAGCGAAACCTCCTGTAAGAAAATAAGTTCATCTAAAACCACAACGCAAATTGAGTGGAATAATTGGCTTCAGGTTGTATCTAATTTCTTTCGCAAGACTATACTTCCCATTAAATATCAAACAAATTTTAGAAACATATCTAAGCTGTCTCCTTCATTAGTATTTATGCCTGATGATGATCGTCCCTACATTAAATTTCTACTTAAGACTACTGAACATGTTGCCCTTTTAGACACCGGAGCAAATATCTCAGTTTTAGCTTTACATTTAGTGCCTGCATTATCCAAAAAGTTATTTACAAAAACCAAATCTCCTGTTGTCTCAACTGCCGATGGCAAGCCGCAACAAATTTCTCAAATTATAAACCTTTTCATCACTATGTCTAATGTGATGAAGGTAATGAAATTTTACGTCGTTCCTACAATCGCTAGTAGTTTCATTTTCGGGATGGATTTTTGTCATTTATTTATACATATACAGTCATTGGTCCTGAACTCGAACCTTTTGCTTTTGTATATCTGGATGATATAATTATAGCTACTCCCATTTTTGAAAAGCATTTGGAAGTTTTACAAGAAGTTTTTCTCCGATTGAAAAATGCTAATCTGACTATTAACTTTGAAAAATGCAAATTTCAGAAATAAAAAGAAACAACCTATTGTCTGGACATCGGAAGCAGACCGGGCTTTCAAATCTTTAAAACAAGTTCTAACTACAGCACCCGTTTTAGCAAGTCCAGCTTTTTCTAGACCCTTTTTTATTCAAACCGTAGCCTCTGATTTTAGTTTAGGTGCTATCTTATTTCAGGAAAACGATGGTTTTGAGCATCCAGTCGTTTATGCCAGTCGTACCTTAACGAAAGGCGAAAGAAAGTTTACCGTCACTGAGAAAGAATGTCTAGGTGTCCTTTTTGTCGTCAAACATTTTAGAGCTTATATTGAAGGCACTAAGTTTATTGTTTTAACAGAACATGCTTCTCTTTTATGGTTAAGAAATTTAAAAGATCCAGTCAACCGTTTAGCTCGATGGTGTCTACGGCTCAGCCAATTTGACTTCGAAATTAAACACCGAAAGGGCTCAGCTAACATTCTCGCATACTATCTGTCTCGTTCCCTTAATCTTCTTCAGATCTCCGATTTAATTCCTGATGACTGGTATCAAAACATGTTAGAAAAGGTCACTACTAACCTTGCTTCTTACCCAAATTTTACGGTTAGAAACTGTCTTCTCTACAAACATGTGCGAGTTAAGCACAATATTGTATCTAACCTTTCTGACTGGAAAATAGTCGTACCGACAAAAAATAGAAACCAAATACTTTCTGCCCATCATGACGAACCTAAGTCTGGTCACTTCGGAGTATATAAAACCTTTTCTAAAATTAGTGAAGATTACTATTGGCCCAAGTTACTACTTAGTGTTAAGAAATATGTGTCTAGTTGTAATACATGTGGCGCTCAGAAAGCTCCCAATGCAGCTCGTGCTGGCCATATGGGAAGTTACAAGCACATAAATTATCATTTTCAGATGCTGTCACTTGATTTTATGGGACCTTTTCCGCGTTCGAAAAAGGTCAAACACCCAATTACTAGTTATTACTGACTGGTTCACAAAATTTGTATTAGTAAAACCTCTTCCCCAAGCTACTACCGCACCAGTCACTAAATTTCTAGAACAAAACGTGTTTTCAATATTTGGTGTACCTCAAATTCTCTTATGTCATGATGCTCGAAATTTTAAAGCCAAACAATTTACAAAATTGATGGCCGATTATAAGATCAACTTGTGGTATAGTGCACGTCATCTGTCTCAGGTTAACTCTACTGAAAGGACAAATCGAGTTGTTCTTACAGCTATCTTATCCTTTATTAAGGAAGATCATCGGCGTTGGGATAAGAATATTTTTAAAATCGCGCAAGCTATTAATTCAGCTAAGCATGAGGTAACCCACTATCCTTCTTTTTTTGTTTTTGCTCGTAGCATTCCTACCGATGGTACTTTTTATGGGCCTGTATATAAGAATCGTAATGACGATTTTATCAATAATGTTGACAGAAAGCAACATGAAGAGGACATTTAAAATCTTTCCCCTCTTTTTAAAGAAGTTCGTTTACGTTTAAGAAAAGCATATGATTCCTCCAAACAACGTTACAATCTAAGGAAGCGCTCTTCTATTTTTGAACTTGTTACAAGCTTTATGTCTTACGAACCTTGCACGGCCAATTCACACAGTCGGAGATAGGGGAGGTTCACAGGAAGTATGCTTAAGGGCGCCAGATCTGATCCAAGATAACACTTCTGCCTCAATCACGACAGACAGTCCAAACTTGTAACTAAATTGGAGGTTCGTAATCCTTATTTCTCTGATGTTTGAGTAGCCAAAATTAGGTAATAGATAACGATAATTACGGGAGAAAGAAGAAATAACAAGAGTGATTAACAAATATAACCACTTTAATGTGTTAACGTTGAATATTAACAAGAGTAGATGAAATTTCTTCACCCATCTATGCTTGAATGATTTCTACGTATAATTAACAAATGTAACAACTTTAATTTAGTAGCGTAGCAAATTGACAGCTATATATTAAATTCTCAATCCATAAATACTAACAATTATCGTTAACAAGTGTAGAAAACTTTGATTTCGCAACACATAAGATTTACAAAATTATATCGAATTTTTAGTGCATGAATGCCCGCAGTATCGGCAACACACAATACACATTTAAGTTAGGTCGAAACGAACAGCACAGAAAATCTCGTAATAAATATGTTTTTCACACACAGCATGCGATACAGTTAAATGAATGGTTAAAGTTACCTTATTGGTATATAAACAGTAAACGTAATTACGATCATTAACATTAATGAAAATTCCGTGAGTAACTTTCGTGACCACGATATAAAAGTTAAGTAAATAAACTCACCCCAAAATCCAGTGTCCACTTCCGCAAAGAAAACGTTTTCCCTGCTAGCGGCCTGTAATAAGTATTTAAAAGCAAATCGTGTCACACACTAACTCACGAAGAATAGGAAGCTACAAAATTAGTATTAATAAATCATTAACTGTTATATCAAACCCGTTGTATCGAATACTGTAGCTAACAATTTAAACAGGTGGCTGATAACACAATCGACTGGTATATACGAAATAACATCTCCCACAGTAAGGCTTGTCGAGACTTCGTTTTCGTGGTGATATGCCTTCTCAAAATCGTAATTGTTCGGTAACGGTATTTCTCAATAATAATTAATCTGCATCATTTCTTTATTGAAACGAACATGTACTCAAAGCATGGGGAAATGGCCTGTGACGACTGAAATATTTTAGGAACGTAATGAAATTATAATTTGATTCCCATTATTAAGGATGTCCTTTAAAATTACTTTAAGACGTACAGACCATTTTATGCAATTGACAGCTTCACGATTTTTCGTAAAATGACAGTCACGAGAAAAGATCGGTAGAGGGCGTCAAAACCGGCATCTAATTTTAATTCATATACAGGGTATTCCGTAATGAAGATTTTGTACGTAACAAACTTCACGATCTTGTTTGGAAAAAAATTATGCTTTATCTGATGCAGTTAAAGGTTTTGCTGCAAAACTCGCATCTAAGTATATTCTTTGTAAAGTAATTAGAGTACATTCTAAGTTAGTCTATGAACTCGAAGATTTGGATGGACGTAATCTTGGGAAATGGCACATAAAAGATTTAAAGTCGTAATGTCGCAATGACAAGATTGAGTAATAATGACATTATTGGCCTTGGTTAAACCTTTGTGACTGTTTGGTAGTTTACTGTAGAGTGTTGAATGTTGAATGCATGTGATAGCAAATGTAGTTTGAGTGAAAACTCTTCTTTGATCTATCGTCTCGACTTGGCAGTGTGTGTTTGAAGGATATCTATTCTTCTGAAAGTACTGATGGTTTTATTTTTGTTTTGCTAGTCTGTTGTGGATACTCGGGAAACATCGATCTCGTGAGATGTAAAACGCCCTCTTCAAAAGAGTAGTGACTAGATGATAGGTTCTTTGCACATTGTGGTTATGCAGTTTGGCTGTGGAATCTCGTAAAACTCCGATTTCGTGAAGAGTGGCACGTCCTCTCCCAACTGTTTTCATTTGCAAGGTCGCTCACGAAACTGTTGTACATATTAATTTCGTGGTTACGAACGTTATTGAAGTACCATTTATATAGTAATTTCCTTCTCTCATTTTGGGTTACGCATGCTGTGTACCACCAATACTTATTGTGATAATTTAATGTTAATGCCATACTTATTATCATTGTTTTCTTGTCAGTAATGCCATATTACTAATTGTGTAAACGATATTTACTGCGAACTATTCTTCGCCATGTTCTTCACTGATGTAGTGTAAGTTGCCGATCCTGCTGTTATTCGATGTTGTATATTCTCACTAGTATCTACTTAGATTTGGCTATTTAATTTTGACTATATTTAGATATATAATATATAGATATATTTGATAGAGTAATTAAAGTACAATTGTTATTAACGATTTAGTTTTCTCTTTCCTTCGCTTCTTTCAGCATTACGAACCTAACATCTTGTTACAAGTGATACCATTCTGTTGTGAGCGGACAGAAGTTACTTTGGGATAAGCTCTGGCGCCCTGGAACACCTTTTATATATTTCTTGGAAACCTACCCCTCTCTCCGACTATTGAGAGTTGGCCGTGCAGCTTCGTAAAATACCTAAAGCTTGTAACAAAGTTTTATAAATTGTCTAAGTTGATCATTTTAACAATGAACACCTAGATATCAAATTTGCTATCGAAATCGAAACTCTTTTTTTCCTACTTCTCAACGTTTTTGTGATTTGTAATTCCGACAGATTTTAGAGCCATTTTGATTATTTCAAACCTACCCAAACGGACAGACTTTCATGCTTTGTCTCATCGTCTTCCTACACAAAAACGTACTGTTATTGCCTCTTGAGTTCATCGCGATTTTTCTATTTATCAACCTGAGAATCTAGACTTGGAACTCCGCTATCTTTCTAGGACTTCGGTAAACATTGGTTATATCATGCAAGAAATTCAAACAGTCGTCTACATCCACCTGCTAAAATACATTTCTACTTCCAAATGCAGTCAAAAATTGGCACTTTGTCCCCTAGATTCACAAGATTACAGATCAAATAGGGAAACTTCTACGTAAGAACGGCATTAAACTCATATTTAAGTCAACGAGTAAAATCTCTCAGATTCTTCTTTCTCCCAAGGACAAAATTCCTATACTCTCATTTTAAGGTGTATACCAAACTTCTTGTTCATGTGGGTTAGTCTATATTAGTGAAACCGGTCTTTTCGTCATTACACGCATTTCCAAACATGATCCATTACTGTAACATTATTGAGAATTAAAATTATTTTTATAACAAGAAATAATTTTATACACAAAAAAAATAAAAAAACAGTTATGTATATCGTTAAATAATTAAGAATAATTTTTAATTTGCAATTGTTGCGTATACTTATAACAAAATAAAAGTTATGTAAAAAATTATAAATTTATATTTAAAATATATAAAATATTGAAAAAAGTACGCAACTTTACGGATAACACATTCGAACAAAAAAAAATCGATTCTTTCTCAAGAATAAGAATCTCGCTTAAGATAACGATGAAGTTACTGCTCGATAGATTCCCGAACCAATAAACAATCATTTAAGCAGCGTCATTAGAATCGTGTAGAAGAGTAAATTGTAATTACACTCAAAGGATGCTTTGATAGGATCTAAAACAAGAAATAATAGGAAGATCACAGTTGGCGCTGTGGGATCGTGCAGTAATATAAATGTTAAATTATTGTTCAAATAAATTCCAGTTTGAAGACAGAAAATATTACTAAATTATAAAAGCAATTACCTATGATTTATTTTAACGTTTTTTTTTGTGATTTATATTTAAATATAATTTTCGGTTAGTACATCCAAGCATTTTTTTTTAAAAAGGCATTTTTCAAGCTTCGAGAAAACAAATGTAAGTTTCATATAGCGAGCTTGAGCAAATATTCAATACAGGAAAAGAATCAACAAACACAAAATCTTTTCTCTAATATAAACAGAGTATATTGAGGGTTATTTCTTAACAAGTTTTAATCTTGGTGTCTGTTCGCTAATTATTTTACAAACTTTTGCTAATTTCATGAAGTTTATGGTTATAACTGATTATGTGAATGGAAGCAAATCGATAAAACAAACAAATTGAATTCGTAATAGGCGAATTTTTTCAGATGCTTTGCAAAATTGTCCTAAATAAACATACGGTTACAGTACTACCGTTATCGGTCTCAATACAGGCAACCTCATTTACAGAGATTGCAACGCCGAGAATGTGACTTTGCAAAGTTTCATCTAAAGTATCACTGTAACTTTGTTTCTTTCAACTTAAAATTTGTAATTAAAAATTTATTACTTACATTTTTTTTAAATTAAACTAAATTAATTCCAGTTTAACTATTTTAAAATGTTTGTAACTTTTCTGTTATCGGCATTTACAATTTTGTTGTACTTAAATGATATCTCTATTTGTAGTTGTTCATTTTTGTCAAAGAAAAGGTTAATGTTCTATCATTTATGTCTAAAAATTAAAAACTGACATTTTAAAATTTGATTAAAAAAAGTGTACAAAACACGTTTAGAAACGTTTACTTTTTGTGCAGTTTCATCGGCATAATAACTTTTTTTATTGCGATTGTAGTCGATGACAGGTCGAAACATTAGTAACGACGTTGTTATTGTTCCATTTATCAGGTAATTTATAATTTTAAACGTATAGCAGTTCCACTCATGTGCATACAAAAAAATAATTGAACTCATAGGTTCCTGTAGAAAACAGTTAAAAATGTAAGTTATTTAAACTCGTTGGGCTTTTATCTTTTTGTTTTCTTGTATTGAACTCGCCGGGACGGGCGACGTTCTCCACGCAAACGGTAAGAAATTTGATTAAATAATCACTCTATTAACGTAACTTTAACAACGTACTTCCAAATCTCCTTACAGCAAATGAATGTACATAAATTAGCAATTTTATATATTTTTTTATGTTAATAATTATTAGCTTAAAAAAATACTTTTTCATCCCGATTATTTCTTTTTGTCCTTATAAACTGGTATTAGTATGTGCTGTTTTTTGATTCTTTTTTTTTGATGAGAGACTGCAAAGTGTGTTCGTTACTAGTAAATAGGTCAGAACAGGAAAAAATAGTTTGTTATTTTTCTCAATCTATCTACCATGGATTTTGTGTTGGTTTAAAAAATGATAAAATTGTCTATATACTTGATTCTAATTTAAAGTGAAAGTGCCCAGACTGTTTAAGAGAGCGGAGGCAACAAAGTGATCAGGTCACAAGTCTTGTTCAAAATTTATCTTTGCTATTATCTCTCAACATGGCGGGTACCAAAAATACTAAGAAAAATACGCCTCGAACTTCTACTGTAAACAAGCCGGTTACATTTGAAGAAATGGAACGACTACTAAATACGTTTAAACAAGATTTGACAAAAAGTCAAAAAGAAATGGAAGATGAAATCAATAAATCTTTAGAGCTTGCCCATCAGAAATTAGATGAAAATACTAATCTTTTAACCGAGCAGCAACAAGAGTTTAAAAATATAAAAAAAGCAATTGATGCACTCAAGGGTGAAAATAAAGCGTTAAAAACAAGCTGAGCAGATACGTCTTCAAGACTTACTAGTATAGAACAATACTCTCGATCAAATACTATTAAAATTTATAGAATACTTGATAAACCAAATAAGAATGTTGAAGCTATTATACAGTCAGTAGGCCGCGCTCCAGGAGTTATTCTACCAGACACCGGTATGGATGCTTGTCACAGGCTTAGCAAGTCAGATAACCGTCTTACCCGTGGAATTATTGTAAAATATGTGCGTAAGGCTGATAAAGACTTATTTATTGAAAAAGAAACAAGTTAAAGTATCTCATTTTAATATTTCAAATCTGGACATTGACCTTGATCTTAAAAACCACCAGTCAACCTTTACAACCAGTCATCTTCTGGGAGAGAATAATTCTGGTAGCTAAGACCAGAAGGGCCTTGATAGAAAATGGTTTTTGCTTTGTCTAGGTCGACCAAAGAGGAGATATTAAAGTCAGAAAAGGAAAGCTACATACGCGCGATTGAACCAATGGAGGGCGGCTTAGTTGAAAAGGGACTACTCGTTGGCAGAACTTATTACCAGCTAGCTAAAGTTAAAGTGTTGCTCCGAGAGTATAAAGATGTGTTCGCGCTGGAGAGTGGCTCCAAAGAAAAAACTAACGTGCTGAAACATAAAATTAATACCGGAGACGCTCGGCCGATACGACAACATCCAGGCAGACTTTCTTTGGCAAAAAGAGAAGAAGCCGAACAAATAATTACGGATATGGAGAGAGAAGGCGTGATTGAACATTCAAGTAGCCCATGAGCATCCCCAGTGGTACTCACATAGAAGAAGGATGGATCAACGAGGTTTTGCGTAGACTACAGATAGCTAAACGAAGTGACCAAAAAGCACAGTTACCCTTTACCTAGAATTGACGATACATTAGACACTCTGTCAGGATCCCAGTGGTTTTCTACGTTAGATTTAAAGAGTGGATACTGGCAGGTAGAACTTGAACCCAAGAATCGTGAAAAAACAGCTTTTACGATTGGAACTGATTTGTGGCAGTTTACCGTGATGCCCTTCGGCTTGTGTAACGCTCCTGCAACGTTCGAGCGTTTGACGGAGACCATCTTGCGCGGATTGTCTTGAAAGATGTGCTTGGTTTATCTGGACGACGTGATCGTGGTTGGAAGGTTGTTTGAAGAACACTTGAACTACTCTTGGACTGGAAAGAAAACGGCCGACGACCAACCTGGGAAGAAGTGAGTGCTTTGGGCAGAAATATCAAAGCGTACTAGGCGCAATGGGACTCTTTGATAGTAGAAGACGGTCTTCTTAAGCGACCCCTAGAAAATGTTGAGGACACGGGAAACAGACTACAGTTGGTAGTGCCAAAGAGCAGGGTGTCAGAAGTGTTGAAGCATCTCTACGATGGTCCATCAGGAGGACACTTTGGCATTAAGAAGACATTGGGTGAAGTGAGAGAACGATTTTACTGGATAAACTGCAAAGAGGACGTCATGAAATGGTGCCGTAAATGCACGGTCTGCGCATCAGTAAATGGTCCAGCAAGAAATCGCAAAGCACCCATAAAGCAATACAACGTAGGAAGTCCTTTGGAAAGAGTAGCGATTAACATTGCAGGGCTGTTCCCAGAATTAAATTCGAAAAATAAATACATCTTGGTGGCGATGGATTATTTCACGAAATCGACCGAAGTTTACGCCATACCCAATCAAGAAGCAGCTACAGTCGCAGACGTATTAGTAAAAGAGTTTTTCTGCCGGTTTGGAGTTCCCTTGGAATTACACTCCGATCGAGACCGCAATTTTGAGTCTGAGCTGTTTCAATAAGTTTGCCGACTGTTGACACTAGGACAACGCTTCTCCATCCTCAATCTGATGGCATGGTTGAACGGATGAATTGAACAATGGGTAAGTACTTAGCCAAGGTAGTGTCCGAACACCAAAGAGACTGGGATCAGTACTTGCACATTTTCCTAATGGCATACCGATCATCCGTTCACGAAAGCACAGGTCAAACACCATCCTGTGTGATGCTCGGTCGTGAAATACGATTGCCATGCGACCTTCAATTTGGACGAAGACCGGAAGAAGAAGTTGCTGGAGAAGATTACGTCAGCAAGCTGACAAAGAAGCTAGACAAAGTACATGAAGAGGTCCGTAAAAACACACAAATTGCCAGCGACAAGATGAAGGCTAGATATGACGTCAAGGCACATAATGGTGGGTTTCAACCTGGCGATATGGTCTGGTTGTATATTCCTCAAAGAAGACGTGGTTTGTCGCCAAAACTGCAAACGCAATGGGAAGGCCCCTATGAAATTATTCAGCGTATTAATGACGTCATACATCGCATCCAAAAAAAAGGCCTAGAAGCAAGCCAAAAGTGGTCCACGTCGATCGTCTAGCCCCGTTTGCTAGCGATAACCACAATACGCAAGTTTAGGTCCGAACCAGAGTGATAAGCAGCAGAACCAGGAATCAAATCGAAGAAATAGAGTTCGAGAAGTTTATGAACTTATACGGAGGTTCTGAAAAAGCTAGGTTTGGAGTTACCACCGAGGAACAACAAGACCTGTTCCAAACACAAAAAGATTACGCTATCGCACATTGCGTGAGTGAGGATCTTGTCCAGAGGGGTTTCAGTCGTGTTGAAAAGAAGTTTGGGCAGCTAGATGCATTACAAAGACAGCAACCGGCAGTCATAAAAATTTTAGAACTACGTCGTGACAGACGCTTCGTTTTCTATTTGGTCACCAAGAAATACTCACGTACCAAGCCGTTATACAAAAATCTGTGGCGAAAATTATGGAATCTCAAGAGACAAACGGAGTTCTACCATGTAAAGAAATTGGCAGTACCCAAGCTTGGTTGTGGCTTAGATCAACTGATTTGGAAGACAGTTCGAAACATGTTGGAGGTCGTCTTCCGAGGAACAGGCGTTCAAGTGTTGGTCTGTAGTTACCAACCAAGAAGAATATCGGGTCAGAAAAAGTCTATTGACTGTTACTTTTATGATCAAGGAAGTTGCCAAAATAGAGGAAGCTGCCGCTATCGCCACGATCCTTTCTACCGGTGTCGCATCCAGTCTTCTGCTCTGGGACAGAACAATCTTAAGGAGGGGGCAGTGAAACGTTCTCAAATTCAAGAGCCTTCTCGAAGTTGTTATCCATCTTCTAGAACGTATACCGAAAGATAGGGAACACTCGAGAAGGATTTCTAAAATGTGTGTGTGTAGATAAATATACTGAGAATAATCTTGTAAGTGACTTTAGTGTAAACAAGTGTGTGAAGCCATCCGCGGACTTTATCCTATCTTCGTGTAAGTGATATAAATTAGTGTAAGTGTTTTTATTAAATATTATTAGATTTAATTAGTTTGGTTAATTTAAAAGTGTACATATTTTTAGTATAAGTATAAATATCCTTAGTAGTTTAAATAAATTAGTTTTAGTAATAAAATTTGTTATAATATAATAGAAAGGAAAATAGAACAAGGAGTAACTATTCTTATTATTCCTGATTCTTAAAGAAGTGTTTAAAACAGTGTACAAGAGAAAGATATGAGCCAGACACATATGTAACCATAGGAGCAAAAATAAAAACAGCTAGACTAAGACCAGAATAATTCATAACAAATAACGGAATAAAACAACGAGCTACTTTAAGGTTTTGACTATTTGTTATTATCATGGATAAAATTACAAAACGAATAAATAAGAAACATAATGAGTTGAGTACAGTAATAGAGCACAAAAACCTAGCAGCAGTCGAACTGAGTAACCTTTTATATGATGATAATGTTTTAATACCGAATACAAAATATAAAATGCAAAATTTAAATATGTATGCCTAGACTAAAGAAATCGAAAATATAAACAATATTAGGACACAAAGGCATAGATATAAAAGTAAAAATAAAAATTCATAACAGTTTCACATTTCCAATAATAACTTATGCAACAAAAAATTGGAGATTAAGAAAAAAAGATATAAACAAATTAAATGCAATTGAAATGAGGCCTCTTTAGAAAATAGAAGGGAAAACCAAGATCAAGAACGAAAACATTAAAGATTTAACAAAACAAGGACCAATAATAAGCAAAATAAAAAAGAAGAATTAAATTGGTATGGGCATATATTGAGAATGACACCAAACAAAATAGCAAGAACGACTATAGAATTAGAAAGACCCACAAAAAAAACAGAGCAAAACTCAGAAGAAAATGGATGGATCAAATCCGAGAAATAAGACAGGAAAACGGAAAGACACTAAAAGAAATGAGAACGATAGCAAAGACCTGGAAGAAATGGACACAGAAACTGGGACGTACCTTCTGATGGCAGTGCATAAATTTAAAAATGCACTACCCTGTATATTGGTTTCATTAAAATTACTTTTCCATTTCACGACGCCATCTATCATTGGTCCGTTCGGATTGAGAAGACGATATACTGGTATTTTGACTTTAACATCGTTCACAATGTAACCTATGTCTGCGTGAATTAAAAATCGTTTTCTAAAAACATCCACGTGTTGTGACACGATGGGTAATGAAAGTATTTATAAATAAATAATTTAATCCACGCAGGGTAAGTGGCTTTTATTCTTTTTTTTGGATTAAAGGTAATTTTTATATCTTTTCATTAGCACCTCCTAAATATGGGTGTTTTTTCGAAGGCAATTAATATCTAATACTATCGTGGACGAAAAGACATATTGTAACAGCATACGATAAGTTTCGGGTCTACTATTTTCTTTTAAATGTTTCTTTTACCTGTAGTAGTTTGTGAGTCGCCAGGTAGACACGATTATTTTCAAGAAGTTTGATTACAGGAAGCCAGTAGGAAAACGTTTTCTGAAATCTTGGTAAGTCAATTTTTTATTTTAATTATTCGCTGTTGCTACGGTGCTACTCATAAATAATCATATTTACTAATCTTGTCGAAACGTCCGACTTGATTTGCTTCTTATTATTGTTACTCAATTAGTTTAAGTAAATTACTATCGCATGCTGATTACGTCAAGTGTCAATTATTACTATTATTAATATAATTTACTTACGAAAATTTTTTATATGTTCTGATGGTTACACTTTTGCTTTAAGTGTAGTGTAAGTTGCCGATACTTCTGTTCTTTTACTGACTACATATATTTGTACTCGGACTAAATTTATTCACTGTGATGCTATCTACTTATCTTGTAGTTGTTATTGATTCAAATTTTAATGTATTTATCCTTCTAGAGTAATTAAAGTGAAATTGTTGTTAACGATTTGGTTTTTTTTCTGCGTTCCCTCCAACTTTACGAACCTAAAACTTCGTTACAAGCTTGGACCGTCTGTCTTGATCGAGGCAGAAGTGTTAATTATAAAAGATCTGGCGCCCTTAATTATTATTTACTTGAACCTCCCCTATCTCCGACTGTGTGAGTTGGCCGTGCAAGGTTCGTAAGACCTATAAGCTTGTAGCAGGGTTGCAATTTCGGTGCCTTGTCCGTAGGTAGTTCACTAAAAAAATAAATAACAACAAATACACATATACTGTTTGAGTTTAAATTGCAAGTCACTAAAAAGTTAAATAGTGTACACTTGTATCTACATTTTAAACTAAGCAGTAAAGAAAATTCTACATTAAACAAATGTAATTACATTAACTAAATCAAATTTGCTTTTGGGTGTATATGATTTGCTTCTTCCGGAATTGACCGAGACGGCGCTAGCGCCAGTTCTTGTCGTGCTATCTAAAACAAAGTTACTAATGGCGGCTGCCTTTACTTTTTTATGTAACAGTTTAATCCGGGTTTCCAACGAAGGTTAATTAATAGTTTAAACGGGTGGTTTATTGTTACAAGTAGCTGTATTTCGGACGGCAAGTAAGTGCATGTTTGCATTTAATGTGGGCAAGTTTTAATTAAGTGAAATGGTTTTACTGTAGAAATGCAATTACAAGCAATTAATAAAACTTTCTCCAAGGTCTCTACGGAATAATGTTGATAACGATATTGTAAAAATTTGGATGAATTTTATAACACAAATTTTTATAGAAAAGGAATCAATCTCAAAATATGTGACTGCAAGATTGTAACGACTTAAAATACGTCTTAGTACATTTCTGACTGTCGAATAAGCAACTTTCCACTTGTAGTCGCGTGTGGGCTAGATATTGCAATGTTTAATAAGTTTTATTGCCGTAAGCGGCGTAGCATAGGCTCGAGGGCTGCTAAGACAGCTAGCTTTTTATGGGAAATTTCTTTCAATGCAGAAAGTACAAACCTCTGCAAAACCTGCAGAATGTTAATTCTCGTATTACAATTGCTACGGAGATCTACTTAAACTCTTTATTTATTACCCTCATGATTATTTATTAATAAAGTTTTGCAAAAGGGGTTACTAACTGATGCACAGATGCTACCGTTTAAAGCATGTCAATCGTGAGCAAAGCTAAACAATCTATTTCGTGTATACTATTCTTTTTAAATGACATCTGCACATCAAAGTATTTATACTTTAATTCTTAAACTTCGGTCCATAAAGACCATGCCGTAAAAAAATTTAAAAAGATTGAAAATTGATAATCGTTTGCTAAGTCAGAGCATGATAACGTGATTCGAAAATATTCTACTTTTTTATATCATTTAAGCTAAGTCATAATTTTTTGTAAAAGGATTCCGAAGCACATTGGCCACGTTACGTTATTAAATTGGTTAATTGAACTAAATTTTATCTCGTTTGCAAGGCTAACGTCACTCGTTCCGGTGAGATTACTATAAGAAATATGATAAAGCGTTTAAACCACTTAAGTTTAGCTCCTTAATTTGGAACCTGTGGGGTTAATAATTTTTTTGCTTATCTCAATCTAGGGCACTGATTGCTTCCAGATCTACGATAAAGTTTAACAAATTATTTTATAAAACTAGCTGTGATTTCAATTTAATTAACTAATTAATACATAATATGTATTAAAATCTCGTTAAAAGAATTAACAATACTATAAAAAACAGTCTTTTTGCTTTTAGATATTCAAAAAATATTTTTTTTAAAGAAAGAGAATAAATACAGAAAAGATAAAACAGATAAGACGAATCAAACTGACTGCAGAGCCACTACCATTTACAGTATGTATTTTATTTATTTATTCAAACTTTGTATATAAACTACATCTTTACAAAAAAAGCTTTATTTTTTGAAGGCGACGCTTATGCCTTCAGGACTATATTTTATGAGCAAGAACAAAGAAATTAAACAAATAAGGTTTCTTGCGTAAATACATGTAAAAAAAGATGCAGTAAAATAAACGAGACAAAACGTCGTTCATTGAAGAATCTGATATTCTAAAAGTCATTATATGTTATAATTCAATCAGAAAATAACTAAAATGACTGACTAATATTGTCATATGCACCTAATATAACATTTTGGACAAAAGTGTAACGATTTAAAATGCATTTGGTACATTTCTAACTGACGGGTATGTAACTTTCCACTCACAGTCGTGTAATGGTTCAGAAAACAATTTGCGAATAAGTTTTTCTATCGTAAGGAACAGTAAAAGCTATAGATACGGTTGTGACTAAACGCCATTTCCTACGTTTAATTTTGTACACTCAGAACCACCAAGTAGCATTGTTTGAAGGGCCGACAATTTATAATATTAAAAAAAACCCGGAGAAATGCTTACCGTGATAATTCCGCTATCTTAACTACATTAGCAAAACTCACAACAGACATACATCCCTGCGGATACGGTTTTATGTGTCGAATCCTTAAAAACAGCCACCTGTATACCTGTTAACCAGCAAGAAATCGCAAATGCACACAGACCTTAAAACTCTCCTACTAAACAACATAACATCCCTCAATATCAAATAATGTTTCTTCCTGAATACGATATCCATACAGTTTGCGACAATTTTACGAAAACTATTTGACCATTTGTACCGAAACGACATTTTTAACACCATTCATAGCATCGCATATCCTGGTTAGAACGCAACGGTCACCCTCATGACAACACGATTCGTCTGGTCATCAATAAAAAAAGATTGGAGACAATGATGCCGTGTTACTCGATACACAGTCACACCGTTAAGGGTATTCAAACCAACTTCTGCCCGTTTTCAACATGTTCACATTGACATTGTAGGTTTTTTACTAACTTTAAAAGGAAATATCTATTGAAACGTTTGAGAAATTATTTGCAAATGCAAGAGCCTTCTAGAAGCTGTTATCCGTCTTCTAGAAGATATTCCGAAAAATAGCGAACGCTCGAGAAGGATTTCCGTATGTGTATATATGTCGACGAGACAGATCGTAGGTCAGTTATTGCTGGAATGTGAATGCAGCAGTGTTAAGAAGATAAATAAGTGATTAGCACGTGCGAAGTTTTAAATAAATAACAGTGTACACCGAATCGAGTGAACGTGACTTACAGTGTAAACAAACAAGTGTGAGGCTATCCGAGGACGTTATCTTATCTTCTTGTGTAAGTGATATACATTATAGTGTAAGTGTTTTTATTAAATATTATTAGATTTTATTAGTTCGGTTAATTTAAAAGTGTACATATTTCTAGAATAAGTAAACATAATTTTTAGTCGTTTTAAATAAATTAGTTAATAATAAATAAATACGCAACAGTGGTGTAAGGTGTGGAGTTCGCGATTTTTATTAGTGTAAATACCGTTAAGTAATCTAATATCGCTCCCGTAATTGATTGCGTAAATAACTGTTAAGTCCGCAATACGCGTAAGTGCGTGATCGCAATATTAATTAAATTCGTTTCCGTAACAAGTGGATTGTTATTAAAATTTTGTGTTATTCAAAAACTGCATTTTAAAAAGTAGTGTACTTAAACTTTATGTTCGTGTTATATTTAAATTAATACCGGAGACGCTCGGCCGATACGACAACATCCACGCAGACTTCCTTTGGCGAAAAGAGAAGAAGCCGAACAAATAATTACGGATATGGAGAGAGAAGGCGTGATTGAACCTTCAAGTAGCCCATGGGCATCCCCAGTGGTACTCGTAAAGAAGAAGGATGGAACAACGAGGTTTTGCGTAGACTACAGACAGCTAAACGACGTGACTAAAAAGGACAGCTACCATTTACCTAGAATTGACGATACCCTAGACACCCTGTCAGGATCCCAGTGGTTTTGTACGTTAGATTTAAAGAGTGGATACTGGGAGGTAGAATTAGAACCCAAGGATCGTGAAAAAACAGCTTTTACGATCGGAACTGGTTTGTGTCAGTTCACCGTAATGCCCTTCGGCCTGTGTAACGCTCCTGCAACGTTCGAGCGTTTGATGGAAACCATCTTGCGCGGATTGTCTTGGAAGACGTGCTTGGTTTACTTGGACAACGTGATCGTGGTTGGAAGGTCGTTTGAAGAGCACTTGAACAACTAGAAGGAAGTGTTCCAGCAATTACGTGGGGCTAACCTCAAACTGAGCCCAAAGAAATGCCACGTATTTAAGAAGGAAGTCCAATACCTTGGCCACGTCGTATCTAGAGATGGAGTAAGGGCTGACCCAGACAAAATCCGAGCAGTGCAAGCATGGCCAAGACCGATCGACAAACATCAGGTCCGAAGTTTCCTTGGGTTGTGCACTTATTATAGAAGATTTGTCCCCGGATTTGCCAATATTGCCAAACCATTGACAAAATTAACCGAAGAAAAAGCAGAATTTAGATGGAATGAAGACTGCGAAAATTCTTTTAATAAACTAAAACAGGCCCTAGTCACTTCGCCGATTTTGAGTTATCCAAGAGAAGATGGAAAGTTTGTTTTGGATACCGACGCAAGCAATCTGGCCATAGGCGCAGTCCTTTCGTAGGTTCAAGATGGACAAGAAAAAGTTATCGCGTATATTAGCAAAGTTTTGTCCAGGCCAGAAAGAAATTATTGCGTGACTAAGAGGGAGCTGTTAGCAGTCGTTAAGTCCATCGAACATTTCTACAAGTATTTGTATGGTGTATGAACGAAAATTTTTACTGAGAACAGACCACGCCGCTTTAAAATGGCTTCTGCAGTTCCGTAACCCAGAAGGACAAGTGGCAAGATGGATCGAGAGACTGCAAGAGTATGACTATGACACAGAACACCGTGCCGGAAGCAGTCATCGGATAGCTGATGCCTTGTCCAGAAGACCATGTCCGGCGGATTGCAGCCATTGTTCGCGACTGGAAGAAAAAGTCGAATGCCTCCGGAGAACTGCTATGGTTGATGATGAGTGGGAACCTGAGCAGTTACGTCGCGAACAAGAAGACGATCCTGAAATAAGACAACTCCTCGACTGGAAAGAAAGCGGCCGACGACCAACCTGGGAAGAAGTGAGTGCTTTGGGCAGAAACATCAAAGCGTACTGGGCGCAGTGGGACTCTTTGATAGTAGAAAACGGTCTTCTTAAGCGATCCCTAGAAAGTCCCGAGGGCACGGGAAACAGACTACAGTTGGTAGTGCCAAAGAGCAGGGTGCCAGAAGTGTTGAAGCATCTCCACGATGGGACATCAGGAAGACACTTTGGCATTAAGAAGACGTTGGGTAAAGTGCGAGAACGATTCTACTGGATGAACTGCAAAGAGGACGTCATGAAATGGTGCCGAAATTCCACGGTCTGCGCATCAGGAAATGGTCCAGCGAGAAAGCGCAAAGCACCCATAAAGCAATACAACGTAGGAAGCCCTTTGGAAAGAGTAGCGATTGACATCGCAGGGCCGTTCCCAGAATCCGATTCGGGAAATAAATACATCCTGGTGGCGATGGATTGTTTCACGAAATGGACGGAGGCTTACGCCATACCCAATCAGGAAGCAGCTACAGTCGCAGACGTATTGGTAAAGGAGTTTTTCTGCCGGTTTGGAGTTCCGTTGGAATTACACTCCGATCAAGGCCGCAATTTTGAGTCTGGGCTGTTTCAAGAAGATTGCCGACTGTTAGGAATTAAGACAATGCCTTTCCATCCTCATTCTGATGGCATGGTTGAACGGATGAATCAAACAATGGGCAAGTACTTAGCCAAGGTAGTGTCCGAACACCAA
Source organism: Aquatica leii (assembly GCA_035610365.1). Taxonomy (NCBI): domain Eukaryota; kingdom Metazoa; phylum Arthropoda; class Insecta; order Coleoptera; family Lampyridae; genus Aquatica; species Aquatica leii. Next base: position 17,700,144 of record CM069432.1, read on the forward strand.
AGAGACTGGGATCAGTACTTGCACCTTTTCTTAATGGCATACCGATCATCCGTTCACGAAAGCACAGGCCAAACACTATCCTGTGTCATGCTCGGTCGTAAAATACGATTACCATGCGATCTTCAATTTGGACGAAGACCGGAAGAAGAAGTTGCTGGAGAAGATTACGTCAGGAAGCTGGCCAAGAGGCTAGACGAAGTACATGAAGATGTCCGTAAAAACACACAAATTGCCAGCGACAGGATGAAAACAAGATATGACGTCAAGGCGCAAAATGGTGGGTTTCAACCTGGCGATATGGTCTGGTTGTATAATCCTCAAAGGAGACGTGGTTTGTCGCCAAAGCTGCAAAGGCAATGGGAGGGCCCCTATGAAATCGTGCAGCGTATTAACGACGTCATATATCGCATCCGAAAACCGCCCAGAGGCCAGCCAAAAGTGGTTCACGTCGATCGTCTAGCCCCGTTTGCTGGCGATAACCACAATACGCAAGTTCAGGTCCGAACCAGAGTAATAAGTAGCAGAACCAGGAATTCAATCAAAGAAATGGAGTTCGAGAAGTTTATAAACTTATACGGAGGTTCTGGAAAAGCTAGGTTCGGAGTTACCACCGAGGAACAACAAGATTTGTTCCAGACACAAAAAGATTACGCCATCGCACATTGCGTGAGCAAGGATCTTGACATGTCCAGAGGGGTTGCAGTCGTGTTTAAAAAGAAGTTTGGGCAGCTAGATGAATTACGAAGACAGCAACCGGCAGTCGGAAAAGTTTTAGGACTACGTGGTGACGGACGCTTCGTTTTCTATCTGGTCACCAAGAAATACTCACGTGTCAAGCCGTTATACAAAGATCTGTGGCGAACATTATGGAGTCTCAAGAGACAAATGGAGATTCATCATGTTAAGAAATTGGCAGTACCCAAGCTTGGTTGTGGCTTAGATCAACTGAATTGGAGGACAGTTCGAAACATGTTGGAGGTCGTCTTCCAAGGAACAGGCATTCAAGTGTTGGTCTGTAGTTACCAACCAAGGAAAATATTGGGTCAAGAAAAGTCCATTGACTGTTACTTTTATGGTCAAGGAAGCTGCCGAAATGGAGGAAGCTGCCGCTACCGCCACGATCCTTTTTTACCGGTGTCGCATCCAGTTTCCTGTTCTGGGACAGAACAGTCCTAAGAAGGGGGCAGTGAAACGTTCGAGAAATTATTTGCAAATGCAAGAACCTTCTAGAAGCTGTTATCCATCTTCTAGAATATATACCGATAAATAGCAAACGCTCGAGAAGGATTTCCGTATGTTGGTCAGTTATTGCTGGAATGTAAATGCAGCAGTGTTAAGAAGATAAATAAGTGATTAGCACGTGCGAAGTTGTAAATAAATAACAGTGTACACCGAATCGAGTGAACGTGACTTACAGTGTAAACAAACAAGTGTGAGGCTATCCGAGGACGTTATCTTATCTTCTTGTGTAAGTGATATAAATTATAGTGTAAGTGTTTTTATTAAATATTATTAGATTTTATTAGTTCGGTTAATTTAAAAGTGTACATATTTCTAGAATAAGTAAACATAATTTTTAGTCGTTTTAAATAAATTAGTTAATAATAAATAAATACGCAACACTATTGTGTCACATATATTGATCGCTTTACGAGATAGCTAGAAGCAGTTTTAGATCTTGACATCACCAATACAACTGTTGCTTTTTACTTTACCAGAATATCCAGATTTGGTGTAATAATCACAGATCGGGTTCGACAATTTTGTTCCACCTTATTTGCCGAGTTAACAAAACCTACAGATTTGAAACATTTTAAGATCACAATGTACCATACCACAATCTAATGTTACGCTACGACAACATCATGGTCAGAAGCAAATCCCATGGTTCTTCTTGACATACAATCATTGCTTAAAGAAGATCTAAAATTTTCTACAGCCGAACTCGTCTATGGTGAAAAACTACGTTTACCAAGAGAATTTTTTGTAAGCCAAAAAGAAACCAACATTTTAGATTTCGTAACATCTTTAAAACAACGCTTTATAACCAATCAAACCACGCCTACAAACAAAGCCAACAGTTTTTTTCTTCAAAAAACTCCGGGGTATTTATTAAAAATGACACGGTTCAAAAACTGCTTTCCAGCAGTACGAATGTTTTTTATGTAAAACGATGTGACTAAAATAAATATTAATATTGGTATAGTAACTCAATAACTTAATACATAATTGCTATTTTACATTAATATACTGTAATGAGATTTGGAAATATTTGGAGTAGGTTGCGTTAAAAGTGTGGTTATTACACCAAACTTTATACCGTCTGCGCGGATGACGTTACCCACCCCGGTGGGATTAATACAGCTAGATTAAAAAAAGCAGAACGTGAACGTGTTTAACCAATTTAAATTACTAGATGTGTGCTACGGAAACCTGTGAGATTACTTTTTCTCGCATTTCATGTTTAAGTTCAGTTGCATTATAGGACTTTATTTAGTTTTAGTAGTATGTTTGATTTAATTTTTTTTATTAAGGAAACCGTTATTTATTTATTATTGTGAAGATTGAGTTATTTTAAGTTTGTAATAATTATCCGTTAGCAAATAAATATACAAAGAAGATTTCCACCGGGTACCGAACGCGCATCCGATTTGGTGCTATCCTCGCTTACAAGCGCTTTATCCGTCGGAGCGCATGCCATTCTCTCTTAGAACCATTCTCCCTCTTCCGAACGTTCGCAATAAGACCGGCTACCCTATTGCATGCTTGCGCGCTTAATCACCGACGTCACCGCTTATCGAACGCACGCTAATTGGTTATTGGTTTATAGATCACCTTACGCTTGCTTGGTTGTGATCGCCGCTTTCGCTCTTGTCAAATATCCCGTATTAATTATTTGTTTTGACAATAAATAAAGTGTTACAAGCTTTTTGGTTTTACGAACCTTGCACGGCCAAACTCGCAATAGTCGGAGATGGGTAGGTTCACAAAAAATATATAAAAGATGTTTCAGGGCGCCAGAGCTTATCCCAAAGTAATACTTCTGTCCGCTCACAACAGAATGGTGTAGAACTTGTTCGAAGATTCGTAATCCCTCTACTCAGCTGTTCGAGTAGTCAAAAGTAATTACTAGTTAACGATAATCACAGGAGCAGGAAAGATAAAAAGAAAGATTAACAAGTATAATCGATTTAATAGTTTAACGTTGGATAACAATAGAAGATATGAGATTTCATGTTAGCAGGTAGAATTAATACCTATCACAGTTTGCGTATGGGCCAACCTTAACTTCCAAAATGAGTAACAATTTGCATTAATAATTAGAAGAAACTTTGATTAAAGAGTACATAAAATTTTCTAGATTATATCACAATCCTCCTACATAAATGCCTGTAGTATCGGCAACACACATCACAGAAGGAAATTATATCGAAAAGGACAGCATACAAAGTCAACGAATAACTAGGTTTTCCCTCACAGCATGCGATACAAGTATGACATGTTTAAAATTACCTTATTGGTATATAAGCAATAACGCAGTTACAATCATTAACATTTAAATATAATTCTGTGTACAACTTTGGTGATCTCGATATAAAAAGTCAAATAAATAACTCACCTAACCTCCAGTTTCCACTTACACGTCGAAAACGTTTTCTCGTCAGTGGCCTATAATCAATTGTGAAAAACAAATCGGATCATAATCGAGTTCACACAGAACAAAAGCTACAAAAGATAGTATTAATAAATAATTAAATGGCATATAAAAACCCGTTGTATCGTGTACTGTAAGAAATAGTCTTAACACAAGTGACTGATAACACATTCGATTTCTTCAGTAATCATATCATTGAACCCCAAGGTATAGAGCGATGTAAGTAGCAATTCAAGACAGGTGGCTGAACACACATTCGACTTCTAATTTTCAAATCAACATCCCCGACACAACGTTCGACTGGACCCCGATGTTGCTTAAGTCGCAACCCCTGACGACAGCTGATAGGCTGGGTAGATTTATTCCTTAATAGTAGTTATGCATCCCAATTGTTGATTTAATTCAAAAATGGTAGACAACGTGGTCGGAACCGGCTGTCATATGAATATAGAAGTTATGAAAGACCCTTAATAGATTTAAGACAAAATAACTTACCCCGTGCCGAAAAGATCGTAATACCTTCTACCTCGATTTATAAATTTATGTTCATCACACGTGATGTTCTTAAAAATTTAAGAATCAATTCGAAAAATCTCGGCACCGGACCGTTACTGTTGTTTACAGCTTCACGTTTACTTCGTCGAATGACAGTCACGAGAAAGGATCGGTAGAGGTCGTCCAAACCGTAAGCTAATTTCAAGTCAAAAATACATAGGCGTACGCAATGAAAATTTCGACCGTAACAGCATAGGCGTACGTAAAGAAAATTCGACCGTAACAAAAGTTATTTTGATTTAGAAAACTATTTTTATTTTGACAGCGTCACTTGTCAATAGATCATTGACTTTCGCTGTCATTAAATCCAATGACAACTTTTCTACCCTCCGTACTAATTTATAGTTTTCTATATTATCCTATGTGGTATTTTTACCACAAGATGGCATTCTGAAAACGTTTTAAATATGTTAGTAATGTCTACACGACATAAAAGAGTACGGTTGTCTGTCGGTGTGGTTGTGGAAACACATCGGTGTATCCTAGCGCTGACGAGTTCCTAAAGAACGAAACAGCTGTCCGCTAGTTCTGATGTTGTTTTTCACAATTGTACTGACATTGTTCCTAACCTATTTTATAGTTGGGATTTTGACAGCGTCACTTGTCAATAGATCATTGACTTTCGCTGTCATTAAATCCAATGACAACTTTTCTACCTTCCGTACTAATTTATAGTTTTCTATATTATCCTATGTGGTATTTTTACCACAAGATGGCATTCTAAAAACGTTTTAATTATTTTGATTTACTTATAGTGTATTTTATTTCCGTCGCCTTGCTCCGCATTTAGGTCCGTTCGAAGCCCTGAACAACCGTGTCTGTAGTTACCGTGACAGTGCCGTCGAACAGGAGAGTAAACTCTTCGAACAAATCTGGCGCCTGAGAACCGTTGCGTCCACTAGCTCTCTATTACAGATAAGCAGTTCTATCTGGAGTAAACGTCACAGTAATTATAATTCTAATGCTTTTTGGGTTGTTTAATTTCGTTATCATTTGTGTCGACTAAATACGGACAATTTATGTGATACTAGATGTGTACCTATGAATAGTTTATAAGTTTGGAATTCGCTGTGAATTTCTCTCTCTCTCTCACTCTCTTGTTCGTTTTTTCTATGTCTTGCTGTGATCCAATACTAGTCCAAATAAATCGTAGTAATAATTTCGTTATAACGTTCTGTTGTTTTATTCTTACCGGATTTGGATAGTGTTCCCTACCCAGACATTTTTTTCTCTACTCGCAAAGAAAGGTGGCGCAGGGCACCGATTTACCAGTATACTTTAGGTGCTACTATCTCAACCTACGACCATCTCCGACTTTAAGCTAGCTAATAGTTCACTGGTTTTCAAAAACAACCTTTCTTTCTTTACAAGACGACTCAATATTTTGCAAATTAAGTTAATTTGTTTTTTTTAAATAAAACGCATTTTTAGACGTTATAAGATAAACGTTTTTATTCAAGTTTAGTGGGTCCTGAACCTTTTCAAATTTTTTTTGTAGTAGATTTTTTCTTATGATTATTTTTTTAATGGGATTTAATTTATCAGTTTTATATTTCTAATATAAAATTTTGCAAGAAAACGTATTACTTGTGGCGTTGTTAATGTTTTTTTAAACTTCAATTAACAATAACAAAAAACATTTTAGATTTAAAAAAATAATGCCATTACGTTTCACCAAGAATTTTAAGTTTTATTTAGAAAATAAAATAAATTGTATTTAAAATATGTTTCCAATCACTATGTTTTTTCTTTCTTTTAAAATTTTTTTTAGAAATTTATCTTTGCAATTAAAATAACATTTTTTACCGGTCCTATAAGAAAGCCAACTAAAAACATTTCTTAGACTCGTTGAATATATAAATCCTGTCCTGAATATATATTATTCAAGACGTTGACTTTTAAAAATCGTAATACCAATTTTTTTAAATTCTAATCGGTTTTATTTATTTAAATAGTTATTAATTAGATTACTTACTTGTAATCCATCTGAATAAAAAAAGAAATGAAGATTTGATTCAAATGAAAAATGCATTTATTTCTTTGCAGGTCAAAGGTTAAGTACCAATCACTGGAAGTGAATGAGCTTTAACACCTTTAAGGTTTATCTCAATAAAACGTTCATAAGAAATGCATCAGTTACAATATTTGATTTCTTGTTTGTCTTATTATAAATTTGGTTTTTTGATATTAGCGTTTATAAATTTTTAAAAAAGTTATTGCACGTACACTTATAGAAAGTAAAATTAAATTTACGTAAGTTAAATTAAAGTAACCATTATTTCAATAAAAACATTTTTACCAAATATGTTTAAAACAATTAATGTATTTTTTTAAACAAAATATTTTTTTCTAGTAACATTGTTTACATTTTATTTACTTTTTTTTATCTAAAATTTATGTGTATTGATATTCAACTTAAATACCTAATATATACTTTCTGTTAGACATAAAAGTTTATAAAGCTTTTTCTTTTAAACTTAAAAGCTTTTTTTAACTAGTTCTATAAAGAAAAAGAAGCTTTGCATCAAAATTTAATAAGCTTTATAAAAAGATACAACTACAAACAATTTCAATAAAGATTTTTTTTTGTATAAACAAATACATTTTAATTAAATTTCTTAGTATCTTTGTAATTTGTTGTATCTAATTGTTACAAAGTTTTTTAAACTAGATTTTTTGATTTTGTAAATTTAAGCGTATTAAACAATTAGTAAAATATATCTGCATTTCTAAATCCGTTTATTATAATTTGTAATAATAACTTCGTCTTACAATAATGTTAACGTAGAATTTGATAACGCATAATAGAATTGATTGACAATACGATGAACAAGGAAATGCTTTTATGCAAAACATTTCTAAACTGTTGGGGTTACTTTCAACTAAGTTTGTAGTTTATTTTTTTTAAACTTATTAGGTTTTTTAATTCACATTTAAATCTCAATTAAATTAAACGCGGTGCTTGATTTTCAAACTAAATTTATTTAAAACTAAACATTTCATTTTATAATAAATTTAAACAATATTAAGTTAACAGAATTATTGATTTATTGACAATTTACGTTTGTTGTTATTTATTATTATTAAATGCATAATTTGATCTATTGTACTAATATTAAATGTTTTAATACAGATATTATTTTTAATAACTATTTTTTTATTAATTTTTTTTAACATTAATTTTATTGAATTTAAACTTTATTTAATTTATAAACAATAATAGAAAATATTTAAATGTGGTTCTACTGGGCATTTGAATTAGTCCGCGAATGAAGGTTTGCTTTAATTAGTTGATTTAACCTTGTGACCTGCGTTTGGAGTTAAGCAGTTATCTTTTTATGTTAGACCCCGTAAATCGATTCTGCTGTCTGAATTTTCGTTTTTTTTTTTGTTGTTTTGTTGGTTTTGTTTTCGTTGTTTGATACGTTGTTGGCATCAAAAACGTTTTGCTCGTTATTTGTATTGTGTGTGATTTAAATTATTGGTATTTTCTTTTGAATGCATAAAGTTCCGTGGTTTTGATTTTGATTTAGTACTTTACTTATATCAGTAAAATAACAATTCTATGTAATTTACGACTTCCTTTTTGGAATGTAAGTTGATCCATTTTTCTTGTTAGTTACATTTTGTTTAGGCTGAGTTCTATTTGATTAAGCGCTATCATAAGACACCTGCAAATATGCAAGCTTAGCATTTTGATGGAAAAGGTTTTTGTCAAAGTCTACGTGATGGAATGCACGCGGCTAATTATAGTTGTCGTCTTTGTTAAGTGCGTTTGTTTAATGCTCTATCTTTTACGTAGATGTTACCGCGCAAGTTGAAGAAAGTAGGTAGGGATACGAAGTGTTAAATATGGTAAAATTTGGTTTTTTGGGGGTCAATCATCAATCGATCGTTGGTCGCAATAAAAGATACCGGTTACCGGGTGGTAGTTGTGTGGTGAGGGTACTTTTTACCCTATCGTTATGCCGTACCGCGGAAGTTAAGTGGAACCGTGAAAATTAAGCGTAGTGTTGGAAAAGTTTGATTTTTTTTCCAAGGTTCGTAATTTACGGGTTAAGCAGATTTCATGGTTTTCCAAAATTAAAACTCACGCATCTAGTGGGATATGCAATCGTTGGGTTGTACTACGTCCAGTCTTCGATTTTGTGCGGATTTTGTTAAGTGATAAAAAGGAAATTCTTCCGCCGGCATAGAAATTATTTGGAGTACCTTTCGCTTGGCCACTTCGGACTAACCACAAGTACGTTCCTGCAGTTACGACGAATTCAAGGTATTGATGTTGCACCATTTATTTAATCGTGAAGATATTATTTACGTGATTTAAGTGTTAAAAGCTTTGAATTTTCAAGTAAAAATTACAAGTGTTTCGAAGTTAACGTTAATGTAACTAATTAACGACCGTATTTAGCGGTACTGTTTTAATCCCAAGTTTAAATTTATTATACGGAACCGAATTATCGATTCAAATTTTATATTTATATATTAGTTTTATAAGTTTATTTCATTTTGTTATTGAATTATTTCGACGCGCACACGGCCGTGATTTTTAGATGTTTTAAGATTGATTAATTTGTGCTGTTTTTATTTCTTTAAATTCTGTATGTTGTATTTTATTATTTTGTTTGTTTATTTATCCCATTAACTTTAAATTTGTTTTGATCAAACGTACATTCACGCATTTTTTTTTTGTTGTTACTGTTTTGTGTAATTAATTTTGATAATTTCAATTCAATTATTTTATTCTTTTATTCATTTTGTTTTATTCTGTTCAAATAAATGCTAAATTGTTAAATGTAAAGAGCTTTTAATTCCGTCGGCCTCCGCGTGTGAAACTTTGATAGCTTATTTCAGATTTTAGCGAAATACACTCTATAAGGTAAGTCCGTTTAGGGTGTATTCTACAGAAGCGGACTTGTGGTTGGCAAGGGTCAGAAGTCCATTAAGCTTTACTCCTTCCTGGCGCCCTTTGATTTCGACATTATTACTTTTCGATTTTGTGTTTTCGTCAAGTTAATCCAATTCGATCACGAAACTTTTAATTATAACCCACCCCTTCTCCATTGAGCTAGTGGCACCACTCCGTTTATGTTACCTCATTCAGGCAGTGACTTTGTTTTTAACGTTGGCATGTAACAACCTCATGATTCATCAAATTTTATTTAATTTTGCGTTTGATTTTTTTCAATATTTGTGGTTGTTTTGATGTACAATTAGAAATATTTATATTAATTAATTTAGGTAGAAGTCTCACATCGTTGTAATTTTGTTTTTTCTCTCATCGTCACTTTTATAGATTACGAGGGGGTAGATTATCATTTTTATCAGTATCATCATACCTTTCTTTAAAGTATGGTAATTATTTTTCCACTTTATGCATTGCTAAAGCTCGGAGACGTACTCCTTTTCCAGAAATGTTGGTTAAGTTCCTAGACTCTTTGAAAAATAGACAATTTTGATTCTAGCAAATCAAGTAAATTGGGGTTGGTAACAGACGTCAATCTTCTTCCTATCAAGAAATGAGCATGACACAAAGAATTCAAATCTTTCGCATCGGGTGAAAGAGCGGTAAATGGTCTGGAATTTAAAATAGATTCAGTTTGAACCAACAAATTATACATCTCTTTAAACGTTAATACTGCGTTTCCAGCAACTCTTTTTAAATGGTGCTTACAAAAGCGCACTCCAGCCTCCCAAAGGCCACCAAAATGTGGAGACTTTGGAGGGCTAAAATGCCACGAGATACCTTCATTGGACATGCATTCAACAATTTTACTCTAATTTTTATTTAAAGCATTTTGTAAGTCTCGCAATTTTGCGTTGGCGCCGTACCGTTATCTAAATATATTTCTCGTGGTTTGCCCTAGCGAACAATAAAACGTCGAAGCGCTAGAATAAATGATTGTGCAGTGAGATCCGTCACTAACTTGTCTATAATTGGATTTGGAATCTTTGGTGAAACATCGTACACGTTGATGTACAACCTGCTTCGGTACATTTCGTTCAAAAACTACCCAAAAGCGCTCACGAATTGAGGCATGTAATAACGAGCAAATATAAGCTTTGATATTTTATGTTTACCTGATAGTAGAATAGGATGCCGTTTTCCATAACTGTAAATAGAATAGTGTAGTCTACCACCAACTTTTAAAATGCCGACAGATTCTAAAAAAGGGTTCAAGCCTAGAATATGATTGTTACCCTTAATGCAACCGTTTTGTTAAAGTTGCTTAATTTCAACACTAAAGGATTCGGTTTGGGCTATCTTAACCAAAGCAGTTAATCCAGCATTAATTTTTTGGGGTGTTAAAGGTCCTACAGTTTTGCCTCCAACATTTTTATTCAAACAGTTGACCTTAACTCTTAAACATAAAGCTTTACTTCTTTCCAAAAAATTGAGGTTCGAATATTTAGCAAAATCAAATTCTTTAATAACGGTTGCAGAAAAACACGAGACAATTCTTTGCATTCAGGTAGTGGCGACTCATTATATTTAAAAATAGGCCAACATGCAAACTGAGTTTTTAACCAAGAAGGACCTTGAAACCAAACAGTGGAGTTAATCAATTCGGATGGAGTCATTCCTCTAGATAATAAATCAGCAGGGTTGTATTTTTCTGGAACATATTTCCATAATCCGAATTGTGTTTTTTCTTGGAGTTCGACTGCACGATTGCATGTGGTGCTGCAGCAACCAGCCCAGCACTATAGTCTAGTCACGCCAAAACGTACATGAATCAAAACTGACGCTAAAGTCATCTCGAACATGTCTTGCAAGTTTAGACAACATTAGGGTAGCACGAAGTTCAAGTCTAAGAATAGTCGTCTTTTTAAGAATGCAATCTTGGTTTTAGAGCAAAGAAGATTAACAAAACCCTGATTATGTTTATCAATAGATCGAACATAAATTATTGCTCCATAAGCATTATTAGAAGCATCTGAGTACCGATGCATTTCAATCCTAGTAAAATCACTACAAATTACTTTCCTATCGAGTCTCATATAATTCAATAGAGGGAGTTGCTTCCTGAAAGATTTCCATTTTTCATGCATAATTGCCGACACAGACACATCCTATTCGAGTTTTTTTCGCCGAAGTTCATATACCAACGTTTCAGCGACAATCGTGCAGGGAGTTAAAAGTCCCAACAGATAAAAAATCTGTGCAATATCTGACAATATATGGCGCTTAGTTACCCTTACAGCTGATGGCTTAGATATAGTATACGTTAAGCTATCATCTTTATTGCACCAGCCCAAACCAAGCGTTTTAGTGTGTATCAATGTTCGTCAGCAGATCATCTATATTAAAATTAGATGCAATAATGTTTGATATCAATTAGTTCTTCGGTTTGACATTCTATTCCAAGCTGTATTAAACTACATATGATTAAAAATGAAGCGGACGCCATTCCATACGTCACAGTGTTTAAGTTAAACACACTAATCATTTCATTAGGACTATATCTACATAGAAATCGTTGTAGAGACCGATCTCTTGGAGTTAGAAGTACCTGTTTATACATTTTTTCTATATTTGCAGATATAGCGTAAGATCGTCTTCTAAATCTTAACAAAATTGAAAAAAGACTAGACTGTAAAGTCGCCTCAACTATCTGCAGACTATTTAATGAATACTCCGTCAAAGTTGGTGCTGATCCATCAAACACCACTCTCAACTTTGTGGAAACACTTTCTTCCTTTAAAACACCGTGATGGGGTAAATAATATGAAATTTCATTTGTATTTGGAACCACCGTAGACATGTGATTAAGATGCTCATATTCTAACATGAATTTCATATTACATTCTCGAAGAATAGTAACCTAGTAACCTTTTTTCTAATGCAAGAAATCTTTTCTGTGCTTGTTCCAATGAACAACTTAACTTTTCAATCGACTCCTTAAACGGTATGAATACGATAAACCTTCCGTCTAAACCTCGTTTAGTATTTTCGGTAAAATGTTTCTCGTAAACTTTTTCTTCAATAGACAAAACACGTTCCTCTAGACCCTGTTCAATCTCCCAAAACTTAACCAACGCGTAAATTGCACCAAGTTTGCTTAGAAGTCGTTGCAGGGATAGAGTCAGACACAAGCCAACCAAATCTAGTCTTTTGCAAAATCGGCATATTAACTCCTAACGACCTTTGACCTATGCATAATAGGTCCCAAAAATGAGCAGCTCTAACTAAAACATCAATAGTCGCAGGTTTAGGAAATGATGGATCAGCTAAACGAACATCAGCTGGAATATTCAACATTTCCAGGTTTATCTTGTGACCTGGAAGTATATTTGTTATGGTGCTTATGAGCAAACAAGATATTTTCAATTTATAATCATTGTAATATGAGCGCAGCTCTATGTCACATTGGGAATTTATTTTTGACTCACACCCAAAACTTTAATATTTATTAGTTCGGTTTCCAATTTAACTTCTCACATAGGCTTATGCAAATAAATTTTGATTGAGAACTTACATCCAGTACCTTTACCGAAGCAGTGGGTAACAGATTTGATCAAGGTTAGATGAAAATGCGGTACCGTAAAACCGTGTAACTTGGAACACTTTTTTTAGAATAAGCAGGTGCCATGTTTCCCAAAAGTAAACTATGGCAATTTTGACCAATCACTAATTTGTATGAGAGGTCAACCTTCCAAGAAGTGAAGTCCGTTATGCTGAATTTCGTAATCATAAGTAATTATTTAAAAAAAAATTTGGTGTTCAAAGTTATCCTCAAAAATGACAACTTGGAACGACTGTTTGAAATCAATGTTTGCTCCAAGTTAACGTATAGTAAGGTAACCTGGAACATTATAGACACATTTTACCGACGTCAGTGGTACATTATATCAAAAATCTAACAAGAAAACTCCATTTTAATGCTTTTTACTCAAAGTAGGTTATATAAGTAATTTTTAATAACAAAAATACACAAAAATAAAACTTGTACCTATTCTACAAATGCCTAATACTAACATAATAATATTTTGTTTAGACGGTAGGTATAGATATCTGCGCGATTTAAACATTAACGGGTTTCTCCAAAACTATTTTTGCAGCGCCAATTCTTTTGGCAACCGTTAACGTCTGGATTATTTGCTTTTTTTCTATTGTGCATACATCCTCTGCGTCTGGGTAGGTAAAAGTATCTTTCGATAATCTAAGACTTCGTAGAAATTTACATTCATAAGATTTGCCGTGTTCCGTTATTTTTAAAACTTCTCCCACATAATTTCGAAATTTATTGATTTTCCCTTCAAGGGGGAAAGCAACCAGTACAAAACTGCCTTCTTCAATTTCATCGTTTTGTGGTGCTTGAATCCCATTTTCATCTTCTCGCACATTATCACCTAAGTCGTTATCATCACGTAGATCACTAAAATCTTCTTCTCCGGTCGACGAGTCTGTGTCGTGAAGCGAAATGTTGGTGGTATCGATGTCATCTGAAGAAGTACTATGCGTCTCAAGCCCAGAGATGCTTGCACCCGGCACAACATTAAGTCTCTTCTTCTTCCGTTCTGGGGCTTTTACCTTCCCATACCGCATTGTCTGGAGGTGTGTCTGAAGTACAGACGTAAGTGCAGTTTCATTTTGGCGTTCCTCCTCGATTACCCCAGGTATTATTTTTAAAACTTGGTTTTTATTGATGGGATGAATCCCAGTTGCTCGGAAACCTGATTGTATTATGGCTGGCAAATTTTCTTTTATGGTGTCGAGAGTTTCACGCAACAAGGATGGAAATTGGCTTTTCGGAACACAACCCTTATTAGATAATTTCCACTGTAGAAGATTTTTACGCCATGCAGCTTTTAAACTTCTAAATAGACTAATGTCTATTGGCTGGCATAGGTGCGTGCTATTTGCAGGTAAAAGAATAAATCTTATGTTATGTTTCTAGCATTCTTTTATCACAGTCTCGGATAAGTGACTGGATAAGTTGTCGCCAATTACAGCTTTCGGACCAGAGCCCAACTTTCTCATGTATGGCAAAAGCACTGATAGAAACCAGTCCTCAAATAACTTTCCATCCATCCAGCCAGATGACCTGTTGTATGTTGTATGTTGCTCCTTTAGGCCCTCTTTCAGTCCAAAAATCGTAGATGTGCTCCGCTTTATATATTATATACGGAGGCAGGAAAACACCACTGGCACTACATGCAAACATAATAGAGATACTCGATTTTGAACTATCTAAACAGCGCTCTGGATGCTTAGTGCCCTTTTTAACTAATACTTTCGATCGTCCTGGGTCAGCCGTTAGATTGCTTTCATCATAGTTGATGATGGCTTCTGAAGGCACATCTGTTAACGAAGTTGCTAAATTTTCAAAATAAGTAGAAATCGTTTCGTGGGACACCTGCGCCCTATTTCTCTTTATATTTTCTGCAAATCTATTAGTGAGTTGGGGATGTCGGTAACGGAAATGCACAACCCAATCTTTTCCTGGTTTATTATCTTTAAAACGAGGCTCTGTTCGTTCAATTTCTAGTATGTAAGACTGTACAAGATTCTGTAGGTCGCGTATGGTAAAAGGAAACCCCCACTTCGCCGCTATTTGCAACGACAATGCGATTTTCGTCCGCACTTGAAAGAACTGTCGGTCTTCCATACTTATTCATTTGCAATCCTCGGAATTTGCGAGATAATGTGCCAAGGGATATTGCATACTGTTTGGATGCCACACGTAACAAAATTTTTTTCTTTTTAATTTCATCTAGGGCTCTTTCAAGAGCATCGATTGAATATCCCGCGTATTTCCGAGCCGCGGGTGTTTTTCTAGTTCGTGGCATAGAAGATGCTAGGTTCTAAAAATAAAAGTAGGTATAAAATAAGGTAGATATCTAAGGAGTATCTAAGATTAAGAAGCAGTTACACAAATTTGACCATTTTTGTATATGGGTCGAAAACTTGGTACAATGCCTGAAAACTTAGAACGCCGTTCCAAGTTTTCATACTTAAAAAAATATGTACCAACATACAAAAATTTTATTACATCCGGCAACGCCGCTGAGTTTCAATATCAAAACATATACTAGCCTTCAGCTATACATTTATAGAATATAACCTCAGTTTACTAACTATTTTGTTTTATATTTCCTTACTTGTATCGGAGAAGTTTTTTCGTGATTATTTTTTACGTTTTTTAACAATAATTTTAAAATCGCATTAAAATAATCTCTTGGGCACCGATCAAAACGCTTTTATTTTTTCCCGGCACAAACGGAATGACTAATAACTGGCGTAATGCTTTTGAACTACTATAAAAGCATTATTGCCAGTTTTTATATTAAATTTTACATAGCAAAGTTTCGTTCCAAGTTGTACTCCGGTTCCAAGTTACACGGTTTTACGGTAACAACTGCTGGAATCTCATCTTGGTGTATTTACAATAACATTCTGTTGGAGTAGTTTTAATGTCGTCTTGTACATATTTGACAATTGTACTTTGAAGTAAAAAATTTTTGAATAATGACCCTTTCTTCTTTATCCTTGGCTGAAAATTCTAAGAAATCGTTGCAAGACCAAATGAAATAGGTTTGGTTATCACTAATGATTTAGATAATGATTTACCCCTATCAGAACTTGTTTAGAATGCTTTGACTCAAGAGTCTCTAACAATTCTGTCCTTTAAATCATCAAATGTTTGAAAGTCTTTATTGTATTATTGATTGTTCCCACTCACGTGATGTGACATCATCCATTGTTGATGTAATTAGATATATAATTAAAGTTTTGCCTAAAGTTTCAGTTCAGTACTTAAAAATATTATAACGATAAACATACATAATGCAACTTCCTGGCACAAGTGTTTACGACGGTTATTACAACTTTTTGGCAGTTTTATAAAGTCCTTTACTTAGAACTACAAATATTTGTGTGGTTGGGTAATCCCGACCCAAGAGTTTGTGAAGTTATTTAAATTCTTTTTTATATGTCAAACAAAAACTTTGTCGCAACATACTCACCAGATTGATATTAAGCAACTGTTAAAAAACCTGTTTAAATTCACTACTTCGTCGCAACTATTAATTTACTGTTTACAACGGAAAAATAAAATTAAACTTTAGAACCCTATGCGTTCAAGAACGCAGCGTGTGAATGAAGACCGTTTGACGTATTTTCACAAAAAGTTTAAATTGCATAAACATTGTTAGGTCAAAGGCAAACTTAATTCAAGCGCAATTGGCACTATTCTAGGTGCACCTAGGTGAAATGTCTTATGGTCTCTTAATCTTTCTCTTATACATAACCTAATTTCTTCTTGTTCTGTAGCTACTGTAACTAAATGAATCTGAATGTTTTAGTGGTACCAGATATATCTTATTCTTTGATTTTGAGCATTGACTTCTAAAAGATTCTGAATTTCGTTCCAGGTTTTGATCAGAACATGGTTTTTCTTTTTTTATCTCGTCATTAAGTATCGACGAACTATCTTTTAATTCTTACTTGACATCTGATGAACAAGTTCTTCTAATTTCTGTAGTCGATAAACATTTTTCGTTTCAAGTTATGGGTCTAGGGTGATTTCCGCTTATGTTAAAGAAAGCCATAGACACTAATATGTTAAAATATAATAATATATAAACATATTTTGCTTCTTTTCCTTCTTCTTTTATATACTTTCAAAGTGGAGAGATTTTTTAGGTTTTGTTTCCTTTGTTCTTAGGTCAAATCCCTTCCTAGGTGGGAGGAAATAAATTGTGGTCAAGCGAGTACTGGTTGCGGTGACGTGCGCTTATATAGACTAACGTTAGGTGGCCCGACGACGCACTGTCCCATCTTGACGCAAGGGCTTCAAGTGTTTCTAAGACTTGGACGCCACACAATCGTCTGGCACCTCATCAAGGAAATCTTAAGCTCTAATAGAGGTCCTGAAACCTTTTCCTAGCTTTGGGGGTTCGGGCTTCGTTTTTTTTTCTGTTTTCTTTTAGCACCTTCTTCTTTTCTTGAGGAGTTTCTCAGGATGTATTTAGGGCGGCGTTTCAATCACTAGGAGTTGGGGGTTCATTGAGATTTTACGGCTTTTGGGTTTTAGACGATTGTCTAAATTTTCTTTCTTTTTTTCCTGTTTTTATTTCTGTTAGTTTTTTTTCTTGGTAGAACTTATCGTTGATAATTTTTACTCGGAAACACATTTTGGTGGCTCTGATGAGTGTATTCAGTTTTGATATTTTCTTTCTAGCAATAGCTAAGTATGGTTTCTCGAGCAGTATCATTTTGCTTTATGCGTTTCTAGTCCAAGTCAAGTCTGTTTTATCTTAGAGAAATTTGAAATTTTCTATTCCTTCTACTATCGGATTGAGTTTTCCTTGAATTTCAGTTGCAAACATATAATAAACGTTATTTTTCTGGATACATTTCAGCATTAGTAAAACGACAAGCAAAAGTTTTATGTTTAAATTTGTTTGAAATAACGTTTACACGAAACAGTAACGAAAATTATTAACAGGACGTGAATCCCAATCACTCAAGTAATTTTTATTGCCATCACAAAGGTCATTTTGTTAGAGAAACAATTAAAGATCTATTGGTATTTCTTTCTATTAACGCCGTTTTTAAAAAAATTGTGGTCGATTTTTATTTACGGTGGCGGAAATATACGGGGTGTTGCTAAACTAATTTAATGACAATTCGAGTTTGAAGATTGAATTAAAGTGAGTACGACTGAAAATTATGTAACTGAATTTACGTCTTAATAAATTCTAAGTCTACGTTGGGAGCTAAAAATTAAATTCAGAAGTTTCTGGGTGTATCAAATTAACGTCTAACAAATTCTCAATCGCTGTGGTCTTGGAAAAATATATGTCTACTTCTCTCGCGCTTTGATTGCGTTTGAATGTTCCTTAAGCGGGTAAAAGTCGCGCGTGTCAAATCGATAGATATAGGCCGCATTCAAGAGTCCAAACCTCACGTATATTTTATAACGATTATGGACGCGTCTAACGTTTTTTTCCAGTATACATTCACTTTAATCTGTTTATGATTCAACATATTGATCTTAATTTCCTCAAAATTTTTAACAAATTATTATTATGATCCGTGGTACTTTTACTAATTTTACAGTTTTTTTCAGTTATCATCGATAATCGATTAATATATTTAAACAAGAAAAAGTTAAATTGGATTAATGTTTTTAGTATTTTTTTTTACCAAACAAAAACTTCTTCTTATACAAAAAATTTCACTTAGAAAATTGTATTTGCTGTATTTGCGTTGTTAAAATAAAACAATTTTAGTAATGTTGTATTCGGTACGCTTTTAGCGTTTATATTTCATAAAATGTGCGCTGTTTTACAAACGCGTTAACAATTTTAAAACTACTTTATTGTATAATTATCAAAATTTGCATTTAATACTTCTAAACGTTTCAAAACTTTTAAATTAATAATTTTGTATCATTTGTTTACTGTATTAGTTTAAATTCTTGGCACGTCAGTCTTGTAATTAACATAGAACTCATAAAACAAAATGTACTAAAAGCAATAATAAATTTAACAACGCTAATTAGAGTTTAACTAAAACGTTCAATCAAGTGTTTAAATAAAATTAATTTGGAAGTAAAAAGTTTTAATTAGGATGTAAAAGTTTCAGTTTTTGAATCGTTAGCTAAAATTTTAATTATATTGGTATTCTAATAGATTTTTTTTTGTACAAGAAAATATGTAATGCTTATCCAGTTTTGTGAATATAATAATAACTTTATATGAGTTGGAGCAGTTATTTAACGTTACAGAAAATATTATTTTTAGCAACCACGGATAAATTAAATTAATAATTAATGAAATAATATATTAGGGTCATGCACGTTTGATTTAATAATCGCAAAATATTGTATTATTCTTAATATTTTTATGACAATTTTATATTTAGAACAAGGTCGTTAAATTAACATTATACCAAATTCTGTTTCTACGTTTAACAAAAAAATAATAAAACCGGTAAATTTGTGTACTATCATTAAACGTAAAATAAGCAAAATTTAAAAAAGAACATAACCATGAACATTTCTAACCGATTTTTTGTAGAAATATTCCTTAATTCAGTTTTAATTCAGTTTTAATTTTTTCAATTGTTTAAATATTTATCCTTAAAAAAAAACCACTTGAAATAAAAACTAATTTTAAAAAATTATCTTGAAATACGATATAAGATTTCACACAAAAAAGACAATTGTGTACACTCATGTAAACAAAAATCGGGACACTACAACTTGTAGTTACAAAATAGTTAATAGTCTTTATAATTTTGATTCTCTTGTTCTTTTTTCCTTTTTTTATATTACATTAAATTTGATTTATATGCGGGGTTGCTAGTCCTCAAGTGGCGGATAGGGGAACGCCTCCCAGATATGGTGGTACCGAAAAAATCAAATATTCGGGGCAGACCAAAACTAGCACTGTAGCGACTGACTTAGAGTGAGCGGCTACAAACAGCGTCTGACCCAGAATGGGCGGCTAAAATCACACTCACCAACACGCTCGGCAAGCCAGGCGTTTTAAATGCCATAAGCTTTTAATTTAATTTATGCTGAAATGTTGAATTTAAATATAATACCCCAGGTGAGTAGTGCCAAAATCACGAAATCTCACACTGATGATAAATCAGTCTGCCTAGTATCGGATTCTGGAGGAGGCCAAAATTCGATAAATCGGAACAAATCATGTACCATAGAAGTATATATAGCAACTTACAATATTAGAACAATGGGTACTCTAGAACATCTCGCCAAACTAGAAGAAAAATCTAACTACATAAAATGGGATGTGATTCGACTCTGCGAAACGCGATTGCTAGGAGAGAAAACAACTGTTCTGAGATCAGGTCACATGTTGTATCAAAATAACTCCATCAAACAAAAAGGACAAGATACTCAAACAAAATAAGAGGACAGTATCCAATTCATCCACAGGTACGCACCAACAAGTCAGGCAGAAGATGAAGAGATCGAAACATTCTTCGAAGATGTATCCAAAACCATGGATCTTCACAAAGCTAAGTACAAAATTATAATTGAAAATTTTAATGCCAAAATCGACCAAAAGAACACAACCGGCTCAAATAGTATTGGAAATGTTGGGTTCGGCACCAGAAATCAGAGAAGAGATATGTTAATAAACTACCTAAATATATACTGCCTGAACACCTTTTTCAATAAACCTAAACAGAGAAAGTGGACATGGAGAAGCTCCGACGGAGAAACTAAAAACGAAATTGATTTTATATTCTCTAGCAACAAAAATATATGCACAAAAGTATCAGTACTAAATCAATATGACGCCAATAGCGACCACAAGATGGTGAGAGCATCCCTCAAATTTAACGTTAGAACCAAAAGAAACAAACTCATACATACGGACAAGTTTCCTACTTAGGAAGAACTTAAACAAAGATATAGAGAGTACCAAAAGGATTTAGAAACCAGATTACAATCAACCGGTACCTTAGATAACATGTGTATAAATAAACTTAATCATAAAATCACGACTGCTATCTGTATGACAACTAAGATGATTTGCACGAAATCAAGAAACAAAAAGGAATATAAAATCTTAAGCTTTCGCGGTTATGTTTATGATTATAAGCGACTTTCGGTTCAGACCGCGCCGTACTTAAACACCCAGACTTAGGCTTGGTCCTAGTCTCTTTTGAGAGCCAAAACAAGAAGTAGAACTTGGCCTTTGTCGTATTGTCGTTCGTGAACCCAAACAAACTGACGCTTTGCAAGACATTGCAGCTTGCATCTTCAGAGTGGTAAATGTCACTGACAGTGATGTAGCGAAAGTCTTGTGTTAACGTGGCTTTTTTCCACATGAGTTCGCAGCGGTTATTAAGGTGGGTTAGAGCATTCTTAGTAAGACTTTCAAAAATTTTATCCAGAATTCTTCTCTTCCTTCTCCCAAAATCTCCAACTTTCTTCTCTCCTCTTCTCTTAGTTCTATGCATTTCTTTAACATGTGCTCTATATTTTTCCGCTCCTCCCCACATAGTCTACATCCTCTATCTTTATTTTCCTTCCAATATTTATTTTCTTGCTCTTTATTCCCGCAACTAAACCTTGCTACCATTCTTTTGTTAATTTCAAGCTTTTTTCGCCCTTTATGTACCTTGAAATATTATCTATTACTATATATTTGTATATCTCTCATTGTATTTCCCTTCTCTTATTCTTGCTCTTGTTTATTGTCTCTGTATATTCTTATCTCTTCTTATTCTTTTATTTTCTTTACTTCTTCTCTCGCATATCCAACACTTTCATAATACCCATTTCTTTCTTTTTGTCCATATTTAACTTTTTTATTCTTTATCTTTCTCCAGCACATCTGAAGCAATTAACATTCTTTTCTTTCTTTCATTTGTTCTTCGTAACACTTTGCTCTCTTCCCCGCTTGTACTCTTATTTTTTCTAACTTCATTTCCTCCTCTACTATGTACCCTGGCATCTCTCTTTCTAATTCTAACGTCCATTTCCAGTATTTTTCTTGTACTTTCTTTAATTCCCCCTCCGTACATTATCACACTCTTTATTAATTTGTTAAACAACCATCTTCTTGCCTCTATTTGCTTCCCAAACTCTCTCTCTCTCCTATACCCCACACCTGGCCTACTATTCTATTATATTTCTTTGCCAAGCACTTTATATGTGCATCATTTTTATTGTCGTATCTGATTCGATAACAAATAAGTCACTTCATTTACACTTTCTATTACCTCGTCTCCTCACTTCCACTTCACTCTTTTTTACCCGCCCTTTCCCCCTTTTGAAACATTACTATCTTTGTTTTTCTCACATTTAGACTTAAACACTTCCTTTTTTCTTCTTTTTTCGCTATAATCACTATGCCATCCGCATACGCCAAAACCCACACTTTTAACACCCCTATTACTATTCTTCCACTCTGTTGCCCCGTCAACTCTCTCTCAAAATCTTTTAAATATACTGCAAATTAACTAGGGCTAAGTGGGCACCCCTGCCTTATTTCTTTATTTGTCCAAAATGCCGCACTTAACTTTCTATCTATTCTTAGTTTATACTTTGTCTCATTATATATTTTCTATATATTATATCCAGAAATTACGCAAAATCTTTCTCTCTCTTCACTTTTAATTCTTTGTTTACTATCTGTTTCAATATGTATACATTATCTGATGCCCTTTTCTTTTTTCTAAATCATCTCTGCCAATCTGGTAAAATCTTTTTTTCCTCCATTTCTTTTTCCAGTCTTTTTTGTAAAATTGTTATATAAATCTTATACCCCACATTTGCCACACTTATACCTCTATAGTTTTTTACCTCTTCACCAGACCATATCTTATTTAAAATTTTTGTTATTCTTTCTTTCGTTCTCTCGTTTGTATATTTCCATTGTTCTTTTTGCGTCTCATCCATCCCTTCTGCCTTTCCTTTTTTTATTTCTTTATGTTTTTTCTATTTCTTCTTTCTGTACAATAGTACTGCTCCTTCCTCTTGTCATCCTTTCTATTTCGAATTCACCCTTCTTCTCTTCTTCTCCATCTAAGACTTTACCGCAATATTCTCTCCATTTTTCATATCAATTTGTATCCCGCCTTTTTTGTCAATGTTTCTTTCCTTATTTGAAAAGCTCCATATGTCTCCTTCATTTTCTAACATTTTTATTTGTCTCAATCAATTTTTCCTTTTTTCCACTTTCTTTTACCTCTTCTTACCTTCTTCCTGGCCTCCCTACATTTCTTATTCCACCATCTCTTTTCTCTATACTTCGTTATGTTTTCTTGTATTCCTTTTTCTATTGCTTTATCCATTTTATTCATCAGTTCTTTCACTCCTTCCTCAATCCATGGTTCCTCCTCTAATTTTTTCTTATAAACCTCAACATTTTTATTTATCTATACCTTGTTCTCCCCTCAAATTGTGTCCAATTTTTTTCTTTTTCTCTTCTAATCTTTTTGCCTTACTTTTAATGCCTGATGGTCTAAATCAACATCTTCACCTATTTTAAAACTTTCTATTGCATCCAAAATCTCCCCACTAGCCATTACATAATCTATTATAAATTTTTCCCTCTCATTTATATATGTATATTCTCCTCTATCCCCTTCTTCCATATTTCGGTTGAGTATAGTCCACCTTTTCCCTTCTAATAGCTTTCTACCTTGTGTGTTTAATGTCTTATCCATCGTTACTCTTTTTATTTTTCCCCATTCACTATCATACACCCACCTTCTCCAATTTTTGCGTTAAAATTTCCACTTATTATTAATTTTCCTCTCTCAGTAGCTATTTCAAGTTCTTTATTATTTGTTTCATTTCTTGACTCTTATCTTCCCTTAATATTTGACTTACTGCTATTCTGTGCTCTTGTTATTTATTCTCCTCTTCTTCTACTCCCCATTCTTTTCTTACTCCCAATATTATACCCCCTTGCGCTCTTCCTTTTTTTTTCTTTTCTTGTTGAGAACTGTACATTTCATCTATATCCCTTTCTGTCTTTTCCAATGTTTCTCCCCCAGACACGTTTCTACTAAACCCACAATGTTAAACGCTTCTATGTACTTCCAGAATTCAGCTCCTTTATTTTTAACCTCTACAAAGTTTCAAAAAACTAAACCTATTTCCTTCGTTTTTTTCTTATCGTATTCCTTGATCCTTGCCTGGTAGTCTCCATTTTTCTATCTTTTACCCTCCTTTTTTCTAGTTTTTTGGCCTCCTTCTCCCTAATTTATTTTTTTACGTTCCAGTGCATCTCCTCTCCTTCAACTCATAATTTCATAAATCCTATTTTTGTTCTTTTTTTTTCTTTCTTTAGTCTTCTTCCTTCCATTCTTATATTTTTTTGTACCTTTCTTTCCACTACAGTCATATCTTTATCTATAAATATGTTTGTTCCTCTTAGCCTTTTTTTTCTTTAATATTTCTTGTTTACCTTTCACGGAATCCAATTTTACTAGTATTAACCCCCTCCCTATTTTAATTGCGCCTCTTATACCATTTTTCACTCCCAATTCATTTTCAAACAAGTTATCCACTTGCTCTTTACGTTCTCTCTTCCTTTTTGACCTTCCATCCGTTTTATAACCAAGTTCTTTCTTCTCTTTTCCCTTTCCAATACATCCACTCTTCTTGCCAAATTTTCTATTTTCTCTTCCATGCTCTTATTTTTTCCTCCCACATATTGCATATCTCTCTTCGCTCTTTTCTTTCTTTTCTTTACTCCTTTGAGATCTTTTCCAGATTAACTACTCCTTGCAAAAACTTTTTGCACAATTTCTTGTGTTTTTCCTTTCCGATCCTGTCAATTCGGATTCTGACATGATTCCTTCTAATTATATTTAATTAAAATCCGCCACAAACGTTAAAAAAAGTTTATAAATAAAATAAAAGCATGTAATTCACTATTAACAAAAGCGCGCGCTTGACCTTTAAATTAATCTACAATACTCGCTCGCATTTGCACACGTTATCTGAACTCGTCTATACCTTCTTATCTACAATAACATTAAACACGTCCTCACTTAACAGCCTTTAAAACACGAATCTGTGTTAATAATAAATTTAGATGGTTGTGATTCCTTAAGCGTTTATTTATCTAGGATTTTCATGTGCTGTCATCGCCGTAATAGTTTCATTTGGTGCGTAGAAAAGCATTTGTTGCTGGCCGTTAGTTCAGGTCAGATTATCCCTAGTAGTAGTAATTTGGCGCTTAAAAATATTGATTTTTGATAGGCCACCCCATATTATTGCTTCTTTCCAATCATACGGAAACCCTTCGCCAGACCATATCTTATTAAAAAAATTTCTTCTTCTTTCTTTTGTTCTCTCTCTTGTATATTGCCATTGTTCTCCTTGCGTCCCATCCGTCTCTTCTGCCTTTCCTTTTTTTAGTTTTCTCAATGTTTCTTCTATTTCTTCTTTCTGTAAGGTGGTACTGCTCCATCCTCTTGTTATCCTTTCTATTTCAAATTCACCTTTCTTTTCTTCTTCTCCTTCTAAGACCTTCACGCAATATTCTCTCCATTTTTTCACATCAATTTGTATCCCGCCTTTTTTACCAATTTTTCTTTCCTTATTCGAAAAGCTCCATATGTCTTCTTCATTTTCTAACATTTTTATTTGTTCCTGCAACTCTTTTCTATATTCCTTTTTTCTCTTACCACACTTTTTTCTATATTGTGATCTCAATCTTTTAAACTCCTGAATACCAATTTTTTTGCCACTTTCTTTACCTCTTCTTACCTCCTTCCTGGCTTCCTTGCATTCCTTATTCTACCATCTCTGTTTTCTATACTTCGTTATGTTTTTTTTCTTGTATCTTTTCTTTTCTACTGCTTTATCCATTTTATTGATCAGTTCTTTCACTCCTTCCTCCTCTATTTTTTTCTTGCAAACCTCAATATTTTCATTTGTCTATACCTTTTTCTTCCACCAAACTGTCTCTAAATTGTTTCTTTGTTTCTTCCAACTTTTTAGTCATTATTACTCATTTTATTTCTTTCCTATTCAGTATCATGCCCCCACCTTCTCCAATTTTTGTGTTAAAATCTTCACCTATTATTAATTTTCCTCTCTCCTCTTCAATCAGTAGTTTTTTCAATTTTTTTATTCCTTTATTCCTTTAATATTTGACTTACTACTATTTTTTGCTCTTGGTATTTATTCTACTCTTTTTTCACTACCTATTATTTTCCTACTTCCGATTATTATACCCCCTTGCGCTCTTCCTTTTTTTTTGAGACTGTACATTCCATCTATATCTAGTAAATTTGCTTTCTATCTTGTCAAACGCTTCTATATACTTACAAAATTCAGCTCTTTTATTTTTAACCCCTGCAACGTTCCAAAAAACTAAAGCTATTTCCTACGTTTTTTTCTTATTGTATTCCTTGATCTTTGCCTGGTAGTCCCCATTTTTTTTATCCTGTACCCCCCTTTTTTCTAGTTTTTTGGTCTTTTTCTCATTAATTTATTTTTTTACGATCCAGTGCATCTCCTCTCCCTCAACCCATAATTTCATAAACTCTATTTCTCCTTCTTTCTATAGTCTTTTTTCTTCTATCCTTATATTTTTTGTACCTCTCTTTTCACTGGGGTCATATCTTCATCTATAAATATCTGTGTTCCTCTTAGCCTTCCTTTTTTCTGTAATATTTTTAGCTTATCTTTTACGGAATGCAATTTTACCACTTTTTCCACTCCCAATTCATTTTTGCACAAGTTATCCACTTGCTTTTTACGTTTTTCTCGTCCCTTTTGACCTTCCATCCTTCTTATAACTAAGTTCTTTCTTCTCTTTTCCCTTTCCATTACTTCAACCCTTCTTTCCAAATTTTTTATTTTCTCTTCATGCTCTTATTTTTTTCTCCCACATATTGTATATCTCCTTTCGCTCTTTTCTTTCTTTTCTTTACTCTTTTGTGATTCTTTTTGTTCGCTTACTCCTTGCAAAAACTTTTTAAACAATTTCTTGTGTTTTTCCTTTTCGATTCTGTCAATTCGGATTTTGACATGATTCCTTCTAATTATGTTTAATTAAAACCCGCCACAAATATTAAAAAAGTTTGAAATAAAATAAATGTATGTAATTCACTATTAACAAAAGCGCGCGCATTCGCCCACGTTATCTGAACTCGCTTATACCTTCATACCCATAATAACGTTAAACACGTCCTCACTCAACAGCCTTTAAAACACGAATCCGTCTTAATAATAAATTTAGATGTTTGTAATTCTTTAAGCGTTTGTTTATCTAGGATTTTTATGTGCTGTCATCGTTGTTATAGTTTCATTCGGTGCGTGGAAAGGTATCTGTTGCTGACCGTTAGCTCAGGTCAGATTATCTCTATTAGTAGTAACTTGGCACCTAAAAATGTTTACTTTGATTTTTGATAAGCCACCCCACTGTACGACCTCTATTACTACCTCCACGTAACAAATGCAGCCCCCTGTACGAATAAGTAATTACGATAGCAAAGTTTAATTCAATTAATTAACTTAAGTTACAATTTGAATGTCAACATATGTGAAGTGTATAAAAATGAAAATTAAAACGCACAGTCAGTCAAGGCTCAGATAATTTAAAAAGCAACGCACACTAATTGTGACAGCAAGCGTATAATTGGTTAGCGCACATACGATCGACGCTAGAAAAAAGGTACTTAGTTATTTACCATGCTGCTAGCGCTAGTGGCTATAAACATCCTTTACAAAGATGGAATATAGAACAATAAATATACCACCGTAGTATCACAAATGGATACATAAGTTACGTTCGAATATTACAACAATGCGCGCTAAGCTACCAATTTCATACAATATTTAAATTAAATCGATAGGCCCAACAGGTATGCTGCTAAATATTTCACCAACAAAGAATAATATAAATTCGACATCCCCGTTTAATAGATGAAGTAACTACACGAGCTCTTTTATTTAGTAAATATCGACAATTAAAAAAATTCCGGAACGTTGTAATTAGCTGTAATTAAAGAATTTCTTAAAGTTAACACGTGACAGTACTAAAATGTTATAAGAACAAAAGAAAAATTATGATTTACCGTGCCATTTTAAATCAGAGATTTTTTCTGATTCGGCTATTGCATTTTTATCAGATTTACATCATCAAATACGCAAATGTTTACAGATTTTAAAATTATAAATTTTACTGAGCAGTTCATTAACACATGCTGACTTTTCAGTTTGTCAATCAAAACGCAAATAAGTACGCGTTAGCGGAAACGGAAGAGAGCCCAAATCCAATCTTGTCGACGAAATTTATAACAACAAAGTTTTTTAACATAACAAATAATTAGTAATAGCAATCACTTAAAAAATATCGCAACCACCAGGGCCGTACTTACAATGTGGTATTAGAAATTTTCGTTAAATTACGAAATGATAAAATTTATTAATAAGCAATTAACAACTTAGAAAACAAGTCATTTGTAACAATTTCTTAAAATTTGTTATTTATTGTAATTACATTAATAATTTATTTGTCTTTAGTTTTTTGTCTACAAATAATATGCTCATAAACCCAGTTGTGACAAATTACAACTTGGTAAAAAATTTAAAAAAACGTATTGTTTGTATGTTACAAAACTTAAATTTGTTTTAAAAAAATATTGCAGCAATAAAAAATACTTGAACGATAATAATCATAAGGTAAATTACTGCAGGATCGTTCAAAGAAACGTAACGTAAAAAAAGTTACTGGTAAAAATTCGTAAACATTAAGTAATAATTGGAAGGAAACACAAACGTTCAAATAAAGAAAATGACATTCATGACAGTTTTCACATTTAAAAGACACAAACTGTCCAATTATTTGATATTGACTCTTATAATACTTGTAAGACTCGTGAACATGAAAAATCATCAAATGAAAACTACGATTGACAATAAAAACAAAATTCTTTTTACAATATCGCTAAAATTTTTACAAACTATATCTAAATCAAAATTTAAAATTTCACGTATTTTTAACATCATTAAATTAACATTCCTTAAACAAATATTATTTTGAATTTTAATCGTACATTTTTAAATTTTTTCCTGAAAAGAAGTTAATTGTAGCAAGAGTTCAGAATAAATGTAAATGAGTAATTTACTGAAAAAAGAATTATAAATAAAAATAGCACATTATTTAACTTAAGTTTAGAAAAAAATATATTACGTAATTTATTGCATCCTACTAGTTTTAATTTAGTTTATTTTATTTTAAATTATGTCTTCCGTACAAGTACAGCAAAAGTTTATACTTCTTTCACAACTAGTTTAACTGTAAAATAGTATTTTACATGAACAAAATAAAAAAGTTGTCACTGCTATTATATCTTCAGGAGTGTTAGTACCATTTAAATAAATTTTAAAATAAACCCATCTTAAGTGGAACAAAAATAAGACAACAAAAGTACAATAATCTACTTCTAAAAGCATGTAGTAGTTCTTTAAATTACAGTTACAATTACATTTTAGACAGATTTAGTTTTATACAGCAAAATATACTAAGTTTATTACATGCTACAGTGCACTTTCTTTTTTTTTGCACAAGAACTTTATGTTACGCTTTCTTATATAACAAAAGAATTTATTTACGTGGTTAGGTTAGTAAATAAATACATTTTTTAAAACTATGTTTGAATTATGCGATAGAATGTATTACAAATATATAAAAGTAATAATAGTGTCAAGCATTTATTCAATTTACATTAACATTGAAAACATTTTTAAATTTTATAAAATGAAATCTTAAACCAAAAAACGATTTGACTTATTCCAAAGCAAAAATTTTGAGCTCACTCTGTAAATAAACAATATAACAATGATTGGAAGAATAAGAACAATAAAAAAAGTTTATTTTGATATAAAGTTTACATTAGATGTAATTGTCGGATGAACCCTTTTTTTTCAGGAGGGAAAACAATTGGCTTCAGTCCTTGCCTACCCACCTCTCCTCACATTTCCTTTTCACCAGCATAGGGTACCGCTTTCGCATTCTTCGCTATGCTAGTTTGGCAATTAGCAGTCTTCTTAGTTACTTATTTTTTTTCTCTCTTTCTTGCTTCCTCCTCTCTTTTCTTGATTATTTTTGTGTACTAACTTTCTATTTCTTTCCATTTATTCTCGTTCTCGCACATTACGCTAATGATGTTAGATGCTTTTATTTCTTCTCCTATCTTTTCTTCGACTTTCCTTCTTTCTTCCTTCCATCTTTTACATTTAAACACCGCATGTTCTTTATCATCCTTTTCACTACAATCCGCGCAGTTGTCATTTTCTCTTTTTTTAATTTTGTGTAAGTATTCTCCATTTTTACATCCAGGAGTATATGTTTGGGATCAGTTTTTTTGTCCATGAGTCTCTGTCTTCCCATTGTTTCTGCCATTCCGCTATTGTTGCACTAGTGTCCATTTTATCTTTTTTTTTTTTAGCCAGGATCTGTAGCGGTGGGATTCCAGCAACCACCATAACGTCTTGTGTGTTTACTGTTCTGTAAGCTCGACTAATTCTTATTGCTAGGATTCTTTGCACCCTATCTAATAGTTTATTTACTGTTCCAAATTTGATTGCTTCCTGCCAAATCTCTGCTCCGTACAATACGATTGAATCCACCGCGTGTGCTGTAACTTTCTTCTTTGATGATCTGGCTCCTCCATGATTTGGGAGTATCCTCCTCAATGCGTTTGATTTTGTAAGAGCCCTATCTGTTATCGTCTTGACGTGCTCAATGAAGCTGAGGTTTTTATCAATGGTTATACCAAGGACCTTGATACTTTTCTGGGTTATTATTTTTTGTCCTAGTAGTTGTAAATTTAGCGCTGTGATTTTTCTTTGCTCCGTCATTAGTCCTACTTTTGTTTTCTCTGGAACCAGCTTTAGTCTGTTTTCCGTTATCCATTTGTTAATGGTTTCCATTGCTATCTTTGCTCTATATACTGCTTCTTGTATCTGTTTGGATCTTGTAACTATTGTGAGATCATCTGCAAAGCCAATCAGTTTAACCCCATCCGGCATACTTAATCTTAGTACTCCGTCGTACATGACATTTCATAGGATTGGCCCAAGGACCGAACCTTGTGGAACCCAGGAGGTTACTTTGTGTACTATATTTCTTTCCTTTGAGTCATTTATCTGTATGCTTCGATTTATAAAGTAGTCCTGTAGTATATTTATTAGATATTCTGGTATCTTCATTTCCACTAGTGCTTTCATTATTTGTCGTCTAGATGCCGAGTTGAAGACATTTTGTACATCTATTGCTATCACTAGGCAAACCTGCCTTGTCCTCCATGTCCCAGTGTTGGCCTCTTTTATTTCTTTTGTCACGACTCTTATTGCGTCTATTGTTAACCTCCTTTTTCTAAAGCCAAATTGGTTGTCAGCAAGCTTCTTTTCAATTTTATGTTTGAGGCGCTCGGCTAGTACCCTCTCCAATATCTTTCCCGCAGCGTCTATGAGACAAATAGGTCTATATGTCGAGCACGTCTCTCCCTTTGGTATTAGTACAAGGTTTGCTTTTTTCCAGCACAGTGGAAAATTACCTTCTCTGACACACGAGTTTAACACATTGGCCCAGGTCTGTGCTCTTTGTATAGCCACTACTTTTACCACTTCGGCAGGAACTCCATCAGGTTCTGGAGCTTTGCCCGTAACAAGTCTTTTTGCTGTCTCTTCCACCTCCTTGCTAGATATTGATTCAAAATTCAAAAGCTGGTTTTTATATCTGTTCCTTTCTTTAAGTTTATCTTCTTCGGGAAATAGTTTTTGTATTATTTCTATCATTTTTTTATTATCCAAACCAATTATAGTTTTTTTTTTCTTATCTTTTTATTGATTAACGGGTACCCTTTTCCCAAATATCTTGTTCGAGCTCGTCACAGATATTTTTCCAGCACTCCTTCTTACTTTTTTTGATTATCACTGTTAGTTTTTTTCTTTCTTTCTTTAGTATTTTCTTTTCATCCTGAGCTTCATCACCTTTCCTAATCTGGTGTTGGTAATTCCTTCTTGTCTTAATGCATCTTCTTCTTTGTAAGTTGATCTCTTCGTTCCACCAGTATTCTCCCCTTTTATTTGTTGTTCTTATGGGCATAGTTTCTTTACATAGTTGACGTAGAAATTTAGTCATTTTATCTACTGTATTTAGGTTTTCTTCGGCCGTTTGTTTTATCATATGCTCCAGCCTTGTTTTATTCAATTTATCAGTGTTACAGGTTGGAGTTTCCGTTGTTTTCCCTTTTAGAATATAGTTCCTTGTGTCTTCCCATATCCATTCGATATAACGATGATCGCTGAGCAATTCCGTTGCTAGGACTTGCCAATTTGTTATTCTCTCTTTCATATCGTTGGTGCTCAATGTTAGGTCAATATAGGTTTTTTGTTTTCCTCTCTCGAAGGTTGGTTTGTTTCGTCTGTTAAGAGTTATGAGGTCTAGGCTAGCCATCCATTCCTCTACTATGTTTCCTCTTTTGTTGTTTCGTGTTGCGCCTCAGGTACTAGACGCGGCGTTAAAATCGCCACCAATTAGTGCACCTCCTTTTGCTGCTGCTTTTATGGCCTTTGCTAGTTCTTCGAGATCCGCTTTAAAAACCTCAATGTCTTCATTACAAGAAAGATAGGTACTAAAAATACTTATCTTACTTAATTTAACCCACGCAAAACACCTACCCGTCCCACATGTACTTATAACTAACTTATTATTTAGTATGCAGATGCCTGCCTTCTCACTCTTATCTTTTAATATGTCCTTGTCTCTAACACCACCCATTTCTGAAAACAACATAAGGTCTATGTCACTTTCTTTTGCAACTTGTTTTGCCATGTCATAAGCGACTCTTCTATTATTCAAATTTATTTGTAAAGTTTTTATCTCCATTATTCAGCTGTCTGAATTTTTCTCTGTTTGATACTGATTCTCTTGTAGCTACAGTTTTTGGAGTTGGCCCTATGTCCTATCCCTGTCCCTTTTTCAATTGTTTCGCAGAGTGAACATTTTTCCTCTCTGTCACACTCTTGGATAAAGTGACCTGCTTCGCCGCATCTGAAGCATAGGCTGCCCCTATCAGGCTTCTTTCAGTCCCACGACATATGTCCTGTTTTCCAGCACTTGTGACATCTCAGTATCTCTTTCTTCTCCCTAACCCTGCATGATGTCCATCCTACTTATAGGTGACCGTCGGTAGTGATTTTTTCTGCCGTTTTGTTACGTAATTTTCTCAAACTAAAAACGTAACAATCCTAGGTTCAAACTTTAAAAGAAACCATACGTTTGAAACTAAAAATATAATTTCAAGATGAAACGTACACAGACGTAGTAGAACCCAAAACACAAATTAATAATAATTAAATTTAAAAAAAAGATTACGGTTACTAATGTTTATGTAAATTAATTAAACAAAAAATTAATTCCGATCAGAATCGATTCATCAGGGTTACAAAAGAACGATAATTGCAATATAAATTTATAGTAACATAATATAACATTAGGCCACAAGGCCGTAAGCGTAAATAAAATAAAACCTGTACTTAAACGTCGTCGCCTCGAAGACAGGAATCGTATGCGTTTGTCGATAACTCTTGACAACTCCGCTCTGATAAATCGCTATCGAGGGCAACAGAAAACTGAACGTAAAACACCTACAAGAATTTTCTAATTATAAAAAATATTCACAAAGATACGCTACCAAACCTTACCGAGAAATTTCGGTGTTTAAACTAAAATAAAATGTTATTTAAGAACAACCCTTAGGAAAATATAGTGACTAACAGCCTGACCTGCGGAAACAAAACAAGGATCAATATAAAATAAAGAAAGAAAAATAACTCTTACCGAGTGGTGGATAAGTTAAATCCTGGATAAAAAATCCGAATAAATCGTAAGTATACTAATTCCAACAAAATTCCCAATAGTTATACTTTAATTACTTCTCTGGAGCAAAAATCTCGAAAACCCAAATTTTACAACCGTAAGCAAAAATTAGCTCCAGAAAATATCCAAGCAACTTTCACAAATGACCGTTCACGATCGTCTCCTCGAAGTGCCCACGCTGTCCGACTGACTTATCGCCAAAAGCGGCGCGAAACACGGGAAATACCTCAGGGTCATGAATTGAATAAATAATAATTTTTGAACCAAAATTAATAAAATGTAATGCAAAATTTACATGTAACAGTTTCTATATCCATCAGCACTTGGACAATCCGTGCTTTCGATGTTGGGTATCTCGTCCCTATGGCTTCCATCGTCGAGATCTCTTATTTCCATTAGCACTTCCGTGAATAATGTTTTGACTTCTCTGCTCGTCGTAGCTGCTATTCTCGCCCTGAGCGGTTCCGCCTTTCCTATGCCTTTCTCTACTTTGAGGAGTACGTCACCTTCTCTGGTTTTTCTAATTCTATTTAAGATGTTCACTACTTTCATAACCTCTTCTTTTAATTCCCTGCATTTATCCCTCATGTGATTAAGGTCCTCTGTCTCTTCTCCACATAGTCTGTACATTTTTTCTTCTTCTTTTTTTCAGTATTTGTTACCTAATTTTTCTTTCCCACATCTGAACCGTGCTATCATTTTTTCCCTCTTGTTACTTTTATTTCCTTTCACCTTTAAGTATTCTGGCACTCCTTCCCTCTTGATATCCTTATAATTCCTATTATATCTACCCTCTTTTATCCTTGTACATTTTTCTTGTTTTTTGATGTCCCTATCTCTTCTTATTATTTCTTCCCTTACCCCAACTTCCTCTTCTCTTAATCTCTCCACTTCTTCTCTCCGTACCCGTTTCTTTTATACTACTCTTCTCTGCCGGCCTGCCCGTACTTCACTTTTCCTCCCTTTGCGTCTTTCCAACATTTTTGCAATATTTTGCATTCTGTTCTTCGTCGTATTTTATAGCCCTTTTTTCTGTCTCTACTATTATTTTTGCTACCTGTACTTCCTCTCTCATAATATACCCCGGTGTATCTCTGTCCAGTCCCAATACCCATCTCTAGTATTCTTCCTGTATCCCTTCTAACCCCCTCGACTCCATACCATTATTTTTTTTTCTCCGTGTTTACTTCCATTTCTTTTTTTTTTCATGTTTTTCCCAGCGTTTTTATCATCCCTTTCATTTCTTTTTCCTCTTTAGCCACCAACACTGTCTGCATACGCCGACGACCATACCTTCCTTTTCTCTACTACTATCCCTCTTGTCTGTTGTCCTCTTATTGTCTCTTCCAGATCTCGCGTATATACTGCAAACAAGCTTGGGCTCAATGGGGCATCCCTGTCTCAACCCTCTCTTTGTAATGAATTTCTCGCTCTCTTCCCCATTCACTTTGATCCTGTTCCTCGTTTCTTCGTAGATTTTCTCCATTCTTTCTATTACTCTTTTATTGATCTTTTTTCTTCATGTATTCCCACAGTTTTTCCCTGTTCAATCTGTCAAAAGCTGCTTTTAGATCTACGAGTAGTGCCACCATGTTCCTCCTTTTTTTCTAGCTCTCTATTCGCCAAGGGTTTTAGTATATATATATATATATACGTTGTCTATCACTCTTCTTCCTTTCCTGAATCCCGCTTGTCCGTTTGGTACCAAACCTTTTTCCTGTATTTTCTTTTGTAGTCTTTCTTGTAGCACTGTCGCATTTACCCCTCTGTAATTCTTGACTTTATTTTTTTCTGCTTTTTTATGGAACGGGTATATTATTCCTTCTCTTCATCTTTCCGAAAATCCTTTCCTTTCCATATTTTATTTAGTATTTCCGTCATCCGTTTTGCTACATTTTCTTCCCCGTATTCCCACTTTTTGTCTTGTATCCCATCTTCTATCGCCGCCTCTCCTTTTTTTATTTTCTTTATTGCCTTTATTACTTCGTCTTCCTTTGTTCTATCTCTATTTCTTTCTTTACGTCTTTCTACTGCGTCTTTTCTTTTTCTTCTTTTTGGTTTTTGTTCTTCCCCTCCCAGCAGGTTCCTAAAATATATCTCCCATTCTTTAATTTGTATTCTTTGTCGTCGTTTCTTCCTTCCTTTGTTTTTTTATGTACTTCCATACATCTGTTTCCGTTTTTATTCCTTTGATCTGCTCCTTTTGTTTCTTTTTGTTTTCTTCCTTCTTTCTCTCTAAGTTTTCTTGTATATTTTTACTACCTCTTTGTATTCTTCTTTTTTCTCTTTTTTTCCATAATCTTAATGCTTTCCTTGCATTTTTCTTTGCTTCCTTGCATTCTCTATCCCACCATTTCTTCCATCTTGTTTTCTCCCCTTTCCACTTTCTAAATCTGACTCTCTCTGTTGCTTTCTCTATCATTTCTCTCATTTTCTCTACACTCTCTTGTAATCTCTTCCCTACCCATACCGTTTTTTCTATTCTCTCTTTATATCTTTTTATACTCTCTTCTGTTCACCTTTTTTTATTATGTACTCTTTATCTTCTTTTCTCTCTTCTCTTTCTCTTCTTTACGTTATCAATTCCAGTGGGTAGTGGTCTGACTTACCTTTTCTCCCACTTTAAATGTTTTCACCTTTTCTCCAGCCTCTTCATTTGTTATTACAAAATATATTATTGATTCTCCCCTTCCTCGTATGTACGTATATTCCCCCATTCCTTCTTCTTCTCTGTTACCATTCATCATTTCCCACCCTTTTTCGTTGCACATTTCCAGCAGTTCTTCTCCCTCTTTATTTAGCACTTTGTCCTTTGTTTGTTTCTTTCCCGTCCTTTTCTTTTCTCGTATTCCCCCATATCGCCTCTCTTCCATTATTCTTGCGTTGTAGTCCCCTCCTATTATTATGAATTCCTCCTCCCTCTCTTCTATCATCTCTTCTATGTTCTTTCTTGTCTCTTCTCTTCTACTGCTATAAACCGTCACTATTTTTATTTTTCCCCACTGTTCCTTTCTGCAACTCCTCTTCTCTGTTGCACTTTTTCTTTCTTTTCTTGACACACAAGCACTAGAAAAATAGTTTTTCTCCTCATGATAACTCAATTTGCCAAAAAAACTCCAATTGACAGCCACCACTCTCGATGTAGTAAAAAGTTAGCGTACCAGGACGAAACTTATACGGTACGAAAATCACACCAAAACATTTAAATAAATTCACTTTGCTTATCTATAAACTAAATTAACATAATAATCATTTTAATTTAACTTATATTCAGCGTATAAAAATAAAATAGTAATTGATTTCTGTTTCTTGTCGAATTGTGC
Source organism: Aquatica leii (assembly GCA_035610365.1). NCBI lineage: Eukaryota > Metazoa > Arthropoda > Insecta > Coleoptera > Lampyridae > Aquatica > Aquatica leii. The sequence goes on from CM069432.1 coordinate 17,737,026, forward strand.
AAACAATAATAACAATATAATCTTAAACCAAATTAATTTAAAATATAAATATATGTTTAAGATTAGTTCGTTGACTTGTCATTAATATTATATCCAGGAAGAATTGTATAAAAATAAAATTCTAATTTATTCAACAACTTTACGGAAATTTAATATTTGCGTGTAGATTCAAAATTCAGTTGAAAATAACCTTTTAGTATTTATTAAATTACAAATATTTATATAGTTAAGGTACTAGAATTCTTTATAGCAAATTCTTTCTTCCGTTACGCTTTTCTACTTCCTTTTACTGCAGTATTAAAATATTTAAAAGGTTTCAAAGTAAACCCTTTTATTATAGAAATTTAAAATATTTCTTTGCGTTGTACTATTTCTATTGAAGTTTATTATTTCTATACATTTGTTTGTTGGTAGACACGTTATTAAATAAAAAAAAAACTAATATAAATACACATGATAATACTAACATGAAGAGTTGTCGTTTTTATTAAATGTTTATGGTAATGACTCGTTCGGCGCAGTATGAACGTTTTCTACTTTGTTGTTTTAGTGTTTTGCTGGCACAGCTTATTATTAAAAACAAATGGTTTGTTTATGTAAATCAATATTTAGTTTTGACCGCATTAATACTACATACGCAAAACAACAGGTAATATGTACCTTTTGAACTACTAACTTGAATACACGCTTTAAATTGAATTTATCTCTCAAATAACCCAATTCTGAAATTCAATATAAATAAAACCATATTTCGTTTATTTTGTTCTAAAATGTAAATTTAAACGTTTAACAAAATATGTACACTCTTATGAAAAAAAAATGGGACTCCGATGCTAATCTACACTGTTAAATAGGTGTGCATTCGGCGCGTTGTATTATGTTTTTATATTAATATATTTGTCTCGATAAGTAATTATTTATTAGTTTTCTTGTTTATTTTAAAACTTCTTCTTCCCTTCTCTGGTTTCTTTTCAGTTAGCGAATAAATCTTTCGCCTTTAGCTAAAGCAAAAGGACTTTGATTATTCAATTTGTAAGCAAATCAAGCAAAGTCGGTTTATTAAGGCCGACAGTAATTTTGTAATTTGATATAATAGCGTTGTTTTTGTGTGATAAAGTTGTTCCTTTTAACGGTACTTTAGACCCTTACCTCCACGAGGTTAAAGGTGGGCAACGACTCACAGACTATAAATCCAACCGTTTCTGGCTATAAGCTCCTGTGAACGGCTAAAAAGGTATCAGGTAACAATTCTTTCTCCAGCCGGCACTCACGAGCGTCGCGATGTCGCGCTTTACCTCCCCTATTCTTTCAGCCTCCTCCGCTATGGAGGCTGAATCTGCCTCATCCAAGCGTCGTCGTGAAAACGACGATGACGAAATCCTGTCCGATACCTCGCCTGACAATACGGAATCCTCATTTGACGCTGATATCCTTCGTCTAACTAAAGTAATCTCCGCCTGTAAGATTACGACTTCCCGTCAATCAGAGATGATTGACATTGTCAGCTGGCTTTAAGCGACATTTCGAAAATCCATTATTTCCTGTCGCGTCTCGCAGCAAACTGCTGACATCGCCAGCACCTTGGATGAAGTTCAAACAGCCTTGCAGAACGTATCAGCCAAGCTTTCCACAACTGCCGTTGCTGCGCCTCCTGCCCAATTATCCTATGCCCAAGCGGCACGCTCGAAATTCGCTCAAAAATTGTTGAGAAGGGACAGTAGTCATCGTTCACAAACCCGACTCTCTCCTCAAAACTGCCGACGAAACGAAGACGACTTTAATGAAGGTCCTAGACCCACAAAAGTATAGCCTCAGACTTGACCGTGTGACCAAAACGGGTAAAAGCTCTATACGCCTCGAATTCGAGAAAACTGACTTGACTAAAATTCTTTCCGATATCCTTGACAAAGCCAGTCTTGTGGTTAAGCCCCAAGGGAAATCGTGACCTCGGCTTTCCCTCATTGACGTTCCGACTAACCTCTCCCCTGAGCAGGTGAAAGAGGCAACACCTACCCAGGCTACCTGAAAAGGCTCGACGCCAAAATTTCTAATACCGATTATGGATTTTAAGACACTCAATTAACTTTGAGGTTTGCGCTAGTGAATCTTCGCAATTCAGGTGTTGCGACTTTTGAAGCAATGGGTTTCTCCTTCGACAACAATATAGACATACTACTGACTCAAGAGCCTTACGTGTTTAGCTCAGGTTCAGGGTACAAGCTCGCTGGTGCGGTTATACCCTTTAACAGGATAGCCGCATCCTCTTCTATGCGGTACTACTCGGCTATTGTTTTCAATAGTTCGAAGTCCGTCAGAGTGGTAACACTTGATGAACTAAGAGGCACTCCTATTATCATAGCAGGTGACTTCAATTCAAAATCGCCGCTTTGGCACTCCCCGGTGACCGACGAACAAGAACGATGTGTGGAGAACCTCGTGGGTAAACGCGACCTCTGTGTTGTCAACGAACCTAATCAACCATCCACTTTCGCTAGCCATTTAGGCTCAACTAATATAGATGTCACATTAGCTTCTTCTTGTGTAGCCCGGAAAATAATAGACTAGCGAGTCATACCTGATGTTATAGAAAGTGACCACCAACTGATACGGTTCGAGTTAACCGTCAATGCTCCGAACCTCGCACCTATCTCTAAAAGAATCCTCGACTACAAACGCATAGATCCTGTTCGTCTGAATAATGCTATTGCTAAAGGAATTCCTTCATATCTTCCACGTAGTACTTTGTGCTACGATCCAAAATCTGTAGACGCTTTTATTGATAAGTTGACCAGGATGATCTTCGACTCTTGTCAAAATGGCTTGAATAGTATACGCCTAAGATCTAGAGCTGGGGTACCGTGGTGGAGTTCTAAGTTAGATAGGTTAAAGTGAGCGGTGCGTTGCTTGCGAAAACACCACCAAAAAGCCCCTGCAGACGTGAAACATCAATGGCTTGCCTCGTATAAGGCCGCGCTTCACCGGTACAAACTGGCAGTGAAGACAGCGAAGTATAGCTCTTGGCAAAGTTTCGTGGAAAAAAGTCTGGGGACGAGTCTTTGTGGGTTAGTTTACAGGTTATCCTCCCGCAAGTTCCTGTCGATCCAGCCGTGTTCCAATGTTAAAGACGGCGACAGATACACAATCTCAGAACAAGACACGATTATTAATTATTAAGTTATAGTTTCCACATTATTTCCAGACGACGATCTATCGACGGAAAATGCCTATCATGCTTAATAAGATCCAGATCTATATTGCTAAGTAATTCCCGGCAGGACTGGGTGGTCACAAGCGACGATTTAGCCGCGGTGGCTAGCAAAATCCCTAAGAACAAAGCTCCTGGACTTGACGGAATACACTGTAATGTTTTAAGAACGGTTGTTCTAGATTCTTTCTCATCAACGATCGTTGACCTGTTCAACTCTTGCATAAAAATTGATTATTTTCCTACCAGCTGGAAAGCTGGTAAGCTAATCACTATTCTCAAGCCCAGAAAGAAGGATCTCGCCAACCCTAACTTGTATCGTCCGATAACTTTGTTATCAGAACTAGGTAAACTTTTCGAAAGGACACTTTTAAAAGATACACGACGACATTCCGCCAAACATATTATTCCATCCTAGCCAATATGGCTTCGTTCCTGGCAAAACGACGACTAACGCCGCCCATCGATTAATGACTATTGTACAATCAAACTTTTCTAAGTACAGACTAGCTAGTTTCATAGACATTTCTGGAGCGTTCAATGACGTATGGTGGCCGTCTATAATTGAAGCTTTCGTCATTAAAAGAGTACTTGCTGACGCTACGCGCGTCATTCGTGGCTATTTTGCGAATAGATCGATAACTTAGTCTGCAAACGTTTCACGTTCAACCTTCACCAAACGACTGACGAAGAGATGTCCACAAGGCTCGGTTTTTGGGCCGAGCCTGTGGAACTTGGTTGTAAATGATTTCCTAGACAAAGACGTACCAGCAGACTGCGACATCTTCGCTTATGCGGATGACATAACCCTCACAGTATCCGCAAATTCCAGGCGAGACTTGGAGGCAAAATCCCACACGGCCTAAATATTGTGACTAGCTGGGCTGGCAGCAATAAACTAAGTATATCTACAGACAAGACTAAGTACATGGTTTTTGGCTCTACACTAAGACGAGATCCTTTACTGCGCCTCCACGATATTCCTGTCCGTAGGGTTTTCGAATTCAAGCACCTCGGACGATTGCTCGACGACAAGCTGAGTTTTGTAAAACATTGCGCTTTCGTGGTTGACAAGCGTAAGAGTGTCTTGCACTTGTTCTACAAATACTCACGCCTTAAATGGAACCTACATCAAAAACATCTGTTACCTGCGTTTGAATTTCGTTGTGAAAGACACCGTAAGTTTTCTTTTTTTTGTGTGTTTCGATTTATTAATTTAGTATTAGCATCAAGAACGTTTTGTTTATTGTTTGTGTGGTTTGAGTTTAATGATATTTCAAGTTGTTTTCAATCATTATTGAAATTTTCTTTTAAATGCATACAGATCCGTAATTTTGAGTTTAATTTAGTACTTTATTTGGTTATCTTCGTAGAATACCAATTCAATATAATTTACGACTTCCTTTGTGGAATGTAAGTTGATACATTTTTCTTGGTAATTACACTTTGATTAAGCCACCTGCAGTAATGCAAGTCTCAGCGTTCTTGTGTGAACCAAAGTCTACATGCGAAAACGCATGCGACTAATTATAATTTTCATCTTTGTTTTTCTCGTTTGTTCAATGTTTTTTTTCTTTTACCACGAATTGACTGCGCACATGCAATTAGTTAAGTAGGGGATAGGAAGTGTTGGAAAAGTTAGATTTTTTTGGCATCATTCGATCGTGGGTCGTGATGAAAAATACCGGTTACCGTGAGATGTAGTGGAGATATAGGGTAATTTACCCTCTGACGTTATGTAGAACCGCGGAAGTTAGTCAGAAATCGTGAAAATTAAGGTGGTGGAGAAAAATGTTACTTTTCTTCAAATTTCGTATAGTACGGCTTGTGTAAAATTCGTGATTTCTGAAACATAAACTGTTACGTTTGTGGGGTTTAATGTTGTGGTGGTATATGATTAAATCCTAAATTCGCCTGTGGCGGTTATAAAATTAAATTGTGAGATATATCTTCCGTCGTTGTTCTATTGTTTGGGAAGCAGCCGAAGTCCATCGAGGTGTTAGCTTTCAAAACCACTGGACCAAAGTTCAACCGGTGTCACCAATTAAGAATTAAGGTATTTATCGATTTTGTTGTTTGATCGTGCAGTGTCCGCGATTAAAAATGCAGTAAAAGCTTTCAATTTTGAGTCAATTGAAATTACGACTAACGTTGAATTTAATTATTTCAATGAACACGTATAGTGTTTGCGCGAAATTAAAATCAATTAACTTCGTTTTGTTGCGTTTGAGAAGTGATTCGTATTTCGAATATATGATAATGTAACGACTTATAAACTATATTTTGTTTAGTTCGAATTAAAGTTCGGACATATTTATGTTATAAACTGTATTTTTTTTTGTGTTATTTAATTTGTTTGTTATAAATATGCGGCCAAGATCTTGAGATTTAATTGCGTTATTTGAAAACGTCGAGTTAACGCTATTGTAGTAGCATTTCTTTTTATTAATTTTAATGTAATGTTTTGTGTGTAAATTGTTCATTCTTGTTTGTTTAAGATTATTTCATTTCTTTTATTCAAATTTATTTGATATCAATTAGTACTTGTTATTTTATTTTGTCTTGGTTTTAAATATTCAATCAATAAATGTTAAATTGTTAAATGTAAAGAGCTTTTATTCATTTAGCCGCCGCATACGTAAATTTTTGTTTAAGTGTTTTTCAGAATTGTTATAACCCAAGGTAAGTTCTGGGGTTATAACCAACCGGATGAGCTTTCAGGTAATCAGGGGTTTGAAAGCTACCCTTACAGAAATCCTTGATTGGCGCCCTTACCGATTATTTGACGATTTTACCGTTCTAGTTCCATTTTTACGACGATCGCGTTTCCAATTTTTCACGGAATTTTAAATAAAACCCACCCTTCTCCATTGAGCTAGTGGCACAACCCCCGTTTATGTTACTACATTGCAGGCAGTGACTTTGTGTTAATTTTGGCATGTAACACATCTTGCGAATATCTTCGACAATGCAGTCATTCCTATACTCACCTATGGCTTAGACATTTGGTACCACAGACTTCTACATTCTCACGTGGTCAGGAAACTGGCCTTGCTCCAATCCTTATTCCTGAGAACATTAGCGTTTTAGATGATGACATGTGTCTGTCGTGCGGCGTTCCTGATACTCCGGCTCATCGGATTCTCGCTTGTCGGAAATTCGATAGTGATCGGAGTGCCCTGTCATCCACTGTCAACCCTTATCCCGATTCCCCTCAGGCCATCTTCGAACTGGTGTGTGATGTAAATATTTATAAACCATTCGCAAAAAGAGACCAGAGCCTACAATAAGAATTAAGTTTTTATTTTCTAACGATTTTGCATGGTTTTGTTTATTTTTTTCACAAGTACGCTATGGCAAAGTAGGTATTTAGTTTTTATTATTATTAACAGCATGAATTTTAATTTAGAATCATTTATTTCAGTATTTTATTTTGAATAACCTTTTAGTTTTTTTTCGCTGTAGCCTCTCTTAGTTCCTATACAAGTTTCTAAGTCCTTTTCCTACCTACTTGGTTTTATGCCTTAGAAACAAGGATAAGCTGTAAGGCAGGTGCCTCGCTGAACCGCGTGCTCACAAAGCACGTACCGATACCTAGCCCATCCGACTAAGTCTAACTAGACTTTCCTTTCAATGATACTTTTCTACTCTTATCTATCCTTTTTGTAGCAAACTTCTACCAAGCAAGTTCGGGTGGTTTGGTGGGTCCACATCCTCCTCCTCCTCCTCCTCTCTTCTCTAGCCGTTCTCTCTCTTCGAGATATATGCCTTTCTCAAAACTTTCTAGGCATCCTTATTCAGTGCAACCTGATACCAATTTAGTCCTGTTGTACGTTTGATCTCATCGTACCATCGTTGTTAGGGTCTTGTTATGCTTCTTTTTTCTCTCCAAGGTCTCCATCTAGTCACTTTCCCACCCTAGTTATTACTGCTGTTTCTTGATACGTGACCAGTCCAGTTCCATTTGAGGGTACATATTCTTTGTGTTATATCTTGGACCTTTGTAGTGTTCCTTATCCATTACTTGGTGTGATGGTCCGCTAGCGAAACACTTAGCATGTTTCTTTCAATTGCTCTCTGATAAACTTGCAATTTATTTAATATCTTCTTGGTTAGACTCCAAGTTTCAGTCCGGTTTGCCACCGGAAAAATACATTCGTTATAAATTTTGGTTTTTAACCTCAGAGGTAGTTTGGATTTAAAAATGTGTCGCATTCTCCCGTAAGCTGCCCATCCCAATCGTATTCTTCAGTTAATCTCGAGCTCCTGATTGATTTTACCCATCGTTATTTCTTGTTCTAGATATATATAGGAGTTAAATTTTTCAATGTTTTGAGTTTCTATGCTTACTGTGTCTCTATCAGTAGGCTCGTTTTTGCTTCTTTGTGTAATTCTGTAAGCATTATTTGTAAATCTATGTCATTCCTGGCGAATATCACATCGTCGGCGAATCTTAAGTTACTGAGGTTTTCTCTTGATATATTGATAACTCTATTTTCCCAGTGTAGTTTCTTGAATACGCCTTCGAGAAGCAGAGTAAATAACTTCGGTGATATTACATCACCTTGTCTTACGCCTCTATTAATGGTCAATTTGTTCGTATCTTCTTGCATTCTTAATTTAATTTTTGATACACCTTGGATTTTATTAATGACATTGATATACATTTGGTCTATTCTTGCGTTTTTCATAGCTCTTTCTATTGCCCAAATTTGACGGTGTCAAACGCTTTTCGAAAGTCAATAAATGCTAGCATACTTTGATGTTATATTTAGTTACATTCTCATTCAATATTCTGATCGTATAAATATGTTCAACAGTGCTGCAGCTCTTTCTAAAGCCTGCTTGTTCTTTGGGCTGATAGTCGTCAAATTTTTCCTCTAGACGGTTTGTTATTATTCTCATAAACTGTTTATACACCTGGAATAGGAGGCTTATGGGTCTATAGTTTTCCAGATTCGCTGGGTCCCCTTTTTTATATATCAGAACCACAACGGCTGTCTCCCAATCATGTGGTATCTCTCCTTCTGCAAGACATTTATTAAAAAGTATTGCTAGTTGTTCAGCAAAATATTCTCCTGATTCTTTCAGCATTTCTGGCAGTATGTCATCTTCTCCTGCAGCTTTTTCGTTTTTCAACTGGTTAAGTGTCTTAGTAATTTCTTCTTTTCCTATGTCAGGGAGGTCTTCTGAGTCGACATTAAGAATTTTACCGTTTTCGTTTTTATTTTCTATATTAGCGTTTATCTCCGTTCTTATATTATATAGCTCTTTGTAGTAGTTCTCCGTTATGCGCAATAAATCTTCTCTGTCTTCTACAATGTTTCGCTGCTTGTCAGTTAGCTTAGTAATTACTCTTTTATGTGTATTTTTGTTTTTAAAGATATTCAAGCCTCTCTGTTGTTCTATTAAGTTTTTGATTTGTCCTTCCTGATTCTGTTTTGCCATCTTTCTAACTGTTTTATTAATATTTCTGTATTCTTCTGTATCTCTTTCGCCCCTGTTAATAAGCTCTCTCCTTTTTTTCAGCATGTTTTTTATTTCTATGCTCACCTTTTCAGGTTTGTCCCTTGGTTTCAAGATATTAGTAGCCGTTTCTTTCAATGCTTTTGTTAACCGTTTCTTTATTTGATTTATATCTTCAAAGGTTTTATCGGCTTCTTTTTTATTCGATGGGTTAGTTTGGTTATGAATTCTGATTTTTGTGTCTTTAGGGTACTTGCATCTAAACTTTTTTTGAAAGTATTAAATTTCTTTGCTCTTTCTAGTTTTCCGTTCATAAATTTTTTATACCTAACCATTCTATGGTCGCTACTTGTCGTGAACGAGTTTAGAAGATCTACGTCTTTAATTGTGTGCTTCTGTTGTACCAGCACAAAGTCTATTTCATTTTTCGTGGTTCCATTTGGACTTACCCATGTCCATTTTTTATTTGGTCTTGGTGTTCATTGTGTACAGTTGTTCTTTTTCTAAAAAGTTTATTAGCATATTGCCTCTATCATTGCTTGTTCCGTAGCCAAACTTGCCTATATATCTTGAGTATGTGCCATCATTTCCTATTTTCGCATTAAAGTCGTCAATGACCAGTGTGTATTTTGTTTTGATCTCATTTAGGCATTGTGTATTTCATCATAAAGTACTTCCACCTCTTGGTCTTCATGGTTACTGGTTGGTTATATTCGCATTAATTATAATGTGATATATATCACCCTGTCAATTTTCGCCTTAAGTATTTGTAAGTATGGGACCATTCTTTTGTGTACTAGAACTCCAACTACGGTTCTCATCTCCTTTGTAGAATAGTATATGACCCGATTTGAGTTTTAGGCAATCTTTTCCCTTCCTTCTAGCGTCTGCTAATCCCACAATATATCAGTTTATTTTATTTAGTTTATAGTGTAGACCTTCCAGCTGATCCTCATCTCCCAGTGTCCTTGCATTATATGTTCCGATGTACAGTTGGCAGCCTAATCTTTTCCAGGTATTCTTAGCACCCCTTGTTGGATAGCTGGTGTGGCCACTGCTTTGATCAGGTCTAGTCGAACTGCTGGAGTCTGAGGGCCGTTCTTTTTGTTTGTCTATCATTTGAGAGGGGTTTTGCCATAAAACACCACGTTGGCACTACGTTTTAGTGAGTGTGTATTTCAACCGCCTCTAACATGAGGAACCGACGCTGTTTGCAGCCGCCCATTCTGGATCAGACGCTGCTGTGTTTCACCACATCCGCCGCCCAATCTGAGTCAGAGGCAGTCATGGCTACCCTTACTTAGTTTAGCCTGCAGGTCAATGCAGTTGCCTGGGATGTGGCACTTGAAGTAAGAGTTGAGTGCCCTGTAGAGACCAGTCTCCAAGACCCACCTCCTGTCGAAGACACTTCGTGCGACCGACCTTGGTTAAAGGTACTACCCCTCCAGGACACCTCAGACACCCCATTTTTAAAACTAACGCAGCAAAAATATTTGCATTAAAAAAAATTTCAACTGCTGTTGGACCACGTTATCGGTCCCAAACTTAATACCAAAGTTTTTGCATACTTAAACGACATCGTCATCCTGAGAAAGTAGAAACTATCACAAAAATGTCGACTTGTCGAGTGTTTGCATTATGTGAAGAGTTCTTTGAGTAGCCTTTTGGTAACGTAACTTCATTCTTCAGTTCTCCCAGGTAGTCCAGCCTCTTACAAACCTGTTAAACAAAAACAATAAATTTGATTGAGAAAAGGTTCAGGCGGAAGCATTTAAAGAATAAAAAATCTACTAACATTTTTTCCCATTCTAGCTTCTCCAGATGTTAATGCAAAGTTTACTTTACAAGACTCCAGAATCACCGATTTAAAAGGCGTCCACACAGGGGTCCAAGAAGAAAACGAGCGCGTAATTGCGTACATTTCCCGCGAAAGCAAACTCCTCAACCGTCAAGCAGGAACGTCCAGTGGTAGTGTAAGCAATTTAAAAACTGAAGGCGTACCTAAAATGGTATAAATTTACTGTTATCAGCGATTACCACAACTTAAAATAGTTGTAACACTAGTTGGCTGGATACTCAAATTACAACAGTTTGGTTTTAACGTGAAATAGCGTAGCGGTGCTGTGAACAAAGTGGCGGACGCCCTGTCACAAATTTTCGAACAAGCCCAACGAAAAACCAGTCTTGCTAACATAAGCTCAACTTTCCTAACCCAATCGGCCTGTTCCTGACTCTACAAGCTGAAAGCAGAAGTAATCGACAATCCGAAACACTACCTGGAATATAAAATGGAGGGAGGTAAACCATATAAAGGTTTTCTGAAATTTTTACTTGCCGTAAATGAGAGATTTCACACCACCTAGGAAGTTCTGCCTACCAACTCACCTCCGGTAACAAATCATCCGAGAATGCCACGATCCTATGCACCCTAAACACTTAGGAGTAGCGAAAACGGTAAACAGAAGAAATTGGTCAGGCATATTCCAAGGCACCGCCCGTTACATCAAAATATGTACCACTAGTGTAGAGTACAAGGAAACAGTAAGTACCGACTTGATTGGTCCTTTTCCCAAATTATCAAAAAGCAATTGATACCTGTTGGTGTTCCAATACCGGTTTACAAGATGAATGGAACTCCAACTACTCAAAAAAAACCACACTCAATACGGTTACATCAGCTATTAAGGAGAAGGCTGTGTTTTGTTACGGCAGATCCCAAATCGTTGTACCCGATAATGGAACTCCTTTCGTAAACAAGTTTTTCGAAGGACTGTTACAAAATTGGGGAATAGAACACCGATTGACGCTTCCATATACCTCCCAAGACAACCCAGAAGAGAAAGCAACTAACTAGCCCAATATACGGAGAGAAACCAGACCAGATGAGATGCATGGTTACCCGATATAACGTTTGCTATAAACTCCGTAAGTAATAAATCTACAGGGTTCAGTCCAGCGATGTTAAACTACGGACGATAACTAGAACCGAAAGCATTGCACCGCACAACATATTTATAGTCTATTCGGATTACTCACTATTTAATTAGTCTATCTGTGCAACTGTATGTGCTTACAATATGACCATTGATATAGATTATCGGGCATACGACTTTTTGAACGTGGGTTAAGTGCACGCCTATTACAGATTACAAAATCGGTAGTAAATCGATTAAAGTTAAAATTGCAAAGTGAATTGATTATAAATATAAATTAAGAAAGTGGTAGGAAGAAAGTGTCCACGGTTCAACAGAACAAAAGTTTTATAGATTATACGAAACAGCTTCTATAAACTACGGTCAACTCGTTAACGTATTTTGTGTGATGGTTAACTAAATTGAGAGACACACCTGCAATAAAAATACTGAAAGTCACTTGTTACACCGATTAATTGGTTAACTTACAAGCAACTTATTTGTGATATCATATCATATCTAATTACTTCCTTCTTTACCCTTTAAGCAATTTTAGAGGATGTTTCAAGCATGCCAATAGCTATTAGCATGACTGGAAAATCGTGAGTACAATTTATTTCATTTCTATTATTGATAGGTATAGATGCTATCGCGACTAACGAACGCAAATTTGTTTTTACAATTACGGTTTGAATGTATTCTAAGTTAGATTTGCTTCTGGTTGCAAATTCGAACTTAATTCTTTGATTACTTATTAATTTATACTGTCATGCTGTACTACAATAATTTTATGTATGGGGTGTTGCTTACTCTCCAAGACTTATATCAAAGTTATTGACAGTGATATTTATTGACGAACTCTGAATTGTTACTATATACAGGCTCTATCAAATTTCGTGTTAAGTACAGGGATCTCGTTTATTATCAGAGATAGAGAGTTGGTTAAATGAACATAAATGATCTTTGAGTTATGCCTAAATAAATTCAATTTTTTAGCTTTAAAATTGTTATTTGGGGAGATATTTAAAAACTGAAAAAATTTTCTCAAAAAAACTTTTTCTGCTCTTTCAGATGATGGCAATAAATTTTTGTTTTCGTTATTACTTTACTTGATATTAATACCAACTTTTGTTTTTCATGTGGTAGCCATTTTAAAGTTTACTGTCATGAAATATAGAAAAAAATCCTGATTTCAAAAGTGTATAACATGTTCATAAAAAAGTGAAAAATAAATTTAAAAATTAAAAAAAAACAGTTTTGATCGAAAATGTATTAAGTTGGTCTACAGAAAATGAAAGAAGAATTGTTAGACCTCAAGTTCAGTTTACTTTAAATGTTTGGTGTGGAATATTTAATAATATAATTATCGGACCTATCATATATGAAGAACATTTAAATTCTGATCTATATCTCACATTCTTACAAACCGAGTTTGAAAATTTCCTAGACAATATTCCCTTAAATCAACTCGAATCAATTTATTTTCAACAAGACGGTGCCCCTGCGCACAATGCAAAAGTTGTCTAAAATTATTTAAATCAAAAATATCCAGACAGATGGTTAGAAACAAATGGATCCATACTTTGGCTACGAGGTCACCACTAGACTTTTACTTTTGGGGTTACGTTAACGATCAAGTGTATTCTGTAACTTCGAACACTGTTGAGCAGCTAAGAGAATAAATTATTAGTGCATGTAGAAATTGTCAGAAGGTTCACATTAGACGTACTTTAGAACATGTTTGGAGAAGATGTGTAGTGTTTCTAGAAAACCAAGGTCGTCAATTTAAACATTTATTGCAGTTAAATTTAGGTTACTTATTAATTTAAAAATGTATTTGTTGTTCACGGATATTGCTATTATTGAAAGTTTTTTCAGTTTTTAAATACTTCCCCAAACAAGAATTTTAAAGCTAAAAATCAAAAACACTAACTTTTTTATTTTCCGCCATATTTCAGAAACTTTATAGAGGGGGTAAGTTTTGTTTTTTGAATTTATTTAAGCATTAGGCATGACTTTAAGATTATTTTTGTCCATTTAAACAACTCTCTATCTCTGATAATAAACGAGATCCCTGTACTTAACACGAAATTTGATACAACCCGTATATGTAATTCAACCTCGTCTCTTTTTTTAACCTTTTCATTTCGTGGTTCAAAATAAATACATTTGTTGTTATAACCTATGTTTTGTGCACACCGAGACCTACAATCCACTCGCCGAATTATATTGAGCTAGTCGCTTGTTTTTAAGCGGGTATTACTTGTATTAATTTATTTGTCTGTCAATTTAAATTTTTTTAGACTTTTCCGTATTATTATTATTCTTAAATCTATGAAAGTAAGATATAGCTCTTTTCCACTGTTCATTGCTATTTCTCACGATGTTATTCGTCTGCTTGCTTGTCTTTTTTTACTTGTTTTTTTAATCTTTTTTCTACTAACCTTGTATAAACTTTGGAACGTACTGATGATAAAAAAACAAAGTGTCGTAAATTGTATGGTCGCCCTTTTTGTGATTTGGTAAATTCAAATTGCTTTTCCGATCTTTAGATTTTCTTACATATTAAACCAGCCACTTCTTTTTCTGCTCCACCTCTTCATCTCTGGTTCTATGTTGTCTATTTCACCTGATATTTTTGTTTGAATTTTTTTTGGTGTTTTTTTTATCTTTTCTACCTTAATTTATTTTTTTGTGGTTTTTCCTACTTCTTCGATTTTTGTATTCTTTTTATTTTTTCTTTGTTCAAATTTTTCACTATAGGGACTTTTAAGTATTTTTAGAATTGCTTGTCTTTTAATCGTTATCTTCATTTTTCTTACTTTTTATTTTATCCATTTCATGTTTCTTATTCTATTCCAAAATTTCCCATTATTATTTTTGAAGCCCTCGATTTGTTCTATTTTAAATTTCTCTCATTTTTTCTTCTTCCCTAACTGCTATTTTTACTTCATTTTTTAGTATTGTATATTCTGTCATATCTCGCGGTTCTTTTGTTTTATTATATTTCTTTTACGCTTTTTTTAATTTTTTTTATTTAATTCTAATGTCAATCAGTTGGTTTGTTTTTGTTTGAATTTTTTTTCTATTGTCCACATATTAAATCCGCGTTTTGATGCAAGGTTTGTTTTTGCTTCTCCCATCTTTCATTTTTATTTTATTCTTTTTTTGTCTTTTGTATTTCTTTTTGTGAATTATTTGCTTTTGTTTGACGTATTTTCTTAGAGTTGGTAGCGTTTGTATATCGGTTTTAAACGGAAGGGAAATCTCACCATTTAGCGACGGTTACGGCAAGTTTCAGCTGTCAGTTCTAAAAACAAAGTTGCAATATAACGTCAGATTGTTATCTTTTTAATCGCTGTTTTTTAATAGTTAATTCTAGGCTAACAGTGCCTCGCCGTAGATTTTAATTAATTAGTCAAAATCCATGCGCAATTTTAAACAATTATTCACAATTTTCTAAAAATTTCTTTTTTGTCTGTATTGTTTTTCTTTTACTTGTCTCTTGGTTTCTTATTGTTTTTTTTTTCAGTTAGTATTCTCTATAAGTTTGCATTCTCTTAGTTGTTCTAGCATGTATATTTTTGTATAATATTTCGCAAATTTTCTTTGTATCTCTTGTTTCTTACGTGTTTTATATATTTTATTAAGTTCTTCGTTTTCTCTTAGATTTGGTTTGAACAGTCTTCTTATACATATTGTTTTTTTATTTGATTGTTTTTTGAGCTTTATGATCTGTTTTTTGTTTATTCTTGCCAGTTCAAGCAGCATTGGTGTATTTTTCTGGTTCTCTTCTTTGTTCCTTCTTAGTCTACTAAATCCTTAGATTACTTTATTGTCTATTTTTGACTTTTGGTTTTTCAAACTTCAAAAGAAAAGTTGGTCGAGCTACTAAGGGATCTGTTAGATAAAAATCTGGAAACAAAATTAGCTAATGTAGCAACCAAAGGTGATGTAACCAAACTTCATGAAAAAATGCACCTTAAAGGAAAAAGTACCAAAGCTAAAGGATAACGATTCAAAAAGAAATAAAAGACAAGATATATTAGAGAAGGAATTGAATGAACAGAGAACGGAAAATGCCAGAATAAAAGCAAAACAAAATGAACAAGAAGGTAGACAACGTAAAAACAATTTAATTTTTTGTGGACTATAGCATGATGGAAGAAAGGAAACAAGTAAAGCAGTTGTCAAAACAAATAGGATTAGGGGTTCTGAAATGGAAATACATTAGGATTACACAATGAAAACTAGATTACAAAGAAATAAGCTGCTTGTGATACGGAAAGAATTAGCAAAACGAACAGGGGAACAACTAGTACCGTTAGTAGTGGATCACCTAATTGTTGGAGGAACTAGAATATTTTGGGATAATGGGATAATGGCAGGAAGGAGGAATGGGCGAGAAGTAATTAAAGAAATGAAAGGAATCAACTTAAATGATATTGTAAACCGGCTAAAAGATGAAGATCAAACAGCAAGTCACTCATCCACACAAGTCAAATCAGAAACAGTAACAAGAATCTCAAGCCCTGCGGGAGGTTCTCATTACTGAGGGTGGCCACGTCCGCCTGAAGGAAGCAACAGCCTAAGTTTAAAAGTGATTCAAAGTTTGAACAGAATAAAATTTATAAATTTATTTGTTAACGGGTTAAAGAACAAAGTTTATGAATACGATTTCGTTAATTTTTTGTTAAGTTTTGATTTGATTATGTTGTGAGAGATATTTGTAACAGAGGAAGACGTGAAAAAATAGAATCTTTTTTTGCGGGGTTTAAAAGTTACTGGACAAGCGCGTATAGATTACATCAATACGGAAGGGCAAGTGGGAGAGCATTAATAGGCATAAGAAAGTGTAGTAACTTAGAAAGAAAATGTACAGTAGAGAATACGGGAGGACAAAAATTAATAGTAAAATTAGATACTGAGTCAGGAACAATGGTAATTGCTCCCACATATCTAAACTCTATCAAATGGGAAGATGATTTTAGGACACTTCAAAACCTTATTGTAGACAACCAGGCAAAGCATTTGTTGGTGTTAGCGGATATGAATGTTAGAATAGGGAAAGAACTTTTTTAGAGTTTTGTGGCGAGTATGTATTGGTAGTGCTGAATGAAAGAACAAGAGAAGACGAAGGTCACCTTACATTTGTAAGACCAATGGGCAAATCAGTAAAAGATATAGCAGTACTAACTATAGATTCATTAGAGATGGTGAAGAGAACAATTAACAAACAGAACTTTTCAGATCACTTACCAATCACGTTGTTACTAAGTATTGGGGACAGATGCAGTACAGATAGAAGCGAGATAACAAATCTTATAAATAAGTTAGTTTAGACACAAAAAGATAAACGGGATTACCATGATAAAGTAGAAAGGAAGTTAAAAAATATTGATGAGATTGAGACAGTAGAAGCAGGGGGCGACGGGAAGTTTAATGAAATAAGAAACTGCATATTACGAGCCGCAGAGAAAAGTAGGAATCAAAAGACAAAAGGTCTAAGAGTGGAAGGAAAGAAGAAGCGGTTTGACAGAGAATGTGGTAAATTAAGAAACAGAATGCTTATACTATTAAAAATATTAAAGAAAACAAATTCAGAAATTATTAAATCCAGTTATCTTGTAGCAAGGAATAGTTATAAAAAAAACAGCAGAAAAAATCTAGAGATGGAAAAGAATTCTGGAAAGCTGTGAGATGGTTTAGAGCTAGTTCTGGGATTACAAACTATAAGATTTCGCTTGACACATTGAAAGAGTACTTTAAATTACTTTTTAACCCGACGGTAATATCGGTACCAAAGCAATTTGCCTTGCCTCATGTTACAGATTTGCAATTAGATACGAGTTTTACTATAGGCGAGTTAAAAGCGGTATTAGCAAAAAGAAAATGCAATAAGTCGTCTGGGATAGATGGAATACCTTATGAATTTTTAAGAACGCACCAGAGAATTTCTTACTATACTTTGTTCGTGCTAGTAACAGAGTGTTTTTGACTGGTAATGTTCCAAATTCATTTAAAAGAAGTATAGTCTGTCCAATATATAAAAAGAGAAATTCTAACAAACCAAAAAACTATAGAGGTATATTCTTACTAGACTCATTGTCAAAAATATTTGTGAGCATGTTGCATTGTAGACTACAGAAATGTTTGTACAACAAAAACATTTTGAAAGAGTTCCAAGCAGGATTTAGAAAGGGTTACTCAGTAGTTGACAATATCTTTTGTCTAATCTGGCAAATCTAAAGTGTAGCAAGCCTAAAGAAAAACTTTACGTCTTATTTATCGACTTTACATCGGCGTTTGATAATATAGAAAGGAGGGATTTATTTCTTAAACTGTCGAGTTTGGGAATATCAAGCAAAATGCTGGTCTGTATTGAAAATTTGTATGAAGGTACCTTTGCGTGTGTTCGTAAAGCAGACGCTGTGTCAGAAAACTTTAAAACAATAAGAGGAGTAAGACAAGGGTGTGTGTTAAGTCCGTTACGGTTTGCTTTGTTCTTAAATGACTTGGACGAATGTATAGATGGAGGATCTTTGGTAAATGGGTATGCAGTGAAGTTGTTGGCGTATGCCGGTGATATTGTGTTCGTATCAGACTCGAGTCAAGGGTTGCAGAACATGGTAAACGGACTAGACCAGTACTGTGAGCTATGGAGCTTAAAGGTTAATTTGGAAAAAAACTAAAATAATGGTTTTTAGAAGAGTGCGGAAAAGTGAGTAATAATGAAAATTGGAAATACAGGGGAAATGGGATTGAAACAGTAAAATGTTATAAGTATTTAGGATTAGCTTTAACGCCTTCGTTAAGTTTTCGGCCTCATCTCCATGAAAAGATCCAAGCAAGAAAACAGCTTTGCATGTAACTTTAAAGTATCTCATGAAAAATAAAATTGCAACATGGTCCTCCAAATTGACAGTTTTTAACTCATTCGTGAAATCAATCTTGTTGTTTGCAGCACAAGTTTGGGGGTATGATAAATCTTAAGACATAGAAAAACTGTATAGATGCTTCATAAAATGATTTTTGGGTTACCATACAACGTCGCAAACTATGGTTTAAGACTAGAAACGGGTCAGCAAAGTGTAAGGTCGCATGCTCTCAAACTACATTTTAACTATTTGTGTAAAGTGATAAATATGGAACAGAACAGATTAACAAAAATATTAAGACTAGAGATTATCAGAAGCAACATATATTGGTATAAAAAGTTAGAAGTCATAGAAAACAGTTTAGAAATAATGAGAGATGGTCGATCAATTGAGTTGCAAGCCAGGTGTGAAAGGATATAGAAAAAATTGATCGATAAAGAGCAAGAAGGTACAAAAATGGCGCTAGCTGCTGCACAGTTCCGTACTACGTACAAGCAACTAGATCACGTACTGATCAATAAACATTATATTACAGACAGAACTAAACTGACAACAATGCAATGGGTTCTTAAAATGCGGACTGAAACGTGCGGTCTTAACTATAAGGTAGACGGTAGAGAAATAAGATGCTCTTTATGTAATATGGGTGAAGCGGAAGACGTTGGTTTGGTCTGTCTGTATTAGAAAGAGAAAGCTGTATAAGATTCTTAAACGGTGAAAATTGGGACAAGTTGGCAGGTTATGCGGCTCAAGCGTGGCGTAATACAAACATGCTGATTTATGAACCCAATTTTTAAAGTATAAACTTATTAGAATTAAAAATTTTTACTATGTTAATGGATTTTGTTTTTGGTTATTGCTATTTATGTACTCTACTAGTTAAGTGTTTATTTAGGTATTATATAAAAATCGCGTTGACTAAAATTATAGCGGACGGTCAGTTCTGACCATGCCAAGCGCCTTTATATTAGTAGTTATCAAATATTTTTTAAGTTATGGATCTATTTATTTATGGAAATATAATGTTGTTGACTTTATTTTATTATTTCATTTGCATGCACAAATTTTGACCATTCTTTCTTATTTTTTTCCAACGTTTTTGCTTCTGTTCATGTTTTACCTTTTTCTTGCAGTACTTTAGTTATTTCATCGTTCCACGTCTTTCTTGGTCTTCCTTTTGCTTTACTTCTCTGCATTCCAGTTTCCCATATTTTTTTAACTTGTCGATTGTTTTTCATTCTACACATGTGTCCAAACCATTTCAATTTCTGTTTTTCTACAAATTTAATAATATGTTCAGCTCCTAGTTCGTCTCGTACTACGTCATTATTTATTCTATCTCTTCTAGTTATTCCTTTTACTTTTCTCAAATATTTCATGTTGATTGCTTGAATTTTGCTTTTCATTGTTTTTGTTAGAATCCAACTCTCACTTCCGTACGTTAGTATTGGTCTAAAAATTGTTTTGTATATTGTCATTTTGGTTGTTATGGTTACTTCTTTTTTTCCTATAAATGCCTTGCTAAAGCTGTGGTATATTTTTGTTGCTTTTCCAATCTGTTCATTTATTTAGTTTTTCATATTTCCTTCTCTATCTATTATCACTCCTGAATATTTGAGTACATCAACTTGCTCTATTTTTGTTTGGTTTGTTTCTAATTGGACATTTTTGTTTTTTTTTTGCTTATCACCATTATTTTTGTTTTTTTTTTGTATTTATTTTTATATTTCTCTTGGATGGTTCTTCTTTCCACATTTGTAAATTTTTCTGTAGGTCTTCTTTTTTTCCCTGCGCATAACATTACATCGTCGGCAAAAACACATTCTGATATGTTTACCGGTATTAATTTGTTGAATCCTATGTGTAGCTTTTTGGTTTTCTGTGATGTGACTTTGATTATATCGTCTATTAACACTCCACCTTGCCTTAATCCATCATTAATTTCATAGATTTCCGAATGTGCATTATTTTTTCTCACGTAACTTTTATTGTTTTCATACAAACTTTTGATCCCTTTTATTAATTTTGGATTTACATTTCTTTTTCTTAGAGTATTCCATACTTCTTTTTGCGTTACCTTGTCAAAAGCTTTTTCAACGTCTAGGAAAGTCATATAAACTTTTTTATTCTGTTTTTCTTTATCATTTGTTTTATACTGAAGATATGGTCCTGTACGCTTCTCCCTTTTCTGAAACCACTTTGTGCTTCTGCCAAGTTTTCTTCTATTTGATATCTCAATCTTTTGTCTAATACACGTTCATACACCTTTGATACCACACTTAGTAATGTTATGCCTCTGTAGTTTGCACACTCTCTGCTGTCGCTCTTTTTGAATATTGGTAATATGATTCCTATCTTTCAATCGTCGGGTATTGGTCCTGTGTTCCACGCTTCATTTAAAATTTTTGTTAGTGTCTCTATTGCTTTTTTTCCTAAAATTTTCAGCATATCAGAATTTATTTTGTCATGACTTGCCGATTTTCCTTTTTTCATACTTTTAATTGCTTGTGTTACTTCTTCTGTTTTTATATTATTTTCGTCTTCGTCTTGTGAGTAGTTTGGTTTTTGATAGTTTCTAAGATTGTTTTGTTTGTCGATGTTATGAAGTTCCCATAAGTATGCTTTTCATCTTTTCACTTCGTTACTACTTTGTTGTCTTTTGTTTTTAATTGTTTTAATGTATAACTATTTTCTTTTCTTAGATTTTTTAGAATTTCGTAAAATAGCTTTTGGTTTCTTTGGCTGTCTGTTTATAATTTTTTTCCGTAAATGCTTCTTGTTTAGCTTGCAGTACCACTTCCTTTACTTTAATTTGTTGTTGCTTGTACACTGTGTAATTTTCTTTGGTTTTATTGGTCAGGTATAAGTTCCATTTTTTTTTCTTGTTTTTGACTTGGTCTTTGATTTCTTGATTCCACCATCTAGTTTGTTTCTTGTTTTTGTTTATTGTTATAGTTCCACAATTTTTTTTCGCTGTTGTTAAAATCGTTTGTTTGAATTGATACCATCTTTGTCTTAGATTCAGGTCTTTCCACTTTTCCATGTCTTTTTCCATCTTTTTTTCTGTTTCTTCTCTAAACTTCTAAGCTGTTTCTGATTCTTGTAGTTTATATTTCTTAATTATTTCATTATCCTTTGTTTTTTTGCCTCATTGTTTTAAGGTCTTCTTTTTTCTGTGTGCGTAGTCTTACTTTTGCTACTATCAGGTAATGGTCGCTATAAGTTTCTGGTCCTCGTCCCACTTTAACATCTACAATTTTTTTCCTAAATGGTCTGTTGATAAGAATATAATCTATTATGGACTTTTCGTTTCTACTTTTTACTTCTCTTGTGTATTTATGTATATTTTTATGAGGGTAAAATGTATTTGTTATTTTCTACACAGTAGTTTATTAGCCTTTCCCAATTTTTGTTTCTGTGTTCTTTTCCGTATTGTCCAATCACATCGGCTGTCACGTTGTTTCTTCTTCCAACACAGCTGTTAAAGTCTCCTAATATTATTACTCTGCCATTTAAGTTTTCTACTACTCCTGTCATTTATTCCCAGAATTCGTCTTTCTTATTTGTTGTTTCGTCTTGCCTAGAGCCATATGTTATTATCATGGTTGTTTTGCTCTGTTGGTTTAGTTGTAGTTCTATTTGTAGTATATTTTTTTATATATATTTCCACATCTTTATATTTTTCACCTGTTCTTTTTTTATTAAACGTCCTACTTCTTCTGCTGCTCTTTGTTCTGCTGTTACTCCGCTATAAAATAATACGTGCCCTTTTTCTAATTTTATCATTCCTTGCCCTTTCTTTTTAGTTTCGGTAATTGCTAGGAAATCTAGATTTGTTTTTTAAATTCTTCTACGAGTACATGTTTTTTCCTTATATGTTTCTTATATTCCAATTGCCTATTCTTAGCGCTACTTGTGTTTTTTGTCTATCATTTGTATGTTTATTAGTTTCTGTTTGCATGTCCTTTTTCTTTGCCATTTTTGTCTTCTTCTGTTTCGCCCGAATTGTTTTTAGTTTTCTGTCTTATTTTTAATTTTTCCCTGTGCATTTTTTTCTATATTCCATCTTCACTCTTTTTCTTCTATTATTAGTTTTTGATATTCAATTCTAACAGTTCTTTCTTTTTTCCTTTCTTCTTGCGCTATGTTTCTGATTTGTTTATTTATATCTTTCTTTCTTTGATAGATCGTTGTTAATGATTACCCTACACTCTTCTATGTTTTTCAATGTTATCTTGTTTTGCATTATTTTGATTTTGTCTAGTGAGTTATCTACTTGTACTAAACACTGTTGTGATCCCAGTTTATAAGCTGTTTTGATGGCGACTTCAATACCTAGTTCTTGTTGCATGAAATCTTTTATTTTTTTTTTAATTTTCTGGTTTGTTATTATCTATTTTTAGCCCTGTAATTACCACATTGTTCCTTCTTTTCTCTCTTTCTAGTTGTTCTAGTCTTGTGTTTGTGTTTCTTAGTTTTTTTTCATTTCTTCGTAATCTTTTTTTTAAATTTGCATTCTCTTTTATTATAATTTCGTTTTCCGCTTTTAATTCGATTAGTTCTGTTTGAAATTCACGTTGTTCTGCACGTATCTGGTTCACTTCTAGTGTTAGGTTTTGTAGTAAATTTAATATTTGATCTAATTTTTCTTCGTTTTGTTGTGATTTTGCTGGTGATTTATGCATCTTCTGACTTTTGGCGATAATTTCTTTCTCATCGTGAATTTCGCGTTTCCTTTTTCCATCGTCCGTTGAATATCTATCCGATTGGCTCATTGTTGAAGATTTTTTATTATTTATTACAATTTTATGTGCTATGAAATTAATTTATTATTTAACACACACGTAACTATTTTTTTTCTATTTATATCAATCGGATTCATTTCATTTTTTCTACCTAATCTTTAGTTTTGTTGTTTAAATTATGTATTGTATTTACCTCTGCTAATATTTTCTTCCACGTCTTATACTTATTATTACAAATTTTATTATAATCAAAAATTAAAAAAAACAATGTCTAATGTAATAACTTAATATTATTGTACAGTAACAAAATGACC
Organism: Aquatica leii; assembly: GCA_035610365.1. Taxonomy (NCBI): domain Eukaryota; kingdom Metazoa; phylum Arthropoda; class Insecta; order Coleoptera; family Lampyridae; genus Aquatica; species Aquatica leii. Next base: position 17,760,546 of record CM069432.1, read on the forward strand.
ACATTAATAATTTATAAAAGAACACACGCGTGTAACGCGTTAACTATTTATTAAAATATAAATAATTAAACGTCGTTAAGCAATTATATAATGTTTCTCTATATTTTTAAAAATACTTTTACAAAAATGTTAAAATACGTATTTTGATTGTGATGGTGTCTACTCAAAGAGATATAACCGCAACACAGTTGTTTTAAATACTGTCACAGCTTTAATTAAAACGGTTACTGACAAATGCAAATAGATTGCAAAAACAATGATCAATGTAGATGTACTGAGTTAACTTTTAACATTGTATGTAAAATATAAATTAAAAGTACAACTAAGGTGTTAAATTTGTAAATACATTTTACGAAAATTATCTAACTGCACGAAGTAATACATTATTGTACATGAGTTGTATGTAAATTACAGCTTTTGTTAACTTTAATTAAACGTTTGCAGGTTGCACTTAGACTGCAATTTATAATAAACTTAATTAGTAGTGTTATCACAAATACTTACAGAATCTATTAATCATTGTAGTAGTCGATGTCACACTTTCTTATTATTATTGTGGAATTTGCTATAGATGAAGTTACGTAAACGTGACATATCACCATTATCACAAAAAAATCAATTTTGTGGTATGTTGACCCATAAAGTCAATGGAAAGTTTCTAACGAATTTAGAAAAAAAATCATTTCATAATTCATTGAAATAAATATATACGAGTATTGCCCGCTGACACGTAACTTTTAGATCTTTTATCAATACAAACTGAGTAGTTTACTAACTACGTGTTATTTTGTTCTATGTGTATCGATTATTTAGATAATTGTATTGATTTTAACAGCTTATTAGTACCCAATTACTTAATAATATGATTGTATAATATATTAGCGATCGGATGCATTTCGTTATTGTCCCAAATGCATACGTGTGAATGAATTAATTCTGGCGGTTTATGTGGATAATTTTGCTCCAATAAACCACATAATCTACTAAATTTAACAACCCGAATTTAAAGTTATTGACAGTCGAAAAGAAGAAATTTATAGTATGCTAAATGCGTTCATTTCGAATCGGTTCTGTTTACGGTAAAACGGATTTTATTGTTGTGGAGTTTTTGACTTTACGATTAATTAAATAGGTATTTTCGAATTCAGTAAAACAAGTAACGTTCTTATAAGAAAAAACGGATGTAATCAAATGCACTATACCAATATACATTTTTTTAAAACTAACATTAAAATTGTGTCTTGAGAGCCAGATGACTTTATTTGTTGATGTTAAAACTGTAAATTTTTTGTAACTTTGTATCGATTTTTGCAACATGCATGATTGACAAAAAAACAGAATTTTTTTTATTGGTTTTAGAAATTCTTTTTTCCTATTGCTTATGAATAAAAAGCGGATAGTAAGGCAAAAAAACACAACTATCTATTAAAATTTACAGTTTATTTTTTTGTTTTACAATGTTTATTAAGTGCTATTATTTTCCCAAGCACAAATCAAATATTTTTCAAAATTTTGACCAAGAAACTGTTGCCTTTTATTATTTAAAATATTTTTATAGAAGGAAAAAGTTATTTCGACATCACAAGATGTTAGTGGAGCAAATTTTAATGCGGATGTTTCTGTTATTGTTAAAGATATTTTCTGTTGATGCTTCATGATCTCCCCTTTTTGAATTTCAGTCAGTTGTTTAAAGAGGTCAAAGGAAGGGTTTTTTGATAAGACGGAATCCAATTTTTGATTGATTTTTCTTTCTATAGTCCCTGGACATGCTCTTATAATTGTTCTTATTCTTTCGAATGTAGCGAAAGATTCGATAATTTCGGTTTCGCTTTTTTCTAGCTTCTTTAACTCGTCAGGAATGCCGGAAAAGTGTGTTTTTATAAAAACTAGTCCTCTCTTAACAGCTTCGTCATTAAAAGCTTTTTGAGATTTAGCAATTGCTGCAGAGGCCGTCTCGTCAAATAATTCAACCACCTGAAGTAAGACAATTCAATTAATGGATAAGACAATGTCAGATTATAGTATGAACTGTATCTCTTTAATTTTTTCAAAATGTGTGGCATAAAAAATGCGAGCAGATAACCAAGTTCCCCATCTTGTTATGATAGGTTCCGGTGAAAGTTTTTGTTTATAGGCCCTTACCCGTAATGGTGCTTTTACAGAAACCTGAAACAAGATACAATAATCATAAAGAGAATCTAATATGTTAGAGATTTTTACCTTTTTGGTGGCAGAAATTAACTTGTTAACTATTGCAAACTCGTCTTTAATGAATTCACACACCCTATGTATTCCATGTGCTAGACAAGTTAAATGTTTTAAATTCGGATAAAATATTTCTAATGCCTGAGCGGATTTGATCATATAAGGTGCTGTTTATTAGATTTTATTTCTGTGTTTACTAATTTGTGCAATCCTTTGTAAAATAATAGTAAAATTTTTTGTCTTTATTCGTTTGTCATTGCAATTTGGTCTTTTGGCTTTAGTTCGAAAATATTTTCTTTTTTGTCAAGTTTCGTTTTACGTTTAAGTTTAGTTTTTTCAATAAGGTCCTTACATATTATTGTAATTGCAGACGAGTTCTACTGACTCGCTTATGATGCTTGGTAAATTTGTATTTTTCCCAAAAACTAACTCAAATGGTCTTAAACTGGTTATTAAATTAATTGAAGTGTTGTGGCAGAAACAAAAGTATTAAATGTAGCAAAGTGGGTACTACTTTAGCTCAGACGTACTCTAGCGTAATCTGATGTACTTAATTTTAAGTCGAGGTACGCTAATGATTGTTGCGTTGTATATTTCTAATATTATGACGTTAAATCCTGACAACGTAGTATTTGTTATGGTTATTTCCTCATTCTTGTTTTCTATTTGCCGAGAGTTTAGCTTGTTTTGATGATGTGTTTTTGTTATACTTTGTGTTAAATAAAATCTGTATATTTGTAAATCAAAATATTTAAGTTACACTTTCTAAACAAATGCTAGTGGTTAGTCTCACAAACACACGCGTAAGAGAAAATACATAAGAAAGGTAAATGACTTCCTTAGGCGGGTCTTAACTTGTATCTTTAATTACCTGTACATAACTAATCAAGCGTAGTGGTCTCTAATACGCTTTTAGTTAAAGTTTCTCTGTTACCACCGACAACAAGCGTAAAGGAACATCTTGACGCTAGGAGTCAAACCACATTATTTTTTTTCTCCTTCACAATTCGTATGTTACAATTTACTTTAAGTCAAATTTATAATTCAGTCTTCAGTTGCCTGCAAATGTGTGCAATATTGGTTGCGTTCATTTGTATGGTTCAAGTACATTCCTCAGAAGTATCAAGATTAATATTACAATTTTTACCAGCTACTAAAGAATACAACGGTATGGCGATTATTTTTGAGAATACCCCAATCACGCCTACTCGCCGACATCGTAGCTAGCCGTGGTGACGTGGTTATTACCAACAAGATCTTTTGATAGTTTGTTAAAATTAAAGTTTATGGCAGTATTCAAAGATGCACAAAGTTTTTATAGTGACTTGCAACCTGTAGATACAGACATATTGATAGATGAATCGGCACACAATAGAAAAGACTTTTGTAATATCGTTGCATAGGTTGATCATGTCTTCTGGTAATAAGAAAGTATTCATGCATTGTTGAATACCTAAGTCAAATGTCGTCTTTTGTCACCAGCAAGCTCCGTTCGGTCAGGTGCACGTACAGTTGACTCGTATTGAACTTCCAATTTGATGGTTTCTTGAAAGATTGACATACTTTTTAAGAGTTCCTCGCCACGTCACTACAATAATTTACTATGAAACATAAAGAAGTTTCAATGCCTAATTTTTACTTTGTCAAAAATTTGTTTTCTAAAGGTAGCAACGCCCAAGAATAGTTGTACTCGGCGACTGATTCGACAGATACTTTTGTACTTTTTACTTCAAGTAGAAAGTCCAGTAACAGTCGCCCTATGGTAACGTTTCTAGCAACTTGAAGTTCAGTGTGGTAATCGACTTGGTATTTCGTGTAGTCGTTCATCAGCAGCAATCCTCTGTTTAGGTGACACCTCGATTAGGTCCATTCGTGAACAGACTAGTTGTAATATTTGATCAGTAGGCTCGTCTGAACCTACTTTGCGCATTTCAGCCACCATGATTTGTAGTATTCGTTCGAAACTTCTAAGCGTCGTAATTTCAAAACAAATTTTTGGTTTTGTCCTCTGTATCTTGTGCTTTGTAATTCTGTCGCTTTTGTTTCATCATACCTTAGTCTTAATGACACTTGTTGGAGGTTGGTGAAAAGATTTATTAACAACTCTCACAATGTAGGTTATAAGTCTAAAGAATAATTATGTACACTAATTCCGCACAAACAATTAAAATCTAAACAATAACTATATACACTACACTAAAATAAGTCAAGTAAATTAAGCCCTTATCGTTAAGTAAAAACGCACACTCGGATAATCTCGCGGCGTAGTCGAAGAATTCTGTCACCGTGGTGGTTCAGCAGCCTCTCACTAGGGATTCGTCAAATCGAATACGCAATTCGTACGTATCTGAAATTCTTACTGAAAAAAGTAACAGTTACGGTAAATCCGTCCGTAAGTTGCTCGTAACTTGTACTGCTGAATAACTTAATCTGCTTGGCTTAAGTATACTTAGGGTAGTATTTGTATCTGCGAGTGGTAGCGTTGCTGTCCTCTGTAGTGGTTGTTTATACTATACTGAAGAGGTTCTTATGGGGTTTTGTAGTGAAGGTTGCCTTTGGTTAGGGGTGTCTTTAGTAGGATTTCCAACAAATGCCTCTTTTTAATCAAAAATCAGCAGGCAGAAAAATCGTTTGTTAGCCCGCACACTAGAGGCCATTTAGATTGTTTCGTAGTTTCGTTACCGTTTAAAGACTTGAAATGATAGTTTCTAAAGGTATGTGATAAATCGAACATTGTCACTGGAAAAAATATTATGACTATCTGGACTCCAAAATCATGTCGGTGATGTCTTCAATCAAGAATTCACACAACTTTCGGAACTATTATATTCTACACCACTGCAAAATGATAGATTGTCTTAAATTCGTGTAGTGCTTGATGCGTCAGCTAAGGACAACAAAGGTGTCTTACTAAATGATTCACTTCTTGCTAGACCAAAACTCTAAAATAATATAATTTCGATTTTACTTCGTTTCCGTTCGTACCATTTTGTCTTCAATTGTGATGTACGTCAAGTATTTTGTCAAATAGTAGTTTTGCCTTTGCATAAAAAGTTTTAGTTGGTTCTTTGATTTAATTTTCAATATTATCCAATTACGGTTTCTTATATTTTTTCGAAGTTTTTACCCTGGATCTTCTTAGTTCTTTTGTGTTAAAGATATGGTTGCTTAATTTGGTGTTTAACACTATTCCCTTCATAGTTCTTTATGTTACCGTATGTTAGTGCTGGCAGCACATATTGGCTGAAGGTCATTGCTTTTAACGTATATTGTTCAAATTCCCGAACGCTGACCATGCCATGTCAGTTTTTTGAGAGTTGAAGCTTTTGCCTTAGACATATGAATGTATTCACTTTTTTCATTTTTTGTCTTCCTCGATGTTTTGTTGTTGTTGTATTCATTTGTTAAATATTTTGTTTTCTTATGTTTATTCCAATTTGTTTTTATTTGTTATTTAGGTCTTTTAACATTTCTTGTAGTTATTCTTAATCTTTTGCTATCAGTGTTGTATCATTGACACGTTTTAGGTGTTTCAGCTTTTCTCCAAATATTGCTACTCCTATTTTTTTCCAATCTTCTCAACATGTCTTCCAAAGCCAATGTAAATCATTTGGAAAAAATTAAGCCCCCTTGTCGTACTCCACGGTGCGTCTTCAATTTACTAGTTTGTTGTTATTTGTATTGTTGCGTTTTTGTACTTAATCAGAGCTGTATATCATTTATCTATTATGCAATTATTTAAAACGTTCAGAATTCCCTATATCTTTCACGAGTCAAATGTTTTTTATAATATATCAATGCAATCCATAGTTTCATATTGTATTCATTAGTTTTTTCTATATGTCTCCAAAGTGTTATTACAATATTTCCAGTATCAGAACATATGATAATGTGTACCAGAGAAAGTTTTGCGTTCCTGCGGTAATATCGCCCCGACGTACGAAGGTTCAAATCCCCGGTTTATGGTTTTTTAAAAATTATATTATTATTTTAAATTAATGACGATTAGTTTTTATCAGTAAAGAGACATAATTAAACGTGTTAATTGTTTTTATTAAAGTCATAATGGATTTATTATTCTTTCATCATTCTTTATAAGAAAGTCGTGTAGTGACCACACCAGTTTTTTTGATTTTGCATCTGCTTCCTTTCTTGAAGATTAGGTTAACTAGGGCATTTAATCAGTAGTTTGATATTTGAGACTCTATTAGACAATTATTGTAGATTTGTTTTAGGACAGATTTAACTCCAAATTTTATCTTTTTTAGTGTTGTCTTATGCTGTCCTGGAGCTTGATTGCTTGACCTTTTTTTAAACCGTTGTTAATTTCTGTTGCTGTTATTTTGGGTTGTTCCCTTGATTCAATGTTTGTGACTCTCTTTCTGTCTTTTTCTCTTTTCCTAGTAGTTGTGCCTTTTTACTTTCATGTAGTGAATGTTTTTAAGTATCCTGTTTTCTTTTTTTGTAATTTTTTCTTCTTTGTTTATTAGTTTTTTTATTTACCATTTTCTTTTTTTCTTTTTAATCGTAGTTCTTTTAAGCTTTTCTTTTCTTTTAGAGTTTTTTTATTCATGTATTTCCATACTTTCTAGTACCATTTCTTAATTTCTCATTTATTTTTTTGTCTTGTCTTGTAGTAGTTGTTTTCGTCTTTCAATTAAGTTTTTTTGCTTTGTCGCGCAATTATAGTGTTTTTTTTTGTGTTTTTTAGTTCGTCAGCCAACAGTAAACCATTTGTTAATTCTGTGTTCAGGATTTTTAAGTCTGGTTTTTATAGCTATTTTACTTCTTGTATATTTTTATGAAATGTCTAGTTGACTTTTTGTTTTCTTATTTTTTCTGAACCCATACTTTGTTTGTCTTTGCTAGTAGTTTTTGTTTTTCTCTAGTAGTTCGTACTTTTGCCTTTACCGTCCTGTGGTCATTTTTTTTGATTTGCTGTTAATAGAAATAAAATATAAAAATATAATGTAGCATTGTTTTTTGGGTGTTGCCGTTTCACAAAACTTTCACTTAACGTTTCGCTGATCATGCTGTCAGCTTCTTCAGTAGGTTTGTGAAGACCGATGTTATCGTCTTGCGTTCTTCGTTATATACCGTCTTTCGGCTCCGCTTCGCTAGTCTGTTGCGTTTATAGACGTCTGGTTGCATGTTCTTCACCCTGCGTAGATCTCCATGTGTTGCTTAATCTGTATCCATCCTCACGGTTAAAGTTGCTAATATTTTTCATTATTTCCAGTGATGCGAGTATTATTCGCTGGTGATAGTGTCTGCTTCATGCTAATACCTTTACGTTCCCGTAATCAACCCAGTGATCTCCATTCTCATGTAGATGTTCCGCTACTGCAGATTTGTTCGTGCGTCTGAGTTAAACGTCTCGTTGATGTTCTTTAACCCTGCACTGAATGCTTCTGCCTGTTTGGCAGATGTAACTCTTGCCGCACATACATTCTAATTTGTATATACCCTTGCTGTGTAGTCTCGGAAGTTGATCTTTGTTGGGTGGTATGAGCTGATCTATTTTCTTCACTGTATTATAACGTGTAGTGATGTTCTTCTTTTTTAGAACCCTCTTTACTCAGTGACTCTGGCAACGTAGGGTAAGTAAGCATATGTTTCTGACGGTGTCTCCGCAGCAACCTCAGCTTGCTTCTCCTTCTTTTTCTGTAGTCTTATTCATTTTTTTTGTTGTAGCCATTTTTTATAAGAGCGTCCTTGATGTGTTTGATTTTCTTCAGCTTGTGTTCTTCATCACTAATTTTCTCTACTCTTTTTAGAAGTGTGTTGATGAGACATCTCTTCTGTTGTGGATGGTGATGATAGGATGCGTGTAGATACCGGTCTGTATGTGTTTTCTTGCGGTATACGCTATGACTGTTTTCTTCAAGAACAGAACGCTGCCCTTTCTACTACAGTTTGAGTATCAAGGAAACGAATCAATAAACTATAAACTAGAAAAAAATAATAATACACGTTTTTTTTACATTAATTTAAAAATTCTTGTTTTTATATAGTAATGCGTAATACATAAATTAAATACTTTTTTTTACTATAAAAATATTGTTGAATTATTAAAGTTGAGCATCTTTATTTAAAATTATACTAAAAAAACCTGCTTAACAACTATTTATTTAAACTCAGCTAATTTATGCAAAATCTTAAGAAAACTTTTAAAGAAGTACAGCGGTATTTTTAATGGTCCCCGACAATAATCTTGCACTTGCCTTAAAATAAAACATTCACGAAGTATTTACTTACGTATTATGTAAAATCTAATTTACATTTTGTCATCTACTGAGAAAACGTAAAATTTACACATTGCACTTACTTATTAAATGTTTTCAAACAAACAACTTTGTTTACAGCACCAGCTGAAAGTTCATTTATTCAACGTACTATTTTAATAGAGGTTGATTACGTTCACAAATTAATACTAAAACAACAGGTTTACGTTGCACTTGACTTTATAACTTCAATTGTTGCACAAAATGTTAGTAAATAAAACGTGTCTCGTTTGAAAATTATTAAATCATATAATTTACAATTCGTTTTTAAATGCGGTTTTTTATTTCAAGTTTTATATCAATTTATTTATTTTTCAAAAATGTAGTTAATTCGCTTTGTTCTAATATAAAATTTAAATTTGTTTCTGGTATATCAATAATAATAATAAAAGATTACAATTAAATTCTTTATGGGAAAGTAAATAAAAAATTCTTAAAATTTAAAGATTTGAGCGACTATCTGCGGTTATTAATCGCACGTCACTACACCTGCGTAATTTGGTTTACAAGGTGTGACAAAATATGTTCACCCCTTGAAGTTAGGCTTGGAAAAAGACTTCGAGTCCCTATAATTAATTTTAAGTTAACAGAAACCAGATGGCGTCCGTAACCATTACCTGTGAGTATAAAATAGATTTATTACATTAAAATTTTTAAAAACGTAATAATAACGACGAGGTGAATTTTAATAGAAAGGAATTACTTATAATTCCCTACCATGGGTACGGAATTAAACCGAAATATCTATCTGTATACGCGCGAGCTGTGAAATGTTATATCAACAACACGTAACAGGTCTCAAAAAAATTTTTTTTTCAGTTCCTATCAACTTCTCATCACGTATAAGTTTTTTACAACTTATTTTTTACAATAAACTAAATATATTTATATTCTTACAGCTAACCACAAAATTGTTTCAAATATTTATACACAACTAAATCTAATTGTCAAACCATGTCTTTTTACACTCGTTTTCACTTTCCTTCTTTGGTTGCTCGATTGAGCATCCAACACTAGTCGGCTAACGTATTGAGATCCCATTGCCCTTGATAACGTCTTTCAAAATCACGAAAATCTTGGTAAAATCTTTTATCTTGTAATTTCTTAGATTTCAAGAATCTGGAAGTGTAAGAAAAAAATGTATGTTCAACTTGCGTCATTGAGTTTCATAGGCTGCCAGCATGCGTTGTACAATAATTTTGTCTTCTATTGTTCATAAAAAGAAGAGATTAGTTAGTAGTTTTCTTATGTCGGGGCCAATGAGAACTATCTTGTTACGTAAATTTAACCGTAGCTTAGTCAAGGTGGCAGCTCAGAACACTTCTGCGAGAAAATCGCAGGTAGTACTAGGTACCGTAAACTGGGGATAGTTTGATCAATATTTAACTTTTAAGTTGAATTAAGAACAAATTAAAAAAATTGGAACATCGGCTTTTTGGCAGCTACCAATTCTGAAAAAATGAAAGACGTATTTCTAGAATTTCTAAAAGAATTTCTAGAAAAAAAATAAAAACTTCGTGATCAAAGATAAACTGGTTTTGGGGATACTTTGATCACGCTCGATTTTCTAACGATATATCAAATTATCCCCTTTGAAAAAACTACAGAAATTATTAAAAGGACTCTTGACCTTATGGGCTAACTCTAATCAAAGAAAAAACTAGCCTTTTGTTAACTAATCTTTATTTTGAAACAAAATCGAAACATTTTAACCCATAAACTAAGAACTAGATCATTAAAAATATTAAACAAAAGCTTAAACTTCAACAACTTCAATGTCTATTTCAAATTTATAAAAAACGTTTCCATCGTTGTCGATTTCCGATGACGGATATGGCAAAATCTTAATAATGTCACTCTTCTTGATTTTGGAAATGTCATCAGCAATAAGTTTGAATTCTCTTTTATTCTTTCGAATTGATTTCAAGCCGGCAACCACGACTTCTAATATTTTACAAATTTATTTATATGTTTTTTTCCTTCGTTGTGATGCAAATTTTGCCAAAATATATTGATCAACTACCAAATCTTCTACAACTGCAGCTTGCTGATTTTGTTGTCCAGTGACATCTTTGGATGTGACAAAATTAGAGTTATCTTCATTTTTTTTAGAGGTTGAGGGAAGGTGGTATTCCTCATCACATTTTTGAGCGTGATTTGCGGATACTAGTGTAGACACACTGCATCCAGGCGCAATATCCAGTCTCTTCTTCTTTCGCTGTGGCTGGCTTGACCCTCCAAAACGTTGTTCTTTCAGAAGTGCTGTCAGTGCGCCTTCGACGGCGTGGGTAGGGTCGTCACTTGTTACTAGTTCTGTTACTGGTGGTAAATGCTTGAACACTTCTTGCCGATTTAAGGGATAAATCCCTGAAGCCCGGAAAGAGCTGTTCAAATTTCGCTTAATTGCAGATGTTGTATTTCCGTTTTGATTTCGTGCAACTACAGCGTCCATTTTATTCAGGCTTTTTTTCGATAGTGTGGGAAACATATCTTTAGAGACAGTATTTATACGGATATTTTGCAATTAATGGCTGGCAAAGGTGTGTTGAGTGTGGTACCAGACATACGAAATCAATCTCGTTTTCAGCACACATTCTTAAAACGTCAGGGTTCATGGCAACATGGATATTCTTGTAGACCATTTTCTTTCCACGAGTCATAAAGGTGAAGACTCTTGTAGACCACATAGGGCGGCAATAATGTCCCATCTGCAGAGTCGCAAACCATAATCGTCGTACAACTTTTCGAGTGGTTCATAATTTTTTCCAGGTATTTTACGCCCCGCCTGTAAATGCCACGTTTCTTTCCGGGGTCGTCTGACAAGTTAGACTCATGATAGTTAAATATGTTTGAGCTTGGTAGATCTTTTAATGTAGTTTCCAAGTTATCATAAATCTCTGCTAGAGTTTCTCTTGACACCGACGCTCTAGCTCTCTTTATATTAGTGGCTATTTGTTGTCCATAAGAAGTTTTGTGTCTCTCAAGGAGACTGTAAGACCAATCAACACCGGGTATATTGTTTTTGAAATTATTAACAGTTCTTCCTTTTCTGTCTAAGTAACATTTGCCCATCATTCTGATATCCAATAGCGTTAGGGGAAATCTCTAGTCCGCACACTTGGCTGCTGCTTTCAGTATTGCTACTTCCTCCTCAAAACTGAAAAATGTGGGACGGCCTGGTGTACCACCATGTTTCCCTTTATACTTATTGTACAGCGTTCCAAACGGGATGCTACACGTCCTTGATGCCTCTTGAATTGTGAACCCACGTTTTCCAGTGCTTCTTCCAACTTCCATTGCGAGAAATCACCGTCTTCTTGATCCTAATAAACGATTTGTTACAAGCTTTATGTCTTACGAACCTTGCACGGCCAACTCACACAGTCGGAGAAAGGGGAGGTTCACAGGAAGTATGCTTAAGGGCGCCAGATCTGATCCAAGATAACACTTCTGCCTCGATCACGACAGACGGTCCAAACTTGTAACTAAATTTGAGGTTTGTAATCCTTATTACTCTGATGTTCGAGTAACCAAAATTAGTTAACAGATAACGAGAATTACAAGAGAAAGAAATAAATAACAAGAGAGATTAACAAATATCACCACTTTAATGTGTTAACGTCGAATATTAACAAGAGTATATGAAATTGCTTCACTCATCCATTCTCGAATGATTTCTAAGTATAATTAACAAATATAACAACAATCTGATTGTAATCGTTTTTGTATAAATATTTATTATATTATACTTAAAGGGACAACTTTGATCAAGTGATCAATGTAACCCCAGACGCTGATCAAAGTAACCCCGTGAAATAGAAATAACTACCAAGAAAAAGTGTAATGGAAATATACTGTACTTATCACTTACATTTACTTTAAAATACATGCCTTACATGGTATAATAGTAACTAAAGTGGTATTAAGCAAATTTACTAGTGTGTCTGTAAAGTTTTGCAAACAAAATAAACACAAAGAAAAATTAACTGTATAAAAATCTCGTTTACGATATCAGCACGTGTTAACTTTGCGGTTGAAAGCATGCGACTGATTGACTCCTGCACTTATGTAACTATCTAGAAACATGGACCGTGCTGGTTGCATAAGCTACTGCAACAGGAATTCTTTTAAGTATAAAAAAAAGTTTCGATCAAAGTATACCCAGGATTCAAAGTATCCCCAGTTTACGGTATGTTAATTATAAAACACTTAAAAGAACGACGAAACGGTAAAAAAATTCTCAACTACAGATCCTTTTTAAATCTGGCAACACTGAAAGGAAACAAGTTGCAAAACACAGCTTATATCATAACAGTTAAAAACAATGTAGGACGATAGCAAATAAAGAACATTAAAGAATTCATCAATTAATATCACAGTTAATAATAATGATCCAGGCTACTTAGATCTAGCAACACTTTGTATAGCTAATTCTATTCAACGATAACATGTACTACATGTAATTGAGTTTTATCAGAGTAATAACAATCTGAAAAGTTTAATAGCAACCAATGTAGTTCACAATCACCGTAACTTCAAACCTAATCGCTCAACCACTTCGTTTACATGCATTCGCGAAAAAAATTGATAATCGACAATTATAATTAATAGCAAAGAACAAAGTGAGTACTAAAAACTTGTCCTGCCGAAGTTCTTTTCAACAAGTAGAAACATTCACAATTTCTTATTATTTTATTGACAAGAGGTACGTAGTATGTAATATTACATGTATGGCGCGCTGTGCCTAAATCTGGCCTTGATTAAATACAATTAAATAAAGAAATTTTAATGGTAGAACGTCAGCGTACTCAAGACAAACTGCGTTAACTAAGGATAAAAATGATTTAAAACTCACGACTGAAAGTAAAATAAATTATTATGATCTACTCTTTAATTAGATGGATACGGTGAATTCCAAATAAAAACATGCGGCAGACTGAATTGATCGGATCTTAAGGCTTCTGGACGTTACTAGATCAGAATCTACGAGGAGACAATTAGAATTTTTATAGAATTACTGCTTTTAAAAGATGCATAAATTACAACATGTAACAAGATGTTATATTAGTTCCAATTGAATATAAAGAAGTGGTAATAACACTTTTTCTGGCAAAACCAAAGACGTATTGATCACATTTTTTTGTTTGGCAATTTTTTTACTTTCAGTGTGCAACAGACGTAAACGGGATCTGCACTGTTTTGACGTTATTTTAATTATGTAATAATTAGTACACTAAGTACCATACACGACTTTTTGCGAAGGCTCATCAGCTGCCCCCTGCACTAAGCTACGGTTAAATTTACCTAACAAAATTTGACGCTAAACTGTCAAGGCTCGATTATTTTAACTACGTCAGTTAAAACTTTTTCTATTAAGTTATTACTCACTTACTTTTTTTTTATTGGATTTCTAGTCATACCGTTTGTCTTTACAGTTACTTAATTTTTTGTTTAGGTTTTATTGTCTCTCATATTGTGTTAGCTTTAGACGAAGAACCACTATTTTTTATTTCTTCAGACGTTGATTCATAAATAAGTTTCACGAATTGGAACGTGACTTATCTGGTAAAGAGATTCGTATTGAGGAGTTGTGTTTGTCACATCTATTTCTCAGTTGGCCTCATTAGGCAAGCAGTTGGAGTCGAACATAAATGCTTTTAACTTTTCAACATCAGAGACAAGTGCAATCTGTAACCTTTTCCAGTAAGAATTTAACTTCAGTTTCTTCTGCTAATTCTGTTACTTGCTTTCGAAGAGTTGATCTATCTTTTTGTTTCTTCTACGGAGAGACAACTAGTCTTTCTTGTCTTTCTTATTTTTTATTTTCTTCTTCTTCTTTTTCTTGATTGCTTAATCACTTATATGCTACATCTCTTTCTTTTTTCTTGTTTTTTCTAAAGGTTTGCCTTTCGGGCGGTTGGTTGGACATCGTAGAGTAGTTTTTCTGCCGTTTTGGCGTTTTTTTAAATGATCTTATAATTAGCACACCGAGTACCATCTACGATTCTCTCTCCGAAGTTAGTCTTAGGTTTATTGTTGTTTTGCCACCGTTTATTGGAATACAGTTAACGTCAATAACACCACAGTTTTTATATTCATATTGTTACGTTGACTTTCTCGTAACAAAAAAAAACGACAGTTAACTCAGTGTTTCCGGAGATAGTCGCAAACTTTGTAGTGTAAGATTATAAACTAAACCTAAAAAGGCGCCAAAACAATAAAAAATTAAAAATAGTAGACATCGTTGAAATCTACCCACCGCTGAAGTCGAACAAATGATAAGACAAATAGTAACACAATATTTATTTGATCACAGATAGTAGTTCGAAGAAAAAGAAGTGTACATCACTAAATTTATATAAATTTTCCAAACACTAGTACATGGGTCGGTATCACAGAAAAAATTAAAGTTACGCCCTTGACTGGGCAACACTTCGTACAGCAAAGTGACCTAGTCGGTCTAACTTTTACATTCCGAAAAGGAATGTCTTTAAATTTGTAAAATAAATACAAAAGTACAAAACATAGTATAGTAACAACAAAACGATTTTATAATTAATTGTGTTAACAACCTAACATGTACGTCATTCTACAAACGACATGACCACCAAAATACTAAAAATAGCTATAAAATTAGTTGCATTTAAATCTGCATACGAATTTTCCCGTAGTTTTACATATTAATCTTTTATAGGTCAAATAATCATCCTATATAAAGATCCCCTTTTCTTTCCGTTTATATTTCTGAATTATTATTAATTTAATGATTCTGATTAAAACAATTAAGTTATATTTACCCGTACCAATCGTTAAGCGTAAAGGTTCTCCTTGGCGCTGGAAATTAGTAACAAAAATTTTGACGATCAACAAGCGTAAGATCAGATCTGGCGCTATTAAAAGGCGTTTTACTTCCGTACACACCATCGACACTGTTTTAGAAAGTAGTAATAAAAATAAAAAAAACATTTAATAATAATAATAATAATAATAATAATAACAAACGTGCAATATATAAAAATACATTTATCGAAAGCAAAAATACTTATTTGAATTAAAAAAATATTTGAAATAAAACAATATTTGGGCACCAATCACCTTGAAATTGGTGATAAATAAAAAACATAAAATCTTATGACTAACTATTAATCAATATCAAATTCAAAAGTAATAAACGTTTAATTTGTTACGAAGTATGTATTCCAAAAAGTTTTTGATAACACAAATTAAGTAATTTGAATTTAAAAAGTAATAAGTAGTAGCATAACTTCTAGTTGACTCACCATATATTATGACGTTATCTGATGTCTTCTATTTATAGCACATTCTTTGTTCAAATGATAAAACTTCTTCCAGAACAAAATAACAAATCAAACGAATGTAGATTGGAAAGCAAAAACAGCAGACATAAAACCAAAATATAAATCCAATAAATAAAAATCCAGTAAATAAAAGAAAAATCTAGTAAATAAAAAATTTCATAAAGAAAAAGATCCAGTAAAAACCTCCAATAACGGAAAAATCCAGCAAATAAATAAAAAACCCTAAATATAAATAATTAGATTGGTTTTTAATCAACATGAAATCGCTTACGTTGCCTTAGATAGAGAAAAAAATTATATCGGAATAAAGATAAACTTACCAGCAATTAGTTGGAATGAATCAAAATTAATTTGTATGCGTTCCTACGCCATAATTAAGAAAATTGTCTTCTTTGCAGCACTTCGTGCAAGCCTAAAGATGGCTCACACGGAAGTACCAACAAAAATCGATTGCTCGGTCGATTCGAAGTACGACGCGACGTTGCCAAACTGAATGAATTTAAGTGCAATATTAGTTGCAAAAAATAAACGAATGCAAAATTAAATTTTAATTGTAATGAATTCTAATGGGACGTTACAAAGTTTATGCAGCGTAAGGGTCTTGCCTTGCGCTGTTGAAAATTTCCGTCAAACTGCTTTATTTTAAACCAAGCAATTCTAGTAGTAAATTTAAATCAAGCCACTGCCCGTCAAAACTTAAAACTGTATTTTAATATAACTACCGTCGTTTTCCTTTCACTGTTTATATATGTAATTAGTTGTTTAACTAGCCGTACCTCGATCGCCAAAATTACCTTAAATTAAATTGAAGCTGGCAATGTATTGTTACGTGCAAAAATTCCATAACGTAATATCCTGTATATTGGTTGAATTAAAATTAGATTTCTCTGCTGAGTGTAGTTTTCTTGCATTTCCTGTCAAGACGTCAAAACCGTTAACTACTTAAAATCGTGCTTGTGATAAAATGATTCTGAATCCTACAAAATCGACATTAATGAATATAAAATTCTAATTGTAGAACGCATTTCGAGTAGGTTATTTATCACAAGGTGAGCTTTTCCTCTTACTTTTTGAAATACTTTGGTAATTTTCTTCTTAATAGGATAGCACGTTCCGACACGTTTTGGCTATATGTTTTGACGCATTATCGATCGATCGATGAGGGATTAATATCGACAAATACCTTCACGCAACGATTAGTATTCTGGAAGGCCTGTGTCCAAACCGAAAACAAAGTCTCGACAAGAATTTGTTGTTGTCCGTGCAAGGTTCGTAAGACTTATAAACTTGTAACAAATTTTGGCGCCCAATGGGGGGCTCGATTTTCTTATATCGAATTTTTTATTCTCTATGTTTCTTTTATCTATTTTTTTTAATTGTGATTCTTTTACCTTTTCTTTGCCTTTAGTAGGTTCGATTTGCTTGAAGGTTTACTTAGCTTCTTTAGGTATTGCTGCAAGACTTTTACTTTTTTGATTTTAGTGCTTCGGTTTGACTTTATATTAGTAATTTACTTACTTTTCTTTTAATTAGATTTCTGGTCAGACACGTGTCGTTGGACTTTGCTATAATTTTTGGAATAACTTGGCTACGTCGATTAACCTTTTTTTTCAATTATTAGATTACTTTTTAGTGATACTACTTGTACCTACTGTTATTTTGATTTGAGTTTTAATCAGTCATCTGTTAGCAGATTTCTGCTTTGGTTTACTACTTTGCTTAGTTTCTTATTTTAGGTTTTATTGTGATCTTAGTGTGTTAACTACGCATTCTTCAGATGAAGAACCACTACTTCTTACTTATCAGACTCTGATTCGGAAATGAACTTGGTTGATTGGAATGTTATTTTCCGTCTGTACTGATCAAGTTTCTTTTTTGTATTGACGAGTTGTGTTTGTCTCGTAGAGTTTCTCAGCATCTACTTTTTCTTTCAGCTTCAAAAGTGTTAACGGATAAAGCTCTTCTTGTGTTTAGAAATAAAAGACATACTTTATGTTCGTGGAATGAAGTTGCTGCGATGTTGAAAACTGAATTTCTGCCGATAGATTATGACCTACGGTTAATTGATGCTATTCGTAACCGAGTGATGAAACCTAAGGAATCGATTGGGATGTACGTTACTGCTATGCGACATCTTTTTATGCAATTGTTAAAACCGGTCTCGGAGAAGACCCAGCTCAAAATCATTCGCCGCAAATTATCTGCGTTTTATTAATTTCATTTCGCACTGGTGGATATTACGTTCTTTTCTCAATTGATCTATTTAGGCAAACGTTTGGAATCCAACTTTCACTGTAGTAATTCTTTTAGTCTTCTAACATTCGAAAAAAGTAACATACTTCTAGAACCATCTTTGATTAGAACTGCTACTTCAGCAGTTCTTGTTAATGCTGTTGCTGATTCTCTTAATACTCCTTCACTTTTTTCTTCTATAACTACTCCTGAGTCTAATACTTGTATGCACTGTCGTTCTAAAGCTGAGAAACTTGGACGTCCGTTTCGTTCTTTAGCTTCTCTTCCTCCAAATTTTTCTTCAATTTCTAAGATTATTAGGTCTACTACCGATCCTTAGTACTTAGGTTTGGTTTCTAAAGTTTCTGCTTTTCCTCGTCGTTTTTCTCGTTGGTGTATTGTGAAACGTCCTTTATGTAAACGTGTACGCATTTTTTTATTTGATCCTTGCCTGTGAAAATTAGTAATTCCTTCGGACCAACGCAAACAACTAATCCCGATTACCATGTTCCATCTGAACGTGGACACCGCAGTGTTAGGAGCACTTTAGAAGCTCTTCGCTGTCATTTAAGACATAAGGTTGCGAAGCAATCCTATTAGGTTACGTTACGTTTTGCCAAGTACGTCGAAGCTTTCCAACACTGGTGTCGCTACAAGGTCTACGCGTCTACATAGGGATCGTGCTGTCTCTTCAGATGTAAAAGCCGCTGCTATTGCTTTTGCATCTCCTTCAGTCGCTTCTAATTATTCTTTGCTGTCTCATTCTTCTAATCGTTCTTTTTTTTGTCATGGACTTCAAGCGTCGTAAGTGCTAGTTCACTTTTGGGCTTCGACTTTCGACCTTTCCTATTTTTTTGGTTCTTTTCTTTCGGTTTTGGTGATTCTAATCTTTGAATACGTCGTCTATATCGTGTGGGTTGTAGCTTGGATGCTACCCACCAATATTTTTTTCTTTGTTTAAGTTTCTAGTACTTTTGTTTTGGTTTCTTTCTTCTCCATCTTACTTCAGGACAGACTACCTTTCCGACATCTACATCTTCTTTTACTTTTTTTGAGTAATTTCTCACTTACATCCCATATTTTTTTCTCCTTCCTTGTTCCTCCTGATGCTTTGTCTTTTGGGCGGTTGCTTGGGCTGTAGGATTGGTTTACTGTCTCCAACTCTTTATAAAGTATGAGTTGGACAGGGTATAACATCTAGCCTCTTGTTTTCTCTGTCTTTCTCTTCTTTCTACCTTTAGGATACTTTTATCTTTTATCTCTTACTTCTAAATACAGTTCTTTTTTTTTAATTGGTTTGTTTGCTTTGATACTTTCTTCTCTCTGGCTTAAGTCTTGCTTATTTCTTGGATTCACTGCAACCATATCGTTTTCTCTTGATTTTCTTTTTTTGCTAATTCTTTCTTTTGCTGCATTGGACTTAGTGAGTTATTCGTTTTGCTGTGTAAGTTTGAAACTTGAGACAGACTACAACTCCTTTTCTGTACTTTATGGTCTTCCGCTTGGTCGGCTTTTATGGATGTTGTTAGTCATTCTTAGGATATCTATTTTGCTACTTTTCTCTTTGTTTTTTTCTTGAGATATTCTATTCCGTTTATCGGCTTATAAATTTCATTGTTACAGTCCAGCACAGTGATCGATGATTAACAAGTGTTCGTTTAGCAATTCATAGTTCTTACGTTCTCTTCTTTCCTCTTCTTTTTTTCCTTTTCTTAGAATTCTAGTTTTGGGGATTATTAGTATTTGGGATTTTGGGTTACTTATTTTGGGGACCATTTTCAACGATGGTTTTGTTCTAAGGGTTAGGGTTTAAAGGAATTTTAGGGCTACTTAGTCCTGAACGCTTGTCTAAACTTCTACCTTTCCTACATTCTTTTCTTTTCTTTGGAATTCTTTTGATGCTTGCGTCCTTATTGTATTGGGTTACTTATTGTGTATACCTTAATTTTTGGTATTGCTTTATGCGCTTTGGAAATTAGTAAACCGTGTTGGTATTCTTCTTTGCTTTTGGATCAAATTACTCTTGGTTTCTTGGAGATACCATTCGCTTCGTGGGCTTCTGTTACAGTTGTAGTTGTTGGTATTCTTAAGATTCTGGAAAACCTCTGTCTCTTCTATATTTTTGGTAATCTTATGAGATTACACTGGGTTGGGTTTCTTGGAGTTGGGTTAGTTTTAGATTTTAGGGTTGTATCCTTGGCGTATGCCTAAATTTTTGTCTTCGTTTTAACTTTTGTTTTGTTATCCACGCTCCACGTTTTTATCTTGCTGGGGGGGATTCTGTTACGTACAATAATTCCATTACGTAATACCTTGTATATTGGTTGAATTAAAATTAGATTTCTGCCGAGTTTAGTTTTCTTGCATTTCCTGTCAAGACGTCAAACCGTTAACTACTTAAAATCGTGCTTGTGATAAAATGATTCTGAATCTTACAAAATCGACATTAATGAATATAAAATTCTAATTGGAAAACGCATTTCGAGTAGGTTATTTATCACAAGGTGAGCTTTTCCTATTAGTTTTTTAGAATTCTTTGGTAACTTTCTTCTTAATTGGATAGCACGTTCCGCCACGTTTTGGCTACACATTTCGAGGCATTATCTATCGATGAGGGATTAATATCGACAAATACCTTCACGTAACGATTAGTATTCTAGAAGGTTTATGTCCAAACCGAAAACAAAGTCTCGACAAGAATTTGTTTCCGAGATATTACTTCTTATGCGTCAGTCGATTGCGATACCAATCTTTTACTAATTGTGAGGAACAGCATTGGATACATCGGGTTCTTATATCTAATTCCTTTTAGTATTAAAAGTTTTGTAAATTTTTACTTTCGTGAGTCGTTTTGTTGACACGATTTGCTATTCATAATTATTTTAGGCTTACTCAACGAGGACAACGTTTTCTTCGGGCAAGTACTGGATTCTGGGTAAGTTTTATTTATTTATTATGTCGCTCTCAAAAAAGGTCACTCACGGAATTTAGCTTGTTTAACTAACGCAATTATCATAGTTGTTTTAATACCATTTAGGTATTGTCAGTAATTATTTCTGTGATATCGCATGCTGTGAACCTTAGTTCTTTAACGTATAATTTTCTTCGCTTATCGATACCCGATGAGTAACTTATGTATTGTGTGTTGCTGACACTTCCGGCATTTATGTATATATAGTTTAACTTTATTTGAAGTACTTAATTGCTTACAAATTGATTCGTCTTTCCTCTATTTACAATTACTATCTTACATTCTATTTACATTTTTACATTTTTTACATTTTTTTATCCCTCCTCTTCTCTTAACTTTTTTCTTCTTTTCCATACTTCTTCCATCCACTCCGCTCTTTTTCCGTTTTCTTTTAAAATGTCCACTACTTTCATAACCTCTTCTTTTAACTCCCTGCATTTATCCCTCATGTGGTTAAGGTTCTCTGTCTCTTCTTCACACAGTCTGCACGTCTTTTCTTCTTCTTTTTTCCAGTATTTGTTGCCTAATTCTTCGTTCCCACATCTGAACCGTGCTATCATTTTTTTTTTCTTGTTGCATTTATTCCCTTTTACCTTTAAGTATTCTTCCTTGATATCCTTATAATTCCTATTATAACTGCCCTATTTTATCTTTGTCTATCTTAATTGTTTTTCGATGTCCCTATCTTTTCTTATTATTTCTTCCCTTACCCCTACTCTCTCTTCTCTTAATCTCTCCACTTCTTTTCTCGCGTATCCGTTTCTTTTATAATACTCTTCTTTGCCCTCTTACCCGTACTTGACTTTTCCTCCCTTTATCTCTTTCCAACATTCTTGTAGTATTTTGCATTTTGTTCTTTTCCTCAGTTCTTTCTCGTATTTTATAGCCTTTTTTCCTGTCTCTACTCTTATTTTGCTACCTGTACCTCCTCTCTCACAATATACCCCGGTGTATCTCTGTCCAGTCCCAATACCCATCTCCAGTATTTTTTTTGTATCCCTTCTACTCCTTTCCACTCCTTCCACCCTCATATTTCCGCCCCATACATCACCACACCCTTTATTAATTTTTTGAACAGCTTTCTTTTTTCTATATCCATCTTGAATACCCTTTCCCCTACCCCCCCCCCCACTTGTCCTATTAACCTGTTTCCTTTCCTCATTCTTTCCTTTATGTGTTCTCCATTCTTATTATCCTGCTTCATCGTGTAACCCAGGTATGTGAATTCCTTCACTTGTTGCACTTCCTGATCCCTCCATCTCCACTCCTTTCTTTTCCCCCCTCTTTTTCTAAATACCATTCTTTTTGTTTCCGCATTTATGTATTTATAATGTACTACAAAATTTCTGGAGTCCGTTGTTAAGACTCTATGTTATTATACATATGTTATCTTTCCTTAATGTAACACACCTTTTTCTTTTATTGTGGTTACAAGAACATCAGGGTAACAAGGATTACAAATTTAAAGCTCGTTACAAGCTTGGACCTTCTGTTCTGATCGAGACAGAAGTTTTAATTATAAAAGATCTGGCGCCCTTTAAATATTATTTACTTAAACCTCCCCTATCTGCGATTGTGTGAGTTGGCCGTGTAAGGTTCGTAAGACCTATAAGCTTGTAACAAATTTTGGCGCCCAACGTGGGGCTCGATTTTTTTATATCGATTTTTTTATTCTCTATATTACTTTTATCTATTTTCTTTAATTGTGATTAGCTTAAGATTACTACCATTCAGAGGTGGATTATTTAGCTTGAACACAGGTTAGGGTGTAGTGTTGACTTTCTCCCGATTTTCTTATAACAATTTTCTTGTTCTTTTTACTTCTTTTAGTAGTTTTCTTGAATTGTGGTTACATCATTCATAGGTAGCTTATATTATTTACTTTCTCTCGATTTTGTGTGTGCGATAATAATAGTGTATCCACCAATTTACGCTGCTTAGAAGGCTGTAATAGAAATTTACTACTACAGTGCGATTGTAAATAAATGACTTTGCGACAAACCTCTTTAGAACATAAAATAAAACATTTTAGACATATAATTCTGCATATCCGTTCAGTTTTGAATAAAATTTGTATTGGTTACTAAATTGACATTATTAAAACACGTCGTTTTTATTATTTGTATTAATTACTGCCAGGGTGTTTATAATAAAATTATATGTCGGTTATTAAATCACAAAAGGTTAATCGTTTATATTAATCTAAAACATTATTACACAATGAAGAAGTATCGCGTAGCAGAGCCACGGTAGTTTTAATTAAAACAAATAATGTATTAGCAAATAGCTTTGTTCCCCTTGAGAACCTCTGTAATTTGATTATGTTACATTGTTCTAGCTACACCAACGCTTTATTTCTTTACCTACGTTTTGTACAGAACTCGAGGCTGTTTAGTCTACTTTTATTGTATTATTGATATACATAACAAAGGATTTTAAAATTCTTTAGATTTAAAATTTCAAACTAATTTTAACAACGGCGTTTTTATAAAGTAAAATATAGAATTAATCATAATAAAATAAATTATATTTAAACGTGAATAAGAATACAATAAAATTTAGTATTATAACACGTTGAAAAGTACTAAAGATACAGATAAATCCTCTTGTCGTCGTTTAAAATAGAGAATCCTGTTAGTGTAAAGGAAAATCACTCAAAAACCTACGTACGTGTATAAAAGCGCACACGAAACTCGTCCTTTATCGGTCAGTGTGCTTTAACACCGTCAATCTTTAAAAATATCAAAAACCGCTGTCAGCTGTTATTTTTGCCGAGAAAATAAAAAGGAAATCTTTAAAGCAACAATTTTTCAGCAGTCATGTGAAAGTTATTTTTCCACACCTTTGAAATGCGTATTTGTGCTTTAACTTTCTAATAAATCTCAGAGGTGTTTGACAAGTGCTAATTATATTAACTTTCTTTAATTAACCTGTTATTAAAATTTATTGTTTTTGTTAAAAATATACAAAAACAAAATTTAATATTATTTTTATTTACTACGACAGAAAACTCAGCATCGCGTTTATTTATTTAACAACAAATATTTGCTTTGCGTATGTTTTTAATATTATCAGACGGAACTTTTCAATTCAATAAAATTTTGAACAATTTTGTTATATTGCAAAATAGAAATTTTATTCTTGCGAGCTGTATTAAACCACTATTTTTGTATAAAAAAGTTTTGTTGTAATAGTGTATTGATCTACAAGTTTAGAGAAGCGAAAGTTTGTTAGAAATTGTCTCCCTATTTAAACAAGATGTCGAGAATTAACAAAGAAATTTTTAAATCTAAACCAAATGCGAATCTCAAGAAAATCTAAAACCTGCAAACAAAAATAATTTTTAAAAAATTCTTCCTACCTGCATATTGAAGCGTTCCCGAAAGAATGGAATTATTCTAGATGCAGATAACGGAAGAATATAGAAGCATTCAAAGAAAGATCGAGTCGGTTTTTCGAATTCAGTCCGAAGAAGAGTCAAGAAGACTGTGTCAGTTTAAATAAATAAGTGATTAATTAGTGTACTAATGTAGTAATGTGGTAACAAAATACCACTTTGTCCTGTAAAAAGTTACCAAAAAATAACCTTGAAACAAAATCCTACCTTGTCTAATTTACTTGACCAAGCATTTCTTTCTCAACGGATCTAGGACTTACTAATTTAGTACAACATCGAATCTTGACTTCGACTGAACCGATTAAGCAGCGTTACTATCCTCTTTCTCCTACTTTACTCTCAATAGCTCATACAGTGTTAGACAAAATGCTACAAATGGGTGTAGTAGAACCTTCTTCAAGTCCTTGGTCTAGTCCGATCGTTCTAGTTAAGAAATCTGACGGTACCTATCGGTTTTGTGTGGACTTCAGGAAAGTCAACAAAGTGACTCAAAAGGATGCATATCCGTTTCCCTACATATCTTCTATTCTAGATCGTTTACGAGACACTTGCTTTCTCTCTTCTTTAGATCGGATCGGCTTATTGGCAAATTCCTCTTTCTTCTGACTCTAAAGCGATAACAGCACCCGAATGTTTTTTGAACTTCATAATGTACCTACTACGTTCCAGCGTCTTTTTAATCAAGTTATTGGGGCTGACCTAAAACCTTTCTGTTTTGCGTACTTGGATGACATCATCATTGCTATGCCTACCTTCGACGATCATATTCAAGTTCTAACGAAAGTGTTACAACGATTATTTACTGCTGGTCTTACATTAAATCGAGACAAATGTCATTTCTGTCGGCCTGAGCTGAAATACTTAGGGTATGTCGTCAACAAAAATGATTTACTAGTCGATCCTGATAAGGATGCTGCGTTCTGTAATATTCCTATTTCTACGAAAGTCTTTGAAGTGGGTAGATTGATTGGCATGGCGAGTTCGAATCTGCGATTCATCCCTAACTTTTCTTCTTTGATATCTCCTTTAACGCATTTTACTAGAAAAAATGTTTTTTTTCCTCTGGACTCGAGAGTGTCAAAACGCTTTCGTTGTCCAAATTTTTCTCTTCCTTTTACTGTCCAAACGGATGTTTCAGACTTTGGGTTAAAGGCTGTGTTAAATCAAATGACCGATAACGGTGAAACTATCGTTAGCTATATTAGTCGCTCATTAACCAAACATGAGCGTAATTATTTTACAACCAAAAAAAAATGCTTAGCAGTAGTTACACCAGTGGATACAATGACTGAGCTTCTTAATGTACCTTCATCTGGCTTTGGCATTACTCTACCTATAACTGATTCTTGGTAATTGAAACTTATCGACCGAGTCAAGATGTTTCCTCGCAAGTTTGAGTCATGGTCAGTAGTTGGCTTACTATATAAATCACTTCGAACTTCGTCAAATCAATCTAATTAAAAAGTAGTGGTTCTTAAGAATGATCAAAAGTTAACATTAGAAATTCCGAGAAAGCATAGAAATCATCAAACACCCCAATAACTTCAATCGCGATCATGGTTTCGAACTATCCCCTCTTTGGTTCCCGGTTATTAGTCATTTATCAAAAACACGCCCCCTAGCAACCGTAACCCAATCAGGGTCGAGCTTAATCATCCGTGACGATCCTTTTCCTTTAAATACGGAGACCATTTCTTCTTAAGTCACTTCTACCTAGTTTAGAAGCTGGCTTGGTTCACAAGTTGATTTCCTAACTCGGTAGTGGTTCTTTGTTAGATTTTCGTTTGCTTTTTCAGGTTATCGTTTTCTTTCTTACCTTTTCATAGTTTAGGTTATGGCTTGTTTTACAAGTGGATAACTTAACTTTTAAGAAGTTCTAGATTTCGATTGCTTGTTTGAGTTTTGCGATTTATCTCACGCCCTGATGAAGCCCCTTACGAAAGTGGGCGAAACGTTGGCAGCTCCGGTTGCAACTATGACACGGTCCAAACCCGAAAGACATTTTAATGTTAGTATAGATTCCGGCCGTGGAAGCCTTCGCTATTACATGATCAAAAGTTAATTATATAGCAATATTACGATCTTCCTACTGCTGGTCACTGTGGAGTTAGAAAAACACTAGCGCGTATTCGTGAACATTATTACTGGCCTCATCTAAAAGCTAAGGTTGCTGAATATATTCGGAAATGTACAGTGTGTGCTTCTCATATAGTAGAACAGAAGGCACCTCCAAGATTTCTCGCTCCTAAAGCAAAACCAGTACGCCCATTGCAAGTACTCTGTATCGATATTGTTGGTCCTTTACTTCGATCTTCAAAGGGTAACTGTTACATCTTAGTTGTCGTAGACTTTTTTTCTAAATTTACCTGTCTTCATCCATTGCGCGCGGCTACGGCTTCTGCGGTTTCTAAGTTAATAGAGGAAAATATCTTCTTACTGTTCGGTACTCCTCAATACATTATCTCTGATAATGGCGTTCAATTTCGCAGTCGCGAGTTTACTTGATTATGTGCCCAATATCGGATTACTATTTTGTTTACGGCTCGTTACCATCCTCAAACCAACTCTGCTGAACGGGTTAATAGGGTAGTAAAAACTATGTTGGCGTCTTAAGTAAAAGGAAATCAACGCTCATGGGATGTTTACTTACCGCACATTGGCTGCGCTATTCGTACTGCGAAACATGAAATTATTGGGATGTCACCTTACTTTGCTTTCTGTGGTCGTGAACATAATCTCTATGGAGACTTATTAGGTAATCTTCCTTCACCGACAGAAGAATTTCTTGAACTCAAACGCCCAATACATCCACGCACAAATTCTACGAAAAACTTCGTTTAGGTATTCTACAAAAACTATCTTACTTACTTACTTACTTACGTCGTCGCTCTGTTCGTTTCCACCGTGTTTGGAAACGTAACTGTGTACTTTCTGACGCCAGCAAACATTTCAATGCTAAGTTAGCACCGAAATTCATTGGACCTTTCCAGTTTAAACGCGTTTCTTCTCCTTGGACATACGAGTTAGCAAATCACGCTAGTGATTCTCTTGGGATTTGGCATGTTAAAGTCCTTAAACCTGCTGTTTCGGACAACGAACCGGATTCTTCTGTAGACTCCGCATTTTTCCTACTGATACCTTATCCTTTAATTATCACAAACCTCGAAAGCGGTTCAAGCATATCTAACCCCACTCGAACTGGGGCAGGGATTGGGATACCCCGGCTGGTGCGAGACGAAACAGAAACTAGATATAACGAGGGGTGAGGCCGATAAAAAGAAATACCATTCCCAACAGTATTCTTGTGTAATATAAAAAGATATTTCTCGCGTCACAAAATGTCAAACATACTGTATGTAAATCTACAACGCGACACAAAGTAATGCCAACCGAATGTGCGCGTGGAGCCACAGCCAATGCGCCAATAGCACTGCGCAGTTAGAAAATGGCTTCACTACTAATAAATTTAAACGTACAAAAAATGTACGGGTCTTTTGGCCAAAATACTGGTAATGGTGCAAAGTTAAATGACGTTAATAACGGTCTATATCACGCACATTGAGGAAAGCAATCGTGGTACATTCAACGTTGTTACGTGCAAAATTTTTATAACGTAATACCTTATATATTGAATTAAAATTAGATTCCGGTTTTGACGCCCTCTGCCGATCTTTTCTTGTGACTGTCATTTTACGACGAAGTCGTTAAGGTGACAACTGCATAAAATGGCCGGTTTCGCTTAAAGAAAATTTTCGAATAACATCCTCTGTAAGGGAAATCAAATAATAACTTCATTACGTTTTTAAAATAATTTATTCGTCACAGGCTACATGTTTCTATTCAATAAAGAATAATGAGGGATTAATATCGATAAGTACCTTCATGGAACGAGTATAACTCTATAAGGCCTACGTTTAAAACTAAAAAAATCGAAGACAAGAACTTTTCTTCGAGATCCTACTCATGCGGCAAACACCTGCAAAACCAACTTTCATTGAATGTGTACAACAGCATTCGATAATCGGGTTATGTTATGTGTACTTTCTTTTAGCAGTAATTAACCACTTTGTAGATCTTGATTTCGCGAGTCATTGTGTTGACACGATTTGTTATTCAAATTTATTCCAGGCTCACTTACCGGGGAAAACGTTTTCTTCGCTCAAGTAGGTACTGGATTGTGGGTAAGTTTATTTAATTATTTTGTCGCTGTCAGAAAAGTCACTCACGGAACTTTTGTTTATGTTACTTTCCGTAATTACGATTATTGTTGCAATACCGTTAAGGTAATTTTATTAATCATTTTGTGTGTATCGCATGCTGTGTACAAACGATATCTATTACGAAGTTTTCTTTGCTACTCACTTCGACTCAACGTATGTATTGTGTGTTGCTGATACTTCTGACACTTATGGATTGAGAATTAGATATACTCTTGTTAATATTCTACGTTGCTAAATTAAAGTTTTTATACCTGTTAATTTTTCTTTTATGATAACGTACCTTTCTCTTTAATTGTGGTTACCCGAACATCAGAGTAACAAGGATTACGAAGCTAAAAGTTCGTTACAAGCTTGGACCGTCTGTCTTGATCGAAGCAGAAATGTTAATTATAAATGATCTGGCGCCCTTAATTATTATTCACTTGAACCTCCCATATCTCCGACTGTGTGAGTTGGCCGTGCAAGGTTTGTAAAACCTAGAGCTTGTAACAAATTTTGACTGCCCAACTTCAGGGGCCCGATTTTCTTATATCGAATTTCTCATTCACTATATTTCTTTTAGTTATTTTCTTTAACTATGATTAGCGTAGCATTACTATCATTCATAGGTAGCTTATATTGTTGACTTTCTCTCGATTTTGTGTGTGCGATAATCTCTTTTAGTTTTATTGATTCTTTTGCCTTTCTTTGTCTTTAGTGGGTTCGATTTGCTTCGTTAGGGATTGCTGCAAGACTTGACGTCGGAGTTACTTCCTTAACTTTTACTTTTTTTATTTTAGTGCTTCGGTTTAACTTTATATAAGTAATTCACTTACTTTTCTTTTAATTAAAGTAGTGGCTAGATACGTGTCGTTAGACTTTGATTTAATTTTTGGAATAACTTGACTACGTCGATTAACTTTTTTTTTCGCTTATTATATTAGTTATTAGTGATACTACTTGTACTTACCGATATTTTGATTTGAGTTTTAGTCAGTCATGTATTAGCAGATTTCTGCTTTGGTTTACTGCTTTGCTTAGTTTCTTGTTTTAGGTTCTATTGTGATTTTAGTGTGTTAACTATGTATTCTTTAGACGAGGAGCCACCACTTCCTACTTCAAGACTCTGATTTGGAAATGAACTTGGCAGATTGGAATATTACTTTCTCTGGTGAAGATCCGTTTGTACTGATCGAGTTTCTTATTCGTATTGATGAGTTGTGTTTGTCTCGTGGAATTTCTCAGCATCAACTTTTTCTTTCAGTTTCTCCTTGGATTGTCTGTCTTGATCGAAGCCGAAATGTTAATTGTAAATGATCTGGCGCCCTTAATTATTATTCACTTGAACCTCTTCTATCTCCGACTGTGTGAGTTGGCCGTGCAAGGTTCGTAAGATCTAAAGCTTGTAACAACGTGACCGAGTTTAACACAGTTAGTTTAACTTTTTACAAGTACAATACATTTTATACGGTAAACTATCTAAACAATTATTATAACGTGATAACACCTAGTTATTGTCTTTAAAAACGTAACGCTTGGTACTATTACCTACTTGATGTTGGATATGTGTATAGGTTGCCACAAACACGGGGTGGATTGTCAGGGCTGAGCCGACGACAGCTACACTAGTCCGTGGTTCAATTGTTGACTTATCTCAAGATTGTGACTTATAGTAGCAAGCCTAAAAGTGATATCCGGTTAAAGTATATGCTAAAGATAACGATTAAGACACCGCAGGCCAGAAACGATTAAGTAACAACTAACAAGGAGACACGTCACAATAAATTATTTACCATTGATGCAAGAACGAGGACAAACATCCAGACAGACATTTATTTTCAGATGGTGGGCAGGCTCACAGATAATGATGGGTGGAATAAAACCTCAGGCCCAACATGTGAAATTTGTAGGTGCACTACTTTAACGGATTACGAGAACCCACGTATAATGTTCGGCATATAAAATGAATACGACCTCAATTCTTTCTCAGGTTGGTATCGTACGACAACTTAGAAAAATGTCTTACTTTTGTATTCATTTTGAAGTGATAATGTACGCGCAGGAAGTCTCTCCATTTTTAAAGATGGCCTAATTCCAAAAAACCAGAAGGATGGTGGGGAAATCAAAATCCCACCAAAAAAATCCCAAAATTTTAATGATAACAACTTATTTAAATGTAGGCAACAGTTCCTTTGATACAAAGCCAATTTTTACTATTAGCGTTCTTTTATTGGTTCTAACGTACTCTCGGATTGCCAATTTTTTTTCTTCTCTGATTTTGTCTATTTGTGAACAAGTATTAGTAACACCTAATATAAGTTTAGTAGTATAGTAATTAGTATAGTATTCTCATTCTTTAGGAGTCAAAACTACGCATTGATCTCTTTAGTTAGGTTTTTTCTTAGGTTCACTTTGTTAGTGTAGTTAGTAGTTTAGACGACAGCAACGCCATCACTGTACATATTACGTTCCGCTTTGTCGGCTTCTCGGTGTTGTCTGTCATTGATAGAAAATTTATCTTTTTCTTTGGTTCTTTTAGAAGGCTTATCTTCCTGAATTCTTTTTTTTTTATTTTACTTAGTATGTAAAGTTACTTATTATTCTATCCCGCTTGTCGGCTTTTGGAATGTTTAAAACACGTTTTCTTTTTGTTTTGTTCTACAGTTATAAATTTTGGATATCACAGATTTTACCTACTTTGGGCGATTGATTGGGCAGTAGGGTAGCTCA
This sequence comes from Aquatica leii, assembly GCA_035610365.1. Classification (NCBI taxonomy): domain Eukaryota; kingdom Metazoa; phylum Arthropoda; class Insecta; order Coleoptera; family Lampyridae; genus Aquatica; species Aquatica leii. Next base: position 17,791,883 of record CM069432.1, read on the forward strand.
CTTGGGGTCGGCTATCTAGGAAGTCGTAGTGGAGCCGTACAACAACATCGAACTCTCTTTTCTCTTTCTGTCTTCCTGTCTTTCTTTCTCTTCTTTCGATCTGTCACCATGAGTGGGAGGTTCTCACAGCAGACGCCCTGCTGTGAGAACCTGACGGCTATGCGTTCGGAAAGGTTGGTTGTCTTTGACCCGGTAGCCTCAAACTCTGGACCAGTCAAAATACGTTTCGCGGGCCGTAACGGTCATCTTGATGGAGGTTGGCGGGGGTGACTAATTCTTTTAAGCCGACGCATAGGATTTTGTGGTTGTACAGCAGGCACCGCTTCTGGCTACAGTCGAGCAATTGCAGGTTGTAGTCCTTTTTATTTTAGATTTGAGGTCAAAATTTTGGGATGCTTCTTTTCTTTTTCTTTTATCTACTTTTAGGATGGGAGGGATTTTTTCTGAGTCTTGTTTCCTGTGGTCGTGGATTCATCAACTCTGTTACGTGCAAAAATTTCATAACGTAATACCCTGTATATTGGTTGAATTAAAATTAGATTTTGGTTTTGACGCCCTCTGCCGAGTTTTCTTTTCACTGTCATTTTCTGTCAAGACGTTAAATTGTCTACTTAAAATGGCCTGTGTGTAACGGGTTAGTTTTCTCGTGCCATCGACTCTCTGTAGACGAGTTGTTCTTATTGCGTGTGTGTGGTGTTGGTTGCCTGCAATTTTTAACTTTTAAAGAATTTTTAAAAAAGTCATGATACGGCTTATCACCATAGGCAGGAAATACATTTTTAAAACACTTCCTTTGTGGTGTTAGGTAAAGTAAGACCGTGTGGTGAAATATTAAGTGGAACGAGTTAGTTTTAAGCTGAAGGCATCGACTGCAGCTGAAGATTATTGGAATTAATACTGCTACATGCAGGATAATAGTGGTTCATACCTTCTTTTGTGGCCAGCAGTTTTGCGTTTACTTTTACAAGGTAGTACTGTAACCACTAGCACTCGTTTAACGAGAATTACCAGGCTCACCAAACTTATTCCACCGCCACCGCCCAACCAGGGTAATCTACAAGTAAAAGTTAAACCTTTATCACGTGTAACTACTGACCACCGCACCTCAAGGGCAAGACACGCTTCACACCTTGTAACCTGCGTTGGAAAGCAGTGGATCTTTTATGCAAGACCCCGTAAGTAGATCCAACTGGCTAAATTTGCGTTTTTTTTTCTTCGATTGATTATAGTTCGATGTTAGCATCGAAAACGTTTTGCTCGTTATTTTATTACGTGTGATTTAAGTTTATTGGTATTTCAAGTTGTTTTACAATTATTACTGTTTTTTTTTTGAATGCATAAAGTTTCGTGGTTTTGATTTTGGTTTAGTATTTTACTTGTTTATCTCAGTAAAATAACAATTCTATATAATTTACGACTTCCTTTTGGAATGTAATTTGATCAATTTTTCTTGGTATCTATACTTTGTTTATGTTGAGTTCTTTTATAAGCGCGATTGCGAGCCACCTGCAATTTAGCGAACTAAGCGTTTTTGGTGAGAAATGTTCCTGTCATAGGTCTACGTGATAGAATTCACGTGGCCAATTATAGTTTTCATCTTTGTTAATTTAGTTCGTTTAATGTTCTATCTTTTACAAAGATTTTACGGCGCAAGTTCATGAAATTAAGTGGGAATACGAAGTTTTAAAAGAGGTACTTTTACCCTATCGTTATGTAATGCCGCGGAAGTTGGAACCGTGAAAATTAAGTGTAGTGGTGGAAAAGTTTGATTTTTCAAATTTCGTAATTTACGGTTTAAATAGACTTCATGGTTTCCAAAAATAAAAACTCACGTTCGAGGGATTTAATTTCGATGTGTTGTGTGGAAAAATCCTATTTTCGCCGTTGTGCGGCTTTAAATTAAATTGTGAAATAAATCTTCCGCCGGTATTCTATTGTTTGGGGGTTCCACCGAGCTTGTATTCGACCACTGAGCACCTGGACCGACCGGAGTTCAATCTAATTACGTAGCTTCTGAAAACGCTGTGCCGACAGTTCATCTAAGTAAAGGTATTTATCGACTTTGTTATTATCGTGAAGTGAACCGCGATCGATATGATTTAAAAGCTTTGATTTGAGCCGATTGAATTACGGCTAACGTTAAATATTTCAAGAAACACTTGAAGGTGTTTGCGTGAAGTTCGATTTAATTAATTTTGTTTTGTGCGTATGTAAAAGTAAATCTTATTCATGCATAAAAGATAATGTAACGATATGTAAACTATAATTTGTTTGAACGTTTAGTTCGAAGCAAAGTTTTGGACGTATATTTTATAACTTGTGTATTTTTATTTTATTTGAATTTGTTTATTACTTATGCGGTCAAGGCCTTGAAGTTTATTTTTATTATGTTTTATTTGAAAAAGACTAGTTAACGCTATTATTAGTATTATTTTCTTTTTATATATTTTAATTTTTGTATTCAGTTTGTTAATTTTTTTGTTTTTGTTTTGCTTATTATTATTTCATTTGTTTTTATTTTATTTGAATTTGTCAGATATTTATTATTTATTTTTTTTTTTAAATATTCAGTCAATAAATGTTAAATTGTTAAACTGTAAAGAGCTTTTATTCATTCAGCTGCCGCGTACGTAATTTTTGTTTTTAAGTGTATTTCAGAATAGTTACAACTCAAGGTAAGTTCCGGGGTTGTAACCAACCAGATGGGGTTTCGGATTATCAGGGGTCCGGAAGCTACGATCATCGTGACCTTGATTGGCGCCCTAACCGATTTTTGAGTCTTTTACCGTTTTATTTCGATTTCATGTCAATCTCGTTTCCAAGTTATCACGAAATTTTAAAATATAACCCATCCCGTCTCCACTGAGCAACCGGCACAACATCGTTTATGTTACCTCATTTCAGGCAGTGACTTTGTTTTAACTTTGGCATGTAACAACCTGTGATACCCGAGTCCACTCGCATGCAGAGGCGTCCGAAGGATCTACACCACCATCGACCAAGTAGCAGCGTACGACCTCTCCGACACTGCTGTAGATGTCGAAACAACCCAAGGTCTGCACTAATTGTAAGCAGTTTTTGTAACTTTCTATCAGTGCTTTACGTGAACTGATTCGAGGTTAGGACTTCGAAATCCTTATTTTTTTTGTAATAGTATAATCAGTAATTCAATTATATTTTTTTTTCTACTTACTTGTTGAATACTATCACTAAGCTTAGCCGAAACACATGTAAGTGGCGGAAAGGGTTTAATGTTAATTTTTTTGTGGGATTAATTGAACACACGTGCGGAACCATTTTATTTATACAATGGCGCGAGACGGTAGGTGTAGGAGTCAGCGGATTTTTGTATTTCCACCACGGGTGTACCCTATTAGTTATTTTGGGGTTAATGTTGGGGCACGCGGACATCAAGCGCTCGATACCTTACTCTCCGATCAGGTGCACGTCGTTTTATCGCTATTCTTATATTGTTTTTTTTAATTAAGACTAAAAAAAACTTCTACATTTATCTTTATTTTGAGGTTTCTTAGTTTAAGTAATTTATTTAATTTAAAGTACGAGCCTTTTCCAAAACGCCGTGTTGCGTGATAGATATATATGTATGATCCAATAGTATTGATTTTCTTTTTCTAGTTGGGGTTAAGGATATTTGTACTGGGAGTTATTCTTAACTGTTTTTTTTGTTTGTAGTTTATTTAGTACAGCAAAATACAAGGTTAGTACATCGAGGTTATTTATGCGATTTTCTTTTCCTGCGTTTATTATATTCTTTCTTGTCTTTGGAAGGGTTTTTATACCAGTTAGGTAGGGAACTGATCTACGGAGCAGACCTTGTAGGAACAGAAGTGGAATTGGTTTTAGTAGGTTTGCTGGCGCCCAAAACTAAAGAACTTACCGCACGCCGTCTCCACTAGTGCTAGCCGGAGCCGTTTCCTCCCGCCTACTCGAGGTAAGCGTTTGTTGAGTTTAGGGGAGGGATAAGAGTGTGATTACATGTGAAGTTTAAAATTTAAAGTTTCTAATAACATCAACGTTAATGGAAATGAAATTATAATTTCATTACGCATTTAAAGTAGTTTATTCGTCACGGGGCGTCCCGCTACGTTTTGACTGTATGTTTCGATGCATTATCAATCAGGCTTACGTTTAAAATTAAAAACAAAGGCAAGAAATTTTCTTCCAGATTCTACTCATGCGGCAAACACCTGCAAAACCAACTTTCACTGAATGTGTACAACAGCATTCGATAATCGAGTTCTTATGTGTACTTTCATTTAATAGTAATTAACAATTTTGTAGATCTTGCTTTCGTGAGTCATTGTGTTGATGCGATTTACTATTCAAATTTATTCCAGGCTGACTCAACGAGGAAAACGTTTTTTTAGAACGAGTAGGCACTGAATTGTCTAAATTTATTTAACTATTTTGTCGCTGTCAGAAAAGTCACTGACGGAATTTTTGCTTATGTTAACTGCCGTAATTACAATTATTGTTTCAATACCATTGAGGTAGTTTCACTAATTATGTTGTGTGCATCGCATCGTTTAAGCTTATGTATTGTTTGTTGCCGATAGTTCCGGCATTTATGGGTTCAGTATTAGATAGACTCGTTTTTAATAAACTACGTTGTTATATCTATTTTATCTTTTCTTTAGTAACATATCTTTTTTTTGTTGGTAACACGAACACCAGGGTAACAAAGATTACGAACCTAAAATTCCTTACAAGCTTGAACTTTCTGTCCTGATCGAGATAGAAGTTATACTTATAAAAGATCTGGCGCCCTTTAACTCAAATTTTTGAACCTCCCCTATCTCCGACTGTGTGAGTTGGCCGTGCAAGGTTCGTAAGACCTATAAGCTTGTAATAAATATGTCCAGAAATCAATCGACGATTACAAAGTGCGGAAATAATATTTTAAGCAAATTTCAGAACAGTTCTTACACGTAATAATACAAAAAAAAACGCTATAGAGTTAAGATAATTTTATTTTGTTTGAATTGTTTTTGTCGATGCGACAAAATAATTATATTGTCACAGCTAAATTATTCTTAAAGATTCAAATCAAACATGACGATAATAATTAGTAAAATTGTTCATAATTAAATTGTGAAGTCTTTTTATTTATTGGTAATTAACGCTAAAATTTGCGCTTAAAACGAAAGTCAACAAATGTATAGTGTTAATAATTCACGTAAAATGTTTTGGTTCTTAAGTAAAAAAAAATGTTTTATAAATAAATTATGTTTTCATTCTGTGATATTTGTAAAAGTCTACAAAATATTAATGTTTTAAAATTAGTAAACGTTATTATATATTATCCTTAATTACGTTTAATAAATGACAAAAACCTCTGCTTTGAATACATAACGTAAACATACGTCAATTGTAACAAAGAACAATGTCCAACTAATTCGTTCGACTAATTAAAGCTTTTGTTTAATTTCGTTTGTGACCCCGACATTTTTATAATTTAGTTAAACATAAATATAAAGCAAAATTAAATTCGTTTTAAAAATATTTATTTTTGTTTTTCGACGATTAAATAAGAACAAGAGCTTTACAATGCTTTGTACCATCTCCTTTCGGCTAACATTTTTAGCGTATTGTACTTTTACGCCTACAAAGTTTTGTTTTTCAGTTTATTCTCCGTATAATTATTTTTGTTATGTTTCTTGTATAAAAGATTTTGTTGTAATTTTTTTTGTTACAACGCTTTTTAATTCTGTTTTTAAGAAAACGTGCCACGTTTCTTGTTGGAGTTAAAGGTTTTGCTAAAACGAGGATTAATTTATATTGTTTTCATAGTTAAAGTTAGGAGTGCATTAACTAAGACGTAATTTTACGGTTATAAAGCAACTTTAAATATACGAACTTAGTATTATTTAGAAAGTTTGTCATTGAATACGCAAAGTTTTTCCTCTAACTACTTACTATAATAAACCCCGTTTATTTTGTCAGCTTCCGAGACTTAATGCATGCTTTTAACTAAGATTTACTTAGTGTCACCCTAGCAGAATCCATATTGTCATCAACTTCCCTCATTACTAAATCCATTGGATAACCCATTAAGAAGTGAATTTGGGCTGAAAATATTAAATGAAATAAGCAAGTTTGTTTAATTACCGAGTAAACAAAGTCTATGAGTAATTAAACCAGAAACTCATACTTGTGAAAACCATTCGACGCTAAGAAATTCCTTAAACAGCTGATAAAAAATTAATTCCGCATTTCTGAATTGCACAAGAACGTAAACTCGAAGAGATAAGATTGCCTTATACATTATTAACTAACACCGTTAATACTTAAAAATCCTTCCAAGGAACAAAGTTTTAACTGAAACTATATCTTTGGGAGAGGCAAATTTACATTGAAACATTATATCCTCTGCGTATTAAATTTTCAATTTTATTTTTAAATTACTAATTGGCTTTTAAATAATTTATTTGTTTTGTGAAAATCCTTTGGAGAGATGTAAGAGCGATTATTGAAAGCGAATACGAAGCCATATATTATGGACGTTTTGGTACGACACCAATCTACTTGCAATCCCTAAGGGAGTACTCCGTCTGCACGCTGACAGTGCCAGGATCAGGATTCAATGAATTGCTTTAAGGATAGCTCGTCCTTTCTACCATAACTGACTGATTGGATGTAGTGATTGAAAGTGAATTGACTGAAGGAATTTTATACTTCCTGTTATTTTTTATCATTACACGTTTATTCGAAGTTTATGATATTATTATGTCTTTTATGACTAAATCAATAATTGCATTTAATTGGTAGACAGTTTTAATTAACTAATAAAAATTTTTTTTAAAAATTTAAGGTAATATTTGCATATACATAGTTAAACATCAGTGCTTTATTTAGAAATAAATTTAACAGCAAATTGAATTAGCTTTATCATACTAAAATTTTCTAAACTAATATTTAAATAAAACAAGAAATTGCTTAAACTTAAATTGGTGTTTAATGAAGACAAACATGAAGGCATTGCTTCTGTAGTTTATAAATTAGCAGATATTAACTTTACAACATAGAATAATTATTTTATTTCTTGTGTTTTAAATAATAAGAAAACTTGAAAATAATGCTTAAGAAAGTATTGTGTACAGTAAGAATAACATCGTTCGTACTCAGTGCTAAATAAAAATTTAAAAGTATCTGCTTTTAAAGTAGTTTCGAATTCTACAAGTAGTGCATTCCGTTGCAGACACTACATCAACAAAACGTGAATATAAATATTGATTAGACATTGTGTTTTGTATTTTCTAGAGAAGCATTAGTGTTTGTGTTAAATAAGTTAAATTTGTGAGAAACGTGTATTTTGCAATAATGGTTAAGAAACAATGTATGGTGTCTTTATAAAGAGTAATTCAAAAAGCGTACCGGTTTTAATATTGTTACGTCTTTATTTATTAAAAACTATTAATTTATTTAAACGACTAAAACTACATTTACTTAATCTAGAAATATGTACACTTTTAAATTAACCGAACTAATGAAATCTAATAATATTTAATAAAACACTTACACTATAATTTATGTATAACCGTTGTATAATACTATCACTAACACGAGATAAGATAACGTCCTCGGATAGCCTCACACTTGTTTGTTTACACTATTTATCACGTTCACGATTATTCTCGATTTATTTACGTAGGCACACGCGCGTGCTAATCACTTATTTATCTTCACTTGATTAATCTTCTTAATACTGCATGCATTCACATTCCAGCAATAACTGACCTACGATTTCCATGTTCGGCATTTATAGACATCGGCGAATCCTTCTCGAATCCTTCTCGAACGTTCCCTACTTTTCGCTATATCTTCTAGACGGCTTCTAGAAGGCTCTTGCATTTGCAAGATATTTCTTGAATGTTTCACTGCCCCCTTCTTAGGACTGTTCTGTCCCAGAACAGGAGACTGGATGTGACACCGGTAAAAGGGATCGTGGCGATAGCGGCAGCTTCCTCCATTTCGGCAACTTCCTTGACCATAAAAGTAACAGTCAATGGACTTTTCCTGACCCAATATTCTCCTTGGTTGGTAACTACAGACCAACACTTGAATGCTTTTTCCTCGGAAGACGACCTCCAACATGTTTCGAACTGTCCTCCAATTCAGTTGATCTAAGCCACAACCAAGCTTGGGTACTGCCAATTTCTTAACATGATGGATCTCCATTTCTCTCTTGAGAGTCCATAATGTTCGCCACAGATCTTTGTATAACGGCTTGACACGTGAGTTTTTCTTAGTGACCAAATAGAAAACGAAGCGTCCGTCACCACGTAGTCCTAAAACTTTTCCGACTGCCGGTTGCTGTCTTCGTAATTCATCTAGCTTCCCAAACTTCTTTTTAAACACGACTGCAACCCCTCTGGACATGTCAAAGTCCTCGCTCACGCAATGTGCGATGGCGTAATCTTTTTGTGTCTGGAACATGTAACGTGTAAATTTCTACTGCGAGTCAAAATCCGCCTGAGAGTTAGGCAACTAACAGTAACATCTGTGTCCTCGAACCGTAGTTCGAAATCACGCCTACGGAGGCGCGAAAGTTGTTAGTCGTCGACGAATTATATTCATTTTTATGCTGGTTGGGGATCGGTTTACAACAGGGGAACATCGGAGAGGTGAGGTAAATTGAATCTCTTTTCATCTGGTAACATCTTCTACACCGACGTTTATTTTAGCCTTTTGGAAATAAATCCGATTGAACCTCCGGTGCAAATAAAATCGGCACGATGTCTTGTGGACGGCCAGACACATAAAGTGGGTTAGTATTCTTACACGTGTTAGTAATGGAGGCCAACCAACTAATCTTCACAATTTTTAGCTTCTTTCTTTGGGTCTTTTTCTGTCCTTGTTACGTTACGGGTGATATTAAAGTGGATGCTGGATACTCGATCTTCGCTTCGGACGTCTTCGTCTGTTGTTCTGAGGTAGATCTGCGGGTGCTTTTATCTGTAATCTAAGGGAAATGGTGAACGCGCTAAACCAGTTCGGATGCTCGACAAAGTAAGGAAAACTACTACGATATTCGAGGTATTTATGACACCTTTATATTGGAGTCGCGGGAGTCTCGCTGTCGACCTTATTTCGACCGGACGCTGTAGCCTTCGTTTAGCAGCGGCCGCGGTGCGTGCATGAGGAAACAAAAGATCGTGTTCGTGTCGCCATTTTATCACATATGTCAACTAAGATCGATCCTCGTATAAATATATATAAATGATTGCGGAAGTGGGAGACGACGTCGAGTATAATTGTTTTCTTATTTAAGTTAATATCCCCTAACGTCAAATTTTATTGTAATTCATAACCTTCTTATATACAATAATTCTTTCAAATGTTAAAATCACCTAACGTCAAATTTTATTGTAATTCATAACCTTATTATACAATAATTCTTTCAAATGTTAAAATCACCTAACGTCAAACTTTATAATAGTTCATAATTTTTTTATACAATAATTCTTTTAATATTTTAACTGTGTAATGGTCAAGTCATTACAATTATTTAGGATAACTTCTCAATCACTTACAGTAATTATTAAATTTTATCAAAGGTAGAATTTTGGGAGTTACCCGTATCTCTGTATTAAATTGATGATTATTATTTACCGGTCCTATGACGCTTGATCAAGTTGTCCCCAGACTGTACGTTAATTAGCGGGAACGCGTCTATCTAGTAAATCATCGCTACCGTAGCCGCGGTAATTATTAGCTACGTAAGCGATCTTAGCTTGTGTGGCTTCCAAACTCTATTTGCTGTTACTTATATATGTGTACTTGTAATTGATATTTGTGCTTAATAATTTTTTCTCTGTGGGGTTATATAAATAATTGTCAGGAGTTACCAGTGGCGTAACCGTCGCAGTTGTGTTTCTTCCGTTGGAAGGAGATAGTGAATCATTTTTTTAATAAATGGTTATTGGGAATACTACATATGTTTTCTTTTGGGGAGACTTCGGGTCTAGGCTTTCCTTTTCTCTTCCCTAGACCATAATTTCTGCGGATAACAGTTCGAGAGAAGGTGGCGCACTTGGGCATTCAGCTTACCGGAACTAATTGAGTATCTTAGGATTTTCTTTAACCCGACGACCACCTGCGGCGAGGCTAGCCAAAAAGGTAAGCGATAACATCTGGTTAATTACTATGAAGTGATACGGTTCTTCATTCCTTGTTTCTTTCTCCACCTTTCCCCATTAGATCACAATAAATATTGTAACAAACAGGTCTTGTTGTTCCTCGGTGGTAACTCCGAACCTAGCTTTTCCAGAACCTCCGTATAAGTTCATAAACTTTTCGAACTCCATTTCTTCGATTGGATTCCTGGTTCTGCTACTTATTACTCTGGTTCGGACCTGAACTTGCGGATTGTGGTTATCGCCAGCAAACGGGGCTAGACGATCGACGTGGACCACTTTTGGCTTGCCTCTGGGCGGTTTTCGGATGCGGTATATAACGTCGTTAATACGCTGCACGACTTCATAGGGGCCCTCCCAGTGCCTTTGCAGCTTCGGCGACAAACCACGTCACTTTCGAGGGTTATACAACCAGACCATATCGCCAGGTTGAAACCCACCATTTTGCGCCTTGACGTCATATCTTGTTTTCATCCTGTCGCTGGCAATTTGTGTATTTTTACGGACCTCTTCATGTACTTCGTCTAACCTCTTGACCAGCTTGCTGACGTAATCTTCTCCAGCAACTTCTTCTTCCGGTCTTCGGCCAAATTGAAGATCGCATGGTAATCTTATCTCACGACCGAGCATGACACAGGATGGTGTTTGGCCTGTGCTTTCGTGAACGGATGATCGGTATGCCATTAAGAAAAGGTGCAAGTACTGATCCCAGTCTCTTTGGTGTTCAGACACTACCTTGGCTAAGTACTTGCCCATTGTTCGATTCATCCGTTCAACCATGCCATCAGATTGGGGATGGAGAGGCGTTGTCCTAGTCTTTTTACTTCCTAACAGTCGGCAAACTTCTTGAAACAGCCCAGACTCAAAATTGCGGCCTTGATCGGAGTGTAATTCCAACGGAACTCCAAACCGGCAGAAAAACTCCTTTACTAATACGTCTGCGACTGTAGTTGCTTCCTGATTGGGTATGGCGTAAGCCTCCGTCCATTTCGTGAAATAATCCATCGCCACCAGAATGTATTTATTTCCCGAATCGGATTCTGGGAACGGCCCTGCGATGTCAATCGCTACTCTTTCCAAAGGGCTTCCTACGTTGTATTGTTTCATGGGTGCTTTGCGCTTTCTCGCTGGACCAATTTCTGATGCGCAGACTGTGCATTTACGGCACCATTTCATGACGTCCTCTTTGCAGTTCATCCAGTAGAATCATTCTCGCACTTTACCCAACGTCTTCTTAATGCCAAAGTGTCCTCCTGATGTCCCATCGCGGAGATGCTTCAACACTTCGGTCACCCTGCTCTTCGGCACTACCAGCTGTAGTCTGTTTCCCGTGCCCTCGGCACTTTCTAGGGATCGCTTAAGAAGACCGTTTTCTACTATCAAGGAGTCCCACTGCGCCCAGTACGCTTTGATATTTCGGCCCAAAGCACTCACTTCTTCCCAGGTTGGTCGTCGGCCGCTTTCTTTCCAGTCAAGGAGTTGTCTTATTTCAGGATCGTCTTCTTGTTCGCGACGTAACTGCTCAGGTTCCCACTCATCATCAAGCATAGCAGTTCTCCGAAGACATTCGACTTTTTCTTCCAGTCGCGAACAATGGCTGCAGTCCGCCCGACATGGTCTTCTGGATAAGGCATCAGCGTTCCGATGACTGCTTCCGGCACGGTGTTCTGTGTCGTAGTCATACTCTTGCAGTCTCTCGATCCATCTTGCTACTTGTCCTTCTGGGTTACGGAACTGCAGTAGCCATTTTAAAGCGGCGTGGTCTGTTCTCAGTAAGAATCTTCGTCCATACAAATACTTGTAGAAATGTTCGATGGACTTAACGACTGCTAACAGCTCCCTCCTAGTCACGCAATAATTCTTTTCTGGCCTAGACAAAACTTTGCTAAAGTACGCGATAACCTTTTCTTGTCCATCTTGAACCTGCGAAAGGACCGCGCCTATGGCCATATTGCTTGCGTCGGTATCCAAAACAAACTTTCCATCTTCTTGTGGATAACTCAAAATCGGCGAAGTGACTAGGGCCTGTTTTAGTTGATTAAAAGAATTTTCGCAGTCTTCATCCCATCTAAATTCTGCTTTTTCTTCGGTTAGTTTTGTCAATGGTTTGGCAATATTGGCAAATCCGGGGACAAATCTTCTATAATAAGTGCACAACCCAAGGAAACTTCGGACCTGATGTTTGTCGATCGGTCTTGGCCATGCTTGCACTGCTCAGATTTTGTCTGGTTCAGCCCTTACTCCATCTCTAGATACGACGTGGCCAAGGTATTGGACTTCCTTCTTAAATACGTGGCACTTCTTTGGGCTCAGTTTGAGGTTAGCCCCACGTAATCTCTGGAACACTTCCTTCAAGTTGTTTAAGTGCTCTTCAAACGACCTTCCAACCACGATCACGTCGCCCAGGTAAACCAAGCACGTCTTCCAAGACAATCCGCGCAAGATGGTCTCCATCAAACGCTCGAACGTTGCAGGAGCGTTACACAGGCCGAAGGGCATTACAGTGAACTGCCACAAACCAGTTCCGATCGTAAAAGCTGTTTTTTCACGATCCTTGGGTTCGAATTCTACCTGCCAGTATCCACTCTTTAAATCTAACGTAGAAAACCACTGGGATCCTGATAGGGTGTCTAGCGTATCGTCAATTCTAGGTAAAGGGTAGCTGTCCTTTTTGGTCACGTCGTTTAGCTGCCTGTAGTCTACGCAAAACCTCGTTGATCCATCCTTCTTCACGAGTACCACTGGGGATGTCCATGGACTACTTGAAAGTTCAATCACGCCTTCTCTCTCCATATCCGTAATTATTTGTTCGGCTTCTTCTCTTTTCGCCAAAGGAAGTCTGCGTGAATGTTGTCGTATCGGCCGAGCGTCTCCGGTATTAATTTTATGTCTCACCACGTTAGTTCTTCCTTTAGAGCCACTCCCCAGCGCGAACACATCTTGGTACTCTTGGATCAACACTTTAACTTTAGCCAGCTGGTCTTGGCTGAGGTTTTCGCATTTGGTGGTAAGAATGTCCAATAGATGTTGTGGACACTTCTTCGGCGACGTATCTTCGTTCGACTTCACGCATCTCACAATTTGTGATACTGGCGTGCATTGGCCTACCACGGTCTTCTTTTTCAGCGTTACAGGATCTGAGTTGATGTTTAGGATCCTTACTGGCACCGTGTTCTTTACTCGTACTAAAGTTCTGCCAACGAGTAGTCCCTTTTCAACTAAGCCGCCCTCCATTGGTTCAATCGCGCGTATGTAGCCTTCCCGGAGACTTTCATCCAGGCGTGCCATCACCACACTTTCAGTCCTTGCAGGCAGAGTCACGTCTTCACTCAATAAGACTCGCACGGCTGCCTTCTCTGACGAATGAAAAGGAATTTCTTCATTGTCGATCTTCAGGACATCGTTCTTCATATCCAAATGGAACCCATACTTCTTTATCACGTCCATTCTCAGGATAACTTCTTCCGTGATGTCGGCTACCAGTACTTGATGGTCGAGTACTCCATTTCCCAAACCAATGGTTACTTTGACTTGTCCGTGAGTAGGTATTTCGTCGCCCGTCGCTGTTCGAAGTCGTACTGTTACTGGTAATGTCTTCTCGTTTTCGAATAAGATGTCAGGACGAATGATGGTCTGCGTCGCTCCCGTGTCAACCAGTAACTGGACGCTTCTCCCATTGATCTTGCCATCGAGATAAATGCTATGCAATTGCTCTCTAGGCGATGCTATTTGGATTGTAACCTCCGGAGTTTGACTAGATGAAATTATTTTTTGTTTCTTTCGCTCGCCTCATTCCAAATTTTCGAGGGCTCTTCTAGTCCTCTTCTTAGGTTTCGTACGATGCCGTCGTACATGGCCTATTTCATCGCAGTTCAAAGCTGTCACTCCTCTTTCCCGAAGTATTCGTCGCGCTATCTCCTCGATGCTTTCCAGTGTCTGCGCGAGTACTTCTGTAGCACAGCAGAGTCTATGACCACCTCGTTGCGATGCTTGTTTTGCTGCTTCTAACTCCAAAGCATGCACCAAAGCGTCATCCAATGTCTTCGGTCGAGCTAACCGGAGAGTCTGCTGTGTTTCGCTGTCTCGGAGGCCATCTACGAAAGTTTGAATAGCTAACTGCTCCAGGAAGGTATCCGGTGCTGTAGGATACGCAAGCCGTGTTAATCTAGCGACGTCAGCTCCAAACTCTTGAAGACTTTCGGCAGCTTTCTGAACCCGACTTTTAATTTGAGCTTGATAGACTTGTTGAAGATGGGCATCTCCATATCTCATTTCTAATCATGATATTAAGAGTTCGTAATTTTCTTGCAGGTGGTCCGGAACAGTTTGTAAAATTCCCAGCGCTTCTCCACGTAAGGACACTATTAAAGACGTCGCTTTCTGCTTGTTGCTCCAACCATTAGCAATAGCTGCGGCTTCAAACTGCTTGTAGTAGGTTGACCATGGAACTTTACCATCAAAATTCGGAAGCACAACTTTGAATTTATGAGTATTTTCTTCTCGATGGTCCATTATTAAATCTTCACTCGTGACGCTTCCTTCCCCGTGACAATTCATTTGGTTGATTCTTTCTTCAAGCAGTTTCATTCTATCTTCTAATTTGTCCTCTATTGCTTCTATTTTCTCATTCATAGATTGTTTTCCGTTTTCCAGAACTTCGCATATTTCTTCTCTTAAATTTAACATGTCTGCTTGAGTTTCCTCTTGAACAATTTTGATTTGATTTTCTATGCTTGTTCGTATTTCTTCTTTTAAACTTCTAGAACTTTCCTCCATTCTCTGAGAATGTTCGGAGAGTTTTTCTTCCATTTTTCTTGAATTTTCTTCCATTTTTCTTGAATTTTCCGACAGTTTTTCTTCAATTTTCTGTGAATTTTCGTAAAACTTTTCTTCTATTTTCTGCGAATTTTCTTCCATCTTCTGAGAATTTTCGAACAGTTTTTCTTGGATATTTTTATTCATCGATTCGAGAATTTCAAGTATTTTTGAATCCATTTTAACTGCTTGCAAACGCGTCACCGGCATAAATTTAAATATAACACGAATATAAAGTTTAAATACACTACTTTTTAAAATGCAGTTTTTGTATAACACAAAATTTTAATAACGATCCACTTGTTAATATTAAACCACCGAAACGACTTTAATTGATATCGCGAACACGCACTTGTTAAAAGAAAAAGCTTAATAAACACTATTTTATACTTTATAAATAAACACGCGTATCGCGCAATCAATTACGGAGCGATATTAAATTACTTAATGGTATTTACACTAATAATTTGCGAACGATATCCCACACTGACACCACTTCTTACGTCTTTATTTATTAAAAACTATTAATTTATTTAAACGACTAAAACTACGTTTACTTAATCTAGAAATATGTACACTTTTAAATTAACCGAACTAATGAAATCTAATAATATTTAATAAAACACTTACACTATAATTTATGTATAACCGTTGTATAATACTATCACTAACACGAAATAAGATAACGTCCTCGGATAGCCTCACACTTGTTTGTTTACACTATTTATCACGTTCACGATTATTCTCGATTTATTTACGTAGACACACGCGCGTGCAAATCACTTATTTATCTTCACTTGATTAATCTTCTTAATACTGCATGCATTCACATTCCAGCAATAACTGACCTACGATTTCCATGTTCGGCATTTATAGACATCGGCGAATCCTTCTCGAATCCTTCTCGAACGTTCCCTACTTTTCGCTATATCTTCTAGACAGCTTCTAGAAGGCTCTTGCATTTGCAAGATATTTCTTGAATGTTTCAATATACTGAAACGTTTGAGAAGTTCGAGAGCCTTTACGAGGTTGTTATCCATTTTCCAAAACGTTCACCGAAACATATAGAACATTCACAAAGAATTACCAAAATGTATAAATGCGGTACAAACAAATCATAAGTTAGTTATTCCAGTATTCGAAAACGGCAGAAGATTATTTAAGTCTAAATAAACAAGTGATTAAAGTGTGTAGAGATAAATCTACCGTGTATAGTCTTGTACGTGTAAACAAGCGTTAGTGTTTAAATAAATAGAAGTTATCCTCGGATTTTATCTTTCGGTGAGTGTACTATATAAAATTAGCGGAATTGTTTGTATTAAATATCCTTAGATTTAACTAGTCCAGTTAGTTATAAACGTGTACATATTTTTAGTTCAAATAAATTAGTTCTAATAATCGTTACATTGGTGTAAGGTGTGCGGTATCGAATAGCATCGTATAATAAATAAGCTGTATGCGATTTTTAGTGTAAATACCATTAAATAATTTAATATCGCTCCCGTAATAAAAGCATTGATTGCGTAAAAAATCAAACTTTAGTTCGTGATTCACGTGTTTGTTTATAGCGTTTAATCCTAGCTGTACTATTTCAATAATTTTTCATTCGGGCATTATTAAAATATAGTGTTATTAAACTTTTTTTTGTTATTTGTGGTTGAATTTATGCCGGTGAAGCGTTTGCAAAAATATTTGAAATTCTCGAATAGATGAATAAAAATATGGAAGAAAATAATAGAAAAATTGGCGAAAATTCTCAAAAAATTGAAGAAAAACTATCCGAACATTCTAAAACAATTGAAGAAAATTCTAGAAGTTTAAAAGAAGAAATACGAGCGAGAATGGAAAATTAAATAAAGACTATTGAGGAACAAATACAAGTTACGGTAGAAAATCAAATCAAAATTGTTCAAGAGGAAACTCAAGCAGACATGTTAAGTTTAAGAGAAGAAATATGCGAAGTTCTGGAAAACGGAAAACAATCTATGAATGACAAAATAGAAGAAGTAGAAGACAAATTAGAACAGAAGTTAGAAGAAAATTCAAGAACCATAGAAGACAAACTAAAGAAAAAATTGAGAGAAAGAATACAACTGCTTGAAGAAAGAATAAACCAAATTAATTGTCACTGTGAAGGAAGCGTCACAAATGAAAATTTTGTAATAGACCATTGGAAAGAAACCACTCACAAGTTTAAATTTGTACCTTCAAATTTTGATGGTAAAGTTATTACAACCTCTACCAGATGCAGGGGAGTAGTAACTATAAACACAGGTAAATCCCAGTTGACATTTATGGTAAAGGAATATTGCCCTAGCTCAGAAGGAGAAAGGAAGTATGTAACAAACAATAATGCAGCCGTATTTGGAGGTAGCTTATATAATCAAAAAAAATCCCACATAAACTTAAAAGATTTAGTAAATACCAGAAGAGATAGGCGCCAGGTAGTTTATTTTGAAAACAAATCTTGTAATTCTGGCAAAAATAACTAAAGCCAACCAAAAATACCAATACAATCAAAATCTAGAACAAATTTCGTATCAACACACACAGTAAATATACTTAACGATACAATAGATATAAAAACAATATATAAAAATTAGACATAAGTTGATATGAACTCTAAATACATAAGAGTCAATAACACAAACTAAAAAAGTTAGTTATTTTTACCGATAGGGAGTAATTTTCCTCGGTGCAATAATCGTAGAAACATATTTTCAATAACTAATCGTAGAGTAATCAAAGCAAAAATTTAATAAGAGAGGAAAATTTCCCAACGATTAAGTAAACATGCACTCAATCAAGAGGTCTAAGCAAACTTGGCCTAGTCAAAATCGAATGACAAAAAGTGAAATTGAACCCGTATCTCACTGTAGAGGCAATTTTAATATTTACCGTGCAGAAAATTAGTAAATAGACTATTAACTGGTGCGTTCATTCGAGAACGTTTCTAATTAAAAAGAAAACGTAACAAAGTTCTATGGTCAATTAACTACAAGCAGTTTGAAGCCGCAGCTACAGCCAACAGTTGGAGCAACAAGCAGAAATCGACGTCTTTAATAGTGTCCTTACGTGGAGAAGCTCTTGGAATCTTTCTGTTCCTAACCACTTACAAGAAAATTACGAACTTTTAATTTCACATTTAGAAATGAGATATAGAGATGCTCATCTTCAACAAATGTACCAGGCTCAAATTAAAAATCGAGTTCAGTAAACTGCGGAAAGTCATCAAAAGGTTGAAGCTGAAATCAACAGATTAACACGGCTTGCGTATCCAACAGCACCAGATACTTTCTTGGAGAAGTTGGCTAGTGAGACGCAGCAGACTCTCCAGTTAGCTCGACTGAAAACTCTTTGGAGTTTGAAGCAGCAAAACAAGCATCGCAACAAAACGGTCAAAAACTTGCTGTGCTGCAGAAGTACCCGCGCAAACACTGGAAAGCATCAAAGAGATAGCGCGACGAATACTTAAGGAAAAAAGAGTGACAACTTTGAACTGCGGTAAAATAGGCCACGTACGACGACATTGTACTAAACCCAAGAAGAAAACAAAAAGAGCTTTCGAAAATTTGGAACGAGTTAACCAAAAAAGACAAAAGTTAATCTCATCTAATCAGGTTCTGAAGATTACAATTCAAATGGAATCGCCAATAAAGCAGTTGCATAGCATTTATCTCAATTGCAAGATCAATGGAAGAAGTATTCAGTTACTGGTTGACAAGAGAGCGACGAAAACCAGTAACAGTACGACTTCGAACGGCGACGGGCGAACAAATTCCTACTCACGGACAAGTAAAAGTAATCATTGGTTTGGGAAAGGAGTACTCGACAATCAAGTACTGTGTTACATGCCAAAATTAACACAAAGTCACTGCCTGCAATGAAGTAACATAAACGGGGGGGGTTGTGCCACTAGCTCAATGGAGAAGGGTGGGTTTTATTTAAAATTCCGTGAAAAATTGGAAACGCGATCGTCGTAAAAATGGAACTAGAACGGTAAAATAGTCAAATAATCGATAAGGGCGCCAATCAAGGATTTCTATAAGGGGAAGCTTTCAAACCCTTGATTACCTGAAAGCTCATCCGGTTGGTCATAACCACAGAACTTACCTTGGGTTATAACAATTCTGAAAAACACTTAAACAAAAATTTACGTATGCGGCGGCTAAATGAATAAAAGCTCTTTACATTTAACAATTTAACATTTATTGATTGAAAATTTAAAACCAAGACAAAATAAAATAACAAGTACTAAATGATATCAAATAAATTTGAATAAAAGAAATGAAATAATCTTAAACAAACAAAAATGAATAATTTACACACAAAACATTACATTAAAATTTATAAAAAGAAATGCTACTACAATAGCGTTAATTCGACGTCAAATATAATTAAATCTCAAGATCTTGGCCGCATATTTATAACAAACAAATTATATAACACAAAAAAAAAAACAATACAGTTTATAACATAAATATGTCCGAACTTTAATTCGAACTAAACAAAATATAGTTTATAAGTCGTTACATTATCATATATTCGAAATACGAATCACTTCTCAACGCACAAAACAAAGTTAATTGATTTTAATTTTTGCGCAAACACTATACGTGTTCATTAAAATAATTAAATTCAACGTTAGTCGTAATTTCAATTGACTTAAAAAAAAAATTGAAAGCTTTTACTGCATTTTTAATCGCGGGACACTGCACGATCAAACAACAAAATCGATAAATACCTTAATTCTTAATTGGTGACACCGGCTGAACTTTGGTTCCCAGTGGATTTGAAAGCTAACACCTTGGATGGACTTTAGCTGCTTCCCAAACAATAGGTTACCAGTGGAAGATTTATTAATCCGCCCCAAAGGCGAAAGATATGAGATTGCGAAACAAACTCACGCACAAATTCACGTAACGAAACATACGATATTAATTTAGGTAAAACAGTGATCTTAATTAACCGTAATTACGAAAAAGGAAAGTTTGATTTTCCACTTAAATTCACTGCACCCTCTTCTTTTACTTCCACGGTAATTATTAGAACAGGTGAATTATCACCTTCGTTAACTACATTTTTCCGGCCGTCAACCAACTAACTTCCCACTACCACATTTTCCAAAAACACATCTATATATCAACTTTCGTCGACTGCCCTTTCCACAAAGGCTGCGTTCGAAACTTCAAACACCAAAATTCTCTCGCGCAAAGGTGCAATAAAGAGGCAAACAAACATATTACGTCATATTTATATAATTAGGACACAGCGTTTCGCTTGTACGTGAAACTGTCAATTTGACAAGATATTATATTACAAGAATTTAAACTGCCTAATAAATTAAGATAACGACTTAATTTTTCCACGTAATCTAAACGTTTGACATAAAGAAATTCAAGTACGAATGTACTCGAACAAAGAACTCATAAACCAACTTAAAATAAACAAACGGCGAAAATAGATTTAATTATGGTTATATCTCAGAAGGAAAACATAAATCACAACTGGAATTTTTCAACAATCCAAGTGAAACATTCAATAAGCAAAATCGCGAAATCAGATGGTTTACCGCGTAACAAAATACAAAACTTTATCAACAATTACATTGTAACTTCGAATTTAAAATCGTAAAATAACTTATTAAACTCAATCTAAAATTCACATTAAACCAAATTCAAAATACATTAAATGAAAATCGTCAATCCAAATACTGTGTCCGTTATCAAACATTACTCAATCAACCAATCGATTCTAAACGATGGTTACACCTCCCCTACTTAAAGAGGGATTTCTTAAATCACTCTATAAGCAATAGACTTAAGACGAAACGAAAACCCATAACCCAAAACAATAAACGATAATGTAACTATAAACGCAAAAATAAAACGAAACTAAACCTATGGTTCTCGCGATCTCGCAATCCTCGAGAACCCCTAACGAAACTAAACGAAACGAAAACCTAAACGATAAGAAGGGTAGCATATGTTTGGGTTCGACACAGATCACTCGATGCTGCACAATAGAAGAGGCGCGCTGCGCTTCACGAGATCCGCGCATTGCGTTTTTCCCACAACTACTGCCCTCACCGAGCGATGGCACCTAGCCGCAAACACTACAGAAATAAAAGATAAGGACAGACAAGATAGCAGAAGAAAGAAAAATGGAAATAAAAGAACCGTTGTTTAGTCGCCTCTTACGACAAGTGGTGTCCCCACTGTAGAGAAATATTCTTAGTCCGTCTCTACACGGAACCCAAAAACGAAACTAACTAACCTAAAAAAACAAAAACAAAAGAAACTAAAACAAAAAATCAAACGGTAAAACCTACAACTATTTATTCCCAGTCGGGTTTAACTTTAAATCCTTGGCGTTCCATATGCCTTTTGATGCTCCCGTGTCATCAGACAACTCATAGGTCTGATACGAAACTTTCCGTTTCACGTAGAACGGACCGATAAACTTAGGTGCCAGTTTGGCCGAGAAATATCGAGATGCATCAGAAAGGACATAATTCTTCCGCCACACTGTGTCTCCCACCTCAAAAGGTGCTGGACGACGACGTAAATCGTAATAATGTTTAGCGCGGACATAAGCGGCATTCAAGCGATTCTTAATGTCGACGTAAACTTCTCTAAAAGCTGGGCCTCTTTCGGCCAAAAAGGTACGATCTGCAAAAGCTAGATCGTCGATAGTGTCTGAATCGGTAGTTTTTCCATGACGTGATCCGTCGAGACAGATTTCACGTCCGAAATTAGCGAAAAACGGCGTTAAGCCGGTGACTTCATGTACAGCGGTACGAATAGCACATGCTACTTTAGCAAGATACTTATCCCAATGTCGATGGTTGTCTTCGATATATGACGATAACATTGTCTTCATGACTCTGTTGACTCTTTCTGTTGGATTCGCTTGTGGATGATAATTAGCGTTAAAAATAATTTTGGACTTATATGACGAAACCATTTTTGTAAATTCTGAACTGCGAAACTGTGTGCCGTTATCACACAAAAGATATTGAGGAACTCCAAACATTAAAAATACATCTTCTTCAAGACGTTTAGTAACTGCTGCGGCAGTAGCGGAACGTAACGGGAAAAATAAAACAAATTTCGAAAAATAATCTGCAACTACAAGGATATACGAATAACCACTCTTAGATCGCGGTAGCGGTCCAACAAGATCGGTAGAAATCAACTGCCAAGGTTTGTCCACAACAGGATGACGGGTCATAAGGCCAGCAGGACGTTTCTGTTCTGGCTTATGCGTGATACAAACTTTACAACCATTGATGTAACGAATGACGTCAGCCTTCATCTTAGGCCAGTAATAAAGCGGAACTATTCGTTCGAGAGTCTTAAAGATACCAAGGTGTCCAGCGGTAGGCTCATCGTGAAATTTTGACAATATTTCGAGTCGTTTAGACTTAGGCACAACTTCTCTCCAATTGTCATTCTCAGAACGAAGATCGGGATAGTCTACGGTAACATGCTTAAATAGCTTTCCGTTACTAATTTTCCACTGTGGAAAAGCGTTAGGTTTTGAACGTACACGTTCCATAAGTTTCGATAACCATTTGTCCGAAGACTTAGGTTCGGTAATGTCACAATCGGTAGTAATGTTGTCGATAGCTGGTACTGAACGAGAGAGTGCGTCAGGTACGACATGATCCTTTCCTTTACGATGAATGATCGTAAAATCAAATTGCTGAAGTCTAACAGCCCATCGTGCTAGACGACCGGTAGGTTCCTTCAAATTGTGTAACCAGACTAATGATGCGTGATCGGTAACTACAGTGAAAGTTGTTCCTTCAAGATAAGGGCGTAATTTTTCAATAGACCAAAGGACAGCCAAACACTCCTTTTCGGTAGTAGAATACTTGCGTTCACACTTTGTGAGCGACCTACTATTATAACAAATAACACGTTCTTCACCGTCGATAAACTGTGTAAGAACTGAACCAAGACCAAAATCAGAAGCGTCAGTTTGAACTGTAAACGGAACATTGAAATCAGGGCAGGACAAAATAGGTGCGGAAATTAAACAATTCTTAATAATTTGAAAAGCTGCATCACAATCACTAGTCCAATTAAAGCTGGAATTCTTTAACAGAGACGTCAATGGAGCGATAATTGTCGAAAAATTTGGTACAAAACGGCGATACCACGAGGCCATGCCTATAATTCTTCTCACTTCAGCGACACCAGTGGGAACTGGAATACGCAAAATTGCATCGACCTTTTCCGGGTCAACCGACAAACCAGTAGAATTTACTATAAAACCAAGATACTTAAGTTCAGGTTTACAAAAATGACATTTGTCTTTACTTAGCATCAAATTAGCCTCTCTAAGGCGACGAAGAACTTCAGTTAACACTTCCATGTGTTTCTCGAAGGAAGGAGCGCAAATAATGACGTCATCTAAATAAACAAAAACGTAAGGTTCTAATTCGGGACCTAAAACTCGATCAATCAACCTCTGCCAAGAAGCTGGTGCGTTAGCTAAACCAAACGGTAAGCGCGTGAATTGGAATAACCCACGGTTCGGAACTGTAAAAGCGGTATACTGCTTAGACTCTTCGCTTAAAGGAATCTGCCAATAAGCGGACTTAATGTCGAGAGATGTAATAAACTTAGCGTCACGAAGACGATCCAAAATAGACGAAACGTAAGGTAAAGGATAAGCGTCCTTTTCGGTAACCTTGTTGACTTTTCTAAAGTCCACGCAAAAGCGATAAGAGTTGTCCTTCTTCTTCACCAATAAGATCGGGCTCGACCAAGCGCTGTTTGATTTTTCTACAACGCCTAACTTCAACATTTTCTCTAACTCCAGATCGATTTGTTTCTGGATAAACGGCGAAACTCGGTAATACCGTTGCTTAATTGGTTCGGAAGTAGTTTTGATCTGATGTTCGATCAAGTTGGTGCATCCAAAATTTTCATTCGAAGAAGAAAAGTGATTACTAACTAAATTATCTAACTGATTGAGCTGTTCTGAGGAAAGATCGAGACGAGACTTAATAACGGAATCTTTATCCTCCAATTGTGAAATGGTGTCCATATTTTCGAAACGCCACTCACCTTTTCTGAGATCGGGAACGATACCTGCTTGTTTCCAAAAATCAACGCCTAAAATTAAATTATGCGGAACGTCAGGAACAACTAAAACTTCTAAAACAACAATTTTTCCTTTAATTTCGATTGGGACGAGAAGTGAACCTAAACTTTGTACTGATTTACCATTAGCAACAATACAATTAATTTTGACTGACTTATTTAACTTTAAACCTAACTGACTAAAAATTTCCCAACCCTTAGAACCAACAATAGTGCGAGAAGCGCCACTATCTAATAAACTCAAAATTTCGTGACCAAAAACTTTAACGTAGACAAAGGTCTTTCGTCAGACTCAGCAGACTCTAAAACATAATCCAACACGACTTTATTCTTAACAAAACTCTTTTCTTCGAAGAATGTAAACTATTAAAATAGACAGCCGATTTAACTTTAACCTCTGACGTCACTAAACGGCTTCTTAGTACGTCCTTTACTCGTTTCCCGAACACTTAGAACAAGTGCGGACCGTAACGTTAGGTTTTCCACAACGATAACAAAATAAACCTTTCTTAGGTTCTTTGCAAGAAGCAGCTCGATGGTTAGGCTTCCTACAATTCCAACATAATTGCGGACTACTTCGATTAGAAGAAGCAGGCGCATTAACGATAGCTAACCTTCGTGAAGAAGGTGCGATATTCGAAGACGGTAATCGTAAATGTTGTCTAACAGGTGGTGTAGATTTTTCACCACTACTAACGTTATTCGAAGAACGAGAAACGGCAATGTCCTTAACTTGAGATGTTACATAAGCGAGATCAGGCTCCATGTCCTGCTTTCGACGAGATGGAGGCGTGTAAGCTTCAATAGCTTGCATGCGGTCCTCGATAATACGACCAAATTTAATTAAATCCTCAATTGAAGTAACTGACGACAAACCAAGCTGAGTTTGATAAACGGGAGAAATATTTCTTAATAAAATCTTTAACTGCTTTTCTTCAGAAAAAGGCTCATCGAGACGTGAAAACATGTTGCGAATAATTGCAACGTAAATACCCATTGGTTCATCATTAGCTTGAGTGCGACGCTTAATTTCTTCAATAAGACGTTCGTCATAATCGGTAGGCTGGAATTGTTCGCGTAAAAACTTAACTAAGTCTTCCCAAGAATTAACTGAACTACGAATGGATCTAACAAAAATCAATGCATGACCTGTAAAAAGATCAGTACACTCCAAAAATAACTGATGGCTTGAAACGTTACGCGATAATTGAAGTTCGGCAACTCGTTCTAAGAATGCATTCAATGAAATTGACTTTGCGTCACCAGAAAACTTTAAATTCCATTTAGAAACTGAAATACTCTTAACATGACTAATAAAATTTTGACTAACAGCAGAAGACGTCGGTAAAGCGTTATCAACTACAGAAGGTTGAACGATAGGTTCGATGACTTCATCGGCGGAAGTAGACGGATTTGAAACAACAATTTGTTTATCCAAAAGTTCGTACTGCGAAATTAAAACAACTAAGTCTTTTAAAAACTCATCTTTAACTTGAGAATCGTCACCTTGAATAGGAATTGAATTGCCAATACGGTTTAACAAATATTTAATTTTGGTTTCAATAGTAGAAGAAATTTTTGTAGTTGGAGTAATTTTTAATGAATCGATTAATTTTCTAAGCTCATCGATACCTTCACGAATCGCTAATTTATCTGCATTAAAATCGAACGGGTACACGGGACGAGATAATTTTCCGGTAGCTTCTTCAATAAGGAAATTCTTGAGTAAACCTCGTAATACGACAACACCTAACGATGCATCACCACCTCTAATCAAAATTTCATAACGTAATTCGTTATGCGATAAACGATCAACAATCAATTTGTAACCCATTTTAAAATGTAATTACAAAACGGTAAAATCTTCCAAAAATCACGAAACTTAACAGGCAAACTAAAATTCGAAAAAGGCCACACGCTGGAGACGCCAAATTATTTATGTTACATGCCAAAATTAACACAAAGTCACTGCCTGCAATGAAGTAACATAAACGGGGGGGGTTGTGCCACTAGCTCAATGGAGAAGGGTGGGTTTTATTTAAAATTCCGTGAAAAATTGGAAACGCGATCGTCGTAAAAATGGAACTAGAACGGTAAAATAGTCAAATAATCGATAAGGGCGCCAATCAAGGATTTCTATAAGGAAGCTTTCAAACCCTTGATTACCTGAAAGCTCATCCGGTTGGTCATAACCACAGAACTTACCTTGGGTTATAACAATTCTGAAAAACACTTAAACTAAATTTACGTATGCGGCGGCTAAATGAATAAAAGCTCTTTACATTTAACAATTTAACATTTATTGATTGAAAATTTAAAACCAAGACAAAATAAAATAACAAGTACTAAATGATATCAAATAAATTTGAATAAAAGAAATGAAATAATCTTAAACAAACAAAAATGAATAATTTACACACAAAACATTACATTAAAATTTATAAAAAGAAATGCTACTACAATAGCGTTAATTCGACGTCAAATATAATTAAATCTCAAGATCTTGGCCGCATATTTATAACAAACAAATTATATAACACAAAAAAAAAAACAATACAGTTTATAACATAAATATGTCCGAACTTTAATTCGAACTAAACAAAATATAGTTTATAAGTCGTTACATTATCATATATTCGAAATACGAATCACTTCTCAACGCACAAAACAAAGTTAATTGATTTTAATTTTTGCGCAAACACTATACGTGTTCATTAAAATAATTAAATTCAACGTTAGTCGTAATTTCAATTGACTTAAAAAAAAAATTGAAAGCTTTTACTGCATTTTTAATCGCGGGACACTGCACGATCAAACAACAAAATCGATAAATACCTTAATTCTTAATTGGTGACACCGGCTGAACTTTGGTTCCCAGTGGATTTGAAAGCTAACACCTTGGATGGACTTTAGCTGCTTCCCAAACAATAGGTTACCAGTGGAAGATTTATTAATCCGCCCCAAAGGCGAAAGATATGAGATTGCGAAACAAACTCACGCACAAATTCACGTAACGAAACATACGATATTAATTTAGGTAAAACAGTGATCTTAATTAACCGTAATTACGAAAAAGGAAAGTTTGATTTTCCACTTAAATTCACTGCACCCTCTTCTTTTACTTCCACGGTAATTATTAGAACAGGTGAATTATCACCTTCGTTAACTACATTTTCCGGCCGTCAACCAACTAACTTCCCACTACCACATTTTCCAAAAACACATCTATATATCAACTTTCGTCGACTGCCCTTTCCACAAAGGCTGCGTTCGAAACTTCAAACACCAAAATTCTCTCGCGCAAAGGTGCAATAAAGAGGCAAACAAACATATTACGTCATATTTATATAATTAGGACACAGCGTTTCGCTTGTACGTGAAACTGTCAATTTGACAAGATATTATATTACAAGAATTTAAACTGCCTAATAAATTAAGATAACGACTTAATTTTTCCACGTAATCTAAACGTTTGACATAAAGAAATTCAAGTACGAATGTACTCGAACAAAGAACTCATAAACCAACTTAAAATAAACAAACGGCGAAAATAGATTTAATTATGGTTATATCTCAGAAGGAAAACATAAATCACAACTGGAATTTTTCAACAATCCAAGTGAAACATTCAATAAGCAAAATCGCGAAATCAGATGGTTTACCGCGTAACAAAATACAAAACTTTATCAACAATTACATTGTAACTTCGAATTTAAAATCGTAAAATAACTTATTAAACTCAATCTAAAATTCACATTAAACCAAATTCAAAATACATTAAATGAAAATCGTCAATCCAAATACTGTGTCCGTTATCAAACATTACTCAATCAACCAATCGATTCTAAACGATGGTTACAACTGGTAGCCGACATCACGGAAGAAGTTATCCTAGGAATAGACGTGATAAAAAAGTATGACTTTCATTTCGATATAAAAAACGATGTCTTGAAGATCGAAAATAAAGAAATTTTTTTTCATTCGTCAGAGAAGGCAGCCGTGCGAGTCTTATTGAATGAAGACGTAACTCTGCTTGCAAGGATTGAAAGTATGATAATGGCACGCCTGGATGAAATCTCTAGAAAGGCCACATACGCGCGATTGAACTAATGGAGAACAACTTAGTTGAAAAAGGACTTTAGTAACTCAGATCCAGTATCTCAAATTGTGAGATGCGTAAAATCTAACGAAGATACGTCGCCAAAAAAGTGCCTACAACATCTATTGGACATTCTTACCTCCAAATGCCAAAACCTCAGTCAAGATCAGCTGGCTAAAGTTAAGGTGTTGATCCAGCAGTATTAAATTAATAACGGAGACGCTCGGCCGATACGACAACATCCAGTTTTCCTTAGGCGAAAAGAGAAGAAGCCGAACAACAAATAATTACGATTGAATTTTTAAATAGCCCATGGGCATCCTCAGTAGTACTCGTAAAGAAGAAAGATGGATCAACGAGGTTTTGCGTAGACTACAGACAGCTAAACGACGTGACCAAAAAGGACAGCTACTCTTTAACCAGAATTGACGATACGTTAGACACTCGGTCAGAATCCTAGTGGTTTTCCACGTTAGATTTAAAGAATGGTTACTGGCAGGTAGAATTGGAACCCAAGGATTGTGAAAAAACAGCTTTTACGATTGGAACTGGTTTGTGGCAGTTCACTGTGATGCCCTTCGGCCTGTGTAACGCTCCGGCAACATACGAGCGTTTGATGGAGACTATCTTGTGCGGACTGTTTTGGAAGACGTGCTTAGTATGCCTAGACGAAGTGATCGTGGTTGGAAGGTCGTTTGAAGAACACTTGAACAACTTGAAAGAAGTGTTCCAGCGACTACGTGGGGCTAATCTCAAACTAAGCCCAAAGAAGTGCTACGTATTTAAGAAGAAAGTGCAATAATTTGGCCACGTCGTATCTAAAGATGGAGTAATATTATAATTTATTCCGGCTCCTGGGAAGACCATGTCCAACACTTGCGGCTTGTGTTCGAAAGGTTGCAGCAACACCACCTACGATTATTTCTCAACAGATGTAAACTTGGCGTTGACACCATCACTTATCTCGGTCATATCGTAACCACTAAAGGCAACAATCCGCTACCCGAACACATAGAAGCTCTCACAGCTGCCGACAAGCCTACAACCAGTAAGCAACTACGACGTTTCCTAAGGTTATGTAACTGGTTACGAGAGTACATTCCTAATTGTGCACAGATCCAAGCGCCGCTTAATGATATGCTGTTCACCAAAACTAAATTCGCTTGGACGCCAGCGGCCGAGGATGCGTTTTGCCAAACCAAAGAAGTCATCAAAGGCGAACTAAAACTAAGCCACCCAGACTTCACCAAACCATTTGTGCTTCAAAGGGACACGAGCGAAGTCGGCATCGCAGCGGTCCTTTATCAAGAAGAATTGAACAACTGCCAAATCATCAGCTACGCGGGTGCTAAACTACAACCACACGAGCACCGGTACCACGTCAACGAGCAAGAGTGTTTGGCGGTTATCTGGGCGATAAAGAAATATCGTCCATACCTGGAAGACCGCCGATTCCTTCTTTTCACAGATAGCAAGGCTCTTTTGTGGTTGAATAAGATAAAAGACACCCGAAACAAGCTCACGCGGTGGTCCCTACTACTCCAAGAGTACACTTTTGATATCAAACACTGCGCGGGAAACACCAATGAACTCCCAGATCACTTGTCTCGCAACCCCGCAAATAAGCAAGTTGAAGAAGAGGTGTCAGAGACCAGCCGATTGTTGTCACCCGAGCATCCAGTGACGATGCACATCACAATAGCAGAGCTGCCAACCCGAGTAAAAGAAACCCAACAACAAAACCCGCCAACATCCACAACGATGCGCATTTGGGAAAGGATGAAAACGCGGCCAATCGCAGAGGACGACCTTGAACTACATTGACAGTTTGTGGTTGAAGACGACGTCCCTTATAAATTGCGGGAAGATCGGAAGGTCATGGTTGTACCGGCACAAGCACAAGAGGCAGTAATGTTTGCATACCACGACGACTCAACGGCTGGAGACCCAAGCGCGGAGGAAACCACCAGAGCAATCCAACTTTGTTACTTCTGGTTAAACATAAAAGCCGAGGTACAGAAGTACGTAAAATCGTGTTGGGTATGCGCTGCATGCAAAAGAGGACCCATTTAAGATCAAGCCACAGTAAGACCGAGACAACCAACGCATCCATGGAAAGCCGTATCGATTGACCTTATGGGTCCCGACGCAAAACAAAGAGCGATGAGCCTATTAGAAAACGAAGTTTTTAATCGATTTGGTTACCCGAAAACCATCATCACTGATAATGGCCCACAGTTTACCTCGAGCATGTGGGACGACTCGCTTCGCCGTTGGGGCTGCCATCATTGGACTACTCCAATATTCCACCCACAAGCGAACCCGGTAGACAGGTGCAATCAGAAGATTAAGAAAGGGCTCAGAATCCACCTACGCGGCAAAGACCCCGAGCAATGGACGCAAGTATTGCCGATAGTTCTGTACAACCTTAGAATTCAAAAGAATGCGGCAACTGGAGTGTCTCCTAGCGAAGCGCTATTAGGGTACGAAGTTCCGCGTCCAGGAGAACTACAAGAAGCAGCACGTTTACCAACTGGAAACCAAGGCAAGAATCAAGAAAACCGCATACACCAAATACATCGAAACCAACATCGGTATTGATCCAGGTACGCCAACTACGGTTCCTCCAAAACCCAATTCAAAATTGGCTAGATGATGATGGAACGGAACCATAGCGCGGCCACACACTCATGCTTCCAACCAAAATGGGTTGGACCTTTCCCCATCGTGCAAACAGCGGGTACAAATGCGTACTGAATCGATAGAGATAACGGAAACTTTGCCAAAATCCACACCCACGATCTCAGCTCAGCCTCTCAAGAGTCAAAACCCGATGGAACTGTGTCCAAACCGGTGGGGGGGGGGGCTGATACCGCTTCCACCTCTACCGACGCTTCCATTGCAAACATCGCCGATTCCCCGCCACTTCAAACCACCCAGGGCAATTGCAGCTTTTAAAACCGGGATTCGCAGCCAGCAGAAGCATTCCGAATTAGGACACCTCCACTTAATGGGCGACTGAGTCTGGCCGTCCGGCACAAGAAATAATTCAGATCCGAGTACGCGTACGCAGGAGTAGGCAGATCGAAGCCTGGCCGCTGTCTACTATCACGTAGTTAGTGCATTTCCTGTCGATTTATATATATATATTTTGTAGCCTTAGTATTTTGTATTATATTATTAAACCGCTATAGTTTTCTTCCGGAAAGCACGCTCTCGCTTTGCTAAAAATACGCGCCACGAACCGCCGTTAGTCAATTATACGGCGGTCCGTCGTCGCGCCCTCGCCGCCGCCCAACGCCGAAAGGTAACACAGGCACAGATAACTAAATTTGAGTTACACATATTTTTTGTCTTATACTTAAACCAGTAGGTTCGATATCATCCATAAATTGGGTTAAATCAGCAAAGTTGAAACATTTTTTTTAATTACAATTACAATAGCGTAATCAAAAAAACAATTAAACATCAGATTTTACTTATACTCATAAAAACCATTTTCTATGAAAAAATGCAAACTACGAAAAAATTAGAGAATTTGTAATGGAAATTAAGATTACAATTGTTTCACCACTAATTACGTTCAAATCATGATAATACTTCTATTACAAAGGAAATCGGAATGTTGACTTTAATTTAATCCGGAAATATTAAAAAATATAGGTTAATTAAAACAGCAATTTCATATTTGGGCATGCAGTTTAAGTTTATTCGAGCTATTAATGGAACTTTTTTTAATTTATTATAATTGTAAATCAAAATATACATGACTTAGAGCTTTTTATGATTAAGGGCTATAAAATTCATTTAAAACTTGAGCAAAGAACATAAGTGCATAAATAGAAAATTCGGCAAAAAAACATTTAAAATTTTTATGGTACAATTTAGATTTGCAGTAAATAAGAAGTTTTGTGTACAATCGTTGTAAATGGAAGCAGTTATGTGTAAAATATAAATTCAAAGTAGAAGTAAAAGTTGGCGTAGACAAAATTAAGTAAAGCATTATAAATTGATCTAAGAACGGTACGAGACAAAACAGTATTAGTTAAAAATAAACCGAGAATGAATGATTTTCTCGTCTCTGAAACATTGTGTTAAAAAAATTCATTATTTTAAAAACTATAGTCTAGACAACAATAATTCAGAAATGATAACGAGGTGCTTTATGTTGTTTGGTAATGTTAATAAGTCTAACTAAAATGTGTAACATCAGTTTTATTTAATGTATATTATAGCAATTCGTTAACCAGTAGGTAGGCAATTTACATGACGTCCGGAAATTTTAACATTCCTTATCTACCTCGAATTTCGCTGTTAGTACGAGATTATAAAACTAGGATTTGGCAAGCTCTTCCAAAGTTAAACGCTTTGATAAGCAATTAACACACCTACTGAAAATTAGTAAACAGAATACGTATTTGTTTGCGTTTAATTTTATATTTTTAATTAGAAATAATTATTTCAAGTTTCAGAAGTAGAATCGTCACTACTAAAATCAATACATGTGTTTTGTTAGAATAAAGTACATAACAAAGTTATATCATTTTTATATATTTCTAAATAGCACCTTTACAGTACATACGCATCTTATTATTATCATTATTAAACGTGTCAAACATGAAATAACATATGTCAAAGTTGTTTTTCAAATAAGACGCGATGAAAGTGCAAAGCTTTTCATGAACTTATGATTTTCATACTTCAAGTATTTCTTTATATTCAAAACACTTTATTTCCAGCCAGTTGTCAATAGATGAAATTGCTCGACACAGCAAAGTTGGAATTTCAAAGCGGAGATCATTTTTGAAATTAAATTATCATTCGATAAAAAATTTGTAGTGGACAAAGCTGTCAAAAGAATCCGTTGTAATGCACATAAAACAATAATATGCTTTTAACTATTAAGGTTTGTTAGACTTTATAATAAATGTTTTTGTTGTTTTATTTATACATAAATAAACAAATTCAGAAATCTGATTTAACTTATCCATTGAATTATAATTTGAATA
Source organism: Aquatica leii (assembly GCA_035610365.1). Taxonomy (NCBI): domain Eukaryota; kingdom Metazoa; phylum Arthropoda; class Insecta; order Coleoptera; family Lampyridae; genus Aquatica; species Aquatica leii. Next base: position 17,825,079 of record CM069432.1, read on the forward strand.
TTGTTATAAGACACGAGATAATTACTTTTTGATCACTAAATTTAAAAAATCGTGCATCAGCATGTATCGTTTGACTCAAAATATTCTGTTTTCAGCAGTTTTATAATCAAAAGTGAATGTGAAGACAACTTTTGTCTGTTGGTTTTTTACTTAACAAATTTGCTGGAATAATTAAAGCTCAACAAAATAGTTTTCTATCACTGATAATTCACAAAAAGCTCTTGGGTATCACTAAACTAAGTTGTTACAAGAAAATCAGATTCCTCGAGTTGGGCAGCCAAGAATAAATTATTTCGCTAGTCTTCTTGTAACAAAATTAAGCAACGGCCAGCACAGCTTCTTCGGAAAGAAATCGCAGGCTTTGTTATGCGAAATTAAAACGTAAATAAAAAAAAAGGCGCCAACACGATGAAAGATTAAGTTAAGGAGATACCGTCTAACTCTACCCGTAGCTGGAAAAGAATAAATAACACCACAGAAGTAATAACGCAGAATATATATATTTATTTATCACAGAAGATGAAGAAGGTACATAAATATAAATTTTCGCAAATATTTATACGTGGGTCGAATGAATTATAAGTTGCGTCGACTAGTGAGCAACACACCGTACAACAAGCTGACCCTGTCAATCTAAACTTTTACATAAACATAAGGTCTGAATTTATATTCGCAAATTTTATAATTGTAGAGAAACAAGCAATTTAAGTCTTCGAGACTTAACGCGCACTGCTTATGAATTTGTGAAGCACAAAAATATTATTAATTGTGTTAACATAACATGCACGTACGGCCATAAACGTCATGACCACCGAAGTACAAATCGAAAAAAAAATTGAAATAGTAGTACTCACAGTTAGGTATTATCCAGTAGGGGATTAGCTAATTCCGTACTTCAGTTGGTTAAAAAGTAATATTAAACCCAATATAAACAAACATATAATGTTAACACAAGTAAAAGGTCCCCCTTTAGCATTTAATCATTTAAGAACGCAAATGCGCAGCGTATCCCTTTGACCTAGCGAAGTAACTTTTCCCAGTTTTCGTAGTAATCCGTCTCCCAAAAGAGGGATAATCCTAATGGCTTCGAACCCTTGACCTATAAGCAATAACGTTAACACTAACGTGACGTTATGGAAATTTTTTGGCCACCAGGTGTTACCAGGTGTTACGAACGTCACTGATAAAATTACAAGTGGAGGAATCGGACCCGCTAAAGAATTAATTTGAACCCTCAATACAAAAAAACGTAATAAAATTACATACCCTAAAATAGGCTTTCACTCAACACTGCGTAAAATTCTCCCACACAGTTACGTTTTGGCGGTGAAAGAGTTGTACAGATACGTTAATTTATTAAATCTAAAATAACGCGTTTTAATGGTAGTAAAACTAAAGTTAAAATTTTTTAAAGGTAGATAAACGCAGTAGTGCATTTAAAACGTAGTCGTTTGATTACGACATAAGGTGCGGCGTGCAGATTAGATACTATTACAATCAAGGTGGATTTTCCGGCGTACATATTTTACATTTATATTTTTAAAATAGTGGATTTTTATACAATTTTTTTGGCGATTTAAATTTAGTTTAATTAATATTTCGTTAAGTCATAAAATACGTGGTTTCTTTTTTTGTGATTTTAATATAATTAACATTTCGTTATTCAAAAAGAGCAGACAGTTAATTAGTGTAAAGTTTAAAGGAGAAGGGAAATTATGTCGGAATCCGAGGAAGGGTGGTCAGAAGGAAAAAGGCAAGCTACGGTGGAGGAGGTGTTCAGGAAGAGCACAAAAGTAAGGAAATCACCGATAGCGGAAGAAAAAGAGAGGAAAGATGGGGAGTTAGTAGAAATGTGTAAAGAACTGTTAAAGGAGGTAAAGAATATAAGAGAGGAACAAATTAAGATGGGTAAGAAGTTGGAAGATAATAATAAAGAGGTAAATGATATGAAAGAAGAATGAAGAAAGTCAAATGAAGAATGGAAAAGGAAATTTGAAGAAACGGGAGAAAAGTATAGAAAGTTGGAGGCCAGATTGGAGAAGATAGAGAGAAGCTGGGAAAAAACGGAAAACGAAAAAAGGAGAACAAACATAATCAGAGCAAGTGGAAAATTGGATGAAGAAGGATTTAAATATGGAGAAAACAGTGGTAGAAACTAGAAAGTTTGCAGAGCGTGTAATGTTAGTAAGGATGGATACATTTGAGGATAAGTTAGATGTATGGAAGCAAAAAAGAAGGTTAAGCGGTACGAGCATTTATTTAGACGATGACATGACGAGAAGGGAAATAGATATACAAAAGAAGATAAGATATAAGGCGAGTAAGATGAAGAGAGAGGGGAAAAGTATTAAAATAGGATTCTTAAAAGTGTGGGTGGAAGGTGAACAAAGATTTTGGGATGAGGAGAGGGGAACTCTAGTGAAGAAGGGGGCAAAAAACTAACAGTTGGGGGAGGGAAGGATGGATTAAATGATGTTGGATTAGCAAGTTTTAAGGAAAAAGAGAAGGAAAAGCAGAATCAAATGAAATTATTGTTTTGGAATGTGGCAGGCATAAAAAATTAGGGAGAGGATTTCTGGAGATACGTAGAGGGTTTTGATATGATGGGAATGTCGGAAACATGGTTGGAGGAAAAAGACTGGGAAGTATGGAAGGAAAAATTACCAGAGGGTTATAATTGGAAGGTGGAATTTGCAACTAGAAGAGAAAGTAAAGGTAGAGCAAGAGGAGGGATACTAACGGGCATAAAAAGGAACTGGTCGGTTGAAGAAGAGGAGAGAGACGAGAAGCAAGGGAAAGGGATTGTAAAAAATTATGTGGTCAGATAAGGAAAGGAAAAATATATAGTGTTAACAGTTTATGGGCGGGATATGAGGATGATAAGTGAACAGATTGAGAAAATGGTACAGGGAGAGGAAAAAGAAAAGATTATTATAGGGGGTGATTTTAACGCAAGAACAGAGGAAAAAGGAGGAGTGATTATAGGAGGGGAAGTAAAGAGAAGAGTTAGCATGGATAAGACAGTTAATAGGAATGGGATAATGTTAGTGGAGATATGTGAGGAAACAGCGTGGTCAATTCTTAATGGAAATATAGAGGAGGCGACAGAGGTGACTACACATATATGGAAGGGAGGGGGGAATCGGTGATCGATTACGTGATAGTGAGTGGAGAAATGTGGGAGTACATAGAAAGTTTTAAAGTGGGGGATGAAGAGGAATCGGATCATCAGCCATTGGAAGTGATTTTAAAAAGAAAGGAGCAAGGAATTAAGGAGGAACAGAGGGGATGGGGAGTAAAAAAGGTGTGGACTGAGGAAAGCATAGAAAGATATAAGATGAAGTTGGAGCAAGTGATTTGGGGTGATTGGGGAGATGTAGGGGGGGAAGAAGGACTAAAAGAGTTGACTGCAGAAATGGAGAAGGCAGTAGAAAAGAAACGCTTTCAGAGAAGACAAGGAAAAAAGAGGAACGAAAATAAGTGGTGGAATAGAGAATGTAGAAAGGCAAAAACAGAGATGAGAAATGCTAGAAGAAGATGGAAGAAAGGTATAATAGATGTGCAGGAGTATAAGGAGAAGAAAGTGAATTTTAAAAATGTATGTTCTGAGAGAAAGGTGTCGTATAAAGAGGAAATGGAGAAACAAGTAAAGGAAATAAAGAAAGAAAGAGAAGTGTGGAAATTTCTAAACAAGGAGAGAAGAAGAGGTAAGAGGAGAGGAGGTTTAACGGATATAAAGGTGTGGTTGGATTATTGTATGGAGCGTTTGGAGGAAACAATAGAAGAACCAGGGCAGGTGATATTCCAAGGGGTAAATACAATACAGGAGGGGTAGGAGATAACGAAAGAGGAAATGCAGGAATTAATAAATAGACTAAAATTAAGAAAGACGGCAGGAACGGACGGTACGCAAGGAGAACAATGGAAGTATGTAGTTGTAGAAGAGAGAGTAAGAAGAAATGTAAGAATTAATTATTAATAGAATATGGAAAGGGGAGAAATTGCCAGGGAGTTGGAAAGAAAGTTTAATTCTGCCGGTTTATAAGGGAGGGGATAGGAGGAAGGTAGAGAATTATAGAGGGATTAGTGTCACTAATGTAAGTTATAAATTGTATGCCATGATTATATAAAATACGTTGGAAAAGGAAATAGAAGAAACAAGACTATTACTACTTAGAGTGGGAAGAAGGGCAATAGACAATGTTTATATATTGAAACAGTTAGTGAATGGAGAGCTAGATAAGAAAAGGGGTAAGGTATACGCGTTCTTTATGGACATAGAAGCTGCGTTTGATAATGTGAATAGGGAAAAGCTATGGAGGGTGTTAAGGAAAAAGGGAGTAGAGGAACAACTAGTAAGGAAACTGGAAGGGATATATAAAAAGACTAAGAATAGGGTAAAAATAGCGGATAGTGTTAGTGAAGTGTTTTGGACGAGGAAGGGGTTAAGGCAGGGGTGTCCTCTTAGCCCTATTTTATTTGCACTGTATATAAGGGACATAGAGGAAGTGTTGAAGGGAGGTGGGGTGGTCATGGAGGGAGGGGTTAAAGTGTGGGTGTTGGCATATGCAGACGATATAGTCATGGTGGCAAAAAATGAGTTGGAGATGAAAGGTATGATAAATACGATAAAGAGGTATCTGGAAAGGAAAGATTTGGGTTTAAATGTGAGAAAGTCTAAGATGGTAGTTTTTCAAAAAGGGAGAGGCGGGAAGAAGAAGGAGGAGTTAAGTTGGGGAAAACAGAAGATAGAGGCAGTGAATGAAGTGACATATTTAGGATATAGGCTAAGGTATGATAATAAAGATGATGCGCATATAAAGGAGTTAGCAAAGAAGGGTAACAGTGTATTAGAGCAGGTATGGAGTTTAGGGGAAAGAGTATTTGGAAAGGAGATCGAGAAGAGAAGATGGCTGTTTGAAAAATTGATTAAAAGTGTAATGATGTACGGAGTGGAGGTATGGAGTTGGAAAGAGTGGAACCTATTGGAAAAGGTACAAATAAAATATTGGAAATGGATACTAGGGTTAGACTGGAAGACGCCAGGGTACATAATAGAGGAGGAGGGGAAGTTAGAGAAGATTAGAATAGAAGCAGGGAAAAGACGATGGGTTATGAAGAGAAAATGAAGGTAAGGTAAGAATTAAAATTTTGCAATGTTGCTGGAGGACAGTAAAAGATAGCAAACACATATATGGGCAGGGAGAAAGGAAACTGTACTACCAACGAGGAGATTTCGCAAGAAAAGGGGTAGAAAGAAGCGGGCGGTAAAGTAACAGGCAAACAGTTGCAGGCAAAGATACTTTCAAGTGATAGCCGGTGATCAAAACCTTTAATTCTTCCTAAACTGCAAGATTGCAAAAATGTAATTACCTATACGAGAAATCCACGACACTTAAAACATTTAGCTTAAACCATGAACTAAACAAAACCGTAAATTACGAAATGGAGGACTCCCTTAATACAACGCTGCATGATACATATCCTTAGTGAAAAACGCAAGAGCAGTTTCTAAATGATCCTCGGGAACACCTTCTAAAACTTTAAGGACATTATTGAACCATTTTTGCATTTCGAAATTTTTTTTTCAAACGATCAGGGTTCGCAGCGCGTCCATGATGGTGTCAATATTAGTAATCACGTCATAAACATACTGAAACGTTCTCGAAGTAATTGGCAATTTCAAAACAATGACGCAAAACGTGGAACATTCTGGATGCAGATAACGAAAGATTATGAAAAATAATAAAAACAGCACCAGATACCTTCCTAGAGCAATTGACTATTCAAACTTTCATAGACGGCTTTTGAGACAGCAAAATGCAGCAAACTCTACGGTTAGCTTGGCCTAAGACATAAGATGACGTTTTAACGTTTGTATTGGAGCAGCAAAACAGACGTCGCACCAAAGCAGTTATAAGTTTTGCTGTGCTGCAAAAGTACCCGTGCCTTCAGAAGAAGACAGGAAAAACGCTCAAAAGCCTGGAACGTGTTGACCAAAGGAGACAAAAGTTAACCTCATCTAGTCATGTACCAGAAATTACCATTTAAATGGCACTGCCTATGGAGCAACTGCACAGCATTTATCTTAATGGCAAAATCACATGAAAAAATGTTCAATTACTGGTTGACACGAGAACGACAAAGACCATCATTCGTCCAGTTACATTACTGAAAAATAAGAAGACATCACCAGTAATAGTACGACTTCAAATGGCGACAGGTGAAGAAATAAGTAGTCATGGATAACTAAAAGTAACAATTCGTTTGGGAGAGTATTCGACCATCAAGTACTGATAGCCGACATCACAAAAGAAATTAATACCGGAGACGTTCGGCCGATAAGGAACTAACCAAATAATTACGGATATAGAGAAAGAAGTTGTTATTATATTTTCAAATAGTTCCTGGGTAACCTCAGTAGTGATAGTAAAAGAAAAAAAAATAAATGGCCAAAAAGAACGGTTACCTTTTATTAAGAACTGACGACACTTTAAACACCCTGTTAGGATTCCAGTAATGTTTTACGTTGGATTTAAAGAGTGGTTACTGGTAGGTATTGGAGCCCAAGGACCGTCAAACACTCGATGCTCCGCAATGTTCGAGCGTTTGAAGGAAACCATATTGCGCGGTTCACCTAGACGACGTGATCGTGGTTGGAATATCGTTTGAAAAACATTTGAACTTAAAAAAATGTGTTTTAACGGCTACGTAGAGCAAATCTAAAACTGAAGTGCAAGGTGGACAAAAGATAGTCATCGCGTGTTTTAGTAAAGTTTTGTTTATACCAAAAAAAAATACTGCGTAACTAATGGAGAGCTGTTAGCAATTGTCAATTTCATAGAACACTTCTAGAAGCATTTGTATGAACAAACATTTTTACCAAAGACAAACCACGCCGCTTTGAAATGGTTATTGCAGTTTTGTAATTCGGAAGAACAAGTAGCAAGCTATATTGAGAGACTGCAAGAGCATAATGATGACACAAAACACCGTGCCAAAACCAGTCATCGGAACGTTGATGCCTTGTCTAAAAGACCATGTCCAGTAAACTGCAGTGGGAACCTGAGCAGTTGCGTCGCGACAAGAAAACGGCCCCGATATAAGAACCCCTGAATTGGAAAACAAACAACCGACGACCAACTTGGAAAGAAATAAGTGCTTAGAGCAGAAACGTTAAAGCGTACTGGGCGCGCAGTGAGACTTTTTGTGGTGGAAGACGGTCTTTTTAAGCAATCCCAAGAGAGTGCCAAAGAGCATGACGGTACATTAGAAAGACACTTTGGCGGAAAGAAGACATTGGAAAACGTTTGAGAAAGATTCTAATGGGTGAACTGCAAGAGGACTTAAAAAAAACAATCAAACAGTATCACGTGGAATGCCCTTTAGAGAGAGTAGCAATTGACATTGCAGAGCCGTTCCCATATTCGGATTCCGTAAACAAATACATCTTAGTGTTAATGTATTATTTTGTTACAAACTTATAAGTCTTACGAACCTTGCACGGTCAACTCACACAGTCGGAGATAGGAGAGGTTCAAGTAAATAATAATTAAGGGCGCCAGATCTTTTATAATTATCACTTCTGCCTTGATCAAGACAGACAGTTCAAGTAACCCTTGTTACTCTGTTGTTCAGGTAACCACAATAAAAGAGAAAGATATGTTACCATAAAAGAAAGATTAAACAGGTATAAAAACTTTAATTTAATAACGTAGATTATTAACAAGAGTATATCTAATTCTCAATCTCTAAATGCCAGAAGTCTCGGCAACACACAATACATAAGTTGTTTCGAAGTGAATAACAAAGAAAATTACGTAATAAATATTGTTTGTACACAGCATGCGATACACAAAATAATTAATGAAACTACCTTAATGGCATTGAAACAATGATCGTAATTACGAAAATTAACATAAGCAAAAGTTCCCTGAGTGACTTTTCTGACAGCGACAAAGTAATTAAATAAACTTACCCACAATCCAGTACCTACTTGTTCGAAGAAAACCTTTTTCTCGGTGAGTGAGCCTGGAATAGTTATGAATAGCAAATCGTGTCAACACAATAACTCACAAAGATAGGAATCTACAATATTGTTAATAATAAAAGAAATTAGATATAAGAACCTGATGTATCGAATGCTGTTATTCGCAATTATTAAAAGGTGGGTATCGCAATCGACTGACGTATAAAAAATAACATCTCAAAGGCAAATGCTGGTCAAGACTTTGTTTTCGGTATTTATCGATATTAATTCTTTATTGTTCTTTTATTAAATCGAACATGTGGCCAAAGCGTGGCAGAACGGCTATCAAATTAAGAAAGAAATTACAAAAGAATCTTAACAAAACGGATGTAGATATCTCACCCTGTGACGAATAAGATAATTTAAATACGTAATGAATTTATAATTTTATTTCCGTTACAGATTATGTTCTATTAAATTTTCAGATTAGACGAAACAGATCATTTTATGTAGCTTAATGTCTTGGATCTAGAAAGACTAGGTTTGGAGTTACAACCGAGAAACAAGACCTGTCCTGAACACGAAAACTTTTGTCTTCAACAAATTGTTGAAGACATTGCTAAAGCAAGTAAACTATTTGTTTAAATAAAACGTTGTCCTGCCGCCGCAAACTCAAGTGGTTATATTCTTCTATTCACGGTCAGTCATGACAGGTGGTAACAGCAAAAGGTTTTCTTCATCCTGTCATCACCTTAAATTCAATCTCCTAACTTTCCTCACATATTACTAGGTCTGACCACTTTGGTGTAACCAGCGAAAAGCAGCACTTAATTTAGAGCACATATTCTAACAAATTAAGTTCGAACTCGAATAACCAAAACGAACAATAGAGACTAGTACAGAAAATTGACTAAAATGGATTAAGGAACAATTGCGCTACATCATGTCGGTCATAGTACTTAGGCATCCTTATACATTTGACTACACCACTTCTTCCATTATTTTTCCTTTCTTTGTAGCAGGTTTGTAATCAAAGTGTTTATTTCTCTCCATGCATCCTCTCCACTCAACATCACCTGTACGAGGTTTGATCGATGTATCTTGTGTAAACAATGAGTCTCCTTCAACTTGCTAGTGCTTACAATCTAGTGTGTTCCGCATCGTTTACTTCTTTCTAACACATGAATTCTCATCGCTATCTTTCTTAGCTATATTTTTAGCATGTACCTTACCTTTCTTACTTTGCTTTGTCCTGTGCCATACTGGCGCTGCGTATAACAACGATGAATGATAACATGACATAATCAGTTTTCTTTTGGTTGAGAATGGTTCTTTAACATTGGCCATCCATTTGTATAAAGCCGTTGCTCTCTTTTTCGTTTTGTAGACCACGTTTCCAATGTGCGAGTTAAATGTTTATCTAAAGTCACTCCTAAGTAATTCATCGTGTCCTTAATAAGTACCGCAAGCTCCTTATATAGGAACTGTATAGTATCGAGTTTCTTTCTTCCCGTGAATGCAATAGCATCTGTTTTGCTTACCGTTACCTTAAGCTTGTTAGCTACCAGTCACGAGTCCACTGCTGCTAAGCCCTTGTTAACTACCCGCACCAGTTCAACAACATTTCTTTCTTACCTAAAAAGCGTCAGTTCGTCCGCAAAGGCAGGTAATACCACTTGGGGAACCAGGAAAACCAACAACAGGTCGTCATAAAAAATATTCCACAACAATGGTCGTAGTATGGAGCCTTGTGAAACTCCGCAGATCATTTGGTGTTGTATCTTAAAGTTCCAGTCATTCGTGAACGCAATTGTCCTGTTAGTTAAGAAGCTAATAATCGTTTTAATTAGGTGTGCTTTTTTTCTCAGTTTTTCTATTAACAAAATCCACGGCACAGTATTGAACACGTTTTGTATGTAGATCTAGGCAAGTGCAGGTAAATAGTTAAACCGTACGTTACCGTATTCGGTTCGTATTCAACAACAAAATTATGACTGGATTCGCGCCAGTAAATGTGTAGTAAACACTTTACGACGTAATAAAATTTGTCTCTACATCATGCACTGACCGGATTTAATCTAAAACTAATCAGAAATGCCTTTTTGTAGTTTAGAAACATTTAGGAGTTGGTCGTTTAAAGGTCTACCATTAAGAAAAGCAGGACCGTTAAAAATAATACGAATCTTAGTTTGTCACTGCATGTAGAAAAACAGTGATAGAGTAGCACATAAAACAAAGACAAAGTAGCTACAGACATGTGCTCCAAGTCTCGATACTAATACTTAAATTATTGATAAAAGGCATAACAAAAAGGATCTTCTATGAAACGTTTTTCTAAAATTAAAAAGGGTTTTGTATTGACTTTTAATTAGCAGCAATCTTTAGAGGTAGTGCGAGCATGGGTATTTCTAAACAAACGTATGCACGATTCTTCAACTGGATTGCCGATTTTGGTTACAGGCGTTACTTTGATTTCCCAGAACTTGACAAGCAGGTCTAAAAAATCGGCCTGAAGAGTTAAAAGAGAGACAGCCAAAGAAGTAAACAAACTTAGACTCACAGGTCCTACAATAACGTCACCAAATATAGTAGGAAAAATTAGAAGATTACCTTTAATTATAGAGAAACCTTCTGAAATAGTTGTAGGGCATATATCAGCTTTGATAAACATTTCTATCTTGCAAAGTACATAAAATTATTTTTTGGCTGGTTGACGATGTTTTAGATTTATTCTGGTATTAAAAAAAGTTCTTACAGGTTTATAGGTCTTACGAACCTTGCACAGTCGGAGATTCAAATAAATAAAAGTTAAAGGGCGCCAGATCTTTTATAAGAAAAACTTCTATCTCAATCAGTACCGAAGATTCAAGCTTGTAACGAATTTCAGGTTCGTAATCCTTGTTACCCTGGTGTTCGTGTAACCAACAAAAGAAAGATATGTTACCATAAAAAAAAGATAGCGACAAAATAATTAAATAAACTTACCCACAATCCAGTACCTACTTGTTCGAAGAAAACGTTTTCCTCGTTGAGTCAGGCTGGAATAAATTTGAATAGCAAATCGTGTCAACACAATGACTCACGAAAGCAAGATCTACAAAATTGTTAATTACTACTAAAAGAAAGTACACATAAGAACCCGATTATCGAATGCTGTTGTACACAATCAGTGAAAGTTGGTTTCGCAGGTGTTTGCCGCATGAATAGAATCTCGAAGAAAAGTTCTTGTTTTCGTGTTTAGTTTTAAACGTGGGCCTTACAGGGTTATACTTGTGGTATTTGTCGATATTAACCCACGTCGATAATACAACGAAACATACAGCCAAAACGTGGCGGGACGGCTATCAAATTAAGAAGGAAATTACCGATGAATTCTTAAAAAAATTGATATGAACAGTTTACCCTGTAATGAATAAACTACTTTAAATGCGTAATAAAATTATAATTTCATTTCCATTAGCGTCGATGTTATTAGAAACTTAAAATTTTAAACCCCACAGGCCATTTTACATAGTTGTCGCTTTAACGTCTTGACAGGAAATGACAGTCAAGACGTCAAAACCGAAATCTAATTTTAATTCAACCAATATACAGGGTATTACGTTATGAAATTTTTGCACGTAACAAAGTGCTAAGAAGCAGCTGTAATAACATCAGAAGAGTAACGAGATGTAATTACACAGTTCTATAGCTTAATTCCAAATGTTCTCGTCAAGTGAAGTGGAGAAGTCACAAAAAGTGAAATTAAGTGAGGGGTAGTATAAAACGAAACCAAAAGTCCATCTAGCGCTAACACTAACATTATTTATTTTAACTGTACCATACATTTTTTACAAACTTCTGTAATTAAAAATCATTTATTCATTAATAAACAAAAACGTCTATTATTATTTAAAAAGAACAAATATAAAGAATTTTAACTAAAACTGCTTACTTTCCTAAAATCATAAACAACTTCAACAATAGAAGGTAGACAGTCAAAAAACGTATCCGTTAAATTTACATTATTATTTTCTAAGTTAACAAAATGAAGCTTATACAATTTAGGAAAAACATTTGCTGCAAATTGTCTTAACTTATTACTCTTTAAACTAATAGACCTTAAAGAATGCAAATTTCTAAAAGCACCTTCTTCAACAGTTTCTATTATATTACCTTCCAAGTACAAACTACGTAAAGAACTTAATCCTACGATGTCGTCGTTTCTTATTATACTAATATTGTTGTTACTTAAATCTAAAATTTCTAAATAATCAAGAAGCTTTAAAGCACTCGTAGGCCAATTAATGAACTTATTACGATCCAAATCCAAAAATCTTAAATTTTTCAATCGATCAAAGACGTTTTCATCTAAGTTTTCTAATAAATTATTACTTAAATCGAGATATTCTAATTTCGAAACGTTTTTAAACGAAGAATCTATGTTTGTAATTCTGTTACCTTCTAGATTCAATCGTTCTAAACTTTCCAAATCGTTAAAAACGTTTAAATTTAGTTGCGTGATGTAATTGTCGCCGATATCTAAACGCGTTAATTCTGCCAAGTTGCTAAACGTGTCGTTACTAATATCGTTAATCAAGTTTTTGTTTAAAAGTAATTGTTTTAAATGTTTGAGATTAGTAAACATTTTCGGGGATAGTTTAGAAATTTGATTACAGGATACGTTTAAAACATGCAAGTTGGTCAGTTCTTCTAAAATAGGCGTAGGAATTACACTAAGATTGTTCAAGGAAAAATCGACAAGAATTAAATTAGTTAAATTGGTAAAAGTGTCTTTGTTAAAGTTGCTAAAATTGTTGTTGAAAAAAAACGCAGCTTTTAGAGATGGTAAATTTTGTAACATTGAAGTTTCGAATATCGCCAAGGTGTTTTTCGATACATCCAAAATTTCAAGTGCACGTAGACCTTGAAACGCGTTTGGTTTAACTCCTGTTACTTTATTGTTACTCAAACTTAATAATTTTAAGTTTCCAAGCTTAGAAAAATTATTTTCAACACGCACCAAATTGTTTTCGCTTAGAAATAAAAATTCCAAAGATGTTAAATCGCTAAAAGCTTCTTTTTGAATGACTGATATTTTATTATTTTGCAAATGAAGCGCAAGCAATTTCGAGAGTCCTTTAAAATTTGCGTGTACTAATATAGTCAAACTGTTGCCTTGTAACTCCAAATATTCTAAATTTGTTTGAAATGCAAACCCACTTGAAAGAGATTTCATGTTATTATGAGATAAATAAAGATATTTTATTTCTGAACGAGCACAAAACAACATATTTGGTAAAGTTTCTATTTTATTATACGAAAGATCTAATATAGTAATAGTCGATTTGATATAACACTCGTCTGAGTTAACACTTTTAGATAATTTAGCTATTTTGTTATAAGCGAGATTAAGCGTTTTCAACTTGTGTAGTTGTCCGAAAACGCTCGTATCTAAATCTTCGATACTATTATTCTGCAAATTTAGTTCCTCTAAAAGCTTTAAATCGTTAAAGACGCCATCGGAAAGTTTCTTAATATTATTTTCCTTTAAATGCAAAAAACTCACATTGAATAATCCTTTGAAGACGCCATCGGGTAATTCCGTTATACTGCAATTATTTATTAGTACAGTCTTGCAGGATTTAAAGCGATTAAAGCTTGTTTTAGAAATGTTTTTTAAATTGGAATTGCTTATTTCAACAACTTCCAAAGTTTTCACGTTTAAAGGAAGTATTTCTAAAGGATCTACGTTGTTTCCAAGAAGTCTTAGCGATTTTAACGAAGTTATTGTGTTAAGGACATTTTTATCAAGTTTTTTAATAGTATTTCCATCAAAAGTTAAATCTTCTAAGTTGGATAAATTTTGAAATGCTTCTGATGGTAAAAAATCAACCGCCGTGTTTCGTATTGTTATTGTTTGAATATATTGAGAGTTGGGTAAATCGGAAAAGAGCAAGGTGCTGAAATTGCTTTCGTACACATCTATTGCTTTAAAATCTGATGGAGGTATTTCTTCGCTTTTAATTTCCTGGTCTACGTCTATAACTAATTCGTACCACGAATTAAAATATTCGCATATTATCTCGTTCCAACTTTGATAAGTGCACGCACTTTCTTTTAAACCGGAAGTTATTGGTGTAAAAACTATAAACACTAACACACTTATTAGTTGCATTTATAATTTGAAGTTATCAGCTGTTGTATGTTACCAAAAAATTAAAATATAGTTTAAAATTGTACTTCTTACTAATAACTCTCTCATTATGTAATCGCTCAAAAATTCCAATTTAAAATGCATTTATGCATATAAAATTTAGATAATAAATTATTAATTTTCATTTATCAATACATTAGTACAATTACCAAAAACTAATCTCAGTCGAAATTTCTATTATAAATGTTATTTTAAAAATTAATTTTCACTTTAACAATTTTTTTAGTTTTGTAGAAAAACTTCAACCGACAAAATTTGCTCAATCTCAAAGATATGGGGCGTGCCAAAAATTAAACAAAAAAAACTACATTGTAAAGATATAAAAATTTTGAACCAAAATTCTGCATCCTTTACTTTTAGAAACTTGAGTCTCAAAACTAAAAAACACATGTCTTTTATTTATTGTATTGTATTGACATGAAAAAATTTTATGACAAAATAAGGAATAAATTTGGTATACCCGAATGCAAAATTCTTACCCCCATAACTAATTTGTTTAAAAAAAATGACATTTTACAAGTTTTTCTGCTTAAACCTTTGCGCTTTTTGTAATGCCAAAAAGTATAAAGTCTTAAATGGCTCAATTTTTGATATAGAATCCCGAACCCAAGAGTATAAACAGATATTGATTTTATCTGGCTCTAACAAATTAAATTTCTTTGCAAGGTTACTTGGTTAGCTTCGATTAATTACTACAATTATAACCGTATTGAAAGACTCACTCACCAAAGTATCAGTATTAATCTAGAAGAAACTTGGCGCATCTGTTTTTTTTTTTCATAGATTGCATGAACTTATTTGTGATAATACCATTGTATGTCATTGATAAATATAAAATATTGATTATCGTATCAAGACTTACCTTAAAACCACGTCCAGAAGCTGATCCCGAACCTCCTACAAAGAGCAACAGGAAGAAGGTTGACAGGACAGGGAGATAAGGAGCTTCGCGATATTCACTTTTAATTCCGGGTTTTGAATTACGATAATCGATATTATTAGCGGTTGTAGCACACACGACGACAATTCTAATACAACTGCTTCAAATCAACGAGTTGTCGAAGGTCGACAATTGCTATCAATTTTTCTGTTATTATATTAATAATGGCAGTTCCTCAACCATCAGTAAAGAAAAATTAAATGATGTAACAACAACAAAAAATTCAATTAAACAAAAAATAACTTGCCCGACCATCCCCCCGCTTCTGAAAGTTTCACTTCATACAATTCTGTTACCAATTTGAATTTGCGAGGAAAAGCCAACAACAGATAGAACCAGGCACCACAAAAACCAAAAATTGAGATACTTAAATATACTACAAAGAGTGAACAAAATAAAATCATTTTTGATTGAAGAAAAAAACCTAAAATTATCTATAACCAATCTTATTGTGTCGGCAAAGGACATAGCTTTGCCACCGATCTTTTAAAACAGCCTTTACTAGTGCGAACAAGGACTACTCGAACGGCATTATCTCGCCCAGGAAAAGTTTGTTCGACTCGCGCTAGCGGCCATTGTAGCGGTGGTGTGATATTTTCCATCATTAAAACTAAGGTGTCTACTTGTAACGGTTGTGAAGACTTAAACTATTTAGTTCTAATTTGAAGCTCGTGCAAATACTCCCGACTCCATCTCGCCCAAAAGGCTTGTACCAACTAGTCTAACAGTTGAAAACGGGTGAGACGAGAAGGATTCACACTTATGACGCTTGCCGCCGGAAACGATTTTAGTGGCGTTAAATTTAAAAAATGTGCAGGAGTCAGCGCTAGAGGTTCCAAGGGATCAGCACTCAGCGGTGTAAGCGGTCGTGAATTTAGTAGAGCTTCGATTTGCACTAAGAAGGTATTGAATTCTTTATACGTGAGCAATTGACTACCGACAACTCGAAATAAATGGGATTTCACATTTTTAATATTAGATTCCCAGATTTCACCAAAATGCGGAGAACTAGGGGGGTTAAAATTCCATTTTATTTTAAACTCGCTCAACTCATGAGTTAGGGATCCTTGATACTCGGTAGAAGAAATTAAGCGATTTAGCTCTTCCAGCTCCCGCTGAGCACCAACAAAGTTAGTCTTTTGTCGCAAGACAAATAAACAAACAAATGTAAGACGTTTGGATTATCGGTTTTCTACGACGACCAAGACTAATTTGCCAAGGGCCCGCATAGTCTACCCCAGTTTTCCAAAAAGCTTTCAATTCAGACACTCGACAAGAAGGAAGATCACCCATAATCGGAATTTGCGAATTAGGGTTAATGCGAAAACAAATATTGCATTCTCGTATTACTTTGCGTACAACCGATCGTGCGGATAAAATCCAATAATTTTGTCTGATTAATGACAACAACAAATTTGGATCAGTATGTAAATTCTTTAGATGATAATACCGAATCAATATATTAACAAAATGAGAGTTCTTAGGAAGTACAATCGGATGCGCGTATTCGTAACCGACACTTGCGTTTTTTAGTCTTCCCCCACCCTTAGGACACCATCCTTTAAATAAAGGACTAATCTTAGAAGCGCTTTTGAACAAACTCTTCCATTTTTCAAAGCGTTTATGTCCGTGATAAAATCTTGCGCTTGCACAATCCGACATAAAATTTGTTCAGCAATACTTAAATCGACGTTCTCAATAGTTTCTTTACATGGTAACATACGTATAAATCGAAGAACGTACACCATGCTTCTTCGCAATTTAGAAAATGACGAGAACCGACCAATAAAGTTGTATAAAGAATTTCCAAGATCGGGACGAACCATCAAGACACAATTATTTGCTTTCTGCTCCGGAGGATTCTTTAATTCCATTCTTAAGCACGGAGAAGACCACTCGACTTCTTCTTTAATTATCCAGCTTGAACCCCACCACCAGAATGGATGAGAACACAACTCGGAGGGTGTCAAACCACGCGACAAACAATCTGCTGGGTTTTCTTTCCCACCAATATGATCCCAATTTTCTACTTCAACGAGAGATTGGATTTTAGCTACTCTATGAGCAACAAATGTCGACCAACGATTCGGACTAGAATTCAACCAACGAAGCACGATCGTTGACTCGGTAAATGCTCTTACTTTAGGGTACAGTTGACGAAGACAAAAATTCTCGACAACAACCTTTAACAAATTCGACAAAAGAAGTGCGGCACACAATTTCAATCGAGGAATGGACACTATTTCTAAAGGAACCACTTTTGATTTTCCACAAACCAAAAAAATAGCAGACTTGGAATTGGTTTGGTTAACCTTTAGATAAACGGCTGCGCCATAACCTATTTCTGAAGCATCCGCAAATCCTATCAACAATAGCTTAGAATGCTCATAAATGCCGAGAATGCGGAATTTTGATTAAAGATAACGTGCAATATTCGTTTTGAAAAGTTTGCCAACACGAAAACACATGTTTAGACGGTGCTTGATCCCAACCAATGCTGTCTTTATTATTTTTTTTATTTTTATTTATTAATTTCACGGGCCAAAGCCCAATTTACAATAACATTCAAAAAACAAAATTTTGTAATAAGGTATTGACAGATAATTTTTTATATAAACTATTCATAAAAACTTCAAACATGTAAGTTAATTTACTGAGTTACCAACACTATAACTATAGTTAATTAAATTCATAATAATGAAAGAATTTAAAAAGGAGAAATCTGGATAAAAATTACCTACATCACAAGTATGTACTCATAAAGAGTCAATGATTTGTGAAAAATTAATCTACCTATAAGAACAATTTTTTTGGTGGTGGGGCAAGAAAAATATCATAGTCAATGCTTGACAGTTTGTTATATTTTCTGGGGATTCGGCAAATTGGAGAATGGAAACTATAATTATTTTTCTTATAATCAATATTGAAAGACTTTATATTACCTCTGGTATACTTAGGAACATTGAACTTAATTTTACTTAGTAAGTGAGAACAGTCAATATGATTAGAAATTAAGTTGTATAAAAATAGAATACCATTGAAATCTCTCCTGGACTCTAATCTTTTTAATCCCAGATATTGCCTAATCTCATCATATTCCCCTATCACATGATTTTGACCCAATTTATACTGACAAAAACGCAGGAATTTGTTTTGAACTCCCTCAATTTGGTCACATAGAGACTTATTGTAAGGACACCACACAAGACAACCATATTCAAGGACGGGACGGACTAGAGCACAATACAACACTTTAAACGTATTTACATCTAGAAAATGACTAGAAGCTCTAAACACAAAACCTAATACTCTACTGGCCTTAACAACTATATTATTGACATGGTTATTGAAAGACAGATCACATGTAATGGTAACTCCTAGGTTTACAATGGTATTAACACACTTAAGCCTTACATTAAACAAGTCAAAATTTATATCAGATTTTTCCTTTTTCCGACTAAAAGAAACATGATAACATTTGTCTAGATTTAAATCAAGTTTATTGTTAGTACACCACAATTCCAACTTTTTTAAGTCACTTCTCATTAGTTCCACGTCACTTTCACCTCTTATAACACTGAAAACTTTTAGGTCATCAGCAAACAACAAGTACTTTGAAGAGCAGAATTCACTACCAATGTCATTTACAAAAAGGTTGAAAAGTAAAGGGCCCAAATGGGACCCTTGAGGCACACCTGAAGTAGCGATGAAATCGTCGGATAGGAAATCTGAAGAAAATTTTACTTTGAGCCGCCTATTACTTAAGTAGTCACCAAACCAACGTAGTAGGGAACCACTTATACCATAATATTCCAGTTTAGCAATAAGTATAGAATGGTTTACCTTATCAAACGCCTTACTGAAGTCCGTGTAGACCGCTTCCACCTCAGCTCCTTCCTCGAACGCATCTAGGATAACTTGAGTGTAAATCACGAGGTTGGTAGAAGTTGAACGGCCCTTAACAAATCCGTGCTGATGTTCCACAATTACATTTCTCATAAGTGAATATATTTTATCTTGTAGTAACTTTTCAAGTAGCTTAGGTATGGCAGACAGAATAGTAATGGGACGGTAGTTTGTTACCACATTTTTGTTACCACCTTTATGAATTGGTCGAATGAAGGCTGATTTCTAACACTCAGGGAAAACTCCAGATTTTAAAGACCAGTTAAAAAGTATTTGAAGTGGATGACTTAATGCCATTCTACAATTTGAGAGCACAATTGGTGGTACTTCATCGGGGCCCATTGGTTTTTTACTAGCTAATTTTCCCAATGCCTGGTATATTTCAAATGGAGTAAACTGAATGAGTGAGATATCAACTTCGGAGCTAGATCTCTCTTCCATCGTTTGCTGAATCACATTATCTTTCATAAATACTGATAAAAAGAATTTAGCAAACATGTTTGCAATGACGCAACCATCCGGGCTCTCTTCACCCTCAAATAACATTTGAAGTGGCACACTGTCGTCCTTTCTAAGAGATTTAAGATAAGCCCAGAATGAGTTTGGGTTTTCCTTTAAGGACTGCTCAACAGATTTTTTATGATTGTAACGATCTGATTTTGCTAATGATTTACACTTAGCTCGTAGAGTAGAAAATTTGTTGTAGTCTTCTTTCTTCCCCGATACTTTGAAACATTTATGTGCTAACTTTTTCATAATTATGCAATCTTTCAGCTCCGGAGAACACCATTTTGGAAACTTACTGGCACACCTTTTCCCAACAGGTACATACAACTTAAACGATTCTTTGAGGACTGCATAGAACGTCTCTACAGCCTTTTCCAAATTGTCTGATACTAATTCATTTCTAAAAATTGATTCCCATCTTATTTGTTAAAAATAATAATTCAGCATTTTGTAGTCCGCTTTATTGAAGTTATAAAAAGTGGACTCAATAGAATCCAATTTTGAGTGGTTGATGCGTAGTGATATGCTTAGAGGAGGGTGACCACCAATAATATCAACTGGGACCAAGGGTTCATCACACTGCCAACATGTACCAATATCATCAGGAGCAAAGCAAAGATCTAATAAGGTTCCTCTAATATTTCTCACAAAATTTATTTGCTGTAGACCCAGACCAGCCATACCACATGTAAAATTGTTACTCGTACGATCAATAGCTTCAGTAGGATCAGGCAGGCCTGTGTCCATCCTCCAATTTATTTTCGGTAAGTTAAAATCACCAACAACAATCGAATCACAGTTTGGGTGCTCACTGGTGACTCTATCAAGTTCAGATAAGAACAACTCATAAACATTATTTCCTGAGTTTGGAGGTATATACACAGCACAGATTATTATGCCCTTCGTTTTTAAATCAAGTTTCAGGAACATAGCTTCAAGCAAGGATGAACTATTTAATAAGTTAGAAGATATATGTTTTCCTACTGCAACAAGAACACCTCCTCCTGAACATTTTGAACTGGAAGCAAAATCACGATCGTTTCTGTAAAGTATATAATTATCCAAGCCCATTTCAGCAGTGTGAACTCCACAGTGTAGCCAAGTTTCTGTAAAAACAATAATTTCAAAGTAAGATAGACATATATTTTCCCGTAAACAGTCCATTTTACCTACCACACTTCTAACATTTTGGTAGTATATAGATAAATATTTTGATTGCTAGGCTTCAGTTGGAGCATTTGATTGAAATACCTTCGGTACTCCATTTACATACTTGATTTTTAGATTCAACTCACCTCTGCCCTTTCTATCGTCTAACTCCCTTAAACATGTCTTCAGCTCCTCTCTTTGCATAGTTGTCAGATCCTGTTTCACTGTCTTTATTTTCAAATTTCTTGCACTCTGAATAACTTTTTTTGCAATTTCCTGAGATTCAAAAATTAATTTGATAGGGCGCATATTTGATACCGTTGGCTTACCAATTCGTATGATCTTCCTAGGAATTTCCTGACCAACTCCTAACTTAGTAAGCATATCAGTAACGTTCAATTTATCGTGATTTATTCTATCCTCAACCACATTTGACACAGACTCAACTACTCCAAATAACATAACATTTGTTTTTTTAAATTCACTATTTATCTCTTCCAATAATGCTGATTTACTTTCTAAAGGCGTAGTATTAATATTGTCAATCTTTTGTTCAATCTCACTAATTCTCTTAACATTAGATTCACTCTTATCTTCTACTGTTTTGATCCTATTGCTTACCTCATTTAAATCATTTCTCATTTTATTTAGAGTATCATTGATAGTGTTCACAGAAGTTTTAATTTCAGTGTTTTCTGTAACTATTGCATCTACCTTCTTTATCAGTTCAGTCAGACTAACCATTACGGCATCAATCTTACTCTCCACAGTAATAGCACTAGACACAACACAGTCTACTCTCTCACATTTCCACTTCAGATCCACATTACTTGATAATTTTTTATAATCTACGGCATTCAGTTTTACACAATCCGCATGAAACCAGCGCCACAATTTCTGGATTAAAACCTTTAAATACAAAGTGACTGGTGCTAAAAACCCAAGGGGATCAAAAATACGGGCGACTGTCGACAATATATCTCGTTTTGTTCCTGAACGATTTCCTGGCTCAATCCGAAATTCAAAAGTGTCTAAAATAGGCTGCCATTTTAGTCCTAAAATTGCACAAGTGTGATTTTCTGAATCAAATTCTATAGAATCTGGGAATGCGTCTTGAGAAAAAAAATGCTTTCTGACTACCGGCGAATTTGTAACCCATTTATGAAACTTAAACCCGCCAGATCGAAACAATTCTGTGAGTTCAGTATAAACCTCTAATGTCTTCTCTTCAGATGGGACTAACGTAATCAAATCATCCATGTACATATCCCTAGGAATTGTTTCACACGCCAAAGGAAACCGCTTACGTTTGTCTTCTGCCAACTGATGGATGGTTCTTAAAGCTAAATATAGGGATGAGCTAATTCCAAAAACTACGCAGTTTAATTGAAAGGCTTGAATTGGCTTGTCTTTATTAAACCTCCACAAAATTTGCTGGTATTTTCGATGTACCGGGTCGACGACAAGTTGTCGATACATTTGTTTTATGTCGGCAGTTAAAGCACAAGAAAACAATCTAAAATTTAACAACAAGGTGACAATGTTAGTTTGTAGCTTTGGACCGGAAAATAATAAGTCATTCAACGATTTTGACGAAGTACTTACGGCGCTGGCGTCAAAAACCACGCGCACTGGCGTACTCACACTTTGTGGTTTAAATATAGCATGGTGTGAAATGAAATATCCCCTTGAGTGCATAAAATCAGAACTAATCGACATATGTCTTTGCTGAATATAATCTTTGATCACGGCATGATATGCGTCCCGCAAAGAAGAATTACGAGCTAGTTGGTTTTCTAAATGTTTAAACCGTTGGCAAGCTAAATTGTAAGAATTTCCTAACAAACTAGGATCTTCTCGAAACGGAAGGGCAACAACATATCTCCCATCTACTCGCCGCTTTACAGAAGAACTGTAAAGTTTTTCACATTTGCGTTCATCGTTAGTTAAAAGGGAATCTGACGACACAGGGACATTTTCTAAGTCCCAAAGTTTTTGAATAAAGTGTTCCGTATGACTGTCAACTGTGGTTACTAAACCGTAATTATTATCTACAATACCACCTGGTCTAGGTGCCTTACCCATTACGACAAATCCAAACTGAGTCTGGATGGCTACGGGTGTATCCGCAGCCTGTATCAATTTTTCTCCCCCTAGTATAAAAGGGAAAAGTTTGGCACCTATCACTCCATCAATTTCATTAGGAACATAAAATTTTTCATCGGCTAATTGTAAATTTTGTAAATAATTTAACGACGACAAATTTACAGCGTTAGATGGAAGTTTATTAACTATATTATCCACGACTAGTGACTTTAACATAAACACGATGCGAGAATCAAAACGCGAGTAGATTTGTAAAGTTGTTTGAACCTCCTACAAAGGGCAACAGGAAGAAAGTTGACAGGACAGGGAGATTAGGAGCTTCGCGATATTCACTTTTAATTCCGGGTTTTGAATTACGATAATCGATAGTATTAGCGGTTGTAGCACACACGACGACAATTCTAATACAACTGCTTCACATCAACGAGTTGTCGAAGGTCGACAATTGCTATCAATTTTTCTGTTATTATATTAATAATGGCAGTTCCTCGACCATCAGTAAAGAATAATTAAATGATGTAACAACAAAAAAAATTCAATTAAATAAAAAATAACTTGCCCGACCAGTCATTATCTATTTTAACAAATTTCAGAAAATTTGGGAAAAGTGTCGCTAGCTAGCCGCATACTTCAAAAGAAAAAAAATAAATTGTAAGCATTGTGTTTCAGATAGTCCGGCTCTGGTCTACTCCTTAATAGACGTGTCTTTAACTAGAGGTAAATAAATCTAAATTACGCGCAAAGTGGGAAGAGTAAATAAGCGCATAAGGGCTGAATAGTGAAGCCGGCAAGCTGTGGATGTAGATACATTACAACATAATATCTAAATTAGTAGAGACAAAAAATCCGTTAAATAAGTGTTAAATAGGTTAAAGATAAGTACGTGCGAGGCGAGTTAAAACAGTGAAGGAAAAATAAAGAATAGAGTCGGATTTAATAAATGCTGTAAACTGAAGAAATAAAAGTTGGTACTAGAATAGAAAGTTAGAGCAGTAAAGAAGAGGGCTAACCATATATCCAGACGTAAACAAAAAAGAGAGACGCATTTAATAATATTTGTGAACGAAAGAAATATCCGGAAATATCTTTTGATACTAGAACTGGAAAAAGAAGATTGAGAGGAAAAAATAATAACAAGATGCGGGACATGTTGAACAAGAAATTAGATCAAATAAACGGAAGAGAGGAACGAATAGAAAGAAAAATAGATACGTTATATAAAGTTAAAAAAGAAAATGAGCAAATAAAAATAGATAACCAACAACTTAGAGCAAAAATAGAGCAACAGTAATTGAGAATGGAAAAACTAGAATGAAAATATAGAAGAAGATGATAAGATAAAAGTAAGTCGCAGATAAAAGAGAACGTAAAGACGGTACTAGGGGAAATGAATATACTAATAGTAATAGAGGAAGACGTGGTGGAGATAAGAAGAGTTGGAAAACAACAAAAAGGAATAAAAGCTAGACCAATTATAACTGAATTAAAGAATATGGCAACAGATGGAAGTATTGAAAGCAACAAACAAACTGAGAGGAACCAAAATATATTTAGTGACACGAAAGATGTAGATAAGAAAGTCTTTCACAAACTAATTTATTTTATATACGAAATGAACATGAAATACACTTAAAAGATAAAATGTTAACTAAAACAAACTAACATTGGTAATGTAAACTGAATACCGAATTTTTTGTGTTTCACTAAAGTTCTACTGACATTCCTTTTTTTTTCACCCGCCCCGCGTGTCTCCACACACGCCAAAGTTACCACTACATAGCCTCCCCAAATTTTTAAGTGTCTAGGAAACGACTTGGAAATTTGTCCTTCCGTCCACTTCTAATAGTATGGGTGGTGACTTGGTTTTGGAGATGTTGGCGTACGGTAGGTTCAACAAAAACTTCTTGTGGTAGATCGACTACTGTGTTGGTATCTGCAGACAATGGAATGAGTGATTCTGAATTTTCAATGAATGCAGGTTTGAGTCGATTAGTGCTCACATTAACTATTTATGGACAATTTGAAGAATTTCGGACCTCTTTTAATGATAGTACAGGGTCCTTCATATGGTTTTGTTAGAGATGTCTTGACTTTGTCGACACGGACAAATGCATGTGTTGCTGTAGGCAGATCTCCATGTACGAATGGCTGTAGGTCGATGTGATGTATTGGCTTGGTAGGTCGGAGTTGGTTCATCAATTCATTCAGTTTTTTTACAAATTCATCTTATGGTATTGATTCTGTTGGAGATATAAATTCTCCAGGAAGACGAAGAGTACATCCAAACGTTAACTCAGCTGTAGAAGCGTTTAAATCTTCTTTGTAGGCTGTTCATAACCCCAATAACACTAATGGTAGTTTTGATGATCAGATCAGATGATTCCTAGGCCATTAAGGCAGCCTTTAAGGTACGGTTTCGTTTGCTTGTGGATGATATTCGGTTGTATGGATGTGTTGTATTTCAAGTAACTTGTTAAGTTGGATGAAGAGTGATGATTCGAACTGGCGTCCTTGATCGGTTCTGATGCAAAACGGAATGCCGAAGCGTGAAATCCAGTTCGTGATTAGTGCGTGGGAAACTACCTCAGCTGTTTGATCAGGGATTAGCACTGCTTTCGGCCAAGGAGTATAGCGGTCAATTATGGTTAAACAGTATTGTTGGTTTTGGCACAATGGAAACTTTATGATGTCGATATTTATATGCTCGAATCGACAATCATGCAAGTCATATTGACCCAATAATGAATGATTGTGACGGATCACTTTTGATGATTGACAAGCGGTACATGACTTCACAAACTTCTTAACATCCTTGCTAATGTATGGCCAAACAAATCGTTGTCGCACAATCTTGTTTGTTGTTGGAATTCCAGGATGTGATAAACAATGCAGGGTCTCTGGAACAAAAGAGCGAATATTCTGCGTTGAGGTATCGGCCCAAATTTTTAAATTTGAGTCTGGAAGGTTGATTTGCTTGAGATCTAGCGCTGTGTGCGATTGTAACAAGGCTTGTAACTCAGGATCATTTTCTTGATGGGTAGCTCTTTCTTGGTTGATCACTTGATAAGTGTCTATTACAGAAATTCTTGACAGCATATCGGCGATAAAGTTCGAAGCGCCAGAAACATGTTGAATATCTGTCGAAAATTGACTGATAAAATTCAGCTGGCGACTGCGTCTTGTATTTTCTTTTCTATCTGCTATTGGCGTTTTCTTGGGTTGGAAGGAAAACACTAGAGATTTTTGATCGGTGTATATAGTGAAGTTTCGGCCTTTTAGCATATGGTGGAAATGTTGGTAAATTGCGGTTAATTCGCGATCATAAGCGGGCTTCGGTGAGAGCTTTGCTGTAGAAACCAAGTGGTTTTATTTGTCCGTCGACATGTTGATGCAGTACGGCACCTGCACAATAGTCAGAAGCATCGGTATGAAGTCATAGATCAGCGTCTCTGACCGGATATGGAAGACTGGCACATCTAGCTAGCTGGTGTTTACATTCATCGAATGTTTTGATTGTTTCATCATTCTATATGATAGGTGTTTTGTCATTTTTCTTGTTGTTATGGTTATGCGTGTGGTAAAAATCGTCTATAAAAGTTCAGCGATGCGAGGAAACTTTTTAATTCTTTGGCTGTTTTCGTCAAACCAACACGGGTGATGGCCTCGACCTTAGAAGATATCGGTTTGAATCCGTGTGGTGTAATCGTGTGTCCGAAAAAATTGATTTCAGATTTACCAAATTCACATTTTTCAATTTTTAAGACTAGGTTATTATCAGATAACAGTTTAAAGACAGTGCGAAGGTGTTTAGTAAGCTCATCTAGTGACGAGGAAGCGACAAGTATGTCGTCAATATAGACAAACACAAAATCGAGTCCAAAAAATATAGTATTTACCAGGCGTTGCATCGTTTGGGCAGCATTACATAGTCCGAAAGGCATGGTAACGTACTAGAAGAGTCCAAACGATGTAATTACTGCGGTTGTTTGTATGTCATCTGGGTTAATTGGAACTTGATGGAATGCACGTTTGAGGTCCATGGATGAAAATATAGTTTTTTTGTGTAGAAAATTTGCAACATCTGAGATGAAAAGCATTGGATACCTATCTTTTACGGTTTTTGTGTTTAAAAATCGGTAATCATCGCAGATTCGCCATGAACCATCTTTTTTTTTTGTGGCATGGATTGGGCTAGACTATGGTGACTTGGATGGCCAGACGATTCCTTTTTTCATCAAGTATTCGAACTCTACTTTGACTACAGACAGTTTCTCTGTGGATAGTTGACGCGCTTTAGCATACACTGGCCTTTTAAGTTGGTTTAAGTACGTTATCAATCGGGTTGGTGATATTTGGAAATTCGTCAATCAATGATGCGTATGGTTCGGGAG
Source organism: Aquatica leii (assembly GCA_035610365.1). Taxonomy (NCBI): domain Eukaryota; kingdom Metazoa; phylum Arthropoda; class Insecta; order Coleoptera; family Lampyridae; genus Aquatica; species Aquatica leii. Next base: position 17,852,243 of record CM069432.1, read on the forward strand.
GTCGCTGTTCTCTGATTGATAAAATAGAATGATTGATTACAGTACCATTGACCTCAAGTTGAATACATCCGTCGATAAGTTTTCAACCTTTGACGTCGACGAGTAAGTTGTGGTAATTAAGAAAATCTGCTCCTATAATTGCATCAGAAACATTGGCTACGATGAAGGTCCAGATGAATTCACGCCGTAGGTTAAGTGAAATACTTAGACGTTGTTTGCCATATGTATGGATTATTGAGCTGTTAGCAGCATACAATTTTCGCTGCGTGACTGTTGAACGATTGGTATTTGGAATCACGCTGAGTTGTGCGCCAGTGTCAATTATGAAGGTCCAACCACTAGTATTATCGTAGATTGATAAACGGTTTTCGCTAATTGAGGTACTGGTTGTATGCATAGTGATTTCGGCTGAGGTGTGTTCCGGGAACGATGTGGATTGCTGAATCACCAGTGTCAAATTAGACTGAATGTTGGCTGGTGATTCAGAGCTACTTAGGTTTTTGGATCCGTTTTGCGTGCTTTGATCCACTCGTTGTATAGTTTGCAGTTAGGGAAGCAACGCTTATTTTTATGTTGCCTCTTTCCGTACTTCATGTGGTAGCGACATTCTTGATAGGATGGCGTAGTATCACTTTGTGTCCTGCTGGCTGACCATACGACTCCGAACGACTTCGGTGGTAGCAGTTGTGGTTTCGGTTTGGTGAGCGATGGTAGTACTGAGTTTTTAGTTTTTCCAGTTCCCTCGTCAGATCATCAAGTTTTGACATTACCGAATTGTTATTGGATATTGCATTGATATTGGTATCAGTTGACTCTAGATTTTCGCAAATCTTGTCTGCTTGTTTGGCGAGTTGTTCGAGACTCATTGTTGGAGTATTAGGAGTCGACAGTTGTGTAACCAGCAAGGTACGTGTGATGCGCGAAAGTCTATCAAGAAAAATATTGCGGAAGATATCATTTTCCGTCTTCGCTTTAGATTTCTCATTTCAGCAAGCATAACTGATGGTTTACGGTTATTTAATTTTTTTTTTTTAATAAATAACAAATATGAATGGAGAAAAGTACAACTTGAAACAAATAAGAGAAATGGAAATAGACAAAACACAAAGCACAAAAAAAAGAACAACTAGCCAAAAATCCCCAGAGAATGAGGAAGGAAACAAGTGGAGAGGAAAATCTAAAAAAAGCACGGAAATGCAAGAGTCAAAAAACTTACTATGCGAAGTAAAGGAATTCACATAAAAACGACAAAAGCAATGAACAAGGAAAAACAAATATAAATGTAAATAGTGTAAATAAAAGGAAAAATAACTAGAAAATGCAGGTAAAAACGCATTAAAAATAATAAAAACAAAACTAAAAATAAAAATAAGAAATATAATTAAAATCAGTACGTAGAACGTAAAAACAAGCAATGGAACTTGGAAAATATAATATAAAAAGAGTAGCGTTACAAGGAAGTGAAAGGATAGACAAAAATAAATATACATTGTTATAATCGAGAAGAGAGAAGCAAGGACTATATGGCGTAGGATTCATATTAATAGAGAAGCTAAAAGATAACGTAATAGATTTTAAATTAATAACCGAGAGAAAGGCCTACCTGAAAATAGAATCCAAACCTTCTAACATATCATTATTAAATGTGTATGCGGTAACAGCAGTAGTAGATGAAAAAAAAGAGAAGTTGTAAGAAAACATAGAGGAAATAATCGAATTAATACCAAAGGAAGATTATAATAATGGTATTAGGATATTCTAATGCACAGATAAAAAAAGAAGAAAAGAAGAAAACATAGAAGAGCAATGGGCAAGAATAAAAGAATGTATAAATAAGGTCACTGAAGATCAAATAAGACTAAAATAGAAACAAGAGTCAGATGGATTAACAACAGAAGAGAAGAAGATCAAGTTGAGTATGTAAGGTTAAGGAAGGAAGAGAATAAACGATCAAAACAAAAATGCAAACGTAAGAGTAATGGAATTAAAGATAAAAATCGAGCACTGGCTGAAAACGATGAGCAATACATGGAGACGTAGATGAAATACTTTAAGGGATTACTGATACAAACAGAAACGGATGAGACTGAAGAGGAAGAAATAAAAACAACAAAGTAAACACCATGGAAAGAAGAGATAATAGAAATTATTAATAAAATTCAAAACGGTAAAACCCCAAGGAGGGATGGAAAAACTCAGCGCTCATAAAGTACGATAGAGGAGAATTACATGCAAAAAATTCAGAATGATGGAAAGAATATGGAAAGAGAAAAGGATGCCGGTAAAAAGTGAATCTGGACAAATGATTACAATACACAAAAAAGGGGACCAACAACAATGTAAAAACTACACAAGACTGACATTACTCAATACCACATACAAAATCATGCCAGGAGATTAATGAATACCGCAGTGAAATTAATAGGACAACATCGACGTGGTTTTATTAAAGAAAGATCAACGACAGACGCGATACATATAATAAGCCAGATAATAGAAAAAGCACATAAGTGTCAAAATGAAATCGAACTCTTCTTTATAGATTTTAAACAAGCCGTGGACACAATCCAATAAACGAGTTAATAAAAGAATTAAAAGAAAAGAGAAAAGCCCCAAAATAAGAAGGCCGGTAAAAATGACAATGGAAAAAACTAAAATAAGTGTGAAAACTCAAAAAGGTGAAACAGGAGAAATCGAAACTTTGCATTGGAACACTCAGAAAAATAAACAAGAACACAGTAAGAACATATGGAAGCCAAATTATAGCATACGCGAATGACGTAGTATTGGTGGCAAAAAATCGTGCAATGATGAAAAAATCTTAAAAAAAAAGTAATGCAGGAAGGAGAAAAAATGGGGTTGAGAATTAATATGGAAAAAACAAAAATAACGAAAATAGGTAACCAAGCACAAAAAAAAACCAAAACATCATAATGAAAGGGCTAGAAATCGAAATTGTAAATAAATTTAAATACTTAGGGGTTATGATTGCAAGTGATGGAAATAGAGATATAGAAATAAAAGATAGAATAATGACAGGTAATAAAGCATACCAAGCAAATAAAAAAATGCTAAGGAATAAAATGCTTGGGAAGAAAACAAAAATCAACATATATAAAACAATAATTATACCAAATATACTGTATGGGACAGAAACAATAACAATGACAAAGAAACAGGAAGAAAAGTTTAGACTATTGGAAATTAATTTAATTTGAATAGCAATATTAGGAACTGTACGAGTAGCAGAAAATTAATACAGAAGCAGGATGACCGAAATAAAACGAGAAATAGAAGAGGATATATTAAAGAAAATAAAACAACAAAGGGCGAGATGGTTGGGACACGTATGAAGAGTTGGCAAAGACAAAATAATATTTTCGATGTTAGAATGGAATCCAGGCAGAAAGAGAAGACAGAGAAGACCAAAGTCAACATAGATAAAAGAAGTAACGAAAGACATTAGAAGAGCTGGAATTAATGAGTGGAAGTCTAAAGTAATAGATAGAAAAAAAGTGGAACAAAATATGTAAGAAAATAGAGTAGTAGAAGAGTACCAACCGAAAGTTTACAATTATTGTCTGTGATCTATACCTCTTTAACTCTGCCTATGACAGAACTGGGAGGATTGAGTAGCTCAGTGACGTCATAGCCGGTTCCAAGCCCGGATAAAAGAGGAGGGTTTCAAGTGAGGCTAGCGACCTGGTTGGGAAAAAAAACAAATGCTCCTAGAACCAATAGCTTGGCCTCGGAACTGACTGGATTTAATAATGACAACACGGCGAGAACAAGGAATAAGCGAATAAGGAAACCAACTATACTTAGAATTGGATGCTGGAATGTTACATCCTTTAACAATAAAGACCAAGAAATCATACTTGAAATTAAAAGACACAAATTAGACATATGTACATCCTCCGAGACAAAAAAAAGGGCTAAAGAAACAGCAAATATGGAAACCACATTCTAATATACAGCGGCAAGCATAAACATGAAAGAGCAACATCAGGGGTTGGCATATTGATACATGAAAGAGATGAAAACCAAATCAGCAATACAAGATACATTAGTGACAGAATACTCCAGATGACAATCGAATTACAAAAATTAAGACTAACGTATATAATAAGTATCTATGCACCCGATACTTGCAAACCACAGGCGGAGATAGAATTATTTTACTAGACCTTACCAACAGTCTTAGACAATATACCGAATGAAGATGAAACAATAATCTTAGGGGATTTTAATGCAAGAGTAGGCGATGAAATTATACCTGGTATCAAAAACCGATTTAACGAAGAAATAATTAATGAGAGTGGCGTACAAATGATACAACTCTGCATACAAGTTGAACTAAGAATTAATAATATTTTCTATCCACATAAACCACAACATAATTACACCTTCGAAAACACACGAGGACAAAGATCAACAATAGACTACGTAATCACAAATAAAAATATTCACCCGAAAAGGATTCAGGATACTAACATTAGAATCTCTTCCGAGTTTGGACCGTGTCATATTTGCAACCGAAGCTGCCAACGTTTCGCCCACTTTCGTAACGGGCTTTATCAGGGCGTGAGATAAATCGCAAAACTCAAACAAGCAATTGAAATCTAACTAAGAACTTCTCAAAAGTTAGTTTATCTACTTGTGAAACAAGCCATAACCTAAACTCTGAAAAGGTAAGAAAGAAAACGATAACCTGAAAAAGTAAACAAAAATCTAACAAAGAACCACTACCGAGGTAGGTAATCAACTTGTGAACCAAGCCAGATTCTAAACTCCGTAGAAGTGACTTAAGAAGAAATAGTATCCGTATTTAAAGGAAAAGGATCGTCACGGATGGTTGAGCTCGACCCTGATTGGGTTACGGTTGCTAGGGGGCGTGCTTTTGAAAAAATGACTAATAACCGGGAACCAAAGAGGGGATAGTTCGAAACCATGATCGCGATTGAAGTCATTAGGGTGTTTGATGATTTCTATGCTTTCTCGGAATTTCCTGTTAAGAATGGGGATTTGGCAACCAACGTAACATTATCAGAATCTATCTTGTGACCTGTAGTAAAATGATGTTCAGCGACCGCAGACTTGGAAGTATACCTTTTCCTTATACCGATCGTGTTCTGAAATGCGAGTAATGACGGAACGACCGGTTTCACCAATGTAGACTAAACCACAAGAACAGGGAATTTGGTATACACCTTGAGATGAAAGTGTAGGAAATTTGTCTTTGGGAGAAGGAAGAATCTGAGAGATTTTGCCTGTCGAGTTGAATATCGGTTTAATACCATTCTTACGAAGGAGTTTCCTTATTTGATCTGTAACCTTGTGAATGTAGGGTAAAAAGGCCAATTTCGGGTTGGATTCGGGAGTAGAAATGTCCCAGTACGTGGATGTAAACGACGATTAATAACTCTATGAATATCTCGATTTACATAACCATTGTTCACTAAGGTTGGGTGGGTTTGCGATAAACAGAATGGCCCAGACGTCCGTCGGGCTTACGAGTCACAAGAACGTCAAGAAATGGAAGAGAACCCAATCAGGGTCGAGCACAACCATCCGTGACGATCCTTTTCCTTTAAGTACGGAGACTATTTCTTCTGAAGTCACTTCTACGGAGTTTAGAATCTGGCTTGGTTCACAAGTTGATTACCTAACTCGGTAGTGGTTCTTTGTTAGATTTTCGTTTGCTTTTTCAGGTTATCGTTTTCTTTCTTACCTTTTCAGAGTTTAGGTTATGGCTTGTTTCACAAGTGGATAACCTAACTTTTGAGAAGTTCTTAGTTAGATTTCGATTGCTTGTTTGAGTTTTGCGATTTATCCCCCTTACGAAAGTGGGCGAAACGTTGGCAGCTTCGGTGGCAAATATGACACGGTCCAAATCCGGAAGACATTCTAATGTTAGTATAGATTCCGGCCGTGGAAGCCTTTGCTATTATAGGATTCAGGATGTTAGATCGCTAGCCTCAGCAAATGCAGGAAGAAACCACCATCTTGTAATGACAAAAATGCGAACAATCATGCAAAGATTTCATAACAAACTCATCGAGGAAATCCCTATCAAACGACTCGACGTTCAAAAAAATTTCAAAAAAATTATAGCATGCTAGGAAGTGAATACAAACGTGTACATATCACTTCAAAATGGTTTTATGACAACATAACCTTAAAAAAATATGTAAACATTCCTTCATCATTCCTTATAGGACAGTCGTGTGGTGACCAGAAGTAATAAAAACGGCCCTATAGTAAAATACGTGAAAAACCACGCAGGTTCCCGTTGCAAGAAGCTATTAAATATTAGGTTTAAACGCGTTCACGTTCTGTTTTCTTTGGTTTTTGTGTATTAATCACGCCGGAGAAATTTACTTTTTTTATTCCGGATTTGATTACAGAGTTTGATGCAAATTAGCAATTATATATTAAGTTATACAATTGTTACGTGCATAAATTTAAATAATGCACTACCCTGTTCATTGATTTAATTAAAATTACTTTTCTATTTCTCGACGCCATCTATCGGGTTCGTTGGTCCCTTCGTATGGAAAAGACGATGGACTGTCATTCTGACTTTAACATCGTTCACGATATAACATATGTCTGCGTGAATTAAAAATCGTTTTCTTAAAACATCCACGTGTTGTGACACAATTGGTAATAAAAGTATTCTTATTTAACTAATTTAATTCACGCAGGGTAAGTGGCTTTTATTCTATTTTTTATTAAAGGTAATTTTTATGTCTTTTCGTTAGCGCCATGTGCTTCCTCCTAAGTATGGGTGTTCTTGTCTTAGTTTAAAATCTACAAGGAAAAATTATAATCGGAAACTGTAGACTTAAGAACGCTTCGATACAAGGGCAGAATTTCTATGCGGAGGCAATTAATACCGTTAATTAATATCATCTTGTTCGGGAGAGCCTAAGTACCGGACACGATTGAATTTCTCTTCATAGGCAATAAATTAATACCATCGTAGACGAAAAGACATTGTAACAGCATACGATAAGTTTTGGTTCTATTACTATCTTTTAAATGTTTCTTTTACCTGTTGTAGTTTGTGAGTCGCCAGGTAGACACGATTATTTTCAGGAAGTTTGATTACAGGAAGCCAGTAAGAAAACGTTTTCTAAAGGTACACCTGAATCTTGGTAAGTCAATTTTTGATTTTAATTATTGTGAGGAAACGTTCGACTTGATTTGCTTCTTATTATTGTTGCTCAATTAGTTAAAGTAAATTACTATCGCATGCTGATTACGTCAACTGTCAATTATTACTATTATTAATATAATTTACTGACGATGATTTTTTATATGTTCAGATGGTTACGCTTTTGCTTTAAGTGTGGTGTAAGTTGCCGATACTTCTGTTATTTTACTACTACATATATTTGTACTCGGACTAAAATTATTCATTGTTATCCTATCCAATTATCTTGTAATTGTTATTGATTCAAATTTTAATCTATTTATTCTTCTAGAGTAATTAAAATGCAATTGTTGTTAACGATTTGGTTTCTTTCTGCGTTCCCTCTAACTTTATGAACCTAAAACGTCGTTACAAGCTTGGACCGTCTGTCTTGATCGAGGCAGAAGTGTTAATTATAAAAGATCTGGCGCCCTTAATTATTATTCACTTGAACCTCACCTATCTCCGATTATGTGAGTTTGCCGTGCAAGGCAAATAAACTGTATTAATTGTGACAAATATTACATAGGTCAAACTAAACAAAAATTAAAAGATAGAATAAAAAATTACGAATATGATTGTCGGAAAAACTTGAACAATACAGGCTTGTCAACCCATCATAAATTAATGTCACATAATTTCGACTTAAATAATCCTGTGATATTAGATTTAGAAAGTAATCTGAACGAAAGATTCATTTCTGAAACGATATGGATTAATAAACTCAACAACAATGTAAATTTTAAAACAGATTCACAAAATCTAAGTATCATATTTACATATCTGATATGTAAAATAAAATACAAATATGATCCGACTGAAATCCACAATTAAACAATAATTTATGTCAGTAAATTTAAGTCAGTGTTAATACATATTATTGAATGCAACTATTTATTTATTAAAAACAGATTTAGTATCACAAACATATAATCATATCTTTATACATTTATAGACACATTTATACTGAAACGTTCAAGAAGTTACCCGCAAATTCAAGAGCCTTCTCGAAGTTGTTATCTATCTTCTAGAAGATATACCGAAAGATAAGGAACACTCGAGAAGGATTTTCAAATCTGTATAAATACCAAAGAAACAAATCGTAGGTCAGTTATTGCCGTAATACGAAAACAGCAGTGTTAAGAAGATTATTCAAGTCTAAATAAATAAATAAGTCGTTAACGCGTGTTATAAATAAATCTACGAAGTACGTGACTTTAGTGTAAACAAGTGTGTGAAGCTATAGCGGACTTTATCTTATCTTCGTGTAAGTGATAGTGTTATACAACGGTTATACATAAATTAGTGTTTTCATTAAATATTATTAGATTTATTTAGTTTGGTTAATTTAAAAGTGTACATATTTCTAGTATACGTAAAAATATTTTTAGTAGTTTAAATAAATTAACAGTTAATAATAAAATTCGCTACAATACATTCCGTTTGTTACACCATAAAAATTGTAAATTTAAATTTTAATTAATGATTGATTAATTTGATGTAATTACATATGGAGTTTTTTAAGTATTTTAATTGTATTTAAATGTTAAGACAAGCACAACCGATAATTTAGTGGTAAGTTATACATTGTATATTTTAAGTTTTAATGCATGTAAATGTACGGGTATAGACAACTACGGTTGTTTAATTAAATAAAAAAATCCACACCTAATATCGAAGGCTCTAAGAAGAGAAAAAAAGGAATTGAATTTATTTATCACTGTAATAATATACCGTCCGCGGATAAAAACATTAGTCATTTGATAAAACACTTTTGTCTTGAAGGCTCCAAATATTTAAGGAACGCTTTAATATGAAAAGAAAAATAGTTAACAAATATAACACAACAACAATGTTTTAATAATAAAAACAGATCAACAAGAATTATTAAAAGTGCAAATGAAAATAAAAATTTTAAAACAATCAAATATTTCTAAATTACTTAACAACTTTTTTTTAAACTAAATTCGTGAATTTATATACGTTGATAATAGAAACATTGTGCATTGTCGTTACTCAAAATTATAAAAGAATTTAATATTTTGAAAATGTAAATCATACAAATACAATTTGTGGTAAGTAATATCTTAAAAGCTTCGATAATAAAGTTTATAAAAATTTTAAATCCCCCTCCCCCTAACGCATATCTCAGATTAAGACGCTATTTTCATTTCATCTACTACGTCTAAAATATTTCCACATTAAATAGAAAGCAAGTGTTTGTTCACTGCTTCGTTTTAGCAGAACGATTTCTTATTAACCTTATTTCAATAGAAATTTGTTATTAAAACGAAATTTATAAAATTCCATAATAAATATGTGAAAATAAGATAATTTTAAAAAAATAGCAAAAGGTTTTACTTCGTGTTGCAAAGTGTAATCCTTTGTAATATTACCTTCCGTATACCTTTAAACGAGTATTACTGAGCTTTCCATTTATTTTTAAATTAAAGTTTGTTTTTATCAAAGTTCTCTTTAGACGTTTCTACTTTGTCTTTTTTTAACTCTACTACAACGGTATAATAATGAGTAAATGCGTACAAAAATTGTAACAGTATTACAATTTCTTCAAAGAAACATTTCATTTGTGTTATAACAGCCTTTATGAAAGGTAAGTTTCTTGAACTTAAAAGACAACGGTGCTGTCACATTCTATATTAAAATGCTTTGAGTGATTACAGCAGTGGCCGTCCCTATGATTTTCCTTATCTTGAAATGAACCATCCAAATAGTTGAAAGAAAAGTCCGGATATTACAAGCCACTGCTTAAATATTTTCCTTTCGTGTTCGCTGAAATTGAATACATAAATCTATAGACTAAATTTTTCTTTTATATTTATTTTGTTATTGATATAAACTATACTACACGCAAATTTTATGAACCACTCCAAGTTTATTTTAATAATAATCGTTAAGATATTAAACATTCCTTCACAAAAGAAAACCATCAAAAAATAATATTTGCTTGAACGTGATGAAAATAAATAAAAATGGTAGAAGTTATATTACTACGTACTTCTATATTGCAACTGTGCAACTTGTGTTATTTTTATCATTATGTTCAAAGGAAACATTGTTTAATAATAATATCTTGTACTTTTTTATACAAAGTAACTTTTTTTTAAAGATAAAAAACGCATTGGAAATAAACGTGATGCCTATTATAGTAGATAGTAAAAAGCGAGGTTACAAATATTTTTTAATTTATTTAAATATAATACTTATTTGTATCACTAGTCCAGAAAGTGCTATTTTGCGAGTATAAGCATATTTGTAGGCCGAGGTGTAGCAGAGACCTACAAACAGCGAATACTCGCAAAATACTTTTAGGACGTGTGATACACAACATTTTTTGTGCTGACCTTTATAGTATAAACTAAGCAGTTATTTAAGTATTGATTTTTAATAAAATTTATTAAAATATGTTGATAAAATGGAAACCTGTAATGACGAAATACAAAATTTGTATTTTTGAAATTACTTTGACAAATACATAATATTATTACAATTTAATTTATATAAAAATAAAACAATAAATTGTTGTTTTTAGCAATTGTAAGATATAAGCAGATCTGTTATATTTGTTTAACAAAATTTTGTTAGCGTTCATGGCCGTAGCCAGGAATTTACTTTGGGGGGGGGGGTCAAACTCTGGACCAAAGGAATAATAACTTTTTAAAATATTTATATGTTTATTATACAAGGTACAAAATTTAAATGTCGTGGCTGAGAGATGAAGCGCTGGGCAACGATCTCTGGATTAATTTGAATATTGCGATGAACGCTGATTAAGGCCAGTTCAGTGAGTCGCGACTGTCCCATGCTGTTCCTTAAATAAGTTTTTAGGCGACGCAACGAGGAAAAGGTACGTTCTGGTGTTGCCGTCGACACAGGTAGCGTCACAAGGATTGTAAAGAGCTTATGAATCATGGGAAACATCATTATGTCGCAGTTGTCCAAACCTTCTAGGGGTGTAGTGGGCAATTGAGCTGCATCAATTTTTGACCACTTCGCTCGCCAAACCATAAACTCCCCTTCAAAATTTGTTGCGTCACAGAGAAGTGGGCTGTAAAATTTTACTGCCTCCTGTAACTTGTTAGCGCTCACGCCAAATTTTTGCGGCATTAACAATGATAGCGATCCTATTATTGATTTGTGATTGACAAACCGTTCAGTTAAATGAGTAATCATATGGTCGTCTATCGGAAGAAATGCAACAATTCTATAATATTCTTCGGGAGTTTCAGCCGCTGCATTGTCCCGATGTTGTTGGCGCCCTACTCGTCGCGGCATTGTCATCTTGAAATCTTCCCCGTTCAGTTGTTTTCCTTGTTCCTCACCCTGTTTAAATAGTAATGAGAAATGTGTCTTTGCTTCTTAACTTATCACAGTCAGGACAGTTATTACGTCGTCGACGTGATCACATGCAGTTCCGAGATCACAACCGACACCTTGCAAATATTTGCAAAGATTAATTGTTATAGGTCTCCTTATTTCCCGTATCCTTTAACTTCTCTAAAGCATGGGCTATAGGCAAAAGGATTTCATGAAAACGCATCACACTATCGTGTCTCTGGACCCATCGGGTTTCGCACATTGATATTAACGTTTTGTGCTTAGAATTTGGCATGTGATTTGTAATAGCTTCTATTACCGCAGTGCGTAGTGCAGATGAGCGAAAAAATTTTTCGACTGACTTAATGGTTCCTAAACAATTGGAGAGGCTCCGTATTTTGCACGTATCCGCAATTGCCAGATTAAGTGAATGGGCACTACAGTGCACGTATAGTGCTAGTGGAAATTTTGTTCTCATTACTGCTTGAGTACCGATGAAACATCCACTCATCGCTGATGCACCATCATAGCCTTGGCCAATTAATCCTTCAGTCTATATCCTATTCATTTCCAACCGTTTAATTATACATGACGCAATACCTTTTCCAGTAAGATCATAAATAGGGAAAAATTCTAAAAAGTCTTCTCGCAAAACTTTGCTGTTGTAATGCCTTTTTTTATGTCTATCGTAACTTTTAGAATGTTAAAATAGTCTAGTTAGTTTTATAAGTCTGTGGTTTAAGGTAGTGTAAGTGTTGTGTAAAAGTGAAAGAAACCGAGAGTGTCCTTTTGCCCGGGTCAGAGGCTGGACGACCATAATTAAGAGGTTAGCGGTGCGGGCCAACCCAGGAAGTATTGGGGCGATACCTTCGGTGTCACTTTATAAGTAAATTTAATAAACGTTTAAACTTGGTGCATACCGACGAATAAATAATTAGTGCCGGCAAACATAATACCGTTACCAAAGCTTTGGTTCTAATAAATTTTGGTGAATAAATTAAGCAAGCCAATCCGTGTAATTGGACCTACAGTGAACGGTACGAGTGACGGTTCAGTTATGGTGCGTACTATGACAAATTAACTTTGGAGGGCTACGGTGTTACAATTACACCTAAATCAGTCGACACCAGCAAAGGTTGGACTTTTTCTTATGTTATTGCGATCATTTTATTATATTCGTAGTTATATAGATCGAGTTAGTGAGCGTAGTGCATGATATTTTTTAAGTTTGTTTACTAATGTTTTGAAATCAGTTTCAGTCAATATATATACATTTTGCATTGTAATTTTTATTATTAAGAATACAATCAATATCTACCCACAAACCCCTAGAGAGAAAAGAGCATTTATCTCATGTGAAGCCGCGGATCAGATTAATTTCCAAAGAATTACAAAGTAGCACGCGTGAAGCGCGAGAAGGTGTTACAACATGTCGCCCAACGTCCGGCACGATACGCTTTAATTATTAAAACATTAAATAATTTGTGTTTTTTGTTGTTTGAAAAGGCAGTTATTTCATCATTTATATAATTTTATAATTGCATAAAACTTTTTGTTGATTGTTTGCTTGCACTTCAGGGTTGAAAACATCTGTTTTAAATTTTAAGAATGCATGTGTTCGTGGGAAGTACTAACGTTTCACTTTTAACTTTGTTCTGCCGCTTTGCTCAAAATTATTTTAACACGGTTGATTTCGTTTTGAAAAGCATTGAATATTAGGAATAAAGCAACGTTACTTTGGTTAAGAAAATATCAAATTACAATTTATTGCCTTGCTAGCTTTGTATTATAACACATACATTTTTTTTATGTATTTACGATCTGGTAAATTTTATAATACGTCAATTAAACTAATTAAAACAATGGCAACTGAACAAATTATTGACGGTGATAAGGCTGTCGAGCATCAAGAAGAGCAAATTGATGTAACCAATCTTATAAAAATGTTAAGTATCCAAATGGCGAATGAAGGAACGCAAATACAAGCACAAATTAAGGAGCTAGAAAATAACCTTACAAAGAAAATTGAAAAAAGCGAAGTAGAACAAGAAAAAAAATTAATAAAAACCGAATTTAAAATAAAACAAGAATTTGAAAATCGAATTCAACCGATGGAAAATAAAGTTCAGTTATTAGAAACTGACATTGATACAATTAGAATAGAATGCAGCGCTGACAAAAATTCAGTTAAAACAAATATAAGTCAAGTAATCGATGAAGTTGATCGATTAAACAATGATGTGTCATTTCTAAATAAAGAAATAAGACAATTGAATATAGAAAGAAATAAAACTAAAGAATTAATTGCAAAACCTAATTTATTACTTCAAGTTACTGACGATAAACCGAAATTTGATGGAAATAAAAAAGGTTTACATCCTATAAAATTTATAAAAAAGTTAGAAAATTATATCGAAAATTTTAGAATTGAAGGAATACATCAAGTGCACACAGCAGTGGAATGTCTTGAAGCTGACGTCAGAATTTGGACCGAAATGCACATGAATGAATGGTCTACTACAATACAAGAAAAAAATCGCGCGTCGATTTATGAACCTAGAACCTACGATCGCAGGTTAGGAAGCTATACTCATCATGTTTGGCATTGGGTAGGAAAAACGCAACATCTTTAGCCTCAAATACCAGAAGATATTTTAGTAAACGCTTTGACAACTCATTTTCCATACGAAGTTGAAACCACTCTTATTTCTGCTCAAATAAAAACGATTAACCAATTACTACAAGTGTTAAACCGATTAGAAATGCGACAAAGCAGAAGAAAAAGACCGAATCAAAACCACGAGCATCAAGTGAGACCATATGATAGACGTAATAGGTATCAAAGTGAAACAAGAGATTCCGGAAGAAATCGCCACGCTATAAACCATGTAAATTATGTGTCAGGAGAAGGTCGCGATAGTGTAATTATTACAATCATATAAATAAAGAAAGTGTAAGAAGTCCAGCGTCAGACAAGCGTCCGGAAAACTAAAGATCCCTCGGCAGAATTCTCCGACTGTCGTCAGGAGGGACATGGAGGAACAACAACGAAATGTAAATTTTGTGAAATCGTTTTTTCAAAAAGTTAAATGTGACATAAACGCAATAGATAAAGACAATTGTAATTCAATGATTTCCGATAACGAATTAAATGAAAAAGGACACAATTACGTACCTCAAGTGAAAGTGAATTTGGGGGGTAGTGAACAGACAGTATTAATAGACACTGGTAGTGCGGTTAGTGTAATTTCAGAAACTTTGTTTGAGACGTTGTACGGGTTAAATCCAAATATTCCTATTTTGCCTACTGTAGGTATTTCGATACAAGGAGTGACCGGAAAAATCTGTAAAGTTAGGAAGCAAGTTTTAATACAAGCTCAAATAAAAAATACAAATTTTCCCATAGTATTCTTAGTAGCTAATTATTTAAATATTTCTTGTATTATTGGCATGGATTGGATGATTTCCACGGGAGCAGTGATTGGCATTAACAAAAAAGAAATAAAATTTAGAATTAACAATGAAGAAACCGTGTCACAACTTGTAGAAAAGACACAAGCAATTAAATAGTCAGCTGAATTAAAGGTAGAAGGCAATGGCGAATATGGACAAAACCTTGAAAAGTTTTACGTAAATCCAGTAGAATCTCAACACCAAAGAACTTTGTCAAATAGTAACACCGCAAAAAATGAAAACCCTTATCAAAATTACAGTTGTTCAGAATGTCTCGCTGTTTTACCTTTTAAAGCAGCATTTGTAAAGCATACAGAAAGGCACAAAATGCAAACTATGTGTAATTCTGTAAATATCACAACTCAAGAAGACGTAGTAAACGAAATAGAAGAAATCTATAAACACGTTTCTGATGATAAACCAGGGAAATGTACAGTTTATGAATGTACATTAGATGTTTCCGATAAAACACCATTTGTCAAAAAATTCTATCCTATTCCGCATTCTAAAAGGAACGACGTTGAAAAAGAAATACCACGCATGTTAGACTGGGGGGTAATTGAACGCTCAAGTTCTCCGTTTTCAAATCCTGTAGTAATCGTTTCTAAGAAAAATGGTTCAATACGCATATGTTTAGATGCACGACGTTTAAATAAAGTTATAGTCCACGACAGGGAATCACCACCCGCAATAGAAAATTTATTACAAAAATTTGATGGAGTGAAGTTCTTGTCATCGCTTGACTTGACTAGCGGATACTGGCAAGTACCATTAAGCGATAAATCAAGAAAGTACACAGCATTTTTGATTAATGGAAAGAGTTATCAATTTCGAGTATTACCGTTCGGACTTAATGTATCCGTAGATGTATTTAACAAATGTTTAGAAAAAGTTTTAGGACCGGAAGTGATGGAATTTGCTACAATTTACGTTGATGATATACTTATTGCATCCAAGAGCATTGAGGAACACAAGCAGCAACTAAATTTAGTCCTTCGCCGGTTACAGATGTCAGGAATGACCGTAAATCTGCATAAATCGGATTTTTTTAAGAATCACATTAAGTTTCTTGGGCATATAATTAGTCCTTTAGGAATTGAAGTAGATCCAAATAAAATTGAAACAATACAACAATTTCATTCGCCACGAAACAAAAAAGAATTACAGTCATTTTTAGGATTTTGCAATTTTTACAGAAAATTTGTAAACAACCACGCAGCATCAGTTAGTAAATTGGCATGTTTACTAAATGGTAAAGCAAAATGGAAATGGGAACCTCATCATCAAAATGCATTTGAAGAAATTAAACACAACTTTACTAAAGCTATAAGTTTAGCACACCCGAATTTTAAAGAACCGTTTTGGATATCAACAGATGCTTCAACACAAGCTTTAGGAGCACATCTTTTTCAAATTATTGATGGACAAGTTAAAACGATAGCATTTGCCAGCCGTAGTTTATTAAGTGCCGAAAAATGTTACATGATTACAGAATTAGAACTATTGGCAATTGTGTTTGCGTGTAAACGATTTAGGACCTACATTTTAGGATACGAAACATTTATTCTTACCGATCATAAAGCATTAGA
Organism: Aquatica leii; assembly: GCA_035610365.1. Lineage (NCBI taxonomy): Eukaryota > Metazoa > Arthropoda > Insecta > Coleoptera > Lampyridae > Aquatica > Aquatica leii. The sequence continues at coordinate 17,868,818 of CM069432.1, forward strand.
ATTTTTATTTAATTGTAAAGCATTAAGTGCGCGTCTCATGAGGTGGTGTATGTTTTTGCAAGAATATCAGTTAAACATTAGATATTGCAAAGGAAAAGAAAACACGGTAGCAGATTTTTTGTCAAGATATGATTACGATGGAGATAAAAGACAACGACCATTAGTAATAGGAAAAGTGGAAGATATATCAACAAAAAAAATTAAAAACTATCTTAAAAACATGCCTAAAATACAAAATAAAGACAAGCAGTTGAAGTGGATAATAAATGAATTACAAGCTAATACGCAAGGAAAATGTGATGAGCTAAGAAAAAGTTATCTTATTCATGAAGAGGTACTATTTAAAAGAAACAAGAAAGGTGACGATTGGTGGAGAATATGCATACCAAAACAAATAGAGACTGAGCTCATATGGGAATATCACCAATTATATGGCCATTTTGGTGCAAAGAAATGTACATCCTTGTTACAAGAGACATGTTACATTCCTAACTTAGGAAAAAAAGTTCAAAAAGTACTAACGACCTGTGATTTGTGTCAAAAAACAAAAGTTTCCAATAAAAACTTACAAGGATCAATGAAAAATGTTATAGCAAACGAGCCGTTAGAGTTAGTATCTGTCGATTTATTTGGTCCGTTGCCATTAGGTCGAGGGGGAGTATCACATATATTTGTTCTTAGAGATGTATTTACAAAATATGTTCGATTGTATGCGATTAAAAAAGCTAACGCAAAAATATTAGTAAAACGATTACTAAATGATTTTATTTTAACGGTAGGGAAACCTAAGACTATTCTGTCGGATCACGGTACGCAATTTACTAGTAATGTTTGGGTAAATGCATTAGACAATAATGATATAAAACTGAGATACTCTTCGGTATATCATCCTCAATCAAACCCAGTAGAAAGGATAATGAGAGAACTAGCACGTCTTTTTAAAGCATATTGTCACGAAAAACACAGTAGTTGGCCATTATATATTGAACGAATAGAGAATTGGTTAAATATAGTACAGAATGAAACAACAGGTTTCACTCCTTACGAGTTAATGAAAGGGGAACGGCCAAAATACCTGATTGAAAAATTGTTAAATATGCCAAAACGAAAAGAAATAGAAATAGATGTTAAGGTTAGGTTAGCTAGAAAACAGTTTAATACAAAGGCAGTAGAAAGAAAAAATAGACATGATAGATTAGGAAAACCAATTAAATACAATCAAGGTGATTTAGTCTTAGTCAAAACTCATTATCAGTCTTCGGCTATAGACAAGACGATAAAAAAGTTTTTTCATTTATACGAAGGACCATACAGAGTTTCAAGTGAAATTGGAACTAACGCCTATGTGTTAGTTGATGTACATAACGGTGACTACAAAACAACACAAAATGTAATAAATTTGAAAAAATATATTGGTTTGAATGAGCTTTCAAATAAGTTAAATAATGTTGAAATATTGCCTGAAAGAACCGGCCCGAATATTTAACAAAATTTTGACTCGCATAGTGATGAATGGCTATAGTCTCAAAATTTTGGGGGGTAACTGTAATGCCTTTTTTTATGTCTATCGTAACTTTTAGAATGTTAAAATAGTCTAGTTAGTTTTATAAGTCTGTGGTTTAAGGTAGTGTAAGTGTTGTGTAAAAGTGAAAGAAACCGAGAGTGTCCTTTTGTCCGGGTCAAAGGCTGGACGACCATAATTAAGAGGTTAGCGGTGCGGGCCAACCCAGGAAGTATTGGGGCGATACCTTCGGTGTCACTTTATAAGTAAATTTAATAAACGTTTAAACTTGGTGCATACCGACGAATAAATAATTAGTGCCGGCAAACATAATACCGTTACCAAAGCTTTGGTTCTAATAAATTTTGGTGAATAAATTAAGCAAGCCAATCCGTGTAATTGGACCTACAGTGAACGGTACGAGTGACGGTTCAGTTATGGTGCGTACTATGACAAATTAACTTTGGAGGGCTACGGTGTTACAATTACACCTAAATCAGTCGACACCAGCAAAGGTTGGACTTTTTCTTATGTTATTGCGATCATTTTATTATATTCGTAGTTATATAGATCGAGTTAGTGAGCGCAGTGCATGATATTTTTTAAGTTTGTTTAATAATGTTTTGAAATCAGTTTAAGTCAATATATATACATTTTGCATTGTAATTTTTATTATTAAGAATACAATCAATATCTACCCACAAACCCCTAGAGAGAAAAGAGCATTTATCTCATGTGAAGCCGCGGATCAGATTAATTTCCAAAGAATTACAAAGTAGCACGCGTGAAGCGCGAGAAGGTGTTACACTGTCCAGATCTATATATCTTAAAAAAATAGACATTTGTTCAGTTCTGGAGATATCAGTAGTTTCGTCTACCAAAACAGAAAAAACTGAAGACCGATTGACTTTTTCAGCAATGGATTCTTTAATTATGTCGCCACAGATATCTATAATTTCATTTTGTACAGGAGCGCTGATATATTGAGCATTTCTACTTCCACTGTTCAAATGAGATTTCAGTGGTTCATCTATTGCATCCACTCTAAATCTCAAAACCGCACGAAATGTACCGTCATTCGACTCTTTTTCCTGCAAAACATTTCCGTGATCGGACGTGCCTCTCAAGGATAATTCCTGACGACCGCATAGAATAATAGTTTTGGCAATGGAAACTAATTTCGCCAGATTTCCTTGAGATTTTTTGGCAAATTCAGAACTTAGAATTTCTTGAATATTGAGTTTTTTACCGTCATAAATTGACAGAAAATTTTCAGCCCTTTCTGTTACCTTTAAATAATATTTTAAGGTGGCGTGATGCACGAATGTTTCTTTTGCCTTTTTCCAATTTCTAAATCATTATCTTCTTTTCTGGAATAAATCAGCCATTGAAATTGGTCTAACCACGTTCTTTGAAATGTGAGATGCTTTTTGTCATCAAGCTTAGTGGGAAACTTAAAATCTTTTGAGGGTATCAGGCCCGTCTTATAAAATATTCTTTTTAAAAATCGGATAAATTTTTATTTACGATTTCAAAAATATCCTGATCTAATTGGGAATCACACGGTTTCGCCCCTGATAAAATTGGTTTTGATTTGGGATTGAATTCACCACCACCAGATACAGATTTATGTGAGCCAACACCAACAATATCTACATTCACCAATGAAACGGCAGTCGTGTTCGTGTGGGAGCACGAAGCTTGGGCTGCAGTTGAAATGTTTGAATCATTTGTTCTGGGCTTTTTAGTAAAAAAATTAGTGAGCGGAATTTGCTTTTCTTTACGCTTCATTTTTTGCAAGCAAGCAAACAAGTTAGAAGGTAGCAACTGTAACAAACAATAAAACCATATATACCTACCCTCCTACCCATTAATAAATTCTACACATGCAGCGCCAAAATTAATTATATTGCATGCAAGATACAAAATTGCAAACATCGTAATAAACAATATAGAGAGAATAGGGTAGTCCGGTCAAATTGGACCAAAAAATAAGAGTGAAGGTGCATAAATTCCCATCAAGCTGAAAGTGAGTAAAATTGTTTAAAACATAATTAAAAACAACACTTCAAAACTCCCCATCGTTCCGGTACGAGGAAAAAATTTGACTCGAGGTCAAAGGTAAAAAAAATGGGTTTTTCGCGATTTTCTGCAAAACGGTAAGTTTTATCGCAAAATCATTTCAGACACAAAATGTAGAACATAAAATTATCTATAAAAAAGGTATTCATAATTTTTTTTTCTGAAAGCCACCATTTCTGAGATATAACGATTCAAAAAGTTGTAAGCGTCATTGTATGCATAAGCACGCCACGTATATACATCTCTGTAGCTGCAATATTAGAAAATATATTTTTCTATCGGTGATTTTAACTTACATTTTTACACGCAATAACTGGTTGTGATACGACATCTGCATTTTACAGGAGGGGCAAAACAACAGTCTTTAAAATTTTTGAAAAGCAAGATTTAGTTTAATGTGTTGAAGTTTTTAAAAAAAGTAATTCAACTCCACAAAAAGCTATCACCAAGGGAATTCGATTTCTTCTTTGTATGTACGGAGCTCCTAAAAAAACTACCTGCTTAGATAAGTATCGTTATGCATGTTTTGTTAAAAACACTCGGAATAAAAAACAAGTGCAATTAGCTTGTCTTCCTCCAACCTCAGTTGCAGCTCATCAACATCTTTTTCGGGTATATTATCAAGTTCAAGTGTGACTTGGTTCTCAGCTAAACCTGACAGATTGGGGTTGGAAGTTGGTCGATAATACATTAGAACCAATTCAGACTTTGCTCCCACCTGCGCCGGAAAAACTGCTGAACACAATTTTTTGCAACTGTAAGAAGGGATGCAGTGCTAAATGTGGTTGCAAAAAAGTTGGACTGTTTTGTTCTTTAGCAACCACGAATTGTCAAGGCCGGTCGTGTTCTAATGTTGAATCACCAACAGCAGAGGATTCGTTTGATACTGACGAACAGACATGCGATACATCGCTATTGACGCAATTTACTTACATTGAGGATGAAGACGAAAGAGATAAGAAAGAAGAAGAAGAATAAAAAGAAGAATAAGAAGAAGAAGAGCAACAAGAAGAAGTAATTGAAGGTTATGAATCGGACGAATAAATTTTTTTACTGCTTTTTAATTTCCATCGCTTTTATCAATTCCAACCGTTGCGAATATCTGTTATAGTTTCCAATTAAACAAAATCACAACAGACCTGTGGAATAGGCCTACGGAGGAAACCACGTTAAAATAAAACGCGCTAAGTACACTACCTCACGTGGAAACGTAAACATATTATAACGCTTACAACTTTTTGCATCGTTATATCTCAGAAACGGTGTCTTTCAGAAAAAAAAAATTTATCAATACCTTTTTCATAGATAATTTTATGATCTACATTTTGTGTCTGAAGTAATTTTGCGATAAAGCTTACCGTTTTGCAGAAAATCGCAAAAAAAAACATTTTTTGACCTTTGTCAAACTTTTTCCTCGTACCGGAACGATGAGGAGTTTTGAAGTGTTGTTTTTAATTATGTTTTAAACAATTTTACTCACTTTCAGCTTGATGGGAATTTATGCACCTTCGAATGTCTAAATTGACCGGACTAGGGCGGCTTGCCACAGTTTACCAAAAAAATAAAATCAAAAAGAAAATTGTCCAAGTTTATTTTCACCATATCTTTCTCTTGAACAATTTTATACTTGGCAATTAAAATTTATAAAAAATTTATTGAATTTTAATTTACATAGAAAAATTGTTTAAAAATTAAAAATTTTTTGGCGAACTGTGGTCGGGTGGTATTATGTCTTGTGTGGTGTGTAAATTGTTAGGACAAAAACCTTAAAACCAAAGCACACAAAAAACTATAAAACTAAAGTAACTCGTATTTATATAATTTTACTTCACTCACCAATTAATAGTTCAGTATGCGAAATCACACAATGGAATGTTTGACACGATTCAAAAAACAAACACTGAGACAATACAATTCACTTTTTGACTCTAAGGCACCAAGTTGGTATATGAAATGGGAAATAAGCGACAAACTGGACGAGGGAGGCAGCTGTGCCCACTCGTTATTTTTTGCGGCTTTAGTCAATCGCAAGCAAAACATTTGATATTGCCGACCACGTGCATGCATTTCTGTTTTGAAAAACCCTCGAGTAATTTAATACAGTTTGACTTTACCGCTTCCTTTGTAATGTCCCGCACCGGGTCCGGACGCATTAGTCAGAAAATTTATTGATTCATTTGTCCACAAAAGTCACAAAACATTTACATTTGAATTTCACTCAAATATTAGTTTTTATAATAAAAAAAAGATATTATAATTTGTCGCGTATTTTTTGCTTATTTTATCGGAATTTCGGGGGGGGGGGGTTGAACCCCCAAAACCACGTTTAATTATTTAACCCTTTCATGCATAATTTTAAAAAAATCTAAATTTTACATAAAAAATGTTTTTAGGTTTAAAACACTTAATTATAAAGTTACAAGTAATTTTTTTTTTATATTTTAAAAACAATATAGCTATCCATTATAGTGGACCTCATGCATTAGATGAAACTAATGAAAATTATTAATTTTTATTTTCGTGAAAATATTTAAAACAATCAGGGCATAGTGGTTTATTACATTTTGTGTAAATATATTTGGTTTTCTTTTTACAGATGTCTGAATGGCATCTTGTCTTACTTCCAGAGGTACACGATAAACTGGTAAACGTTTTTTCTTTAAAATTCTAGGGGGTGTTGCTGAGCGAGGTCTTCCTCTTCTATTTTCTTTATACACACCTCGGTTAATTAGCGCTCTAGCTACGCTGATTTGAAATTCAAGAAACTCCGTTTTAAGTTTTTCTTTCTTGCGAAACAAGATCCAACATTTAACAACTGCTACGTCTAGGAAGTGCATGAAAATTTTTATATACCAACGCTTGTTCTTCCTCTTCAGAGGGTACAACGCAAACATCTGATCTAACAAATCTACACCTCCCTTATTTGAATTATATAATGCCAGCCAATAGGGTCTGTTTATTGTGGACATGGTTTTCGTTTTCTTGGTCCACCGTTTAACAGTACCTTGAGGTTCTACTCCTGCACAAGTTGATGCCATATGAATCGGCTTATTATCAAACCATTTTGTAATAGTTATATTACATTCTGTGGCGGTTGCAACTGAGGTGCTGCCTCTACCTCGACGTTTTAGATCTTTGTCCGACTCTAAACGTGAATTCACATTTTGGAAGCAATTTTTCCTCAACGTTCCAGTTTCCCAAATTCCTTCGTTTAAGTTCTTCTAACAACGGTATGGAGCAAAATAAATTGTCAAAAAATACTTTGGTGTTTGTATTTTAGTTAGACGAAGTGCTACATCAGCCCATGTTCTTAAATGAGAAACTTTTTGCCTGTCACCATGTGCTCCTTGATAAATCTCAAATTGAAACATATATCCACTAATTCCAGCCCTTACCCACACTTTTACTCCCTACTTATAAGGCTTCTTTGGCAAATATTGTATTATATCTAATTTTCCTTTTAGTGGAATTATCTGTTCGTCGATTGACTGGTATTCTTCGTAGACTAACATTAGAATGTCTTCCGGGTTTGGGCCGTGTCATAGTTGCAACCGAAGCTGCCAACGTTTCGCCCACTTTCGTAAGGGGCTTCATCAGGGCGTGAGAAAATCGCAAAACTCAAACAAGCGATCGAAATCTAACTAAGAACTTCTCAAAAGTTAGGTTATCCACTTGTAAAACAAGCCATAACCTAAACTATGAAAAGGTAAGAAAGAAAACGATAACCTGAAAAAGCAAACGAAAATCTAACAAAGAACCACTACCGAGTTAGGTAATCAACTTGTGAACCAAGCCAGATTCTAAACTCCGTAGAAGTGACTTAAGAAGAAATAGTCTCCGTATTTAAAGGAAAAGGATCGTCACGGATGGTTGAGCTCGACCCTGATTGGGTTACGGTTGCTAGGTTTTGATAAATGACTAATAACCGGGAACCAAAGAGGGGATAGTTCGAAACCATGATCGCGATTGAAGTTATTGGGGTGTTTGATGATTTCTATGCTTTCTCGGAATTTCCTGTTGAAAAAGAATGGAGATTTGGCAATCAACGAAACATTATCAAAATCTATCTTGTGACCTGTAGTAAAATGATGTTCAGCGACCGCAGACTTGGAAGTATACCTTTTCCTTATACAACGATCATGTTCCGAAATGCGAGTAATGACGGAACGACCGGTTTCACCAATGTAGACTAAACCACAAGAACAGGGAATTTGGTATACACCTTGAGATGAAAGTGTTTACATGGTATTCTTCGTTGTCAGCAGCACTAAAAAAATTTGCTTGTAATTTATCCAGAAACGGACGCATTTTTTTCAATTTGTCGCTAATATTTGAATCAAGTTCTGCGTTATTCACACAGTGCAAGTGTCTCAAAATCGATTCATATCTGCCTACTGACATAGCCTTTGCTATTACATCCATTCTTAACCCTTCATCACTAGACCAGTAAAGCCGTATCCTTGGATATCTTATGTACGACATACCTAAATTTACGCCTAAAAATATATATAGCTCTTCTTTCGTCAAACCAAAATTGTGTTTATTATTTTGAGAGGCATATAGGTTTGTCTGAGAAACTATGTCTTCCAATAAATCGTCAGAAAACATTGTCAAAAAATAGTCCACAGGCTGAATACCTTCAACGTGAATGTCACTATTTCCAACATAAGGAAGCGCATAGTACCGGGACCATATATACAATCTTGCCCTGCTTTCTATTTCATGGGATTTTTTTGTTTTGCAATAAATGCAATAATGGTAAGTCATCTTCCGAATCAGATTCCAGGTTGACATTCTCAATTTCATAGTCCGAACCGTCAAGTAAATCAAATAATATATTTTCCTCGTCACTGAAATCTATATCTTCTTCAGCGACGTGAGCTTCTTCGGTTTCAAAAAGAACACGCCAAAAAACAAACTAATCATTAATATTTCTAAGTAATGCACGCTGTCCACTACAGTGGACGGGTATAAAATGTGCCCCATCGATTGAAATTTTGCATTCTTCGACAAATACGTAACATGATGTCCACATCTTTAGAAACATAATACATATTTTCTTACCTTTTTTG